>OY755045.1:48133144-49418144 GCA_963576565.1 Aspidapion aeneum
ATTTTCCGATTACTTTTCTGGGAATTACGGTTTTTTGGCCTGGTTCGCTAAATGCTCCCTGAATTCCGTGCAATGATAGGCAAGGGTATCTCCACCTAGAGAAATCAATTACAAAATAATAGAACAAGAGCTTATATAGGTTCGGAATGAAATAAAATTAAAAATAATCTAAATAAAAAAGTTGACCTTACGGAAAAAACCAAAAATAAAACAAAATAAATCCAAATTAAAAAAAATCTTGGGTTTTACAGTTATTTATTTTGATTTTTCTCCCATTGTATTGAAAAATCAAATTTTGAAACAGTTTAGTTGTGTCGTCATTAGTGTTGTAAAGTTTCCAGAAATATATTTTCGGAAATATTTCCGGAAATATTTCCTGAAACATTGGGAATATATGGAAATATTAAAATATATGAAATATTAAAAAAATAAGAAAAAAGGGAATATTTATTTTTAAACTCATAACAAAACCCCGGAAAACGCAGAAGGCTTATACATGAACACAAATCAGGAGTAATTCTTCAAACAAATATACAGAAATAAGGTCAAATTTGTACAACAAAAATCTCAGTCTTGACACACTAACACTATACACTAGTGGAGCAAGAGGCATATCTTCATCGCTGTCATCAGCATCACACTTAATAACATCGTCTTGCCAGTCTACTTCCTCAAAATCTTCAATAGTATCGGAAATAAAAATTATTCTATAGTAAATTTAATGCTTATCCTTAAATTACGTAACGCTCAAGGGCCTTGCGTTATACTCAATGTTATTTTAATGTTTTTTCTTGTAAATGCGTTACGTGGGGGGTGAGGGCAAAAATCCTGAATTTTTGCTTTGCGTAATTTAAGAACGCTCCCTAAGGTTACAAAATATAAAAGATAATATTTTTTTAAATATTCCCAATATTTCCGAGACACTTTCGGAAATTTCCGATATTTCCATTTACATCACTAGTCGTCATCATCACATCCATTTTCAAATCAAATAAAAACCCAGAAAAGTGTATTTTGTCTTATTATATCTGTATAAACTCAGCACTTCTGTGGATTTTATTTTTCTTCGAAAACGGATAAACACATATTCATGTTTGTCATTAGTGCCTGCATCTATGACAGTCATCCACATGGCAGAACTTCAAGATTCAAGATAATTCAAATAAAATATTAAAGACACGCAAATAAGGAATTTTCTTTTCTAGCGAAAAAAGTATTACTATTGTTACAAATTTAAGTTATTTAAATTTTATAATTGGAATTTATTTAGGTTTAGTGTAGTATTAGGTTGATTTATCTTAAGGTTGTATTCTTAGTCTAGGTTTTAGTTGCGTTATCTGTGACTTGCGGTCGCAATAATACGAGAACTTTCCGGACGTCGAAGGCTGCCGGAAAGTTCGAGAGAGATGGACGATCCTATATATAGGGCCGGGGTCGCGCACCAGGCAGTCAGTCACAGATAACGTACTGTAGTGGTCGTGAGATATTAACACGAAGTTAATAGACCGATTATAGAAGTGAATTATCAGCGAGTTATTAGAAAGTGTAAGTGCGTGTTTATGTACATAATTATCAAAATAAATTGACATATCGTTTTTTTGACGTTTACGAGTTTTATTTGAAGCAGTGAACCCGTAACACTATCAAATGTGATAAATTACAAGAAAAATGATAAATAACAAAGCAAATTGATTTGCAATTTAATTTCTGCTGCTCTTTAACCGAAGATTTTTAACTTTTTTATATATTTGCCAAAATTATATGTTCCCCTATTCATGAAAGTTTAGGAAACATGCTTCATCCAAAATAACTTGTTTTTAGAGTAAAATGTAGTGCTGAAGCTGCAGCACATGCTGTACGCCGATATTTAAATTTTCCACACACATCTGAAAAAGCAATTTAAAAAATCGATTACAAGAACGCATTTAACATGGTCAAGAGAAACATTATTCTTCAAAAAATAAATTAATTCTTTCCAGATTATTTTTAATTTATTTTACAAAGTTATAAAGACAACTCAATTTTATCATATTGACACAAACATAGTCTCTCACAGAGGGGAATCCAGCAAGATGACCAGCAAAATCCTGACCAAAAGCACTCTAATAAAGATAACAGCATGGCAGAGCGCTACTGCGCCCGCGCAGAATAAAGGTAAGGGTAACAGACTGGCAAAAATCCAGATCAAAAGCTCTGGAATGTCAGCTGTTTACCTGTGCATTAGGATTTTTTCCTTTTCTTCGTTGTGCAGCAATTTGTTGCATCCTACGTTTTCACGATAATCGTCGACGTCAAAGTCGATTTTTGAGTAGATTTCTTGTTCTCCCTCTAAAAACATATTTTAAATTCGTTTAAAAACATTTAGAAACGGTCTTGTACAATAAGTTTAAAACGTTCTGATGGTATCTACAATAAAACCCTTTCCTTATAAAATATTTTAGTTTTTAGCTGTTACTTTATAAAACATTTATTCAAATTGAGCAGGGGTTTTATAAAAATGCCAATATAAGTTTAAATCTAATAGTTTAGTTATAAAAATCTAACGACCCCATTTTAAAAACACACAACTGTTACAAACCCTTATAAAAAAAGGTCAACATTATAATTCCCCACAATATCTAACGCCATAAAAAACTATAATAAAACCTGTTGATAGCGACAGCAAACAACAACAAAAAAGAAAAAATAGATCCTCCGTAATAGGTTGGTTTCACACTGGAAATATTTTCCTACTTACCCAAAAATGGCGCAACTTCCTTGTACAGCCCAGAAATCAATATTTTCCCATCTTTGTCTACTAGAGAATTCATCAGGAAAATCAAGTCAGTCATGGCTTCACAGACGGTGCCACCGAACACCTAGTAAATAAAACAATTGATCACTTCAATTACTTAATTCATTAGCTGTAATAAAAACTAGAAAATAATATGGACAAAACCTAAAAGACTTAGCAGATTAAAATAAAAACGTGGGTATATTTTAAATGAAATTAGATATTGATTTAAAAATCGAATAAAAATAGGCTAATTCCGTTAAAAAATACCAACATTGTGTAATATCCTAGAAACTAAAAGTAATAGATGAAGCTCAATTTGATAAATAGATTGCTCATGACAAAATTGGCGCCAGTCGGAACGTACAGTCATCCATAGAACCTAGTGTTAATTTGCTTTATACCACTACTATGTTGGTTTAGAACGTTTTTCTACGTTGTCCGACCTCCTTCGATCTTGACAATTATCTTCTGTAAAGTTTTTTTGACTAATTGATCTTTGGATTGCC
Organism: Aspidapion aeneum; assembly: GCA_963576565.1. Lineage (NCBI taxonomy): Eukaryota > Metazoa > Arthropoda > Insecta > Coleoptera > Brentidae > Aspidapion > Aspidapion aeneum. Next base: position 48,136,427 of record OY755045.1, read on the forward strand.
ATTCCAGTTTAGGACGCCCTCTTTTTCTGTGCCCAATTGGTTGCTATTCTAGGACCTGCTTTGGTAATCTTTCGTCGTTCATCCGTTGTACATGGCCCTACCTCATCAGTTTTCTTTTAGTAATGCCATCCGTCATGCTTCCCTTGATTTTTTTTATGTGACTGGCAGACTTTGAAACTATGACAAATTTTATTAAAAATTTAATCCTCAATCTTAATTTAAAAACATTTCGCTAGCTGCTGTGGTTCGGTAGATATGATTTTTTAAACATTATTTATATCTCATAAACTGTGACTCTGACAAACTTTGACGTTACGACAAATATTGCTAAAAATATAATACAACTTTGAAAACCTAGTTTTGCTAGCAACTGTGTTCTCAAATCATGATTTTTTAAAAATACTTGAACCCCCTACTACTGTCTTGTGCCGCAAAATTTTTGTGCCAGATTTGATTAAAATCGGTTTGTCGGTTTTTGAGTTGTGTTGGAGACATACAGACACTATCACAAAATTTGGTAGTACATGGCTAAAAAATACAAAACAGTAGTTTACACCAAAATGCAAACGTTTCAAAAAGCCTTGTAACTTGGAGACGGGTTATCATAGCAAAATACGGTGTTTGTCTCAATTCTTCACTTGAAATTTGAGCATTTGAGCATACTATAGCAAGGTCCGTTTTTTACATTCCTAGCCCAGGCAGCAATGGCTAAAGAAGGTATTGCTTTTGATAAAAAAAAAATTGAGATAACGCCGAAAATGTGTTATTTGGCTGTACGTATTTGGCAATCTTGCAATCTCGTTGTCACGTCTGTCCGAGTGTGTGCGTCCGGCACACAATAGCTCGAAACCCGCTGGAACAATTTTCATGAGGTTTTCATGAAAAGTAGTGTTCGACACTGTTACGAGCTGATTAGATTTTGGTCAAACTCCATTAATGCTAATGTCAGATTTTCGACAGGAAATACAAAAAATGCTAACTTTTTAACGGAGCATCGCAGTAATATGCGGTTTTCGGAATATATTAGAACACAATTTTCTGCATAATTTGTGTTATTACCAAAAACTTCGTAAAAGCTTTCGTTTCTGAGATATTTACAAAAAACTGTTTTCAAGGGTGATATAGCGTGGAGTTCACTTGGATTGTGCTAATGGGCTAGCTAGCGAAAACTATCAACTCACCCCACTGTGCAAATCCTTGGAGGCGCATTCAACCTCTATGGCAAAAGCGCAAACGCCCCGAAGGCCATAAGTTATGCACGGCTTATTCTTGCCGAGCCAGTAGTTGTCTGAGATGCAAACGTAGTCGGTTCCCTGCAGGAATTTATCCTTCTCCGCGAACAGGAGCTCGTCTAGACCTTGACTACCGCTTTCTTCCATTCCTGAATAAAAAAACAATTAAAATGGTTTCAAAAAATGTAGTAGTAGTAGTAAAATTTATTTGCATTTATACGGATAATTAATTTTTTTTTACAAAATAAGTTTTTGTTATCTATAAAAATGCAAAAGGGAGCTGGAAGGCAATTTAGTATTGTTCGAGTCCAACCCTCGGGAATTTTTCTTAAAAAAACTAAATAACTAAATAAAATACAGTACCTATCACAAAATAGTTTAGAACAAGACAAAGTATCTACATGCATATATAATAATACCTAACCCTACAATATAATATTTAATATCCAGCAATTTTTATCGGTTTTTTTTCATGATATATTTTGTTTTTCGTAGAGATACAACTTAATTTTTCTTTTATAATTTTGAATGTTTAGGTTTTTAAGATAGTCGGGAATAACATTGTACAGGCTATAGACGTTATAAGTAAAGCTCCTTTCAAACATGCTAGTTGTGTGCTGTGGTAGCGTTATCAACCCCCTAAACCCTAAATTCAAGTTGTGGACATCTGTTCTATACTTTATTTTTTTCGCTAAGTAAGGTGGGGTTTGTAGCTTAATTATTTTGTGAAAAAAGCATAAGGAGTGCAGTTGCCTTCGCGTTCTCATATCCAGCCATCTTGTTTCTTTCAGTTTGTGTGATACTGGTTGAAATTTTCTTATGCCATAAATATAACTAAGACACGATTTTTGCACCTTTTGCACTCTATTTTGACCATTCTGGTAGAGACATGGCCCATCACAGAAATTAAAGTGACTTAAAACTAAAATATTTGTCAATTGGGTTTTGTTTTATAGTAAGAGAGTGCCGATGAGGATACAAAAGCTTAAGTTATATGTTCTCTAAATCTAAGATCTGTATCCAACAGTAGACCTAGATCTCTTGCACAATCTGAAATGGGCAGGAGGTTATCCTGAATAGACAAGTTCATGTGGCTCTTTATTTCATTTTTACTTCTACCGAAAAACAATACTACCGCCTTTTTAGGATTTATTTTTAAGTTGTGTTTTTCAGAATATTCTACAAAATTTTTAAGATCTTGTTCAATTAAGTTTTTAGCTAAAAATTGATCCTTGGGATAAAAAGAAAATTTTAGTTGTGAGTCGTCGGCATATTGTTCTGCATTGCAGTTTCTCATGCACTTTGTTAAATTTCAAGTGTAGATTGAGAAAAGAATTGGTTCATTGATGGAGTTTTATCCACCCTGAGGAACGCCCCTATGAATTTGTTTTCGATTTGAATATCCTGATGATGTTTCTACATATTGAGTTCTTTCACTAAGATAGCTTTAAATCCCTCTCGGGAGAATCCAACAAAGTGAAGTATAGAAAATAGCAATTCGTGACTGATGGTATCGAATGCTTTCGAGTAATCAAGAAGAACCAGAAGTAGTGTCGGTAACTTTGTTCACTTATTCACTGGAGTCCCAAAAGAACGGAAAGCAGCCAGAGGGGTATCGTTATTAATAAAGAAAAACCTCAAACATAAGATTACAGACTACGAGTGCATTAACGAAAACTTACTTCGAGCTAACATGAAGATGCTTGGACTCAATATAAGCATAATAGCAGCCTACGCACCATCAAATGACGAAACGGTAGCTATAAAACAAATGTTCTTCGACCAACTTGATGAGACTATCAGTAAAATCGGCAATACCAGGGAAATAATTATGATTGGCGATTTTAATAGTCGAACTGGTAGACAAAGCCAAAGCAAAGTGGTAGGACCATTTGGAGAGGAAGTAACAAATGATAATGGCTTGAGGCTGATACAATTGTGTGAAACCCATAATCTAAAAATAAATAATGGTTTTTTTAAACATAAGGATATTCATCGGTATACCTGGATTCAGCCAACAAGAAATCTTAGATCAATCATTGATTATGCTATAGGTGGACAACACTCGGAACTAAAGTGGTATGATGTGCGCACACTTCGTGGTGTTACCTGTGGATCTGACCACCATCTGGTAAAAGCAAAAATATTATTCCCTGTAAGAAAAACAAATAAAGACGAAGACGAAGTATTAGAGAAAATGAAAATCTAGAATGCATCGAAGACAATCAAAAATACAACTTTAGAAGTCTAGCAATCGAAAGTACTCAAAGATTGAATCAGAACCGATTAGATGAAAAATTAATAAACACAGATCACTCATTTGAAGAGATATATACAAATATAGTAAAAAGCTTGAAGGAAGCAAGCAAAGAAGCTGTTGGATACCAAGATAATAGAAATAACAATAAGATGTGGTGGACGGAAGAAATACAGGAAACGGTCAAGGAGAAAAAACGCACATACTTGAAATGGCTCAGTACTAAAGAGCAAGAGACCTAGAAATCTACAGGCATCCCAGAAGACAGCTAAGAAATTTAATACGCACAGAAAATAATGAAATGTTTAAGCGCAAATGCCACGATATAAATACACACGTAGGAGGTAGGCAGAGTTCTGTATGGAAATTCATTTCTACAGTAAAAAACCCAACAAAAGAAAAAGTAAACATCCAGATCATCAAACCAGAACAATGGACAGAACACTATAAGGGACTGCTGCAGGAGAGGAGACCCGAATATCTGGCAGCCTCTCCGAGGAGAGACATAGAAGTACATGGAGAGGAAGTAATCATCGAAAAGGAAATGATAAGGAATGGTATTAAAAAGCTTAAATCCGAAAAAGCTAGCGGACCTGGGGGGAATATATGCTGAAATGCTCAAATATGGATCAGAGAAACTACTCGAAAATCTCACATATATTATCAATCAATGCATAAACGGACATCCAGTACCTGATGATTGGAAGATTGCATTCATATCCTCAATACATAAAAAAGGAAACAAGCTGGATTGCAACAATTACAGAGGAATTTCAGTAACCAGTACTCTAAGTAGATTGTACGGTAGGATTCTTAGAGATCTAATAGAGAATGATTTTCATGAACAAGAAGAAGAAGAGCAAAGTGGGTTTCGTGCAGGCAGATCTTGTAATGATAACGTTTTTTGTCTTAAACAAGTAATTGAGAAAAGGAGCGCCAGAAATATAGAGACTCATGTTACCTTTGTGGACCTACAAAAAGCATATAATACAGTTCTAGTAGAAAAATTATGGACAGTGTTAGAGCAGACTAATATCAATCATACATACATAAAAGCGATAAAAGAACTATACAAAGGGTCAAAATCTAAAATTAAAATTGGAAATCGACTTTCAAAAGAATTCCTGGTAACGAAAGGCTTAAGACAGGGATGTTGTATCTCTCCAACTCTTTTTAAAATATATATCGCAGTAGCCCTAAAAAACTGGAAACGCAAAGTACACGGCATGGGAATACAACTTAACGACCGATTTACCATATACACACTACAGTTTGCTGACGACCAAGTAATTGTAGCTAATCATAAAGAAGACATGGAGTATATGATGAGAAAGTTAACGGAAGAATACCAAAAGTGCGGGTTAACAGTGAACGTGGACAAGACACAGTACTTATGTATTGGAAACGAATCAAGTGAATTAGAACTAGAAAATGGACAAACAATATCTCCATGTAATGAGTATGTATACTTGGGTGTTACATTTGATAAGACGGGAACAGACTGTAAAGAACTGGAAAAAAGAATAGTAAAAGCAAAAAAGGTTATTGGTTGTCTTAACAGTATTTTATGGAGCAGAGAGATAAAAAAGAATGTAAAATTTAACATATATGAAACAATGGTGAAAAGCACGCTGTTGTATGGAATAGAGACTTGTCGCGTAATAGAAAAATACAAAGCAAAAGTGGAAAGTGTCGAAATGGATGCAATAAGAAGATCAATGAGAATATCTAGAACAGATCATATAAGAAATGAGATCATAAAAGAAAGAATGGGAATCGAGGGAAGCATAACGGATGACATCACTAAAAGGCAACTGATATGGTACGCCATGTACAACGGATGAGCGACGAAAGATTACCAAAGCAGGTCCTAGAATGGCAACCAATAGAGCGCAGAAAAAGAGGGCGTCCTAAACTGGAATGGCAACAGTCAATCCAAAAATCAATGAGTCAAAAAAACCTGACGGCAGATGACTGTCAGGATCGAAGGAGGTGGAGAATAGGCGTCGGACAACGTAGAAAAACGTTCTAAACCGACATAGTAGTAGTAAGAAGAACCAGCACCGTAGTTTTACCTGCAACCTTTTCCGTAAGGATGTCATGTGTAATGTTTTCCAGAGTTGTTGTGCAACCGAAGTACTTTATATTTATCCAAATGTTCTCTAATCTGTAAATCAATAATCTTCGACAAGCAAGGGAGGACTTACCGGTCGAAGATCATTGTACTCTTCAGGATTGTTCTTTTTTGGCAGAGGTTGTACTTTTGCTACCTTCCACACCGAAGGGAATTCTTTCTCAAGAATACAGGTGTTTACTATATTAGTCAGAAAAGGCAATATTCGAGTACAACACATGGTAAGCATTTCACAGTTAATCTGATCTGATACCACAGCAAGTGTTTTAATACCAAACAGATGCCTTCTCAATTCATCAATAGTGACTGTTTTTAAGCCGTTAACTTCTTTAGGGACTAATAGCCAATCTATTAAGGTACTTGATGTTTTTGTAACTCTAGTTGGAGATTCAATTACTTGCTTATGGTTATATGTTTCTAAATATGATAACAGTTTTTGAGTGCTACTCTTATCAGAATCCAAAAGATCTACATTGACATCGCCACCACAGATCAACCTATCACAAACAATCGAAAACTGAGAGAGGGAGTCCTCAAGTGTGTCCAGAAATGTTGCAAATTCCCCCCCATGAAGCGTATATAAAGAACCAATACAGTAGGCACACTTGTGGAGTTTAAATTTTATCCATATTTTTTCTATACTTTGATTTGACGGACAGTCCAAAATCTCAAAAGTCATCCAATTTCTGACGTATCCCCCATTCCCCGCCCCAAGAACTTCTTGTTTTCTGTGGAAACCCTGTCCTTTCTAATTAATCTGTATCCATTAATTACTAGCCTCTCATTAACAATTTTATCTGTTAATAATGTCTCTGACATGCAAAATATATCATACTTCTCCCGGTCTAAAATACTCTTTATATCAGCAAAATGTGCTGTAAGTGAGCTAACATTAAAAAATGCCACTGTAAATTTTTTCATGTCTTTTTTTTTATATCGTAAAAATTTTTCTATTATAATATTAAATAGGAACACAAAAAAAAACTTTATTAAAAGTGCTCAGATTTCAAAAATTATATTGTTAAAAAAAATTTGTATGCAAACTTTAAACTTACAACAAAAAAAAACATGCAAATATCAATCTTACTAAAAAGTTTGTTTATTTATCCACTTTAAATAGAAAAAAAAATATAAATATTGCCGTGTAGGTAGGTATAAAATAAAAACAAATAATAAACAAGTCTTATCAAACTAGGTCCACAAAAATAAATTCTAAATAAAAAGAACTTTGTTAAAGTGATGGTAAAAAAAAGAACGATTATTTTTCAACTAAATAACTTATTGCTCTGACTTTTGACCCTGGCGTGTTAAGTATTTAAATCTCTGTCCAGAAATGCTGTTTGCAGAAATAGGAGTCACAGGACTAGATGTAGAGCTCAGTTTTATTTTTTTGGTGGGTTGTTGTAGGTTAAATTGAGATTTTTCTGTAAGTCGACTTTCTTTGTCTTTTTTTAAACCCTTTTTATCCTTTTTAGTTTCCTCCTGTTTTTCTTTGTCCTGCTTTTTTTGAGATATCTCTGGGACTCGAAGAATCACTCCCTTGGGGGATGGAGTTGAGGGGGCACTGAAAGTTTTTGATACAGGTGTTGAAGATACACTTAGTAAATGGTTTATATATGGTAGGACAGTTTCCTCAACCTCAATCCGATTATAATTTGTCTTTCAGAACCCCCAAAAGGCTTTTTCGCTGGTCGAGCTCTTCTTTAGTGAGATCCTCGTTTATGTATATGTTTGTGTTTTCAGTTTTGATCTAGCGCCGAGAATATATTTCCTTTTGAACCCAGATAAAAGTTCCAGTAGTATCGGTCTAGTTTTTTTCCGACGGTCTTTCCAATCTGAAACAGTTGCTCATTTCTCCTAGCGAAAGTGAAATTCCTATTAGTTTATTAACTATATCCAGAACTGCCCTTTCAGGGGGTGTAGAATTTTCCTCTACCCCCTGAAAAATCAAATTTTTATTTTCTCTTTCCACCACTTCAAGTTTCCCTTTCAGCTCCTCGTTTTCTTGTCTAAGTACTTTGATTTCTTCTTTTACCTCTGAGAGGTTGCTGTTGTGTTTTTGAATATCACTCTTGACCCCTTGTATCTCTCCCAAAAGGGTACTTTATACAGTCAATATTAAATCACGAAGATTTTTCATCGAAACTTCACCACTTTCATCCATGCTATCTTATTTTTGCTACAAAATTATGTACTTGGCAACACTCTAATCTAAAGTCGTGCTGTGATAGTACTGACTGTGGTACCAAAAGTTTTTTGACCGGTTGATCGTTACTTGGCGCCTTTTTCAAGAAACTTTATTTTTCACTTAAATTGTGTAAATTTTGGGGATTTTTTCACTTACCCCGATACTAGTCTCTTGTACAATTGATACCAACGTATTTTAAACTATTTAATTTCACTTTACACAATAAAAATAAGAAATTTCTTCGGAGTACTTTTTCAAGGCTTGTATAGCAGCGTTGCCAATATTGTTGTTTTAAAAAGGTTACGCTACGGCGTGTTCCAATTTGGGCACTTTTGGTGAAGGTATTTCTGGGAGAAGTAAAGAAAAACAGACGTTTTGCAATGTTTAAATTTTAAGAAAAGTTAAAAGGTGGAAACTAGATTGTGATACACGCATTTTTGATCTATAGGAGTTTTTCAAATGTTTCAATTGCATTTTGGAAGTCGGTCTATAAGTTTTTTTATTTAATTATACATGTATGGTGTATGTAGCAGGGAAGAAGAAAAGTTTGGTTTTTTAAATATATGTTTTAGTTTTTATATCGGCATTTGAAAGTGGTAAAATCATACCTTCAAAAACAAATTTAAGATTTACAGGAATATCCTCTCCAATGGCCTTAAACCCCTCCAACGCGTGTATCCAACATAACAATGGCCCTTTGTCATCTGTACTTCCTCTACCTGTAAAAAATCAAGGTTAACGAAAACACCATACATACACATACAGCATGGTTAAATGCTATAGGATTCATGGGAAATTATTACTGTATGTAAGATAAGAACAACTGCATGTGCATAAAATATGTAGTATGTAAGAAAAAAGGATAGAAGTTTACACGTGGTTACGCCCGTTGTTTGAGGATAGCCAGACCCACAGCCAATATCTATCCTCTGTGCGCCCGGTAAAGTAGAGGGAGGATATTTATGACACCGATTGTTTCACCTAGCGCGGCGATCTTTTCTTTCGACAGTTCGTAAAGAAAATCGATCGAGGGTAGTTACATAAAATATCAGAAATTTAGAGAACTACGCAACATATATATTTTTTCAAGCTTGTTCATTTTTACAATATTTGATGCCGTGTCTACTACAAACTAAAGTTTATGGCTTTCCAGCGAAACAAATAAGAGGGTCTGTTCCAAAAGCAAATTCTTTCATATTGATTTAAGAACTACGTAACAAATTAAATTCTTAAAAATACCACCGCTTTGTGCTAGCATTTCAGATGTCACTGATTGTAGGGTGGTGATTATTTTTGCCGAAGTTCATCCAAAGTGGTAGCTCTTAAATGACCATGCAAATAAATTTGGCTTTTTGCATAGCCCCATAAAAAGAAAATTATTGGGTGCCAAATCTGGTGATCTCTGAGGCCAGCTGATAGTACCTTGCCTGCTTGTAATAAGTCGCATTGAAAACGTTTCATTTAAAAATGGTCTCACAGGCAAAGTGTCATCAGCTGGGCCACCATCTTGCATAAACCAAATTTGGTTATAATCAACATTTAACTCCTATCGAATCGCAGGAATGATATGGTTCTGCAACAGCTAAATAATTTCTTCCTCGTAAATTGATATGTCACCCAGCATCCCAGTCCAGACCTTAAGTTTTTGAGGATACTGGGGGTCCGTTCTGCATCATCCAAATGTTTATTTTTTCGTGACCAGTAACGAACAACGGAAGGCTTGTGACGGCCATGAATTGAAAAAGAAACTCTCGTTTGTAACACCAATGTTTTAAATAAAATTTTCATCCTGATTCGCTTTTTCAATTATGGTTTCACAAAACTCCATTCTTCTAAACTGATGATCTGGAAAAATTTCTTGCGTTTTCTTTACTTTAAAACTCCAGTACACATGTCGTTTTAAAATGTTTCGGACGGTTAAGGGTGAAATATCATCGCCCACATCATTGACATTTGCCTTACTGGAACAGTTTCGCGCCGCCTTTCCTCTCCCATTTCACGAACAGAAGGTGCCTCTCCACCACGGCATTTGTGGCAAAAATTGACACATCCTGTTCGTTGGAAATGGCTCACTATTTTTTGGACCGTGCTACAGCTTGGAATATCGTTTCCCTCAAACGCGACAACAATTAAATTTGCCACATCTTGACAGCTATTTCCCCCGAAAACGCTAAATGTAATACGTGGCTTGGTTTGAGCTAGAATTTGCGTGAAAAACAAGTATCCACTTCTCACATGTTTCGCTACACACGACGGGATGACGAAAAACTTCATGAAGACGAGAGGTCACGATGTATTCCCCTACTTCCCACGACCAGCCCGAATACGGGTCTAAAACAGCGAAAAATATTTCAAGACACCGCCCAAAACATATTTTTCTCTCTTTTACTTCTCTCTTGTACATAGTCTATGAATCCTATAGCTTTTAACCATGCTGTATATAACATAAGTTATATTAATACATATCATAAAACAAAATAAATTTGGGCCATAAAAAACAATATAAATAACGTTTTTTCTTCTGAAAAGCACGTTTTCATTATAAATCTCCTCATAATTTAGAACAATTAGTACTCGCTCTTCTGACATAACTTGTTTTATGGACTTCATGAAATAAAATAGATATAATTATAAATTTAAATCTGAGAAACAAAAACACTTTTTAATCTCTATAGATTTAAAAATAGGTTTCAAAATTTTTAATTAAGCAAATACTTGCAAAATGTATTGTATTTATCGATTTGTAACAGTAGACGTAATGAACTAACAGCTAATTTCCAACATTATTTTCTATTTGTTTTTTAGTTTTGCATGTAAAAGTATATACATATTAAAAATAAAGTGCTTTCTTATCTTTCAGCGCACCTAGAGATAAAAAAAAGTACTACTTTAATCCATAGGTTTTAGTATTTTTACCAAATAGTTTTCCATCTCTCTCAGTCAGCTCAAACGGTTCTGAATCCCAACCGTCATCTTTGTGGGCAGGTTGGACATCCAAGTGACCATAAATTAGAACTGTCTTCTTTTTGCGATCTTGGCCAAGTTGACCTGTCAAAAATTATTTACTAATTAACTACTAGCTATCTAAGGATAATTGTTTGTATCAAAACACATAATGAAAGTACGAAATCTAGAAAAACAAAATCTATCCAGGTTTTAATGTCTAAAAGTTAAAACATTTGGTGAAAAAACAAAATAACATAATATGGAACAAAATGTAAAACCTATTACTTGAAAATCAATATGACAGTCAACAAAATAAATCGATCAATGTCACATTATAAAAAGTGATGTCTTTCGAGAAATTAAAAATAAAGATTTTTCTCCTGTTATTAATTACATGTTCTTAATTTTATAACAACCTGTACAGCGTGTCCCATTTTCGATGGGATTAAATGGGAAACTCGGTTGTTATTAAAGATATCGATTTTCTGATTGCACCTTACCGTGCTCTTTTTTGGAGCCCTTAAAAATGGTGTAATCAGATTTTTGCTATACCCCGTGGTTTCGCTAATACAGGGAGTTTTTGAAAAAATTGCATTTTAATTAATTCCATGTATCTCGCTTATTTTGCAAGATATTTTTATTCTGTAAAAACCTTTCTATGGCAACTTTTTTAGAGCAAAATAATGACGTTGTCAATTTTTAAAAATATTGTTTAGTTTTTGAGATATGGTATTTATCATAAAAAAATTAAATACGGATCTGGATTTTTTTTATTACTACTTTGATTAATTATAAAACTTTAATATTTTTTTGATTTAAGGTTAAAAAAAGCTATTTAATATTTGAAAAAAAAATTATAGTCCAAACCTGGAAATTTCCAACGTAATTAAAAATTAAAAATTGCAAGACATACTAGTTGAACGATTTTTACTTTATCTGTTTTGAAATGATAATTAAAAGATTTATAAATAAAGTAAAAAACGTTAAAAAGTTACAAAAATAATATCATACTAATTATTTGATAACCAAACAGCAGGTCGTGAAATTTACAAAACAAAAGCGTGGAATTGACATTGTCATTTTACTTGTCATTTTTGTAAATGGCTTTCAATTATTTTAAACTGGCTAGAAATCGACCATATCCAGATTTTGAAAAATGTGATATGTTTGACTGCTTCATTCAAGCAACAAAATCCCAATATTTAAATGGCAGAAATATTTTTATGCAAAATGCGTTAAGAAAAATTACTCAAAAATACCAACAATGTCTTACACATAATGGTAATCAGAAAGATTAGTTATTTTTTATAATTTGTTTTTTTTTTTGTATTTTTCGTAGACTGTGTTTCAAATAAATCTGTAAATTAACGTAAAACCATTTTATTATGCTAAGTATCAAAACAGTTAAACTAAAAATTGTTTAACTAGCAATTTTTAGTTTATATTTATGTTGGAAATATCCAGGTTCGGACTAATTTTTTTTTTTAAATATTAAATATTTTTTTTTTACCTTAAAACAAAATTTTTTTAAATTTTTATTATTTTATGATAATACTAGCATGAAACCAATCAAAAAAGTAATAAAAAAAATCCAGGTCCGTATTTAATTTTTTTATGATAAATACCATATCTCAAAAACTAAACAATATTTTAAAAAATTGACAACGTCATTATTTTCTTGTAAAAAAGTTGCGATAAAAATGTTATTACAGAATAAAAGTATCTCGCAAAATAAGCGAGATACAAGGGATTATTAAAAATACAAATTTTTTCAAAAACTCCCTATATTAGCGAAACTACGGGGTATAGCAAAAATCTGATTACGCCATTTTTAAGGGCTAAAAAAAAGAGCACGGTAAGGTGCAATCAGAAAATCAATATCTTTAATAATAACCGAGTTTCCCATTTAATCCCATCGAAAATGGGACACGCTGTACATCTAATTAAAGGTTTTATTATGGTAATCTTAATTTTTCAACAAGTAGAATTTTTTATAAAGAGTGAGTTTTTTTCGTAAAATCAAAAATAAAGGATTTTTTCCTTTTGTCAATTCCATCCGGGGACACACTGTATAGTCTATTTTTTAACAAAATATTAATATTAAAATATTTATCCAGGGATTCCACGTAAATTTAGATTTGTTTTGGGTTTTTTCTAGGACAATTCCGGAATATTTCTTTTTAAATCCAAGTCTTGAACACTAAAATAGTTAATTTTGAATAACAGCTTTGTTATCTTATAATTATTTAATTGAACAGCAAACATAACCAAGTTTTTTACCCCGTAAGTAATTGCAGCTATCTACTTCCCCTTATAGTCCCTGTATGTTGACATATTTGAATAAATTAATATATTCAAATATGTCAACATACACGGACTCTACTCTCCCTTAACTGCTAAAGTCTTCTATGACTTACTATAATTCAGATATTTCTGAATTTGACAGTTTGGGATCAAAAACGTGTTAAAACTGCTAGGCACAAAATATTACCATCTCCATTTAGGCGCTACTGTCCAAAAATTAACTACCTTCCCCAGTCAGCTACTATTCCCATAAAATTAGTTTTAGCTCTTATTTGTCCAGCTTCTCAAATTCCGATATTGATCGCACTTGAGACCCTGTATGTATTAAGCAAGCTTTTGCCTTTACGATGAGTGTCCTTAGTATGTATGACATATTTTAAAGACAAATGTTTCTAGTCAAGGACACCGTTGCAGTCGTCCTTTAAGGTAGCGGCCTACTTGTAGCAGATAAAAGTTTTTGTTATTGAATAATTAGCTTATTAATGGTCAATTAATCATCATAGACTTATTCATTTTTGATTTAGTAGTTTTTGAGATATTTACTGCTGGCTTTAAAAAAAGTTAGCAGAGCAAGTACCCACAAACCGGTTAAGAATTCGCAGTGAGAAATACTACGTTTTTTTTGAGATGCATATTTTTGTGATATTTCCTTTTTGTACTATTATTTTTTTGCTATTTATGTATTATATATTAGTCTTTTATAATCTTTTCAAAGTCAGGTTATGTACAGTAATTGATTAAATTAATAAGAAAATCAAAGAAATAAATAAAATTGTAAAACTAAAAAAAAGGAAACATCAACAGTAAAAAATTTCCTCTAATCCAGTATCGTTGCCGCGTTGAATCTCAAGACCTATTTATTGCTTAATGAAGCAATTTGCATTTTTATTGTTTATTAATTTTGATAATTTTTGAACAATAGATTTAGCTTCTTCACCCCAGGGTCCCAATGTTTCGACGCTGAAGGGTACGAAAATGTACCCTTTGGCTTCCAGCTCTTCGTATTTTTTTTTGCTTTTGTTTTTCTCCGTAATGGGCTGCTTCTCCTGATTTTATTGATGTTTTGTCAAGATAAGAAAATACGAAAGTATCTCTTCAAGGGGCGTTCCAAATTAGGGATTTTCCTCTACACCAAGGAACAAAGACAAACCATCTACTCGCTTGCCATCTCCCCTGCACATACCAGGAGGTTCAAGCACTGTGGAAAAATAAGTAAAATAATTGGCTGAAAACTGTTTAATGTATTGACTGACAAATACAATACTTGACAATGACAAAAAATTGATTAAAAAACAAAAAGATCAACTCAGTATAACAAAAAATTCAAACATTGTCCCCGGCAGTGTTGACTTGTATATCAACACAATCATTTGGGAACCGGTAGAGTTTTCTTACAGGTCTGCAAAACACTCCATTTTTAGTTCGGACGTCTGCGACCCGTACGACTCCATCTTCTCCTTCATATAACCTTTGTATAATCCCCAATGACCACACTCCTCTTGGGGAATCATAATCATTTATAATGACTAAGGGTCCATCTCACCGACTTTTTTTTCGTTACTTAGCTTAAAGCGTTTCTTAATATAATCATATTATGACGTAATAAGGAACACTTAAGGCTAAGTAACGAAAAAAATAGTCGGTGCGATGGGCTATAAATCACCTATTTTTAAATTTAGATCATTATCGTGCCATTTGGATTTATTAATGAGAGTTGGTAGATATTCGCGCAGCCATCTTTTCCAGAAAATATCAGCAAGATATTGTGAAATTCTCCACTGTTTGCTTAGTATGAGGTCGTCCTTTTTAAAATGTCCAGGAACTAAAATTTCGGCAGATTTTCCAACAACAATATCATTGGGACTGATCGCTCTTTGGTCATGGCAGTTATCAGATACATATGTCAACGGTCTACTATTGACAATATATTCTGCTTCAGCAAAAAAAGTTTGAAGGACTTCATCTGTTGGGTTTCTTTCTTTAAGGATAGCTGAAAGTGCTCTCTTGAAACTTCCAATCAAGCGTTCCCAGCATCCACCCATATGTGGTGCCATTGGTGGTAAAAACTTCCAAGTAATTCCTCTATTTGCTAAGTTTTCAGTTATTTTATTTAAATTTCTTCGATTGCTTCCATAAGTTCTTTATTTGCGCCTCTCAAATTAGATCCGTTATCAGACGTCATAATTTTGATAGATCCTCTTCTAGCCAAAAATCTTCTGACAGTGCTTAGCGAATGAGCCCGTTCGACATGGATTGCCCTTACAGTCAGACATGTAAATAAAACGCCATATCTTTTTTCAATTCTACGGCCAATTTTAACGGTAAAAGGGCCGAAATAGTCAACTTCTGTAGAGGTAAAAGGCCTCATATTTTAACAGTCTTTCTTCAGGTAGTAAATCCATAGTTGGTTGGAGTTGCTTCGCTGTTTTCCGTCTACAAGATGGACAAAGTTTGATTGCTTTTTTTTACAGCTGATCTAATTTTAGGTATTCAAAAGTTTCTCCTTAGCTCATTGATCACTGTGTTTGTTCCTTGATGGGCATATATTGAGTGATAATGAAGGATCATTTTTTGTGTATATGGGTGAGAGCCATCTAATATTATAGGCTGCTTCTGTATCATGGAAGCTTCATCTTCTAGTAATCGTGTGATTCTGCTATCTACCCTTAGAAAACCATTTGAATCTAACAAAACTGATATGTTGTAAAGTCTTCCAGATTTATTTTTTCGAGTCTTTTGTAGATTGCTGATGTCTTCTTTAAAACATTCAGCTTGAATCACTCTCCACCATATTTGTTCGGCATATTCTAATTCTTCAGATCTCAGTTCTTGTCTTTGTGCTTTTTTGACAAGAAAAATCCGTTGTACCCATGCTGTAACTCTTAAAATGCGCAACCAAGTAATTCGTCATCTTGCGTTATTTCTGGTAAGACCTCTTGAATCTTATTTTCAGTTTGGGGCTCTATTTGTACAAAAACTTCTTTTATTTCGGTTTCTTTGACTTTTTCTTTTGGCCACCTTTCTTTGTTTTGATATAAAAATTGCGGACCTTGAAACCAACGACTTTCGGTAGTTAGTTCTTCTTTACTTGTTTCTCTGGTGCAATTATCAGCAACATTTTCATTAGTGGAAACCCAGTGCCAGTCAGATACTTCAGTATACTCTAAAATTTCGCCAACCCTTGCAGACATAAACGTAGGCAATCGTTTCTCACTTTTCAGCCATCTTAGTACTGTTGTAGAGTCGGTCCAAAAGTACTTATTTTGGATATTAATCTCTAAGAGTTGGATGACTTCTTGTGCGAGTTTTACGCCTGTTAATGCAGCTGTCAGCTCTAATTTAGGTATAGTTTGAGATTTTAGTGGACAAACTCTTGCTTTAGATGCTACGAGACATACCTCTACAGAGTCTTCAAAAATCATTCTAAGATAAACTGCTGCTGAATAGGCTTGTTCACTACTATCAGAAAGTATGTGAATTTCGATGCATTTAGCTTTTGAAAGATTTTGTGAATAACAACGATTTATTTTTATTTTCATTACTTGGTTAAGTTCTTTGAGCCATGAACACCATTTTTGGAACATAATTTGAGTAATGCAATCATCCCAACCAATGCCTGAACGCCAAATTGATTGTAAAAGAATTCTAATTCTTATTGTGATGGGTGACAGTAAACCAAGTGGATCGTATACTGACATAGCTGTGCATAAGACTTGCCTTTTTGTGGGTATTTTACTACCATCAATAATTTCTTGGGGTACCTTATGAAAATTCAGTTTAAAATTGAATACGTCAGATTTTGATTCCCACATCATACCAAGTATTCTTTCTGCAGATTTTTTGTCTAGGTTAGAATTCGTTTGCGGAGCCACTAGTTGTTCAGGAATACTATCAAGAATTTTTCTAGAGTTTGACGTAAAATTTTTTATTCCAAACCCTCCTGCAGCATGGATCTGAATAACTCGATTCACTGTAGCGATTCCTTCTTCTTCTGTATCAAAGGTGTCTAGATAGTCATCTACATAGTGAAGCGTCGTTATAGCTTTGACTGCTCTGCTATCACTTTCGATGTATTTTTGTGCATTAAAGTTTTTTACAAACTGGGCCATAAATGGTGATGATGTAGCTCCAAATAACATGGCAGACATTTTATAAACCTTTGGTTGTATACTTTTATTTAAATCTCGCCACAGGAAACATTGAGCATATGTATCTTCTTTGGCAATTCGGACTCTATTGAACATTTCTTTAATGTCTCCAACAACAGCAAATTTATAAAGTCTAAATTTTATGAGAATCCCAAACAAAGAGGCAAGCAGATCTGGTCCGGTAAGCAAGAAATCATTTAATGACATATTTTGATTTTTGGCAGCACCGTCAAATACTAAGCGAACTTTTCCAGGCTTATTAGGATTAGTTACTGGAAAGTGAGGTAAAAACCATATATTTTTAGCTTTTCCTAAAAGTCTTGAATCAACTAGTTGAGCATAATTATTTTCAAAAAGTTTGTTACTCTCTGTACAATACGCTTCGGCAAATTCCTTGTTTTTGGATAATTTTTGTTCTAGACATTGTAGACGTTGAAAAGCTAATTGTCGGGATTCTGGCATTTCTACGTGATTTTTTTTCCAAGGCAGTTTGACAACGTATTGACCAGAAATGTGTTTGATCGAATTTTCTGCAACGCTAAGGGCATATTCATCTTTTAGTACTTTCTTTTTGGTAGGAAAACCCTTTATACTGTCAAGTTTCATGTAATCTTTGACAAGTTCATGAAGACTTCCATCTGAATTTTCACAACAACACAAAACTACCATTTCCTCAGTTTGATTTGTGGAAATAGTACCAATTGGGCCATGAACTGTCCAGCCTATCGCCGTTTTTGATAAAATAGGTGTATTATTGGGGTCTACTACGTTATACCTCGATGCTTGAAAATGGGTGTTTCTTTTTTTAATGATAAGTTGAGGTCGTTTTATACTGTTTTCAAGAAAAAAAAATGCGGATTTTTAGCATTTTTTTTTAGAAATTTCAAAATTAAAAAATTAGTAAAAACTCATACAAATTGCTATAGAAAGAATTTATTTGACGTATTTCGAGAAAGAGAGGGACGGCTCACAATCGACTGAGCTTTAAATAAATGGTAATTTAGCCAAAAATAAGGAGACCAACTGTCTGGCAAGAGGCGATAAAAAGTTATGGTTTTTTAGAAATGTATTTACGCATAGAAAAATGGTTACACCATATTTTTGAAATCTAACGTTCGACCTTACATTTTGCTCCAACATTTTAATTTGTGGCGCATTTTTGACTCCGTAAAATCGTCCAAAATCGACTATTGAGCATTTATAATGAAAAAAATGCAGAAACAATTATGATAATGATGATTTACAGAAATTCAGCAGTTCGGGTTGGTTCGGTTTGGGTCGATCTTAGATTAGGTTGGTTGTGTTTTAAAGTAATTCAGCAGGAGTCGGCTGCGCTGACTCCTGCTGAATTACTTTAAGACTTAACAAACCTAACCTAAAACCAAACCGAACGCAACTTAACTGAACCAAAACGAACCGAACTAAACCAAACCGAACGGAACCGAACCGAACCGTACCGAACCGAACCGAACCGAACCGATCCGAACCGAACCGAACCGAACCGAACCGAACCGAATCGAACCGAACCGAACCGAACCGAACCGAACCGAACTGAACGGAACCGAACCGAACCGTACCGCACAAGCAATAAGCAAGAATCGGCTGCGCCGATTCTTGGTGAATAGTTCTAAATAAATAATTTCCTATAATTTGGGCCTTTAACCCTCAGATGTCCCGTAACAAGGCTTTGCTAATCCATTTTCAATCTTTGTTGTTTTGTATGTGAGCAACAAGGACTTAATCGCGATTAAACCCATGATCGCGCTTAAGTGCTTACGGTGCATCTGAGGGTAAGTCAGCGTAAGCAAATCGAATTGGGAAATTTGATATGGCCAAATGACCCGGAAACAGTTGGCCCAGCAAAAAATTTCTATCAATGTGTCAAAACATCTGTGGGAAGGTCAAGTGTACAAATTTTCAAATTATGTGAAAAAACCGCGAAAAAACACGAAAATCTAGGTATGTAATTAATTTAAAATTGTTAAATTATTAATCCTAAGCTAATTTACAAATTTATGTCGAAAATTTGACGATGCAGTGATAGAAATTGATTTTTTTTAACCAAAACAAGTCAGAGAAAATCACTATGTAACGTTTTTTAAAAAATTATTTAAAAAAAAACCATACTTTTTTTTTAATTTCCCGTATCTAAATCGACTAAAAATAGTCCAAAGAATCATTTCCATACAAAAAAATCGTTATATACGGCGTTTTGACGAGCGAGGTATAACGTAGTAGAACCTATTATTGTATGGCTGTATGGTTTGTCTTGATGTTATGAGATTTGCATTATTTTGACCAATCAAAATAGTGGGTTTTTTATTTGGTTTTAAGAAAATGTTCACTTGTTTGATATACGGAAATTTTTCTGTAAGTTCGTTGAGGTCGTAATTTATGTTAGGTAATTTAAGGTTTTTTACAGTTCTTATATCTTTCAGTGGATAAAATTTCAAAGAGTTTGTGCTTGAAATTTCTGCTTCAACTTTTTGAGAGTTAGGTTCATACATCTGAATGTCATCAGTCCATTTGCAGCATAATGGTATTGTGGGTCCTGATAAGCCAATTTTTTCAGCAACTGAAGCTTCTAGCAGAGTTGTAGTACTTCCTTCATCTAAAAATGCTGTAGTTTCAATGCTTGATTTTGGCCCTTTTAATATGACTGGGACGATTTTTAACAAAGCTTTGTTCTGGGTTTTTACGCAGTTAACTTCTGAGGCTTCTTTGTGCAGTATTGGGTGATGGAATCTTCGACAACCATTTGTTTCGCATTTTTTACTGCTTTTGCATTTTCCTTTGTGACTTTTTAGACAACCATAACATAGACTTAGTTTCTGAGCAGTTATCCAGCGTTGTCTAGGGTTTTGATTCTGAAATTTTGGACATTTTTCTACCTGATGGTCCTCTTCATTGTAACACACCCTACATTTACGCTTTTCTTGATCATTTGCTAGAGAGTGATTTGTCTGGTTGTTATTTTTTGTTTCCTGATATGGTGGGAAATTAAAAGCAAGGAATAATTCGTAAAACAATTTCAGAGATTTCTTGAACCCAATTAGAAAAATCTCTGAAAGTTTCAGTTCTGCTTTTTATTTTATTTTGAATCAGGTAAGCTACATATACTTATATACGCTTTTTTGGTCTATGTAATTGCCCAAATTCTGTAAAGCCGCAGCAAAATTTCTTACCGTAGAACTAAATACGTCAAATTGTTCGAGACTTTCCACAGCTGGGAGTTGCTTAGCTTTTTGTAGGATTTCTTCTAATATTACCTCTGATCTACCATATTTTTTGTCTAGGATATCTAGAATTTCTTCAGGCGATTCTGCAGTAATAAGAAGCATTTCTACAACTTCTCTTGCCGTTCCTATCAAGCTGTTATTTAGCCTCCAAACATTTTCGGCTGGCGAAAACTGACATACTTCGTTTGTTATTTTATATTGCGAATAAAATATTGGCCATTTTAAATACGATGAGCCATCAAATTTTGTCAACTGATTGCCAATGGTTTGGCGGGCTAATAGATTATTTATGCTTTTTGTTAAATCTACTAGTTTTTCATCCTCTTTTTTATTGGTTGTATAGGTTTGTTTTATACTTTGCTCGTGACTAAGCATAGCTTGACCCTCTTCTATCCAGTTTTGAATCTCTTTCTCCCTTTCAGCTTCATGGAAATTATTTTTTGGTAAGTTTGCAACTATTTCTTGAGCAAATTTGGAGATTGAGTCACATTCGAATTCTAGGGTTTTTCTTTGTTCAACCAAATCTTCTTTTCTTCTTAGACGTTTTTGCGCAATTTCTAGAAGTTTCTGTTTCTTAGACAAGTCTTGTTTTTTATTTTCAATTTCTTGAATTTCAGCGTCAGACTTATCTTCTTTTTGCTCCAAAACTTCAATGTCGCATTCTAAGTCGACTACTTCCATTTCCAAGTCGATTATTTCTCCTTTTAACTTTTCTAGATCTGTTTGTAGTTTAGATTTGGCCTTTGATTTTGTTGTTGATGAGTGTTGAGTTATTGAATGCCTGCTAGTTATAACTGTTGCTGCGTCTCCACGATTTAAAAATGGAATATCTTTTGGCTGAATTTTGGAACATAAATTAAAAATGTAATCTACCAATAGTTTTGTTAGCTCTGTGGTGAATACATTTGAGTTATAATTAATTTTAAATAATGTACAAAGCTGTTCAATTTCAAAGTAGGATAACGACTTACTTAAATTCGCCAGAAATTCTCTATATTCAGCTGAATCTTTTAAAAAAGGATTTCTTTTAAAAGCTAAAATATTTCTCTTTACTGCTGTGGTCTGTGGAAACATTCCATACAGTATAAAAAATATATTCTTTTGGGTAGATGTCGGAATACTATTTTTGAAAAGATTTTTGATTATCAGGATATTACCAAACTCAACTTGTTGTTGTTCTTTTACACTCATTTTTGAGGCCTTCTTCGTTGTATTTTTAACTTTCCTTCGATGCTCAGGATCTAGTGGATGCTCACTAGGTTGATTTCTAGTCCTTGGATGGACCACTTTTTGGAAAAATAAGTAGAAGAATTGGCTGAAAACTGTTGAATGTATTGACTGACAAATACAATACTTGACAATGACAAAAAATTGATTAAAAAACAAAAAGATCAACTCAGTATAACAAAAAATTCAGGTATATTAGATTATTCTGAGGGTATTCCTGCAGATACAAGAGCCCTCCTGATAATGTTGTTGAGCAGCCCGTGGCGAGACAAACGACCGGCACTTTTGTAGCAGGTTAGGGCGTGGTGCCCATAAATGTCTACGGTTTTGCCGCAAGTGCAGTCGTGTATCTCGCACAAAGGTTGGCACAAACGTAACGGGACGGAAATACGAAAAGTGGAATCATCCAAAAGGTTCCCTAGAGCAGATGATGGTAGACCCTGTAACTAGGCGTTGCTCTCCGGTTCTTGCAGAGCTAGAAGCCTAGCATGATGTTTGGGATCACTGGATGCATTAAAAATTGTAACACCAAATTATATTATCAAAATCTTTTTGGCGATATACATTATTGAAAGGGAAGTCAAAAAATCAAAAGCTTCTTTGAAATCACAGTCAGGATAACTTAAAATTTCAGGTGATAATATAGTTTTAAGAAGATTTGAAGCATAAATAACTGAGAAAAGGAATGCAGAAAAACAAAGAGTAGCATCACGTATGCCGAGGCCTCCTATTTTTATGGGAATGTTACATTGAGACCAAGCAGTGTTACCTATATGGCAGTTAGTAATGTTATTTTTATCAAAATCTGATAAAAGATTTTGGACTTTCCAGCAAGGAGCACAGCGAAGTAAATAACTTATTCGAGGTACTGCAAAAGAATGTTTTAAAAGATAATAGGCAGAGTGTGAATCAATTAAAGATAGTTTTTTAATAATTTATTAAAAATATTAATTTTCTTTTGTAAACAGTCAAAAGTAGATTGATTAGAAAAAGGGCTTCCTAAAAGTGGTAGGTCATCTTTATCTATTTGTAATATTGAGGAAAGCTCAGGATTTTATATAACAAAATTTTTAATAAAATATTTAGAAAGAGAAGATAACTCACATTTTTTCAAATTTACTTGTGGGCCAGAAGAAGAACATTCTTTAAGAATTTTTTTAAAATCATTTAATTTCTGGCTCACCAGCAAGGCTACCGTTATCTAGGTACCATAAGTTTATTTCTGATTTTAAGAATGATAGGTTGAATTGATAAGCAAAATAAAAGTGGACCTATAGAGTCCCCTTGTTGCACTCCTCGCTGAGAAAAAATCAGCTCCTTATTAAAAGATAAAAATGATTTATCCCTGTAACAAGAAATTTTAAAATTGGGGAATAGAATGCATTGAAAAAAATCAACTTTTAACAATATTTTCGGGCTATTATGAGGAAAAGACATAAATTTTCTAACTGCATGGACGGTGGCTTCACAGCCGTATTTGGTAGCAAAGCCCAATTTATGAGGACGAAAATAGTTGTCGAGTTGAGAGTAAACCCTAAAGCAAATATATTTTGCAGTAAGCCTGCGAAAACACATACCAACTGCGATTCGCGTATACCGCCATCTTTTTGGTTTAGTGCACATAGTGATGCCCCAAAAAAAATTGGACGGATTAAATTTGGAAGGGAATCAGTTAAAACAAAATCAATAAAAGAGCAAATGGCTTCAGTAAGATTATGCGATGTGTTACCTAGTTCTTCTTGAATTAGGTATTTCAAATATTGCGGACAAAGGGCGTCTAAAGCACCAGACGATCCTGATTTAAAGGAATGAATTAAATTTTTTATTTTGGAATTAAAAATATAAAAAAAATTTTGATTAAGTGGGTCCGGAAAAACTTCATTCCGAGGAGAAGAGGGATGTTTTTCTTCCAGTTTTTCCAATGTAGTTGAATTATTGTTTGATAATGTATCTTTTGAACAAAGTAGTCGTAGAGCTCCATTGATATCGTTTTAAGAAAATTTACTTTAAAATGATCGTCATTAGATGTCTTCATTTTTGCTTTTGATTTTGACTGCGAACGTTTATAAAAATCTTGAAGTAAATTGTTTGATAGACATTTTTGTTTTATCCATAATGATAGATTTTGTTTTATTAAAGTAGTTAAAGAATGCTTTTTATTTTTTCTTGACTTTTCAGGAAGCCTTAAAACAGAATAAGGGAACAGGAACAAATTAAACCATGATCGGGAAGAATTTTCCGAAGCACATTTTCTTAAAAGGATTGATAGTTCGTTTGCTATACTGGAACGAGCACCTTTTGGAATGCGGCGAATTACTGGGACAGCAGATCTAAGTTGCGCTAAATAATCGTTTATTCCTTCACTACTTAAAATATAATCGTCAGTCATTTCTTCTGAAATATGTTTAATTGATTTGTTGTTTCAAACCTCATTCACCTTGAAAAAGCTTTCCGCAGATAGAACATTCAATTTTATTTATACATTTGTAAGAATTATGGGATTTGATTCTTTCTCCAAGAGGTGAAGATCTAATTTAGGATTTATAATGGTCAATATCTGATATATCACATGATGTTTGTGTTTTATTTGTAGTTATGTTACTTAATGAGAAATTTAAATTTAGAACTCCAAAATCCTTATGAACTTTTGACTTGTGTATATTATGGCCATTTTTGGTTTTAAAAGATTTGCTGCATAAAAGGCATTGGATGGGCTGGTCAGAAATCAAAGGTTTTGTCGTTTAAGGGAAGTAGTAAGTCAAAATATCCACTATCAAGATTGCCTGAAAAATTTAGGTAGATGCTTTCGGAGTGGTTACTGCGGCTGACAACTTGCAGGTGAAAAATAAAAATTTAATTTATAAAAATCTGATGAAGCTGTTGCGTAAGTACCATTTTTGCCATATCTGAGATATAATCTTCCTTTAAAGTGATCTTCTTCTCATCTTGTAAGAAATTTTCAAAAATATTCCAATGATTTGAAATATAGGCAACAGCTTCTCTTCTGATTTGGGGTAAGGAACAGGCTATTTCCGTCGCCAAGAACAGATTTTCTTTTGAATTTTACCATACAAAAATTACAAATTTCGAGATTCTTCTTCTAGTTTTATTGACACTAATCAGACTTTATAAGTATTTACCAAAATTTTCCAGTTTTTAAACTGCAAATTTGTTGCTCTCTATAATTCTTCAATCAGGTGTCTTATTTAAATTTCAAAAAAGCTCTTTTTTTTAGATGCACATTTTTGTAGTATTTCCTTTTTGTACTTTTTTTTTAAATTTCTATTTATGATTTAAAGCACAGATTGTGTAATACTCTACAAATAAATAAACTAAATCAAACTAACTACTAAATTAATTAATTTCTATATATTTATTAGGTGGTGTGGGTCGATTAAGAGGATGGAAATCCAACTTCTGCTACGTCTGCCTCCTCGAGTGGTGGCCATTTATGGCCATCCGGCACCACTGGATGTCGGTGATATCAAGCGCCTTTTGTGGACTTGATACCACCTAACCAAAAACGCCTGGGGTTTTGGGGGGACCTGGCAGTAGGGATAAAATGCTGGTTGGCCGACTGGCTACCATGAGTGACAAAAATCAACTTGTACCCCAGGTGAGTAATAATCTCACCGACAGTTCAGATCGGGTTGAAGCTCCGGTTGCTTTCGCTGGCTCAATGGATTCTTGGGAGAGCCACCCACTCATTAACCCTCACGGAGGAGGCGAAAACTACGAACTCTCACTGAGAGTACAAAACGAAGGGGAAGTAGTGCCGAGTACGCCTACAGAAACTAACCACGAAAGGGGTGCCGAAGAAGCTTCCACCGACTCCAGCTCCAACATTGTCACCAGATCTTAAGCGGAAAAATGAACTGCTCAAAAGCGACGGTGACACTACTGATAAGGCCTCCAAACAAAATCAGATGAGGTTGTCTGGGTCGGCAAAAAAAGGCTTAGAAAGCTTCTTCAGGACGGCTGGGAATACTCAGCTGCCCCCAAACGGGCACTAGAGGGACTGCTGAACACGGAGACGGTAAAGTCAAGCTCAAAACGTCCACGGTCCAGTGCTAATACTCCAGAGCAGGAGTTCAAAAGACCCTGTTGAGCCTCCTACAGCGCTGCGGCAGAGGGAGTTATAGTTGGCATTGTCCACAAAAACTACCCCTCCGAAAGCCTCACAGGAGAAAAACTAAGGGCACTACAGATGGCCATCCTAAGGTCTCTAGCAGATGTCCCTACTGGCGCGCAGGTCAGATTTCTAGGCTGTACTCATCGGCCTGGCTGGTTAAACCTGACTTGCGCTGACGAACAAAGCGCCCAATGGTTGGCAGAGGTATTGTCAACTCTTTAACCATGGGAATGGTCGCAATTAAGGTTCGTCAGAGGGGAAGAACTTCCCCAGGCCACATATTGTAATAGAGTACATCCCCGACGATGAGCAGGCGACTCGGCTCACTGCTCAGGATGTCGCTAAACGTCTCCGGGCGCAAAACAATGGCCTAAACACTGCTGATTGGGTAACCCTGAGCAGTGAAGCCCTTCTTTGGATTTGGAAGAGTAATCTTTTGAACCAGAGTCAGGGGGCGTGGGTCTGAGTCTGCAGGACCATCTGGAATGGGCACCCAAAAGGCAAAACAAGCCCTTAAAGGACAAATCAATGAGCAAAAGGGGAAAAACAAAAAGACCCCAATGGAAAGGCGGTAAAGAAACCCTTCAAATCAAATTCTAAAAAAGAAGGGTAAAGGGAAGAACATTATCGGTAAACCCATCTACAAAAAGGGCCCACGAAGGGACCCTCCTGGAGGCGGCGGCGATCACGAACCTCCCCAGACAGCCGGTATAAAAAAGGCAAGGTATAAAAAAATTGAAGAAATAGTCCATGTTGGGTGGAGGTGATTTATAAATCAAACAAGTTCAGTCGTTCTCCACTAGTTTAATTTTTTACAACTACATATTTCGAGAGCATAAGCTCTCATCTTCAGGTTGTACACTGAAATAAAATAGGTGAAATAAATGCCCGGTTCCTACAATTATTTATAATATAAGAACAACCCAAACTTAAGACCTAAAAGAATGAACCCTACCTTGATGGAGTTATTCCATTGTTGTGCTGCTTCTTTGCACATGCTGCTGTAATACATTGTACTACTTCATTGCACATGCTGCTGTAAAACTTTTTGACAAAATATAAAGAACACCGCACCCGTTTACACAGGCCTTATGGAAAATTTTTGGCTCGGTGGAATTGGCTATAATTTTAATATGTTATAGTAGGATATGTAACAAAAATGTGAGTAAAGTTAAGTTTTTCTATGTACAGTTTTTGAGATATAAACGGTCAAAGTTCGTTAAATGGTCGTTTTTGTGTATTTTCTAATACTAATAACTCTTACATCTTGACCGAACAAAATTATTTGGCCATAAAAATGACTTAGTAAATGTCTAAGGACAAAGTCGCTTATGATGTCATTGTTGTCAATTTAATAAATAATATACGGGGGATAGTAAAAAAAAATCTGCACTATTACCGAATTTTATAACTGACGCTTTTTATTTTGGCACAGATTAATAGTTTTATATAATATTTAAAGAAACAAAATATTTTTGTTTTTTGATACTTTTATAGATATTAACTTTTTTATTGCAGGTATTTTCTCTTACTAAATAAAATTCACTTTAGCTGTTTTAAGCTATTTTCCGTATGACAAAAATCAATTTGTTAAATATTTTGTAATAAGATACAGCTCAAAGAATGTTTTTGTTATATAAAAAAAATACTATAGCTTTTGGTTGAGTCAAAGGGTCTGTTCAAAAAAACATTTTTAATTTTTTTTTGCCCTTATATAGTTTTTAATTTATTTTTGGAAAACGGCTCGGTGAATTTTAATTAAACTTCACCTGCTTATTTTTGTAACTTAGCGTCACACTAGGAATAAAAATGTTTTTTTGTTCTATGTCTAGTTTTGAAGATATTAATTTTTGTAGCTCTAACTATCTTATATTTACAGGACGGCGACAAAAAAAACGATATTTAACGTCCAATTTTTGCTGTACGTACAACTCTAAACAAATAAGAGCCAAAACAGTAGAAAAATAAAATATTTACAGGGTGTCTCAAAAAAAAGCTTGTTTTATTGTTCTATTTTAATACTAACAATGGTAACAAGTAACTAAACAAATTAACTTAAATTAAAATTATCTTAAACATGTACTATACATAATTTCTATTTATATGTTTATTGATTAATATTATGTGGTCTATTTGCGGCATTCAAGATATTTTGAAGCAAACTTTGCCTGGGGTACATTATACCCCTGATGACGACCGTATCCTAGGTACCATAGTACACTGCAATTAAAAACTATATAAGGGCAAAAAAAAAATAAAAAACATTTTTTTGAAAAGACCCTTTGACTCAAACAAAAGCTATAGTATTTTTTTTAATATAATAAAAATATTCTGTATTTTAATACAAAATATTTAACAAATTAATTTTTGTCATACGGAAAATAGCTTAGAACAGCTAAAGTCAATTTTATTTAGTAAGAAAAAATACCTGCAATAAAAAAATTAATATCTATAAAAGTGGGGGCAGTTAAAAAACAAAAATATATTTTTTCTTTAAATATTATATAAACTATTAATCCGTGCCAAAATAAAAATTGCTAGTTATAAAATTCGGTTATAGTGCAAAAATGTTTTTTTGACTATCCCCCGTATATTATTTAATAAATTGACAAGAATATAAGTGACTTTGTCCATAGACCTTTACTAATTGTATTTTTTTGGTCAGGATGTAAGAGTTATTATTATTACAACTGCTGCCTCTGGTGTAGGTGGCAGTGGTGCTTCGCTATCACACGGGAAATATGCTGAGCAGACAACTAGTTCTGTCATGCCCTGTTCGCCAGGAACAATTAATCGTAGCGCTACTTAGTCATCAGTGCAAAAGTCTGAAAGGACAAAGTAGTTAATATCTTTTCTTATAAGAATCGATGCTCGTGGTTCGGTTCCTGAGTTATGTGTGATGATGTTACCAAGAGTTCGGCTGAGTCCAGCCACTTGGTTCCTACTTGATAGCCACGGTTCTTGCAATGTCTAACCCCTGTTTCTTAAAAACTCTACCAAGAGTGTACGTTGCTGTCTTGGTATGGCGTAGATTTACTTGTATCAACTGCAGGCTTTGATGTTGACGTTGTTGTGCGCCTGCCATTTTTATTTTTTTTTTATACATCAAACAAGTTCAGTCGTTCTCCACTAGTTTAATTTTTTACAACTACATGTTTCGAGAGCATAAGCTCTTATCTTCAGGTTGTACACTGAAATAAAATAGGTGAAATAAATGCCCGGTTCCTACAATTATTTATAATATAAGAACAACCCAAACTTAAGACCTAAAAGAATGAACCTACCTTGATGGAGTTATTCCATTGTTGTGCTGCTTCTTTGCACATGCTGCTGTAATACATTGTACTGCTTCATTGCACATGCTGCTGTAAAACTTTTTGAGCCTACAAAATGTAGGATGGAATAACTCCATCAAGGTAGGGTTCATTCTTTTAGGTCTTAAGTTTGGGTTGTTCTTATATTATAAATAACGACTCTAAAATGCCTTCTAGTTTTAGATCTGTAATATCAAATGAATAACTTTTTGTCAGACAATAGACAATATTTTTAGTAGTAAGTAAATTGGTTCGTCAAAGTTATCTAAAACTACAGATTAAGTATGTAAGTTGCACTTACAATTTGTTTACAGTAAAACTTAATTGTTTTAATGTTAATTTTCATGGGGCATGTATAGGTGCCCTTATTGAATATTTACACAAATAGTACACTTAAATTCACGCTTACACTTCAATATAAAATACACTTATAATTTGGCTTAGATATCTGAATAATTTAAAAACAAACGAAAACAATGGAACGAGAAAAAAAATTATTTTGTAAAGTCATTAATTGAATAAGGTTCTAAATCACATAAATAATTGAAACATGCCCTTTTAAAAGTTTTGAAAGACTCTATGCTTTTTATGGAATTAGGTAGTTTATTGTAAAACTTAATAGGGGCATATACAGGGCTTTCTCAGTAATTGTTAATCTGTGCTTTGGGTATATGTACAATCTATCCTTATGCCTTGTATTACAGGTTTTATTTGTTGTGTATTCTAAGAATAAATTAGGATTTTTCCTTTAAAACAATATAGACTCTAAGATGTAGATTCCTGGAACGGTCAAGTAAATATTTTCCTTAAATTTATTTCTACATGATTCCGTTGCCCTTATTCCTAATATTATTCTCAGGGCTCGTTTTTGCATTATAAAAACGTCCCCAATATGGCTGCTTTGTCCCCAGAAAAGTATACCATATTTTATGTTTGAATAAAACATACCATAAACCGATCTTAGTGAATTTGCATTTTTTTAAAATTTGCCAAGAACTCTAAGTGCATAGCTTGCACTTCCTAATTTTTTGCATAATTCTTTAATGTGAGTATGAAAGTTAAGATCTTTGTCAAATGTCACCCCTAAAATCTTTGAACTATTTTCAAAATTTAATTTATCACCTTCAAAAGTTAAATCTTCTGGTATTGGTATGTTAATATTAGTAACAACTACTGCCTTGGTCTTCTCAGTATTTAAGACAAGCTGGTTTTTAACACAGCAATCCTTCACATCATCTAGAACCTCAAAATATTTTTCATGTATATCTTCACCTTTATAGACTGGAATAACCACATTTGCATCATCTGCGTAGTTTGCGAGAGAGTTTGGATCTTTGATAATGTCCTTTAGGTCGTTTAGATATATTATGAATAGTAGTGGACCGAGTATACTACCTTGTGGTATTCTTGTCGTGACAAAATTGGTTTCTGAGACAAAATTAGAGCTTTCATGTGTGATTGTTACTTGTTGAGGCCTTTTAGTTAAGTATGATCGAAATAAGTTCAAACTTTGACCTCTTACCCCATAAGATTCCAACTTCGCCAGAAGTATATTGTGGTTTACGGTATCAAACGCTTTTGATAAATCCAAAAAGTCCACAAGCTGCTCCTTTTGATTCCAGAGTTGATATTATTTTTTTATTAAGTTCTAAGAGAGCAGATTCTGTGGACTTTTGTAGAAGAAATCCGTGTTGAAAATCGTTTAATAAAGAGTTTGTGAGAAAAAAGTTAAGTAATCTTTTATGAATTAGAAGTTCAAATATTTTTGCAAAGGAAGAAATAAGACTTATAGGCCTGTAGTTTGTAAAGGATTCTGGGTCCCCCTTTTTAAAGATTGGAATGACATTTGCAATTTTAAGTTTTTCTGGAAAACCCAATTTGAAATACTCACATTAAAGATATGTGCTAGCGGCTCAGCTACATGTTGTACACATCTTTTTAGTAAATTTGCAGGTACTCCGTCGTGTCCTGCCGATTTCTTGTTTTTTAATTTTTTGCCTAAAGTTATAATTTCAGTTTTATCTGTTGGAAAAAAGTAAAAAGATTTTTGATTTGGCTGTAATTTTGCTAGACACTTATGAGTATTTTGAGGTAATATATTATTTTTAAGCAGGAGATTCGGGGGAGCTTCTATTAGATATTGATTAAACTCATTAGCTAATTGTTTGGTGTTTAGCCTGGTTTCTAGTATGTTAGAGGACTTTTTAGAATTAGTTAGTTCTTATGCAGTATTCCATGTTGTTTTGGATTTATTGTCACTAGTTTCAATTTTTGACAGATAGAAATTACTCTTTGATTTTATAATTTCCTGATCATACTGTTTTTTGTAATCTTTATATAATTGTGTGTAGCGTTTATCTGTTTGTGACATGGTTTGCAGAGCCACTAATTGGTCTTTCTTCTGCAAAATATCGGGTGTTATCCAGGGTGCACATTTTTTCTTTTTATTTCTACTATTTTTTATTTGTTTATTTGGAAAGCAATCCTCAAAATTTGACATAAAGATGCTTGTGAACAATTCCCATAAAATATTTACATCTTGAGTATTAGACAATAGAACATTTGACCAATTAGTAGTTTTAATTTTTTCGTAAAATTTTTCTATGCGAGCCTCGCTGAAAACCCTTGCGAATCTTGGTACTAATTTTTCCTCACTACTACATAATATAAGTGTATTTTATTATATCCGCAACAAAAACAATACATTATACATCTAATGATTTAAATTGATTAAACTTTTAGAAAAAATCCTACTTCTATTCTAAAACTTTCAACTATTTAAAAAAGAAACTTCAACATATCGTCTAGTACGAATTCAGCTCTTAGAGCAAACTCTTGATTTATCAAATCATTTGTTTTGAATAAATGAAATTATTAATTATATTTACTAACACGAATAAAAAATTTGTTTGCAAATAAGCAAGAAAAAAGCGGAAAAAACTCACGATTGCAATGTGTATTAAATGAAGCGCGCTGAGCAGAGGTCCACTAGTGACGTAAGCAAGGCGTCGCCTACCGCTAAAAGATTCGAGCTAATACGCAATCCTGTGTGTTTAGGATCGTTGCAAATCACCGGGGCTTGATGATATTCTTCCAGTGCTAGTGCAAAAAGGCCTGGAAGTGCTAGTACCATGCCTGGTGAAACTGTACAGTGCCTACTAGCTGGACCAAAGTTAAGGTAGTTTACATACATTCCTAAGGCAGGTCGGGCAGATAATACTCCAAAATCTCTCCAACTCATAAGCCGCACCTCTTTTCTGTTTAAAGGCTTGGAAAAGATAATAGATGCACATATTAGAGGTGGCGCCTTAATCGCCCATCCACTTAATGCAAACCAATATGCATACCAAGCAGGCAATGTAGACTCTGTAGACTCTGTATGGAGGACGACAAAACAGTTAGGCATGTACTGTGTATTGCACGTTTACGTCAAAACACTTTCGGTAAACTTCAGATTGATTCAGAATATCTGAACAGTGTCTCACCCAAACTGATAGCTAAACCTTTTCGAGGATTAGGCATACAGTGGTGAGAAACCACTCAAAAGTAAGCCACAATAGACCCACTAGTGGCCGTAATAGAAGGGCTGCAAGGCCCACTCACATATGAATCATCATCATATATTTATTAGGTTAGCCCTAAGTACCACTTCAAAAAACATTATTGCTCTGCTAGCTTTAGCAAAGCACCAAGCTTAGAACAAGGTTTTACTATTCAACTACTATTGCTCCATATTTACCGCTTCAGTACCAGCCTCAGTACCATTTTATTAAAAACATGATGCTGATCTGCTAGCTTTAGTCAAGCAATAGATACAGAAAAGATGAGGAAGATAAACAAATAATGTTTAATGTAGTGATAAAATATATAATTGCTTAACATTTACACTGTTAAAACCACCCTAGGAACCACTTAAAAAACATATATTGCTCTGCCAGCTTTAACAGAATACCAAGCTTAGAAAAAAAAAGACAACAATGATAAAAATCAATCTACAAGGTTTTTGTTTTTAATTGCTCTATATTCACCAAGCCAGGAGCAGCCTCAGTACTATTTTAGTAGCTTTAGCAGAGCACTCAACTAAAAAAAAGACAAGGAAAAAATTAATCTACAAAGTGTTTTATTTATTTGCTATTTCATTGCTTTTTATATATACCGTGTCAGTACCAATAGCGGTACCATTTAAATTTAAATAAACACTAAATTTAAAGCAATTCAATTTTACTACTATATTAACCATTGATGTTTATCTTCCAGGTCTTATCTGTGTCTATTGCTCAACTTAAGCTAGCAAAGCAGCATATATTTTATCTTATAAAAATGGTACCGAGGTTAGTACATTGATTTTTATCATCCCTATCTTTTTTTCTAACTAGCAGAGCAATATGTCTTTTTTAAAGTGGTACCTGGGGCCATTCTAACACTGTGAATGTTAAGCAATTAAATATTTTATCACTATATTGAGGATTAGCTTTTACCTTCCTGGTCTTTTTTGTCTATTTCTCAACATAAGCTAGCAGAGCAACACTTTTTTTTAAATAAAAATTTATTTATTTGTAGCAATGTAACAATAAATCAACAATATAATATAATTTATAAATTGTAGTAATAACTAACATCTAATGGTAAACTGCTAACAAACCTTAGATGCACAATAATATTTAAAATATTGTGTGTGCACCCTTTATCTATAAATATTTTTTTAGCTTTTTGGTTTAGGTATGACATGAATTTATATTAACTTAAAAGTATGTATATTTAAGGTTTTTGAAATGTTAATTATTTATTAAATAAATTATTATTAGTCATATGTATGTATTATTTTTTATTTCTATATCACATAACGTAATTTATAATTGTTTTCTATGATCCATTTTATTATCTTTGTTTTGCTTTTCTTATATTTTACGCTTTCTTTAAAAATATCTGGCATATCAATAAATATTTTTGGTCCCACACAGTAGATGTGATTTTTGCAAGCTGTGTGTTTGGGATTTTGCAGTTCAACTTATCCGTGTACACCATTTATCGTATTTGGTAACATATATATGAATGGTTCCAAGGTTGGTACTGACGCCGCAAATATAAAGTTATTAAATAGAAATTTTATATTGAAACCTTGTAGATTAATTTCACCCACCCTATCTTTTTTTGGTGCTCTCCTAAAGCTAGCAGAGCAATATAACATAACATAGTATTTTTTTTTCTTCAAAAGTCGCACTTAGGGCGGGTTCTAACACTGTGAATGGTAAGCAATTAAATATTTTATCACTATAAGGACAAATAATTTTATCTTCCTTATTTAGTCCATGTCTATTGCTACCAGAGCAGCATAAATTTTTTTATAAAAATGGAACCAAGGTTTGTACTGACCTGGTATATATAGAGCAATTAAATCGTCCCTAATTTTCACATTCACTAAATTTATATTTATGCTAAAAATTAATCATCCACCCCAGCATCCACCTATCACATGAGCTATCACCCATATTTTTTATTATAATCAGAAAAGCTGAAAAATAACAGGACACTTCACAAAATTCTAGAAAACTTATATGTTTTCTGAAATTCCAGGAGAATTCTAGTGGACAATAACAACACGACTTACATTTTAAGAAATCTCAGGTTTTCCAGGATGCATGGAAAACCTAAATTTTTACTGATCTGTTTGGAAAATCACAGTGTTGAAAAATGGAAAATAAGTTATATAAATCAATTACATATATACCTAGCAAAATGGGTGGCAACATTAAAGTAGATTCATCTGGTAGTGTTTGAATTCCAGCATCTCGAAGTTCAACAGTGGCATCCAATTTTAACAGACGTTCTGACACCCACTCCACCATGCGGCCGATTTCTGGCCGCTTATCTGGCCATGCTGAGACAGACTGGATGGCTACTGCTTCTTTAAGAGCCTCTATGTATGGCTTTTGGTTGGCTTCAATATGTCTATTGGTAAAATTCGAAAATGATTAAGTTTATAAAAGTGATCATACTGTGGGGGGCTTACAGAAAAGTTTGACTACCAAAAAAATTCTACCCTTGCGACTTTGACTTTATCCCTTCATTTTATATTCTGACAACAAAAAAAAAGTCGGACAGGTAGCCAAAAGTCTGGCTTTATCTGGATGTCTAGTTACCCTCAAGGTTACCCTACTCTAAATTATTTTTATACATTCCACCACAATGTGACACTCTGTGATACCATCGAAAATTAAGGCAGTTCTCCATTCAACAGCTCTGCACAGCTACAGCTAGGCCTTAAATCTATAAACCTATCAATCAATGGCAACACTGTTGGCGTCTTTGTTTACTTCCTCCCAATTTTATTGCTCAAAAAGTGATTTTTAAAACAAATTAAATCGCGAAAAACAGTTCTGAGGCCTTCCTTTGGCAATGCCACAGTACAAATAAAGGGGACTAGTTTTGTGCAATAAAAATCAACAAATAATCATAAAAAACGTGTGATTTGATTTGGGCGCTGTTGTCGGCTCATCTACAAGAGTAACTTTGAAAATAACGCGATAGTGCATCGAAACGAGAAGGAACTGTTCACAAATTACAAAATGACAGGGGCAACAGATAAAAATGTAAAATTTAAAGAAAAATGTCGAAAATGCGAAAAAGCTGTAAAATCTTCAGAAAAGGGATTACTATGTGAAGGGCCACGTCATAAACTGTGTGAAGATTGATGAAAACCTGTATAAATATATAGAATGAATGGTTGGGAGAAGTTCCACAATGGGTGTGCCAAAAATGTAAAATACATATAGAGACAGTGTTGGCAATGCAGGAAATGCAATCAAAATTTTTAAATAAGCTGGAAAGTGACCTAGTAATGATCGAAGAGAAGAACCAATTATTATTAGAAGAAGAAGAAGATCAGAGAATCTTAGAGCTGCAACAATTTATAGATATTTATTGCAATAATGCCATCAAAAATCAAAATGTAAAGATAATTCAGAGCCAGACAGAAATATCAGAGGAAAAATCACTGGAATGTCAAAGATATAAAACAACTGCTACAAAAGGAAATTGATCCAACAGAAATACGAGTAATAGAGTTCAAAAACACGAGTAGAGGTGAAACCATTATTGTCTTACTAATGATGATAGAGAGAAGCTTAAAAGGGCAGTTGAGGGAAGAGTAGGTGAAAAAATTATAGCCTAAGAGTTACAGTTATTAAGACCAAGGTTACAGTTAAAAGGGATAAAAAATATTAAGGAAATGACAAATATGCAAATTGCAGAGGCAATAATTACCCAAAATCAGCTACAAAATAAAAAATGAAAAACAATTTTTCCTTAAAGTTTACAAAAAAAAACATGAAATATTTAGAGCGGAGAGATTCAGAGTAAAGGTTAAATGGAACACAGCAGTAGCAAAAGATTATGTATATGTGAAAAGATGTTTTTAATGCAGGGGTTTTGGACATGAAAAGTTAAAATGTGAAAAAGATCTAGTCTGCATGCACTGTACTAAAAAAAACCCAAAATCAGATTATGTGTGTGGAAGTGCTGGATGGTATTACTGTACTAACTGTAAAAATGCTAATAAAAGATTTTAGTAGAAGAATTAGGTCTTAAACAAATTGTAGATGACTACACCCACTTTGTAGGAGATAGTCGTAAGTGTATTGACTTGGTGGTTACTAATTTCTTTGAGAAGGCTATGGTTTTGCATACACCTAAGATTGGAGACGACCATAGTATATTAAAAATAGAAAATATTTGCTTTCAAAAACGAAAAACAGAAATTGTTACAAGGGGAAAAGTAAACTATAATGAAATGAGAAGTAGTATTAAAGATATTGACTGGGGGAATCTATATACTGAAGAAAATGTTGATACAAAATTTAACTTACCACAAAAAAATATAATTGATATTTTAGATCACACAGTTCCAAAGAAAACCATAATAATAAAAAATATGAGCTGAGTGGATGACTGATGACATTAAAAGGTCGATTAATAATCTCTACAACAGGTATAAATTTACTAATAATGAAGAGGATTTAAATAATTTTAGGAGACCCCTTAATGAAGTAACCAGTTTAATAAGACGAGAAAACGTTAGTTGTTACCTTTGTGGACCTACAAAAAGCATATGATACCGTTCCAGTAGAAAAATTATGGACGGTGTTGGAACAAACTAATATCAATCATACATACATAAAAGCGATAAAAGAACTATACTAAGGGTCAAAATCTAAAATTAAAATTGGAAATCGACTTTTAAAAGAATTCCTGGTAACAAAAGGCTTAAAAAACTGGAAACGTAAAGTGCACGGCATGGGAATACAACTTAACGACCGATTTACTATATACACACTACAGTTTGCTGACGACCAAGTAATTGTAGCTAATGATAAAGAAGACATGGAGTATATGATGAGAAAGTTAACGGAAGAATACCAAAAGTGGGGACTAACAGTGAACGTGGACAAGACACAGTACTTATGTATTGGAAACGAATCCAGTGAGTTAGAACTAGACAATGGACAAACAATATCTCCATGCAATGAGTATGTATACTTGGGTGTCACATTTGATAAGACAGGAACAGACTGTAAAGAATTGGAAAAAAGAATAGTAAAAGCAAAAAAGGTTATTGGATGTCTTAACAGTATTTTATGGAGCAGAGAGATAAGAAAGAATGTAAAATTTAACATATATGAAACAATGGTAAAAAGCACGCTGTTGTATGGAACGCTGTTGTATGGAATAGAGACTTGTCGCGTAACAGAAAAATACAAAACAAAAATGGAAAGTGTCGAAATGGATGCAATAAGAAGATCAATGAGAATATCTAGATTAGATCACATAAGAAATGAGATCATAAAAGAAAGAATGGGAATCGAGGGAAGCAAAACGGATGACATCACTAAAAGGCAATTGATATGGTACGGCCATGTACAACGGATGAACGACGAAAGATTACCAAAACAGGTCCTAGAGTGGCAACCAGTAGGGCGCAGAAAAAGAGGACGTCCTAAACTAGAATGGCAACAGTCAATCCAAAGATCAATGAGTCAAAAGAATCTCACAGAAGATGATTGTCAGGATCGAAGGAGGTGGAGAATAGGCGTCGGACAACGTAGAAAAACGTTCTAAACCGACATAGTAGTAGTAGAAAAGGTTAGATTTATTGAAGAAACAAATTGACAGCAATATTAGTAACCCAAAGAAAATGTGGAAAGTTTTTAAAAAATTATTTCCTCAAAACAGGTTGATGATATTTCTGAAATTAATGTAAATAATCAAAATTTAACAGATAAAAATGACATCGTTGAAAAAGTAAATATGTTTTTTGTTGATTCCATTAAAAATCTTACAGATAGCATTGGGGAGGGGATTGATAACATTCCACCTTTGGAAAATAACTTAATTGTAAATAGCTTTAATGATTTTAAATTGATTAATGAACATGAATTGAAAAAAATTGTTTTGGACATGAAAAATAAAAATAGTCCCGATCAATTAAACTTTGAAATTATAAAAGAATGTTTTGAGGAAATAAAAAATCCACTTTTAAATAGAATCAACTCCTGCCTGTTGGAGTGAGTTATTCCAAAAGCTTTTAAAATGTCAACAGTAACTCCAATTCAAAAGGTAAAAAATTCAAATAAAGAGCCAATTTGCTTATTAGTGACAACAAAATTTTGAAAAAAATTGTACATGAACAGCTTTTAAATTTTGATGAAAATAATATACTGGTATCACAGCAATCTGGGTTTAGGCAGAAACAAAGTTGTGAAACAGCACTACAAACGGTGGTTTCTGATTGGATTGACAAATTGGATAAAAAGGAACAATTTTGACAGTTTTTGTAAATCTTTGTAGAGTATTTGAAACCATAAATAAGGGAAAGCTTTTAAAAAAATTAAAATTAATGGGTATAAATGGAAAAGTATATAAATTCTTTAAACATTATTTAAAAGACAGAAAACAAAAAACAAAGATTCAGGATTTTTTGTCATCAGAAATTGAGGTTGAGACAGGAGTTCCACAGGGCAGCATGTTGGGACCTTTATTGTTCATATTATATGTTAATGATATAGTAAAAGTTTTAAGACATCCACAAATCAGATTATTCGCAGATGATACTTTGCTTTTTATATCAGGCACAGATCTAAAGAGATCTAGTCTATGGACAAATCAAGTGTCGTGTGCAAGTCGTGCCAACTTTCTGCCGATGGGCTAACTTTGTTAAGGGCATCCCATATATCAGGTTTTGACTTGTTGTCATTCTGGTAAATGCGTTTTTTGAAAGATATGGCGGATTCAAAATGGCGGAACGGCGTATCTTTAAAAAAATTGTAACTTTTTTATTTCTTATCCGATTTTATTATATACTTGCTTTATAATGTTTTTAAAAATGTATTGGTCAGAAAATATGTATTTTTTTGTATTTGCCAAAAAACAAAAAAAAATTTAAAAAAAGGTAATTTTTTTATATTTTTTTTATTTGATTTATAAAACTATTGGAGCTAGAAAAAAAAAGTTTATATAAAAAAGATAGCTGATTTGATTCTTTATTCAAATATGGTTCAAGTGTTCCAATGCGTTAATTAGTTAAGTTATTTTCAAATAACTGGAAATAAATAGGGGTCTTTGGGGTATATTTAAAAATTATGCTTTTAATGAAAACCATAAGAACTTTTTGAAAGTAACTTAAATTTGTTTAACATACCAGCAGATCAGGTTTTGACTTATTTTCATTGTGATAATCGCGCCTTTTTTAAATATGGCGGATTTAATATGGCGGAAAAGCATATTTAAAGTCAAATTGTATCTGTATATTTTTTATCCGATTTTAATACAAAAAAGTTTAAATTACTTGATTCGAAAAAAATCTGGTGAAACATGTGACAAAAATGATTTTATTTATTTTATTTTTTAATTGACCCCCCATATACGGACGTCGCTGAAGGGTTTGTCATTAATGAAACCCCACTGACTTACACATTGTTAAAAATAAAATTTTATTTGCTACAAAAAAGTGTAAAACACATTTTTGTCAATTAAGCTTAGTTTCTGAAAAAATTGGAAAAAAATTGTAACAGAATTAATTTGTTTGGTGATTTGTAAAAATTGATTTAAGTTGCACAGGCCTGTGAAGTTTTAATCTGAAGATAAATCTTACACTATTATACACGTTGTTTAATGCTGCCAGTTATTTTTCTTTATTGTTTTATTTTGAATTTTTGGAAAACCTAACCTTAAAGTTTGTTTTGATATTTTTGGGCTTTCTGCAAAAACCTTCAAAAAAGAAAGTCCTGTTTGGGAAAAATTCCGCTCAGGTGATAATTTCTCTCTTAGTTGAAAGTTATTTTCTTTTTGATCACCTGATCATTTTGGTAAAATCATGCGCGTTCTTTGCTCACGCTAGGAGTTTTGAAGCGCCACCCTGTGTGTGACAGGGGAAGGAAGAAATCACTTCCGACAAAAAACTGAAAGAAGTCACACGTGTTTCTGGGTTAAAGACCGAAATTCCAGTCGCAAGAAAGGGCCGCGGTCGCCAGTGAAATTTTGAGACTGCTACAGAATTACAGAAGGTAAGCTTCTAGCGTGTTGCCGATTTTTTCCTTTGTTTTTTAGTTTAATAGACTCTGTTTTCCCAGGCGGGGCGAATTTAATTTTGGGGTTAGTTTTTTTGGGATATCTCTAGTTTTTCTCCCCTTCAGGGCTCAGATCTCTATTTGGTCCTTCAGACCCTTATGTTTTGAAAAAGCCCTTTGGATTTTACAGTTTTTTTTGTTAAAAAATTGGAAATTTTATAGTTTTTTTTGCAGCAACCACATTTTATCGTTTTTTTTTGCCAGATTCGGACATTGTTGTTTTTATACCGGTTTTTTTTAGAGTCCGCATGGTTTTGAAGGTTGGTTGCCCTGAGTTTGGTTTATGACCTCGTGCGGCAATAAATAAAACCCCCGTTCGACATTTGGCAGCGGCCCGGGCCCCCGTCCTTTTTTCTTGCTGGCTGACGTTTCATTGACGTTTGTGTGTTCTAACCTAACAACTTCACGTGTTGTTTTGTTTACCTCAATAAAACAATAAACAACAATTTTAAATATAACCTAAAAAAAGCCAATTGGGAATTATACAGATCAAATGC
The DNA here is from genome assembly GCA_963576565.1 of Aspidapion aeneum. Lineage (NCBI taxonomy): Eukaryota > Metazoa > Arthropoda > Insecta > Coleoptera > Brentidae > Aspidapion > Aspidapion aeneum. Next base: position 48,177,666 of record OY755045.1, read on the forward strand.
TGAATTTAAATTTCAAAGAATAGAATCAGAGACATATGAAGAATTTGAAGAAACAATGCAGAAAATAGCTGAGGAAACCCTGCCCTTAAAAAATGCACTGAGAAAATCAGAGAAAGAAGACATTGCGACATTCAAAGAGAACCCCAGCATGGATAACTATTTAAACCTACAAAAAACAATTGCATTAACAAAAAAATACCTTAAAAGAAAGAAAAAATCTAAATTTCAAAGCTATTGTTCAACAATCAACAGAGAATCTAATCTGGCTGAAGTATAATAATAACCTTTAGAAAATTTGCACACATAAAAAATCACACAAATAAAGAACAAATTCCAGACAAAATAATGGCAGAAAAAATTCTTGAAAACCTAACACCAGTAAATATAGACCCTAGCTTTAATCTAAAAAGCCAATATGATAAAGACATGGACTTTACAATGGAGGAAATGGAAAGTTGCATAAAGGAAAGAAAGAAAGACACCTCTCCTGGATTAGACTGGATCACTTATGCAATGATATTGAATTTACCACAAAATGCATTAACAATTCTGTTAAACATATTTAACCACATTAAAGCAGGAAGCTCAATACCTAACACATGGAAACAAAAACTCATTATAGCTATAGATTTCCTAAACCCAATAAGGACCATCAAAACCCCGAAAATTTTAGACCAATAGGATTAGGTTCATGTATCGTAAAACTAATGGAAACTATTATTAGAAACAAATTAGACTGGTTTTTAGAGAATAAGAGCTATTTTTCAAAATATCAAATGGGTTTTCGCAAAAACATGGGCATTAACAACAACCTTGCATATCTAACCACATACATTCAAACAGATTTTTGTCAAGGGCAATCAGTAGCAGGGTCTTCTTGGATATAAAGGGAGCATATGACAGTGTCTGTGTCCGGGTGCTGTATGAGCAGCTTGTTGAGGCGAAATGTCCGACATCCCTTTGCAATTTAATATATCGTTTGATCAACAATAGACAAGAGACGAGGAGGGGAATCTGCTGGGACCTAGGGTGGCAACTACTGGCCTAGTACAGGGGTCTCCTTTAAGTCCTTTACTATTTAATGTTTACATAAAGAAAATTTTTGAAATACTTCCTAGATCAATACAAATTATAGCATATGCCGATGACTTGGTCATTCTCGTAAAAGGAGACAATGTCATACAAATGACAAAAACACTTAATAAAGCAATGAAACAATTAAATTCACATTTGAAAACATTAAATTTGAAACTTGCAGAGCAGAAGTGTGAGGCGGTCTGGTTCAGCAAGGGGAGGTGCAGGGCTAGTCCGCCTGACATTTACATTGACTCCAGCAAAATACAGTATAAAAAAAATGTTAAATATCTGGGCACCTTTTTGGAAAGAGCTCTGAGATGGGACCAACAGATAGACAAAAACATCAATAAGGCAAAAAAAGGGATGAATTTGATAAGGGCTTTTTGTGGAACATGGTGGAGGGCTGATCCGAAGACCCTTCACATAGCTTTCAACGGGCTGGTCAGATCGCACCTGGACTTCAGCTCAGTCTTTATGCAACCAACAACGCAAAAAAATCTAAAAAAAACTTGACACTGCTTACCACCAAGGACTTAGAATCATCAGTGGATGCATGAGATTGACTCCAATTACAGCATTGTATGGTGAAACTGCTTCAATAGACCTTCAAACTAGAAGAAACATCCTTACTCAAAAATTATTAATAAAAACAGCCAGCATAAAAAACCACCCTCTTATTGAACTTCTAGAACAATACAAAAACATAACTACAAATAAAAATATAAACAAAACAACCCTATTGTTAGAAAACTACACAAAACTTGAAGAAGATCTAAAAAAATTAAAAAAGGGCAATGTGTTTCCATCTTATGAAGAAGAATATAATATACAATTTAAAAAGACACCAATTTTGGAACTGGATTTAAAAAAAAATGCAAACACAGGGGAGATGGAGTTTCTGGAAAAAACAGAAAAATATAAGAACTTCTTTTTTGTTTATACTGATGCCTCAAAGATTGCAGAAAGGGTTGGTTTTGGTGTGCATATCCCAAAAATAGGTATAAATTCCTCAGAAAGATTACCAGACAACATGAACATCAGTGTAGCAGAAATGATAGCAATAAATGAAGGAGTAAGAATGTGTTTGCAAAAAAATTTGAAAAATGTTATTGTTTGCTCAGACTCAAAAAGTTCAATAGATAAATTAAAGCGAAAACTTGGACTACATAACAATGAATATAAAAACTATGATAAATCTATTCAATGAGAACATACAGATTTACATTGCCTGGATCCCTGGTCATGCAAGTATAAAGGGAAATGAAAGAGTAGACAAACTGGCAAACATAGGAGTTAGATTGAGCATACCCAAACAAATGGAATACATTGGAGAAGATATCTTTAATTTAGGAAAAAAAAGAACACTGGAAACCTTTAAACATGACTGGAGAATTAAAGTGCAGGGGAGGGGCTCTTGGTATGCAAACATACAGGTTATAAGTTTTCCGACCAAACCATGGTATTTCAAATCAAATTTCTTGGATAGAAGACATATAACCACTATAACAAGAATGCGGACGGGACACTGTCTCACCGCCAAACATTTGAACAGACTAAACCTTAGAGAGTCACCTCTCTGTGAGTGTGGACAGTTGGAGGATTTAAATCACATTTTCTTGGAATGCCCTATTAATCAATTAACAGACCTTGACCTGTACCGGGCCCTGGCGGATGGGGTGGGGGCCCCAATTTTGATGACTTCTGTGCTTAGTAACATAACCTTTAAAAACATGAAAACAATAATGAATTTCCTCAGAATTAATAAAATCAAACTATAATTTAAAATAAAAATGAAACGGTAGTAGAACAATTTTTCTTCCTGTAGGGTATTTTTATTTTCCCTTTACTTTAATTAATTTAAAAAAAAAGCATTCTTGAGAATGAAATTGACAAAAAGAAAATAAATCACTTACCTGACTCCTTTAAAAAAAAAAAATGTTTGTTTCAATGTGGTATGAAAGGAATGAATGAATGATAAAAAAATAAAATAAAGAGTAACGTTGGAAGCAAGATAGACAAAAACGCAGTAGAAATCAAGAAGAAACATCAAGAAAAAACAAGAAGAAGGAAGATATAATCTGGATTAAGAAGAAACAAAAGAAGAAAGAAACTGTACGCACAGAAAAGAAAACTAACCAGAGAAAAGAAAGAAAAAGAGAACAAAAAATAGAAAAAAACAAAACAAAAAGAGAAATACAGATTTCAGGTGGCAAATAGCCAGACAATCCTGTGATCTTACCGTCAAGTGACTGGCACATTGCTTCAGAAAGAAGCAGAGCCATAAAAGAAGACTGAACTGAACTGTTTACCTCCGAGGTTAGAAAATTGTTGATTATTCGTCGGGTTTCGAATTTGTTTGTGTGAAATCGGTCGAAATTTACCTTCGTTTTTTGCTTTCGTTAAGCGCGAGATTGTTGCCGCGTTCTTAGCGAACCGTACCCGTGTGTTGATAGCGGATTTGTCGCGATTTGTTGTATCTGATAAAAAGCGCTTTATAATGTCTGATCCAAGAAGTTTAAAACAAAAACAAAGAAGTGTTTTTAATAAATTAAAAACAACTTATAATAGAGCCGTCGAAGCCCAGGGCAATGCAGAGAAGGCAAAAAAGTTAAAACCCAGATGGGAAGATGTGCCTTCTCTGGTAAGTCAATTCGATGCATTGCATTTTGAAATTATAAGCTTGGATAGTAGTGATCAGATACAAGAAAGTCAGGAGACTCTTTGTTTGAAACTCGTAGACAATGATTGTGTAGAAATAAAATTTCGGACTTCCATTGTCTTTATTTATTTTAAAAACACGACGTTTCGGTTAGTGAGTATCTCTAACCGTTATCAAGTGTAAACTAAACAATCTAGTCTCTAGGCTACTACTTATACTACTTGGTGTGCAGTCAGGTGTGACGGCCCGCCCCCTTTTTAATCGTAAGACGCCTGTTTTCCTTAAGGAGTGGTTTCCATATGTTTGGTATGTCCGTGCTTGGTTGACTGAAAACTTCTTTATTCTGCATTATAAACGCAGCTTCAATAAACTTTCGTTTTCGCCAATGCGACTCCTTATGTAAAACTTTAGCTTCTGACCACTGAATCCTGTGATCATTTGACCATGCATGATCTGCTAAACCAGATTTTTCAATATCCCCTAATTGGGTACTTTTTAGATGTTCATTTACTCTAACCTGAAGAGGGCGTTTCGTTTCACCTACATATGATTTACCACACTCACACGGGATTTGGTAAATACATTCCTTGTTATTTGAGGGATAGTCTGGTTTTGTTTTAGTTACAAAACTTCTTATCGTATTTCCCGAAGAAAATACTGTTTTTATATTATAGTGTTTAGCTATTCGTCTTATGTTTTCTGAAATCCCTTGAACATATGGAATGTTAATAACACCTAACGGATTATTATTTTGAGAATTTGGTACATTTAGTTTGTTTTTAATTTTAAATATCGTTGAGTTTATTAATTTCTCGGAATAACCATTCTGTTGTAAGTCCTTTTTAATGTTTTTAATTTCTGTGGTTAATTCTTCATTATTACTACAAATATTTACGGCTCTTAAATACAAACTTCTTATAACTCCTTGTTTTGTTGCAACAGAATGATTAGACTTAAAATTTAGGTACTGTCCCGTGTGTGTAGGTTTCCTATATACAGTGGTTTGAATGTTTCTGTCTAATCGTTTGACAAGAACATCCAAAAAGGTAAGGCCGAATCTTTTTCAATTTCCATGGTGCACTTGATTGTTTGTCGAATACCGTTTAAATGGTGTAGAAAATTTTGTAGTTCGTCATCATTTTCCGGCCATATAATAAATGTGTCATCCATGTATCGTAGCCATAGTTTTGGTTTGACTCTTGCTGTGTTGATCGCATGGTCCTCGAACCACTCCATGTAGATGTTTGCTACCACTGGCGAAAGAGATGAACCCATTGGGAGTCCATCATTTTGCGCGTAAAACTTATCTTTCACTTGAAAGTAAGAGTTACGGAGACAGAGCTCCAAAAGATCCATCACCCCCTCCACCGATAGCGTTGTTCTCTCATGAAGTGTATCATCAGTTTGTAATTTGTTTTTGATGATACTGAGTGACTCATTTATTGGCACGTTGGTGTAGAGACTTTCTACATCAAAACTTACAAATCTATCGCCGGGATCTAATTCGATACCTTTTAAAACCTCGACAAAATGTTCCGAGTTTTTGACAAAAGATTCGGACTTACCCTGTAGTGGTTGAATTATGTCCAACAGTTAGTCTACCTCAACCCGAAGCTGATGAGTTTCGCCATAAAGTAAGAACCACGTTGGACAGAAAGAAGCAACAAAAGACAAACATCACCAGTCAAGAACAACGGGCAATCAAGAACCTGCAGGCAGACAAATCAATCAAGATTCTACCGGCCGACAAAGGAAACGCGACGGTGATCATGGATGTCGAGACTTACGACAAAAAGATCCAAGAAGTTCTGGAGAAAGGAGACTATAAGCAACTACCCAAAGATCCAACCACCACCATAGAAGGACGCATCTACAGGACTTTGAAGAAGTACGCTGAAAATATCTCCGACGCTGTTAGATCCCGCCTGACTCCACACCACAGTAAGGCACCACATTTTTATGGATTACCAAAGATCCATAAAAAGGATATACCACTGCGACCAATTACCAGCTCCAGGGACTCACCGACCAGCACTTTGTCGAGGTTTTTGTTGGACATAATTCAACCACTACAGGGTAAGTCCGAATCTTTTGTCAAAAACTCGGAACATTTTGTCGAGGTTTTAAAAGGTATCGAATTAGATCCCGGCGATAGATTTGTAAGTTTTGATGTAGAAAGTCTCTACACCAACGTGCCAATAAATGAGTCACTCAGTATCATCAAAAACAAATTACAAACTGATGATACACTTCATGAGAGAACAACGCTATCGGTGGAGGGGGTGATGGATCTTTTGGAGCTCTGTCTCCGTAACTCTTACTTTCAAGTGAAAGATAAGTTTTACGCGCAAAATGATGGACTCCCAATGGGTTCATCTCTTTCGCCAGTGGTAGCAAACATCTACATGGAGTGGTTCGAGGACCATGCGATCAACACAGCAAGAGTCAAACCAAAACTATGGCTACGATACATGGATGACACATTTATTATATGGCCGGAAAATGATGACGAACTACAAAATTTTCTACACCATTTAAACGGTATTCGACAAACAATCAAGTGCACCATGGAAATTGAAAAAGATTCGGCCTTACCTTTTTTGGATGTTCTTGTCAAACGATTAGACAGAAACATTCAAACCACTGTATATAGGAAACCTACACACACGGGACAGTACCTAAATTTTAAGTCTAATCATTCTGTTGCAACAAAACAAGGAGTTATAAGAAGTTTGTATTTAAGAGCCGTAAATATTTGTAGTAATAATGAAGAATTAACCACAGAAATTAAAAACATTAAAAAGGACTTACAACAGAATGGTTATTCCGAGAAATTAATAAACTCAACGATATTTAAAATTAAAAACAAACTAAATGTACCAAATTCTCAAAATAATAATCCGTTAGGTGTTATTAACATTCCATATGTTCAAGGGATTTCAGAAAACATAAGACGAATAGCTAAACACTATAATATAAAAACAGTATTTTCTTCGGGAAATACGATAAGAAGTTTTGTAACTAAAACAAAACCAGACAATCCCTCAAATAACAAGGAATGTATTTACCAAATCCCGTGTGAGTGTGGTAAATCATATGTAGGTGAAACGAAACGCCCTCTTCAGGTTAGAGTAAATGAACATCTAAAAAGTACCCAATTAGGGGATATTGAAAAATCTGGTTTAGCAGATCATGCATGGTCAAATGATCACAGGATTCAGTGGTCAGAAGCTAAAGTTTTACATAAGGAGTCGCATTGGCGAAAACGAAAGTTTATTGAAGCTGCGTTTATAATGCAGAATAAAGAAGTTTTCAGTCAACCAAGCACGGACATACCAAACATATGGAAACCACTCCTTAAGGAAAACAGGCGTCTTACGATTAAAAAGGGGGCGGGCCGTCACACCTGACTGCACACCAAGTAGTATAAGTAGTAGCCTAGAGACTAGATTGTTTAGTTTACACTTGATAACGGTTAGAGATACTCACTAACCGAAACGTCGTGTTTTTAAAATAAATAAAGACAATGGAAGTCCGAAATTTTATTTCTAAAGTCAGGAGACTTTGTGCAGGAATTTGATGAAATGAAATACACAATTAGATCGATTTGTCGTGAGCTCTATCCGGAGGATTACCAAGATGCCTCACCGACAATTTTGAACCATTCCCTGGTAAATGTGGACAGGGGTCTTGAAATTAAAAGAATAGAGGTACCCCATTTTGACGGTAATCTTAAACAATGGCCCACCTTTTTTGATATGTTTAAGTCACGATAAAGCTGACATGAGTGAAATGCTAAATTTCAAGCCTTAAATACCGCTCTGGTGGGAGAGGCTGCATCTGTAATTAGGAAAATACCGCTAACCTCAGATAATTATCGAGTAGCCTTCGATGCAATGATTAGACGCTTTAATAATAAAAGACTTTTGGTAACAAATTATTGGACGTCTATTTGTCAAGCCCCTTCTGCAAAATCGAGCAACCCACATGATTTGAGGTTATTGTTGTCCACTTTCCGGGAAAATTTGGAAGCATTGTCAAACTATGATTATGTAGACCTTTTAGATTTTGCTAAAATGATTCTTCTTTTGCAAAAAGTTGATACCCCATTGAAAACTCAGTTTGAGATTGAGTATAGTGATAAGGAAATCCCGTCCTATAAAGATTTGTTTAAATTCTTAGAGAAAAATTGTCGGGCTTTGGAAAATAGTTCTCTTTTGAATAAGCCGAAGGAGGTCTCATCTCCTCTACCCCCTAGGAAGGGTGGCAAACCACCCAATCCTGTGTTATTGACTGGAACAGGCCAGTCTGGTAATAAAGGTTGTGTTTATTGCCAGCAACAGCCCTACCATCCCCTTGTGAAGTGTACCAGATTTCTGGAATTAGAAGTAGGTCAGCGCCATCAATTTGTTAAGCGTGAACGATTGTGTTTTAACTGCTTTGGCAAACATGGTGTATATCAATGCCCTACAAATGCCACGTGTCGTCAGTGCCAGGGTCTTCACCATTCCCTGTTGCACTTTGTGAAAAGCTCTCCGAGCCACCAAGTTGATTGTCCGGGGGAGACCCCCCCTATACCTGATAGTGAGGGTGCCAAACAGGCATTGTGTACCGCTACACCCAGTAGCAACCATTTTGAACCTCGTAAGAGGAGACCTGTGTTTTTAGATGATTGTCCGGGGGAGAGCCCCCACATACCTAATAGTGAAGATGCCAAACAGGCATTGTGTACCGCTACATCCAGTAGCAACCATTTTGAACCTCGTAAGAGGAGACCTGTGCTTTTTGCAACTGCCCAAGTTTTAGTGTTGGATGCCCACAACAAGTTTGTGTCTTGTCGGGCAATTTTAGATTCCGCTAGTGAAGTGTCCTTTGTAACTGTCTCTTTGGCTGAGAGGTTAGGACTTAAAGTAGCTCCGAATAGAACTCCTATTGAGGGAATAAATGGCATGATTTCTAGTACTTCATATGGCAATGTTACATTGAAAATAGGCTCCGCCAAGTTTCCTGATAGTTTATTTTCCTGTGATGCCATTCTTATTCCTAAAATTTGTGGAACCATACCTGTGACTGTTGTAGAATATGATTCTATGCAGTGGCCATACCTAAAAGATTTAGATTTTGCAAATCCTAAATTTGGACAACCTAGTAGTGTAGACCTTTTGATTGGTGTTGATTTGTTTGGTCAGATGCTTGTGCCTTGCTTTAAAAAAGGAGAAAATGGAGGACCTTGTGCCATTAATTCAATATTTGGTTGGATACTCCTTGGTGGTATTGATGGTCCTCGTAAAACTCAAAAACCCATTAGTTTGTTGACCTTAGTGTCTTCCCCTATAGAATCTGGATTGGATAGTACCTTACAAAAGTTTTGGGAACTAGAGTCGACCCCTCCAAAAATCCCTCTTCCCTCTGATGAGGACTTGTGTGGAAAATTGTTTGCTGCCGCTCATTCTGGAACTGAGTTTGGCAGATAAGTTGTTCGTTTACCTTTCAGAGAGCCTCGACAAGAACTTGGTGACTCTAAAGGTCAAGCATTGCGTAGATTCAATATGATGGAAAACCGATTATTGAGGAATCCTGCTTTGTATAGTGTGTACAAAGAATTTGTTCAGGATTACCTAGACCAGGGGCTTCTGAAATTGGACAATTCTAACCCTGACTTCCATTCATATTTTGTTCCACACCACCCAGTTGTGAAGGTGGTAAAATGGTGTCCAAAATCTGATTCGTTTTGTTATGATGTGATGCCCATGGAAAGACCTTGTACCAAGAGAAACATTCTCTCTGAGATTGCAAGGATATATGATCCACTCGGGTTCCTAGCCCCAGTTGTTTTGGTTGCTAAGTGTTTAATGCAACGTTTGGGGGTCCAGGGTCTTTCATGGGATGATACCTCCTCCAGTGATATTGTTGCACAGTGGCAACTCTATGTATCGCAACTACCATTATTATCTTCGATATCAATACCTCGTATGTTGTGAAGAAAAATGCTGTCACCACTGAATTGCATGGCTTTTGTGACGCCTTAATGTGTGCATATGGTGGTGCAGTATATATTCAACAAATTGAGTTGGATGGAAATATTTCTATCTCCCTTTTGTGTGGGAAGAGTAGGGTGTGCCCTCTGAAAAGTATTTCTATTCCACGCTTAGAATTGTGCGCTGCTGTATTGTTGGCAGAGCTATTGGAGTTTGTTGGCAATCATCTTGATTGCATCCCGATTGATAAGATTTTTGCTTGGTCTGACCCCAGCGTTACCCTTGCTTGGATAAAATCGTGTCCATCAAAACGAAAGGTTTTTGTAGCCAATCGTGTAACGACTATTCAAGAGAAAGTTCCCCCCAGCTGTTGGTACCATGTAAATGGTAAGGAGAACCCAGCTGATTGCTTATCCCGGAGCTTACTTCCTGGTCAATTGATAGACCATCCTCTTTGGTTTACTGGACCATCCTGGTTGGCCCAGTCTAGTGAAACATGGCCTATGAACCATAAAATTGATGCGTTTGATGCTGATCTACCCCCTGAGGAAAATCGTTTTGTTTTTGTGACAGAAATACCCCTTGATGAAGTACAGCTGTTACTCACTAAGTACTCCTCTTTACGTAAAATCTGTTAGCATATGAGGTGAAACACCTTTGATTATTGAAAAATTCCATAATGAGCATGGACATCCAGGTCCTCGCTTATTGGAGTACCTCCTAAATCAACAGTTTTGGATTTTGTCGGTGAAAAGTGCCATTCACAGTGTTGTTTCCAAGTGTTATTGTTGTGCCAGGGTAAATCCCAAACCATTGCACCCATTCATGGGTGACCTTCCTAAATTTAGAGTGTCCCAGGTGAAGCCCTTTTCCCATGTTAGTGTAGATTTTATGGGTCCATTCTCCATCACGTTAACCAAGCGTCGTGGTGTAAAAAGTCAAAAGGCTTATGGGTGTATTTTTGTTTGTTTCCCAACAAAGGCCATTCACTTGGAGGCTGTTTCTGATTTGTCCACTGATGCATTTTTGGCTGCCCTCCGCCGATTTGTTGGTAGACATGGCAGATGTGCTGCCCTCTACAGTGACCAGGGCACTAATTTTGTTGGGGCAAATAACCTCCTTGTGTCCTATTGTCAGCAAGCTGCTGAGACTTTAGCGATTAAGTGGTGTTTTAATCCACCCGCCAGTCCGCATTTTGGTGGACCCCATGAGTCTGGGGTAAAGTCCACGAAAACTCATCTGAAGAGAATTGTGGGGGATCAAATTCTAAACTTTGAAGAGTTGATGACTGTATTGGTTCAGATTGAGGCTATTTTAAATAGTCGACCATTGTGTAGTATGAGCCCTGATCCTCATGACTTTCAAAGTCTTACTCCTGGACATTTCCTCACTTTGGAACCCTTGACAGCCCCTCCCGATGAAGACCTAACCAATGTTAAGTTAAACCGTCTCCATCTCTGGCAGCTTGTTCAGCAGATCCAGCAGCATTTTTGGCGCCGCTGGCATATGGAGTATTTACAGTCGTTGCAACAACGCGAAAGATGGAATACCCCCGATAACCCTCCAAAAGTTGGAACATTAGTAGCGTTGAAAGACGAAAACCTACCCCCATTGAAGTGGTCACTCGGTAGAATTAAAAAAATTTACTCGAGTCCAGATAGAATCCCCCGTGTCGTGCAAGTAAAAACCGCGAAAGGATTACTTGACCGTAGTTTGGTGAAGGTATGTCCGTTACCCAGCCAGTAACCAACCTTCAAAGCCTTGTGTAGCGTGAATCATGCTCATTTGAATTAACTTAAGAATGATGTTAGCTCCCGCTAAATTTCGCGGTTGTTTATATATATTTTTAAAACCACACAATTGTATGAAGGACAAAGCGCATTTCACGTATTTGGACATGCGCACCAACAACCAGTGAGATCCTTGTCGACCGCCTCGAGATAATGGCGTGTTAATTTCGTTCTCCAACTATTTCAAATATCTACACCTGAAAGTGCTCGATTTTTGTGTACTGAAGCATAGAACTAGAAACTTCAGCCCTTCAGCTACGTGGTGACATCATTAGATCCAATCAAGGGCCCCTCAGAAGCGGAGAAAGTGGATGCAAAGTGGTGAGTGCATTTGTCTCTGATTACCGTTGTGTGGCACAAATATTTTACCTATGGACGTTTGATTATTTCGTAATCCATATCAATATATTTATGTTTGCTCGCGTTTTCATTAATTAACTTATACAGTCCATTGCATTTAGCGTTTTTCTAAACGCGGCATAACATAAGTGCTCCTTCGACCGAATTAATTATTTAAAATAATAAATCCATACGACGGTATTAATAATTATTTGCACGCCGAATAATAACAAGGCGGCCTTGAATTTTTTCGCATCGTATTTGAAACGTCGAGTCGAGAAAGTCGTCGGTATCGGTGGCGGCGCAGTACCTGGTTTTGGTCCACTGCTATGGTAACGGGTCTACTCCGCGTGGTATAAACAAAAGCGAGTAGGAATCAAAACAAACAAAACAAACGTTTAGTGTGATAGGTATGTATATTTCGATATTTAAAACAATTTTCATCAATTGCGATAAATTAGTGCATACTTTCGACAATTCGTCATTTTTCTATTTCAGAAGCATTAATTTAGCGTTAATTGTATATTTACCGACAATTTCGTCATTTCAAAGGTAAAATCATGTCAGTCAAAAAAGCCGCGCAAAAACGCAAGGGTTTTTTTATCTGCGATCACCGAGTGTTATGTGTTGTCACAGACCGCGGAATCAAACAGATGTTCCGTCAAGTCCTTATCAATCCTTATCACCGTCCTTATCAAAGGATATTGTGGAGGTTTTCTCCACAGGACCCACTTTCAGTGTGGGAACTTTCTACTGTCACTTTTGGCATGACATGCTCACCTTTTCTAGCCATGCGTACCTTAAATGAGCTGGCAGAGAGAGAAAAGGAACGTTTTCCTATGGCTAGTACTGTTCTAAAAACGTCAATCTATATCGACGATATCTTGGGAACTAGCCCTTCGCTTTCTGAAGCTCTCTCCCTTCAAGCAGAACTCAATGATTTGTTGAAGTCGGGAGGATTTGAACTTAAAAAATGGGCAAGCAATTGTCCTGAGTTATTGGCAACATTGCCAGAGTCCGATCGTCAAATGCCTCTCTCTTTCGACAAGGAGGAACCCCACTTTATCAAAGTTTTAGGACTTCAATGGCATCCAAAAACCGACATTTTTTCTTATCAATGCCGAATGAAGGACAAACCCCCAACCAAACGTTCTATTTTATCTATCATAGGGACAATCTTCGATCCCTTAGGTTTTCTTTGTCCCTTGTTGCTACAAGCAAAATTTATTTTGCAACAGTTGTGGATATCGAAAATAGGCTGGGACGAAGAACCAGATTCTTCTATCATCGACTCTTGGAACAAACTTCGTTCTGAATTCCCGCTTCTTTCCAATTTTCAATTACCCCGACAAATCAAACTGTCAAAAACCAATACCTGTCAAATCATCGGCTTCTGTGACGCTTCAATTCGAGGCTACGACTAGAGTCGACCCCTCCAAAAATCCCTCTTCCCTCTGATGAGGACTTGTGTGGAAAATTGTTTGCTGCCGCTCATTCTGGAACTGAGTTTGGCAGATAAGTTGTTCGTTTACCTTTCAGAGAGCCTCGACAAGAACTTGGTGACTCTAAAGGTCAAGCATTGCGTAGATTCAATATGATGGAAAACCGATTATTGAGGAATCCTGCTTTGTATAGTGTGTACAAAGAATTTGTTCAGGATTACCTAGACCAGGGGCTTCTGAAATTGGACAATTCTAACCCTGACTTCCATTCATATTTTGTTCCACACCACCCAGTTGTGAAGGTGGTAAAATGGTGTCCAAAATCTGATTCGTTTTGTTATGATGTGATGCCCATGGAAAGACCTTGTACCAAGAGAAACATTCTCTCTGAGATTGCAAGGATATATGATCCACTCGGGTTCCTAGCCCCAGTTGTTTTGGTTGCTAAGTGTTTAATGCAACGTTTGGGGGTCCAGGGTCTTTCATGGGATGATACCTCCTCCAGTGATATTGTTGCACAGTGGCAACTCTATGTATCGCAACTACCATTATTATCTTCGATATCAATACCTCGTATGTTGTGAAGAAAAATGCTGTCACCACTGAATTGCATGGCTTTTGTGACGCCTTAATGTGTGCATATGGTGGTGCAGTATATATTCAACAAATTGAGTTGGATGGAAATATTTCTATCTCCCTTTTGTGTGGGAAGAGTAGGGTGTGCCCTCTGAAAAGTATTTCTATTCCACGCTTAGAATTGTGCGCTGCTGTATTGTTGGCAGAGCTATTGGAGTTTGTTGGCAATCATCTTGATTGCATCCCGATTGATAAGATTTTTGCTTGGTCTGACCCCAGCGTTACCCTTGCTTGGATAAAATCGTGTCCATCAAAACGAAAGGTTTTTGTAGCCAATCGTGTAACGACTATTCAAGAGAAAGTTCCCCCCAGCTGTTGGTACCATGTAAATGGTAAGGAGAACCCAGCTGATTGCTTATCCCGGAGCTTACTTCCTGGTCAATTGATAGACCATCCTCTTTGGTTTACTGGACCATCCTGGTTGGCCCAGTCTAGTGAAACATGGCCTATGAACCATAAAATTGATGCGTTTGATGCTGATCTACCCCCTGAGGAAAATCGTTTTGTTTTTGTGACAGAAATACCCCTTGATGAAGTACAGCTGTTACTCACTAAGTACTCCTCTTTACGTAAAATCTGGGGCATTGTTGCCTTTTGTTTGAGACCATTTCGAGTGAAAAAAGATCCTTCTTTATCTTTTCCTACTAAAGCCCTCAATGAGGCAGATCTTTATTATGCTACTTTAGTTGTTGTGCGAGTTGTACAACAAGAAGTTTTTTTTGAAGATTTGAAAAGGATACGTAAGGGTGAGAGTTGTGCTAAGCCTCTTCGAAAGTTAGCTCCTTTTCTTGATTCCCATGGTGTTCTCAGGGTGGGCGGTAGATTACGTCACACTGATTTAGCATATGAGGTGAAACACCTTTGATTATTGAAAAATTCCATAATGAGCATGGACATCCAGGTCCTCGCTTATTGGAGTACCTCCTAAATCAACAGTTTTGGATTTTGTCGGTGAAAAGTGCCATTCACAGTGTTGTTTCCAAGTGTTATTGTTGTGCCAGGGTAAATCCCAAACCATTGCACCCATTCATGGGTGACCTTCCTAAATTTAGAGTGTCCCAGGTGAAGCCCTTTTCCCATGTTAGTGTAGATTTTATGGGTCCATTCTCCATCACGTTAACCAAGCGTCGTGGTGTAAAAAGTCAAAAGGCTTATGGGTGTATTTTTGTTTGTTTCCCAACAAAGGCCATTCACTTGGAGGCTGTTTCTGATTTGTCCACTGATGCATTTTTGGCTGCCCTCCGCCGATTTGTTGGTAGACATGGCAGATGTGCTGCCCTCTACAGTGACCAGGGCACTAATTTTGTTGGGGCAAATAACCTCCTTGTGTCCTATTGTCAGCAAGCTGCTGAGACTTTAGCGATTAAGTGGTGTTTTAATCCACCCGCCAGTCCGCATTTTGGTGGACCCCATGAGTCTGGGGTAAAGTCCACGAAAACTCATCTGAAGAGAATTGTGGGGGATCAAATTCTAAACTTTGAAGAGTTGATGACTGTATTGGTTCAGATTGAGGCTATTTTAAATAGTCGACCATTGTGTAGTATGAGCCCTGATCCTCATGACTTTCAAAGTCTTACTCCTGGACATTTCCTCACTTTGGAACCCTTGACAGCCCCTCCCGATGAAGACCTAACCAATGTTAAGTTAAACCGTCTCCATCTCTGGCAGCTTGTTCAGCAGATCCAGCAGCATTTTTGGCGCCGCTGGCATATGGAGTATTTACAGTCGTTGCAACAACGCGAAAGATGGAATACCCCCGATAACCCTCCAAAAGTTGGAACATTAGTAGCGTTGAAAGACGAAAACCTACCCCCATTGAAGTGGTCACTCGGTAGAATTAAAAAAATTTACTCGAGTCCAGATAGAATCCCCCGTGTCGTGCAAGTAAAAACCGCGAAAGGATTACTTGACCGTAGTTTGGTGAAGGTATGTCCGTTACCCAGCCAGTAACCAACCTTCAAAGCCTTGTGTAGCGTGAATCATGCTCATTTGAATTAACTTAAGAATGATGTTAGCTCCCGCTAAATTTCGCGGTTGTTTATATATATTTTTAAAACCACACAATTGTATGAAGGACAAAGCGCATTTCACGTATTTGGACATGCGCACCAACAACCAGTGAGATCCTTGTCGACCGCCTCGAGATAATGGCGTGTTAATTTCGTTCTCCAACTATTTCAAATATCTACACCTGAAAGTGCTCGATTTTTGTGTACTGAAGCATAGAACTAGAAACTTCAGCCCTTCAGCTACGTGGTGACATCATTAGATCCAATCAAGGGCCCCTCAGAAGCGGAGAAAGTGGATGCAAAGTGGTGAGTGCATTTGTCTCTGATTACCGTTGTGTGGCACAAATATTTTACCTATGGACGTTTGATTATTTCGTAATCCATATCAATATATTTATGTTTGCTCGCGTTTTCATTAATTAACTTATACAGTCCATTGCATTTAGCGTTTTTCTAAACGCGGCATAACATAAGTGCTCCTTCGACCGAATTAATTATTTAAAATAATAAATCCATACGACGGTATTAATAATTATTTACACGCCGAATAATAACAAGGCGGCCTTGAATTTTTTCGCATCGTATTTGAAACGTCGAGTCGAGAAAGTCGTCGGTATCGGTGGCGGCGCAGTACCTGGTTTTGGTCCACTGCTATGGTAACGGGTCTACTCCGCGTGGTATAAACAAAAGCGAGTAGGAATCAAAACAAACAAAACAAACGTTTAGTGTGATAGGTATGTATATTTCGATATTTAAAACAATTTTCATCAATTGCGATAAATTAGTGCATACTTTCGACAATTCGTCATTTTTCTATTTCAGAAGCATTAATTTAGCGTTAATTGTATATTTACCGACAATTTCGTCATTTCAAAGGTAAAATCATGTCAGTCAAAAAAGCCGCGCAAAAACGCAAGGGTTTTTTTATCTGCGATCACCGAGTGTTATGTGTTGTCACAGACCGCGGAATCAAACAGATGTTCCGTCAAGTCCTTATCAATCCTTATCACCGTCCTTATCAAAGGATATTGTGGAGGTTTTCTCCACAGGACCCACTTTCAGTGTGGGAACTTTCTACTGTCACTTTTGGCATGACATGCTCACCTTTTCTAGCCATGCGTACCTTAAATGAGCTGGCAGAGAGAGAAAAGGAACGTTTTCCTATGGCTAGTACTGTTCTAAAAACGTCAATCTATATCGACGATATCTTGGGAACTAGCCCTTCGCTTTCTGAAGCTCTCTCCCTTCAAGCAGAACTCAATGATTTGTTGAAGTCGGGAGGATTTGAACTTAAAAAATGGGCAAGCAATTGTCCTGAGTTATTGGCAACATTGCCAGAGTCCGATCGTCAAATGCCTCTCTCTTTCGACAAGGAGGAACCCCACTTTATCAAAGTTTTAGGACTTCAATGGCATCCAAAAACCGACATTTTTTCTTATCAATGCCGAATGAAGGACAAACCCCCAACCAAACGTTCTATTTTATCTATCATAGGGACAATCTTCGATCCCTTAGGTTTTCTTTGTCCCTTGTTGCTACAAGCAAAATTTATTTTGCAACAGTTGTGGATATCGAAAATAGGCTGGGACGAAGAACCAGATTCTTCTATCATCGACTCTTGGAACAAACTTCGTTCTGAATTCCCGCTTCTTTCCAATTTTCAATTACCCCGACAAATCAAACTGTCAAAAACCAATACCTGTCAAATCATCGGCTTCTGTGACGCTTCAATTCGAGGCTACGCAGGCGTCGTATATTTTCGTGTAGAAGAGGAAAACAATATATCTGTTTCTCTCATATCTGCAAAATCTAGGGTCGCGCCTATAAAGTCACAAACTTTGGCTAGGCTAGAACTCCTAGGCGCATTTCTTTTAAGCGAATTAATTGACTTCGTTTTATCTAGCTATGAAGGAAAAATAACTTTTACAAATATCGTTACTTTCTGCGATTCGCAAGTCGTATTGCACTGGCTTTCATCCCCTCCTAATCGCTGGCAAACCTTTGTTGGAAATCGAGTCAGTAGAATCCAAGAAATCATTCCTTCAAACTCATGGCGCTACATTCCTTCTGCTTTAAATGCAGCCGATATTGCGTCACGAGGGGCCACCCCTTCACAGCTCATATCACATGACATGTGGTGGAACGCACCGTCGTTTTTGTGGTCTCCCGAAAACGAAAGGCCCGATTTTCATAAATCAAAAATGCAGATTGATTTCGGAGATATTAATCTGGAGGAAAAGCCAAAGGTCTGTTGCAATGCGATAATTGATGTCAGCTTCTTAGATCAGCTTCTTATCAAATATTCATCTATATCAAAAATTCAACGTATCATTTGTTATGTCCTTCGAATAGTTAACCTTTTTCAAAACCATTCCTATCAAAACCCACTAAGCCGCCGGACCAAAAAGTTATTTTTGAGAATATTGTTTTTCCTACCACCGGTGAGATGCAAAGTGCGTTACACCTTCTTATCAAACGCGTTCAAGGTTCTTGTTTTTCTGAGCTTTTTTCCGCGTTATCTAAGGATAAACCAATACCGAAACCTTTGCGAAAACTTTCACCTTTTCTTGATGAGAATAATATCATTAGAGTCGGTGGCAGATTACAAAAATCTGACCTTTTGTCTTATTCTGCAAAACACCCCGTCTTACTTTCGAGTGACCATCGTTTAACTACTCTTCTTATCGAGTCCGCTCATCGACAATATCTTCATCCTGGGTTTAAAACATTACATAATCTGCTTTTACAGCAATTTTGGATATTATCTGCCAGACGGGCAATTCAAAGAACCATATCCAAGTGCTTGCAATGTTTTAGAATCAACCCTAAACCCTATAGACCGCCCATAATGAGTTCACTTCCCGCTCATCGAATCAATCAACTTAAACCTTTTTCGAGTGTAGCTATCGACTTTTGTGGACCTTTCTTTGTGATTCCTCATCGTTACCGTGGTTGTAAAGCTTTCAAATCGTATGTCTGTGTGTTTGTCTGTACGGCCACACATTGCGTGCATTTGGAATTAACCATGGTCCTTCGAACCGTAGGTGCATTCCATCGATTCATTTCCAGACGCGGAAGCGTGACGCAATGCTGGTCAGATCAAGGCAGTAATTTTATAGGGTTTCGTAACCAATTACTGGATTACGCAAGAAGTGCTGCCACCAGACTTTCTATTCGTTGGCATCTGGGACCTCCTCTCAGTCCACATTTCAATGGCCTGGCAGAAGCTGGCGTCAAAAGTTTTAAAACTCACTTTGTACGAGTTGTCGGCGACCAGAAGTTGTCTATCATGGAGATGTACACCCTTACCTGTCGCATAGAAGCCGTACTTAATAGTCGCCCGTTATCTCCTGCCTCTTCAGACCCACACAATCTTCAACCTCTTACCCCTGGGCATTTTTTGACACTTGAACCCCTTAATTCAGAAATTCCGGAGTCAGATTTGTCCGAGGTTCCCCTAAATCGGCTCTCGAGATGGCAACTAATCCAAAAACTACATAATGATTTTTGGAAACGGTATTCTATAGAGTATTTGCATACGCTACAACAGCGACACAAGTGGGCTGATTCGTCCCCAAATATCAAATTAAATGATTTGGTTATCATAACAAGTGATCACATTCAATCGCCTTTGAAATGGCCGGTCGGTCGGGTCATCGAACTGCATCCCGGCGGGGACGGTCAGGTGCGTGTTGCGACGGTACAAACGGTTACCGGTGTTTATAAGCGGCCAGTTGTAAAACTGTGCCTCTTGCTAAATTAAAAGTAATTTTAATTTTCTACCTTTTACCGGGTATTACAATAGGTTTTTTTTATTTTTAATTTTTTTTAAATTTTTTGTTTGTTTGTTTTGCCTTTTTTCGGGATTTCGTTATCTCTAAATAAACTTACGATACTTATCTGTTTTCATTCATTTATCTATATCTGTCCGGTTGAGATTCTAAAATTGTGTGTTTTGGAGGGCAGTTATGTTAGCTCCCGCTAAATTTTGCGGTTGTTTATATATATTTTTTAAACCACACAATTGTATGAAGGACAAAGCGCATTTCACGTATTTGGACATGCGCACCAACAACCAGTGAGATCCTTGTCGACCGCCTCGAGATAATGGCGTGTTAATTTCGTTCTCCAACTATTTCAAATATCTACACCTGAAAGTGCTCGATTTTTGTGTACTGAAGCATAGAACTAGAAACTTCAGCCCTTCAGCTACGTGGTGACATCATTAGATCCAATCAGGGGCCCCTCAGAAGCGGAGAAAGTGGATGCAAAGTGGTGAGTGCATTTGTCTCTGATTACCGTTGTGTGGCACAAATATTTTACCTATGGACGTTTGATTATTTCGTAATCCATATCAATATATTTATGTTTGCTCGCGTTTTCATTAATTAACTTATACAGTCCATTGCATTTAGCGTTTTTCTAAACGCGGCATAACAAATGACGTCCATAGTTATTGCGATAAAATTATTGTTGCAAAAATGCTAATTTATTGTTTAGACCTTTTGGGTAATTGAATAACCTTTTTTTTTATTTTTTTTGTTTTTTGGGTTTTTTCTATAAAAATTGGGAATTTTTATGGTGGGCGGAATGTTTAATGCTGCCAGATATTTTTCTTTGTTTTATTTTGAATTTTTGGAAAACCTAACCTTAAAGTTTGTTTTGATATTTTTGGGCTTTCTGCAAAAACCTTCAAAAAAGAAAGTCCTGTTTGGGAAAAATTCCGATCAGGTGATAATTTCTCTCTTTGTTGAAAGTTATTTTCTTTTTGATCACCTGATCATTTTGGTAAAATCATGCGCGTTCTTTGCTCACCCTGGGAGTTTTGAAGCGCCACCCTGTGTGTGACAGGAGAAGGAAGAAATCACTTCCGACAAAAAACTGAAAGAAGTCACACGTGTTTCTGGGTTAAAGACCGAAATTCCAGTCGCAAGAAAGGGCCGCGGTCGCCAGTGAAATTTTGAGACTGCTACAGAATTACAGAAGGTAAGCTTGCCGATTTTTTCCTTTGTTTTTTAGTTTAATAGACTCTGTTTTCCCAGGCGGGGCGAATTTAATTTTGGGGTTAGTTTTTTTGGGATATCTCTAGTTTTTCTCTCCTTCAGGGCTCAGATGTCTACACGTTTAAAAGGAAATTTTATTGTCTACAATCGACTATAGGTTACAATTTTTGATAGAGAGCTTGGTTTTTAAGATAATCGGGAAAAACCGATGTGGTTTCTTTAATATTTTAAAATTTTCTTAAGAAACGGACGCCGCTGGAGAGTTTGTCATTATCCTGACCCCACTGACTAATACATTGTTAAAAAGGAAATTTTATTTTCTACAATAAACGGCAAAATATTTTTTCCAAAAAGCTTAATTTTTGAGAAAATTGGATAAAACTTGTAAAAAATTGATAAATTTAGTGATTTTTCAAAATTGATTTTATTTAAATTGCTATATATAAAACTACCATTGCCTTATTATACATCAGTTAAAAGGCACTTTTATTGTCTATATCAAAGTGTGTATTATTTTATTTTTTGATATAGAGCTCGGTTTTTGAGAAAATCCGGTAAAACCTTTAATAAACATGTTTCTTTTTTAAATTTATTTACACTACCTCAATAAACGGACGCCGCTGGAGAGTTTGTCATTAGTCGTACCGCACTGACTTATACGTTGTTGAAAAGGAAATTTTATGGTCTACAATAAAGATTACTACATATTTTTCCGTAAGCTTAGTTTTTAAGAAAATTTGAAAAAAATCTAAAAATTTCAGGATTTGGGGAGTCTGGGGGGTTTTGGGGGATTTTGCAGCTAAAATTTAAAAAACTAATATAATTTTATTTTTAAATTAGATTTTACACATTTTTTATCCATTTCTGTTATTGTGCCTTTGGGGCGTCAACTTAGTTACATTTTTAGAAATTCGAAGAAGGGGGGATAAAAAAAATTGGACCAAAAACTTGCCCGGCGATATCCAAATCGTTAGTCTGTGACCTATTCTCTGCGGTCCTCATATTTTGTATACTCAACTACCTCTAGCACCTGCACTATATTGTAAAAACTTTCGTCGATTGATATTCACTTTCAAAAATAACAATAACAATGTTGTTTGATAATGTCCATCAAATAACGATAACAATAATAATAGAAAAATCACCTGTTTTACTAGACGCCTCAGTTGCGTAAAGCCGCGCGCCGCCTTATAGGCGTCCGCGTACGGTAATATACTTTCGGTAGTCGTTTTGGTGACAACAAACTGTTTTTTTATTGAAACAAATATAAAATATACATCTATATAAGACTTATATACACCAAACTAAAGAAAAATGTTCATTCTATAATTTTTATTTAATCTTTTTTTAAAATTTTGCTTTGTTGTTATTAAAAATGTAGGTTAAACTTTACTAGCTGTACAAAAAAAAAGTAAAAATTCAGTTGTTTTATTTTTTCTAAAAAAACGAAGCAAAATTTTGAAAAATATAATAGAAAGTTATTTTATTGCGGGTGTTTACTGAGTCATTTGCCATTTTTTGCAACCCTCTACGAATATTTTAAAGAAGTTTAAAAAAGTATTGTTACAAATTTAAGTTATTTAAATTTTATAGTTAGAATTTATTTAGGTTTAGTGTAGTATTAGGTTGGCGTATTTTATGGTTGTATTCTTAATCTAGGTTTTAGTTGCGTTATCTGTGACAAACTGGTATGCGAACGGTCCGTGTTCTAGAAAAGGGTGGAATAATTCCGAATCGAACAAGGATGGAAAATTCGTGCATCGGGCAATCAGAGATAACCAATGGTAGTAATCGCTAGATGTTAACGCGAAGTTAATAGGCGTATTAAAGTAGTGAATTATTTGCAAGTTATTAGTAAGTTTAAGTGCGTGTTTTTGTACATAATTTGTCGAAATAAATTGACGTATCGTTTCAACAATTGCGAGTTTTAATGTCGTGAACCCGTAACAATTGGTGTCAGAAGTGAGATTAAAAGAAATAAATAGTGCAAAAACTATCCTTACATAGTACCACCGGCTAGGACAATTGAAAAGAAGAACAGTAAGTGATTTTGCCAGAATATTCAGAACTGAATAGTGCAAAGACTACCCTTACATAGTAGGGTAGTGGCACCAGTAATTGTCATCGCACCAATAATTGTCAGTGGAAACTGTTTTTCTCAAATTATAAGGATTCTATATTATTTTCTAATATACCAGTGACATCTATATGTTCTTGTAAGTATTACTGATGCACTTGATTCACTACTAAAAACATAAGCCGTTTTCAAGCGAATAACTAGTAATTACCTCTGGTTATCCCTTGGTTGACATTAAAAATCAGCTGTTAAGGCCCTTAGCCTATTACCACAGAAACGCCGCTTGAATAGCTTTTTTTATAACCGGTTATTGTTTGTTGTTGCTTTTTGCGATTTTTTAAAGAAGTTTAGTTGGTTTTAGTTTAGATGAATAATAATTTTCTTGCCATTATTGAACTTAACTTCTTCTCGACCGACTCTGAAATACTGGCGTATTTGATTCGAAAAGGGCATAATTTGGAAAAAAAAATAAGTATGATAAACTGTGGTTAGAGGACTACAATGATACTGTTTTTTTATGGTATTTCGTGTATCAGTCCAAATTGGGTAAATTCGAGTAAGCCAAGGGTTGATGAAAATAAAATTTTGGCAAGACAATATAGAGGAGGCCATCACTTTGTACAATTTTCTTCATAATTGAGGCACACATGATAAATTTCACTCATTTCAAAAATTCACAGAACATTTTTCCGAAAAAGAAACAAAACAAATGATTGTGAGGTTAGAAAACGCAATAACCTTCCTCAAAAGTGTGGTAATTACCGGTAATAAACGATGACGTCCAAAGGGCTCATTTATGACGTCACTCTTCAAGGAGTGGTATTTACCAAGGCCGCTTGAACGGCAGTGGTGAATACTAGTAATTACTAGTTATTCGCTTGAAAACGATTATAGATGTCGAGTTGAAACTGTCATCTGTCAGAAAAAATCATGGCGTCTTGATACCAAGCATTTTGTGAGTGTTTCTTAACAAAATCCTTAAGGTAAGTGAATATTTAAAATAAAATTGTGTGATTATATGGTCACAAAAAAGGGTTTAATATTTTCTGCCATTGGATTATGCATAGAAATATTTTTTTTTCTGTGTTTATTTACACAAAAAGTTAGGTTAGGTAAAACTTGAAGTGACAATCACTGGAACAACAGGTACATGTATCCCCAGAGGTTGTCATTATGTGACAATTATTGGTTTTAAGTGCTTATGCAAAATTTGATAAAAATATTATCTCACTAAGATCTATTTTATTTTTTATGCATTTTGCTGGAAAAATTTTTAAAATTCACTTACATTTACCAATAATTGTCAGCATATAATTGAAAGTGACAATTACTGGATTTTACAGTGACAACTATTGGTTTTAGATTACCATCCAACATGGCTGAAAAAAAAAGTTTTTTAATTATTCAGCAACCTTAATGTCAGATGCTGTTGAGGCGTGCAAGAATGGTATGCCATTTTCAACAGCCAGTAAGCAGTTTGGTGTCCCAAGGATGACCCTTAAATACAAAGTTTGGGGTAAAACTCCTTTAGAAAGAAAAATGGGGCCAAAAACGGTTTTTACTGCAAAGGAAGAGGAAAAGTTAGTAGAATGCATAAAAGAAATCACAAGAAAAGGATTCCCCCCCAAGAAAAATGACCTCAAATTGACTGCAAAAAATAGTAAATAATTCCGAACGAAAGAATCCCTTTGTTGATGGTAAACCAGGTCGAAAATGTCTCAAGCTTTTTTTTGCAAAGGCATCCTGACTTAAGTCAAAGAGTACCTGAAACTCTCACTTCCGTTAGAGCAGCAGTAACAGAAAATCAACTAAGAGCCTGGTTTAATGAGGTGTAAGTTTCGTTAAGTGCCGACAACTTACTTTGGATTTTATCACATCCAAAAAGACTCTATAATCTAGATGAATCTTCATTTTTGTTATGTCCCAAATCAGGTAAAGTCATTGGCCCTAGTGGCGAAAAAAACATTTACGATGTAAAAAAAGGATCAAATAAAGAATCCTTAACAGTGCTTCTAAATATTAGAGCAGATGGCAATATTCTGCCTCCATTAATTCTCTTTCCATATACGAGAATGCCTGGATACATAAATTTAAATATGGGTTTGGTTTGGTTTAAATTGGGTCTCTGGAAAAACTGAATCGGGCTGGATGACAGGCGAGGCATTTTATGAATATGTGGCTAATGGTTTTATGCAATGGGCACGCAAAAATAAAGTTCCATTTCCATTGCTAATATTTTTAGATGGACATAAGTCACATTTAACGATGCACCTGTATGAGTTTTGTGTATCAAATGGAATAATTTTAATTGCCTTATACCCAAATGCGACCCACCTCATCCAACCATGTGATGTTAGCGTCTTTGGACCATTAAAAAAACATTGGAAAAATTCTGCTCATGCTTGGAAATTTGAAACAAATAACAAAGTGGTAAGCAAAGCAACATTTCCACTCGTGTTTCAAAAAGCAATAAGAGAAATAACTCCTGAAGCTGTTACCAATGGATTCAGAAAATGTGGTTTATACCCCTGGAACCCCGACGCAGTCGATTTTTCCAAATGCTTAAATAAACCAACAGAGGAACATGCAAATCCTAAGCAAGCTGCTACCAGACTCAGTCATTTAGAATATTTAGAAAACTTTATACCTGATAAACTGTTGAAAGACTTTAAAGAATGCTATAAAGAAAAATCATGGAAAGGCGCAGAAAAATCTGAGGATTTGTTCAATGTGTGGTTAAAGTTTAAAAGTAACGAAAAGAAACGCGTAGAACAACCTAATCATCCCACCATTGAGGTTCAGGAAACAAACAAAGGAAAACCTAGTGAAAATAAAGAGGAAAATAGACAAGAATCAATTTTAAATGAAAATAAAGAGACTAAAAAACAGATCTTGGATAAAAATGAAAAAGTAAAGAACCGACAAGAAACTGATGCTACGCAATCAGGTAAAGATACAAACATTTACGAGCCAGAAATAACAGTACATACAAACATTAAGGAAAAAACTCTTGAATATAAGGAAGCACCACTACAAACTATCCCAGGTACCTCTTCCATGGCTACACCTCCACACTCAAATAGATTGCTCAGGAAATTTCCATCTGAAGCTTCCAGTTCAAGTAGTGTTGGATCACCCTTTCACAAGGCTTTATATTGGCCTGAAGAAGATAACAAAAATAAAGTAAGAGATTGTTAAAGAAAAGGTTCCCTCTGTGGTAACATCAAAAGAAAATGAGAAAAAAGCTAAAGAACAGGAAAAACAAAAAGAAAGAAAAAAGGAAAGAGAGTTAAGAAAGCTTCAAAAAATAAAAGAAAAGGAGGAAAAACAAATACAAAAAAACAAAAAAAGAAAAAGAAGTGAAAGTTCTGATTCTAAAAATTCTGAAGAAGTTTTTGAGGAAATTTCTTATGCTGAAACATCGGACGAATTGGAAGCATTTTCAGATTCAGACCAAGAAAATTATGAACCGACTGGGAAGTTATTGGAACCAACTTTGGAAAAATATTATGCCGGGTTTTATCAAGAACAGTTTTTTATTGGTAGAGTTTTACAGATGGCTAATGATAAAGTCTTTGTAAAGTTCCTTACTGAAGTCACAGAAAATAATTTTGTTTGGCCAAAGAAGCAAGATGATGATTGGGTTGAAAACCGTCTTTTTTATGGGCCTATTAAATTATTTGGCAATGAACCATTTTACATAGACAATACTGTGTTAAAAAAATAATAAAATCATTGTACCGTGTAACAAAACAAAAAAATGTTTAAAATAATAGGTATAGTTTTACTATTATAAGAGACATTGTATTTTTTTCTTTGAAAATTAAAATGTTAGGTAGGTAGTTTATTCAAAAGTTCAAAATACCTAATACAGTTTTATTATTTTAAAAAAAATTGTATCTTATGTTAAACAAAAGAAAAAAATATTAATTTACAAGTTTAAAGTAGGTACCTTTAATATTTAAAAAGTTGTATTTTTAATTAACCGGAACAAGAGAAATGTTAATTTATAGGTTTTTAAGCATTAAAGTTTTATTAATTAAAAAATAATTTTTATTTTTTCTTCCTTTAAAAATTTAATTTAGATTTAAGTTTCGACTGACTACTGGAAAAGTTTGTGACAATTACTGGTGATTTAAAAGAAAGGCTGTGACAATTATTGGTGATACGACATTAAGAAAACAAAAGCTTAATATAAAAAAGAAGGCTATTTTTTAATAAAAAAATACATATGATGTATAATATAAACATCAAATGTCCTATTGATATAAAAATAATTTTTTTAAACAATTCCATTCTTTCACAATTGCATATAAAAGTCAGAGGTGCTCTAATAATGACAATTACTGGTGCCACTACCCTACCACCGGCTAGGACAATTGGACAGAAAAACAGTAAGTGATTTTTCCAGAATATTCGAAGAAGTTCCATCACTTTCTACGACGTTCTATTCAAAAACTAGAAGAGATATCAGATACAAATACCGACTTCGACAGTAGCTTAGTTATTTTAAAAGTAAGAGTTAGAAATTATTTCTAGAATATTCCATAACATTCTACGACGGTCTATTTGAGAACCCAAAGAGATAATCAAAAAGTAACTTCTACATTTGCCTAGTAGCAGAAAGAGTAGCATTTACCAGTATATTCCAGAACATTCCATTAGGCTCTATTTAAGAATTGGAAGAGATATTGAAAAACCGACTTCGACATTCGCTTTGTAGCCCTAAAATACACGTTTTAAGTGATTTATCACGAAGTTGATGCTTACTAGACAAAGATCGGCCAAGATGGAAGATTTAACTAAAATGATGCAGGCTCTAGCAGCTCAAATGGCTCAAAACCAGAACGACATGAAACAGACCATTGATCAAAACCAGGGCGATATGAAACACACCATGGACGACATGGTGTGCTATTGAACAAAACCAGAACGATATGAGACAGACATTAGAAGGCATGCAAGAAAACTTCGATCAGATAAAGAGCAACTCCGAACAGCTGAGAGAGGAGTTCAAAGCAGCAACTGAAGATCTTAAGGAAGAAATAACTCAAAGAATGCAGAATTTAGAAGAAAAGGTACAAAACCAATTGCAGAATGTAGAAGAAACCGTACAAGATAAATTGCAGAATGTTGAAGAAAAAGTGGAGATCAAGCTACAGAATGTAAAAGAACAAGTTTTTCAAACAGTGGAAGAAAAATTCCAGGACGTAGCAAAGCAGCTTATACAGCTTCAGAAAGAACACAACAAAATAAAAGCTCAGGGCTATGTTGTGAATTCCAACCAAAACATTAAGCCTCCAAATTACGATGGTACGTCTTCCTGGTCCACCTACAAACAACAGTTTGAAGCTGCCGCTGCTGCAAATTGCTGGGACGATGACGAGAAAGCTAGAGCTTTGTTAGTGGCTCTACGAGAACCTGCTCTGGGACTTTTACGGTGTATTCCAGCCGAACAAAAACAAAATTACAATACTTTAGTGGCAGCCTTGGAGAGAAGGTATGGAGATGAACATTTACGAAATTTACATTGGTCAGAATTAAATGTTCGTCAACAAAGAGCAGGGGAGTCATTACAAGAGTATAAAGCGGATATCAGGAGGCTGATGTACTTGGCTTACCCAGAAATGCCAGAAAATTACAGAGATCCCTTCACGGTAGATCGCTTTATTAACGGCTTGCGAGACACGGACTTAGCAAAATTACTTCGTCGAGAACGCTTCCATAACAGCAGCGAAGTGTTGATTCGAGCCCTTGAAATCGAGTCATCAAATAATATGTCCAGGCCAAAATTAAGGGCTGTCTCAATTCAGGAGGGTGAAGAAATGAGCAATGAACAAGAGGTTCCCTCAAAAACGCTAAGTCAAATTATTCAATCACTGAAAGAGAAGATTGACTCTTTAAAAGAAAGCCGACGATCCCCTCCAAATGTAAAGTGTTTTAGATGCGGACTTACAGGGCACATTCAACGCAATTCTCGTGTCCAAATGAGGTATCGCCTACCATCTAGCGGGACAAAGTACAGCAGAGGAGATCAGGAAAAACTAAAACTTTTCAACACGGAAAGGCGGGTGTTAACTAATGGAAGGGAAGCCCCCAAAATTTACTCTATTAAGAGCTTAAAACATATTGCTGACAGTCTTAACATCGACGGACTTATTAATGGAAGAAAAGTTAATATAACAGTAGACACTGGTGCTGCCATATCATTGCTTAAGTTCAAAATTGCAACGAGATATAAAATTCGACCAACAGAAAAGAAAATAACACTTAAGACTGTGACTGGAGAATCCGCCGACGTGTTGGGGCAGACAGACATAGACCTACAGCTGGGAAGATTGAAGATTCGCCACACTGTATTGGTTGCCGAAATAGAAGACGAATTTATTTTGGGAATGGACTTGATAAGTAAACATGGATTTGCGTTTGATAATAAACTTAATACCCTAAGATTTGGGAATGAAGAGTTCATTTTGTCAAATAGTCACTTCAATAAAGAACCAATAAAGGTCGTAGCAGTATGTACAACAAGACTGGTCGGTAACAGTGAGACCATAATTTTTGGGAGGCTAGAAAGTAAAACATCAAGCTGCGTCGGACTCATAAGCCAACAGAAATTACCCAACACCTACCTCGTTGCAAAGTCACTAGTTAAAACCGATAAAGACATCCCGATTAGAGTCGCCAATATTTTCCCAAATAGTGTCAAAATTAATAAGGGGCAGGTGGTAGCATTATTTGAGCCAGTCCAGAAAGTAACAAGATGTGAAGAGCCAACTTCGGAGGATAAAATCAAGTTACCAACGGAGGTACTTCAGCAATTTCAGTCCACTTGGCAACATCTCACTTCAGAAGAATTTAGTAAAGCGAGAGAGTTTATAGAAGAGCAAAGCAATATCTTTGAAACTAAGAGTAGTTCGGGACGCACAAACCTTATTCAACATTCCATCAACACTGGCGATGCCCAACCAATAAGACAGCCCCCAAGAAGACTACCAATGGCCAAACAAGAAGAAGTTCACAATCTCATTAATAAAATGCTCAGCGACGGCGTTATTGAAGAGTCATCAAGTCCTTGGTCATCTCCTGTGGTGTTGGTCACTAAAAAGGATGGAAGTACTAGATTTTGTGTCGATTACAGGAAACCTAACGATGTGACCAAGAAAGATAGTTACCCACTGCCAAGAATAGACGACACATAAACAACGTTGGCAGGATCATATTGGTTTTCTACTCTTGACCTGAAAAGTGGGTATTGGCAGGTAGGAATCTTTGAAAGAGATAAAGAGAAGACTGCATTCTCTGCTGGAAGTGGACTTTATCAGTTTAATGTGATGCCATTTGGCCTATGCAATGCTCCAGCTACATTTGAAAGACTAATGGAAGTCGTTCTACGAGGCCTTACTTGGAAAACCTGCCTAGTCTATTTGGATGATGTCATAGTAATGGGGAAATCATTTCAAGATCATCTAGACAATTTACGAGAAGTATTTTCAAGAATCAGAAATGCCAATCTTAAATTAAACTCAAAGAAATGTTTTCTATTCCAAGAAAAAGTTGAGTTCCTGGGTCACGTCGTTTCCCGAGAAGGTATCCATACTGACGAAAAGAAGTTACAAGCAATAAAAGAATGGCCTCAACATCGTGACAAACATGAATTGTGAAGCTTTTTGGGTCTGTCTACATACTACAGACGATTTGTAGAAGGATTCGCCAAAATAGCGTCTCCATTACATAGACTTACAGAAGATAAAGCTTCTTACAAATGGAATACCGAATGTGACCAAGCATTTAGAAGACTAAAAGCAGCATTATGTTCTAGTCCGATTCTTGCATATCCCATTCCCAAAGGTAAATTCATATTAGATACTGATGCGAGCAACGATGGCATAGGAGCAGTACTCTCCCAAGTACAAGATGGATAAAAACGGGTCATCGAATTTTTCAGCAAAAAGCTATCCAAACCAGAGAGAAATTATTGTGTTACCAGAAAGGAGCTCCTAGCCATCATTAAATCCGTGGATCACTTTCACAAATATCTCTATGGACAAGAGTTTCTGATTAGAACGGATCATGCTGCGTTACAGTGGCTCATGAAAATGAAACAACCTGAGGGGCAAGTCGCGAGATGGATAGAAAAGCTACAACAATACCATTATCAAATTAAGCACCGAGCGGTAGGGGTGCATAATAATGCGGATGCATTGTCCAGAAGACCTTGCCCTGAGGATTGTAAACATTGCAGGAAAATTGACCAGAAAGAAGGAATTACCTACGTGCGCCAGATAAAGTTAGAACCAGATGAAGAATGGATGTCGGCTTCGATTAGAACCACACAACTTAACGACAAAGATGTAGGACCTATCTTGCGATTAAAAGAAGAGAACAAGCCACGACCATCATGGCAAGATATCGCAAACCAAGGGGTGATATTCAAATCACTGTGGGCACAATGGGATTCACTGATAGTAGAAGAAAACATGCTTAAACGTGCCTGGGAAAGTGCCGATGGCCTTACTGTGATTAATAAGTAGTGGTTCCTAGGAGCATGGTAGACAATATAATGGCCGAATGCCATGGTGGAAAATCAGGCGCGCAGCTAGGCATAAATAAAACCATGGACAAAATTCGAAACCGATTTTATTGGGTCAATTACTTTCAAGATGTGAAAAACTGGTGCCGCCGATGTTCGACTTGTGCAGCCAGCCAAGGTCCCAAAACAAGGTCTAGAGGTCAAATGAAACAAGATAAGAAATTCAAGATGGCGATCGAAGCAAGTGCACTTGTGGCTCGGCTGACGCGATTAAATAAAAATGAGTTGATAGACATGCTAGTTTATCGAAAGTTACACGAAAACTTCATTGACTGTGCTAATTTGCAATTTATTAAGGCTAGTATTTGCGAAAAGTGCGAAAACACCGCTGAAAATAATGGAGACAATTTTCTTCAAACAAGTGAGGTTATGTCTTGTGACTCTGCTGTTTGTAAACAAATCAATTGTGAGTACACTTACCTTAAACGGGAACTTGATTGTAAAGAGAAGCTCATTATCCATTTAGAGGGTAGAGTTGCTGATCAATCTGATCTAATAAATTTTTACAAAAATAGTAACAATATTAAAAATAATTCAACGGTAAATACTGATAGTTCTTTAACTAGAGCACAAGGTGCGACATCTAGGTCAAATAATACAAACGAATTGAGTATGACTTCAAAATCAAAAACAAGTGCTCCAACCGGTAGCTGCGCGAATGAACGACCAACTTTGCAGAATCCTCCCAAATCTACTAATGGTACGAGGGATCATCAAATAATTAGACAGCAGGGGTCCCGTCCTTACAATCCTATTACAGTCAGTGATGTCCAGCAGACTATTACTGAGATCCGGACAAATTTAAACCTCAATAATGCCGTACCAAGCACAGATGATGGTTTTACCGAAGTAGTTCACAAAAAACGTCGAACTCGGGCTAACATGGTGGTAGGCAACAACAGCAATGGATGCTTACTGAAAACGGCAGATCCTGTGGCATTTCTACATGTGTGCAAACTTCATCCTGACACCACAGTGGATGATCTGAAAAACTACCTGTTGCAGATGTTTCCAGAGGTACAGTGTGAAAAGCTTAATTCACAATACCCCAATTATTATTCGTCGTTCAAAGTAACAATTCACAAAGACCACTTAAGCCAAGCCTCAAATCCTTCTATTTGGCCGAATGGCGCATGCGTAAATCGTTTTTTTCACCGAAGGAAGACCTCAGCTATAACACGATAAATATTGCAAAAGACTTTGACAAATGGGAGAATTTTACTTCTGACTTATTAAGTAATATTTTATGTAAGAATGTACCCAAATTTAAAAATTATAGGAATAGCGTAAGTGCGTTTCACATTAACATTCAAGGTTTATGTGACAAGGTGGGTCAATTGACTTTGTTTTTAAATGACTATCCATTTGACTTAGTTTGTATTTCCGAACATTTTCTAAGAAACGATCAATTAGAACAAATTCACCTACCTGGTTATAATTTGGCAAGCTCTTTTTGCAGATCGACTAGGAAAAGGGGTGGAGTCTGCATATTTATTAAAAATAAAATTAAATTTAAGCCACTAAAATTCGACGATATCAATGTCGAAGTTGAATCAGAGTTTTGTGGCATTAGCTTGGATAAATATATTATTATCTGCACCTATAGATCTAGCTGTTGCACGAATAAAAAACCATATTTGCAAAACTTTGAAGCTCTTCTGGACAGATTGTTCAATAAACTGAATACAAAAAAAGTAATTGTTTTAGGTGATTTCAATTTTCATTTTAATTTACCATCTAAAGAATTAACCGGTCTTTTAACATTAATAAATTCTTTTGGTCTCCAACAAACAATTTTTAAACCGACTAGACAAAATAGTTGCATTGATAATATTATTACCGACTTACCAATTAATTGCTTTAAGGCTGATGTTTTGCACATGACTTTATCAGATCATAGTGCTCAGTATATTTTATTTGATGGTAGCCTTCAAAAGACTGAAAATAATACTTGTTTCAGAAAGATAACCACATTTGGTTTAAACAATTTAAGGAAAAATATCTTAAGTAAAGATTGGACTTCTTTTACAAATGAGGATTGTGATGTTGATGACCTCGGAGAGAATCTTACAACTTTTTTTGCTAAAAATATTCAAACTATTTTCCCTCTTACACCCGTAAAAGATTCTTTATCCAGCCCGCTTATAAATTGGTTCACACAAGATTTAAAAAATATGAGAAAACAATTAAGCGTAGTAAAATCTTTTAGTACAATTTCAAACTCTCCCCGGTATAAAGAATTTTACAAGTTAAGTTTAAACCAATATAAAAAGGAAATCGATAAAGCCAAGAAACAAGCATATAATTCACTGATTTTGAACACAAAAAACAAAGCAAAGATAGCGTGGAAAATAATAAATACAGAGAGAAACAAAAGTAGGGGCTCATTAAATGGGAGCATTTTATCTCCAGATGAAATGAATAATTTTTTTGTTGAGGTGGCTGATGGGGTGATAAAGAAGCTACCTACAGTAAAAGAAAATGATCTTATGTGCGTCCCCATCAAAACTTCAAGCTCTTTCTTTCTTGGTCCTGTAAGTGAGCAGGAAGTATATACTGCTTTTGTTTCCCTAAACAACTCAGCATCTGTCGATATCTTTGACATCAATTACAAATTGTTGGCAAACACCATAGATCTGTTTTTGACCCCTTTTACAGCCCTTGTTAATAAATCTTTTTTGACAGGAGTTTTTCCGTCATCTTTTAAAATTAGTAGAGTTATACCTATTTTAAAAAAAGGAGATCCTAATATCGGGGATAATTACAGACCAATAAGTATAGTACCTTTGTTTGGGAAGATTATTGAAAAAATATTAAAAGATCGTCTTGTTCAATATTTTGAAAAAAATAAACTGTTGAGTCAGGATCAGTTTGGTTTTAGAGGTGGACTTTCCACAACTAAAGCTTTAATTAAAGTTTTGGAAGATGTGGTCGAGGGGTTTGATGCTGGTTCGCACAGTGTATTGACTCTGTGCGATCTGTCGAAGGCCTTCGATTGCGTCAATCATGATATTCTTCTTAAGAAATTAGAGGCATACGGCATAAGAGGTCTGCCCTTGAAACTTTTAGAAAGTTACCTCAAGGACAGGTCTCAGTCGGTATATTTTGACAATCAACTTTCTGAAAAAAGAAACTTAAGGCACGGAGTTCCTCAAGGGTCAATATTGGGCCCTTTTCTGTTTGTCACCTATGTTAATGATTTAAGCTATCACATGATTAAGATTAAAAGTGCCAGATTTGCCGACGACACTACATTTACAACTTACAGCCCCAATTTTGACGCTTTACTTGATAGCTCAAAATCCGCTTTAAATCAAGCAGAAAAATGGTTTAATGCTAATAATTTGTTATTAAACAAGGACAAAACGCAAATTCTAAAAATACCTAAAAATTCAAAATTAGCTCAGAACCACTCTGTAACACTTTTGGGAATCACTATAGATGACAAGCTTTCGTGGGTGCAACACACCGACAATCTAAGTCGTTCTCTGTCAAGTGTAACATTTTTGATTAGAAGGCTTCGTTTTTTTTGTTAGCTTTGATGTTTTGAAAACTTGTTATTTCGCACTGTTTCATTCAAGAATTTCATATTCAATTCCCCTATGGGGTCATAGTACTGCAGCATTGCCGGTTTTTAAATTGCAGAAAAAGGTTGTTAGAATTATATGTGGTGCACACTATCGCGCCCATTGTAGACCTTTGTTCCAAGAATACAAAATAATGCCCTTGCCTTGCTTGTACATATATTTTACCCTCATAGAAATTCATCACAAAAAAGTTAATTTACCATCTACCAATAAAAATCACTTACATAATCTAAGATCTGATTTAATTACCCTGCCATTCCACAAGTTAACAAAATCAAGTAAAAATTCGTTAAATTATAATTTATATAACAAACTACCTGAATCTATAAAAAGTAATTCGAACAAAAAATTTAAAACAGCAATAAAAAACTTTTTACTTGCTCATTGTTTTTATACTGTCCAAGAATACTTGGATCATGTTTTTGTTTAGAGTGAAAAGACCTGCAAACAACGCACTTTCGCTATTCTTTTTTTTATACGCCTATTTATGTATGTTCAATGTTTGTGATTTCTTTTTTGTAAGGATTTTATTTTGTTTTTATTTTTTTTTATTTGTTTATACAAAATATTATTAGTGTTACAATATTATGTATTTACGCTTACTATTTTACTATGGTTAGTTTTATGCTTTTTTGTTGCATTGTATTTTTTTTTCAACTTTCTGACTTGCTATAATTGTATATTGTACAAAAAATAGTCAAATAAACTCTACTCTACTCTACTCTATAACGTAGGTCTGCCATTCGAACGCATTGCTATTGATGTGGCCGGACCATTTCCAGAAACTAAAAAGGGCAACAAATACATCCTTGTTGTCATGGATTACTTTAGCAAATGGCCAGAAGTTTTTGCTTTGCCTAACCAAGAGGCCGCTACAGTTGCAGAAGTTCTGGTAAATGATGTTTTCAGCCGATTTGGCATTCCTTTGGAACTACATTCAGATCAAGGAAGAAACTTTGAATCAAAGCTCTTCCAGAATCTCTGTGACCTTTTAGGAATACATAAAACACGGACTACTGCTTTACATCCGCAGTCAGGTGGCATGGTTGAAAGATTTAATAAAACAATAGAAGAACATCTTTGCAAAGTTGTTGATGAGCATCAAACAGATTGGGACCAATATATTCCATGGTTTTTGATGGCCTATAGAACCGCCATTCACAATACGACAGGAGCTACTCCATCTAGTATCCTGTTTAGTAGAGAACTGCGTTTACCATGTGATATCATGTTTGGTTCACCTGAAGAAGCACACTTAGAGGTTAATGACTATGTCGAACGTTTAAGGCAAAAGCTGCACGATATCCATGAAGTGGTTAGAGAGCGAATAGAAATAGCCAGTGACCGCATGAAAGCGAGATATGACCTGAAAGCAATTTCTTCAGGGTTCAAAGAGAATGATCAAGTCTGGCTATACAATCCTCAACGCAAGAAAGGAAGATCACCTAAGTTGGCACCACCATGGGAAGGGCCTTATAAAGTTGTTAAGAGAATTAATGATGTAGTCTACCGAATCCAGAAAAGCCCGAAGTCCAAGATGAAAGTTGTTCATCTAGACAGAGTAAAACCTTACCTGGGAAATGTTGATCGAGACGATCAAACCTGAAGAGGATAGTGTTTTAAATTTAAGTTATTTAAATTTTAGAGTTAGAATTTATTTAGGTTTAGTGTAGTATTAGGTTGACGTATTTTATGGTTGTATTCTTAATCTAGGTTTTAGTTGCGTTATCTGTGACAAACTGGTATGCGAACGGTCCGTGTTCTAGAAAAGGGTGGAATAATTCCGAATCGAACAAGGATGGAAAATTCTCGAATAGTAGGCAGACCCTTATATATAGGGCCGGACGTCGTGCATGGGGCAGTCAGAGATAACCAATGGTAGTGATCGCTAGATGTTAACGCGAAGTTAATAGGCGTATTAAAGTAGTGAATTATTAGCAAGTTATTAGTAAGTTTAAGTGCGTGTTTTTGTACATAATTTGTCGAAATAAATTGACGTATCGTTTTCAACAATTGCGAGTTTTAATTTGTCGTTGTGAACCCGTAACAGTATCATGCAAAAAAAAGTGGTGGGGGCCATATCTTTAAAAATACGCATTTACCAGAATGACAACAAGTCAAAACCTGATCTATGGAGTGCCCTTAACAAACTTGACTTATCGGCAAAAAGTTGGCACGACTTGCACATGAAACCCCCTTTTAGGCTGATTTGTCCATAGACTAATCTGTTGAACTTTTAAAGGAAGATTTGAGAAATATTCATGATTGGTTAAATTTTAACAAATTAAAAGTTAAGGTGAGCATAACAAAGGGTATGATTATTGGGAAAAGGTCAGATAATATAATTTTTAAAGACAGTCAATATAAACTAGTAATCAGTGGGGAGGAAATTGAAATTGTTACAAAGATAAAATATTTGGGAGTCATTTGGGATAATAAACTTAAATTTAGGGAGCATGTTGACTATTTATGTAAATAAATTGGAAGAAAATTAGGGGTACTAAGGATTAATAATTTTATAAGTAGAAAAACAGCT
The DNA here is from genome assembly GCA_963576565.1 of Aspidapion aeneum. Classification (NCBI taxonomy): domain Eukaryota; kingdom Metazoa; phylum Arthropoda; class Insecta; order Coleoptera; family Brentidae; genus Aspidapion; species Aspidapion aeneum. Next base: position 48,215,392 of record OY755045.1, read on the forward strand.
AAACTAATTTTTAACACCATAGCCACATTTTACATACTGTTCAACTTTAAGGTTATTATACTATAATGAGGATATCAACAGGTTACAAAAGCTTCAAAACATCGGAATGAGAACCATATTAAAAGTAAATTCAATTCAATTCAATTTTATTAAGTACTTTGGCCTACAAAATAGGATGTACACGTCAAAAAATTAAGGTACAAAGGTTTTATGGCTTATGGCATAACACATAATCAACAATATATAGTAAAATTACAAGAAAAAATATTGGTTAAATAAAGGCAAAAAAACCTGCCTATAATGATACTATCAAATGCACAAGTCATAAATAGAACACCTAGTATAAAACAATTTAAAAACATATAAATAAAAGTTAAATTAAGTTAAACAAATCTCTATGTAGACTAGTCTTTAACATAACAGAAAACAAAAACAAAGAAAAAACACAAAAATCTAAGTAAGCCTATTAGTTAGGTAACAGATAAACTCATTCACTGAGTAGAAAGTCTGTGAACAAAGAAGAAACTTAATCTGGTTTTTAAATTGTTTACGATTTAATGCTTTTAGCTCTGAGGGGATCAAGTTATACAATTTAGCGCCCGCATAATATGGACTTCTCTTAAATGTCTCTAGTTTATGTAAAGGAAGACAAAGGTCACTGTTACCCCTGGTACTATAGTTATGGAACGAACCATTTCTGGTGAAGTTTACTTTATTATTATGAACAAATTGGAAAAGTTTGAAGAGGTAAACCGAGATAACTGTCAGTATTATTTTTGTTTTGAAAGTATTTCTACAAGATTCGCGATACTTTAGATTAAAAACTATCCTAATTGCACGTTTTTGCAATGTTAAAATTCGGTTAATGTCGGCGAATTGTCCCCAAGTCACAATGGCATACCCTATAACAGAGTGGATGTTGGCATAATAAGCTGTCAAGAGTGCTGGAGTGCCCAGGGAGTTTTTAAGTTGTCTGAGTTGAAAAATACCTCTACTAATTTTAGAGCACAGGTTGTCACTGAGCAATTCTACGCTGTCACATGACTAACCATATAAAACTGTTATGCTTATTCATTAGCCGTTATTCATAACCAACCAAGTATATTGTATCTGCATAAATGTCAACTGTCAGAACTGACAGATAACCGAACCATTTTAATAAACGCAGTTGTTCCCTGGTCACGCCAGTAAAATGTCGCCTCATTTCTAATCACCTAAAGTACTTATAAAAAAATCCAAAAGTAAAGTAAAATTACATGGCGCAGTCAAAATAAAAGAACCAAATTGAAGCTCAAGATGCCGACTACCCGCTAAGCTGAAAGCACGACAAGAAAATTCTATGGTTTTTTGGATGATAGCAGATAAAGAAATTTGAAACCATGGACCGAGGCATTACGCCCATGAGCTTTACCAATGGCAACCTAGCTCAATCGTGGAAGTTTTGGAAGCAAAAGTTCATCACATATCTAAAAGCGACAGAAATTATTAAGAAAGAAGACTCTACGAAATGTGCGCAAATGTTAACCTTGATGGGAGACGAAGGTATTAGAATTTTTAACACATTTTCGTTTAATGATGATGATCAAGAAACTTTTGACAATCTTTTAAAAAAATTTGATGACCACTTTAATCCAAAAACCAATTTGACTTACGAAAGATATAAATTTTTATCATGTCGTCAAAAAGAAGGCCAATCAATAGAACAATTCATTATTGAACTTAAAAATCTGTCATTATCTTGTGAACTGGAGACTTTGAGAGAATCATTAATTAAAGATTTACTTGTATGCGGAATTAAATGTGACAAATTATGCAAACAGCTATTTGACAAAGACTGCAAGACCCTGAACGAAGCAGTAAATTTTTGCATGAACTCTGAGTCAACTAAAGAACATAATCGGCAAATTACCAATGGCTTTGGTGATGCACATGGAGATGTCGATGCTGTTAACAAGAAGTTCCGTCCACCACAATCCAGGGCGAGGCATTTTTCCAACCAGAGGAGATCATATCCATCTACCAGCCACAACACGAGGAGTTCGCAGCAGAGTCAGCCATGCAGAAACTGTCAACGAGTACATGGTTATCGAGAATGTCCAGCATACCAAGCTAAGTGCAAAAAATGTTCAGGTTTAAACCATTTTTCTCATTGTTGTTTAAAATTTCCTAGTAATGCTAATCAAAAATTTAATTTTCAGACGAAACAAAGTAACAACTTCCGCAAAAATAATTTTAAAAAAAGAGTTCACGGTATTGAACAAGAACAAACTTCTACATCAAGTGATGATGACGATTGTAAGAATTTTTTATTTTTAGATATGATCGAGACAGATATTTCAATCAATACCATGCCGGGACAATCAGGGGCAATTGGGACTGTCTCCGAGGATTCCTGGGTGACGAACCTTGAGGTCAATGATAGGGCAAACATCTCATTCAAACTGGATACTGGAGCTATGGCCAACGTAATTCCTGTAAGTGTACTAGGGAAAATTAATGTAGATATTTCAAAATTACAAAAAACTAATGTTAAATTAAGTTCTTATACGAAACATAGCTTACCAATTTTGGGCCAGTGTTATCTGGAATGTAGATCAAATAATAAACGTTGCAATCTTTTATTTTATGTAGTAGATTTTGAAAGTATTCCAATATTAGGTCTAAAAGGCTGTTTGGAAATGCAACTTATTAAAAAAATACAGTCAATAGACAATAGTTTTCAAAATAATTCAAATATTAATGAAATTTTAAATAAATATAAGCATATTTTTAAAGGTGTAGGGTGTTTAGAGAAAGATTATCATATCGAACTTAAAGAAAATGCTGTACCGCTGGTTTGCCCCGCAAGAAAAATTCCTTTGGCTTTAACTGATAAATTAAAATTTGCTTTAAATCAGTTAGAAAAAGATAAAATCATTAAAAAAGTCACTGGGAGTACTGATTGGGTAAATCCAATAGTAATTGTTAAAAAACCCAACGGTAACTTAAGAATTTGTCTTGACCCATCCCGAATTAATGAATTTTTGAAAAAACCGTCATTTCATTTGCCAACTTGGGATGAAATTGCATCAAAATTACATGGTTCTAAATATTTCAGCACGTTAGATGCAACTCAGGGATTTTTGCAAATAAAATTGGACGATGAAAGCTCTAAACTTTGCACTTTTGCAACGCCTTTTGGCAGATATTCTTTTTGTAGATTACCCTATGGTCTTTCATGCTCATCTGAAGTCTATCAAGAACGCATGCAACAAATTTTTGGAGATATAGAGGGTTGTGCAATATTTATAGATGACATAATTTGTTTCAGTAATTCCATTTCTGGCCATAACGCTATCTTAAAAAAAATATTAAAAAGAGCTGCACAATACAATATACGTTTCAATAAAGAAAAATGCAAAATTTTATGTAAAAAAATAACTTATCTAGGCCATGAAATTAGTGAAAAAGGCATTGAAGTGGACAAATCGAAAATTCAGGCAATATTAGACATGCCTAGTCCAAAAAACGTCAAAGATCTCCAACGATTTTTAGGAATGGTAACGTATATTGCCAGATTTGTAAACAATTTGTCAGAAAAAACTGCAATTTTACGTTCTTTACTCAAAAAAGATATAATCTTTCAGTGGTCAAATGAACACGAAAAAGCATTCCAAAATTTAAAATCACTTTTAATAAAAACACCATGTTTGCAATTTTTTGACACTAACCAAGCTACGACTATTTCTGTTGATGCCTCTCAGAATGGCATGGCCGCTGTTCTGATGCAAAATAATAGACCATGTGCTCATGCATCGAGGGCATTAACAGAAACACAGTCTCGCTACTCTCAAATCGAAAAAGAATTATTAGCCTGTTGGTTTGGTGCAACACGTTTTTATCAGTACGTTTTTGGTAGAAAATTCATTATTGAAACGGATCATAAACCATTAATCTCAATTATTAAAAAACCTTTACATCTAACTCCACCGAGACTGCAAAGAATGCTCATGCAGTTAAAAAAATATAATTTTGAACTTGTTTTTAAGCCAGGCAAAAAACTAATCGTAGCAGATGCCTTAAGCAGAGCATTCAGTGCAAAAAACTTTAATGAAAATTTAGACTTTGATATCGAATCAGAAATTTGTGCTGTAGAACTTTCTCTAAATATCACAGACCAGAAAAAACAAGAAATTCAAAAATTAACTCGTGAAGATTCGGAACTTTCTGAATTGAGAAACCTTTTAGAGAATGGTTGGCCCAAAAGCATCAAAAACTGCCCAGAAAATGTCAAATTTTATTTTAAATTTAAAGAGGAAATTTCATGTATTGATCAACTTATTTTTAAGGGCCAAAAATTAATTGTTCCTCAAGCCCTACGTAAAGAAATTTTGCAAAAACTTCATTATAGTCATTTAGGTTATAAAAAATGTTTAGATATGGCTAATTTGTCATTTTTCTGGCCAGGGATGCGAAAACAAATAGAAGACATGATAACCTCCTGTAATGCATGTCGTACCTATCAGAGATCTCAGGGTTCCGAGACCATGAAGCCTCATGACATACCAAAAGTTCCATGGCAAAAGGTAGCTGCCGATATTTTTCAATTTCAATCTGAATGTTATCTTTTAATCGTTGATTACTACTCAAAGTTTGTCGAAGTTGTTAATTTGAATCAGAATTTAACCTCTCAAAATTTAATCAATAAATTTAAATCTGTTTTTTCACGTTTTGGCATACCCAAAATTTTAATGAGCGATAATTCTAGTAATTTTTGTAGTTTAGAATTTAAAAATTTTTCAAAAAATTGGGAATTTCAACATATTACATCATCTCCTTTGTATCCTCAGTCAAATGGACAAGTTGAAAGGTCGGTGCAGTCTGTAAAAAATCTTCTAAAAAAATGCTTTTTCAATCAACAAGATCCATACTTAGCTTTATTAAACTTTAGAAATACACCTTTGGATGGTGAGAACTCTCCAGCAAATGCTCTCATGCACAGAAACTTAAGATCAATAATTCCAGAAATAAATAGTAAATTCTCTAAAAATTTTAAAAAAGAAAAGTTTAATTCACATATAACAAAAAACCAGCAAAATCAAAAAAGACACTATGACAAAAATAAAATTACTTTGCCTCCTTTAAAAAACAATTGTCTAGTAAAAATTCAAATAAAGCCTCAAACACCATGGCAAACTGGCAAAATTTTAAGAAAAGTAAGTTTCAGATCATATTTAGTACAGCTGGAAAATGGTAAAATCTTTAGACGAAATCGGAAATTCATTAGAGAGTTCAAAACATCCAAGGATTATTCATTTAAGTATTTTCAAAATTCTGGAAAACCGGAAAATTTCTCTGACTTGTTATCAGAAAATAAACTTCAAAACACTCAAAGATTTTTAAAAATAGTCGAAAATTCAGATAACAACAGGTCCATGTCTGAAAATACAAATGTAACAAACTTTCAAAGTAATTCTGTAGGTAGTAATGTAGGTGACAACTCAGGTGACAACTTTATTGACAATGTTCCTAGCTGTAGTGACAATGATAGCCTTGTCAGCTGTAATTCTAGTTTTTCTTGTAGCTCTAGTCTTGTAAATTCTTCTTCTGACAAAGAAAAAACTTCTTACTTTGTTAATAATTCTTATGACAACTTTCAATATGAAAACTTTGTAAATAAAAAACTTCTAGAAAGTGCTAACATGACAAATCAAAATTTTGGTGAAAATTCATCTTCAAATTCAGAAATACCAACTACTTCTTATGAAACTCAAAAACTTCAAAAAGACTCCAAAAAAGGGGAGGAAAGCACTAGTCATACAACTAGATTTGGACGAAAAATAAAAACTCCATTCAAACTCAATGATTATGTCATAAATAGTAGTCCAGAAACTGCAAAAGAATAAACTTTTAGTTTTTTCAATTTGCACTGTTTTTCACTTTACATAAAGTGAAAACTTCACTCCTTTTAAATTTTGGATTTCACTTTACATAATGTGAATATCATTATTGTCATAATTTGTCAAAATTAAACTAAACTTTATTTTTAAACTTAATATTTCATTCTAATATCTTAGAAAGCCTTTCTGAAGTTTTACACAAAACTAGCTCAAAAAACTAAATTTAAAAACAAACAAAAAACCACTACAGCCTAAGTGTTTGTTTGTTTGTACAATGCAGGTATGTCTGTTGTATTTTACTTTTAAATGTTGTAACAAAAATGTGATTTACAAATGTGATAAGTTAAGATTAGGTAACAACTACAAATAACATTTTAAAACTGCTGATTTTATCTTATATAAAACTTTTTATTCTTACAAATAAGTGCAACAAAACTTTCCAATTTTTACTAATAATTGTAATAACATTTTAAATTTTAATCCTTAACTTATAAAAGGTATTTATTTAGACATAAATAAGACACAGGTTTTCTTAGCTATAAGGTATTAATAAAACACAAGTTTTCTTAGCTATAAGGTTTTTATTGTAAAACAAAACTTACTAACTAGTAGCATAAGCATATTTTAAAAATATTGTACTTTAAACTTTTCATTATAAAAAGGGGGATGTCACATGACTAACCATATAAAACTGTTATGCTTATTCATTAGCCGTTATTCATAACCAACCAAGTATATTGTATCTGCATAAATGTCAACTGTCAGAACTGACAGATAACCGAACCATTTTAATAAACGCAGTTGTTCCCTGGTCACGCCAGTAAAATGTCGCCTCATTTCTAATCACCTAAAGTACTTATAAAAAAATCCAAAAGTAAAGTAAAATTACATACGCCAAGTTTATACTATCCAATTTACAAAAAAGTGTTGCCGTGACATTTTATTTTTTTTTTAATCATGCTTATTAAATAAAACAGCTTATGCTTAACCACTTTTGAACAATTTTAGGTTTTTAAATTTAATTAGTATATTGTACACACATTTGAAAAGTCTAAAAACAGTCAAAATGGGACTAAAGAAAAAAATTATGCTCATAGTAAACAGCACCTAAAAAAAATTAACCTATAATTTTGAAAACATGCATAAAAGTAGTTTTCAAAAAATGTGATGTTTAGCAAAATCTTTTATACTGGCTTAATTAGAGTAATTTAGAGAATATCCAAAAAACCCAGAAATTTTCGAAGTTTTCATATTTTTTTGGGGTATGAATGTAATGTTTTCTTAAATTTTTGATACAGTGTTGGAAAGCTATACTCAAGGACTATATCTTCCTAGTATAAAACATATTTAAAAAGTAGACGTTACCTTGGAGTTCCACGAAGAAGTTAAGAATGTCTGGGAAATCCCTCAACTTCAGCATCAAAAATGACCCTGTCTATCGGGGTGCTGGTGGTAATCAAGTAGGGTAAATTTTTCACTGTATCATATACTTTTAAAAACAAGAATAAAAAATCTGGGTCTATAATCCTTAAGGTCACTACACATTTTTTTTGTAATTTTAATATTTTTAGTCTTTTACTGTCATATTTAAAAAATCGGAAAAGAAGTTGAGTTCTATAATTTCAGAAACCGAACAATTTTTTTTTCTGAGCTTGAAGTAAATTTAGCATCTATAGTTAAATCATCCAGAGGAGTGAAAGAATGGTGCCCAGTTGTTGTTTGTTTGAGATTTTAATGTAAAACAAATCGGTTCACAGTACCTCCAAACGCATCACATGGGCTTTTACCATGCGTTAGTTTTGTACTTAGTTTTTTTTAATGCCCAGTGGCGTATGCAGAAATTTTCCAAGGGGGTTGGGAGAGGGGGCTTGAGTAAAAGCAAAGTCCTGCAAAACCATTTTATTCTTCTTTCAGAAAAATTAAATCTTTAGGAGAAGTTATTCAATGGCTTTAGAAGGATTAAGTCCCAACCCCCTTTCCTCCTACGTACGCCACTGTTAAACTTGAACCATTTCATTCACCAAAGAGACAAACTAATTAATGTCAGTGTCTCACCCAAAATTTATTCTTAAAACTAAAAAAAAAATATCCAACAGTGTACGAAGATGGTACTTGAACCCACAAACTAGGATGTCACGCGAAACAGTATGTGGGTATAAATAAGACCCCCTGACGATGATTTTTATATATAATTTTTTTCTTTTTGCGACCGAATTAAAAAATGTGATTTTTTACATGGTTTAACCAAATAGCCTAAAAGTTGATGTTAAAATGATAGACCCAACTTTTTTATTTAACTTTTATATAAATGATACATTGTCAAGTAAAACAAGCTACAAGCGAAGTTTCAATAGACCGATAGACATGCTAATTTTTTTAGTCAAAAGTTGCCAATTATGAGGTTTTTGCGGTTTTTCCAATTTTTATAAATTTAGTTTGCTGAAACCAATAGACCTAGAAATTTTTCTTTTACCTTGTATGATAGTCAAGCCACTGAGCTTTAATGTGCGCATAGACTTTTTTTGATGGACCATATTCCGCACCGGTGTAAATAATTAAAAATTGAGAAAATCATAAAATTACTATTTTTTTAAAACTATTTTTGCGATCTCAAAAAAGTGAGGTTATTTTTTTTTCTATATAGGATCATCCAACCAATATTAAAGATTTCTTCCGTCAAATTTGTTTTTACATTAGATTTAATACAATCAAAATAAAAAAAATTATGGTCGCAACTGTTTTTCATCGTTATTTTACCTTTAAAGTTGTCTGTAAAATACAGGAGGCGACATTAAAAATAAAAATTTATTAATTTGGTATTCCTAAGGACAGTAATACATGTTATCAAAATTTGGATTTTTTTCGTGACATGGCAGCTACCCCCATTGGATGATTTGGCGTGGAATTACTCCAATGTGTTTGTCCCAGTCCAAGTGTGAGTCAACAGTCAGTCCTAAAAGTTTAGTATTATTTGAGATTGGTAATAAGTTGCTGTTAAAATTAATATCAATGTTAATTGGGCTCTTACATTTTGCTTTAAATTCCATGCTCACAGTTTTACTAATGTTTACTATCAAATTGTTTTTGTTACACCATAGTGAGAAATCTTCAAGAGTTATGTTAATTTTACGTTTAAGATTTTGAATATCACTGTCTGCAATTGTGACTGTTGTGTCATCACAGTAAATTAGTACCTCACCACTAGAGACATGATTTGGTAGATCCTCAATAAAAAGGTCGAAGATCAAAGGTCCAAGTATACTTCCCTGGGGCGTGCCAATATCAGAGATATAGTCCTCAGAGTAAGTATTATTAATTTTTGCCCTATTTTTCCGATCCCTTGGAAAAAATACATTAAATTTATTTAAAAAATTCCTAACACCAAACTTCTGTATTTTAGTTGAGACAAAATCTGGATTGATAGTGTCAAAGGCACGAGTTAAATCAAAAAATAATACAACTACGTATTCGTTATTATCTAAGTGACAATGGATATTTTGCACAAACTCTATTGTAGCCGTCTCAGTTGACCGATGGCATCTAAAACCATGTTGATTGTTTTTAAAAAATTTGAATCGTTCAAGATAGGTCTATAGTTTACTAAAGAGGTTTTGTCTCCCTTCTTGAACACTGCGACTACATTAGCACTTTTTAATTTTGTTGGAAATTGGCCCTGAGAAACTGCTAGATTAACTAGGTCAGCAAGGTTTTTGTAGACACAATTGTGACACTTTTTTAAGAGAGTGATTGGAACCCCATCAAACCCCGCTGATTTTTTGTTTGGAAAACTATTAATTATGTCTTTAACATCAGATTCAGTAACAGGGAAGAAAAACATAGTGACCCTGCCTCCCTTTCAGTGGTACACGATGTTGACAATTTGTCTTTGAAATGCTTACTAAGAGTATCCTTTACAACAGTTGATAAATATTGGCTAAAAACAGCAGCTAGTTCCACCTCTGATTTAATGACTGCATCATTTATTATTAGTGAATTAATTTTAGGGGGGTGTTTATTTTTTCTACTAAGCAAATTAATTATTTCCCATGTTTTTTTGCTTTTGTTGCGCGAGGAAGAAATTTGCTTAGAGAAAAAGTTGTCCTTTTCAAATTTAATTTGTTTATTTAGATTTCTTTTTAAGTTTTTATAACTAAGGTGAGTGGCGCAATCAGAAGTGTTTTTTCTTAACCAGTTTAAATCTTTAAGGTAGCTTAAACCCTGTTTTAATTCATCAGAGAAGGGGACTTTAAAACTGATGTTTTTTGTTTAATATCCACTATCGGAAAACTTGCGTTAAAACACCATATAAAATATTCGAAAAACGTTTCGAAAGCTATGTCAACATCTTTCGAGTTTACAGGTTGATAATGTTTTAATAAATAGTAGTTTAAGCCACTAACTTTCCACTTAGTAAACGAGCGACAACGCCCACCCCTTTCCTTTAGATTTGAGTCAAGTCAAGTCAAGTCAAAAATCTCTTTATTCAATAAAAAATTCATAACAGAGATTGAAATGAATGGCGTCAAAATTAAAAAAATTTGAGGATGTGTCAATAGGATTTGCCTGACAGTAAATCATTTGAGCATGATGGCCAGAGTAACCGGGGTCAAAATTTAAGCAATGAAACATGATTGATTTGTTTGTTAAAACATAACCTAGACTAGATATTGACGTTTGGTTGTTTTTATTAGTAAAAATTCTTGTTGGTTGGTTTACCATGGAATCTAGACCAAATGAATGAAAAATGTCACAGAGCTTCCTAAAGTGTTTGTTATTTTTGTTTTTATCAATATTGAATAGAATAGAATAGAATAGAATAGATGTTTATTTGAATTAAAAAAAAATAATAATAGATGACCTGATACAATTTAATCAAACAAATAAACATACAAAAAGCTGAAATCGCCACATATTAACATATTCTCAAACTTTTCAAACACCATCTCCAAGACATGACCCAGAGTTTCGATAAAGGTTTTCTTGGCACCGTCGCACGGTCTATAGATTAACAACACACAATATGAGCCGAGTTCCAGACCCACGCACTCAAAAATTAATTCTAACGCAAGATCAGAAATGAATATAAGCGGCTTACAATTATTGGAAATGTTCTCTTTTGCATAAATGACCACTCCTCCATGTACGTGGTTGACCCTACTAAAGTTAACAATTTTGGAGTAGCCATTCAGTTTCACTAAATCTAACTCATCCCGCAGATACCAGTGTTCAGAAAGGCACAACAGGCTTGGTGAAAGTTTCCCCACAAGCAATTCAACAAGATTAATTTTATTAGACACTGGATATTTAGATGTAAAGTGGAAAATTCATCAATGCCTGCCGATCCGACCATCTTCGGCTGGCTGGTTATAATTTTATCAGTAACAAACTGCTGTTTAGAAAAAAAATTTCAGCAGGTTTATTCGGATTTTCACTGTTATTATTGCAGACGTCATAATCTACAGCATTACCGACCCCGAAAAGACAAGCAGGCTGCTCGTCTGTCTCCCCGCCAGTCTCTTCTAAAATCTGAGTGTTTCTGTTTTGAGTTAGATCGAATTAAACGGAATCGTTAGAAGAATAACCAGAGGATTCATTTGCTTCTCTGGGGCAAAACTTGTTTATTTTGGTGTCAAGTGTTAGATGAAGAAATTTGAAGTTTGAGTTACTATTACTATTTAAAAAAAAGCTGCTAATAGATATTCTTATAGAGTCAGCCAGCCTGCTTAGACCATCCCTATTGAGGTAATAAGATTCAGCACCAAAATACTTGTCTGCCATTCCTAGAAATAGAGTGGAGTTTGTTGATAATAGCTTCACGTTTGGACTAAACTTAGAAATATTGTGTGTGACTTTAACTATTGTTTTATTATGCGAGTAGATATTACTGCGTTTTGATGGGGTTGAACAGACAAGTAAATTGGTGAAGAAGCATTTGTCAGCCAACTTCGTAATATTTACCAGATTAACATTCTTGCATCTAGGACCAACTATAAGAACAACAAAATCGTAGTAAGTAAAGTCTGATATAAAACCATTTAGTCCATTCACAAGATTTTCCAAACTTGCATCAGGTATACACACTGTTTGCACTGAGAAGTGGCTAGGCATCTGATGACACAGACTATGATACAGGTATTTACCGAATCCATCCGTTATAACTAGGAGCCTTTGCTTTATGGAGATACCACTAGATGGCGTATCAACCACAGCGTGGTTAAAATTATGTCGATTATTTCCTGCCTCAGCATCTGCCATTCCCAAAACAGGCCGCCCAGGGTGCAGTACCTTCACATTATTAGTTTTGCTACGGATACAGCCTAAACGTGCCCAAGTTCATGTTCAAGCCTGTCTATGCTTGCAACATATCTTTCTAAATCATGCTCCAGATTACAATTTATTTGAAGCATTCGACCTATCTCCATGTTAAGTTCATTTATATCTTCTTTACTGGCATCTAGCTCTTCCATTAAGTCTTTCAGTTGGTTGCTAAGGTGGTCTTCGGTTTTGTCCTTTGTTTGATTGAGGCTTTGATTCAGTTTGGAGCCTTTTTTGCGTCGCCCTTTTGTCTTGGACTCGACCTTTTTGATCCTTGAGGTTCATTCGTTCGATCGCAGTTCGGTACGGTTGTATTGCATCGTACCTGCGTAATAGTGCTAACAAGGTCAAGTCGAAGTTTGTTTGGTTTATAATAAACCGCGCGCGCGAAAAATCTGTGTAAATATCTATAAACAATGTTTATTATAAATAATATATCATGTTTAAAAGCAAAAAAAAGTGTACCATCACCTGTGAAGCTTGTTTTAAAAATTAGCGAAAAGCCCAAACAAAATCAAGAAAAAATGGATAATGCCGAATTATTTCAGGATAGCCATGCTAGAACACAAAATGAAGAAGTTTTATATAGCGAATGGAAAAAATCCCAAAACGAAAAAAATTCACTTAGTGTACAAGTGGATTATCTCCGAACTCAACTGGAAAGTATGCAAAAAAATTTGCAGATTTAGAGACAAAAGTCACTAAAAAAGAAGAGTCTGACATGGAATACATTACTGATGACGATCTAGCAAGAGAAACTGAGTGGATCAGACAAAAAGGAAAAGGTTGGAAAAAACGTCGAATGGATACTTCACTCTCACCACCACAAAAAAAGCTCGGGCACTGGAGAGCCCTCCAATAAAACACAAAATGAAGAACCCCCTACTAAGGTTAAAAAAGCTCCATTACCTCCACCAATTATGGTAAATGGCGTAAATAATTTTAATGATATTTATGAAAAGTTAAATATCATACAAGGAGTTAAAATAAAAGTTTTAAATAACGAAAACAGCTATCGGCTGGTTACTAAAATGCTTAATGAAATAAATTATCAATGACACTCATACGAAAACAAACAAATAAGGCCAATTAGAGTAATAGCGAATAGGCTCCACTTCTCATGTGACCCACATAAAATTGTAGCTGATCTACAAAAAAAGGTTTTAAGGCACTGGAAGCCAGCAACAAACTGAAATGGAGAACAAGACAACCTCTTAACACGTTTATGCTCACATTTAGCCACGATGAAGATATCAACAAAATTTTTGAAATTCAGTATCCTTGGGATTGAAGTGGAAATAGAAGCAAAAAATATTGCGCTAAAGAATAAAATGCACGGGGAATGCACGGGGAAACATCTTACTGTAGAATGTCCCAAACCAAAAGAATCTAAGCCAAAATGCATCCACTGTGGAGGCAAGCATCCTGCTAACTACAGAGGATGCCTTGTTGCTAAAGAAATACAAAAATTGAAAAATAAACCTAAGAAACCGAATCTCACACCAAACGGGATTACAAATAGACAAACCCAACAGACAAGAAACACAGTCACACAAAACTCTGTGACAAGGACATACAGCCAAGTAGCAGCAACAGCTACTATACCTGATATTAATATCAGTAGTCAAAATACTATGGAGCAAACACTTCAATTAATTTTGGAGAAATTGAACAAACTTGATGAGCGATTAACTAAACTAGAAAGTAGCAATAACGGAGCTACCAATATGCCTCAAAATGGTCAGTAATCTTACAATTCTAGCTTGGAATGCCAATGGTCTCTTGCAACATCAGCAAGACTTGCAAGTTATTCTAGACATAGAAAAAATTGACGTCTGTCTTGTGTCAGAAACGCATTTCACTAACCAGTCTCACATTAAATTTAAGGGTTATAAAGTGTATCATACAACTCACCCTAGCAATACTGCACATGGGGGAAGTGCTGTAATTATTAAAGAAAATATATCACACTATGAGGAGATGGGATATAAAACCATAGAGATTCAAGCTACATTAGTAAGTGTAAAAACCAAAACATATACAGTAGTCATAAGTGCTGTCTATATACCACCAAGGCACTTACTAAAGAAAAATCAATATCTTAATTTTCTCAGAAAATTAGGAAACCGTTTTATAATTGGAGGTGACAAAAAATACCTACTGGGGATCTAGACTGACGAATTCTAAAGGAAAATAACTTTTGCAAGCTATTAGTGAATATCAATGTGAGCCAATATCAACTGGTAAGCCCACATACTATCCAACAGATCCAGGAAAAATTCCAGATCTAATTGATTTTTTTTATAGTAAAAAATATATCTTTAAGTTTTGTAGATATAGAAGAAAGTTTTGATTTACACTCAGATCATTCACCTATTATTCTAACTCTTAGTAAAAACATAATAAAGAAAGAAGCAAATATCTCACTAGTTAATAAACTGACTGACTGGTTTAGTTTTAAACAAAGTCTGTCAGAAAAAATAAACCTATCAGTACCATTGCAAACGCCAGAACAAATCGATAAAGAAGTTGAATATTTTGTTACAAATATTCAACAAGCAGCTTGGGAAAACAGTCCAAAACCAAAGAGAATTTTTGAGGGAAAAAACTATCCAAAGGAAATTAGAGACCTTATATTGGAAAAAAGGAAACTAAGAAGAAAGTGGCAGCAAAGCCGTGATCCTCGGGACAAAACAAATCTCAACATGACGCAGCGCATTAGGCGAGAAATTCTAGTAATAAAAAATGAATCTATTAACCATTTTCTTAATGAACTTATAGATGATAAAAATACCGACTATTCCCTTTGGAAAGCAACCAAAGATTTTAAAAGACCAATTATCCAAATTCCACCCATACGAAAATCTAACAACCAGTGGGCAAGGAGTAACAAAGAAAAAGCAGATATTTTTGCAAGTCATTTAGAAAAAACATTTCAGCCCCACGAAACACCGGATGAAAACTTTCATTTAAATGAACCCCATCAAATCGAAGACCATATTAAGCTTACATCACAAAAAGAAATATTAACAGAAATCAAAAATATTAATTCGAAAAAGGCCCCAGGGTATGATCTTATTAACGGGGTAGTCATAAAACAACTCCCCAGAAAAGCTATCGTAAAACTATGCAACCTAATTAATGTGTCCTTTAGGCTTAGGTATGTACCTAAACTGTGGAAAGTTGCAGAAGTTATCATGATCCCAAAACCGGGAAAACCACTCCATGACGTGTCATCTTACAGGCCAATATCTTTGCTGCCAATTATATCCAAGCTCTATGAGAAATTATTGCTTAAAAGAATAAAACCCATCATAGAAAGACAAGAAACTATTCCATCTCATCAATTTGGTTTTCTAGACAAGCATTCCACGATAGATCAAGTACATAGAATTACTAATATAATAGAAAAAGCACTAGAAGAAGGAAAAGTTTGTTCTGCAGTTTTTCTAGATGTAGCACAAGCATTTGACAAAGTGTGGCATGAAGGCCTTACTTTTAAACTAAAACGGTTTCTGCCAAAACAATATTCGGATATTTTGGAATCATACATATCTGATAGACATTTTAGAGTAAAACAGGAAGACTCATACTCAAATTTAAGAGAAATTCAAGCAGGCGTGCCCCAGGGTAGCGTACTAGGCCCTTATCTATACTTATTATTCACTTGCGATATCCCAAAGCCAGAAAATTGTCACTTAGCAACTGATACTGCTTTATTGACAGTAAAAAAATCTATTGAAAAATGCATAGAAAAACTTCAGGATGCAGTCACCGAAGTTCACAGTTGGACCACAAAGTGGCGAATAAAATTAAATGAAACCAAATCAATTCATGTTGATTTTACAAACAAAAATATAAATCACATACAAATAACAATTAACAACATTCCTGTACCATATTCAAATCAGGCAAATTATCTCGGTATAACACTTGATGCCAAATGGCGCTGGAAAGCACATGTTAAGAAAAAAAAGAAGAACTTGAGATAAGGTATAGAAAAATGAACTGGCTAATTGGAAGGAAGTCCAATTTAACAATTCATAATAAGTTACTGCTTTATAGACAAATACTGAAACCAGTATGGACATATGGTATTCAACTATGGGGTTGTGCTAAAGAGAGTAACATTCTAGTTTTACAGAGATTTCAAAATAAAATATTAAGAAACATTGTGAATGCACCTTGGTACGTTCGAAATAGTGACCTTCATCGAGATCTAAAAATCGAAACTGTAGCAGAGACTATAAAAAAGTACGCAAAAAGCCATGAAGATAGACTCCATCGGCATGTTAATGTGGAAGCAATTCAGCTTCTAGACAATACTATGCTAGTTCGAAGACTAAAAAGAGTGAAGCCGTTTGAGCTAGTAAACTAAGTGAATTATATAAAACAAAATAATGCTATAAACACAACACAATTGTGAGTTACAGACTAAACAAAGCGGGGAGAACTGTTGAGTGAACCCTAAGTTTAAATCTGACTTTTCTAGTAAATTAAGTTAAAACAAAATTGCTAATTAGTCTTACTGACTAGATTGTAATACAATAAACACAATGTGTTTGACAAATAAAAAAAAAAAGATCCTTGAGGTTTGGAGTTCAAGATTGGTTTGAGATTCATTTTGAAGATCCACAATCGACTTCTCCAAACTTGATATTGTTGAACGAACACGAGTTCGGCAACATTGCCTTCGCTCATTTCAAGATGTTTCTCGAGTTGCTCTATCTTTCTGTGTAAAGTTTTATTTTCATTCTCTAGAAGGTCTAATTTATGACGATTGTTTACAATTTCAGAATTGAGAGTATCTGTAAGAGTTTTCAGTTCCTTAATTAGGCTGTCTTTAGTTAGGATATTATTACTTAGTGTGTTAAGGCTCTCTTCTTTTAACTGCAGAGTGCTCTCAGTTTTCCTAGCTTCTTTAGCTGCATTTTGGAGGGTGCAGATTTTTTCTTTCAGCTGTTTTATTTCTCGTTCCGTATCTTCTTTACGGACGAAGACCTCGTCTTGTTCATAAGTCCGCCTTCACAGTGTCAGTGTTGCACTATTTGTGAACAGGCCCCGTCCTGGCCATAAGGCCACGATGATTCGGACTGCACCTAACCACACTATTATTTTGTTTTGGCAAGAGACTTTTGGGGGGAAAAATGTAAACAGTATAAAAAACCGAAAAATTAATTTTAATTTGATCAAGTTTTTCGTTTAATTTGGTGATTTTCCCATCTTACCAGATATTCCATCATGAAGGAAAGCTGTCTCTCACAGTTTGAGCCACTTTGGTAATTAAACTTATGTCAATATAAGCCTTAATACTTAAAAAACCAATACCAATACACATAATCTGTCAGTACTATGTCACAGCATAGACCAATCAAGTATATAAGTATACAAGTATTAATTCAATGTTAAAAAGTTTTGAATGGTTAAATGTTAGACAATTCATTGAGTACAATGTGATAATATTTATTTTTAAATTATCCAAAGATAGGAATATAGTAGACTTGGTTGATAGGTTAAGGTTGGTGTCTGAAACCCATGGATATGAAACAAGAGCAACAGGTAGTTATTATTTAGAAAGTATTAATAAGCAAACAAGTTTTAATTATTTGTTTTATAAAGGCATCCATATTTACTATAAGTTGCCAACTGACATTAAAAGTTTAAACAGTCTAAATATCTTTAAAAAAACAGTTAAAAATCATTTGTTACAAAATACTACATAATAATTTTCCTTCATTATCAATTTCAAATTCAATTTCAAATTATTCAAATTCAAATTATCCAAATTTTCTAATCTTAAATATGTATGAGCTTTAGCTATTACCTTGGCTATTACTTTTAGGTAGTGGTTTTTTTTATGTTTAAAATTACAAATATTCTATTTAAAATAGATTTTTTTCTTTTTTGTTTTTCTATATTTCCAAAGCTGTAGTTGTATAAAGAAAGGGATAATAAAAAGTTGTCGGTAGTTATGTTTACTATTAAGCTATTAGATTAAGTAAAAATCTAATAAAATTTCTGGGTTTTTTGTCCAAAAAGTATGTACCTAACTAGGTATGAATGGGTGTATGCTGTATGTAAAAAAGTTAAGTGCATTTAAAAAAAAATGTGATCTGTGTGTGTAATAAAAATGTGTAAGTAACTAATTATTGCTATTAAGCATTTAGATATACTATAAGTATTTAAATGTAAGCTTTGTTTTTGTATATTTGTAGCTTTTTGTTCAATTCAATAAAATATTTAAAAAAAAACAGAAGACTTACTCAAAGAATTTAACAAGCACCATAGGCACAGCCATGATTACTAAATTAATATTAACTTGAACTGATAAAATTATTCTAAGGCACTTTGAAACATGTTTCAACAACTGATAAGAAAAACTTTTTGCAGAAAGCACTGGAAAAACATTAATACAAGCATTAATATATTATCTACAGTTAGGTGTATTTAAAAAAAGTGATCAATTGTGTGTAATAAAAATGTAAGCCTTTAGATATATAAGAATTAAAATGTATAGTCCTTGCCATACACTTACACTTTTGTGACTGACATAAAATAAACAATTCCCTAACCAGAAATATATTAAAGAGTATGTCATGCTGGTATAAAATTGAAGGTAAAACAGTTATTGTCTCTGTATAAAAAGATGCTGACTGTAGGTTAACAAAAAAAAAACGAAGAGATAAAAACAACTCAAAGACATGCCATTTTTCAGATTTTTTTTTGGTGCTCTCAGTAAGCACAGGGAAAAAACATGCAAAGTCATTTTTTCTAAGAAAGTGGGTTATATATATATATATATATATATATATATATATATATATATATATATATATATATATGATATATATATATGATATATATAAGATGTGTATTATTATCTGGAATATTCAAACTGGGAAAAAACAGGAGGTGTCACAAGATATTACTATGCCAGTTTTAAACTTTCAAAATGTTATATCTCCAAACTAACTAAGAGTGACTTTGCATGTTTCTTCACTGTGCTCTTCATATGATAAATAAAAAGGTTGGAAATACCACAAAAGTGTAACTGCCTATGGCAAGGACTATAAGGGCGAGTTTGTAAAGTAATCTAATTTTGCTCACTGATTACATCGGTTTTTTGACATATGACATTTGACATTCATTTGACATTTTCATTCAGTGAGTCTGATGAACACCAGATAATAAAAAAGAACGTGATGAATCAGACATCTAAAGTTCGCTTTTTTCGATTTTGATTTATTTTCTAAAAGATTAATACATGAAAACAAACTTTTCAATGTAACCCTCAATCCTGGCATACCGCAGTCTGATGATATCCAAATTTTAAAAACAAAATAAAAAATAGGATTTTTCATATTTTATAAGTATTTTAATGTTATTTAAAGTTTTTTTTAGACTTTTGTTAAGGTAGGCCTTTGTGTCTTTATATATTAGGTTAAGATTAGGATCAGGAATTTTACTTGAAAAATTGACTCTAATTTAAAACAACTAAAACTCATTTATTTTAAAAAATCATATTAGCATAAAATAATAATGGTAAAGGGCTCTCGAGATTAAGTTCATCTGCTGTCTAGACTAAATTAGAATGTAAATGATTTTATAAAATTTTTATCTGGTATATAAATAAAGAAATTGAAATTAACGCCAGATCTTCATTATTCGAGTTTTGAGTCACTATTTATATCTTTTAAGATGACCATCGAAACTTTGTTTACCACACTGTGGAGCATTTAACAAAAAAAAAACAGATAAAATTACACAGCCGAAAAAAAACACAAACAATTTTTGACGTAGTTGACATTCATCGAAGATTGCTCACCGACTCTCAGGGTCGGTGAGCATTGATGCCATCAATTGGTGCCTTGGTGAAATTCATCAGATAATTTACGAACCCGATGGATTTCAACGAATTGCACTGATTAATTTAAAAACTTGATTGTTGTCATCGATGAGCTCATCGATGCCTTTACGAACTCGCCCTAATTTATTATATTTGTTGCTAATAAACTTCAATTCAAAAACAAACTTTTTTTTTATTGAAATATCTAACCTTAACTTTTTTTCGGTCCGGGTAGTTCAAATGCCAGACCACAGAAGAAGAGCCACACAGAAGCCAACGATTATAAACACACAGGATTGCTTATTTCCATTTAACAAATGTTAGCGTCGCTCAGCGAGACGAACAGTGTCTGCTTACGTCACCAGCGGACCAGTTGCTTTGTTTATATTCAGAGTTCGTGTGATTTTAAGGTGTTTTTGACGTTTTTACCTCCGTTTTTTTGCGTTTTTTCATTTATTTAACGGTGTGGTTGACTGAGTTCACGCGCCGTACCATCTTTTCTTGAAACATTACTTGACCTATCTAAAACTCTACTTCGGAATGAGCTACGAATCTCAAACTTAGCACAGTCGTAGATCTCCATGTAAATAACAATCCCTTCATGTTTAGTTTCATGGAACTCCCAAAAGTACTGAAGTAGTTACGAAATTTCAAAAAACGTCGAAATTTTCACTCACTCACTCACTCACTTATGTATAGATAATCAAAATTCTACTGTACTTCCAGACATGCTACAAAGCTGAAATTTGGCAGACATAAGTCTGCCAAACCCCTGGAAAAAATCAAAAAACCCCAAAATTCTAATTTACTTCCCTCCCCTATACATGTAAAGTTATGTAAAAGTAACATTGCCCACTTCCAGAAATGGCAGACTGATAGGAACTATGATAAAACTATAGAAAAAAATTTAAAAACCCCAAAATTATAATTTACTTTCCTCCCCTATAAATGTAAAGTAATGTAAAAGTAACATTGCCCACTTCCGGACACGCTAGAGAGCTGAGCTTTGGAAGGCCGATAGTAACTATAATAGAACTATATAAAAAAATTAAAACACCCCAAAATTCTAATTTACTTCCCTCCCCTATAAATGTAAAATTGTGTAAAAGTAACATTGTCCACTTCCAGAAACGCTCGAGAGCTGAGATTTGGAAGGCCGATAGGAACTATGGTAAAACTATAAAAGAAAATTAAAAACCCTAAAGTTTAATTAACTTCTCTCCCCTATAAATGTAAAGTTATGTAAAATTAACATTGCCTACTTCCAGCTTTAGAAGGCTGATAAGAACTATGATAAAACCATAGGAAAATATAAAAAAAACTCAACATTTTTAATAAGGCATTGCAAAAGTTTTGAACAATATCCCGTATATTTTACTACTTTAAAACCTAAATATTATCCAAATCCTTTAAAAAAGCAGAAATCATAACAAAAACATTTCATTTAAAAAAAAGCCAAGTACGCGAAAGTGGTATTCCGTAAAAAGAATTGAGATAAAAGTAAAGCCAAGTTCTACAATACAAATTTCAAAATGAATGGTTCTTACTAGCTTGGAAATGTTTTTCTAAACTTGGCCATTATTATTAAACCTTTATAAATGTGAATTAAGTGAATTGATATAAAGAAAGCACAATTTTTTGTTGAAATAAAATCTTTGTGTTCCCTCTTTCAGTGTAGAAATATAAATATATATACTTTTATATTATTATATTTATATAAACTTTGATTGATTGATTGATTTTTGGAAACTCCTTGCTCATTAAATTATTCACATTAAAGAAAATTGGTAATTATGCCGCAAACGTACTTTTTTTATTAAACTGATTATTGGAAAGTTTATTTTGTGGACAGTTTCTCCAAGTTTAGTTTCAGTTTTTTTCTTAAGTTTTTTTTAGTCTCTTTATAGAAGTTTTCAGAAACATGTTACAGAAGAAGGAGTGAAAACGGGCGCTGGGTGGGATAAAAACAACTCATAACACAAACAATGTAAATCATTTGGAAAAAAACTTATGAAAATCTATTGATTTAAAGCATAAGAAGTTGAAAAACACATCTTATTTGGCTGTTTTCTCCAAAAACTGACTGGTTTTTTATATAATAATATAATAAATATTGCAATTTTAGATCTGAAATATCAAATAAATACCTTTTTGTTACTGCATAATATAAGTGTATTTTATTATATCGGCAACAAAAACAATAAATTATACATCTAATGATTTAAATTGATTAAACTTTTTAAAAAAATCCTACTTCTATTCTAAAACTTTCAACTATTTAAAAAACAAATTCCAACATATCGTCTGGTAAGAAAATTCAGCTCTCAGAGCAAACTCTTGGTTTATCAAATCATTTGTTTTGAATAAATGAAATTATTAATTATATTTACTAACACGAATAAAAAATTTGTTTGCAAATAAGCAAGAAAAAAGCGGGAAAAACTCACGATTGCAATGTGTATTATATGAAGCGCGCTGAGCAGAGGTCCACTAGTGACGTAAGCAAGGCGCCGCCTACCGCTAAAAGATTCGAGCAAATAGGCAATCCTGTGTGTTTATAATCGTTGCACAGAAGCGACAAAGCGCCCTGCTTCCAAAATCGAGTGGTGGGGATGGACAACATATCACACTGAGAGAAAGTGCGTGCGAGGTGTTAAGTACACTTAAAAAACAGTGTAAATCTGCTTATGTGGGAAAAAGTGTTTTACATGTTTATTTAAACGATGAACATGGGCAAATAAATAGGTAAACTTTTGCACGCATATATAAAGAAAATAATATTCTTTTAAGGTGCAAAATTCCCGTATGTAAGCAGCAAAATGTTTTTATTGAATTTGACAGACTAAATCATAGAGAATATTATTAAATGCAACAATAAAAGTTTTCGGAGAGGGCGGGGCTGTACTTAAGCATTTTTATTGGAGACAAAATTGTTTCGAGCCAATAAAAACGCTCCATTTTAAAAAGTGCACCATGACCATCATATATTGACGTTATTAAAACTCCGCGACGTCCACGAGTTGTTCTAGTCTGCTAAACGCATATTTTGGCAGTTTTAAGCTTGTGAGTTTTTGTTACCTTTGTGCTTTATTAGAGTAATAATGAAAGGATATCATTGTGCTTTTCGTGAGTGTCAATTCAAATATCTATTAATATAAAAATTAATGTCCACGGATTGAGTTCGGGTAAGGTATAAATGACCAAAAATTAATAAGATTTTGATTCTGATTTTCTAGGAATCGCTCCTGCTTGGTCTTAAACTAACATGTTAAGAAAAGGAGGCAATTTAATATACAGAGTGGTTTAGTAGGTTGATTTGATAAAAAGTGTTAAGAGTAAAGTAAGAGATATCAGAAAAGCTTATTAAGAAAATTTGTTTATAATTAAAAGTTACGACAGATTCTTATTTTTCACACTTTTACATCTAAACAACTCTTCTTAATAACATCTTCCGATATCTTTTAAAACAAGGGTATTTTACTCTTAACACTTTTTATCAAATCACCTACTAAACCACCCTGTAGATTAATTAATTTGTCCATTTTTTAAACATCTTAGTTTCAGACCAAGCAGGCGCAATTTCCAGAAAATCAGAATCTAAATCGAACAATTTTTGTCATTTATACCTTACATCATCAAATCAGCATACTAAATACCTTGTATATTAATTGATTTGGCTCATTTTTTAACATCTTAGTTTGAGACCAAGCAGGCGCAATTCCCAGAAAATCAGAATCTGAATCGAAATTTTTTGGTCATTTATACCTTACCCGAACTCAATCTGTGGACATTAATTTTTATATTAATAGATATTATATTAGTTTAAAAAGATGTAATTTTATATATAATAGGAATGTATTATTTAAAAAGAAATGCATTTTTTGTATTTATATATGCGTGTGCATAAGAATTTGGGGACGCCCTATACATATTCTAATATTAATAACTGAAATAAATTAGTCGTGACAAATAATAACTTTATAATGCATTTTTTTTAATCAACATAATTTTATAAGAGTTATTGTGTATATTAGGACTTTTCGGACACCCTGTATGTAATTATTTAAGTATCAAATATAATAAAGCATACAAGCTGCTAGTTTACGTAATTATTATAGCTTTTTAACTTTTTACGGTTTTTAAGCCAAATTTAATTTGTTTTTATGTAACAAAAATTTTAAAATCCTCTGTATATATTCTTGGATTAATATTATAATAAAGCATACATATGATATAACTAGTCGTTTCTTTTCAAATTAAATAATTTACGACTTTCTTGTCCTACTAGGTAAATATATTTTTTTTTCCGTGTAAAGTTTCGTGTTTCTTCTCTCAGTGTAAAATGTTGGGTTAGTGTCAAGTGACATCACGAATTCGATACCCATAAGAGCAATGCTTTATCTGTCATGTTGTCGCTTCTGGTGTACCAGACCACAGAACATCAAATGCCAGACTTTATGGCGCAGCCCACGAGAAACACCGGCCCGGACGCGGAAATATCACGTGACCGTAGGAGTCCCACAAAAAAACGCCTCACGGCCCGCTGGCATTATAAAACATGTGTGTGTTCAGTTTTGGTATGTTTGTTTACGTCGATTTTTTTTTTAATTCGGGCACGAATTTTATGTGAATTTTATCAAAGTTATTAAACGCAGCTCACGAAAAAGACTGTAGTGGGCTGCGTTAAAATAATTAATGGCTAATGAGTAAATTATAAAGAAAATACCTATAAATATAAGATAAAGAATGCCGCGAACGTGTAATTAGTGTTGTTCCTTGTCGGTCCAACTATAAAACTGAAACCTAATATGTTGCAAACGGGAAAGAAGTGGTAAAAGATAAGATCTTGGATAAGATTGATCAAGTAATAGACATCCTTAGTGACACTTTCGATAGTGAGAGTGAAAAATGTGTTCAGTTGTCATTTCTTATTGAACAATTAGGTCTCTTGAAAAGGTAACCTGAGAATCGAAGATATGGTGGATACACTTTAATGTTGGCTTCATCTTTGTTTAGCCAGTTATCCAATGCATACACGTCAATTTACAATTCTAAGGTAATATGTCTTCCGCACCCTCGCAATATTAAAAAACTGATTTGTAAAATATTGTTAACAGATAGTAATCTCTCTGGTAATGTGAAATATTTAAAAAGTAAGATACAGCTTTTAAAAGAACATGAGTTGGTAGTTAACTTACACTTTATTGAAATAGATATTAAACTTTGTGCTGGGTAATTTTTCAAAAAATTATTGACGACCACTACATTCAGTTCATTGAATGGGAAAACCATCTCACTTATTCACAAAATCACTTGTTTATTTTTAATAAATTATTGTGAAATGTTTTATATTGAAAATTTTTCTTCAGATAACTCTAGCGAGTGTTTTTGTGGAGAAAAACTATTGTCAAAGCTTGAAAAAATTAGTTTAAGGGCATGTAAAGTTTTTTAAAATAATTTTATTAAAAAGCACAATGATTTAGTGTCTGCTAATAAATCTTTAAATAAGAGCTCAAAGATGATGACAGTCAAAGAAAAATTAGAAAACTAAAAGCTTAGGTTTGATATGTCCAATTTTGAAAGATTTGTATAGATTTGAAGTTACTTACGATATTATGTACCTAATATATGTACCTGAAGATATTAGAGTGCAAATTTTGTATAATTTTTTATTTTATAGATTCAGTTCTTTTATCCATAATAAACACATATATCAGCAAAATATTTTTTTCAATGTTTGCCTATAAAAGAACAAAAATTTTTTGTTAATTTATTTAAATTGTATAAAAACATATAATATATTAAGCAATACAATAAGAATCCTGGGACTCCTAAGATCACGTGACCGCCGACTTGCTTATAACGCGCCACGGCCGGTCTTTATCGTTGGCTGCGCTTTGAGTGCGTTCGAGTAGAAAATCCGTCGAGCGAGCGGGGCGTAGTGACGTCACGGACAGAACGCCCTGGTTTTCGTGTTTCAACTCGAACGGAAAAGGCATTCACCGGTTACAAACTTTTAACCCTAAATTTTCGGCAGAAAATTTTTGTTTATTTTTGCAATTTAAAACTGTTTGTAAATAAAAAACCCTAGATTAAAATCGCCTTTAAGTTTATACATGAGTGTAGCAAGGCTACAATTTGTTGAAGCATAAAAAGACACTTTGATCACGCGGTTTATTTATAGGGTATTTTTCGCACATTTGGACTCTTCCAAGTTTTTCTTTTTTTATGGCGGTTTTATGCTGGGATTATACAGATAAAAATAACATAATTTTCAGATTATTTTTTTATTATCTTTTATTTTTACCCTATATCTTGTAAGTAGTTCAAGATAACGATGTGCCGTTTTCGGCATTAATTTTTTACAAAATTCTGGCTCGTAACATATGTTAGCTCCTCTGGAAATGAGCGTTTCCTATCAAAAGTGTCCAATTTGGATCACTCTGTACATAATTGAAAAAAAGCGATAAAAGTTTGAAAAATGAGTTTAAATAAAATGGGCTTTTTATGGAAGAATACAGCGATAATTTGCTCTAGTGCAAATTACCGATAATTTGTTTTAGTGCAAATTACCGATAATTTGCTCTAGTGCCAATTATCGCTGTAATTCGTTCCCTTTTCGTCCAAATCTGCCAGTGACATTGATTTTATTGGTCAATATTTTTTTGAAGGAAATAGTCAATATAATCCCCTCTTTTTATGGGCAAAGTTGAGACAATTTATTTATTTTATTTTATTTTAATTCGTGATTTTTTTATTAGTCAAAGCTTCTCATTTTAGGTATAATTTTCCTGTGCGCTCTTTTAGTGTGTGTGGTTTTTTATGTGTGCTCTTTTCCTGTGTGGATATTTTCTGTGCGCTTTTTTTCTACGCGATTTTTTCCTCTACCCTTATTTATAGTCGCCGCTTCGCCATTACCCACCAGAATTTGGTTAGAGAGCCGCTGGCCGATGGTTAAAGCCTCACTGGGCAATAGGGCTGTCTAACAAAACATATGATCAAATCCAAGATGGCTTCCATAGGACAAACAAACCGATTTCCCATAAGCCGTAATGTTAACAAAAACGTAAATTTTACAAAAACGACAAAAGCTTTAGTCCCAAAAATTAATCCGTTTTAAGAACAGATCCTTTGTGCATATGGGAAAAATGCGTTTTTCTTAAAAATATTAAACTAAAGCGAGAAAATCTGAAATAAAAGGGACCATGTTTTCTTCAAAAAAGTAGGTTATGTTTTTGTTTATTTTGTTTTTTTAAAACTTTTTTTCTAGTTTTTTTACTTATTTTGAATTATTACATGGGCGCACCAAGGGGGCGGGGGCTAGGGGCCTGGACCCCCCCAAACCACATATTTTTTTAGATATTCTCCATATATTTCATGAATAAACAGAAAAAATAGCATAAAGTACAACATCATGAGACCTCTGGGGCCCCCCCAAAGGTTTTTGACCAATGAATCAATGAACTATCAGCCCAAGGTAAGGGAAAGTAGTTCTATTTAAGAGCTCACTTCAAGGCTCACTTAACAGAGACGAAATTAAAATAGCCTAAACTTTTCTCATCAGGTTCAGGTTTTCTATTAGGACCTTTTGTTGTACTTGACTAAACCTTTTGCTAAGTAATAGGCCTTCTATAGCGTTAAACTGTGAAAAATATTTCACTATGATTTTTAGGTTTAGACAAACTTTAATTGTTTTAACTCGGTTTTAACCCTCCAGTAGTGACATGAAAAAGAGGCACAACTTATAGGTAGGTCAGTCTAACAGATCAATATGCACATATGAGTTCCAACCGAGGTTGGTCAAGCAAACTTCTAATAAGTACTTTACAAAATATGTTTATTTAAAAAAATATAAGTAACCATTATATAAAAAAAAAACTTGCAAAATTAAAATACAGTTTTTCCTTGTCATTGGCCTCACACACCGTACATCACCATATGATTTTCCATGAACTATAATACTTAAGGCTTAAGTACGGTCAAACCTAAGATTCATCAGCTCACAACAGTAAGTACTGTTCAAATTTTACAACAGTACAATATTCGCTGTTGTATTACTACTGTTACTATTGCTTTTATTACTGTTTCTTTGTAACAATATTTGCTCAATTATGTATCTAAAAGTTTATGCAAATAAATATATACTCTACTCTACAATTGGGCGTAACAGCATATGACCCATTAGGAGTATTAGAACCCAAATTTTTTTGAGAGAAATTGAAAAAAATATCTGAGAGAACTTATTTTTTTTTTCTTGTGGTCATCAAAGTCAACAAAGAATACTTTTTTTCCATCTATTATTAATGATGCCATAAAAAAAAATTTTTGGTAATAAGCTCGGAACAGTACCGTAGAAATTTCACAACAGGACTTGTAGTAGGCCCAGTCAGATACTATACAAATTTTACGGTGTACAAGTTTTAGGTTAACCAAAATAGTTTAAGATAAAAAGAGGTTTGAGTTAGGGAGATTCTCAAATTCACCAGTTTATTCTAAACTGTTTTGAGGTCTGTAAAATAAATATTTATTAAAGAAAAAGAAACTTTGATGATACAGGACTTCACTCGACACTATACAGGACGCTACACTACCAAGAGTTTATTTAAGAGTTCTGTAGGATGGTGTACAAATTTGGTTCAGCTCATTATTCACACTTTAACCTCATATTGTTTTCCTTTTCTTTCTTCTCTGGACCCTTTTTTCAACCATCATTTTTAAAAATTTTCAACCGTTTTGAAACAATAATCCATTCAGGAGAGACCCAGTCATGATCATTGCTGTATTCTAGTTTTGAAAGTTGCTTGCCTAGAATAGTAAAAAAATCATAGTGAAATATTTCTTACAGTTTAACACAATTCTATGTTACACTTCTGCAAAAGGTCCACTCAAGGAGAAAAAAGATCCCAATAGAAAATGTTCCCAAAATGGCAGTTACACATTTATCCAAAACAAACCAGACAAAAAACTTTCGAATATTTCAATTTATCCTCTGTTAAGTCAGGTAATAGAGCACTTATCCACTTTCTTTTCACTTCTTTGAGCTGATACCTAGTTCATTTAAATGAAGATGATTTTTTAAGGTCAAAATACTTGGCATTCCATCAAAAATAACATTATCAAGCTCTCCCCAGCTGCCACAATTCATAACAGCACAGAAACTAATAATAATGATTCAAACTGAGTAAAAAACTGGAAAAAAAGTAAAAAAAGTAAAAAAAAACAAAAGTAATTAAAAACATTTTCCCTAACTTTTGAACAAAACATGGTCCCTTTTATTTGAGATTTACTGGCTTCAATTGATTTTTTTAAAGAAACACATTTTTCCCATGTGTACAAAGGTTCAATACTTAAAACAGCATCTTTGTTGTAAATTAAATCGTTTCACTTTTTTTTTTAATTACGTTTTTGTTAACATTGCGGCTTATAGGAAAACGCTTTGTTTGTCCTATGGCGACCATCTTGGATCGAAAAACAGCTGATCGTGACAGTTCGTTAGACAAGCTAATTGCGGATAATTCTTAGCGCTCCGCATCGCGGCAAATTTGGAGCACCCTGGCAGTCTTTCTTCTTCTTTCTCCTCAAAATCTTGGAAACATAATTCTACAGCAAACTGAACTGCGTCCATGTATTTTATTTGACAAAATAACAGTAAGAAAACAGTCGTAAAAAATGTAAACAAAAGTTTAAAAGTATAAAAAAGTAGGGTTATGTAATACGACCGCTTTTCTCCATCCTCAAGCTCGGGTCATATCGAGCGTGTCCCGAGGTTTCGCTGGGTGTTATCTCGAACGCAAAAGGGCGTGCTCCGAGCGTCAACTCGAATGGAAAAATGGACCTCGGGGCGCCCGGGTTGCCTACTCGAACGCACTCTTTATGGCGATCATAGAGTGCGTTCGAGTAGGCAACCCGGCCCGGGCGCCTCGAGGTCCATTTTTCCGTTCTAGTTGACGCTCGGAGCACGCTCTTTTGCGTTCCAGACGCCACCGAACGAACCCTCGAGGCACGCTCGATATTACCCGAGCTTGAGGATGGAAAAAAGCGGGCGTATTACATGACCCTACTTTTTTATACTTTTAAACTTTTTTTACGACTGTTTTCTTACTGTTTTTTTGTCAAATAAAATAAATAGACGCAGTTCAGTTTGCTGTAGCATTATCTTTCCAAGATTCTGAGGAGGATGTAGTAGTAGTAGACATGCTTTATTGTCCAAAGATATACAGGATCTTTATTGACAAAGCTAAATATTATCTAAAATAATTACCGACTTAAGTAAATACAATAATGATTAAACAAAAAACACAATAAAAACACAATAAAAAAATAAAAAAACAATTATAAAATTTAATCAGATCAATTTATACCTTGTAATTATATAACTAAGTGATTACTTATAGTTTATTATTATATAATAAAAACCCGCATGTACATAAAAAAAGAAACAAATATATAAATATAACAAAAGGAAACCAATATGATAATGGATGCACTGCACTGGTCAGAAGCTATTCAAGACCTACCGCAAGGAACAAAAATTCTAAAAATTCTTCAACAGAGTAGAAAGCTTGAGCAAGTGATACTTCTTTTAATATTCTCCGGAATTTACAAATATCTGAGGTGGAAAGAAGGGTTTTAGGCAGATGATTGTAGATTTTTAAGCTATTGTAAATAATTGATTTTTGTGCAAGTGTGGTATGTGGAGTAGGAAGAGGTATAGCATTTGTTTGCCGTGTTGTACGAGAACTTTGGTTAATTGGAAACAAGCAAAGATTTTTGTGTATTAGGCTTACGGTCTCTAGAATAAATAGTGACGGAAGAGTTAGGATTTTATGGAGAACAAAGAGGGGTCTACAGTGAGTTCCTGTGGGAACATTTGAAATAAACCTAATAGATCTTTTTTGCAGTCTAAAAATAGAGTCGAACAGATACTGACTCTACAGCATCCCCAGAAGGGTAAACCATATGAGAAATGGGATTCAAAAACGGCATGATATACTGTTTTTGCAATTAGTGACCCTAGGTTAGTAGCGACCGCTCGGACACAATAACACCCTGAAGCAAGTTTTCTACTTAGGGCTAGGATATGAGATTGAAATTTTAAGTTGACATCAATGTGAAGTCCGAGAAATTTAGTATTTTTGGAGGATTTGATTATAAATTGATCACAATTGATATCATTTATGTTACAACGGAAGCCCATCACTTGAGTTTTGTCAAAGTTAAAAACAAGCCCATTTGAGTCACGCCACTGTTTCATTAAGACCAAGTCACAAGAAATAACACGAGTCAGCTCCTGGGGATCACGAATATGCCACACAAGCGTTGCATCATCAGCAAAGACTGCGAATATTCCCGATATGTTGATATGTAGGAGATCGTTAATGTAGAGTAGGAACAGAATCGGTCCCAAACCGATCCCTGTGGAACTCCGTGGTCAATTTGCTGACTAGAGGAATACTGACCATTTACCTTGACACTCTGCGTGCGATTTGTAAGGAATGACTCAAACCACCGCAAAACAACTCCCCTGAAACCATATGCTTCCAGCTTCTGCAGCAGCGTTCTGTGGCTCACACAGTCAAAAGCCTTGGAAAAGTCACAGAACACTGCCGCAGTCGCATACCCATTGTTGTAATGTCTAAAAAGTTGCTCTATCACTTTAAGCATCGCGTCATGTGTATTTTTCTGGGGAAGGAAACCAAACCATTATGACACATCAGAAAATCCATCATGCGTTTTTTAACAAGTTTTTCGATAATTTTGGAAATTGTTGATAATAAAGAGATTGGTCGATAATTTGATGGGCATTTTGTGTCGCCATCGTTGGAAATGATCCCTCAAGGAATGACTGGTTTATGGCATAAGACAGAACTCGCAGTGCTTGGTTAGGAAGTTCGTTTAAAATTGTTGCCGACACTCCATCAGAGCCAGCTGCGTTCTTATTTTTAATAAATTTTATTACCTTTTTAAGTTCAGTGATGTTTGTGGGTGAGAATGAGAATGACTCTGTTATGCGCAAGGTTTCGATGTATGACAATGGGTGAGTGTCGGATCTAATATTTTTAATAAGATTGCTTGCAACTGAGCAATAGTGATTGTTTAGATTATTAGGCGGAATATCTATGTATTGAGGTTGAGCATTGTTTTTCCCGGTTAGATCTCGAACAATATTCCACGTCTCTTTAGACTTGTTTGTTGATTTTTATATGCGATTGCTGTAGAACAAAGTTTTTGCTTTGTGTAACAATTTTCTGTAGCACTTTCGATAGAAAAGAAAATAGTTTTTAATAAACGTATTAGTGATAAAATGTTTCCTGATGGCGTTTAGAGATCTTAGGTTGGCCGCGGATGTTTTTAGACCTTTAGTTATCCAATATTTTTTATTTTTTCTTTGTCGTATTGGGCGAATGGGAAATGCCGTATTTACCATTAGATTATCGGTAATTTGCACTAGAGCATATTATCACTGTATTTTTCCATAAAAAGCCCATTTTATTTAAACTGATTTTTCAAACTTTTGTCGCTTTTTTTCATTTATGTACAGAGTGATCCAAATTGGACACTTTTATTAGAAAATGCCCATTTCCAGAGGAGCTAAAAAAAAATAACATATGTTACGGTCCCGAATTTCATAAAAAAATGAATGCCGAAAACCGCTCATCGATATCTTGAACTACTTACAAGATATAGGGTAAAAATTAAAGATTATAAAGAAATAATCTAAAAATTAAATTGAAGATCATTTTGTTATCCGTCACCGTCCGCCCCAAAAACCATTAGTAGCGGATCCAGAGGGGGGGAAGTACCCACCCCGAGAAATTTTAGCTACATATACCCAATATTTCTCAAAATTAAAGTTTGTACTGCTAAACATGAAAAGAATTTGCCTGCGGCGCCTGAAAGCGTCTTTATTTTTGTTAGTATTGTACCACTTAATGGTATATTTGTTTCAAAATTATGTATTTATCCTGAATTTGTAGCTTAACACTGCAACATTCTTTGTCTGAGCTGCCACAAACTACCTGTCAACATAATAACAACAAATGTAGAAGGAAGTGGGGTAATTATACTATTTCTACACAAAAATACTGTAAGAACATACAGTTTTTTTCGCCTTTTAGATAGAAAATTGTCACTTTTACCTCAGAGCAAAAGTAAAAAATTAGGGTTAAAAACTGACAGATCATAAGGGCTCCGGTACAAAACAGCGCTGTACAAAATAGCGCGGAACAAAATAGCGTGAGACAAAATGGAGCGGGACAAAATAGCGCCCCTACAAAATAGCGCTGCGACTAAAGAGCGCTGGACAAAATGGCGCGGGACAAAATGGCGTGAGACAAAATGTCGTGGGACAAAATAGCGCAATTTTTTTTTAAGTGTTAAACCTTGTTGACCTGGCTGGTTATTAGTTTCCTAATATCGGAAACAAAAAATATCGAATTAAAATATCGAAACTCCAATATATCAAAACAACAAAGTATCGAATAGCAAAATATCTAAAATGCAAAATATCGAATCCGATTCAAACCAATCCAAACCGAACCTGGTTTTTTGTCGCCGCTATTTTGTTCCGCGCCATTTTGTACAGCGCTGTTTTGTAACGGAGTCGATCATAAGAGATCTTTTATTTAAAAAAATCTAATGCTAGGTTTATACAGATAAAAATTAAAATTAAAGTTGACTATATATGGGAATCGGTGTCGTTGTTTTCAACTTCAATTAGTTTTATCTGAAAATAACAGATTTGCTCATGTGTCACGTGATCTTCGTTGTTGTTTTGGTGTAGAATTTAAGTTTTTTTGTGTTTTTAGAACCCTTTAAAAAGCCATTAGTTTAACCCAAAAATACTTATTTTTATTTGCCTGTATAAACAGAAAAATATTTTTATTTTATTTTAAATTATACATAAAACCCCCATAAAAAAGAAAAACTTGGAAAAGTCCAAATGTGCAAAAAATACCCTATAAATAAACCGCGTGATCAAAGTGTCTTTTTATCCCTCAACAAATTGTGGCCTTGCTACACTCATGTATAAACTTAAAGACGATTTTAATCTGGGGTGTTTTTATTTACAAACAAAAAAATAAACAAAAATTTTCTGCCGAAAATTTAGGGTTAGAAGTTTGTAACCGGCGAACAAGGACTGTATACAGAGAACAGGATGGTCCACTTCGCGAAATCTGTCAGACGGTTTTTAATACGTCACAAAATACTCAACGACATAACCTCACTTTTTCGTAAAATATAAACAAAAACTAATTTTAAAACGTTTTTTTTTTTTAAACCATGTCTCGCTGTAATGTAGAAAGATAATAATAATATAGAATTTTATGTAAAAATATCCTAGGTGTATCTTCTGCAGAAAATAGTTTACAGAACCACTCAATCATCAATAAAATCAAATAAATTTTTTCATTGTCATTCATCAGCATTTGCTTAAAAAAAAGTGTTAATATTTGGAATATCATCTAGAATATTTTGTGAATAGTATTTTACTCCCCATTAGAATACCTAAGCCTAGAATGAGGGGTGATCAGCTGCCCATAGTAGGTGTACAAAATTCATTTACAGGACTGTGCAGGACACTATATTGCCTGGCTTTTTGCTGTCTTAATCACTACATTATTCTACTTATCAATTTCTATTAGCAAATATTCTTAAGCTTTTATGGTTTTTAAGAAGCAAATAACTTACCATTATCAGAAAGTAGCATTTGTATATTATTTTTCAGGTTTTTTTAATCAAAACTAGGAAAATTTTATAGGTAGATAGCAGCATTCTAGCTTAAGCAGTATACATGCACCCTGCAATCCACTACAGGACCAAAAATTTGTTGCTAATTCCTGTAGAACAATGCATCCATTTCATTCCACTTATCACCTAGTAGTACCACCTAAAGTGAGGGGCTTATCAATATGTAAGGACCTATACAAATCTCGACACTTTTAATGACCACTCAGGACTGATAAGAATCAGGACTTGGCACAACCTTTAAGGACTAACAGGGTCAACAAAAATATGGTTTATTAAGTCCCTGTACAAAGTTTTTGCTATTGATCAGCAACAGGCCCAGACATATTTTTTGCACTTAAGATTTATTCACTTTCTGTCAGTAGCGGCTTGTGGTAGAACATGGCACATCAGTTGAATAGAAAAAACCAAGGACCATAAACTGACTGTCTTTGGTAAAACCGAGATATTGTTGGCAAAAATGTTCAGTTATCATGTCATTTGTACAGTATGAAACCTCATTCCACATGACCTGATAAATTAAATGTTTTGTCAATACATTATACAGTTTTTTCTTTCAACTGATGTAGAGTGTTCTACAACATTGCTATGTTTAAAAGGTAATAACATGTGTACCTACTGAGGTGTGTATATTGCTCAACTTCACCTAACTAGCAGCAGTACTAGCTTTTTGTCCCTTATTATTTTAGTAATTAAAATCTCACTTTTTGTCCTGTTGAAGCAATTTGTAGTTATCAGTATTTTAACTAATTGCTTCATCTAAATGTTACATATAGGTTTGATTTTATGAGGTATATGTTAGTGCCCCCAAAGATATCATCTCAGGATACATGTTTACATATTTAAAGATAAAAAATAAAATGATTAAATAAAAGTTATTTTCCTATTTTAATTTCGACCAAATTTATTATATTTATTGATTTATAATACTAGAAATTATCTAAGTAGATAAAGTCTTTAGGCATCTGTATACATTTTTAGAATTTTTTTGTTATATCACTCATAATAGCAAAAAAATAACAAACCTGTATACAATATTAAGTGGGGTTATTGATTAGAAGCAATAAGGAATTTGTTACCATAAACATCAGGATAACAAATCCTGAATTTGATAAATGAAATGTAAGAAGAATGAACCATGGGGGCAAAAAATCTAGGACATGTAGGTATTTTACCTTTCTAAGAAATGTCCTAGTATTTTTTACCCAACTGCAAGACCTTTTTACTTCTCAGCATCATTTTGTTTTTATTAAGTGACATTAGCTTCTAAAGAATTGACAAAAATATAATAATATATTACATTTTAATAATATATATAAAAAATATAAATATATCTTTAAAAAAACTGTGCTAAAGCAAAATCTCCATTGTGCAAAAACTAAAATTGATAAAATTGACAAAACAAAAACTTAGAACATTATAAATAAATTATTGGGGAGGCAAAGAAAACAACTAAATTAAACTTAGAATAGATTCTGAAACTATTAAAGACACACACTAACAGTCGCAAACCAACTGAATACTCATTTTCGTACAATAGCAGACTCCGATACAAAAAATTCAACAATAACTCTATCTATTTGCACAAAACAAAAAAAAATCAGACTTTAACTAAGTAGTTTTCTTTTGTACCAACATCAACCAGCAAATGTTCCTTGATTTTGATGCTTGTACCTGCAGTTGGCTCTTCAGGATCAACTTCTATTGGTTTCACTGATAGGTTTTGACTTGGCACAGATGTATTCCTTAGTATTGTTTTGGAAGTACATAAGCCTGTAATAAAAAAACATATATAAGGAACTTTTTTAAAAAAAGGTAGTTTCTACAGTGTAAATTTTGTACTCTAGTACATATGGAATTCACAAAAAAACATGAGGTTTTAGCGAGGGGTCATCGGCACCCTAAAATTTTGTACAGCGTCCAACAGGACTTGGGTCCTGACGTGTACTGTTGGGTCCTGTTGAGTACTGTTGGGTACTGTTGGGTACTGTCGTGTACTGTTGGGTACTGTCGTGTATTGTCGAGTACTGTTGGGTCCTGTCGGTGTACTGTTGGGTACTGTCGAGTACTGTTGGGTCCTGTTGAGTACTGTCGTCGTGCCTTTGGGGGGTCCGACAAGGACAAAGCGCGCCCTCAAAAAACATGCGAGCAAAAAAAAAAAAAACAAAAAAAAAAAAAAACAAAAGCTCATCATCTTTGGGGAACCGCACCGCGCTCACAAATCTTGCGACCAAAAAAAAAAAAGGTCCTCCTGTCTTTTCGCATCTACGCCACTGTTTCGGGTTAGACGGTTGTGTCGAGTACTGTCGTGTACTGTTGGGTACTGTTGGGTCCTGTCGTGTACTGTCGAGTACTGTTGGGTAGTATCGTGTACTGTTGGGTACTGTTGGGTCCTGTCGTGTACTGTTAGGTACTGTCGGGTACTGTTGGGTCCTGTCGTGTACTGTCGAGTACTGTTGGGTACTGTCGTGTACTGTCGAGTACTGTTGGGTCCTGTCGTGGTACTGTCGAGTACTGTTGGGTACTGTCGTGTACTGTCGAGTACTGTTGGATCCTGTCGTGGTACTGTCGGGTCCTGTTGTGAAATTTGTACAGTACTGTTGAAAGCTGATGACCCCTCGGGTTTTAGAAATTGTCCAAGTATTATTTTGTTATGACATTTTTGTCAAAATTACAGTAGGTCTCCCAAATTAAGTTGGCACTATTGATAACTTCACTATTATTGGAGTCAAATTAGTACAAAACAGAAAAACAATTAAATTGCACATTTACAGAAAAAAAAATTAAAAAGTATGTTTAATGTCTAATTTTTGTGGTTGTAGAGGTTTCTTCATAGACAAGGGGTGATCAGCTGCCCACAGTAGGTCTACAGGACTCCATAGGACACTACAATACACTACAGGATCAAGAATTAATTAAAGTCCTGTAGGATGGTGAACAAATTTGGTTCAGCTGATCACGCCTTGTTCATAGATAACCACACAGGCCTAAATAAATTCACATGCGGCTTAGTGTTACATTAAGTAATCTCTGGGGGGGGGAGGGTTACCTTTGTGTCATAGTCTTGGCCATAGGTGGTTACACTTTTGTGACATTTTTAACCTATTTCTTTATCAAAAAATCTGAAAAATGGTATGTTGTTGAGTTGTTTTTATGAGAACATTTTTTTTGTCAACATAAGGTATGTATGTATTCGAAAGTGGTGGCAGGCCCTTCTGGACCTCCATGCACTGTGACCACATATGGATCTATTGTGCCCACATATCTACATACTGAGTTTGACTAAAGTGGCATATTTTTTTTTCCACCCAGCATTTAAAAAACTCTGCAGATTACAACTAAATGATTTAGGCTTAACACAACATAAGGTATACCTACACAACATATTTAATTTTTAATATATTTGTGGTTAGGAAATATGCTTGGAAATAGGCTCGGAAATAGGTATGTTTATGTCAAAGTCACAAAAGTGTAACTGCCTATGGCAAGGACTATACACTGAATGATTTTTTTATATTTTTCTTGAAAATGCGTTACGACAGGAGAAGGGCGGCAAAAGAATGTGGCCCTAAATAGATTTAAAAAGATATTTACCTAGCAATTTATCTTGAAAAGGAATTTCGAAAACTGTTCTGTAGAAATGCTTTCGTGGGATCCATATTGTCTTTTCCACAACGCCTTAGCCACTCTTGCAAAATAGTCTTGGGAACAGTCATTGGAAGGTGGAAATTTAAAAAAACTCATAAACGTAGAACTTCTAAGTTCGAATAGTTGGATTTACATCCAGAAACCGCACAGGATGCTCCTGGGATTTTGCGATTCCGAAAATTGTTTAAAATATCGAAAATAACAATACAAAACCAAGATTCCACAAATTTTTTCCCTTAAAATAAATAAAAATGCGAAATGCACGGAAAAATTTACCTCACTTTGGATTCGTGAAAAAAATCAATAAGTTCGGTTGTCCTTTTTCATTTAATCTGAATAGAAAAGGAAAGACCACCCTATCAAACAGATCAAGGGTCTTTTGAGAAGGATGAGTAGGTTCATAGAAGGATGGCTCGACACCTTGAGGATTTTGTGACGTAGCGAAATTTGGAATATATGGGGCTTATGGAAGTAGACCGTCCTGTTCTCTGTGTACCGTCCTTGGGTCAAGGACGGTACACAGAGAACAGGACGGTCCACTTCCATAAGCCCCATATATTCCAAATTTCGCTACGTCACAAAATCCTCAAGGTGTCGAGCCATCCTTCTATGAACCTACTCATCCTTCTAAAAGGACCCTTGATCTGTTTGATAGGGTGGTCTTTCCTTTTCTATTCAGATTAAATGAAAAAGGACAACCGAACTTATTGATTTTTTTCACGAATCCAAAGTGAGGTTAATTTTTCCGTGCATTTCGCATTTTTATTTATTTTAAGGGAAAAAATTTGTGGAATCTTGGTTTTGTATTGTTATTTTCGATATTTTAAACAATTTTCGGAATCGCAAAATCCCAGGAGCATCCTGTGCGGTTTCTGGATGTAAATCCAACTATTCGAACTTAGAAGTTCTACGTTTATGAGTTTTTTTAAATTTCCACCTTCCAATGACTGTTCCCAAGACTATTTTGCAAGAGTGGCTAAGGCGTTGTGGAAAAGACAATATGGATCCCACGAAAGCATTTCTACAGAACAGTTTTCGAAATTCCTTTTCAAGATAAATTGCTAGGTAAATATCTTTTTAAATCTATTTAGGGCCACATTCTTTAATTATGTAAGGTTAAAATTCAGGATCTTTTGTCGCCCTTCTCCTGTCGTAACGCATTTTCAAGAAAAATATAAAAAAATCATTCAGTGTATAGTCCTTGCCATAGGCAGTTACACTTTTGTGACTTTGACATAAACATACCTATTTCCGAGCCTATTTCCAAGCATATTTCCTAACCACAAATATATTAAAAATTAAATATGTTGTGTAGGTATACCTTATGTTGTGTTAAGCCTAAATCATTTAGTTGTAATCTGCAGAGTTTTTTAAATGCTGGGTGGAAAAAAAAATATGCCACTTTAGTCAAACTCAGTATGTAGATATGTGGGCACAATAGATCCATATGTGGTCACAGTGCATGGAGGTCCAGAAGGGCCTGCCACCACTTTCGAATACATACATACCTTATGTTGACAAAAAAAATGTTCTCATAAAAACAACTCAACAACATACCATTTTTCAGATTTTTTGATAAAGAAATAGGTTAAAAATGTCACAAAAGTGTAACCACCTATGGCCAAGACTATGACACAAAGGTAACCCTCCCCCCCCCCCAGAGATTACTTAATGTAACACTAAGCCGCATGTGAATTTATTTAGGCCTGTGTGGTTATCTATGAACAAGGCGTGATCAGCTGAACCAAATTTGTTCACCATCCTACAGGACTTTAATTAATTCTTGATCCTGTAGTGTATTGTAGTGTCCTATGGAGTCCTGTAGACCTACTGTGGGCAGCTGATCACCCCTTGTCTATGAAGAAACCTCTACAACCACAAAAATTAGACATTAAACATACTTTTTAATTTTTTTTTCTGTAAATGTGCAATTTAATTGTTTTTCTGTTTTGTACTAATTTGACTCCAATAATAGTGAAGTTATCAATAGTGCCAACTTAATTTGGGAGACCTACTGTAATTTTGACAAAAATGTCATAACAAAATAATACTTGGACAATTTCTAAAACCCGAGGGGTCATCAGCTTTCAACAGTACTGTACAAATTTCACAACAGGACCCGACAGTACCACGACAGGATCCAACAGTACTCGACAGTACACGACAGTACCCAACAGTACTCGACAGTACCACGACAGGACCCAACAGTACTCGACAGTACACGACAGTACCCAACAGTACTCGACAGTACACGACAGGACCCAACAGTACCCGACAGTACCTAACAGTACACGACAGGACCCAACAGTACCCAACAGTACACGACAGTACCCAACAGTACTCGACAGTACACGACAGGACCCAACAGTACCCAACAGTACACGACAGTACTCGACACAACCGTCTAACCCGAAACAGTGGCGTAGATGCGAAAAGACAGGAGGACCTTTTTTTTTTTTGGTCGCAAGATTTGTGAGCGCGGTGCGGTTCCCCAAAGATGATGAGCTTTTGTTTTTTTTTTTTTTTGCTCGCATGTTTTTTGAGGGCGCGCTTTGTCCTTGTCAAACCCCCCAAAGGCACGACGACAGTACTCAACAGGACCCAACAGTACTCGACAGTACCCAACAGTACACCGACAGGACCCAACAGTACTCGACAATACACGACAGTACCCAACAGTACACGACAGTACCCAACAGTACTCAACAGGACCCAACAGTACACGTCAGGACCCAAGTCCTGTTGGACGCTGTACAAAATTTTAGGGTGCCGATGACCCCTCGCTAAAACCTCATGTTTTTTTGTGAATTCCATATGTACTAGAGTACAAAATTTACACTGTAGAAACTACCTTTTTTTAAAAAAGTTCCTTATATATGTTTTTTTATTACAGGCTTATGTACTTCCAAAACAATACTAAGGAATACATCTGTGCCAAGTCAAAACCTATCAGTGAAACCAATAGAAGTTGATCCTGAAGAGCCAACTGCAGGTACAAGCATCAAAATCAAGGAACATTTGCTGGTTGATGTTGGTACAAAAGAAAACTACTTAGTTAAAATCTGATTTTTTTTTGTTTTGTGCAAATTGATAGAGTTAATGTTGAATTTTTTGTATCGGAGTCTGCTATTGTACGAAAATGAGTATTCAGTTGGTTTGCGACTGTTAGTGTGTGTCTTTAATAGTTTCAGAATCTATTCTAAGTTTAATTTAGTTGTTTTCTTTGCCTCCCCAATAATTTATTTATAATGTTCTAAGTTTTTGTTTTGTCAATTTTATCAATTTTAGTTTTTGCACAATGGAGATTTTGCTTTAGCACAGTTTTTTTAAAGATATATTTATATTTTTTATATATATTATTAAAATGTAATATATTATTATATTTTTGTCAATTCTTTAGAAGCTAATGTCACTTAATAAAAACAAAATGATGCTGAGAAGTAAAAAGGTCTTGCAGTTGGGTAAAAAATACTAGGACATTTCTTAGAAAGGTAAAATACCTACATGTCCTAGATTTTTTGCCCCCATGGTTCATTCTTCTTACATTTCATTTATCAAATTCAGGATTTCTTATCCTGATGTTTATGGTAACAAATTCCTTATTGCTTCTAATCAATAACCCCACTTAATATTGTATACAGGTTTGTTATTTTTTTGCTATTATGAGTGATATAACAAAAAAATTCTAAAAATGTATACAGATGCCTAAAGACTTTATCTACTTAGATAATTTCTAGTATTATAAATCAATAAATATAATAAATTTGGTCGAAATTAAAATAGGAAAATAACTTTTATTTAATCATTTTATTTTTTATCTTTAAATATGTAAACATGTATCCTGAGATGATATCTTTGGGGGCACTAACATATACCTCATAAAATCAAACCTATATGTAACATTTAGATGAAGCAATAAGTTAAAATACTGATAACTACAAATTGCTTCAACAGGACAAAAAGTGAGATTTTAATTACTAAAATAATAAGGGACAAAAAGCTAGTACTGCTGCTAGTTAGGTGAAGTTGAGCAATATACACACCTCAGTAGGTACACATGTTATTACCTTTTAAACATAGCAATGTTGTAGAACACTCTACATCAGTTGAAAGAAAAAACTGTATAATGTATTGACAAAACATTTAATTTATCAGGTCATGTGGAATGAGGTTTCATACTGTACAAATGACATGATAACTGAACATTTTTGCCAACAATATCTCGGTTTTACCAAAGACAGTCAGTTTATGGTCCTTGGTTTTTTCTATTCAACTGATGTGCCATGTTCTACCACAAGCCGCTACTGACAGAAAGTGAATAAATCTTAAGTGCAAAAAATATGTCTGGGCCTGTTGCTGATCAATAGCAAAAACTTTGTACAGGGACTTAATAAACCATATTTTTGTTGACCCTGTTAGTCCTTAAAGGTTGTGCCAGGTCCTGATTCTTATCAGTCCTGAGTGGTCATTAAAAGTGTCGAGATTTGTATAGGTCCTTACATATTGATAAGCCCCTCACTTTAGGTGGTACTACTAGGTGATAAGTGGAATGAAATGGATGCATTGTTCTACAGGAATTAGCAACAAATTTTTGGTCCTGTAGTGGATTGCAGGGTGCATGTATACTGCTTAAGCTAGAATGCTGCTATCTACCTATAAAATTTTCCTAGTTTTGATTAAAAAAACCTGAAAAATAATATACAAATGCTACTTTCTGATAATGGTAAGTTATTTGCTTCTTAAAAACCATAAAAGCTTAAGAATATTTGCTAATAGAAATTGATAAGTAGAATAATGTAGTGATTAAGACAGCAAAAAGCCAGGCAATATAGTGTCCTGCACAGTCCTGTAAATGAATTTTGTACACCTACTATGGGCAGCTGATCACCCCTCATTCTAGGCTTAGGTATTCTAATGGGGAGTAAAATACTATTCACAAAATATTCTAGATGATATTCCAAATATTAACACTTTTTTTTAAGCAAATGCTGATGAATGACAATGAAAAAATTTATTTGATTTTATTGATGATTGAGGGGTTCTGTAAACTATTTTCTGCAGAAGATACA
Organism: Aspidapion aeneum; assembly: GCA_963576565.1. Lineage (NCBI taxonomy): Eukaryota > Metazoa > Arthropoda > Insecta > Coleoptera > Brentidae > Aspidapion > Aspidapion aeneum. Next base: position 48,258,897 of record OY755045.1, read on the forward strand.
CCTAGGATATTTTTACATAAAATTCTATATTATTATTATCTTTCTACATTACAGCGAGACATGGTTTAAAAAAAAACGTTTTAAAATTAGTTTTTGTTTATATTTTACGAAAAAGTGAGGTTATGTCGTTGAGTATTTTGTGACGTATTAAAAACCGTCTGACAGATTTCGCGAAGTGGACCATCCTGTTCTCTGTATACAGTCCTTGTCCTTGACCGGCGAATGCCTTTTCTGTTCGAGTCGAACCGCGAAAATCAGGGCGTTCAGTCCGTGACGTCACTGCGCCCCGCTCGCTCGTCGGGTTTTTTACTCGAACGCACTTATAGAACTAATCTTATTTTATGCCGTATTCCATTGGGGAAATGAGTGCAGCACTAGTGCACAACTGGCTCGGTGTTTGCATTCCATTGACATGCACTTTTTCAGTTTTCGTATTCCATTGAGGAATTTATGAATTCAGTTTTGCACTGAGTGCGGCTTTTTTGACACCGGCTCTGAGGGCTCGTGCCGCACCGAAAACTTTTTCCCGCCATTAATTTTAAATGCTTATTATTGTCGTGGGACGTAAAAATGAGTGAAAATAAAGTTGTTAGCGATTTTTTATTATTTTCTTCGCTGCTAAGTAGTAGCAGCGATGAAGATGAAGAAGAACAGTTCTGTGCAATAAAAACAATGAGAACGGAAACCCCAAAAATAAAAAACTTTATTGAAAATGTGGTTTACCGATTTAACAACAAACAGGTAAGTAGATTTGTATGAATTTGGTTGACTGGGGCCCTGGGGCTAATTTTCTGACAGTTGGGGTTTTCTGGCAGCTATGATTATAAGTAAAAATAAATGTATTTTTTAGTTCAAGAAACACTTTCGGTTCGAGATGAGTACTGCAGAATTCCTCATAAATAAATTCAAGTAGCCTCAATTTTGTCCAAAAAAAGAACAAGGGGGACGAAACCCCATTAGCGCTGAGGCACATATCTTGCCATTTTTATGGTATGTTAAAACACCCTTACGCTTAGCTGTTAGGTTAGGTTATGTTCTTGTTGAATGGAAATTTGTTCAAAAATATTTTCTTCAAAAACTTTTTTGAACAATTTTCCTTATGAAAAAAAATGACTTTCAAAGAAATTGTTTTTGAACAAAAAAATTTTAATAAAATGTTTTCAAACAATTTTTTGTTTGAAGGAAATGTTTTTAAATAATTTTCCTTTTCAAGAAAATGTTATTGAAGTAATAATATTACTTTCGAACAAATGGATTTTGCACAACATGTTTTTGACCAAATTCCGCAAGGCAGGAAAGTTAGGTTTAGTTGAAAGAAACTTGTGAAATATTATATATGTATACAAGGTGTTTCGAATACTTATGTTCAAATTTTGGGGCATAAAGTACACTTCTGGTTAGGGTTTTTTAAAAAATAAGCGCGAAATATAGATAACTACTCTATCTGTTGGTATACGAGCACATGCCTGCATTCAAAAAAGAGGAGGGCATTTTTAAAATATTCTTATTAACTTTTTTTAAATAAAATCATTATTTATTTATTTGACGAATTTTATATATTATCTTAGGATAATATTTATCGGCGTGTAACTTTGAAACAAATAAAAATGGATTTCGTCGTTGGCCTGATAAAACTACAGGTTGTGTGACATTTTTTTCAAAAATGAGATTTTTGCATAATCAATTTGCCCTATTCATAATGGATATACTATAAAAAATTATTTGCAAGGAAATGTTATATTAACGTTGCTTAAAGCAAGAATAAAAAAGAAGTTCTACAGCTCATAATGACATACCACACTAAGGTCACTATATCACGATGTTAGGAACTTCGTGATATAATGACCTTATACCACACGAGTGCGATTTTTCATTTTCCGCGTGTTCCATTGAAACTGCACTCGGTGCAAATTTTTGACAGCACCGTTTTAGTGACAGTGCACCACCAGTGCTGCACTCATTTCCCCAATGGAATACGGCATTATTTAACCTAATCTGTGCTTATAGAAAAAAGGACTTTCAACTTTCAACGCGTGAGGCTATGGCCAAGTTCTTATCTAATCGTGATTTTTGTCATGGCTTAGTGAAAAGGGTAATAATAATTAAGATTAGGTTAAACGAAACCGCATTTTAAAAAACAGTATTGTTTTGATTAAGGGCCAGTTGAAGTCAAGATGCCACATTTTCGAATAGAAACCAATGTTCCCCAGCAGAAAATTCCAAAAGATTTGAACTTAAAAATATGTGAAGTGTTGGCCAAGTTAATAGGAAAGCCAATAAATTATTGTGTAGCCACTGTTATTGGAGGAGTGAATGTGTCATTTGGGGGCACAAATGAACCAGCAGCCCAAGCTACTTTAATGAGCGTTGGAGGCATAGGAGGTCCCAAGAACAAAGAACTTTCTAAAGCATTAGGAGATTTGATCAAGGACTCCATTGGGGTCACTCAGATGTACATCCACTTTATCAATGCTGCTGCTAGTGATGTGGGCTACAATGGAAGCACATTTGGTTAAAATTTTCTAAAGCCACAAGGTCTTTTACAATTTTTTTTGTTTTGTTTCTGTCATTTACAATATTTATAAGAATTGTATTAGTCTAAATAAAAAGTTGATTGTTACCTAGTCTAAATCTCTGTGTAAATTATAAACATTTTTAATGAGGTCACCAGGTGAGAAAAAAAAACGTATGGCATAGATAAAGTTCATATCATTATTTTTGAGACAACTTTTTTTAGAGTTTATTTTTGCCAATCAATATTTGTTATTATGTTTTTGATTGACAGTGATACTTCACATTTTCTTTCAATTTCAACCAAAATATGTTCATCTTTCTTTGTAATTTATCTACGCCCTTACCCAGCTTAAGGCGACAAATTCGATTCAACCAATTTTTTACACAAAAGACAACAAGGCAAAATATTTAAATATCAGTCAATAGGTGGCACTACATATTAGAGTCCTATAGGGTCACTGCATCACGAAAACGTAGTCCAGGATGCAGTGACCCTAGAGTCCTAGGGACACCTATTCAGTTTCTAAATTGTGGGCCTTACTAAAATTTTAGGGATGACAAAAAACAACACATTTTGAGTTTGACACTGACATTAATTTTTGTCTAAAAATACAAGTGGGCGGCTAGTTTTCCAATAGCAACAGAAAGAATAAAAGAATAGAGTAAATAACAAAGCCTATTTTTTTGTTTAAAACCAGGGGATGACATATCTTATAAATAAAAAAATAAAAAAAAGTGTTTATTTACTGTGATAGAAAATACTGATAATCCTGAAGAAGACTTAGCCACAATAGGATGGAACACATAATGTTACTATGAGCCTGCCTCCAAATACATCCAGAGCAAAATATATTTAAAGACCTTCCGATATCAATGATCCAGAATATGAAAATGAAAATCTCCTAATCCACAGATGCTGCACAAGATAAGAAGTAAAGTTTTCGGCAATCATTGTAAATTAAATATAATAAATGAGTTGTTTTTATTGTAGTACTATATTTTTGTTTCCACAACCTCTTAGAAAAAATATTGTACATACATACTTAATGAATGTGTTTAGTGTGTCTTCCGCACTGGTTAGGTAAATTACTATTTCCTGCGACCACATATGAAAATGTTGGATTTTACACTATTTGCATCCTCAGAACACATTAAATTTCATCCGTGTGCAGAAATTTTTTCGCATATGTGTAACAAGTACTTTCAGTACTTCGGCACATGTATGAAAAGTGTTTAACGGTTAATACAATACTTTTTGGCACATGTGTTACAAATTACTTTCCCAGACATGTGCGGAAAAGTAGTTTCATTTGATTACGCAAAATTAAACACCAATTTTTACAAAAATTTGTATAGTTCAACAGTTTTCGTAGGAAAAATAGCGTCTATAACTCGACAGAAATTAACTTTCTCACGCTTGTGTGAAATTTGGGTTCTACTACGTTATACCTCGCTCGTCAAAACGCCCTATATAACGATTTTTTTGTATGGAAATGATTCTTTGGACTATTTTTAGTCGATTTAGATACGGGAAATTAAAAAAAAAAGTATGGTTTTTTTGAAAAATAATTTTTTAAAAAAACGTTACATAGTGATTTTCTTTGACTTGTTTTGGTTGAAAAAAATCAATTTCTATCACTGCGTCGTCAAATTTTCGACATAAATTTGTAAATTAGCTTAGGATTAATAATTTAACAATTTTAAATTCCTTACATACCTAGTTTTTCGTGTTTTTTCGCGGTTTTTTCACATAACTTTGAAAATTTGTACAGTTGACCTTCCCACAGATGTTTTGACACATTGAGTGAAATTTTTTGCTGGGCCGACTGTTTGCAGGTCATTCGGCCATATCAAATTTCCCAAATCGATTTGCTTAGGCTGACTTACCCTCAGATGCACCGTAAGCACTTAAGCGCGATCATGGGTTTAATCGCGATTAAGTCCTTGTTGCTCACATACAAAACAACAAAGATTGAGAATGGATTAGCAAAGCCTTGTTACGGGGCATCTGAGGGTTAATGGCCCAAATTATAGGAAATTATTTATTTAGAACTATTCACCAAGAATCGGCGCAGCCGATTCTTGCTTATTGCTTGTGCGGTACGGTTCGGTTCGGTTCGGTTTCGTTCAGTTCGGTTCGGTTCGGTTCGGTTCGGTTTGGTTCGGTTAGGTTCGGTTTGCCTCAGTTAAGTTTGGTTTGACTTGTTCTTAGGCGCAGCCGACTCCTGCTGAATTACTTTAAGACACAACAAACCTTACCTAAGCCCGACCCGAACCAAACCAAACCGAACTGCTGAATTACCGTTTTTATGGTTTACTTTATGTAAGGTCAGGTTAGGCTGATTAGAATGTTTGGTTGTGCTGATTTTTACATCATTTTTATGATAAATCACAAACTATAAAGCTTTCTGCATCATTTTTTCCATTATAAATACTCAATAGACGATTTTGGACGATTTTACAGAGTCGAAAATGCGCGACCAATTAAATGGTTGGAGCCAGATGTCAGGTAGAACGTTAGATTTAAAAAATATGGTGTACCCATATTTCTATGCGTAAATACATTTCTAAAAACACAATTACCTTTTTTCGTCCCTTGCCAGACAGTTGGTCACATGTAGATCAAGTTCAGTGGATTGTGAGCCGCCCGTTTTTATCTCGACATCACAAACGTCAAATAACCTCTTTCTATAGCAATTTGTGTAATTTTTTACTAATTTTTTAATTTTGAAATTTCTAAAAAAAATGTGAAAAATCCGCATTTTTTTTTCTTGAAAACGGTATAAAAAGACCTAAACTTATTATTTAAAAAAAAAACACGCATTTTCCAGCATCGAGGTATATCGTAGTAGACCCGAAATTTGTCACTTTCTTCTCTCGCTATGTAATAAATAAATGGAAAGGGATTTAATTTCAACTCAGCGAAGTTGAGCAATATACTATTTATCAAAAACTATCTTATAAATTGGTTCGTAATCCCGTGATTTTGTTCGTTACGCTATGGCCAGCCCTTAAAAACACGTTTTGTAAATAGAAAAAATTGTATGTCTTTAAATATCTACTTATAACAGTGTTGCCAACTATTGAAAAGCGAAAATCCGTAGCGTAAACGCGAAAAATCTGTAGAAATCCGTAGGTTCAAAGAAGACTAAAAACAAAAAAGGTACTTTTTTTACAATTAAAAAGTATATATTGGCACAGATTAGGTAAATAAGTATTATATTGGTTTGATTTTTTTCTTTTTTTGACAGTGACAGGAGTGCACAACCTTTTTGGTTCGGAATCGCACGAGAACGGTAGGGTACCTACTGCTCCGTTCCAACGGATCCAAATAAACTGTTTTGCAGTGCCGCCAATTTTTTAAACGGATAAACCGTTATAATTAGAAGAAATAAAAAGTACGTACTTTTTTAACCTTTTTTATTTAGTTAAGGTACGTACAAACACTAATATTTTCTAGTGCAACATACATAACGTAAAAAATAGTTTAACTTTCGTGGCGCGAAGTGTTGTTTGACTCCCCATCAAACAACGCGCGAAGTAATACAATTCGTTCTAAATAATGTTGCAACGACCGTCCGCTACATGTCTAGAAAAATAAGGTCACTGATCCAAGCAAAACCTTTTTACAAAATGATTAAAATGTAGGACAAAAAGTAAAGCCCATCACACACAAAAATGCACAGCGCATAGCATGGCGCATAGAAGTTCAACCTTATGGACTTTTCTTACGCAAATCCAATATGGCCGCGGCTATTCGATCGCTGATTGGCTTTGCACCACTATGTGCCATGCTATGCGCTTATGCATTTTTGTGTGTGATGGGCTTAACTGAGGACTGATAAGGAGGGGGCATGAGGCGCGGCCGCCGTTTTGTTTCGATGTTTATCGTTTTTTAGTAAAATTGCCAAAAATCGGTAGATTTGGATCCAAAATCGGATATCGGAGATCGAAATCCAAAATCCGTAGATCTACAGATAAATCCGTAGGGTTGGCAACACTAACTTATAATCATTTCTTATATTAATGTAAAAATCCGGGTCACGTGATCTTAGTTAAATTTTCTCAATCGAATTGACTTGCCCCCGGTATATGGAGGTGGTTGATGGCTCTTGTCTGATTTGGTGTCCTGCAGCAAATATAAAATTGAGCACGCTTTTGTAAATCCTAATAGATCTCTTCTATAAAAAACTAGTTGAAACATTATTTCTGTTCATATGCAAGATTTTTTTTAAATCTTCAAACGTATCATGTTAGATTTTTGATTTTCTTTTGTACATTTGTTGTGTTTTAGCGATAACTTTTTTTTTATTTTTTGAATAAAATGATTTCGCGAAAAACTGCTAAGATACGTTTGTTAAAAATGCTTTAAGAAACTACCCCTCAAAATTTCGACGCGTTCCGCTTTTTCGTTTTCTATTTCTATTAGAACAAAGATTTGGCCAAAAAATGCGATATCAGTGTTGTCAAATGGTAAGTTTTCGTGCGAAGTTTGCCCTCTTAACAAAACTTGTTAATTCCCAAGGACTGTACACAGGTTAATTCCTTCAAATTTAATTTTGACTTAAACTCAATAAATCTTTCCATATCTGAGATATTTGAGGGCATAATAAGTCTCCAAATGGTATCCCATCAATTTTTTTGCAGAAAAATGTGTGTACACACGGAGTAAACCTCTTCATCATATATTTAATCTGTCTTTGTCAAGTGGTACATTTCCAGATTATTGGAAAATAAGTTTTGTAACACTGATCTATAAGTCTGGTGACAAGGTTGATGTTAGTAATTATCAAGGACTCTCTGTGTACAGTCCTTGAGTAATTATCGGGGAATTAGTATTAGTCTGTAATCCCAAAGTTGCTAGACAAACTTTTTTGTCAACACTTTATTACTTGGCACTGTGGCACTCTTATGCCATATTCCATTGGGGATTAGTGCACAACTGGTTCGGTGTTTGTATTCCATTGACATGCACTTTTTCAGTTTTCGTATTCCATTGAGGAACTTATGAATTCAGTTTTACACTGAGTGAGGCTTTTTTGACGGCTCTGATGCCATATTCCATTGAGAAACTGAGTGCAGGACTGGTGGTGCACTGACACTGACGGTGCTGTCAAAAATTTGCACCGAGTGCAGTTTCAATGGAACACGCGGAAAATGAAAAATCGACGAGTCGTTAAATACCGAGATGAATTCCATCAAAGGAGCATGCGCCAAAATTAACGTCAAAATGTCTAATTTAAATTATTGGCGCGAATACCGGGATTGGCGCGAGATCGAAGAGCTTAACGTATAATAAAAAATTCAAGGTATAAAATAATGGTCAATTCTAATTTCTAGGTATGATTTTATGTAGGTACCGGGTGGTTTTTTATAACCGGAGCACTCAGCAACTTTATCATTGAAAATAAAGGGCTATAATAAATTGTAGATTTTTTTGGTTAATTATGATGATGATGAACTTTAAAAGCCAACATAATTTTTTTCTATCCGTCACCATGTACAGGGTGTCCAAATTCGATGTTTTTGGGGAGTTTCGGGTATTTCTAGAGGAACTAAAAAAACCTCATCAACGTTTGCGACACTCAAATTTCAAAAGAATCTTAAAGGTGAAAATCGCATTTTGATATAGCAAGCCGTTTTTAAACTACGGGGTGTTTTTAAAAAGTCTGCATTTTGGGAAGGGGTCTATAACTTCTTTATTTATTAATATTTTTATTTCTGTGAAAACATTCTTTAGACACTTTTTTAAGAGGAATTCAACTGTTAAATTAAATTTCATTTGTCACGTTTAGTTTTTGAGATATCACATAAAATTAATTTTTCTTTATGGGATTAGTGTAGTATTAAAAAATAATAAAGAGGTGATTAAAAAATAAAAATAAAGAAAACAATAAAAAAAATTAAAATATTGAGTGTGATACATCATTTTAAAGGAAATTTTAGAGAGAGTTTTAGAGTTATTCTGTAAGAAAAATAACAACTTTATGCAATATTTTAAAAACCACAAGAGATAAATAAAAACCGTTGACATCTGTCAATTCTCCAAGAAAAGATCTATAAGAAAGCTATTTACACAAAAGCAAAATGCAGACAAAAACACTCCGTAGCTTAAAAACGGCTTGCTATATCTAAATGTAGTTTTCACCTTTAGGCTTCTCTTAAAATTTGAGCGTCGCAAAGGGGGCTCAGTTTTTTTCTTTCTCCCCTAGAAATACCCGACACCACAAAAAAACAACGAATTTGGGACACCCTGTACAGGGTGTGACAATAAAGTCGATTTTTTGAGAGGGAACACCCTGTATATTTTTGCATTTTAAGATTCGTCTTTTCTTTTTGATTTCAAACATATACAATATCTATGTGCTGCGATTAATATTTTTTGAGGTATATGCAGTATTTCTTCTATATGCATTTCACGTTTATTTTGTTTTGCCATGGGAGTATTGACAAATTTAAATGCGCTAAATCTTTTAAAAAAATGTTTATCGTAGCATAGACATACAGTAGAACCCCGATGACAGTGTTTATTCAAATTAAATTGGGCAATAAATAATTTGTCACACAACTTGCACGTCACCGGCATTTTCACAGAACAAAAACGACGAATTTTCATCAAAAAGAACTGGGAATTATTAAAGTTTTGCTGTATAAAACCATGGTACTGAAATATCTCTCAGTTGATTGGTTGGCAGAAGTGACAGATCAACGCTTGCGCACGTCTTGGAATTCATCTCGGTATTTAACGACTCGTAAAAATCGCACTCGTGTGGTATAAGGTCACTATATCACGAAGTTCCTAACATCGTGATATAGTGACCTTAGTGTGGTATGCCATTATGAGCTGTAGAACTTCTTTTTTATTCTTGCTTTAAGCAACGTTAATATAACATTTTCTTGCAAATAATTTTTTATAGTATATCCATTATGAATAGGGCAAATTGATTATGCAAAAATCTCATTTTTCAAAAAAATGTCACACAACCTGTAATTTTATCAGGCCAACAACGATATCCATTTTTATTTGTTAGTTATACTAATACATACATGGTGGGAATTTCGGAAGTTACACGCCGATAAATATTATCCTAAGATAAATAAAATTCGTCAAATAAATAAATAATGATTTTATTTAAAAAAAGTTAATAAGAATATTTTAAAAATGCCCACCTCCTTGTTGAATGCAGGCTTGTGCTCGTATACCAACAGATAGAGTAGTTATCTATATTTCGCGCTGGTTTTTCAAAAAACCCTAACCAGAAGTGTACTTTATGCTCCCAAAATATGAACATAAGTATTCGAAACACCTTGTATACATATATAATATTTCACAAGTTTCTTTCAACTAAACGTAACTTTCCTGCCTTGCGGAATTTGGTCAAAAACATGTTGTTCAAAATCCATTTGTTCGAAAGTAATATAAACACTTCAATAACATTTTCTTGAAAAGGAAAATTATTTAAAAACCTTTCCTTCAAACAAAAAATTGTTTGAAAACATTTTATTAACATTTTTTTGTTTAAAAACATTTTCTTTGAAAGTCATTTTTTTTTCATAAGGAAAATTGTTCAAAAAAGTTTTTGAAGAAAATATTTTTGAACAAATTTCCATTCAACAAGAACATAACCTAACCTAACAGCTAAACGTAAGGGTGTTTTAACATACCATAAAAATGGCAAGACATGTGCCTCAGCGCTAATGGGGTTTCATCCCCCTTGTTCTTTTTTTGGACAAAATTGAGGCTACTTGAATTTATTTATGAGAAATTCTGCAGTGCTCATCTCGAGCCGAAAGTGTTTCTTGAACTAAAAAATACATTTATTTTTACTTATAATCATAGCTGCCAGAAAACCCCAACTGTCGGAAAATTAGCCCCAGGGCCCCAGTCAACCAAATCCATACAAATCTACTTACCTGTTTGTTGTTAAATCGGTAAACCACATTTTCAATAAAGTTTTTTATTTTTGGGGTTTCCGTTCTCATTGTTTTTATTGCACAGAACTGTTCTTCTTCATCTTCATCGCTGCTACTACTTAGCAGCGAAGAAAATAATAAAAAATCGCTAACAACTTTATTTTCACTCATTTTTACGTCCCACGACAATAATAAGCGTTTAAAATTAATGGCGGGAAAAAGTTTTCGGTGCGGCACGAGCCCTCAGAGCCGGTGTCAAAAAAGCCGCACTCAGTGCAAAACTGAATTCATAAGTTCCTCAGTGGAATACGAAAACTGAAAAAGTGCATGTCAATTGAATGCAAACACCGAGCCAGTTGTGCACTAGTGCTGACTCATTTCCCCAATGGAATACGCCATTAATATTAAACGCTTATTATTGTCATGGGACGTAAAAATGAGTGCAGATAAAGAAGTGAGCGATTTTTTATTATTTTCCTCGCTGCTAGGTAGTAGCAGCGATGAAGAGGAACAGTTTTGTGCAATGCAAACAATAAAAGCGGAAACCCCAAAAATCAAAAACTTGAAAATTGAAAATGTGGTTTACAGATTCAACAACAAATCTACATGGATTTGGTTGACTGTGGCCCTCGGTCTAATTTTCCGACAGTTGGGGTTTTCTGGCAGCTATATATGATTATAAGTAAAAATAAATATATTTTTTAGTTCAAGAAACACTTTCGGCTCGAGTTGAGCAATGAGGAATTCGTCATAAACAAGTTCAAAGGGTCTCAATTCTATCCAAAAATAGAACACGGACAAAACCCCATTAGTGCCGAGGCACATGTGTTGTCATTTTTATGGTATGTTAAAACACCCTTACCTAGCTGTAAGACTTAGATTATGTTCTTGTTAAATGGAAATTTGTTCAAAAATATTTTCTTCAAAAACTTTTTTGAACAATTTTTCGTTATGAAAAAAATTACTTTCAAAGAAAATGTTTTTAAACAAAAAATTTTAAGAAAATGTTTTCAAACCATTTTTTCTTTGAAGAAAATGTTTTTGAATAATTGTCCTTTTCAAGAAAATGTTTTTGAACAAAATTTTAAGAAAATATTTTCAAACAATTTTTTGTTTGAAGAAAATGTTTTTGTATAATTTTCTTTTTCATGAAAATGTTATTGAAGTATTAATACTGCATTTGATCAAATGGTTATTGAACAACATATTTTCAACCAAATTCCGCAAGGCAGGAAAGTTAGGTTTAGTTGAAAGAAACTTGTGTTCCTTATGTTGAAATTTTGGGAGTATAAAGTATACTTCTGTTTAGGTTTTTTTTGAAAAACATACAGATAACTACTCTATATGTTGGTATACGAGCACAACTCTGCATTCAACAAGGAGGTGGGCATTTTTAAAATATTCTTATTGACTTTTTTTTAAATAAAATCATTATTTATTTACATTACGAATTTTAATTATTATCTTAACTTTAAAACAAATAAAAATGGATATCGTGGTTGGTGTAATATGAGATTTTTGCATAATCGATTTGCCCTATTCATAATTGATGTCCTATAAAAAACTATTTGCAAAAAAATGTTATCTTAACGTTGCTTAAAGCAAGAATAAAAAAGGATTTGTACAGCTCATAATAGTCATAGGAAGTTTTTTGTGTCTCCTGTAAAATTTCATTTTGAACACAAAGCACTTTTTATCGAACCAACGACGATTAAGGTCACTATATCACGAAGTTTTAGAAGGAACTTCGTGATATAGTGACCTTAACGACGATATATAACAAAACAAAAAATGTGAGGTTATTGCACAGATTCTTGCAAACACCTTTTAGATCTATACTGGCCCTTCCCATTTACGTTGTTCACATACTTTTGTAAGCAACATTAAAACTTTAAGGGGATCCAATTTTTTCCTTGCGCATGCGTTACCGATCTGTTATGCTATCTTGATATTTGGTACACCAATTACACAACACCTGACGTTCTCTGACGCTTGTGCCGAAGAAGAATTGGGACCGCTTGAAAAATCTCACACGCACTATGTTGCTTACACTTTTTTTATTATTGGGCAAATATATCCCCTAATACATGTATGGATTCTTGCATACCACACTAGTGCGATTTTTCATTTTTCGCGTGTTCCGTTGAAACTGCACTCGGTGCAAATTTTTGACAGCACCGTTTCAGTGTCAGTGCACCACCAGTGCTGCACTTATTTTTCCAATGGAGTACTTAGCTATGAGCAGCATGGGTTTACTCAGGGCAACGTTGCCAGATTTTTCAAATTAAAAAGCGGTACAAATTAAGTAAATAATAAAACACAAAAATTTAAAATAGATACTAAAAATTTACATCGATTCCTACGGCGGGACGTCTGGCAACCCTGACTCAGGGCAGATTAACAGTAACCAACTTGCTTACCTACCAGAATGATCTGTTGGCTGCCTTTGAGAGGTCTATGCAGGTGGGCAGCATATACATAGACTTCTTGAATTCATTCAACAGGGTAAGTCACATAATTATAGATGTCATATTGATAGCTTGATGATTTCATTATAAATTAAGGCATTGTGGTTGAAACATTTAACATAGAAAGCTTGGAGACTAGAAGGACTTGTATTGATGTCTTGACAATCAATATCATGCTAACTATTGATTTTTCTCCCTAGTTACACTGAGGAAACGGTGCCAGGAAAGAACTTTTCTGAGTTTTTTTTAGCTGGAATAGCAAACATTTTTGTTGGTATTTCAAAGCGACTTTCCTGTACTAGGAAAGTCTACTTTTCTAATTCCAAATTTTTTAGCTAGCTCAGCTATGTTTCTTTTGTGTCACAGCAGAGTGACTTTATGCTGTCTTTTTAGTATAAAGAGCTTTGCTAGCCCAGCTAAAAATCTCGCTAGAATTGCCAAGACGTCTTGGCAAAAGCTACTTTGTCATTCCAGCGAAAAAACTTTCCTGCTACAGCAGAAAATTCTTTACAAGTTTAAGAAAAAAAGAGCTTCGGGAAAGATCGGATGTTGTCGATTTGAATTTTGAGAAATTTGCCCTATTCGCGAAGGCCGAACCTTGCATTCAATGAAAGTCGTCCGGGGAGGTAAGTGCCGCGCAGTGCGTTTCGGTAATAAATACGCGTGTTGCGAGTAGGGGTCGTATACAGTGCCTTTATTTTTATCTACAATTTTGATGCATACTTAGAAACTATTTGTTTTTATTTTCTTCTGTCAATTTCAAAGTATTTTTTTAAAGCAATTTTTTCAAAAGGAATTCTTAGAATTGCTACTTTTTGATTGAGGCAAATACTGAATTCATGGATTTATAGGTAAGCGTAGAAATCGTAAAATAAGCCGAAATACGAGGGTGGATCAAATATAAACAAGCCTTTTAAACTTACTAACGGAAAAGTTATTCAAGATGAACGTGGCCGTTATAATTTTGAAGTAGGGATATTCAGCAGCATGTAGGCCGCTGGTAGTGCCGCGATCCTTATTTGATCAGGAGCAATCGCAATGAGCGAGAAGAAGGTATACAGCAGTGTTGCGCAAAGAATAATCATTAAATTTCTTACACGCGAAAACCTTAAACCTGCTGAAATTCGATGCAGATTGCGAGCACAGTTCGGAAATAAGATGCTTTCGTGGGTATCTGTAAAAACTTGGTGCAAAGAAATTAACGACGGCTGTGAGCCTGTCGACAACGTGAGTCAACCACGTCGTCCTTACCATCATTTCTGCAGTCAAAGTTTTAGCGACCGTTTTCTGGGACTGGAGAGGAGTTATATTGGTCGATTTTTTGCACGAGCGAATAACAATAAACGCGGCTTACTACTGCAACTTACTCGACCAGGTAAAGCTTGATTATCGCCAAAAGAGGAGAGCACACCCCATCCAAGACGTGTTACTCCTGCATGACAACGCTAGACCTAATACGGCAATGAAATGCACTGGGCTCTGCTGGAATACCCTCCATACAGTCCAGATTTGTCACCTTGCGATTTTCATATGTTTGGCCCAGTCAAAGATTTATTGGGAGGCGAGCAATTTCAGACCAATGAAGAGGTGGAGGCATTGGTGCGCAACTGGTTAGATACCCGCCCAGCTTCCTTTTATGAAAACGGGATTAAGAAACTATCAAACCGTTGGGAAAAGTGTATTAACAGAGAAGGGGGATGTGTAGAAAAGTAGAAAACATTTTTGTTTTGTGTCATGTTTCTAAATAATTAGTTTATAAACCAAGGCTTGTTCATATTTGATCCACCCTCGTATCTATACTCTTGACGTCTTTTCAAATAACGATAAGAATAAAAGTTATTTATTTTTGTAAACTGCCCAAAAAGTCCGTAGTATTTGTTGTAGTTTTAACATGCAGAATGTTAAAATTTAAAGATTACACGAATAGTGTCCTTACTTTGGTAAAGACGTACCTACTACCTAAATAAAGGCTGTGATTAGGCTATTTTTAGGTTATAGACTTATAGAATAGTTTAATCCTAATTTCACGAGTTGTTGAGGTAGGTAATGCTTGATTTTTCTAATTTGTTTAAGATTTTACTTAGTATTTTGAAAAAATATGAAAAACTATTTTCTACCTTTTGTTACCATACCCATACATATTTTTATTCTTTTTTATATCTCAAAAACTACAGCTTTCTAAAAAAGCTAAAAAAAAGAATACATACACACAGTCTGTGTATTAATCTGAGCGTATCTGATGCTGTGTGATCGGTTATAAACTTTCACTCCTTAAAATTTTTTTGCTGATAGGTTTATTAACTTCAAATAAAAGTCTACCATTTTAGCTTAACCTTATTATACCTTTATCTTCAGTGGTTTTGACAAAAGATCAAAAAAACTTTGCCATAAGACTAATGTGACTAACGTGATACACAAGTTATGCATTTTTTTTTAAACCACTAAAGATAAAGGTATTTCTGAAATCAGGATGGAAAGCTGTATTTTGCAAAACATACAGCCCAGCAAGCACAACATGATTGCAGCAATATCACTGTATTGTAACTGCGAGATATAAAATGTACTCAGCGATGTACTTTGTAAATTACTGGGCACTTACATGTAAAGCCAAATGTCCGCAACATAGCAGTAGGGTGAAATATTTGTACAACATGTCATTGAGACATTATAGGTTTGTCATTAAATAACATAGAAGTTACGTTGATTGTCTACTGCGATGTACTTTTTGCGTTATGCAAGACTTACATGTAACGCCAAATGTCCGCAACATAGCAGTGCTCTATAACATCCCAGCTACATATGTGGCCTATTAAAATGCGTTGGGTGACATTTGTGGCAGCTTAAAGACGTTGCCGCCATTTTGTGACACTGTAATTAGACTAATAACAATTTGCCAACTTGTGACACTAAAAAAAACCACTGAATAATTAAACAAATATCTGGAAGCAGAACTGTATTTTCCAGCTAGGTAAAACATTGATATGCCCGGTAACTTTTATACAGTGGAGAAGGGGGGGGGTTCAGAAATAAGAAAATTTTAAGTGCGCCACAGTGTTTAATACCAATGTTTTACAAAGAAGATCTTAAATAAAATACAGTTCAACTCAAACGTTGTAGCCAAACAATGAAACTCTACTTACTTCCGAGGCTTCCAGAGTATTTATGTAATTAAGAATAACCAAAAAAAAATTGACTAATAAACAGAATAAAATTCTAAAAGATTGAATTAAGATGGCAAAACTAGAAGCACTTTACAGGTAGATGGACTCCTTTAACAGGTCATAGTGTACCTACATCTGAGTCAGTAGTGTGAGACTCCATTATATAAATGATTGAAGAAAAATATACACTTACAAAATCATTCCCATCATAGGGGAGATCTGGACCAAATATCTGCTGTCATCATTCTACGTTGGGTAGAATGAGACAGACAGCAACCCAGTCCGAGATCTACCCCATGAGGTAGAACAATGTAAGGAAACCGCTAAAAAATATAACATCATCTCTCTTTTTGTCTCTGCAAAGTTGGTCATTGGGATTGTACAAATAACACAAAAATTTAGTTCATCTTGTGTATTTCGAATATGGGGTAAAAAAGGAAAATTTTCAAAAAAATAAAGATGAAACAAAGTTGAAACAAACTCTTTCAAAGGTACAGTACAATTTAAATGGAAGTTATGCCGCAAAATTTTGGTCATGACGTCATACCTTATCTTGCGTTTACAAGAATGCAAAAGTTGTCCTTAATGAAAAATTATATGGAAGTTATATGTAAAAAAAAATTATATCTAAAGCTTGCTCCTACCTTGGTCCTGGATTATTGTATGTTAAATAAGAGGGTGTTTTATTAAACCTGGAAGTAGTGTTCCCAGACACTCCTCACTGGTACTGCTGCTCTTGGTTTGCCGCGCCTCCCCTAATGCCCGCTTAGCACATCACGCTAGGGCAGCACATGGTGATCAAAATGTTGTTGGTTTCTTGCCCGAGCGTAAAACCCTGTGGAAAATGAAATGTTTCAGTTTCCTGGAATTCGTCTATTTTGCACGAAGTTCCCCTACACCGAGTAATTTAATCAAGAACCCCATGTCGACTCAATAAAATAAAGTAGATTTAAACAGATGAACTAAAATAATCCTAACGTACCTTTCCCAGGGTTACAACTGGCTCGTCGATGGAACAGAACCTCGTCCCACCAGCACAACTGTCCCGTCGATGGAATGAACGGTGCTGTAACCAAAGGAGAAAACAATATATAGTTTTTATCCAAAACGTGGTTAAAAGAAAAAGATAAAAAAAACTCCAAAAATTCCCCATGTCTCTTGTCGAAAAAGTACATTTTACACGAAAAATAATTACAATCTGGGAGGCAAATATTATCTTGAAGAACTCAAAAAATAAATTAAAAAAAAATCGAACTTACCACGCTTATTTCCCGTAGAAACGGCGTAGGCCGCCTTAAATCCCTATATGCAGAGGATATGAGCCGCCAACGAGATACGCCTCACGACGGACTCACTCTTCACAGTCTCTGGGACAGAACCTGCAGTTTCTGCAGTGCCACTAACCAAAAACAATGGCGATCCCAGAGACTTGTTGCCGACCCAGCCAAAATTCGTTAGGAAAAGAGACCAGGCACTTTGTCGAGAACACAAAAAATTAATTGGCCGGAAACCGTTTTGTAAATGTGGTGGGGACAGTAAAACACACAGTACCAACCTAATTTTCCGGGTTAAATTCAAATAAGGATGCAAACCTATTTATAAAAAACTTCCTCGCCAAAAAAATCACTAAATCCGTTTTGCAACAATGGAGGAAAAGACCCGCGGTTTTCAAACTAACCAATGAGGAAATACACCAATATTTCCATACCGGTATATGGGGGCAGCACCGACCAAGGGGATAGAAAATACGTAAAACGCACACTGAGATGTGGTCGGATCTATTTCCACGGTTGCAATTTTTATAACAAGGACGTCGAGACACCCTCCATACATAGACCGTACATTTGCCTACCGGACCCCCGCCAACATATCAAGTAGGAGAAGAATAACCCGACATCAACTGTAAAATCAATTACTGGAGATCAGAGCTTGCATCAAACCCAGGAATATTTGAACATTCAACCAATTCCCATATGAGTAAAGCTATACTAAGTGTAGAATTTAGTTGTATTTTAGTTACAGTTTTAGTCAAAAGTTTCCTTTGCTCTTTATAAATGTTTTCTCTAAGATTCATATGGTTTGACGCCATTTTTGTAAAACATTTCTACATTAATAACGTTGTTTCTGAATCTGAACCTAAAAATACACACTGAACTACTGCTTAAACTCGGCACAAGAGTGTTCAGATGTTAACTCACACGATTTCGTTTATTCTTTTAGTCTTGGTTTTTATCCCTCGTTTATCTCCCATTTACAAAAGTGCATAACTCGTATTTATTTTATCTTCTCCTCATCAAATTAATAAAGATATCAAAGGGGCGGAGCCTCGGTTGTTCCTGGTCGACCCAAATATGTTTTCGTACTATCAAAACTAGCTAATCCGTGAAGGATATGAGGTTCGGATTGTCCCAATATCCTCGAAAATAAACATAAGCGAATGAACTGTTCATCTAAATGTTTCCTTCCTGTTACTGAAACCATTTGTGATGCGGCAACGCCGCCATTCCCCAGCAGAACAGCTGTTTATTTTCGTGAACGTCAAAGAAAACCACAAAATTTCCCAGATAAACAAAACAATCAAAAGTTTCAATGTGATTTCCCGAAACCTGTGATCCCGAATTCCAACCACGATGTCCAGATAATACGGTGTGCGTAGTGTCCACAGTAATTCGATGGAATGTCTCCTTTATAAGGTAACTTTTTGGACACTATATAACCTCCAAACCTAGCTCTATAAAATACCCTTAATTTGTGTACAGAAAGACGAGTCGAAGAGCCTTGATTATTTACCTAAATAAACAAATATGTAACGTTGCCTTAAACGTAAAAATGACACGTTACATAATCCCCCCCCAACTTCAAGACGATTAACCTAAAAAGGTTAATCGGAGAGGTCCGCTGCCGACTTAAGGTCTTTGGCATGCCAACTCCCTGGTAGTACTTTACCCGATGGTTCCTGAAGCTCAAATATCCATGGAGAAATTTTATTCCTAATCACATAAGGACCAACGAATTTCGGTGCTAACTTCTTCGAGAAAAACTTCGCAGCATCTGACAACACATAATTCTTCTTCCAAACACGCTGACCCACAACAACGTTGGGTACCCTTGTACGCAGATTATACTGAACTACGTTTTTCTCTCCTGCCACCTCTAACCTTCTCTTCACATCAGCATAGAGCTTCCGGAAACCTTCGTTCTTACTTTCAGCTGCAGTTTGTACACCATTCTCTTCAGATAACAAAACTGGGTTGGAGTAATCTTTTCCTGATAAACACATATTCCTACCAAAATTAACAAAGAAAGGAGACATCCTGGTTGTCTCATGGGTTGCAGTACGAATCGCGCAGGCAAGTTTATGTATTTGTTCGTCCCACTTCCTGTGGTTGTCTTTCACATAACAACATAACATGGTTTTTAACGTACGATTCGTCCTTTCTGTTGGATTTGCTCTGGGGTGATAATACGGATTATACTGAATTTTAACCTGATAACTCTCAGCAAAACGCTTAAACTCATTACTTTTGTACTGAGTGCCATTATCACAAAGTATCAAACGGGGTACTCCGAAGACTATAAATACCTGCTCCTCAAGATGCTTGACAACAGCTTGAGTAGGGGCTGTTCGCATTGGAAAAACTAAGGAAAACTTACTCAAATAGTCCGTAACGACGAGAATCCAGCAATTACCCTTTGTCGAACGAGGTAAAGGTCCACATAAATCAGTCGAAATAATCTCCCAAGGACGAGTTGGTTTTGGGTGAGATATCATCTGATCAGATACACCTTGTGTATCACCTTTATGAGCTGCACAGACAAAGCATTTCTTTACAAAAGTTGCCACGTCCTGGCGCATTTTTGGCCAATAATATTTTTCTGCCAGTCTGTGGAAGGTTTTATACACACCCATGTGTCCTGCGGTAGGAGGATCGTGAGCTTCTCCAATAATTCTACGCCTATGATCTTTCGAACTACCTCTTTCCAATATTCGTTAGATGGTGAAAGTTGAGGGTATTCTTGTTTGACATATTTATACAACTTATTATCAGTGTATCTCCAATTCATAAATTTTAACGGTGATTCTACGACCCTCTTTACCATCTTTTGGTACCATCGATCTTTAATTGCTGTCGAAGCGTCTCTGGGTTGCGAAATTGTATCAATCATGGGTACTGCACAAGACAACATGTCCGGGACAACTAAATCTTTCCCTTTCCGATGGATTACTTCAAAATCATATTGCTGCAGTTTTACAGACCAACGAGCAAGTCTTCCACTGGGCTCTTTTAAGCTATGAAGCCATTTTAAGCTAAAATGATCTGTTATGACCATAAAGGAGATCCCCTCAATATAAGGCCGGAGCTTCTCTATCGCCCAAACCAATGCCAAACATTCTCGCTCGGTGGTCGTGTAAACACGTTCTTGCTTAGTCAAAGATCGACTCAAATAGCAAATGACTTTGTCTCCTTCAGGATAAGGTTGCGTTAAACATGCTCCTATTCCATATCCTGAGGCGTCTGTTTGAATGACAAATTCCTTGGTATAATCTGGACATGTAAGAATCGGTGCAGTCACTAAGAGTTCCTTAATCTTAATAAATGCCTTTTCGCAGTCTGGAGTCCAATCGAACTTTTGATTTTTCTTAGTTAGAGCTGTAATCGGAGCTATTATCGCTGAAAAATTCTCTATGAAACGTCTATACCAGGATATTGTACCTACAACTCTACGAACTTCTCTGACAGTTCTTGGCCTCTGGAGCTCTAACATGGCTTTAATTTTATTAGGGTCAACTCGGATGCCTCGACGGTCCACTACGAAACCTAAATAAGTCATTTCTGGCCTACACAGTTGGCATTTTTCCCAACTTACCGTTATCGTTGCATTCTGCAATCTTCGTAGGACTTCCTCAAGAATTCTAAGATGTTCAGAAAAGCTCTGTGTGACAATTACGAGGTCATCGAGATATACGTACACGTAGGGGTCTAAATCGTTTCCTATGATGCTATCTATGAGTCTCTGTCAAGTTGCAGGTGCATTATGAAGACCAAATGGTAAACGCTTAAATTGGAAGAGACCTCGTCGACAGAGAGAATGCTGTTAGTGGCTTCGATGATTCTTCCATTGGTACTTGCCAATAAGCGCTTTTGATATCTAAAGTTGACAAGTATTTAGCATCTTTCAACTTGTCAAGAGTCTCGGATACGAGTGGTAAAGGATAACTATCACGTGCCGTTACTGAGTTCAATTTGCGGTAGTCTACGCAGAACCGATATTTCTTTGTGTTTTTCTTTTGTACCATTACCACTGGTGAAGCCCATGAACTACTACTACGTTCTATTACATCCATTTTCAGCATTTCGTCGATCTCCTCATCAATAAGTTTTTGAATGACCGGTGAAACCTTATAAGAACGTTGTCTTATCGGTGCTGCATCTGTTGTAATCTTATGTTCTACTCTGTCTGTACATCCCAGTGAGTCACCCATAATAGTCTTATATTTAACGACCAATTCCTCTAGTCGTTCTGATTCATAAGGTGTAAGAGTTGTTTGTTGGTCTGATGTTTCTAAAGAACAAATCACATCTTTATTATCGGCAAAGTGCCACTCATTAGTACTTAAGATCGGTACTATACCCATCGAAATCCAAAAATCTAATCCTAAAATCAAAGTGTGCGGCAACTCAGGAACGACGACGACCTCTATTAACCTAAATTTATCCTGAACTCGCATAGGAAGCTGCACTGTCCCAATACTACTCGTGCTTTGACCATTTGCCACAATACAACTCGTCTTCTTTGTCGTATCAAGTGAAAAACCAAACCTCTCGATGATTGACCAACCATGATTCCCTAAAAAGGTACGTGAAGCCCCGGAATCCAACAAACCTAATAACTTATTTCCGAGCACATCCACTTCTAAATAAGGCCTCTCATCTTTACGAGCATGACTTATCACATAATCTAAGACGTACGTTAGCCTATCGGTCGATGCTTGTTCAGGCTGACTCGAAGGTCGACCACCTACGAGCGCCTGGGTCCGTTTCCCTGACGATTACAATTTCGACATTCTCTTACTGTTACCCCTGCTTGACCACACGAATAGCACTGCTTGCCTCTAGGTAATGCGCACCCGATCGCCATGTGTCCTGTTTGATTGCATCTGTAGCAAACAACGTCCCTATTCGCCCTACCAGATCCAACACCCTGTGGTGGTTGTCCATCTCTGTCATTTACACTAGACTGACCACTAGCTGGTTGCTGTCTGTCTCTATCAGCTCTAGCAGCGAAACTGCTTGCTGGCTGCTGCCTATCTCTGTTTAATCTATTATCAGGAATATTCAAATTCTGTTGATTTGATGTCCCGGCACCTGATATTTGAATTGCATCAACCCCTGTTGGAAAATCGTCAAAATCGCTCTCTACGTCAACGTAGGCCAAGTCAGGTTCAATAGATTGGTTTCTTCTAGGAGTAAAATTCTCCTCCTCTAACCCATATCTCTGGTCTATTCTACGACACAAATCCTTTAAATGTGATAGGCTATTGACCTCAGTAGCAATAAATGTCCGCGATATTTCTGAAGACGATAGCTAATTTCGCCTCTTCAGAAACAGGACAGCCAAGTCTTTGGAAATACGTGTTCATGACAGCAATATAGGTCCCTATAGACTCTCCAGGGCCTTGTTTACGTTTTTGGATCTCCTTCAATAGCTTCTCGCCATATGAAGAAGGAAGATACTCTGCCATGAACCTCTGTTCCAGCTGTTCGCATGTATGAACTTCTCTACGAACATCTTTATAAAAAGTATAGGCTGACTTTTCAAAAAGATCAATGCCTGAGTTCAGTAGAACCTTTTTACTAACTCCTCTAGCCTGACTCAACTCGTCCACTCTCTCAAAAAATGTGGTGACGGAGATTGTACCCCTCTCGCCTGTAAACTTTAAGTTCCACTTATGCGGAGGTACAGGTGCAACATGATATGAAGTACCAGGATCACTTGACATTGGTACTGGCGACGAACAAGAAAATGGTCGTGACTGAGCAATTGGTGCAATGCTACTTTGGAGGGCAGCTAGACTCAAAGGAATGGTAGACGGTTGTTGATAATGAAAAGCTGATGCACCGTCATTCTGGATCGGCATAGGGAGTGGTGCTTGTACTGATGTTTGAGTTGGGTTCGTAAGCACTTGCATTTGCAATGGAGCAATGACCGACGGTTGATTTGTGGGCTGTTGAGCTGTTCTTTGTGTGCTCGAGTGCTGTGGTTGTGGGAGTTGAGACTGGCTGGGAATGTTGCCAACATTTGTCGAGTGATCTGAGCTTCGACTTGTTGATTGGGTTTCAGATGCTTCATCATCATCTGAGGTAACGCCAACTCTTAGTAAATCTGTTGCTTGGCTCTGCAATCTCCCAATCAAACTCAAGGTTTCCGCAACCAGTATGCCTTTTGTTTGGCTTTCTTCGAAGTTGGACGGATTCATGTTGTTAATCCTGGCTAACACGTGTTCCAACCTTACAGCGATTTTCCTAAACTCTCCCCCTTTACTCGTACCAGAGAACTTCTCTACCAGCGGTACCAGACTATCAAGCTTCTTCATGCAGCTAAAAGCATCCTGGCCAAATTTAAAGGGATACAGAGGGTATCTCATACTTCCATCAGTCCTTTCTCTCTGTCTAATCAATATGAGCTGTTGCTTTATCTCTTCCACCGATCCAATGGCTATGCCTCTCCATGTTAATTCGTAGATTAACTCGTCTTTGACTAAGTACCTTATGTCAGACAACCGACTCAAAGAAATAGCCATGGTGCCTTTTATATTCAAACTTTAAACTTTAATTAAAACTGTTTATTATACCTCCCAATTATAAAAACTAAACCACGCAATAACAAACACAAAGTTCACTTTAAATTCACTAGTGAAAATCACTATAAATTTTCTCACAAATGTAGAAAATATAAAACTTAAATACGGGCAGACGCGAACAAAATCGAAGAACACCGGAGCAGTAAGAAAATAAAATTTATTTGCATTTAAAAATGTAATCATAATTTATGTTAAGTATTTGTACAACCAACTATGACGTCCAACCTTGCAGAGAGAAATAACTACTTAAATCCTAAATTAGAATTAACAAGTAGCCATAAAAAAAAGTAAAAAAAATTAAAAGAGAGACAAGAGCTTGGGCAGTGTTTAGGTCTTATGTTCCATTCCTGCGTGAGTAAAACCAAAAAAAAAAAATAATTGCGCTTATCCTAGCTGAACTGGATTAAAATTAAAGTTAAGTGATGTTTGTTTACCTCAGCAAAAACTTTAAGTTCCACTTCCATCCCTAAATGGAACGTACAACAGACTATATATATATATATATTTATCGGTTTCATATACAACAGACTACCTATAACAAAAATTCCAAAGCTGTTGTACACAGTTAACGCTAGGGTATACTCCTGCTATTGCAGAACGGCTCCACAAATAAACTCCTCAAAAAAACCCAAATCGCCGTATACAATGATTTTTCTAAAAAGAATAAATCAAAACCCACTTTAACCTGCTTACCTACTCTGAGCATTGCTTAAGGTCACATCATCCCTTAATATATAAGTGAACGCAATAAACATCGGAACAGATGTTCATGTTATAGAAATCGTAAAATATGCTCAATTAAAAAAAAATCCGCTCGCTGAAATTGCGTTGAATTAGACTAGTAAGGATGTTGTGTGTAATTCAAAAAAAAAATTAAAAAAATTACCGATGGTATTAAAAAATTTTATACAAATAACGTCTTGGTAGGACTGCAACTCTCTAATAATTGTTAAAATGAAATTCCCAAAATTTTAACTAAATTGATGCAAACCATGGTCAAGAAGACCCTAGGATCGTACCGAAAGGTGGCCAAAAAAAAATTTAAAAAAAAATTTTTTTGGTGTCGACCACAGTAGCCCAATAATCAAAAAAAGATTAATTAGTGGCTCACTAAAATTTTCAAAATATTACTCTACCCTGGTGGAGTAGGGAGGAAAAAAGTTAAAACAAATGATGATAGGTTGTTAAAACGCGAGGGTTACAGGTACAAGTACAAGGTACTACTATGCACCAAAAAAAAATTTGCAGCAAGAAAATCAAGTTTCCTTTCTTAAAAAAAAATTTAAAAACAAAAATATTTAAAAAATATTTTCAAAAAAAAATTAAAAATGTTTAAGTGGGGTTGCAGCTCCTATTAGTGAACCTTAAAAAAATTTAAATAAAATCAACACCAGAAAAATCTTATTCGAGTTGTCATGCAACAGTTTTTGTTCTTTTCCTTAAAAAAAAACAGTTGTCAATTCCCTTTCCTCTCCCAAAACTGTGGCAATGTGAAAAGTAAATGAGCTAGAAAAATTAATTTACTATACAAAAAAAAATGTTGAAAATTAATTTACTTAAGAATCATAAGGTATAAAAATCGTAATTGCAAAAAAACCAATCAGTTTAGGAAAAGTTAAAAAAATATTTATGTTACAAAAAAAACAACCGATGTTAGTATATTTGTTTAAAATTATTACTAAAGGAAACAAACAAAGTGAGTACTCATTTACTGTACCACTATAATAATGTGAACCTAAGTTTTAAACTTTGCACTCAACCCCGTAAAGAATTATCTTGTGTGCCCTTTCAAAAAACAAATATGAAAACAATTTCAAGGTTCACCTATAAGAACGTTGCAAAACTAAATCTGCCTACTCAAGTGTTTTTACACACAACATCTAACAAAATTTTACTGCTTAATGCATTCTCAGATCCCTATTCCTGGTGTTCACGAGATATAAAATTAAGTTGGGCCCTTTCGACAACTATTAGTCAAAGCAAAATTACCAAATGTCCAAGGGCTAATGAGACCCTATCACTTACAAATGACATTTTGAAATGAAACAGTTGGGAATAATCCTGCGTAAAAACCAGACAACAAAAATCAAGAAGCCAAAACTATTACATTAATTTTAAAAGAGCATAATAACCTCCCGGCCCTGAATAAACTTTTGTTATAACAAAACCCGGCCTAAAACCAAAAACCTTTTTATTAGACATTTCCCCTATTTCCTAAGTATAATGTCAATAAACCCAAAAACTTGTGATTTCCATTCCAATCCCATCTGTACCCTATATATTTTCAACCGGCCAAACACCCACAGGCGAAACAATATCTTATTTCAAAGAAAGGGTGAAGATATTCTGAAGCACCCTGTGAAAATAGGACACTATTATGGAAAATTGTTCAGATCAGTGTTCTTACTAATTTTTAACCTAAATATATCTAGTTCCCTTATGTGCATGTTACTATTTTAATTCCTATCATAATTAAATAGATCACAAAATTTGTCTTTCTCCGCGAATCTGCAAGGTCCTGGAAGATGTGAGACTCAGCCTGTAGGCCAAATTTGGATGTATTGTAATTTAGCGAAAACCGAAGTTGCGAAATCCTAAAAAGATTAGCAGGAAGTCCTCGTTCCTCGATTTCTACACTCCGAACCAAACATTTATTCCATTTCCACCCAGCTCGCGGGAGGAAAACCCCTAATTATTGCAATATAAAAGGTAGCTAGCTCCTTTACACCCTGTACAACTATCAGATTTAAAAAAAAATAGATGCCCTCATCAATGTTTAGTCGCCTAAAGGAAAACCTATTGTTTTTAAATTTATTCTTAGGCTGAAATCTTTTTTTTTTTAGAAATCAATGATCTTAAATTTATTGTTTAACCTGAACACTTTCCCATTTATTCCACAACAGTGTATTGTAATTTAAAAATTTGCTTCATTATTTGAGGTCATCAGTATGAAATTATTTTAAAATTAAAAAAAATTAAATAAAAAAAATTATTTCCCGATTGTCCACAACTTCCAAGTTTTCATCCCTAAATACATAGGTACTTTCTCAGTCTAACACCATCCATCGTTATCCAACATAACGCTTTAATTTCAGAAGCAACAAAACGAAGATTAAGTTGAAAAGCTGAGCAAGTAAGTTGGAAGTTGCTTTACAATGGGCGCAGATGACAGGCCCCCTTAAGTACACGCCACTCTCCTGAAATGCAAACTAACGAAAAAAACTGAACATTTGGCATGAAATTAAAATAATTTCATATCATACCAGTATCCTCCAAAAACAAAACGTTTTTTACTATAAGACCCAAACACCTAACCAATAAATCTTGTTATTCAAAATTATGATTTGGAAGTAAAAGATTTATTTATTCCTGCCTGATCAACTAAGACAAAAAAAGTTCACCTTTTTGTAACTCAAGAAGTTCCCGTTTGGTCCCCTAAAAAAAATATAACCTGTCTGGTCACCCTTTAAAACTACGACCACTATACAAACCGTTTAGACCAAACGAGAATTCGAGAAGTTATGTTTATCGAGAAAAAATAATCTTTTTAAGAAAAATTAAATTATTTAAAAAAGTAGTAAAATTTTTACCAATTACCCCCGCCTAGCATTTATATTTAGTTGAAAGTCTCTCTTAAATTCACTGACCAATTTCACGGCCTCACAATGACATTACTTAAAAAATTTCTGAACTTTACAAGTGAACTAAAAAAAATCAAAAAACTTATATCTATATCTGTCTCAGTTAAACATTTCTTTTGTGTTATTATATCTAGTTGGGCTTCAAATTCATTTTCTCTGTATTCAATCCGGAGCAGGCAAAACTTCTCAAGGCTCAAACATAAATGTTTGCTCTCCATTGGCCATGACCAAGCTATGACCTGAACGCAGAAAAAAATTACAGAAGAAAATAATTGTGAACCAGAAAAACTTTAATTGATAGAAATACTCGTAGGTCATTTTTAAAAAAAATGCACTCCAAAGCCCGACGCTGTATTTTCTACCAAGAAAAAAATTTGGCCGGTCACGAAAACACAACTAGACATGGCAACCAAAGACCTAAAAAACTGTCCTACAAAAAAGATACCCCAAAAAATGTTAACTGGACCTCTGGCGTTGATGTTCAGCCAATATGTTGCTCTAGGAATTTTAGCCTTGTGTTCCCTAAACTTCCGAGCCGACACTAGTAGTAGTAGTACCCTCCTCTGACCCGATGTAACTGAGTGACGTAAGATGTTAAATGCCATCAACAGTTACCACCAAAAAACAAGAAAAGAAAATGACAAAGCAAAATATACCCATTTTCCTTTTCTTTCATTACTAATTAATACTTTTAACTAAACAAAGCTACCAGCTGTTAAGCTATATTTACTTTAAAACAACTCAGCCAAGAAAAATTTGTGTGAAACCCTGTAAAAACATTCCAATTTCCAAGTGTTCCACAAAAAATTAAAATCACCAAAGAAAAATAACTTGTTGACCTAAATAAATTGACTGCACTAAAAAATAATCGGTGAAACAATTTCTATCTTATCACAAGCAGGAAATAATAACATATAAGTAGTAGGCAACCTGCAAAAAAAAATTGTTAGAAAAAAACACACTACCTATGTCATATATTTAAAACATAAAAAGACCATGTCTGGAGGTCCATCCACCTATAAATCAACAAATAAAAATTGAAGTAAATTTACATTGCTGTATTTATTTTTCTTAAAAAAATTTAAAAAATTAAAAAATGTTTTCCGTACAAAAAAACTTTAAAGAATTAAGACATGAGTTGGACTCCGTTCAATAAAAACTCCCATGTTTTTTATCTACTTATTCTTCCTTAATAAATAAAAATGAATCTTTTATTTTCCAGGAAAAAACCTGTGAAGATAAGCTAACAAAAACCTATGAGAATTACTAAAACAACAAAACAAATTCCAAATCGACGCTCAAATATTACCAAAAAATATTTAAAAAGTGTTATTTCCAAAAACCAATAATCTTGTTTTTTATTAAAAAAAATGATTGGTTGTCAAAAAACACCGACAGCCACTGAAAGCTTTTAACCTGGCTTTGGCTGTACCACAAAAAAAAATTTATCTAAAAAAAATAAAAAAATATTAAAAATAATTTTTCCTTTTTTTTTCAAATTCAAAAAAAAAACAAAAAAATTACATCAGATGTTAAAAAAACTAGCCAAAACTCACGTTGGGCGCCAATTTGTGGCCTTTTAAAATGCGTTGGGTGACATTTGTGGCAGCTTAAAGACGTTGCCGCCATTTTGTGACACTGTAATTAGTCTAATAACAATTTGCCAACTTGTGACACTAAAAAAAACCACTGAATAATTAAACAAATATCTGGAAGCAGAACTGTATTTTTCAGCTAGGTAAAACATTGATATGCCCGGTAACTTTTATACAGTGGAGAAGGGGGGGGTTCAGAAATAAGAAAATTTTAAGTGCGCCACAGTGTTTAATACCAATGTTTTACAAAGAAGATCTTAAATAAAATACAGTTCAACTCAAACGTTGTAACCAAACAATGAAACTCTACTTACTTCCGAGGCTTCCAGAGTATTTATGTAATTAAGAATAACCAAAAAAAAATTGACTAATAAACAGAATAAAATTCTAAAAGATTGAATTAAGATTGCAAAACTAGAAGCACTTTATAGGTAGATGGACTCCTTTAACAGGTCATAGTGTACCTACATCTGAGTCAGTAGTGTGAGACTCCATTATATAAATGATTGAAGAAAAATATACACTTACAAAATCATTCCCATCATAGGGGAGATCTGGACCAAATATCTGCTGTCATCATTCTACGTTGGGTAGAATGAGACAGACAGCAACCCAGTTTGAGATCTACCCCATGAGGTAGAACAATGTAAGGAAACCGCTAAAAAATATAACCTCATCTCTCTTTTTGTGTCTGCAAAGTTGGGGGATTGTACAAATAACACAAAAATTTAGTTCATCTTGTGTATTTCGAATATGGGGTAAAAAAGGAAAATTATCAAAAAAAATAAAGATGAAACCAAGTTGAAACAAACTCTTTCAAAGGTAAAGTACAATTTAAATGGAAGTTATGCCGCAAAATTTTGGTCATGACGTCATACCTTATCTTGCGTTTACAAGAATGCAAAATTTTGTACTTAATGAAAAATTATATGGAAAAAAAGATAAAAAAAACTCCAAAAATTCCCCATGTCTCTTGTCGAAAAAGTACATTTTACACGAAAAATAATTACAATCTTGGAGGCAAATATTATCTTGAAGAACTCAAAAAAAATTTTAAAAAAAATCGAACTTACCACGCTTATTTCCAGTAGAAACGGCGTAGGCCGCCTTAAATCCCTCTATGCAGAGGATATGAGCCGCCAACGAGATACGCCTCACGACGGACTCACTCTTCACAGTCTCTGGGACAGAACCTGCAGTTTCTGCAGTGCCACTAACCAAAAACAATGGCGATCCCAGAGACTTGTTGCCGACCCAGCCAAAATTCGTTAGGAAAAGAGACCAGGCACTTTGTCGAGAACACAAAAAATTAATTGGCCGGAAACCGTTTTGTAAATGTGGTGGGGACAGTAAAACACACAGTACCAACCTAATTTTCCGGGTTAAATTCAAATAAGGATGCAAACCTATTTATAAAAAACTTCCTCGCCAAAAAAATCACTAAATCCGGTTTGCAACACTGGAGGAAAAGACCCGCGGTTTTCAAACTAACCAATGAGGAAATACACCAATGTTTCCATACCGGTATATAGGGGGCAGCACCGAGCAAGGGGATAGAAAATACGTAAAAGACACCCTCCATACAACGAAAATAACCAGACGGACTATAAGAAGCTCAGCATTGAAACCATCAACTGTAAAATCAATTACTGGAGATCAGAGCTTGCATCAAACCCAGGAATATTCGAACACTCAACCCATTCCCATATGAGTAAAGCTATACTGAGTGTAGAATTTAGTTGTATTTTAGTTACAGTCTTAGTCAAAAGTTTCCTTTGCTCTTTATAAATGTTTTCTCTAAGATTCATATGGTTTGACGCCATTATTGTAAATTTCTACATTAATAACGTTGTTTCTGAACCTGAACCTAAAAATACACACTGAATTACTGCTTAAACTCGGCACAAGAGTGTTCAGATGTTAACTCACACGATTTCGTTTATTCTTTTAGTCTTGGTTTTTATCCCTCGTTTATCTCCCATTTACAAAAGTGCATAACTCGTATTTATTTTATCTTCTCCTCATCAAATTAATAAAGATATCAAAGGGGCGGAGCCTCGGTTGTTCCTGGTCGACCCAAATATGTTTTCGTACTATCAAAACTAGCTAATCCGTGAAGGATATGAGGTTCGGATTGTCCCAATATCCTCGAAAATAAACATAAGCGAAAGAACTGTTCATCTAAATGTTTCCTTCCTGTTACTGAAACCATTTGTGATGCGGCAAGGCCGCCATTCCCCAGCAGAACAGTTGTTTATTTTCGTGAACGTCAAAGAAAACCACAAAATTCCCCAGATTAACAAAACAATCAAAAGTTTCAATGTGATTTCCCGAAACCTGTGATCCCGAATTCCAACCACGATGTCCAGATAATACGGTGTGCGTAGTGTCCACAGTAATTCGATGGAATGTCTCCTTTATAAGGTAACTTTTTGGACACTATATAACCTCCAAACCTAGCTCTATAAAATACCCTTAATTTGTGTACAGAAAGACGAGTCGAAGAGCCTTGATTATTTACCTAAATAAACAAATATGTAACGTTGCCTTAAACGTAAAAATGACACGTTACACATAACATTGTTAAACAAATTATTTTTCACCAGTTAACATTATGAAGAAGTTTATGTGATATAAAATTGCTAGTTGCAATACTTTATCGCCAAATAACATTACATGGAAGTTGATATGATATATTATTGCAACCCTTATTAATTTTATCACTAAATAACATTATAGAGACGTTGACGCGATTTAAAGTTCATTTCTGCATTTATAACAGTGCAATATTACTAAATAACGTCGCAAAGAAGTTAACATGGCACTTTCTCGAGATGTTCTTACATATGTTACATCAACGTTAAGAGGCAACGTGGCATCAACGTTAAAAGGCAACGTGACATCAACGTTAAAAAGCATCATGACATACACGTTCCCGAGAATATCCTATAGGATATTCTTGAGAACGTGTCTGTGGAGGCGAAAAGTTCTGACTGCGAATCAGCCGCGAAGAATCATGTTTGCCAATGCTTTTTATTAAAATAAATATTTATTTTATTAATATATAAAATAAATATTTATATTTATAAATACCTAAATATTTATTTTATTTACTTATAAAATATTTATTTCATTAAAAAGCATTGGCAAACTCTCCGCGCCTGATTCGCAGCAAAAACTTTTCGCCTCCAAGCTGGTTGGTCCCAAAACAGTCCTTCGCGACAAATCAGTGTTTTTAAAATAAATACACCACAAGTAAACTTTTAATAAATTGTATTTATTAATAATATATATATATATTAACTTGAACAGAAACAAATAAACTTTTTAACATTCCAGAGGTAATATACTTATATGGCCTCTTACTCCCACCCAAAAAGTTAATTTAGTTTCAAAAAAATTCTTAAATATTTAACTGTTTATTTGTCTTCATTATGCATTTAAAATATATACAAGCTTAAAAACAAAGTTTTGAAAAATATAGGTTTTTAATTTTTCTCAAAAATATGGATTGTGAGTCCTATGTTACCTGTCGTGTAACATAGTGCCACATTAACTTTGGAACGTTAAAAATATAAATTTAATAAATTAATACTTAACATTAATGACTTTTACTTTTTTGCCCTAGTTTTGCAAAATCTAGCAACGTTTTTAAAAAATTATTGCATTTTTGAAACGGTTACGGTTTCGCGATAATAGCCTACGCATTTTTATTATTTCCCATTAGCTAAATGGCAAAATATTTTAGAGAAAACGCTCTCCTGAAAAGTTACCAAAAACCTACTAGGTTTTGCAAAAGTAGGGCAGTTTTGTCCTTTTTATAGTTTTAATAATAAAATAGAATTTATCAGTCTTTGGTTAAATTATAATAAAGGTTGTGCACCGGCGTATGAGATACATTTAAAGTGTCTCAAAATTAGACGTCAATATTTTAACCATGTATTCTATGTCCAAAAATAAAGATAATAGATAATAAATTTTATATAAGCTATGTTCCAAAATTGCTTCCTTTCCGAGATACAGGGTGTTAAATTTAAAAAATAAAAATCGATTTTTTTACATATTATGCACAGTTTTCAATGTATTGTTTTCAAAATTGATACTTGCATGGGGATTCTTTAAGATGCGAAATCCGAATGTGGACACATTTTTACTACAGCCGTTAGAGGGCGCTTCACACTGCACTTTTGATGGTTTAAAATGACTGTAACTTTTTTCTCAGTGTACTTTCTTACGTTTTTTGTTAAGAAAGTAATTTCGTAAACAATATTCAGCTAAGAAGGTGCACTTCTTAAAATCCGCTAAAATTAGCCGATTTCGAGATATTTAGGTTTTTAGTGTTCGATCCTGCACTGGAATATTTCTAATGAATTTGATTTCCATATTCGAGTTTTGCATCCCAAAAAACCCTTGGGTAATAAATTTGAAAATAATAAGTTTAAAAACTTCATAATTTCAAAATAATATTTAAAAAAAATCGATTTTTGGACCATAGCTTTTATAAACTTTTTTCTCTATTTTGGTTGTAAAATACGTGGTTAAAATAATGACGTCTAATTTCGGGACACCCTGTATATAGGGTGTTCCAAGTTAAGTGTCCACCATTGCTAAATTTATTATTAAAGATAAAAAAAAGTTTAAACTGGCAAACTAGTAGAACTTTTGCAGCTCTTTAAGATGGCCAAATTAAAATAAAAATTCGAGCATCGCGTTTTCGAGTTTATTCAAAAAACATATTTATTTATTTTTTAAATAGAGCAACCTGTATTTTATTGCCTTTCAATTCCAAACAAAAATAGTGTTTGAATGTTTTTCATAAAGTTAAAAATAACAAAGATATTCCAAATTCAAAATTAGACTGTTTTCTACCAAATAAAATTTCAGTACTTGCATAATTTTTAATTTTAAATATCTTCATTATTTTTGGCTTTGGGAAAAAAAATTAAGAAACTATTTTTGTATAGAATTTAAAGACCAATAAAAAAAAATACAGGGTGTTAATTTTTTTTTTAAATGATATATTATTGAAAAAACTTGAAAATGTGATGTTTGATTGTTTTTTTGATTTTACCATCGTAAATGGTGTCATTATTACCAATCTACCGCACGAGTCAACCATTGAGAGCTGCTTCCAGTCTGTTGTCATTGATTTCATTATGGAGTAGCTGCCTTAAGTTAATGAATGAGTATGCAAAACTCTGATACACCTGGATACGCCACTGGGTCGTGGACTTTCTTGTCTTTAGTAGATTCTTAGTCTGAAAAAAAAACTTACATAGGTATAGAGTTTAACAGTACATGAAAATCAATAGCCCATGATCTTAAATCGCTTACAAACAAATCTTTTTTAACAAAACTGATCATTACATTGAAGACAACAACAGTTATTGTTTACCCCCTCTCGCCTACTATCAGACACCCTTTGCTCTTTGTTAGTCACCCCTTGCTTATCACCGACCACCCCTTGCCTATCCTTATCCAAAACCCCTTGGAAAATCTCAGAGACCCCCCTAATTCCATGTGCACATGATCATCAAAACCATCGAAATTAAGCCCCAAACTTGCATTAGGAACATATCCTTTTTCTTCTGCTTGCTTAGAGCTTACCTCAGAAGTTTTTGATTTCATGAATGCTGAACCTTTGTGAAAACCCTTTGAAATACCCCCTTCAAAAACTCCAGCCCAAATCTTTTGCCTTAATCTTCGCCGATGCCTAGCCGAAACGTTTTTAAATGCCTTATGCATTAGAAAAAAATACTTACCACTTACCGATGGACGAGACGATTAAAAAAATCACGGCAGCTTCCACCTCAGTTGATTGATTGGCAGAAGTGACAGATCAACGCTTGCGCACGTCTTGGAATTCTCTCGGTATTAGCTTGTCTAACGAACTGTCACGATCAGCTGTTTTTCGATCCAAGATGGTCGCCATAGGACAAACAAAGCGTTTTCCCATAAGCCGCAATGTTAACAAAAACGTAATTTTAAAAAAAAGTGAAACGATTTAATTTACAACAAAGATGCTGTTTTAAGTATTGAACCTTTGTACACATGGGAAAAATGCGTTTTTCTTTAAAAAAATCAATTGAAGCCAGTAAATCTCAAATAAAAGGGACCATGTTTTGTTCAAAAGTCAGGTTATGTTTTTATTTACTTTTGTTTTTTTTTTAACTTTTTTTCCAGTTTTTTACTCAGTTTGAATCATTATTATTAGTTTCTGTGCTGTTATGAATTGTGGCAGCTGGGGAGAGGGAGATAATGTTAGTTTTGATGGGATGCCAAGTATTTTGACCTTAAAAAATCATCTTGATTTAAATGAACTAGGTATCAGCTCAAAGAAGGGAAAAGAAAGTGGATAAGTGCTCTATTACCTAACTTAACAGAGGATAAATTGAAATATTCGAAAGTTTTTTGTCAGATTTGTTTTGGATAAATGTGTAACTGCCATTTTGGCAACATTTTCTATTGGGATCTTTTTTGTGCTTGAGTGGACCTTTTGCAGAAGTGTAACATAGAATTGTGTTAAACTTTAAGAAATATTTCACTATGATTTTTTTACTATTCTAGGCAAGCAACTTTCAAAACTAGAATACAGCAATGATCATGACTGGGTCTCTCCTGAATGGATTATTATTTCAAAACGGTTGAAAAATTTTAAAAATGATGGTTGAAAAAAGGGTCTAGAGAAGAAAGAACAGGAAAACAATATTTAACCTCATATTGTGAATAATGAGCTGAACCAAATTTGTACACCATCCTACAGAACTCTTAAATAATGGTAGTGTAGCGTCTTGTATAGTGTCGAGTGAAGTCCTGTATCATCAAAGTTTCTTTTTCTTTAATAAATATTTATTTTACAGACCTCAAAACAGTTTAGAATAAACTGGTGAATTTGACAATCTCCCTAACTCAAACCTCTTTTTATCTTAAACTATTTTGGTGCAAATTTTCCTTTATTTCCATGCTTTTTGACACCTAAAACTTGTACACCGTAAAATTTGTATAGTATCTGACTGGACCTACTACAAGTCCTGTTATGAAATTTCTACGGTACCGTTCTGAGCTTATTACCAAAAAAATTTTTTTATGGCATCATTAATAATAGATGGAAAAAAAGTCATCTTTGTTGACTTTGATGACCACAAGAAAAACAAATAAGTTCTCGCAGATATTTTTTTCAATTTCTCTCAAAAAAACTTGGGTTCTAATACTCCTAATGCGTCATATGCTGTTATGACCAATTGTAGAGTAGAGTATATATTTATTTGCATAAACTTTTAGATACATAATTGAGCAAATATTGTTACAAAAAAACAGAAATAAAAGTAATAGTAACAGTAGTAATACAACAGCGAATATTGTACTGTTGTAAAATTTGAACAGTACTTACTGTTGTGAGCTGATGAACCTTAGGTTTGACCGTTGATTGGTATAAAGCGAAAAATTAATTAGGTTGCTGGTTCATAAAATTAGTTTACCAATCACCTGCGAATAATTTAATTAATTATGAAATCTGAACTGAAAATAATTACGAACAGTTGAAGATGCACTTACCCCTGTTTTTGCAGCGTGTTGTTCGTGACGTCTTTCACACAGAAGTGATTTTTCGACAGCAATTGTCATATATCGAAGCGCGCACACCCCCAATGTACAAATTCAACTGGTTGAGTGCGCGAAGATGCAATTGAACATGCTCAGAAAGTAAAATAAAATAAAGTTTTCAATCGCATTCGCCAAAATTCTTAAAGACAAATACGAACGTATAAACGCGAGAAAAATATTAAAATAAAACAAAATTCTTATACCCAAAAGTATATTTACAAAGGCGAGTGAATTTTGGACATTCTGCCCGCCTAAAAATTACATTGATGTAATTTTTAAATGTTTTCAGATTCAAAGTTCATCGGTAAAGGACATAGCTTTACCAGAGGTCTTTGAAATATTCCTGAGACAGTGCGCACAGTGGCAACACGTGAGATTTGATCTTCACCTGGGTGAAGGGCAATAATTCTACCAAGCGACCATTTTGTCGGTGGTAAATTATCCGACTTTATGTGTACCATAGTACCTATAGCAGGGGCGGGACAAGTGGGTTCCAGCCACTTGGACCGCTGCTGCAGTGTATGTAAATATTCCTTAGAATAACGCGCCCAAAAATCCTGATGTAATCTTTGGATCATCTGCCATCTAGAGAGGCGGTTTAGTTTGATACTGGTTACATCAGGATCGGGTAAACTACAAACAGGTTCTAGAGTCAAAAAATGATTTGGTGTCAACGCAGACAAATCATTGGGGTCGCTAGATAAAGGAGACAATGGTCTAGAATTTAATAGCGCTTCCACTTGTACTAAGACCGTATAAAGCTCTTCGTACGTTAAAATCTGGCTTCCGATAACGCGATACAAATGCGTTTTTACCGCCTTTACTCCACTTTCTGCTAATCCAGAAAAGTGTGGCGCCCCTGGGGGGTGAAAAAACCACTCAATGGATTCCGCGGCTGCCGCTTGTTTAAATATTATCTGTAATTCCTTATTTGCACCCTTAAACGTAGTTCCTTGGTCTGATATTATTTTTGAGACCCTTCCTCGACGTGCCATAAAACGCCTTAAAGCACACAGAAAAGCTTCGCTAGAATAATCCGAAACTAATTCGATATGAAGAGCCTTGGTAGAGAAGCAAACGAATATGCAGATCCAAGCCTTAAGCGTTTTATTTCCGCGAACTTTTCTGCTTAATGATATGGATATTGGACCCGCATAGTCACAACCGACTACGGTAAAACTTTTGACAGCAGATATGCGTAATTTGGGTAAGTTTCCCATTTTTGGTTCAAAAGGTTTCGGATTAAGTCGCCAACAATTTTTACAGTTAGCGATAACGGTTCTTATCGCCCGCTTAGGAGATAATATCCAGAAATTTTGAAAAATTAAGAACTGTAAAGTTTGCAAACCTGGGTGCAAATAAGATTTATGATAGTGTTCAATGAGGAGCGTAGTTAATCTATGTTGTCGTGGTAAAAGAATCGGGTGTTTCTGGTCATATGAAAGATCAGAATATCGGAGGCGACCTCCAACCCGCAATATATTTTTATTATCAAGAAAAGCGTCTAACTTTCTAAAAGGCTTTGAAATGCGTTTTTTCGCATTAATATTTGAGATTTCTTGAGAAAATGTGACTGTTTGAACATGCCTGATCAGAAAAATAAGAGCGAGATTAAGTTCTGACAGGACTATGGGTCCAGTACGATAAGCAAGATTTCTTTTAAAGCAGATAAAACGATACCAGATAGCGATTATCCTTTGAATTTTAGAAAGCGAAGAATATTTGTTTAAAAGAATATCAAAAAACTTGTTTTCTGTAAATGCGACCAAAGTTATTTTCCTTTCTTCACCAAGAACTTCGTCCGAATCCAATGGTTCAGAATAAATGCTTGGTGGCCAATGCTCATCAGGCATTGAAAGCCAATCTGGACCGCACCACCAAAGGGGCGTATTTAACAATTCTGACGGCAACAAAGTTCTTGTTGCACAGTCTGCGGGATTATCATTTGTGCGTACATGCTGCCATATTGCAGCTGGTAGTTTATTTTGAATTTTCGCAACCCGGTTGGCGACAAATGTTTTGTATCTATAAGGGGGATTTTTAATCCAGCTAAGAGCGATTGTGGAATCTGACCACGCGAAAATTTTAGAAATTTTAATTTTATCTCCTAGAATTTTTAAAATTGCGGAAACAAGATCAACCAGTAAAACAGCGGCTACTAGCTCTAATCTCGGGATTGAAATTGTTTTTACCGGAGCGATTTTTGCTTTAGCAGCAATGAGAAAAGTGCAGATTTTATTATTTTGTAAAACGCGAAAATACGCTATACTAGCGTAAGCTTTTTCTGACGAATCACAGAAAGCGTGAAGTTGACATTCTGTAAAATTATCAATAATAAAACGTCGCGGTAAAGAAAAGTTTTGAATAAGGCCTAACTCAGATTTATATTTTAACCAACGTTGGCGTATAAAGGGGGAAACTTCCTGGTCCCAGTCATATTTTTGTTTCCACAGAAGCTGCAATAGATCTTTGGAGAACAGGCTCAGAGGTGAGAGCCATCCTAGTGGATCAAAGCATCTTGCAATTTCTGACAGAATCGTGCGTTTTGTACATTCTCGTTCCAATGGATCTACGCGATAGGTAAAAATATCTTTACAAGGAATCCATTGTAAGCCTAAAATTTTTATTGTTTCAGATTCTGAATCGAAATTAAACGAGTTTGAGTGCAAGTAAGACTCCGGAAGGTCTTGTAAAAATGACTTATTGTTGCTTGCAAATTTTCTAAGTTCGAACCCACCGTTTCCCAATAGTTCTATAAGTTGATCGCGTAAATTTCTAGCTTCTGAGAGGTTATTTGCATTACAAATTAAATCATCAACGTAAATTGAGGTTTTGAGTACCTCACGAGCTTGAGGAAACTTGTTTCCTTCATCCTGTGCTAATTGAGCAATGACGCGGTTAGCGAGATATGGAGAAGAGCTCAGACCAAAAGTGACCCGTTTAAAACGCATGTCTTTTATGGGCTCGTTGGGAGTGAATCTCCATATTATTCTTTGAAAATCCCTATGAATAGGGGCAATTAAAACTTGTGTAAACATGCTTTTAAGATCACAAGTAAAGACCACAGAAGAAATACGAAAACTGAGAAGTAGAGCAAAAACTTCTTTTTGAAGTTTTGGCCCCGTAAGAAGGGTGTCATTTAGCGAGGGTGAATTTTGATTTGGACGAGACGATCCGTCGAAAACAATTCGAATATTGTCACCCTTGGCTACGCAATGATGGGGTAAGTAAAAAGAGTTTTTATTTATTTCTTCGTCAGGAATAATTTCAAGATAATCATTGTTAATATATTCTTGAATAGTATCTGAATATTTTTTATAAATATTAGGATTTAAAATTAAGCGTTTTTCAAGCGAAAAAAATCTTCTTAAAGCCAATGAGCGCGTTGCATGAAAATCAAATTGCGGAGGCGTATTATCTTGGAAAGGTAGTTCTACCATGTATCGCCCTGTTTCGTCTCTACAGTGAGTCTCAACAAAGCTTTTCTCGGCAAGAATATCGGAGGGCGAGCAAAATTTTGCTTTAGGTAGCTCTTCTAATTCCCAAAAGCGTTTTAAAGCGTGGTCTAGCGATAGTGAATCGGTTTCATTTACAGAGCAAAATAAAGCGGTTGAATGTGATTGCGATTTAATTTTATTATTTTTATTTTTTCCCATAATAATATAGCCAAAAATACTATTAAGAAGAATTGGTTTGTTGGGGCCATTATCAATGCGCCCTTCGCGTAAAATATAGGGAAAAATATCAGCGCCCAAAAGAAAATCAATATTAGCGGGTTCTAAAATCAAATTGCGGAGGCGTATTATCTTGGAAAGGTAGTTCTACCATGTAACGCCCTGTTTCGTCTCTACAGTGAGTCTCAACAAAGCTTTTCTCGGCAAGAATATCGGAGGGCGAGCAAAATTTTGCTTTAGGTAGCTCTTCTAATTCCCAAAAGCGTTTTAAAGCGTGGTCTAGCGATAGTGAATCGGTTTCATTTACAGAGCAAAATAAAGCGGTTGAATGTGATTGCGATTTAATTTTATTATTTTTATTTTTTCCCATAATAATATAGCCAAAAATACTATTAAGAAGAATTGGTTTGTTGGGGCCATTATCAATGCGCCCTTCGCGTAAAATATAGGGAAAAATATCAGCGCCCAAAAGAAAATCAATATTAGCGGGTTCTTGGAACGTAGGGTCCGCGAGGGGTACATTTTGAAAATCAGAAGTATCTATATTACCTAAATAAGTGCTAGGAATTTCCGAACACAACTTGGGTAAGATCACAGCGTCGACTGACATGCGTGGTTCCGTTTGATTATACGGTTTGATAATACAAGTTACTCCTCCCTGAGAGGTAACTTCATTCATAGATCCTAATCCTTGAATAGAAAGGGATAAACTATAGCGTGGAAGTGAAAGTTTTTTGAAAAACTTCAAAGAGACGTAACTGCATTCTGAGCCAGAATCAAGAATAACCCTAGCTTTTTGAAAAATGCCACGAGAATCCATAACCTCGATAATAGCGGTAGATAAAATTGTATTCTGAGCGTGCGAATTGGAGAAGTAATTTAAGGTATTTTGCGAATTTTGAGGTAAATTTTCCATACCTGTTTGTGGCGGTTGCTGAAAAGCGCGAGAGGTTGGCGAATTATTTTGCTGAGGCGAGATATTACCATTAAAAGCAGGCGAATTATTTTGTGAAGAACTTTGCGGGTTATTGTATTGCGAATTATAAAAGGGGGGTCGTACATTAGAATTGTAATTATTTTCAAGATTCGTGCGGTTAGAAGTATGTGGACTGTAATTGTTGTTATTTTTAAAAATATGTAAAAGAGAGTGATGTCTATTAGATTGACATAAAGCTAGGTTATGTTGCCCACTTAAACAATTAGGACACCAGTTGTTGTCTTTAGCTAACTGAAAACGTTCAGAGGAATTTTTATTTTTAAATTCTAAGCATCTGTAAATATTATGGTCACGTGATTGACATAAAAGACAAGATTGATTTGAATTATTTAACTTTGTATTATTATTTCGACTTGCATTACCAAAAAATGCAGAAGTTTGTCTAGGTTTTGACTGATTAGAAGAAAATCTATTTTTTGTGTCTGTTTTTAAAGGTGAAGAAAAATCAGTTTTAGTTGAAAATTCTACCGCTTCTATAGCGTTACATCGTTTTAGTACAAAATTCTTTAAATCGTCAAAAGTAGGAACTTGAGATGGATCATTAAGTTCAAGTTCAAATCGCGTCATGGTCTCCTGATCTAAATGTTTACTGAAATTATAGTATAGCAAAAAAGACCAATCATCTGTGGGAAAACCAAGTATCTTAAGGGCGGAGAGATTTTCACTATATACGTCAACTATTGTGCGCAATTGTTTTGAATTTTTAGAATTTGTTACGTAAGGAACATTATCCATTGTTTTTAAATGTGAAAAAGCAATAAGCCGTTTGTTATCGTAGCGGTTTTTTAGCGATTCGAGAGCAATTGAATAATTAGCGGCGGCTAAAGGTGTGCATTGCACCAGTGCTAGCGGGGGTCCCTCTAGGGAGTTTAAAAGATGGTTAAATTTCTCTATATTCGAAATATTTGTGTTGTCAACTAGCGCATTAAACATGTCCATAAAATTTCTAAATTGTCTAATATCGCCGGAAAATTTTGGAACTTTCAAATTAGTCAAGTTTGGCGGTCGATTACCACTAGATAGTCCCGAAGCAGAGGATGCGTCGGTTTCAACCTTCAGTGTTGGCTTTTCAAACAGCGCGGTATACTTAGCGTAATTGTAAGATCGTAAGTATTCAAAGTCTTTTCTCACCCCTTCTTCGGTATCAATTTCAAAATCGTCGGTCGCTGACATTAAAGATATAAGATTTTGATGATATTTAGCAAAATCGTTAACCACTTGATCAATTTGAGCGTACATAATTTTAAACTGAAGTTTAGCCGTCTCGTCAGCATCAGAAGCCGAGTCAGCAAAAGTTTTTAATTCTTTCATTTGATTATGACACATTGTGCGAAGGGTCTTATACGATTTAATCTTAGCCGCGGACATGATGATCCTTTATTTAATGCAGATGGGTATAATAAAGAAAAGCAAAACTAAATTTTTAATTATTTTTAGCAATTTAGGGATATTACGCGGTATTTTTAACAATTTAGCCAAATAAAATCAATTTATTAAAATCAATTATTGGTAAAATTATCAATTTATTTTGATACTAATAAATAAAAGGGAAAGCGAATTATTAATAATATAATTTTTAATTGAATTTAACCATATTATTTTAGCGAATTAATAAATTTTTATAAATTAAGTAACTACCTTTGTTAGTTAATAAGAGCGAAAACGAACTATTTATTTATATTTACTAATAAATAAAAGCGAAATATTTTTAATAGTTAAGGGGAATTGCGCGGTGCGAATTAGCGATAATTAATTAACTTAGCGACATGCAATAGCGAGTTATCTACTAGCGATCCCAATAATTTGTAAATATAGGCAAGTAAGAAGCTTAAATTATAAACCTCTTTACACAATAAATAATACTATGGCACCCATAAAGCTGCAATAAAAGTTCTAAACTAAAGCAGCAGTAATAAAATAAAATGCAGATAGGACCTACTGGTAAGCCTATATCATATGCCGATAAATTACGTGCAATTGTTTATGTATATGTAACCTGCCTAAAACCTACTACTCATTTTAGGAAAGAATGTTAAAGAAAAAAACTGGAATGATAAGTTCATGTTCAATGACCTTGAATTTATTTCTCCGAAACTATTTATAAATCGTCAAAGACGGAAAACCAAAACACGTTGAAAAATGAAAAAAACCTATTATACTTTTTATTATTAGCGAAGCGAATAAAAACTTTCAAACGCGTTCGGCTCGTAAGGCCAAAAATGATTGGTATAAAGCGAAAAATTAATTAGGTTGCTGGTTCATAAAATTAGTTTACCAATCACCTGCGAATAATTTAATTAATTATGAAATCTGAACTGAAAATAATTACGAACAGTTGAAGATGCACTTACCCCTGTTTTTGCAGCGTGTTGTTCGTGACGTCTTTCACACAGAAGTGATTTTTCGACAGCAATTGTCATATATCGAAGCGCGCACACCCCCAATGTACAAATTCAACTGGTTGAGTGCGCGAAGATGCAATTGAACATGCTCAGAAAGTAAAATAAAATAAAGTTTTCAATCGCATTCGCCAAAATTCTTAAAGACAAATACGAACGTATAAACGCGAGAAAAATATTAAAATAAAACAAAATTCTTATACCCAAAAGTATATTTACAAAGGCGAGTGAATTTTGGACAACCGTACTTAAGCCCTATGTATTATAGTTCATGGAAAATCATATGGTGATGTACGGTGTGTGAGGCCAATGACAAGAAAAAACTGTATTTTAATTTTGCAAGTTTTTTTTTATATAATGTTTACTTATATTTTTTTAAATAAACATATTTTGTAAAGTACTTAAGGCCACTTGACATGGTGCATGACAATAAAATTTGCAGGCAAATGTATGAAATTTTGCCCAGGTGCATGCGCAGTACAAATCCAGCTGATTGTTGCAGGCAATCCATTTTTATCGGTCCGGTGCCATTTTTTTGCATGCAAACTGTACTTGCATGCAAACTGGCGAATTTTTACCTAGATTTTGGGGAATCAACGCATGGCCATGCACAATGTCAAACGAAAAGAAGATTTTTTGCAGGCAACAATTTGACTTAAGGCCGCTTGACATGGTGCATGACGCGCTGCAAATTTTTGCAAGCAAAAAATTTCGGTCAAATTGTTGCCTGCAAAAAATCTTCTATTCGTTTGACATTGTGCATGGCCATGCATTGATTCCCCAGAATCTAGGTAAAAATTCCCCAGTTTGCATGCAAGTACAGTTTGCATGCAAAAGAATGGCACCGGACCGATAAAAATGGATTGCCTGCAACAATCAGCTGGATTTGTACTGCGCATGCACCTGGGCAAAATTTCTTGCCATTTGCCTGCAAATTTTATTGTCATGCACCATGTCAAGCGGCCTTTAGAAGTTTGCTTGACCAACCTCGGTTGGAACTCATATGTG
Source organism: Aspidapion aeneum (assembly GCA_963576565.1). Lineage (NCBI taxonomy): Eukaryota > Metazoa > Arthropoda > Insecta > Coleoptera > Brentidae > Aspidapion > Aspidapion aeneum. Next base: position 48,303,734 of record OY755045.1, read on the forward strand.
CATATTGATCTGTTGGACTGACCTACCTATAAATTGTGCCTCTTTTTCATGTCACTACTGGAGGGTTAAAACAATTAAACTTTGTCTAAACCTAAAAATCATAGTGAAATATTTTTCACAGTTTAACGCTATAGAAGGCCTATTACTTAGCAAAAGGTTTATTCAAGTACAACAAAAGATCCTAATAGAAAACCTGAATCTAATGAGAAAAGTTTAGTCTATTTCAATTTCGTCTCTGTTAACTGAGCCTTGAAGTGAGCTCTTTGAATAGAACTACTTTCCCCTACCTTGGGCTGATAGTTCATTGATTCATTGGTCAAAAAACTTCAAAAACCTTTGGGGGGCCCCCAGAGGTCTCATGATGTACTTTATGCTATTTTTTTTGTTTATTCATGAAATATATGAAAAATATCTAAAAAAATATGTGGTTTGGGGGGGGGGCCGGGCCCCTAGCCCCCCGCCCTTTGGTGCGCCCATGTAATAATTCAAAATAAGTGAAAAAAAACTAGAAAAAAAGTTAAAAAAAAAACAAAATAAACAAAAACATAACCTACTTTTTTGAAGAAAACATGGTCCCTTTTATTTCAGATTTTCTCGCTTTAGTTTAATATTTTTAAGAAAAACGCATTTTTCCCATATGCACAAAGGATCTGTTCTTAAAACTGATTAATTTTTTAGACTAAAGCTCTTGTCGTTTTTGTAAAATTTACGTTTTTGTTAACATTACGGCTTATGGGAAATCGGTTTGTTTGTCCAATGGAAGACATCTTGGATTTGATCCTATGTTTTGTTAGACAGCCCTATTTAACGACTCGTCAAAAAAGACGCCGAGGTTAAAAAAAAGTGGGGTTAATACCACTTTCTTCTTCTCTGTCATGAAACAAATATGTTTACATGCGACATCTCAAGTTGATCTAAACGAAACATTTTGGAGACAACAAAATTTAATTTTAATGCGTCACAGCAGCAAAGATTACCTACATAAGCCAAAAAGAAAGATTTTAAGTGAACCCGAAATAAAATGCGGTGGAAGAGGTTTTTCTACCTGAAAAAAAGGGGGACGGAAAATCCAAACCACAGATAATTCTCAAAAAAAATAGAATAAGGAACAAACGCGCGACCGCAGTGCCTCTTGTGAGCTTAGTGAGAACTTTAACCTAACGACCTGTCAAATTGCATTGAGTTTCCTAGGCATGGTCATAACGCATCAAGTAAAACTTTGTGTGTAGACGGAAAAACGGACGTTTTACTTGAACTGATTTAAGACGGAAGACCGCCTAGAGAACTGACCGGATCATGCATTGTTTTCCAATAAAACCATCGTTTTGTATCAAAAACTGATCTAAAAACGTACTTTAAAACTATCAAGTGTCTACGCTAGTCTTTCAACCGTCATACTTGACGCTTTTGACTGACAGACGTAAGGTAAAACGTTATGTTAAGACCCCGCTTAAAGTAGTAATAATAGGGACTTATTGGAATAAAACCTGACTTTATTTTAGAATCGACTTTATTTTGCTGACCTCGCAAAATTGACATACCAAAGTCAAATTTAATAATACAGACGCTAATTTTCATTTAGTAAATACCGACACTAATAAATCCGGTTTTTAAATACACAAAGGCCGAATTTTGAAGGAGATCAGCTGCTTTTTATATGTAAATTAGGGATGGCCGGAGCAGTAAATTTGCCGGAACAGGTCTGACCTGTTCCGATTTTTATTATGACCTGTTCCGAAACATCTGCTCCTGCTCCAAACTGTTCCGGACTTTTCAAGGGAAATAAATTGCAACTGTTCCGCATTTTATGAAAGGAACAATTTGTTCCTGCACTGCAGGAACAGATGTGCTGCATGAAATCTAACTATGCGTGTGTTCTGTTATTGGTGTTACAAGGTATATAAATGAGGTACAGGGTGTTAACCGCTATATCTGGTTGTCACTTATAACAATTTTATTTTTTTAATAGAAAAAGAAATGCAATTTTTATAAAACGCTTCACTTTAAAATTATAAAGTGGAGTTTTTGGTGTTATCCATCCAGTGTTGGGATACCCCATATAGAAAAAAATTATCGGATTGTAACATATTTTTATGGAAAAATTGACAGACAAGTTTTTGCATAACATAACCGATATTTTCAACATAATTTTCGAATGTTGTGATTTTACGAAAAACTTTTCATTTCTTATAATTTTTATTTTTTTGTGCAAAAATGTCGAAAAAAAAAGTCCCATATGGACTTTACTGTGGAATGTTTCACGTACAGTGTTGGAATGAGTAGTTAAAGATAATCTGCCGTCCGTCACACCGCACCCCGCCAACCCTAGCACCATGCGTGTTGTCTGTCTATCAGCAATTTCTACGAGTTGCCCCAGTGCGCACTAAGTGTATTTGTCCTTTTTCAAAACGATAATTTAGAAAAGGACGAAGATACACCCAGTGTGTGTCTCATAAAGGTTACGTAGCGAGCCTGAAAAGATGCAGCTAGCTGAAGTGAAGACTCGGAACAGGCGTAAAAGCAGGGAGCAAGTTGTTTCTGTTATGTTCTGGCTCTCTCGAAGTTTCCTTGTCACTTCTGCTCCGGCGGAACAACTTGTTCCGGAAATTCACACCTGTTCCGACTTGCTCCGGGCACAGACCTGTTCCGAAAAGAACAGGTACTGCTCCGGAGTGCCATCCCTAATGTAAATAGAGACTTATTGGAAAGTCCAAAGTAAGGTTAGCATTAATACGGCACGTGACTTTATTTCAATAGTGCTTGACCTTAAAAGCGGTCGGAAAAAAGAGTTATTGGAACGCGCTTTTAATAAGGTCGTCCCCATCCGGCGTGCGTTCAGGATTCGGGTTAAAAGGATCAGGCACGCCTCTTAAGGGCTTTCTGTAATCCGTCTAATTTCACGAAATTTTGACATGTTGTAGACTGAACGTTTCTGATCAAAAGTTCTCATGGGCCCAACTCAAATTAATGACCAGTTTCTGAAATACAGGGTATTGAAGGTGATAATGTCCAAGAAGCATAATAGCACGTTACAGGGGTTTTCCAAACATATACGCAATGTTACTATTACATATATTTACGATTTATTTTCTATTTTAAATCTGTTCCTTTAAAACATTTTCTATAGGGTGTTTAAGTAAATATTAGTCGAAAGTTTTAATGAGAAACAAGCTTTAGTATGTTGTAGATTAAACCTTGCTCATCAGAAGTTCTCATGGGCTTTACTTAAATTATTGACCAGTTTTGAAATACAGGGTGTTGAAAGTAATAATGTCCAAAAAGCATAATAGCTCTTGAGATGGGTTTTCCAAACATAAACGCAATGTTACTACAACATATATTTACGATTTATGTATTATTTTTAATCTGTACCTTTAAAACATTATCTAAAGGGTGTTTAAGTAAATATTAGTCGAATGTTTTAATGAAAAACAAGCTATAGTATGCTGTAGATCAAACCTTGCTCATCAGAAGTTCTCATGGGTCAAACATAAATTAATTTCCAGTTTTTGAAATACAGATTATTAAAAGTGATAATGTTTAAGAAACATAATAGCCCTTTAGACGACGGGTTTTCCAAACATAAACGAAATGTTACTATTACATATAGATTATTTATTAGTTTTTTAATGATTCTTGACTTAGTAAGTATTAAATTTATTACAGAGTGTGGCAAATATCATTTTTGAAATACTTTTAAGAAATATTTAAATATTTTGTGCATCTGTGCCGTGCTCTGTAAAAAGCTATAATGCTCGTTACTCATTAAAACTTTTGACTAATATTTGTTCAAGCACCCTATAGACAATGTTTTAAAGGTACAGATTGAAAATAATAAATGAATCGTAAACAATTGAAATAGTAACATTGCGTAAGTGTTTGGAAACCCCGTCTAAAGAGCTATAATGCTTCTTGGACATTACTACTTGCAATACCCTGTATTTTAAAAACTGGTCATTCATTTAAGTTGGCACATAAGAACTTTTGATACGAAAGATTTAATCTAAAACACACTAACGCATGTTTCTTATTAACACTTTCGACCAATATTTATTTAAACACTCTGTAGATAATGTTTTAAAGGTACAGATTGAAAATAATAAATAAATTGTATATATATGTAATACTAACATTGCGTATATGTTTGGAAATCCCGTCTAAAGAGCCATTATGCTTCTTGGACATTATCACTTGAACACCCTGTATTTCAAAAACTGGTCATTAATTTGAGTTGGGCCCATAAAAACTTTTGATAAGAAAGGTTTCTACAACATACCAAAATGTCATGAAGTTTGACGGATTGCAGAAATCCCATAAGAGGTGTGCCTGATCCTTTACCGTGTGAATTTTAACCAGACGCGCCGGGAGTTCACCGGACGTCTTCTGTCTGTCATTTGTCAATTTTGTATTTTTTTATTGGCGTATTTCAATCGAAAGGAGTTTCCCGCTAATAACACAGGTTTAAAAAATGAACCCAATTTATGTTATTCTTTGAAGGGACCAAGAAATGTAATAGAATCACATAGAATTTTGTAACAATAAAGAGGTTCCTTTTGTATTTGTTTGGACATAATATGGACATATAATATTGATAACTATTATTAATCAAGTTAAAGTTTAGTGAAAAACTTGGCTTCTAATAATGGGGTTCCGTCCTCATTATATATTGTCCTTGCCATACGCAGTTATACTTTTGTGACTTTGACATGATATAAACATATTTCCTAACCAGAAATATTTCAAAAATTAAATAGATATGTCATGTTGGTATAAAATTAGCTTGTCTAACGAACTGTCACGATCAGCTGTTCAATGGTTGCCATAGGACAAACAACGCGATGTCCCATAAGCTGCAATGTTAACAAAAACGTAATTTAAAAAAAAAAGTGAAACGATTTAATTTACCACAAAGATGCTGTTTTTGGACGTCTTCTGTCTGTCATTTGTCAATTTTGTATTTTTTTATTGGCGTATTTCAATCGAAAGGAGTTTCCCGCTAATAACACAGGAGTAGATATACTATACGGGTTCTGGCTCACTTTTTCCATGTAAAGCCCCATAAGACGAAAACGTGGTCATTTTTTTGGATATGTCACAGAATATTTAATTCGAGGCAGTAATTTCCCCATAAGACGAAAACGTGGACATTTTTTCGATATGTCACAGAATATTGGAGGCAGTAATGTCTCCATGTCTTTTTTGTACTACCCAATCTAACCTTCAATAAATGTTTGACCCGCAGTTGACTCTTTAGGTGTTGCAGTTCATCTTGTACCTTAGGCAGACCTGTAACTTGCTATCTTTTTGCTTGTTACAGGACTGTAGTATTCACCTAAACAGTGAGTTACTTGAAAGCGATTTTATTGCTTTAACTAATGTCTATTGATTCTTTCAGTTTAAAGCCCTTTATTTTCTCCACTTAAAGATGTTAATTGTTTTAATAGATAGTTCGTTATTTTTTAAATTGTTAGTATTACTTACTTGGACTAGGTTCATAGTAAACACTTTAGAATATTTTTTACTTGTTTATTTTAAAAAAAATTTATATACAGATACAATTAATTATATAATCTTATTCATAGCATAGAGAAATATATTATGTCCTTCTATGATCATATAGACTTACAAGTTCTATTAATCATAATTAGACGGTATATTATAATAACATTACAGGTACTATGACTATCATTATATATATTCATTTTTACATGAACATATTAGGCGCTACTAAACTTTTGCTAATTCTAGAGGTTTTATAATATAATCTATAGGCAAAACCAAGATTAAATTTAGGTTATACTTATATATAGTTCACTATTAAAAATATCTAACCAAACACAATAAAAACATAAACAAGACACCATTATTAAAATTACATTTAACCTAAGTTATCACTAAATCCTGTAGTGCCCCCACGGTACGTTTCATAACAGTCCTTTGAAATACATCTTTTATCATCCAGGGGACTTAGTCCAATTTTTGTTTGTTTAATGGAGTATAGTCTGTGCTTTTCGGATCTTATAAGATTTTGCGTAATCACCTTTTCTTGAAAGTTATTTAGGCAGTCGACATAGTCCTCAAATAATATTTTTGATTTTACAACGTTTTGTTTTACACCCTTGGCCTTCTTAATCACTTTTGCAGCTTTACTCTTGCTGTCCACTACTTTTGTAGCATACATTTTAGCTCTAAGGCCAATAAAATGCGTCATTATTTCGCCATTGTTTTCATCTTTCATCATGCCTAAAACTTTTTTATTCACCCTCGGAATGTTATATATGTTATCTTCAGCATAATCTGAGGTATCAAAGTACTTGTCACAGTTGCGCTGTATTGATTCATAAATATCATGATTTTTTATGTTATAAACTAAACTATCAGTATCTGTGTATGCCACAGTACAATCCTTCCCAAAAGCTGGTACCATGTAGTTGTAGTGAAAATCATATATTGTTGTTTTGGCAATGTCCAAAATACACATTCCCACATATATCGGTTTATTAAAATATATTTCGGTTTTTTCAAGTTCTACGGCAACCAAGTTTTCATTGAATATTGTAATGCTTTTGAATTCAGGTCGAGAAATCAGTGCTTCTGCTCCGTATCGTCCATCCCATTTCTTGATTAATTTAACAACACTATGTTTTCTAATATTTTCCATGGTTTTACCAAACACGGCGTTGTTCATTAATTTAAAAAGGTTTTTCTCAAAATCATTTTTAGCATTCTGTCTTAGTTGAGTATTCAAATCAATGTAGGATTTAAGCCATGCAGATTGCTTAAAGCATAAAATTTTATGAATTTTTTCAAGTTTTATACCAAGTTTTAACGCTTGCTTTAGATTTCTATAGTGAATTACGTATTCCGTTTTATTATATAGTGTGGCCATAAGTTTCTTATTTTTAGGGTTTTTTTCGTTAGGTGGGCAGCGATGTTCAGGACATAAGGGTAAGTCTGAGAAATAGTCATGTAATTCTACAGGAATGTACAAGTCGACTTCCAGGATGTATCCATTACTCGAGTCATCTTCAATTTTATTAACATCAAAATTGAGCATTTCTTCACTTTCTAACCAATTAAATTTTTCATACGGCAGTTTCTGACTCATGCTATATCCATATTGGTTATTGATATCAAAATACATCAAAAAAGATGTTTCTTTGGTTAAATCATAGTTGGCCATATATTTATTATTGGCCTCCACATATCTTTTAGAGCATTGGCTTAACCCTCCTCTAATGCCGCGTTCTATAAAAGTCACCATATTATAGTCGGTCAAAAGCTCTAATTTTTGTTGCGTGCAATACAGCATGCAATCCCACGTATAACCAGGAAGCGTATAATAGTTAGCAGGATCCAGACCATACGTTTTATGACAGCTCTCTCTAAATCTCTGAAATACCTGTATTAAAAGTACTATGTCAACTTTCATGTAGAGTTCCATGTAATCTTGTAGGGTTTTACAACCAAAGCTTCTCCATACATTTTGGGCATGATCATAATCAGCAGGCAATGTTTCTCTACTTTCGAGTGTGTTAAAGAAATTAAGTTGCTCAGGCAAAGATGTATCTCTTAATTTTTCCCAACTATTCATATAGTCATAGCAAAATACTCCTTTTTTAAAAATAAGTTTGTATTGTTCGTCAGACAAGTTGGGAAATTCGTTTCTTACTAGTGGATACTCCTCAAGATATGAAGCTAGCTTGTCCAAGCTACTGGCCATGAAGCGGAACGAATCAATAAATCTAAATTCGATTAAATTTTCATTAATTTTTTTGGTAAATGCTATATATTTTTCTTTGTTAATTGGTAGCAAATTTATTGATCCGTCCAAATTGGCGATGTTTTCAATTATCAAATGTCCATCATAGGAGCTAAGATTGTGGAATACTACAGGGACAGTATGACTATCCTGAAAGTTCAGATTACAGCTTTCATGGGCTGGACCACGATACTCAGATGTAAGGTGACTATGATCGCGTATTTTCTTTTCACCAGCTAAAAAGTCCTGTTCACAAATATGACATTTTTTTGCATAGTTAAAGTCAGTTTTTTGCTTTTTACTTAAAGGCTCAAGGGGTAAGTCACAGAGAAATACAGTTTCCAAGTTTTCAGCGAAATCTAGTAACTGTTTACTGAACCATTCCATACAGTCAGGCCCCGTGTAAGATTTATAAAATGATAAAGAATCATCGTAGGCACATTTTACATAATATCCTACCGAACAAGGCACATGACTTTGATATTTTTGGGTTCTTTTTCCAATATTTTCTGCAACAGGAAGCAGTAAGCACTCAATATCCGAATAGATAATGAACGGTGCAAATTGTTTATTTTTAAAGTTTTTAAATTCAACAACTTTTTTATCGCTACTTGGTAATTTCGGAACCACAAAACTGCCAATAACTTTGCAGTCTTTTATATGTTGAATAAGTCCAGCTTCAGAATAGAAGTAGTGCAGGCATCTATCACATACATAGGTTGCTTTTTTGGATTTGCTGATTTGACTACTTATTAGCCTTGAAAGATTTTTTACCCATACAAAGTGGTAAATTGGTGGCGAAAGGTCTTTAATCTGTTCATCATCCAAATAGTAATTATTTTGAATCATTAGCAAATTAACATGTTTTTCGTTCCTTTCTTCAGAAATGTACGCAGGCAGTACTTTAAAACTGTTTTTATTAGGTTTTTGCAGGCGATACACATTTACGGATACATTATTTTGCTTTTCGAATCGGGCGACTTGGTTTAAAGTCATTGGAAATTTTATATTTTTTAAATTTAACACCTCTTGAGGACGCGGGTAGGATGAGATTCTATTTGAGTTTTTTTCAACAGGATATAATGCTGACACAATAGCCCAACCAAAACATAAATCGTCATTGTTTTCCACATTTACACAAGCTTTACGCTTAAGAATTTCTTTGGGTAGCTCTAAATAAGATCCGGCTCTCATGCAGTTATATTTATTAACAGCAACAATAAGATTATTAATTTTTGTAAGAGACCATCCAGATTGATTTTGTTCAAATTCTTCCAAGTCAGTCAAAAGCAAAGTTTTTACATTTTTCTCAAACCAGTTTTTTAAATTTGTATTACGGTCAATAACCGCATTAGCGGTATTAAAGTGTTTTGTCTCACTTCCATGTTGTCCTTGTTTAATTATTTGAAAATCTCCACTTAAAATAGTGTTAACTTTTAACATATCCTCTTTTTTTAATGTATTTTCTATTCTTCGTTTAAATAAACTAAAACAATCCTCTAAAAACTTTTTGGGATCCTTATGACGTAAATTTGTAATGACAGCACTTCTTACTCGGCTTTCAAATGCTGATTTTATGTCTTCCCATTGTACGCGATGTTTGGCTGTTTCCATGGTGCCAATCGCACCACCAAACTTGAGGCTTTTTTGTTTTAAAATGTGCTTGCACTGTTTAACTTGTCCCAGGCACGCCGTCAAATGAGATTTTTCAGCAACTGAAGAAGCTTTTTTTAAAGCAATGCTTATTTGTCTACTGGCCAAAGCACAATCTTTTAGAATTTTTAAAATTGAAACATTTTTATCCATATCTTCTACCATACCAAGCTGACACATAATTTTATAAACCAATTTCGTTGCAAAACTCATTTTATTTTTTTGAATAGCACCAACTTCACTAAAACACTGTGTTGATAGAACTCAATAATGCACTTTCCTTGAAAAGTTATACCTAACTGACTGCAGTTCAACACGCTCAGCCCTTTTATAAGTGCTTTTCAGATTTACGTTAAGACTTGTCGAAAACAGGTTTATACTTGTTAGAAATGGGTTGCAGCTGTTTTAGCCCAATACATTTACCGCAAAGTTTTTAGTAAATCATGCAAACTTTAGTACCAACAATCATAAAATATATGTTTTTTTGTTAATTAGCGGGCATAGTACAAGTTTCCGTCAATTTTTATTTGTTTTGTTTGCTTCCTTTAGATATTTTCTACAGCCCACCTTGAGTAGTAATACTTTTACCTTCGGGTACATACTTTTAGCCCTTTGAGTACCATCTTTCCCCCTTTGAGTCTCAACTTTCCACCCATCGAGTATCAACTTTATTCTCTTTGAGTACCAACCAATCGAACCGAACCCCCTTCGAGACTCTACTTTGCCCCCTTCGGATACCAACTTTTTCCCCTTTGAGTAGCAACGTTTATTCCTTCGAGTACCCACTTTACACCCTTTGAGTACCAACTTCGTCTTCTTCGGATACCAACTTTCCCCCCTTCGCGTCTCAACTTTCCCCCCTTCGAGGCACAACTTTTCCTTCTTCGAGAATCGACTTTCCCTTTTTTAGTACAAACTTCATCTTCTTCGAATATCAACTTTCCTCCCTTCGCGTCTCAACTTTCGCCCCTTCGAGTCTCAACTTTTCACCAATCGTGTGTCAAGTTTCTTCTCTTCGAGGCACAACTTTTCCTTCTTCGAGAATCGACTTTCCCTTTTTTAGTACAAACTTCATCTTCTTCGGATATCAACTTTCCTCCCTTCGCGTCTCAACTTTCGCCCCTTCGAGTCTCAACTTTTCACCAATCGTGGGTCTAGTTTCTTCTCTTCGAGGCACAACTTTCCCCCTTTTGAGTATCAACTTCTCCTTTTTTAGTACCAACTTCGTCTTCTTCGGGTATCAACTTTCCCCCCTTCCAGTCTCAACTTTTCACCAATAGTGTGTCAAGTTTCTCCTCTTCGAGGCACAACTTGTCACTTGTCACTTATCACTTGTCACTTGTCACTGGTCACTGGTCACTTGTCACTGGTCACTTGTCACTTGTCACTTGTCACTTGTCACTTGTCACTTGTCACTTGTCACTTGTCACTTGTCACTTGTCACTTGTCACTTGTCACTTGTCACTTGTCACTTGTCACTTATCACTTGTCACTTGTCACTCGTCACTTGTCACTTGTCACTGGTCACTTGTCACTTGTCACTTATCACTTATCATTTATCACTGGTCACTTGTCACTTGTCACTTGTCACTTGTCACTTGTCACTTGTCACTTGTCACTTGTCACTTGTCACTTGTCACTTGTCACTTGTCACTTGTCACTTGTCACTTGTCAATTGTCACTTGTCAGTTGTCACTTGTCTCGTGTCACTTGTCACTTGTCACTTGTCACTTGTCACTTGCCACTTGTCACTTGTCACTTCTCACTTGTCACCTATCAACTGTCAACTTTCAATTGTCAACTGACAAACATCAACATGTAGATTTATGCACTTGTAAAACCCAGTGCAAATGTCTATTTTTGGTGTGTAAGACTCTTTCCAGAATTGAGCTACATTTGTACATCGCAATTAGCTTTGCAATTTAACTACCAATATGTGCCTATAGAATGAGTTCTAAAATGTGAGGCATAATAGACTTGCTTGTAGTTAAAGTAAAAAGTGTAAAAAAGACAACAATTATTAGGAATTGGGTCATAATTACGGTTTCAAAGCTCGAGTATCCATGTCAACAATGTTCATTTTTTTATATTTTTTAACTGCATCTATTTATCTATAATGAAAATAGCGATTCATTCCATTATTTCTTTATTTTCTTTGCAGATTATTAAGGATTTTTATGAATAGATAAATTAGGCTTTTTAAAGATAATTCGTCTAAGTACGAAATGTCGTTTAGCTTTTATTACAAAAATGATTTCGTAGAGCTGTAAATTCAAAGTCTTAGTATCTCTACATTGGTACTAGTGCCTGTGTGCCACTATACCTAACTAATATAGTAAAACTGTGATCCCTGGTAGTTCGTAAGTTTTGTGCTAGATTTCTGTGTTCGGATCTAGCAAAAATGCCTATATGCCTGGTGTACGTCTTTATATGCGTCATATTTCATACATTCATCATAAATTGTTTGTAGATTCCGCCTACCATGCGTCTTTACTATTCTGTTTTGTTAGTTAAAAAGGCGGCATAAATGCATTGTTTCCCTATGATATTGCGGCCTTTTAACAGGGGCAGAAGTCGTACATGATTTTCTAAAAACACTAGCTTTCAATAGGTTGCAGCTTCTTTCCTACATTCTATGGAGTGCCTCTGAAGAGTCTTTATGTCGGTCGGTATATCTCTATGTCTGTCTGTCTGTCTGTATGTATGTCTCTTTGTATATCTGTCTGTTCGTCTATCTGTATGTCTGTCTGTATTTTTGTCTGTATGTCTATCTGCCTGTATGACTGTCTGTAAAAACCATAAAACCATAACCTCAGGGGAAGGGAAATCTGAGAATGAATGAGTGTTAGAGTAAGTGGAGCGAGAGTGAAAGACAAAGACAAAATCTATATATGGCATTTAAAATCGAAGATTAGGCGTAAACCGAAAGATAGGTAGCCTAGCCATTTCCGGGAGGGGTCCACTCGATCCGATAGCTTGACTACGGCGACACCCCCCGTATGTCTGTCTGTATGTATGTCTGTTGAAATAAAAGCTCTAAAATGGCACGATTAACTATGTATCCACCTGAGAATGGGCCAATAAGGCAGAAACCGGTAATCGATTAACATGGATCAATGTATCTGTAGCTTGTCAGGGCATGTTTCAGACATGATTCATCATATCCTTGTGACCGACGTTGGGAAAGGTGAAAACCACATAGTGTTAACTATACTTCATATGAATACAGGATAGGGCCACAGTATTGGCCTCTCAAAAGGTTTACAAGAAGCAAATTATGTTCGGGCTTAATTTATTGTGATCAAAATATCAAATTAGGTTTAAAAGTTCATTAGTTTCTAAATTATCCTTGTTAAAGCGAGAATTAAAAGTTGTTTTTTATATATTATGCCAGTCGTTTGTTCTGATTTAACACCAATCAGACAGTAATACAAAATCATACATTTTAAAAGTTTAGATTTTAAATTGAATTTTACATATTTTATTAATTCACAACTGTAATCTGTTTTAATAATAAACTTTAAATCGGACTAATAATACATTGTAGAGAGTGCAAAAACACCCCTTTAAGGCCAAAGTCTTTAATTTTTATAAATATTTTTTAAACTATATTTGCGTAATATTAATTAAGATTAACCTAAAAAATACTAAACTTACTATAATATGAGAAACACAGGTTTTAAGCAAAAGGTGAGTTATCTTATGTGTTGTGTTCCGACTTTACGAGCTGGAGTTCCCATCCCGTTTTTTTTTGGCACATTTGGCAACGCCAAGCCTAATAGATAGAGCACAAACAGTATTGCGTGCATAACAGTAACTTACCGCGAAACATTTTTAATAGGACAAATATCTTTTAATCTTTAATTTAATCAAACCTTAAACTATTTAGACGTATCGCGACGACATAAATTCTATCAAAAACATAAAAAATTGAGCGCAGCCTAGACAAAGAGGAATAGAAAAATGGGAAGTTCTCCCTGAGGCATGACACAAGGGCACACGAGGTGGCATACTTGCTTGACCCTGGGACCAAGTCTCTAGTATGCCATTAATACACTACCAATTAAAAAGTTGACGAGTACACAGCTTCAAGTCTAATAATATACCAAAACCAGAGCAAGTTATTGCTACTGTATTACGTCTTTAATATATTTTCTACATAATAGTTTAAACATTCGTAAAATTTTTTATATTTTGTTAAAAATATTTTTAGTTTAATTTACCTGTAAGTTTTAACTTAATGACATAAAGCAGAGACATGTCTTTATTTACTTTTAAGCTTCAGAGTAACACTAATATTTTTACATGCATTACTGCAAAACTAGATACCACACTTAAAAGAATAATGAACCTTCTGTTGAAAAGAATCATATTTTGAATTTATTTTAAAATAATCTAACACTAACCATGCTAGTTTTTTTTAATTTACAATAAAAATTAAATAAAAATTTCATAAAACAAAACCAATTTTTCCATAACAGAACTTTCTGACACATTAATTTAAGCCGAACATTTTCTGTTTATACCTACTGCGCCTGCATGCATTGAAAACCGCAGTTAGAGAGAGTTAAGAGACGAAGAAACACAAAAAGGGTCTGAAGTACCCAAGTATCGTTAGACACGCTTGCTTGGCTCTGACCATATTCAGTCTAGCCAACAAAGCGGGTGTTGAAACAAGAGGAATGCAAAGAAAAAGAGGAGACGAAAGCTAGAGAAAGGGCATTTTAGTAGTCCTATACTGTAGTATGGCGTTTTAAAACCACCCAACCAATGAGAGACAAGCAGCATTCTTATTGGTCGGTGGCATAGGCAGAGGCTACCCATGATTGATTGACTAGTCAGAGACAATCTTTGTCCTTATTGGTCAACCGCCATTTTAATTTCCCTCCCTTCAGGAGAGCTCGCTTCTTAATGGTTGACCCCAAAATAGAGATTGCTCACTTCGACTCTATTGGTCAACCAATGAGGAACCAGCTCCCTTCTTATTGGCCGGCAATCATTTTGACTCCTCCCCCAGGAGGGAGCTCGCTTTTTATTGGCCGGCCGCCATCTTGGTTTCCCCCTCCAGGGGAGTAGGGAGGGGTAAGGCCCCGCCTCAGGGGGTTAGAGCGAGATGGGAGAGGGAAAGTGGGCGTGGCCACGCCCCCGCCGGAAGATTATGGGAAAAGTGGGCGTGGCTTACGGTGGTAGGAGAGGGGGCCGCTGTATTCAAGTATAGGACTACTAAAATGCCCTTTCTCTAGCTTTCGTCTCCTCTTTTTCTTTGCATTCCTCTTGTTTCAACACCCGCTTTGTTGGCTAGACTGAATATGGTCAGAGCCAAGCAAGCGTGTCTAACGATACTTGGGTACTTCAGACCCTTTTTGTGTTTCTTCGTCTCTTAACTCTCTCTAACTGCGGTTTTCAATGCATGCAGGCGCAGTAGGTATAAACAGAAAATGTTCGGCTTAAATTAATGTGTCAGAAAGTTCTGTTATGGAAAAATTGGTTTTGTTTTATGAAATTTTTATTTAATTTTTATTGTAAATTAAAAAAAACTAGCATGGTTAGTGTTAGATTATTTTAAAATAAATTCAAAATATGATTCTTTTCAACAGAAGGTTCATTATTCTTTTAAGTGTGGTATCTAGTTTTGCAGTAATGCATGTAAAAATATTAGTGTTACTCTGAAGCTTAAAAGTAAATAAAGACATGTCTCTGCTTTATGTCATTAAGTTAAAACTTACAGGTAAATTAAACTAAAAATATTTTTAACAAAATATAAAAAATTTTACGAATGTTTAAACTATTATGTAGAAAATATATTAAAGACGTAATACAGTAGCAATAACTTGCTCTGGTTTTGGTATATTATTAGACTTGAAGCTGTGTACTCGTCAACTTTTTAATTGGTAGTGTATTAATGGCATACTAGAGACTTGGTCCCAGGGTCAAGCAAGTATGCCACCTCGTGTGCCCTTGTGTCATGCCTCAGGGAGAACTTCCCATTTTTCTATTCCTCTTTGTCTAGGCTGCGCTCAATTTTTTATGTTTTTGATAGAATTTATGTCGTCGCGATACGTCTAAATAGTTTAAGGTTTGATTAAATTAAAGATTAAAAGATATTTGTCCTATTAAAAATGTTTCGCGGTAAGTTACTGTTATGCACGCAATACTGTTTGTGCTCTATCTATTAGGCTTGGCCTTGCCAAATGTGCCAAAAAAAAACGGGATGGGAACTCCAGCTCGTAAAGTCGGAACACAACACATAAGATAACTCACCTTTTGCTTAAAACCTGTGTTTCTCATATTATAGTAAGTTTAGTATTTTTTAGGTTAATCTTAATTAATATTACGCAAATATAGTTTAAAAAATATTTATAAAAATTAAAGACTTTGGCCTTAAAGGGGTGTTTTTGCACTCTCTACAATGTATTATTAGTCCGATTTAAAGTTTATTATTAAAACAGATTACAGTTGTGAATTAATAAAATATGTAAAATTCAATTTAAAATCTAAACTTTTAAAATGTATGATTTTGTATTACTGTCTGATTGGTGTTAAATCAGAACAAACGACTGGCATAATATATAAAAAACAACTTTTAATTCTCGCTTTAACAAGGATAATTTAGAAACTAATGAACTTTTAAACCTAATTTGATATTTTGATCACAATAAATTAAGCCCGAACATAATTTGCTTCTTGTAAACCTTTTGAGAGGCCAATACTGTGGCCCTATCCTGTATTCATATGAAGTATAGTTAACACTATGTGGTTTTCACCTTTCCCAACGTCGGTCACAAGGATATGATGAATCATGTCTGAAACATGCCCTGACAAGCTACAGATACATTGATCCATGTTAATCGATTACCGGTTTCTGCCTTATTGGCCCATTCTCAGGTGGATACATAGTTAATCGTGCCATTTTAGAGCTTTTATTTCAACAGACATACATACAGACAGACATACGGGGGGTGTCGCCGTAGTCAAGCTATCGGATCGAGTGGACCCCTCCCGGAAATGGCTAGGCTACCTATCTTTCGGTTTACGCCTAATCTTCGATTTTAAATGCCATATATAGATTTTGTCTTTGTCTTTCACTCTCGCTCCACTTACTCTAACACTCATTCATTCTCAGATTTCCCTTCCCCTGAGGTTATGGTTTTATGGTTTTTACAGACAGTCATACAGGCAGATAGACATACAGACAAAAATACAGACAGACATACAGATAGACGAACAGACAGATATACAAAGAGACATACATACAGACAGACAGACAGACATAGAGATATACCGACCGACATAAAGACTCTTCAGAGGCACTCCATAGAATGTAGGAAAGAAGCTGCAACCTATTGAAAGCTAGTGTTTTTAGAAAATCATGTACGACTTCTGCCCCTGTTAAAAGGCCGCAATATCATAGGGAAACAATGCATTTATGCCGCCTTTTTAACTAACAAAACAGAATAGTAAAGACGCATGGTAGGCGGAATCTACAAACAATTTATGATGAATGTATGAAATATGACGCATATAAAGACGTACACCAGGCATATAGGCATTTTTGCTAGATCCGAACACAGAAATCTAGCACAAAACTTACGAACTACCAGGGATCACAGTTTTACTATATTAGTTAGGTATATTGGCACACAGGCACTAGTACCAATGTAGAGATACTAAGACTTTGAATTTACAGCTCTACGAAATCATTTTTGTAATAAAAGCTAAACGACATTTCGTACTTAGACGAATTATCTTTAAAAAGCCTAATTTATCTATTCATAAAAATCCTTAATAATCTGCAAAGAAAATAAAGAAATAATGGAATGAATCGCTATTTTCATTATAGATAAATAGATGCAGTTAAAAAATATAAAAAAATGAACATTGTTGACATGGATACTCGAGCTTTGAAACCGTAATTATGACCCAATTCCTAATAATTGTTGTCTTTTTTACACTTTTTACTTTAACTACAAGCAAGTCTATTATGCCTCACATTTTAGAACTCATTCTATAGGCACATATTGGTAGTTAAATTGCAAAGCTAATTGCGATGTACAAATGTAGCTCAATTCTGGAAAGAGTCTTACACACCAAAAATAGACATTTGCACTGGGTTTTACAAGTGCATAAATCTACATGTTGATGTTTGTCAGTTGACAATTGAAAGTTGACAGTTGATAGGTGACAAGTGAGAAGTGACAAGTGACAAGTGGCAAGTGACAAGTGACAAGTGACAAGTGACACGAGACAAGTGACAAGTGACAACTGACAATTGACAAGTGACAAGTGACAAGTGACAAGTGACAAGTGACAAGTGACAAGTGACAAGTGGCAAGTGACAAGTGACAAGTGACAAGTGACAAGTGACAAGTGACAAGTGACCTGTGACAAGTGACCAGTGATAAATGATAAGTGATAAGTGACAAGTGACAAGTGACAAGTGACAAGTGACCAGTGACAAGTGACAAGTGACAATTGACGAGTGACAAGTGATAAGTGACAAGTGACAAGTGACAAGTGACAAGTGACAAGTGACAAGTGACAAGTGACAAGTGACAAGTGACAAGTGACAAGTGACAAGTGACAAGTGACAAGTGACAAGTGACAAGTGACAAGTGACCAGTGACAAGTGACCAGTGACCAGTGACAAGTGACAAGTGATAAGTGACAAGTGACAAGTGACAAGTTGTGCCTCGAAGAGGAGAAACTTGACACACTATTGGTGAAAAGTTGAGACTGGAAGGGGGGAAAGTTGATACCCGAAGAAGACGAAGTTGGTACTAAAAAAGGAGAAGTTGATACTCAAAAGGGGGAAAGTTGTGCCTCGAAGAGAAGAAACTAGACCCACGATTGGTGAAAAGTTGAGACTCGAAGGGGCGAAAGTTGAGACGCGAAGGGAGGAAAGTTGATATCCGAAGAAGATGAAGTTTGTACTAAAAAAGGGAAAGTCGATTCTCGAAGAAGGAAAAGTTGTGCCTCGAAGAGAAGAAACTTGACACACGATTGGTGAAAAGTTGAGACTCGAAGGGGCGAAAGTTGAGACGCGAAGGGAGGAAAGTTGATATTCGAAGAAGATGAAGTTTGTACTAAAAAAGGGAAAGTCGATTCTCGAAGAAGGAAAAGTTGTGCCTCGAAGGGGGGAAAGTTGAGACGCGAAGGGGGGAAAGTTGGTATCCGAAGAAGACGAAGTTGGTACTCAAAGGGTGTAAAGTGGGTACTCGAAGGAATAAACGTTGCTACTCAAAGGGGAAAAAGTTGGTATCCGAAGGGGGCAAAGTAGAGTCTCGAAGGGGGTTCGGTTCGATTGGTTGGTACTCAAAGAGAATAAAGTTGATACTCGATGGGTGGAAAGTTGAGACTCAAAGGGGGAAAGATGGTACTCAAAGGGCTAAAAGTATGTACCCGAAGGTAAAAGTATTACTACTCAAGGTGGGCTGTAGAAAATATCTAAAGGAAGCAAACAAAACAAATAAAAATTGACGGAAACTTGTACTATGCCCGCTAATTAACAAAAAAACATATATTTTATGATTGTTGGTACTAAAGTTTGCATGATTTACTAAAAACTTTGCGGTAAATGTATTGGGCTAAAACAGCTGCAACCCATTTCTAACAAGTATAAACCTGTTTTCGACAAGTCTTAACGTAAATCTGAAAAGCACTTATAAAAGGGCTGAGCGTGTTGAACTGCAGTCAGTTAGGTATAACTTTTCAAGGAAAGTGCATTATTGAGTTCTATCAACACAGTGTTTTAGTGAAGTTGGTGCTATTCAAAAAAATAAAATGAGTTTTGCAACGAAATTGGTTTATAAAATTATGTGTCAGCTTGGTATGGTAGAAGATATGGATAAAAATGTTTCAATTTTAAAAATTCTAAAAGATTGTGCTTTGGCCAGTAGACAAATAAGCATTGCTTTAAAAAAAGCTTCTTCAGTTGCTGAAAAATCTCATTTGACGGCGTGCCTGGGACAAGTTAAACAGTGCAAGCACATTTTAAAACAAAAAAGCCTCAAGTTTGGTGGTGCGATTGGCACCATGGAAACAGCCAAACATCGCGTACAATGGGAAGACATAAAATCAGCATTTGAAAGCCGAGTAAGAAGTGCTGTCATTACAAATTTACGTCATAAGGATCCCAAAAAGTTTTTAGAGGATTGTTTTAGTTTATTTAAACGAAGAATAGAAAATACATTAAAAAAAGAGGATATGTTAAAAGTTAACACTATTTTAAGTGGAGATTTTCAAATAATTAAACAAGGACAACATGGAAGTGAGACAAAACACTTTAATACCGCTAATGCGGTTATTGACCGTAATACAAATTTAAAAAACTGGTTTGAGAAAAATGTAAAAACTTTGCTTTTGACTGACTTGGAAGAATTTGAACAAAATCAATCTGGATGGTCTCTTACAAAAATTAATAATCTTATTGTTGCTGTTAATAAATATAACTGCATGAGAGCCGGATCTTATTTAGAGCTACCCAAAGAAATTCTTAAGCGTAAAGCTTGTGTAAATGTGGAAAACAATGACGATTTATGTTTTGGTTGGGCTATTGTGTCAGCATTATATCCTGTTGAAAAAAACTCAAATAGAATCTCATCCTACCCGCGTCCTCAAGAGGTGTTAAATTTAAAAAATATAAAATTTCCAATGACTTTAAACCAAGTCGCCCGATTCGAAAAGCAAAATAATGTATCCGTAAATGTGTATCGCCTGCAAAAACCTAATAAAAACAGTTTTAAAGTACTGCCTGCGTACATTTCTGAAGAAAGGAACGAAAAACATGTTAATTTGCTAATGATTCAAAATAATTACTATTTGGATGATGAACAGATTAAAGACCTTTCGCCACCAATTTACCACTTTGTATGGGTAAAAAATCTTTCAAGGCTAATAAGTAGTCAAATCAGCAAATCCAAAAAAGCAACCTATGTATGTGATAGATGCCTGCACTACTTCTATTCTGAAGCTGGACTTATTCAACATATAAAAGACTGCAAAGTTATTGGCAGTTTTGTGGTTCCGAAATTACCAAGTAGCGATAAAAAAGTTGTTGAATTTAAAAACTTTAAAAATAAACAATTTGCACCGTTCATTATCTATTCGGATATTGAGTGCTTACTGCTTCCTGTTGCAGAAAATATTGGAAAAAGAACCCAAAAATATCAAAGTCATGTGCCTTGTTCGGTAGGATATTATGTAAAATGTGCCTACGATGATTCTTTATCATTTTATAAATCTTACACGGGGCCTGACTGTATGGAATGGTTCAGTAAACAGTTACTAGATTTCGCTGAAAACTTGGAAACTGTATTTCTCTGTGACTTACCCCTTGAGCCTTTAAGTAAAAAGCAAAAAACTGACTTTAACTATGCAAAAAAATGTCATATTTGTGAACAGGACTTTTTAGCTGGTGAAAAGAAAATACGCGATCATAGTCACCTTACATCTGAGTATCGTGGTCCAGCCCATGAAAGCTGTAATCTGAACTTTCAGGATAGTCATACTGTCCCTGTAGTATTCCACAATCTTAGCTCCTATGATGGACATTTGATAATTGAAAACATCGCCAATTTGGACGGATCAATAAATTTGCTACCAATTAACAAAGAAAAATATATAGCATTTACCAAAAAAATTAATGAAAATTTAATCGAATTTAGATTTATTGATTCGTTCCGCTTCATGGCCAGTAGCTTGGACAAGCTAGCTTCATATCTTGAGGAGTATCCACTAGTAAGAAACGAATTTCCCAACTTGTCTGACGAACAATACAAACTTATTTTTAAAAAAGGAGTATTTTGCTATGACTATATGAATAGTTGGGAAAAATTAAGAGATACATCTTTGCCTGAGCAACTTAATTTCTTTAACACACTCGAAAGTAGAGAAACATTGCCTGCTGATTATGATCATGCCCAAAATGTATGGAGAAGCTTTGGTTGTAAAACCCTACAAGATTACATGGAACTCTACATGAAAGTTGACATAGTACTTTTAATACAGGTATTTCAGAGATTTAGAGAGAGCTGTCATAAAACGTATGGTCTGGATCCTGCTAACTATTATACGCTTCCTGGTTATACGTGGGATTGCATGCTGTATTGCACGCAACAAAAATTAGAGCTTTTGACCGACTATAATATGGTGACTTTTATAGAACGCGGCATTAGAGGAGGGTTAAGCCAATGCTCTAAAAGATATGTGGAGGCCAATAATAAATATATGGCCAACTATGATTTAACCAAAGAAACATCTTTTTTGATGTATTTTGATATCAATAACCAATATGGATATAGCATGAGTCAGAAACTGCCGTATGAAAAATTTAATTGGTTAGAAAGTGAAGAAATGCTCAATTTTGATGTTAATAAAATTGAAGATGACTCGAGTAATGGATACATCCTGGAAGTCGACTTGTACATTCCTGTAGAATTACATGACTATTTCTCAGACTTACCCTTATGTCCTGAACATCGCTGCCCACCTAACGAGAAAAACCCTAAAAATAAGAAACTTATGGCCACACTATATAATAAAACGGAATACGTAATTCACTATAGAAATCTAAAGCAAGCGTTAAAACTTGGTATAAAACTTGAAAAAATTCATAAAATTTTATGCTTTAAGCAATCTGCATGGCTTAAATCCTACATTGATTTGAATACTCAACTAAGACAGAATGCTAAAAATGATTTTGAGAAAAACCTTTTTAAATTAATGAACAACGCCGTGTTTGGTAAAACCATGGAAAATATTAGAAAACATAGTGTTGTTAAATTAATCAAGAAATGGGATGGACGATACGGAGCAGAAGCACTGATTTCTCGACCTGAATTCAAAAGCATTACAATATTCAATGAAAACTTGGTTGCCGTAGAACTTGAAAAAACCGAAATATATTTTAATAAACCGATATATGTGGGAATGTGTATTTTGGACATTGCCAAAACAACAATATATGATTTTCACTACAACTACATGGTACCAGCTTTTGGGAAGGATTGTACTGTGGCATACACAGATACTGATAGTTTAGTTTATAACATAAAAAATCATGATATTTATGAATCAATACAGCGCAACTGTGACAAGTACTTTGATACCTCAGATTATGCTGAAGATAACATATATAACATTCCGAGGGTGAATAAAAAAGTTTTAGGCATGATGAAAGATGAAAACAATGGCGAAATAATGACGCATTTTATTGGCCTTAGAGCTAAAATGTATGCTACAAAAGTAGTGGACAGCAAGAGTAAAGCTGCAAAAGTGATTAAGAAGGCCAAGGGTGTAAAACAAAACGTTGTAAAATCAAAAATATTATTTGAGGACTATGTCGACTGCCTAAATAACTTTCAAGAAAAGGTGATTACGCAAAATCTTATAAGATCCGAGAAGCACAGACTATACTCCATTAAACAAACAAAAATTGGACTAAGTCCCCTGGATGATAAAAGATGTATTTCAAAGGACTGTTATGAAACGTTACCGTGGGGGCACTACAGGATTTAGTGATAACTTAGGTTAAATGTAATTTTAATAATGGTGTCTTGTTTATGTTTTTATTGTGTTTGGTTAGATATTTTTAATAGTGAACTATATATAAGTATAACCTAAATTTAATCTTGGTTTTGCCTATAGATTATATTATAAAACCTCTAGAATTAGCAAAAGTTTAGTAGCGCCTAATATGTTCATGTAAAAATGAATATATATAATGATAGTCATAGTACCTGTAATGTTATTATAATATACCGTCTAATTATGATTAATAGAACTTGTAAGTCTATATGATCATAGAAGGACATAATATATTTCTCTATGCTATGAATAAGATTATATAATTAATTGTATCTGTATATAAAATTTTTTTAAAATAAACAAGTAAAAAATATTCTAAAGTGTTTACTATGAACCTAGTCCAAGTAAGTAATACTAACAATTTAAAAAATAACGAACTATCTATTAAAACAATTAACATCTTTAAGTGGAGAAAATAAAGGGCTTTAAACTGAAAGAATCAATAGACATTCGTTAAAGCAATAAAATCGCTTTCAAGTAACTCACTGTTTAGGTGAATACTACAGTCCTGTAACAAGCAAAAAGATAGCAAGTTACAGGTCTGCCTAAGGTACAAGATGAACTGCAACACCTAAAGAGTCAACTGCGGGTCAAACATTTATTGAAGGTTAGATTGGGTAGTACAAAAAAGACATGGAGACATTACTGCCTCCAATATTCTGTGACATATCGAAAAAATGTCCACGTTTTCGTCTTATGGGGAAATTACTGCCTCGAATTAAATATTCTGTGACATATCCAAAAAAATGACCACGTTTTCGTCTTATGGGGCTTTACATGGAAAAAGTGAGCCAGAACCCGTATAGTATATCTACTCACAGGTTTAAAAAATGAACCCAATTTATGTTATTCTTTGAAGGGACCAAGAAATGTAATAGAATCACATAGAATTTTGTAACAATAAAGAGGTTCCTTTTGTATTTGTTTGGACATAATATGGACATATAATATTGATAACTATTATTAATCAAGTTAAAGTTTAGTGAAAAACTTGGCTTCTAATAATGGGGTTCCGTCCTCATTATATATTGTCCTTGCCATACGCAGTTATACTTTTGTGACTTTGACATGATATAAACATATTTCCTAACCAGAAATATTTCAAAAATTAAATAGATATGTCATGTTGGTATAAAATTAGCTTGTCTAACGAACTGTCACGATCAGCTGTTCAATGGTTGCCATAGGACAAACAACGCGATGTCCCATAAGCTGCAATGTTAACAAAAACGTAATTTAAAAAAAAAAGTGAAACGATTTAATTTACCACAAAGATGCTGTTTTTAGTATTGACCCTTAAGAAAGTTGCGTTTTTCTTTAAAAAAATCAAATAAAGCCAGTAAATCTTAAATAAAAGGGACCATGTTTTGTTCAAAAAGTCAGGTTATGTTTTTATTTACTTTTGTTTTTTAAACTTTTGAATCATTATTATTAGTTTCTGTGCTGTTATGAACTGTGCAGCTATGGAGATCTATCTTGAAAATGTTAGTTTTGATGGAATGCCAAGTATTTTGACCTTAAAAAATCATCCTGATTTAAATGAATTAGGTATCAGCTCAAAGAAAGTGGATAAGTGCTCTATTACCTGACTTAACAGAGGAAAAATTGAAATATTCAAAAGTTTTTTGTCAGCTTTGTTTTGGATAAATATGGAACTGCCATTTTGGCAACATTTTCTATTAAGATCTTTTTTTGTACTCGAGTGGACCTTTTGCAGAAGTGTAACCAGGGCTATCAAAATGGACGGGCCACGATCCTCCACTTTGTTGACGTCACATCCGGGGCTGATTTTTTTTTTGATGGTCACGTTACGACACAGCTGATTGTCTTTAAAATATTGAAGTTGGAATGACGGTTCATGGATATTTCATTGTTTCTTAAATAAAGCCGTTTTTGAGATTGTTTTTACTTTATTCTGGCAGAACAATTTTGTTTAAATGTATAGTAAGCCCTAATTTTTCATAGCCGCTTCATTAGCTCACACTAAAATTAAGTTTAAAGCAGACGCGAATGTGACAATCACATATGACAAAGTCAAATACATGTCAAATATAACAGTTGGCATGTGGTACATGGCGGGTAATTTGAATTCAAAATAAGGAATGGTAAATCTTGAAGATTTTAACCTTTTAATCATGTTGCTTCCTTACAAACCTTTGGTGGAATATCGGGATGGTGTCTGAGAATATTTCACTGAAATTTTGCGGAAATCTGTAGTGCCATTTTGAAAATATCATAAAAAAACGTCTGACCTCCCATAAGCCCTAATGTAAAATTCAGCCCCGGGAGAACAGCTGATTTTTTCAGGGTCGTGGCCTCTATTTTTGTGTTGGCCTTGGTGTAACATGTTAAATGTTAAACTGTACGAAATATTTCCCTATGACTTTTTTACTATTCTAGGCAAGCAACTTTCAAAACTAGAATAAAGCAATGATCCTGACTGGGTCTCTCCTGAATGAATTATTGTTTCAAAACAGTTGAAAAATGTTAAAAATGATGGATGAAAAAAGGGTCCAGAGAAAAAGAAAAGGAAAACGATATGAGGTTAAAGTGTGGGTAATGAGCTGAACCAAATTTGTACACCATCCTACAGAACTCTTAAATAAATTCTTGGAGTGTAGCGCCCTGTATAGTGTCCAGTGGAGTCCTGTATCATCAAAGTTTCTTTTTCTTTAATAAATATTTATTTTACAGACCTCAAAACAGTTAGTAGAATAAACTGGTAAATTTGGCAATCTCCCTAACTAAAACCTCTTTTTATCTTAAACTATTTTGGTGCAAATTTTCCATTATTTCCATGCTTTTTGACACCTGAAGCTGGACTTTTTCTATAACTTGTACACCGTAAAATTTGTATAGCATTCGACCGGACCTATTACAAGTCCTGTTGTGAAATTTCTACAGTACTGTTCTCAGCAAAATTTTTTCTATGGCATCAAAAAATAGATAACCAAAAAAGTTATATTTGTTGACTTTGACGACCACAAGCAAAACAAATAACCCTGAGATGCACCGTAACAAGGCTTTGCTAATCCATTCTCCGCCTTTGTTGTTTTGTATGTGAGCAACAAAGACTTAATCGCGATTAAACGCATGATCGCGCTTAAGTGCTTACGGTACATCTGAGGTTAAGTTCTCTCAGACTTTTTTTTCAATTTCTATCAAAAAAACTTTAAGTCCTGATGGGTCCTGTCATATTCTGTTATACCCAATTGTAGTAGAGTATATATTTATTTGGGTAAACTTTTAGAAACATAATTGAGCGAATATTGTTACAAAAAAACAGTAATAAAAGTAATAGTAACAGTAATAATACAACAGAGAATATTGGGTCCTGTCATGTCCTCTCTGGCCCTGTTGTAAAATTTGAACAGTACTGTTGTGAGCTAATGAGCCTTAAGTTTGACTGTACTTAAGCCCTATGTATTATAATTCATGGAAAAACATATGGTGATGTATGGTGTGTGAGGCCAATGACAAGGAAAAACTGTATTTTAAGTTTTTTTTATATAATGTTTACTTATTTATTTTTAAATAAACATATTACAAAAGGTCCTAATAGAAAACCTGAATCTGATGAGAAATGTTTAGAGAAAGTTTAGTCTATTTCAATTTCTTCTCTGTTGAGAGAGCCTTGAAATGAGCTCTTCGAATAGAACTATTTATCCACTTTCCCCTACCTTGGGCTGATAGTTCATTGATTCATTGGTCAAAAAACTTCATATTCAATGAAATCATATTAATCAGTGGTGCACACAGAAATATGTCTTGAGGGGACCCGAAACCTTTGGGGGCCCGATACCATTGAGGGGCCCCCAGAGGTCTCATGATGTCGTACTTTATGCTATTTTTTTTGTTTATTCATGAAATATATGGAAAATATGTGGTTTGGGGGGTCCGGGCCCCGAGCCCACCGCCCCCCGCGTTTGGTGCGCCCATGTAATAATTTAAAATAAGTAAAAAAAACTAGAGAAAAAGTTAAAAAAAAACAAAATAAACAAAAACATAACCTACTTTTTTAAAGAAAACATGGTCCCTTTTATTTCAGATTTACTCCCTTTAGTTTAATATTTTTAAGAAAAACGCATTTTTGCCATATGCACAAAGAATTCATCTTAAAACTGAATAATTTTTGAGACTAAAGCTCTTGTCGTTTTTGTAAAATTTACGTTTTTGTTAACATTACGGCTTATGGAAAATCCGTTTGTTTGTCCTATGGAAGACATCTTGGATTGGATCATATGTTTTGTTAGACAGCCCTATTAAAAGTAAAACTGTCATTGTCTTAAATAAAAAGATGCTGACTGTATTTTGTGCACACGGCGTTAATCATTATCGCACCCTCAAAGAAAACAAACAGAGAACACCAAAAACATGGACTGATAAATGGTTAGTTGAAAAAAGGTACAGCTCAGCTGACAAACTTCAAGAAACCATCGTAAGAAACGAGAAGAGCGTCTATGGACACGGCACTGCGACGTTGCCAATTTTTTTTGGAATTTATTGAATAAAATAAAATTATAGCTCTCCTGTCCTCAATTTGGTTTGGGACGGCCAAATTGGTGTTGACCTAACCTTGGTCATTTGATCGAAACCGTGTCCTAACCTGGACGTGCCTGAACAGGTTAAAATACGTTTTCGATTAATTGGCCAAGGTTAGGTTTACACCAATTTCGATCTTCCAAAAGGAGGACAGTGAAGGTAATTAAAAAAATATATTTTTGGAATTTTTTTTTTTAAATTGTTTTAATAGTTGCATAGATGTCACATAAGATTAGTAGGTATGTACCCGTCCCGCTACACTCTTTGCTAACTTTTTGCAACTAGTATATAAAGTTAATTTACGCCGAAAGCTAGAGGTTAAATATTTACGGCTTGATTATTAGTGCCATCTATTAAAACACTTTGCAATCCCTAAATTACAAAGTAGAAACGAAGAGGTCGAGCGAGAATTTCTCTGTACAAATCGCAACAGTGCTTGGGGCGGTATAACGGGTTGCAAGGGATTTCAAGATATAGCACTGATTGCCAATTTCATAATACATTTTAATCTCCAGGTTTGGGCGCAAAATTACTATACAGGGTGTCTTATAACTTAGGGGCCATATGCCAACAGGTGATAGAGGAGGTCATGTCTGATAGAAAAGTTCATATAATGCATGGGTCAGAACTCATTCTTTGTCGAGATACAGAGCATCAAAGTTGTCAGTTTTTTTACTGTTTTTGGTAATAACTTTTTAAAAAAACCCAGAAAAAATATGAAATTAAGTAAAGTCGTGTAGTAGAACAAAAGCAATAATTTTAAATAAAAATATTTTTTAAAAAAATCATGCGGTCAATTTTTTTTAAGAAAAAACATTTTTTTGGTATAAAGTTTTATAAATGCCATATTAAACGCAATGTTTTTTTTGATATTTTTTGTTAAGAAAATGACGTCTCTAGGGAGACATAATAATAAAATATTATTGATATTTTTTAAAAGAATCAGTAAGCAAAAATTTTTTAAAAATTTTAATTATTATTTTTTATAAATTTTTGGAGGTTATTTTGACAGCCTGTCTCTCCCCAACTTGTAATTTTATCCAAAAAAAGAGAGTTTGAATCACAATTAGCTGGGCATTTAGTTGGCTGGGACAGATTTTCTTTTTTTGCAAAACCCTTCTCCCCTCCACTCCCATGTGTGTTGACCCCCATGTTATATAAACTTTTTTATCGGAAATAATCTCGTCTATTACCTGCTGCACTATGGCCCCTAAGTTATGGGACACCCTGTATATACTTGTAAGTACTTAAAAAGTGTGGCCGAATCGGCAGTACATACTGATGTTGTCTTTTTTTCATTTATTTTAAGCATAAATATTTCTTAAGTCTAGATAGATTTAACTTTTAATTTAAATGATTCTAAACTCGTAAGAAATATTTAACGAAATATACGTTTTGAAATATACTCTAACACACATCCCCTTCACCCCTTGAATAGAATAGAATATCTTTTATTGCCAACAAACATTACAGTAGCAGTGGCGCACCTAGGAATATGTCTTGGGGGGGGCAAGGCCTCTTGGGGGGGGGGGGGGGGCCGAAGCCTCATGATGTCGAATATTAAGCTGTTTTTTGTGTGTTTTTTTCTGAAATATGTCAAAAATATGTAAAAAAAAAATCTAAGGCTTTCTATAACAAATAACATCGTCAAAAAGCGTAACGTAATTTAAGAGACGAAGATGTCGACCTCTCAAAAGGAGAACAGGGTAGATATAATTTTAAAAACCAGCCTAAAATATTTCAATTCTATAATTCCATACTCACAGGTAGCATTGGCAACAGCGCAAAGTTTTCCTCGCATGCCTCGCCTTTTATTTTGCACTAATAAAGTCTAGAACAAGCTTTCTTAAGGTCTGTCTTATTTTACGGCGCAAGTGCGCAAGCGTAGATGTCAATATACTGTTAGCATTATTACGACTAGACCTTATTTCACTTCCAATAAGTCTCTAAAATAGGGTCAGGTTTTAAGGTTTTATTCCAATAAGTAAGTTCGTTCCATCAAAGCGTGGGACGGTTATAGAACGGTACGAAAAATCCTGTTTGCGTTCCAGGTCGACGTTGAACTGTTATGGGACATTTAGTTTTCCGTTCCATCAAGCAACATAAACTGGTTTCGGACTCCTCTGAAAGACAAGAATTGCAGACAGGCGCATTCGAAGGCGCGGAAAAATTGTATGTAAAACACACACATTTCTAGTTTACATCACCTGAGATAATAATATACCATAAAATTACATTAAACTTACATTTGTCTGAGAACATTCAAAAAATCAGTGAATAACCCAAAAAAATTTTTCAAAATAAATTGAGTTTTACAACCAATTTTAACACATGACAAAATGCCGGGGAAGCCACGTAAATATACAAATATTTTTTAAATTGGCAAAAAAAATTTTTGCAACATCTGCAGCATCTGTTGATTTTTTTGAATGAACTTCTTAATTTTTATTACTACGGGACTGCGGATCGTGTAGGTATACCACATGAAAAAAAGCTATACTGACCATAGGGTAGCTTGCTTAGAAAAAGAAAAACTAGTTTAGCAGGTGATTGGATAGGATTCGCTTTAAGGCATCGACATTAAGGTAATTACTAAAGTACAAGCTACAAAATGTGATTTTCCTTAGACTCCTTAGACTTCCTTAGTTTCCTTGACTTAGAAGTATCACGAAAACCTTGTGAATATTAAGGCTTTCTATAATATGTAGGTAATTTCACAAATATTTTATAAAAATCAAATTAGAAAATACAAATAAATAAATATATAAATTTCACATAAAACTTGTGATATTAAAAATGAAAAAAATCCAGGGCTCAGGCTGTTTTCTGGGAGCAGATTATATCTGTCTCCGTCGCGACGTCAAAATTAGCCTCAAAACCGAGGCAACCCTGACCGAAGCTGCAAATTGACAGTTGGTCTCTCCTCAGTAAACACCATATTTCATATTTCTTTTTCAGTTACCCACATCATCATTTCATCTCCTTATATTTTATGGTTATGCTCGGGCTGAATGAAGCCTAATGAGGCAGAAACGCGTCCCCGTAGCTACCTTTAACTCTGAGGTCTTGCCCGTGAAACTTTTTGTTAAGACTTTATACCTCGTGAACTTCCTTCAAATTAAAAAAAATAAATATATTTTCAGTTTCGCCCAAAAATATGTGCTAATGCAAATTCGTGTTAACTTTTGGTATATTTAGTTTATTAGGCAGTCTGTAGTGGTTTATAGTTTGTGAATACAGGGTGTAACTAGATAAGTGTAAAACATTTAAGGGGGTGATTCCGCATCAAAACAAAATAGGATCTTTCATATAAAAAAACTTCATTGGAACATCCCTTGTTAAGATACAGCCCCTATAAAGGGGCACATAAAATGTTCTACTACCAAAAAAGCCGGTAATGAATTTGGTTTACCCCATGGTTGTAAGGGGTGGAAAACGCAACGCCTAAAATTTATTTCCAATGTAATTTTTTGTCTTATTATTTGTTTTCCATTTAAAAATGTATTTCCGATAGCCTGTTTCATTGTAAATAAAAAATGTCTTTTGGATTTTTGCCCAAAATAAACCCGTTCGCAGCAAAAAATTATTTCACGAACAAATCCAGAGATACATCTTCATAAATGTTATGACCCCCTTTAAGGGGCGATATCTTAACAAGCGATGCTCCAATAAAGTTTCTTTATATGAAAGATCCGAGATCCTGTCTTTTTTCGATGAGGAATAATCCCCTTAAATGTTTTACACTTATTTAGTTTCACCCTGTATAAATTAAACTGATGTAATTTTATCTGCATTTTAAAGAACTAAAATTAAAAATATATTATGATAATCCTATGTAATTGTGTAATCCTTTCTGTGTGCAAATTTAATTTCGTGCTCTCGAATTCATCCGTTGCCTTCGATTTATCTTTAAGCCAGACGCCAAACCTAGCCTTTCTTTCAGTCACGTGATTTTGAATTTAACTCTCTCGCATATGATCACGTGCCTGAAGTAAATCGAACAGCATTCGGTTTTTGGACAGTTATTTGGTCGTTCCATCTAACCCGAACCGTTTTAAAACAGTCCTCGTACTCCTTGTACTGCATTGCGCGCGCATTGGGATTTTTTGGACGGTTCTATGACCGTAGAACTGTTAAAAAATCATCTTGATTTAAATGAACTAGGTATCAGCTCAAAGAAGGGAAAAGAAAGTGGATAAGTGCTCTATTACCTGACTTAACAGAGGATAAATTGAAATATTCGAAAGTTTTTTGTCAGGTTTGTTTTGGATAAATGTGCAACTGCCATTTTGGCAACATTTTCTATTGGGATCTTTTTTTGTGCTTGAGTGGACCTTTTGCAGAAGTGTAACATAGAATTGTGTTAAACTGTAAGAAATATTTCACTATGATTTTTTTACTATTCTAGGCAATACAATACAGCACTGATCATGACTGGGTCTCTCCTGAATATCCATTCATCCATTGTTTCAAAACGGTTGAAAAATTTTAAAAATGATGGTTGAAAAAAGGGTCCCGAGAAGAAAGAAAAGGAAAACAATATGAGGTTAAAGTGTGAATAATAAGCTGAACCAAATTTGTACACCATCCTACAGAACCTTAAATAAACTTTTGGTAGTGTAGCGTCCTGTATAGTGTCGAGTGAAGTCCTGTATCATCAAAGTTTCTTTTTCTTTAATAAATATTTATTTTACAGACCTCAAAACAGTTTAGAATAAACTGGTGAGTTTGACAGTCTCCCTAACTCAAACCTCTTTTTATCTTAAACTATTTTGGTGCAAATTTTCCTTTATTTCCATGCTTTTTGACACCTAAAACTTGTACACCATAAAATTTGTATAGTATCTGACTGGACCTACTACAAGTCCTGTTGTGAAATTTCTCCGGTACTGTACTGAGCTTATTAGCAAAAAAAATTTTTTTGCCATCATTAATAATAGATGGATAAAAAAGTAATCTTTGTTGACTTTGATGACCACAAGAAAAACAAATAAGTTCTCTCAGATATTTTTTTCAATTTCTCTCAAAAAAATTTGGGTTCTGATACTCCTAATGGGTCATATGCTGTTACGCCCAATTGTAGAGTAGAGTATATGTTTATTTGCATAAACTTTTAGATACATAATTGAGCAAATATTGTTACAAAAAAACAGTAATAAAAGTAATAGTAACAGTAGTAATACAACAGCGAATATTGTACTGTTGTAAAATTTGAACAGTACTTACTGTTGTGAGCTGATGAATTTGACCGTACTTAAGCCCTATGTATTATAGTTCATGGAAAATCATATGGTGATGTACAGTGTGTGAGGCCAATGACAAGAAAAAACTGTATTTTAATTTTGCAAGTTTTTTTTTATATGTTTACTTATATTTTTTTAAATAAACATATTTTGTAAAGTACTTATTAGAAGTTTGCTTGACCAACCTTGGTTGGAACTTATATGTGCATATTGATCTGTTGGACTGACCTACCTATAAGTTGTGCCTCTTTTTCATTTTACTACTGGAGGGTTAAAACAATTAAACCACGGATCACCTTTGTTAAGATGATCCGTGATTAAACTTTGTCTAAACCTAAAAATCATAGTGAAATATTTTTCACAGTTTAATGCTATAGAAGGCCTATTACTTAGCAAAAGGTTTAGTCAAGTTCAACAAAAGATCCTAATAGAAAACCTGAATCTGATGAGAAAAGTTTAGTCTATTTCAATTTCGTCTCTGTTAAGTGAGCCTTGAAGTGAGCTCTTTGAATAGAACTACTTTCCCCTACCTTGGGCTGATAGTTCATTGATTCATTGGTCAAAAACCTTTGGGGGGCCCCAGAGGTCTCATGATGTACTTTATGCTATTTTTTCTGTTTACTCATGAAATATATGGAAAATATCTAAAAAAATATGTGGTTATCTAAAAAAATATGTGGTTTGGGGGGTCCGGCCCCCTAGCCCCCCGCCCCCTTGGTGCGCCCATGTAATAATTCAAAATAAGTGAAAAAACTAGAAAAAAAGTTAAAAAAAAAAAACAAAATAAACAAAAACATAACCTACTTTTTTGAAGAAAACATGGTCCCTTTTATTTCAGATTTTCTCGCTTTAGTTTAATATTTTTAAGAAAAACGCATTTTTCTCATATGCACAAAGGATCTATTCTTAAAACTGATTAATTTTTGAGACTAAAGCTCTTGTCGTTTTTGTAAAATTTACGTTTTTGTTAACATTACGGCTTATGGGAAATCGGTTTGTTTGTCCCATGGAAGACATCTTGGATTTGATCATATGTTTTGTTAGACAGCCCTATTTTTGTCGGGTGTTCCCCTCAATCTGATTTTTGATAAAAAAACTAAAATCAAATTATTGTGTACTAGATCGGCATATTTTGTGAGTCTAACAAGCAGTAGCAGTGTAAAAAAGAAGCAGCAGCAGTATAAAAAACAAGGAGCAGCATATAAAAAGCAGTTAATTCAACGACCCCATACCAGTGAGTTTTAAGGTGGATTTATTGTTCGTTAAAGTAAGGTAAGGGGTAAGTTCATTTATTTAGGCTTACTGCATACTTTCCACTATGAACAATGGAAATTTCTATTTTAAGTAAGGCCGCCTTGTTTATGATAAAAACAAATAGGTTCTAACTTATAAGTCTAAGCCGTTACTACTTCTGAAGAGTTACAGTGATCTATCACTCAGCTGCGACACAGTTTTATTCCAAAAACCACCTTCGCTTAGTTTCTACCACCAAAAAACCAACTACTACCACCTTCTGTGGCTTCTATCCCCAAAAAACCAACTACTACCACCTTCCCCTACTTCTAACCCCAAAAAACAAACTACTACTACCTTCGCTGAGCTTCTACCCCTAAAAAACCAACTACTGCCATCCTCTCCTAGTCTCTGCCACCAAAAAACCAACTTCTACCAACGCTTATCTTCTACCACTAAAAAACCAACTACTACCTCCTTTGATAATGATTGTAGGATTTGGTTTTTTGGTGGTAGAAGCTAGGGGAACTTGGTAGTAGTTGGTTTTTTGCTGGTAGAAGCTAGGGGAAGGTGGAAGTAGTTACTTTATTGCTGGTAGAAGGTAGCAAAAGTTGGTAGTAGTTTGTTTTTTGGTGGTAGAAGGTAATCCAAGGGGATAGTAGTTGGTTTTTAGTGTAAACCTGATCTGTACCTAAGTGATAGATAGATAGGTAACTGTTTGGGAGTGGTAGCAGCTGTGATTTTTTAGTTAGGGTTTGTTTTAACCTCAAACAATACACTCCAATATCGGAAAGTATAAAAAGGTCATTAAAATTTTGATCTGTAAAATATAGGTAGAGGGGGGGGGGTTACCCCATGAGGCCATATTTTATGTTTGTATTCATGAAATATGTGGAAAATATTAGAAAAAACTTAGCTTTTGGGGGGGCTGCCCCTGACATATATGCCACTGTGTAGACCCATGTTTGTAGGATAATAAATTTTTTTGTTGCATCTTACTGCTTACTTTATGGCAATATGGCTTTGTTTGTTATTGTTATTGCTATATAGCTTTAAAATTCCTGCCTCCCTACTTAATAAGTTTGACTTAAGCCCTGTTCTGACTGCATCAAACCCATGTCACTATATCCGATGGTGGCACTTGGAATGAGATGGTTGCATGCATTTTAGAGAAACTTTCATAGTGACAAACCAGCTTTACAGCCCCAACTATAAACTCAACTTTACTGTATCAATTTAATCATGGCACATACCTGTTCTTTTCTGGGGAGAAAGAGATGTGTCAATATGGAACTGAAACAGTATCCTTGAGTTTTATAAATAGAATTTTTTATTGCCTAATACCCTGTTCAGACTGTGCCACTTTTCCATGCATGCAACTTTTGTGTCCTCTCTCTCACTTAGATGATGTTAGTTAAAGAGAGACAGAACAAACAAATGAATGAAAATTTGTTTTATTTTTAAGTAAAACAAACACTGTTTTTTAATTTTGCAAAGGCAGCTTTGTGTTCCCCTTAGATAGTACTAACCAAGTGGTAACAGCTAACCTGTAATTTGTACTGTTTTGCCAATAATGCCATGTAAATCTTGGGCTAATGTCAAGAAATCTGTAATGCAATAAGCCATGGGCGCAGCCAGGGGGGGGCCCAAACCTAAGATTTTTTTTATATATTTTCCACATATTTCATGAATAAACACAAAAAATAGCATGAAATACGACATCATGAAGCCTCGCCCCCCCCAAGACATATTCCTGGGTGCGCCACTGCATAAGCTGTAAAATAATATTTTATTCTGCATAATTACCGGACAATGTAATCTCAAAGCTAAATTTGTATTCAGGGTAGTAATGCTATGTTTTTTGAACAGGTGTCAATTGGAGCTTCAGCAGTCATGTTTTTTAAGGTGGTTTATAAAGTTTCACTTAGTTTTATTTTAATAAATCTAAATTTTTTAACAATCTTAGTGGAAAGTTTGGTTTGGTGAAGTCAAAAAATAATAATAATTTCTTATGGTAGTGATAGTAGTAATTATTTATTTTTCGCAATTTTTACTGTAAAATCTTTTAAAATAAAAATTTTACAAAGTTTTTTTTTGTTTAATTATTTTAGACAGGTTTTCTTTCTAACATAAAAATTTTTGTTGGTCCCCCAAAAGAGGATTCTATTCACAAACAATATTTTATAGCTTGTGAAAAAAGAAAACAACTAAATATTTTTTTTTACATGTCAATTGTAATGTCAAAAAATGTTTTTTTCACTTGTTGACACATGTAAAAAAAATATTTTTTTTTTTTTAACTTTTGAATATGGTGGGGGGTGTGACTGTTCTATCTGAGAAAGGTAGTTGTTATTTTGTCTGCAAATTCTATTACATGTCAAAACTTCAGAAATCTTTAAACTAGAACAGGTCATTATTCACATAACTTATATTATCATGGCATTTTTCTAAGTAAGGCCTGGTTTACCCAAAAACTTAATGCACAATGAACAAACTCATTGCTTAATTTTAATATATCTGTTTCCATCTCCTTAGTATTGTAGACATAAAGTATAAACACTAAATCTTTCCATTGTGCATTATGTTATGGGTAAATTAGGCATAAAATAGATAGTTCACATTACTTTGTTAAGTAATCTTATCTACAGTTTGACTAATGGTATCCGACCCTCGGAACCGAAATCAAAAAATATATTTTTATACAAAACATAAAGCCCAATTTTGTAAAATTCTAAACTATACAATATCAGGACATCCACAAAATCATATAAATTCATAAAATTTGACTTGTGTATTGTGTAAAAACATATTTTTTGATTTCTGTGCTGAGGATCAGATACAATAAGTCAAACTGTATATACAAGTGGCCCATTTTGTCTTATTTTTATTACATATAATAGTGAGTTCATATTGCTCCAATGAAAGCTCCAAATTGTATTGTATTTAACATTTGGGGATATATTGTGCCTATATTACCTAATGAGTTTGACTACATTCTTGAAATATGTAATGCTCAAGGGGGAGAGGATTTAGCCTTGCATTATATTCAATGTGCTTGTTTTTTAATGGGGGAAGCAGGCATATTTTTGTCAACCGCTACAAAAAACTGCAGACTACAACAAAAAAATAAATAGGATTTGTATTATAGCACTAGTGCAATATTGAAACATTATTCGTAATGCATGTAAGCCAAAATGGGTTATATAGGGTGTTATAAAATTCAATAAAATATTTTTAAAGATAATTTCCTAGAGTGATTTCAAGACAAAAAGTTTATATAAACAAAGGTCTACAAACACTTAGTAGTAGAGATACAGGGTGTTTAAATTAACTTTTTTTATATAGTTACAGTTTTTGTGATATTTAGCTCAAATTTGGCTCGTATATTTACTTATAGGCACTACAAGTTAAGGCATGTCAAATAGGTTTTAATTAATTTGTTTATTTTGATATACTCGCCATACCATACTGGAGCATTTTTTATTTTATGATAGCAGCCTTTGGTGCAACAGCGATTTTCTCTAAAATGGTTAAAGATGCAAAAAAATTTCAGAAAAACAAAAAAGTTTGCAAATGAAACAAAGATTTTATTTCTTGTTTTAAAATCCCTACTTCTCCCTACCAGTGGTTTAAAACAAAAAAATTCTGGGGGAAAAGGCGACATGACCCCTGAAAAAGGGTCACTCTGTACATGTTTACTATTATTTGGCATGTCTAAAAGTGTAGTGCATATAGCTTAATATGCCAAATTTGAACTAAATATCTCGAAAAGTACAAGAGCTATAAAAAACTAAATAAAAGAAACTTTAAAACAAGGCATTTAAGGTTATATAAAAATTTTGCCTTGAAACCACTTAAGGAATTCAACACTAAAATTATGTTATTGAATTATGAAACACCCTGTATAATGTGTATTTTATAAAAACTTATTTCAATATGTAAATAAACAGTGGCAGAACTACAATGCAGCAAGGCACAGGGTTGCTGAGAGGCGTATGCTCCATAGAGAGCCCGAAGGGCTGGAGTGATCACACACACACAGTGATAAGTAAATAATGATTTCAGCGAAATTAAAAAGGTTTAGTTGGTGGGAGCACCTCTGCCCTGCAGAAGGTCTTGCTGTATGGTGGTTCTATCACTGCTTGTCTTGCAATTCATTGCAGGGAGAAAGGCTGATCAATAGCAAAAATTGTGTACAGTTCTTTACATAATCCATATTTTTGTTGGTCCTGTAAGTCCTTCTTGGTCTTAGTTAGGTATAAAGTGATAAAAAAAGACAAAAATGACTAACGAATAATACCAAACCAAAGGTCCTGCCAGGACCTAATTTTTACTGATTTTTATTAGTCCGAAGCGCATTGATCAGCCCCTCGGCGCAGGATCTGTCCTGGGAAGGGTTTTAGTTGAGCGAACTGTCTATCCGGAAAAGTGTTTAAGTTCAATAAACTGTGTCTATCACGGAAAGTGTTTTAGTTTACTATCTGCTCAACACTGAAATAACAATATCACAGTTCATATAAATGTATCTTTAGCAGTAAAAAAGCTGGTAAGTACTATAATATGTTTATTAATTAATTTTTAAATATTAATATAATACTGTTCATTGAATATCAGCTGATGATGGTACAAAAAGTTTGTTTTTGTTTAAAATGTATTTTTTCAGACCCATTTCATATAAAGTTTTAATATTTTCCATAAATTTTGTAAAAAAATTATTGTCCACAAAGTTTTACTATTTGACGATACTGTTGTGCAAATTTGATGGAAAAAGTATGCCATGATTTAAATGGGATGGTTCTGAAAAAATACATTTTAACAAAAACAAACGTTTTTCCCATCAACAGCTGATTTTCACTGACCAGCAGATTTATTTTAACAAATATCAGCTCAGCTGGTGTTCTGTGATATCAGCTGATTTATTTTGACAAAAATCAGCTGTGTCCCGACATGTTTGATCTAGACAGAGAGCTATAGTCTTCTCTCTTTCTGGACCGTGTTAAGGTTATTCTCGTGTTACTAACGGTTTAACACGTAGTTTGCATTTCTTCCCTTTGGTGTTCTGTGACACCAGAGACAAAATAAAAAGAGACTGCCAAAAAGATAGGGCCGCGCAGCCAACAAGTTCCAGTAGCGCACAGCGCTGCAATCGCGGACTATGTTTCTATTTGTATTTAAAACTGATTTTATTCTGTTCGATTGGGGCCGTTTATAAATTACGTAAAACTTTGAGAAAATTGTCTATAACATAACACTTAGTATTTTCTTAATGCCATTTTTTGTTAGAAATGGTTCACTAGGTTGAATTGAATATATCTTTATTAGCAAATCATGCTATTTCAAATTACAAACATAAATATAAAAAATACATTTAAATGTTAATACATACACCAGTATTTCTATAACATAACAAATCTAAACTTATAAAACTAATAACTATTTATTTCTTATTATTACATAATGGATAATTATTGAAATAAAGCCAGGTTCAATAACAACAATTTTTATTTAAATAGTATAAATACTGACAGTGGCGTATATATGGGGGGGGCCTGGGGGCCCGGGCCCCCCCGAAGCTAAGATTTTTTTGGACATTTTCCACATATTTCATGAATACAAACATAAAATAGCATAAAATACACCCTTATGAAGTCTCGCCCCCCCCCCCCAAAACTGTCTCGGGCCCACCCCGAAACTTTTTTCTATATACGCCACTGAATACTAAATTAGGATATAAGTCATTGTTTTATAAAGGAATCAGATGGTATAACAAATTACCATTAGACATCAAAAATTGCAAATCAAATAATGTGTTTAAGAGAAAACTTAAGAAGTACTTGTTGCCTAGTCAGCCTGTAAGCCTGATTGTTTATGTAAACCCTTGGTACCATATTATATTATTTTGTTGTTTGTTAGTCTCCATATAATTTTTTTGGTGTGTTTTAGTATAGTAACCTTTTCTCATAAAGAAATATGGTATCAATGTTTTTTTTTAGGATAGGATCTAAAACATTCTACAGTACAGTGTAAGTACTTGATAAAGCTGTGTGTTACTAGATTATTATTTTAGTAGGTAGGTATAGTTAGTTCTGTTGGGAATGATACAGGAATGCTTGTATCGGTATTATTAGAGAAATATTTGAATATAGCCACGCTATAATTGTAATATCAGCTGTGATCTTTCAACACATGGCCTTTGTTTACTATATGAACCGGAATAAATAGTGCCTTCTTTTATTAATTGAAAATAAACGACGATAGTTTTAAATTCGACTTTGGTGTGAATTTTGAAGGATTAACTGTCAGTTTTCAATGTGAATGTGTGAAAATAGTGCCTGGCACAATTATAGCCTGACTATATTTCTCTAATAATACCGAAACACCAACAGAACTAACTATACCTACCTACTAAAAGAATAATCTAGTAACAAACAGCTTTATTAAGTGCTTACACTGTACTGTAAAATGTTTTTAATCCTATCCTAAAAAAAACATTGCCACCATATTTCTTTATGAGAAAAGGTTACTATACTAAAACACACCAAGAAAATAATATGGAGACTAAAATAACAAAATATAATATAATATGGTACCAAGGGTTTACTTAAACAATCAGGCTGACTAGGCAACAAGTACTTCTCTTAAACATATTATTTGATTTGCAATTTTTAATGTCTAATGGTAATTGTTATATAATCTGGTTCCTTTATAAAACAATTACTAATATCCTAATTCAGTATTTATACTATTTAAATAAAAATTGCTGTTATTACTTGTTGCATGGGTATGAA
Source organism: Aspidapion aeneum (assembly GCA_963576565.1). Classification (NCBI taxonomy): domain Eukaryota; kingdom Metazoa; phylum Arthropoda; class Insecta; order Coleoptera; family Brentidae; genus Aspidapion; species Aspidapion aeneum. Next base: position 48,344,539 of record OY755045.1, read on the forward strand.
CATCTGTAACATTCATCAATCAATGTTAATAGAAGTTGCAACCAAAAAAATAAATAAATAATACAAGTATTCTACCCATATTACAAATTGCAAGTCATTTTTAAAAGCAAGTTACAAGTATATTGTAAACGCAGTCGAGTCAGACCTAACCTCAAATTCTTGGTTTGTTTTTCTGGAATTTTCGGATGCAAAAATTTTGCTACGAAATAACTTTTTCACTACAAAGGAGATCTGTTTTCTGTTAAAGCGTGTGTTATTAGACAAAACTATTCTTCTTTTGTGACTAAGACAAGGTAAGAAAGATAATTTATGTTATTGAAGTTAGGGTCGATTAATGGATCGTTCATACTCGTCTTTTGTCTAGTCTTTTGTCTTGGTTTAGTCATATGTCCTGCCATAAGAAAGTTAAAACCACTGTTTCGTATGGGAGTGTTCATACAATGCTTTTGCTTTTGTTTTTGATTAGTCTTTGTCTTAAGAGTTGCCAACTTTCAATCCTTAGGACAAGGACTAAGACGAGTGACAGACATCAGCTGATGTTTGTTGTTTTTTTTTACAGGGCGTCCGCGCGCAGTCGAAATTTTAAATTTACCGCCATTAATCATGTTTTTAACAGAAAATCTCACCATAACCTCAAAATTTTATTTGTTTTTTTTTTTTTTGCTTTTGTTCTTTCGTGTCTGTGTTTCGTGCACAGATTAGGTTAAATAAGATTGTTTTGTGTAGAAAATGACTTTTGAAGAGGGCCTCTTTTTGAAATTGAATTTTTTTTCAGTGGGTTATGACTAAGACTAATTAAAAACAAAAGACGAATATGAACAGCCGATTTTGTTTAAGACAGCTAAGACTAATCAAAGGACAAAGACCAATTAAAAACAAAAGACTAAGACGAGTATGAACAATACTTTATATACTTGTTATTCTAAAAGTTTATTCATGTTTTTCAAGAAGATTTTCGGGTATTCCCTTCAATCATTTTGTTTCTCATTTTTAAGGCTGATTTCTTTGCCATTGATAGTCATAAGTTCTGCTTTAATGCTTCTTAATAAAAAAAACAGATGTTTTTAAGGCTTTTTAATTCTTTTATCCTTTGGGGCCAGGCAAATATATACAGATTGACACTGAACATATACTTTGGTTTGAGATGAAATGTGTCAACTTAGTATTGGTGCATTTTAAGCCTTTTTCCTCCAAGTAACCAGGTAACCTGGTTACTTATTTTAGGTTTTTCCTCGCTGAGTAACACTAAACATGACATCACAAGTAACCACACAGGCTCACCAGCTTAGCAGAAGTGGTTGCTTCAAAATTTTAAGGTTAAGTGCGTTTGTTTATATTTCAAACTTGATAATTCCAAAATGTTTAAAATTGAAGTGTATTTTACAATGAATTTAGAGAAAAATCATGTCACTGACCGGTGATGTCTTACAACTGGTCACTCCAAGTAACTGTGAAGTCATTTCGAGTTACTTATAGGAGTGACTAGTAACCTCGAGGAAAAAGGCTGTGTGTGTTAGGGAGGGGTGATCATCTGTCCACAGTGGGTATACAAATTTTTTTAACAGGACTGAATAGGACTCCACAGGACACTAAAATACACTACAGGGCCAAGAATTTATTTGAGTCCTGTAGGATGGTATTCAAATTTTGTTCAGCTGTTCACCCCTCTGTTATGGCAGGGGTGGATCTAGGAACTTTATTTAGGGGGGGGGTAGATATCATAATGAATATTGTATAAAACTGTTTTGCATAGTGACCAGGATGTGTATTCTCTATGTAAAAACTTAATATAGTTTGAGATTTGGGGGGGGAATTTCCCCTCCCGTAGATCTGCACCTTCTTATGGGTCATTGTCCATATAATTTTATTATTATTGATGTATTGCCTTTTAAGCATTTTCCAATTTTAATTTTAGTAGATATTTTAGTCAGTAGTGCACCCAAGAATAGGTCTTGGGGGGACCCGAGACTCAGTTATGTCATATCTTCACCTATTTAATTTTTTTATTCATGAAATATATGGAAAATGTCTAAAAGTCCCTAGGCTTCTGTCTTTTAGTTTAGTGTTTGAACGTAATTCTATTGCTTTTACATTTTAGGTACACAAAACATTATGGATTTGTATGGATCATTACATCACATTGAGTACACACTGCTTGGTTGCAAATGTTTTTTCATTTTTTTTTTTTTTTTTTTTTTTTTTACGGGTATGCGCACTCGCAAGGAGATCCCTATCACGCTCGAGAAGCGGCAAGTGCGCGGAAATGTTGGTGCGTGTTGGTTTTGAAACGGTTCAGGTTGAAACCTGCAGGGAAAACTGTCGCAGGGAGTTTATTCCACAGCGATGCTGTTCTCCAGAGATATGAATTCTGATATAATGAGGTTCTTGGTGCCTCTATTTTGACAATAAATTGATGGTTACCGTCTGTTTGACGTGTTCGCCTAGTAGGTGCTACTCCCGGGGGGATCATACGTGCCAACTCTTCAGAGCATTTTCCGTGATAATACCTGTAGAAGAGAGATAGATCGCCCACAGTTCTTCGATGTTCGAGACTATCCAAGCTACGGGTAAGTGCGGGGTCATTGATCAGCTTGATAGCTCGTTTTTGCACGGTGTTCAAAAGCATTAAGGTATGTTTGGGTGCCGCACTCCATATATGTGAGCAGTACTCCATAGTTGGTCGAATCTGGGCTTTGTAGAGTATCAGCAGTTGGCTTGGTGTATACAGATGTCTTGTACGAAATAGCACCCCAAGCTTTTGGGACGCCCTTTTAGCTATATCTGCCACGTGACTGTGCCAAGACATGTTGGTCTCTGCAGTGACTCCTAAGATGTTCAACTGGCTCTGCAATGCGACAGCACTTCCAGATAGCATGATATTTGGCTCACCGGTGCTGGTCTTTTTCGAAAACAGGGCTGCTTGGGTTTTCTGCGCGTTGAACTGTACAAGGTTTTTGTTGCCCCAGTCCTCTATTATCTCCAAGTCGTTATTTATCTGTGATATTTCAGTTAGTCTAAGGTAATGGAATTCACGTGCGGAGAGACATGTGGGTGGTATGACTGAGGAGACTACATTGCCATCATCTGCAAAGCAATAAAGTGGATTTACTGTTTTATCTATGAGGTCATTTATGTAAATCAGAAAAAGTGTTGGCGAAAGGATTGCTCCCTGTGGCACACCAGCATTTATTTGGTAAGAGTTGGAGTTCCGGCCATCCAGTGCAACATAAATGGATCTATCCTTAAGGTAACTTTCAAACCAAGTGCAAAGTCTCGGCGACAATCCCGTTGCTTTGAGCTTGTTGAGCAGATTTTCATGCCAGACTTTATCGAATGCTTTAGATATATCTAAGGCAATTGTTCTTGTTTCACCTCGCAACTCAATCGCTTTTTGCCATAAGTGAGTGACGTATGTAAGTAAATCGCCAGTTGACCTATATTTTCGAAATCCGTATTGCTTGTCGTTGATAATTTTGTACTTTTCCAAGTACTTGGTTAGGTGATTGTTCACAACTCTTTCCATTACTTTTGATATCACCGGAAGTAGAGCAATTGGTCTATAGTTTAACGGATCTGTCTTTTTTCCTTTTTTTGGAATGGGTTGTACTGCGGCAGACTTCCATGATGATGGATATACTCCTTGCCTATAAGATAAATTGAATAATTTGGCGAAAGTTGGGGTGAGTTCGCTAGCACAATTTTTGAGTACTATCGCGGGAATGCCATCTGGACCCATTGCTTTGTTTGTATCCAACTTTTAAAGGGATTTTCGTATTTCTCTGTGACAAAAGGGTACCTCTGGCATACTGTGGGAAACCCTTTCAATGAACGGTGGAGTTTTTCCATTTGGCACTGTTAGGTTTGAGTTGAAGGAAAAGATTTTGGCCAGCATATTGGCTTTTTCCTCTGATGTTGTGGCTAAGTGAGTATTTTTATCTGTAAGTGGTGGTATGGATGACTTGGTGAAGTTTGATCCAACGGCTTTTGCAAGAGACCAAAAGGACCTAGAACTACTTGGACAATTCAGCAACCTGTTTTTTATTCTTTGATTGTATGTTTCTTTGGCGGCGTCAATAGTAATTTTGCAACTATTTCTGGCTTCTATAAATTCTGTGTGGTTTTGAGCGGTTTGTTGTCGTTTCCAAAGGTTATATGCTCTGTGTTTTTTCTGTACAGCCGTTTGACACTGGCTGTTGAACCAAGGTTTTGCATTAGCTCTGCGTTTTATTGTATGTGGGATATATGCATCCATTCCAGATAAGATTACTTTTGTTATTTCATTACAGCAAATAGTGGGATCAGCTGTTTTAAAGCAAACCTCTTGCCATGGAAAATCCAGGTAGAACTGTTTAAGGTCATTCCATTTTGCCGATTTATAGTGCCACATTTTACGAGGAAGTGATTGTTGGCTTGGCGGTATGAACATTTCGCACTTTGTTCTTATAAGTTTATGATCGGATGAACCAAGTGGGGGATCTACTTGAATTGTGTACAAGTCAGGATTTGTAGTTAGGAACAAGTCTAAAAGCGCTGCAAATTCACCCCTTTCTGAGATACGGGTAGGTTCATCGACAAGCTGCGTTAGACCACAACTTATGGCAAAAGCTTCTGCTTCCCTACCTTCATTATCTGTTTTGTTGTGGTGTTTTAGCCAGGGTATATTGTGGACGTTGAAATCGCCTAAAAAAACAATTTCCGCATGTGGATAGTTAGACTGTATACTATCACAGTTTTCGGATAATGTCGCAAAAAAGTTTTGATACTCGGTGTTACTTGGCGGTCGGTAGAGGCAGCAAATGAACTTAGTCGATGACTTTGAGGTGAATTTCAGCCATATGATATCGAGGTTCGCTGGTTCTAGCTTCTCCTCTCGATGACATGAAAGATCATTTTTAATGTACACACAGATCCCAAAATTATGTCGAAATCGGTGGTGTAGGTCATAGCCGGGATAAAGATAGTTCACAGTAGGTGTTGCAGAACTGATTTTAGTTTCAGTGAGAACAAGGATGTCAGGTCTTTGTTCTTCAAGATGTTGGTGAACTGAATTCATGTTGGTACTTAATCCTCTTATATTGCTAAAATCAATTCTGAGTTGAGTTTTTGGTCTTCTTTTAATATCTTTGCATGAAGGACCCCCAGGATCACCCGACGCCCGGAGATCCGAGTGGTCGGGTATTTTACCTCCGGAATATTTTGATCCTGGAGGCGCCATCATGCTATTTGTTACTCATTGTTGGAACCGGACTGCCAGCGCAGTAGCGGAACGTGGTGATACCACTTAGCGCTACTCACTTCTGGCATGGTGGTATCTCACCGGTCGACGCCCAATGAGTAAAAAGCGTCTACCACCTACCATTTAGGTAAGTAATAGAGAAATGTTGGTTAATAAGTTCTGTCTCTTTCCACACCCATACTAGGGCCTATTCTTAAAATACATAATGCCATTTAACATATAATTATATGTTCAAAAGTAATGCTCAACGGGGGAGCAGGGTTTGGCCTTGTATTACACATAACTTTTTTTTAATGTTTGTTTCTTGAAAATTCTGTACAGAGGGGGGAGGTGGGTCAACTACATAATTTAAGAATAGGCCCAAAGTGTACTTAGGGCAGAACTTCAAGAGCTAAGCTCCTCCTTAAAAATTTGGTTAGCCCCTGAAATTATATTACATATAAACACATATTTCAGACAGGGTATTGGGGTGGGGGAGGCAACAGCCACCTTTCCTAACTAATAATTTTTTTTAAAACTATCCAATAAATTTTAGAGTACCAAAAAGAAATGTTACTACCCAATTTTTTTTTTAGTTTTTGTCCAAAAACTGTTTACTCAATTTTTTTTGGTTTTACAGAGAAAAAGTTAATAAAAGAAAAAGGGGTCCTCACTCAATTTTTTTTTATTTTGCCTCCAAAAATCTTTCTACCTAAAATTTTATTTGTGATTTTCTACTTTTGCTAAAATTTAATATTTTGGGGAGGGACTCCCTCCCATCCCCCCTTAGCGACGCCCCTGTTCAGAAAAGAAATTAGAAAGCAAAATTAATTTTTTTAGGGATTTTCAGAAAAAAACTAAATAAACATGGTTCCGCAAATGCTTTTGCGATGTTTTGCTCAAATTTGGAACGTGTGTTTAGCTGCAAGGCATACATCATTAAGCTTGCCAAATATCAGGAAAAAACTACAGGGTGATATTTTTTCAGGAGTCATGCCCCCTTTTCCCCCAGAACTTTTTTGCAGTATGGTATGGTATGGTAGATTCAAATAGATTCTTTGTTTTACTCAGAAACTTTTTGATCTTCTGCAATTTTTTATAACTCTAACTGTTTCCAAGAAAAGACAAAAAAGGAAAATTTGTACCCTGCATTATTTTAGTTTTATGTGAGTTTTATGTAATTTCTAAATAGCAATTGAAGATACAAGTTATTTTATTTTGTTTTTTTTCTGAAAAATGTTTAGAGATAAAAATAATGCAGATCAAAAAATTTCTGAATAAAATAAGGAATTCATTTTACATTTTTGAATCTGCCAGTGACTTACTGCAAAAAAGTTCTGGGGAAAAAAAGGGGGCATAACCGCGGAAAAATTATCAGCCTGTAGTTTTTTCCTAATATTTGACATGCTTAATGATGTATGCCTTGCAACAAAATACTTGTTCCAGATTTGAGCTAAATATCTCAAAAACTGCACGAGTTATAAATAAAAAGGAAACAAAAAACAAATATTTTAATAACCCATATCTCAAAAACTAAGCATGGTTATACAAAGTTTTTTTTCTTAAAATCACTCAAGATAATCCTCTGAAGTTTGGCTGCATACTTTATTAACACCTGTATAAAATACCTACTATTATGAGTCCCTTGGCAGTTTTTTTTGGTTTTTAGTCATCCAATGCAACAATCCTTAACCTTTATTATTAAAAAACTAAAAAATGGATTTTGTGAAGAATATATGAAAATTACATTACAACATTTGAGCAATTCCACATGAACCTAGAAATTGAAGACTGTAAAAGTGTGTTCTTATTTTTTTTAAATATTGGTTTTATTAAGGATTATTAGGTGGTACATGTTTAACTATTTTTAAGTTTTCTAAAAATCCACAGTTTTTTGTAATATAAATACTTAGTTTATACATTTAAGAAAAAACATTATATTTGTTAAATATTTTTAGATTTTTATAAAACAGTTCTCATTTTAAAAAAAATAAATATTACGTTTTTTATAAAACATTGTTTTTTATTTAAGTATTACATTTTCGAGGTCATGCAAATTTTTACGTATGCGGAAAAAGTTTGGATATCTTACAGGTTGACATGACTAAAATTAATATATTTTTGATATCCAAATTCTTTTCGTATACATGAAATTAGCATGACTTCAAAAATAGCAGCTTTACTAAGAAAAAAATCTATTTAAAAAGCCCGCCGAGCCCGCCCGCGCATTCTTAATTCTTCCAGTAGCCAAGGGTGGCGCTAGCGTAAACTTGTTGCCGCTTTTGAACCATAGAATTAAGCACTCTTTTATTATTGTCTCTATGTGTGACACGGACCGCAAAGCGGTGCGGTCCACCCCCGTGAAAATGTCATACGGATTATAACAGCGCGAACAGCGCCTGCGATCTGGACAAGGGACTAAATTGGAACTAAACATAATGACGTTTGACAATGTCATCCTGTTCTGTGGTTTGACTGCTGTTGTGGGAAAGAGAGAGAGCCTACCAGAACAGACAGAAAGAGAGACTCGCGACACACCTGAATTTATTCTGTGGTGAATGTCATTTTTGTCGGGTGTTCCCCTCCAACGATTATAAACACACAGGATTGCTTATTTCCATTTAACTAATGTTAGCGTCCCTCAGCGAGACGAACAGTGTCTGCTTACGTCACCAGCGGACCAGTTGCTTTGTTTGTATTCAGAGTTCGTGTGATTTTAAGGTGTTTTTGACGTTTTTACCTCCGTTTTTTTTGCGTTTTTTCATTTATTTGACGGTGTGGTTGACTATTTAGGAGGTAAATCTGAGGGCACAGCCGTGCCTCGCCAAGTTCACGTGCCGTACCATCTTTTCTTGAAACATTACTTGACCTATCTAAAACTCTACTTCGGAATGAGCTACGAATCTCAAACTTTGCACAGTCGTAGATCTCCATGGAGTTAACAATCCCTTCATGTTTAGTTTCATGGAACTCCCAAAAGTACTGAAGTAGTTACGAAATTTCAAAAAACGTCGAAATTTTCACTCACTTACTCACTCACGTATAGAGCATCAAAATTCTAGTGTACTTCCAGACATGCTACAAAGCTGAAATTTGGCAAACATAAGTCTGCCAAACCTCTGGAAAAAAATCAAAAAATCCCAAAATTCTAATTTACTTCCCTCTTAATTCCAGAAATGGCAGACTGATAGGAACTATGATAAAACTATCTAAAAAAGTTTAAAAACCCCAAAATTATAATTTACTTTCCTCCCCTATAAATGTAAAGTAATGTAAAAGTAACATTGCCCACTTCCGGACACGCTAGAGAGCTGAGCTTTGACAGGCCGATAGTAACTATGATAGAACTATAGAAAAAATTAAAACCCCAAAATTCTAATTTACTTCCCTTCCCTATAAATGTAAAATTGTGTAAAAGTAACATTGTCCACTTCCAGAAACGCTCGAGAGCTGAGATTTGGAAGGCCGATAGGAACTATGATAAAACTATAAAAGAAAATTAAAAAACCCCAAAGTTTAATTAACTTCCCTCCCCTATAAATGTAAAGTTATGTAAATTAGCATTGTCCACTTCCAGAAACGCTAGAAAGCTGAGCTTTTGAAAAAAACGTCAAGATTTTAATTTACTTTCCTTCCCTATAAATGTAAAGTTATATAAAATTAACATTGCCTACTTCCAGGAACACTAGAGAGCTGAGCTTTAGAAGGCTGATAAGAACTATGATAAAACCATAGAAAAATATAAAAAAACTTTAAAAGTTAAAAAAAAAATTCCAAACTAATAAGAACCATGCATTTTGAAATTTGTATTGTAAACCTTGGCTTTACTTTTATCTCAATTCTTTTTATGGAAGACCACTTTCGCGTACTTGGCTGTTTTTTACATGAAATATTTTTGTTATGATAAAACTTTATAAATGTGAATTAAGTGAATTGATATAAAGAAAGCACAATTTTTTGTTGAAATAAAAGCTTTGTGTTCCCTCTTTCAGTGTAGAAATATAAATATATACATTTATATAAACTTTTAATTTTTTTTTGATTTTTGGAAACTCCTTGCTCATTAAATTATTCACATTAAAGAAAATTGGTAATCATGCCGCAAACGTACTTCTTTTATTAAACTGATTATTGGAAAGTTTATTTTGTAGACAGTTTCTCCAAGTTTAGTTTCAGTTTTTTTCTTAAGTTTTTTTAGTCTCTTTATAGAAGTTTTCAGAAACATGTTACAGAAGAAGGAGTGAAAACGGGCGCTGGGTGGGATAAAAACAACTCATAACACAAACAATGTAAATCATTTAAAAAAAAACTTATGAAAATCTATTGATTTAAAGCATAAGAAGTTGAAAAACACATCTTATTTGGCTGTTTTCTCCAAAAACTGACTGGTTTTTGATATAATAATATAATAAATATTGCAATTTTAGATCTGAAATATCAAATAAATACCTTTTTGTTACTGCATAATATAAGTGTATTTTATTATATCGGCAACAAAAACAATAAATTATACATCTAATGATTCAAGTTGATTAAACTTTAAAAAAAAATCCTACTTCTATTCTAAAACTTTTAACTATTTAAAAAACAAACTCCAACATATCGTCTGGTAGGAAAATTCAGCTCTCAGAGCAAACTCTTGATTTATCAAATCATTTGTTTTGAATAAATGAAATTATTAATTATATTTACTAACACGAATAAAAAATTTGTTTGCAAATAAGCAAGAAAAAAGCGGGAAAAACTCACGATTGCAATGTGTATTATATGAAGCGCGCTAAGCAGAGGTCCACTAGTGTCGTAAGCAAGGCGCCGCCTACCGCTAAAAGATTCGAGCAAATAGGCATTCCTGTGTGTTTATAATCGTTGGTTCCCCTCAATCCACCCCCGTGAAAATGTCATACGGAATATAACAGCGCGAACAGCGCCTGCGATCTGGACAAGGGACTAAATTGGAACTAAACATAATGACGTTTGACAGTGTCATCCTGTTCTGTGGTTTGACTGCTGTTGTGGGAAAGAGAGAGAGCCCACCAGAACAGACAGAAAGAGAGACACGCGACACACCTGAATTTATTCTGTGGTGAATGTCATTTTTGTCGGGTGTTCCCCTCAATCTGATTTTTGATAAAAAAACTAAAATCAAATCATTGTGTACTAGATCGGCATATTTTGTGAGTCTAACAAGCAGTAGCAGTGTAAAAAAGAAGCAGCAGCAGTATAAAAAACAAGGAGCAGCATATAAAAAGCAGTCAATTCAACGACCCCATACCAGTGAGTTTTAAGGTGGATTTATTGTTCGTTAAAGTAAGGTAAGGGGTAAGTTCATTTATTTAGCCTTACTTCATACTTTCCACTATGAACAATGGAAATTTCTATTTTAAGTAAGGCCGCCTTGTTTATGATAAAAACAAATAGGTTCTAACTTATAAGTCTAAGCCGTTACTACTTCTGAAGAGTTACAGTGATCTATCACTCAGCTGCGACACAGTTTTATGGCAAAAACCACCTTCGCTTAGTTTCTACCACCAAAAACCAACTACTACCACCTTCTGTGGCTTCTATCCTCAAAAAACCAACTACTACCACCTTCCCCTACTTCTAACCCCAAAAAACAAACTACTACTACCTTCGCTGAGCTTCTACCCCTAAAAAACCAACTACTGCCATCTTCTCCTAGTCTCTGCCACCCAAAAACCAACTTCTACTAGAGATGGGCGATATAAAACTGCGATTCAGTAACAGTGAAACAAAAATCACTGGCGCTACCGGTTATCGAAATTCTGCACAAGCAGTTATTCAGTGATTGGTAAATATTATTACCGGTATCTGAGGAACGTCGCGTCTCACGCAATGCATGCCCACCCCGATTCAAAAAACGCATCACGTGATAGCCCATGGATTTGCACCGGTTTTAAATGCAGCGTCACCTGATGGGTAGAACGCATATTTGGCAGTGAAATCGCGTTTCACGTTTCACCGTAACATACGAAAACGATGATTTTCAACTAGCCGGTTAAATCATAAATAGCACTACCGAATATTAGGTAACCTTTTTCGCGGCCGACATAACTGTATAGCCGCAGCCGCAGGGGATGCTCTCCGTAATACTAGGTAAAATAGTGAATGAAGAATGAATAATAGAAATATTTTACTAGGTAAAATCGTGAATGAAGAATGAATAATAGAAATGACAGAACACCAAAATAGAAATATTTTATACAGTGATTGAAATCACCGTTAAGGGCCGGTTAATCAATGACGGGGTATCTCGTCGTGTTAGCTAGCCCCAAGGACTGTACACAGAGAGTCCTTGAGCTAGCCCTGAGCCAACTCTAACCTTGGGGTAACCCTCGAGCTAAAGAGAAAAGTGTTTATCCACGAGATTTTAACCCAGAGCTGGTAACAATCGACCATCTAAGTTTTCCCTTTTTATTTTATTAGTCTGTGAAATTTTTGACATTTTGTGGTTATAATCATATGTTTTTGTATTGTTGGTGTTGGGTGTTTTGTTAAAAAATATTATTTGGAAAAAACTTCTTCAGTTATTGTACTCTAGCCAGTAAGTATCTACTATATGTATGATGAAAATAATTTAGCTACATAAAAATTATAGCATGTAGTTCCAACTTTGTAAATTGTTTCTGTTATACTTAACTACTAATTATAAAAATGCATCTATAGGTACCTATCTACTTATTAAAGCTAGATAATTTAAGAGATAAAATAAGTTAAAAGCAAATGGATTAATATCTTTGGTATTGGATCATAATTCTGCATTTTTTAAGTTTATTTTTAAACTACTACACCTATTTTATTTTTGTTACAGGTCATGTCTTTACAAGGAAACCAACAGACTTCTACATTTTAATAAAGAAATAAGGCACATCAACAAGAAATAATGGTACTAGTTTCTGACACATCAACCTGTTATCCCGGAATGACTGATTTACAAACACCCCCCTGTGCAGAGCTAGCAGATGCTTCTTGGGTGACCAGAAAGTGTTTAAAAACCTTGATGTGATATAATATTTATTCTGTAACATATTTTTTTAATTATAAAAGTGCTCTAGCATGTTGCAATAATTTAAGTATTTTATTTTGATGTTACGTACAATACATATATAAATTTAATTATTGATTATTTCTGATTCCTAAACGGTTGTATAAAAAAAGAACTTAATAGTCATTTTTCAGGGACTGCCAAATAAAAGATTAAAAAACAGTGTTTGAAATATACATTCACTTTTTATTTTGCATTTTTAAATACATATTAAAAGTTTTACAATTATATACTTAAATTAGTAATTATAATAAAACTGGTACAGATATTGATGAAGATTCATATGTGAATGGGCCTTACAGCCCTTCCGCTGCGACCGCCAGTGGGTCTATATTGTGGCTCGGTACCTGCACATATTAGGTATAGCTCTGTTGGCAGGTGATATATTTATTGAAAAAATAATATTTATTTTTGGTTTGCTTGTTAAGACTGCTCCCATTGCAAAAATCTCCATGTCTGTGGGGAATTCCATCATCTCAGCCTCACACCATAAAAAGTATCACCGCTGGTGTTTTAAAAATTTCGGAGCATCCTATTTAACACAAAAATTGAAGTACACAAGTTAAATGTTATGCTTTTGAGAAAAATCAACCAAAATAAAAAAAAACACTTCAAAATAATTAGAAATTTTGACGTTAACCCAGAGCTAAATACGCTACCCTGCCGTTCGAGCGCGGTCAAGTTAGCCTAGGGTTAACCCTCGAGTTTGCAGTTAACTTTGGATGGATAAACACTTTTGACAACTTTAACCCCGGGCTATCTCTAACTCGAGGGGTATCCCTCCATTGATAAACCGGCCCTAAAAATCACTGGTTACTTATAAATCGCTGTCGCTACTTCACCGGTTAGTCGAAAATCACTGTTTTGCCCAACTCTATCTTCTACCACTAAAAAACCAACTACTACCTCCTTTGATTATGATTGTAGTATTTGGTTTTTTGGTGGTAGAAGCTAGGGGAACTTGGTAGTAGTTGGTTTTTTGCTGGTAGAAGCTAGGGGAAGGTGGAAGTAGTTACTTTATTGCTGGTAGAAGGTAGCAAAAGTTGGTAGTAGTTTGTTTTTTGGTGGTAGAAGGTAATCCAAGGGGATAGTAGTTGGTTTTTAGTGTAAACCTGATCTGTACCTAAGTGATAGATAGATAGGTAACTGTTTGGGAGTGGTAGCAGCTGTGATTTATTAGTTAGGATTTGTTTTAACCTAAAAAGGTCATTAAAATTTTGATCTGTAAAATATAGGTAGGGGGGGGGGTGGTACCCCATGAGGCCATATTTTATGTTTGTATTCATGAAATATGTGGAAAATATTAGAAAAAACTTAGCTTTTGGGGGGGGGGGGGCTGCCCCTGACATATATGCCACTGTGTAGACCCATGTTTGTAGGATAATACATTTTTTTGTTGCATCTTACTGCTTACTTTATGGCAATATGGCTTTGTTTGTTATTGTTATTGCTATATAGCTTTAAAATTCCTGCCTCCCTGCTTAATAAGTTTGACTTAAGCCCTGTTCTGACTGCATCAAACCCATGTCACTATATCCGATGATGGCACTTGGAATGAGATGGTTGCATGCATTTTAGAGAAACTTTCATAGTGACAAACCAGCTTTACAGCCCCAACTATAAACTCAACTTTACTGTATCAATTTGATCATGGCACATACCTGTTCTTTTCTGGGGAGAAAGAGATGTGTCAATATGGAACTGAAACAGTATCCTTGAGTTTTATAAATAGCATTTTTTATTGCCTAATACCCTGTTCGGACTGTGCAACTTTTCCATGCATGCAACTTTTGTGTCCTCTCTCTCACTCAGATGATGTTAGTTAAAGAGAGACAGAACAAACAAGTTGCATGCTTTGTTTGGAAATGAATGAAAATTGGTTTTATTTTTAAGTAAAACAAACACTGTTTTTTAATTTTGCAAAGGCAGCTTTGTGTTCCTCTTAGATAGTACTAACCAAGTGGTAACAGCTAACCTGTAATTTGTACTGTTTTGCCAATAATGCCATGTAAATCTTGGGCTAATGTCAAGAAATCTGTAATGCAATAAGCCATGGGCGCAGCCAGGGGGGGCCCCAAACCTAAGATTTTTTTTATATATTTTCCACATATTTCATGAATAAACACAAAAAATAGCATGAAATACGACATCATGAAGCCTCGCCCCCCCCCCAAGACATATTCCTAGGTGCGCCACTGCATAAGCTGTAAAATAATATTTTATTCTGCATAATTACCGGACAATGTAATCTCAAAGCTAAATTTGTATTCAGGGTAGTAATGCTATGTTTTTTGAACAGGTGTCAATTGGAGCTTCAGCAGGCATGTTTTTTAAGGTGGTTTATAAAGTTTCACTTAGTTTTATTTTAATAAATCAAAATTTTTTAACAATCTTAGTGGAAAGTATGGTTTGGTGAAGTCAAAAAATAATAATAATTTCTTATGGTAGTGATAGTAGTAATTATTTATTTTTCGCAATTTTTACTGTAAAATCTTTTAAAATAAAAATTTTACAAAGTTTTTTTTTGTTTTATTTATTTTTATTTAGACTATTATTTAGACAGGTTTTCTTTCTAACATAAAAATTTTTGTTGGTCCCCCAAAAGAGGATTCTATTCACAAACAATATTTTATAGCTTGTGAAAAAAGAAAACAACTAAATAATTTTTTTTACATGTCAATTGTAATGTCAAAAAATGTTTTTTTCACTAGTTGACACATGTAAAAAAAAATATATTTTTTTTTAACTTTTGAATATGGTGGGGGGTATGACTGTTCTATCTGAGAAAGGTAGTTGTTATTTTGTCTGCAAATTCTATTACATGTCAAAACTTCAGAAATCTTTAAACTAGAACAGGTCATTATTCACATAACTTATATTATCATGGCATTTTTCTAAGTAAGGCCTGGTTTACCCAAAAACTTAATGCACAATGAACAAACTCATTGCTTAATTTTAATATATCTGTTTCCATCTCCTTAGTATTGTAGACATAAAGTATAAACACTAAATCTTTCCATTGTGCATTATGTTATGGGTAAATTAGGCATAAAATAGATAGTTCACATTACTTTGTTAAGTAATCTTATCTACAGTTTGACTAATGGTATCCGACCCTCGGAACCGAAATCAAAAAATATATTTTTATACAAAACATAAAGCCCAATTTTGTAAAATTCTAAACTATACAATATCAGGACATCCACAAAATCATATAAATTCATAAAATTTGACTTGTGTATTGTGTAAAAACATATTTTTTGATTTCTGTGCTGAGGATCAGATACAATAAGTCAAACTGTATATACAAGTGGCCCATTTTGTCTTATTTTTATTACATATAATAGTGAGTTCATATTGCTCCAATGAAAGTTCCTAATTGTATTGTATTTAACATTTGGGGAAATATTGTGCCTATATTACCTAATGAGTTTGACTACATTCTTGAAATATGTAATGCTCAAGGGGGAGAGGATTTAGCCTCGCATTATATTCAATGTGCTTGTTTTTTAATGAGGGAAGCAGGCATATTTTTGTCAACCGCTACAAAAAACTGCAGACTACAACAAAAAAATAAATAGGATTTGTATTATAGCACTAGTGCAATATTGAAACATTATTCGTAATGCATGTAAGCCAAAATGGGTTGTATAGGGTGTTGTAAAATTCAATAAAATATTTTTAAAGATAATTTCCTAGAGTGATTTCAAGACAAAAAGTTTATATAAACAAAGGTCTACAAACACTTAGTAGTAGAGATACAGGGTGTTTAAATTTACTTTTTTTATATAGCTTTTACAGTTTTTGTGATATTTAGCTCAAATTTGGCTCGTATATTTACTTATAGGCACTACAAGTTAAGGCCAAATAGGTTTTAATTAATTTGTTTATTTTGATATACTCGCCATACCATACTGGAGCATTTTTTATTTTATGATAGCAGCCTTTGGTGCAACAGCGATTTTCTCTAAAATGGTTAAAGATGCAAAAAAATTTCAGAAAAACAAAAAAGTTTGCAAATGAAACAAAGATTTTATTTCTTGTTTTAAAATCCCTACTTCTCCCTACCAGTGGCTTAAAACAAAAAAATTCTGGGGGAAAAGGCGACATGACCCCTGAAAAAGGGTCACTCTGTACATGTTTACTATTATTTGGCATGTCTAAAAGTGTAGTGCCTATAGCTTAATATGCCAAATTTGAACTAAATATCTCGAAAAGTACAAGAGCTATAAAAAACTAAATAAAAGAAACTTTAAAACAAGGCGTTTAAGGTTATATAAAAATTTTGCCTTGAAACCACTTAAGGAATTCAACACTAAAATTATGTTATTGAATTATGAAACACCCTGTATAATGTGTATTTTATAAAAACTTATTTCAATATGTAAATAAACAGTGGCAGAACTACAATGCAGCAAGGCACAGGGTTGCTGAGAGGCGTATGTATGCTCCATAGAGAGCCCGAAGGGCTGGAGTGATCACACATACACAGTGATAAGTAAATAATGATTTCAGCGAAATTAAAAAGGTTTAGTTGGTGGGAGCACCTCTGCCCTGCAGAAGGTCTTGCTGTATGGTGGTTCTATCACTGCTTGTCTTGCAATTCATGGCAGGGAGAAAGGCTGATCAATAGCAAAAATTGTGTACAGTTCTTTACATAATCCATATTTTTGTTGGTCCTGTAAGTCCTTCTTGGTCTTAGTTAGGTATAAAGTGGTAAAAAAAAGACAAAAATGACTAACGAATAATACCAAACCAAAGGTCCTGCCAGGACCTAATTTTTACTGATTTTTATTAGTCCGAAGCGCATTGATCAGCCCCTCGGCGCAGGATCTGTCCTGGGAAGGGTTTTAGTTGAGCGAACTGTCTATCCGGAAAAGTGTTTAAGTTCAATAAACTGATAGACACGGAAAGTGTTTTAGTTTAACACTGAAATAACAATATCACAGTTCATATAAATGTATCTTTAGCAGTAAAAAAGCTGGTATGTACTATAATATGTTTATTAATTAATTTTTAAATATTAATATAATACTGTTCATTGAATATCAGCTGATGATGGTACAAAAAGTTTGTTTTTGTTTAAAATGTATTTTTTCAGAACCATTTCATATAAAGTTTTGGTATTTTCCATAAATTTTGTAAAAAAATTATTGTCCACAAAGTTTTACTATTTGACGATACTTTTGTGCAAATTTGATGGAAAAAGTATGCCATGATTTAAATGGGATGGTTCTGAAAAAATACATTTTAACAAAAACAAACGTTTTTCCCATCAACAGCTGATTTTCACTGACCAGCAGATTTATTTTAACAAATATCAGCTCAGCTGTGTCCCGACATGTTTGATCTAGACAGAGAGCTATAGTCTTCTCTCTTTCTGGACCGTGTTAAGGTTATTCTCGTGTTACCAACGGTTTAACACGTAGTTTGCATTTCTTCCCTTTGGTGTTCTGTGGTGCGGTCTGTTTAAGCCGATCACACACAAAAAAACATAACGCGTAAGAAGTTCAACCTTATGGACTTTTCTTACGAGTCGTTAAATACCGAGATGAATTCCATCAAAGGAGCATGCGCCAAAATTAACGTCAAAATGTCTAATTTAAATTATTGGCGCGAATACCGTGATTGGCGCGAGCTCGAAGAGCTTAACGTATAATAAAAAATTCAAGGTATAAAATAATGGTCAATTCTAATTTTTAGGTATGATTTTATATCGGTACCGGGTGGTTTTTTATAACCGGAGCACTCAGCAACTTTATCATTGAAAATAAATTGAGATTTTTTTGGTTAATTATGACAACTTTAAAAGCCAACATAATTTTTTTCTATCCGTCACCATGTACATAGTGTCCCAAATTCGATGTTTTTGGGGGGTTTCGGGTATTTCTAGAGGGGCTAAAAAAAACTGATCCCCCTTTGCGACACTCAAATTTCAAAAGAAGCTTAAAGGTGAAAATCGCATTTTGATATAGCAAGCCGTTTTTAAACTACGGGGTGTTTTTAAAAAGTCTGCATTTTGGGAAGGGGTCTATAACTTGTTTATTTATTAATATTTTTTATTTCTGTGAAAACATTCTTAAGACACTTTTTTAAGAGGAATTAAATTTCATTTGTCACGTTTAGTTTTTGAGATATCACATAAAATTAATTTTGCTTTATGGGAGGATCCCTTTCCCCTTTTTATTTCTTTATATTTTTGTATTTTTACCACATATTTTAGTTTGCTTAATGGGTTTTAAATATTTTAATATTATAAAATTATAAAAATAATAAAGAGGTGATTAAAAAATAAAACTAAAGAAAACAATAAAAAAATAAAATATTGAGTGTGATACATCATTTTAAAGGAAATTTTAAGCTGATTTTAAAAATTGAATAAAAAAGAATTATTCTGTAAGAAAAATAACAACTTTATGCAATATTTTAAAAACCAAAAGAGATAAATAAAAACCGTTTCCATCTGTCAATTCTTCAAGAAAAGATCTATAAGAAAGCTATTTACACAAAAACAAAATTTTCATAAACAAAAAAGTTATAGACCCCCTCCCAAAATGCAGACAAAAACACTCCGTAGCTTTAAAACGGCTTGCTATATCTAAATGTGGTTTTCACCTTTAGGCTCCTCTTGAAATTTGAGCGTCGCAAAGGGGGTCAGTTTTTTTCTATCTCCTCTAGAAATACCCGACACCACAAAAAAAGAACGAATTTGGGACACCCTGTACAGGGTGTGATAATGAAGTCGATTTTTTGAGAGGGAACATATATTTTTGCATTTTAAGATTCGTCTTTTCTTTCTGATTTCAAAAATATACAATATCTACGTGCTGCGATTAATATTTTTTGAGGTATATGCAGTATTTCTTCTATATGATCTTATGCATTTCACGTTTATTTTGTTTTGCCATGGGAGTATTGACTCTCAACTCCAATGTTTCTTCAAGTATTTCTTGATTGTGTTTGTATTTCAAATCATCACACAGATCCAAGTTTTTTGGGAAGGAGCATTTACATTCTAGGCATCTAAACATAAAAACACTTTCTGCATAGGAATACCTTTGTTTTTGTATGCCATGTTTACTTTGACAGTGTTTATTCAAATTAAATTAGGCACTAAATAATTTGTCACACAACTTGCACGTCACCGGCATTTTCACAGCACAAAAACGACGAATTTTCATCAAAAAGCACTGGAAATTATTAAAGTTTTGCTGTATAAAACTATACTGAAATATCTCTCAGTTGATTGGTTGGCAGAAGTGACAGATCAACGCTTGCGCACGTCTTGGAATTCATCTCGGTATTTAACGACTCGTCTTTTCTTACGTAAATCCAATATGGCCGCTGCTATTCGATCGCTGATTGGTTGAAAGCCCGCTATGCGCCATGCTACGGATTACGTAAATTGTGTGTGTGAAGGCCTTTACTGTGCGTGTCAATTTTTTTGATGAAGTTTGTAATCTAAAAAAGTACATATCAGACAATTTTACTTCTGATGCACAGTACACGGACCGCAAAGCGACCTGCGGTCTGTTTATGGATCGTTCATACTCGTCTTTTGTCTAGTCTTTTGTCTTGGTTTAGTCATATGTCTTGTCATAAGAAAGTTAAAACCACTGTTTCTTATGGGAGTGTTCATACAATGCTTTTGCTTTTGTTTTTGATTAGTCTTTGTCTTAAGAGTTGCCAACTTTCAATCCTTAGGCCAACGACTAAGACGAGTGACAGACATCAGCTGATATTTGTTGTTTTTTTTTACAGGGCGTCCGAAGAGCGCAAGCGCGCGGCCGAAATTTTGAATTTACTGCCATTAATCATGTTTTTAACAGAAAATCTCAACATAACCTCAAAATTTTATTTGTTTTTTTTTCTTTTTCGCTTTTGTTCTTTCGTGTGTCTTTTTATTGAAATTGAACTTTTTTTCAATGGGTTATGACTAAGACTAATCAAAAACAAAAGACGAGTATGAACAGCCGATTTTGTTTAAGACAGCTAAGACTAATCAAAGGACAAAGACTAATCAAAAACAAAAGACTAAGACGAGTATGAACAATACTTTACTGTGTTCTGATGACCACAATCTGCCTACCCACGAAAAATGGGCAAAATATTTTAAGGAGAGTTTACACATGCATGGATTTGCTGGCGCCAATAAAAAATGGCGCGCCAGTAAGTTAAATTTGCAAGTGTAAACACCGACTTGCACACAAGTTATTTTTTTGCATGCATGTATCAAAAAAGTCTGCAGCTGACTGAATTTGCTGGCGCCAGTGGTGACGCATGCGCGCAGAAAAGGAAAATTTTCAAGTGCTTGCACGTCGGCTCGCCAGTTTTAAGTTCATTATTTTACATTATTTTTTATTTTCATTGTGTTTGAGCTTAGAAATTTTGTTTATTTTTGTTTTTATAGCTTAATATGGCTAAAAAAAGTGGTCAGCAGAACTGACCACACAGTTTCTTGAAGGCTATGAATGTTTTCCTTGTTTATGGGATGCACACAGTAGTTCGTATAAAAACAAAGATAGTCGAGATAATGCTTCCCAAAAAATTAGTAAAATAATGACTATTGAAGGCTTTGAAGTTGCAGAAGTAAAAGCAAAAATATGATCCATAAGAAACACATATGCTTTGGAATTGACAAAAATTTTAAAAAGCCAACGTTCCGGAGCCGGTGCAAATGAAGTATACACCCCAAAAGTACCATGGTTTAAAGTAGCAGACCGAGTTTTAAAGAATGTTGTTTAAATAAGAGAAATTCTAGAAGAATATCAAAATGTTGCTTTGTCGTTCGAAGATGGTTTTTATAGCTCACAGGATCTTCTGCTGCAAGTTCTCCTAAAAGTTTTTCGGAAGCACCCAAAGTAGATCGACTAGCAGCAATCCATGCTTTAACCCATGCAGATACGGCCTTTTCGTTGTTCCTTTTCCTGAATCTCTTTTTCAATAAAAGTTTAGCGACTATTTTGCAGGCTTCCGAGAGTTCAGCCGACATATCGCGTATCGTGTACAATTTAAAAATGAAACTGGCGTGCCAGTCTTTTTAATTTTCGCACAATAGTGTAAACCTTTACTGGCGTGCCAATAGAACTGGCGCGAACACTGGCGCCACTAAATTCATGCATGTGTAAACCCACTATTAATGCAAGTATTTCTACCCAGTGGACCAAAGAAAGAAATAGGCTGCTTTTATCTTCTGTAAAAGGAATACTCATGACTTCATACAATTTAAGAAATATGAGCTGCTCAGAATTTTACGATTTTGTACTTCTGCCTAAAAATTCAACGCTGTTGAATAAAATACAAAGCAGTGAAAAGTACCTATAAAATAGTAGGTATATTATGTTATTTATTAGTTATTGTTTCAATAAAAAAAAAGTTGATTTTTTGTGTGTGGCATCGAAAAAATTTTGACGTCCGGATTTTGTCCGGATTTTCTTGACGGCTGGTCCTGGTTAGAGACGTTTTTATCTGGTAACCCTACTTATGAGTGAACCCAAGACTCTAAATAAACATCTCTTCAATGATGATGACAAAATAAAACTTATACATACAAGACCAATGTTGAAGCAGAATGGGAAATACATTGCCTATATTGAGGCCACAGGATCAACATTTCGTAAAATGGTGAATAGAGATCTATCTATTAGTTGGGGAAGCTGCAAAGTAGTAGAAAACATCAATCTTAACCAGTGCTACATCTGCCTTCTCTATGGACACAAATCAAAAACCTGTGAGAACTGTACTCAGATGTGTTTTTTTTTGTGGAGAACCTGGCCATCGAGGAACTAACTGCAAAAATAAGGACACACCATTATGTTTAAATTGTGTGTGAGGTGCTCCTTGAGGGCTAAGAAGGTTCAACTTTTCAAAGAAAGAATCGATTACAACAAGGATAACATATAAACTCTTTTAGCTAATTAGTTATGGTAAGATATTTGACTGATGTAAATTTAAATTTAGGTAATATTAATGATACCAAAACCTTCTTAACATTAAATGATTGTAATTCACATTTTTCACTAAATTCAGATCACTTGCAATTAGGTTGTGTTAATTTTAATATTAGAAGTCTCAGGAAAAATTTTAATAGTTTTCTTTTGCACTTACAAACACTACAAAATAAACCACAAATTATAGTTATTACTGAAATATGGATAAATACTAATGAAAGACCTCTATTCTATTCGAGGATACCAGTGTTTATTTGCCTGTAATGACACATTCAAAGCAGGAGGTGTGTTGCTGTATATCTAATGAATTCCTTAGAAGTCCTTTCACATAAAAAACTAAAATTTAAGACTGCAGATAACCTCTTTATAGAATTCAAAATTGAAAACATTAGTTTTTCTTTATTAGCAATATATAGACTACAAGCGGACAGACCATCTGCTTTTATTAATGAGTTGGAAGATATACTACCTGACTTAGACTCTAGGAACTGTATTTTGACAGGTGACATAAATATTAATATTCTTAAAACCATAGATGATGAAACCATAAATTACTTAAATCTCTGCAACGAATTTGGCTTTACATCAATAATAAATGAAATAACTAGACCTTCACAAATTAATGAGAATGGTACATGCCTCGATCATTTTATGCTTCGGTGTCAAAAACAATACCTAATAAAATCAGCTATCATAAAATCAGATATAACTGACCTAGGGTTGCCAACCGTCCTCCAGCCAGGAGGACAGTCCTCCTTTGAGGCAAAATGTCCTCCGTCCTCCACAGACCCTGTGGAGGACGCCATTTGTCCTCCTTTATCAAAATTATGTGCTTAAATCAAAAATAACGTGATAAAAAGACATGAGAAATGACCCGAATTCATAGTTGTTCCCCATTTTTTTTCTCTGTCATCCATATAAAATAACACATTTAAGAAATAAATAAACCAAGCCTGAGGAACGGCTGTAAAAACAGCCCTAATGGTTGGGCAGAATTTCCGAAGTTGTGGTGATTTTGATACAAATTGGTACGATTAATAAACTTATGAAGAAATTTACAAAAATCATATTTTTTTTCCGGCGACGTAATATATGCGGCGTCGCGACGCTTTCAAATGTGACGTGACATTTATCCAGATTTTCTGAAATAACTTGATAACTACATTAGATAGAACAGTTCTAATTTCACTTTTAGGCAGACAATGAGTTTGCCTTTCTAACAAGGTATTATACTTTAGAAGCGTGATTAAGTTCCATTAAATAAAAATTGTTAAATTTAGTTTTTACCAAAATTTACATTTTTGTATTTTTTCTTAATTTTGGTTTATCTGAAGCGGTTAAGTGGTTTTAGGGGTGATTTTGGGTTTGGTTGCAAACTAAGGTTACTTTTGAGTCTGCCTATAAAAATATATTATAACTTAGATTTTTCACTCGCAGGAAATGATGCAAAAAATTTTTGAATTTGGTCAAGTCAGTTTTTTTATAAAATCCATGGATTTCGCTTATAACAAAAACATTTTTTTACTACACTTTATTTTGAACTATTTTTTTCTTAAGTTTTCATTATTATGTTTTAGAATTTAATGAAAATTTTAAAAAATATATTACAGTTCAAAAAAAATAGTCAGGGAGTTTGGGAATTTAATTCAAACACAAGAAATGATACTTTAAAAATCCTTGAATTTTGAGTCAATTTTGGCACCTCTTCATTCATGTTCATGGGATTTTTATATTTTCTGGGTGATTTTGTTCCTCCAAAAGAATTTACTTTCCCAAGGAACAAGCTTTCAAAATTTGTGTAAATCTCCAAAAACCATATTGAGGTTTTCATGCCATTTGCTCCCAAAAATAGCTATTTTTAGAGAATCTATGAAATCCCATAAAAACAAGTCATTACTGTTAATAACTTGCTGTAGATCTATGACTTGAACTTAACTATAGAAATTTTTGTACTTACATTATATAAGGCATTAATTTTTTTTTAATTAGTGGGGGTGCTGACCACATACTATCATCCAGTTTTTGAACTTGAACTATGCTACCGATTTTATTGAAAAAAGCTGATGTTTGCAGGAAATGAATCAGGATTTTAAGAAAAAATAATTTATCCACAATCTTGCGATATGATGCAGATGAAGGCCAGTATTATTAATTTCGCCTTGTTGAAGTTTACACTTCTGCCGTGTGGTCTTAAGCACACACACTTTTTTTTATTTTTATGTTCCAGACCTTTTTTTAGTTTTTTTTTTAATTTATAAAAAAGTCCTATTTCTGCCACGCACGGACAAGGTACGCATTACTAAAATTAGTTGGATTGTTCCAAAAAAATATTTTTTTTTAAACCTTTATTGTACAGATTTTAATTCTGTATTTATTTATTTCCTAATAAATTAATTATTACTAAACCGATTTTCCTCAAATAAAAAGTATCAAGGAAAAAATTAATTGCGCTTTAAAGGTCCCTATCGAAATTTATCACCTTCTTAAAATTCAAGATGGCGGTCAGAATCAAACTTAACCTTTCAAAGAGGTTTGTTTATTCTTATGTTTCGAGAAACTATTCGTTTTTTTAAATTCGTTAAAAAGCTCTTTATCCGCCACACAGAACAAAACTTAATCATTAAAATTGGCTTAGCAGTTTCGGAAATATTAATTTTTATTTTAACCATTGATAGAGCAAAGATGTTTCACAAACTATACGATTACCTAATTGTGTCTGTATTTCCTCACAAATTCATTAAAACTAAACCGATTTCAATTAAATGAAAGTATCATAGTGAGAATTGATTGCTCTTTGAGCATCACCATAGACTTTCGTCAATTTTTAAATCAAAGTTGGCCGACTAAATAACATTTGTCTCTTTATGAAGGATCGCTATTTTTAGTTGCGAGAAATTTTTACCCCCTATCGATGTTAACCATGATGCTTTTTTGTTCATTAAAAGCAGTTCATTAATAAGGAATTCATAAGCAAAGAAATGCAAGCAGAATTAAAAAAGCATACAAAAAATCCATCCCAAATTTTTTGGTTCATAGATTGTTTGCTAATTTCCGAAGAAAGTGTATTTTTACCATATAATAATATTTTTTTTTACTTCCTATTAAACTTTGATAAATTATTATAATCCAAAAAACTATTTTGTTTGGGGGTAAGGCCATCAACGATGCAGTCACCTAAGGTGTTGTTATATGAGGGCAGCCAAATGCGTACAATAAAACGAAAAATGATCAGGAGAGGCATCAAAATAGGCGGCCAATACTCGAGCCCCGGACCTGAACCTAATAATTATAAAAACATGTAATTTAACATTACCTAGTTAGAAAAAACAAAAATTTATAATTACCGAAATAGAAAAGAAATACTTATTAACTTAGATATTTATGAAATAATAAACTCCGCTAGCGATATTTTGGAAATACCGGTAATTTTATAAAAAAATGCAACTTACCAAGAAACCTAAATAAGTTTTGTTGCGAAATTTTATTAAAAGACTCTGATTTTCTTCTCTACGAACGCACCAAAAAGATAATGACACAATGTGTTGCATTGTTTTTGACACATTTATTCCAAGCCATCAGATTTCTAATTACTTGGAGCCATATAACTATGAGATACTTGAAATAATACTCTAGAGGTGGTATTGCATAGACTAGGATTTCCTTAAGGTCGATAAGTGTATCAGTAGTAACTCAGTATCAGTAGAGTCTCAGTGGCGGCTCGTCTTCATTTGCAAAGGTGAAGCAAAACAATGACATAAAGGTACTCGCCGCAGGCAAAAAAAAATAGGCATCATGATCAAAAACATAATATAAGCATAATAGCAGTCTACGCACCATCAGATGACGAAAAAGTAGCTACAAAACAACTGTTCTTTGACTAACTTGATGAGACTATCACCAAAATCGGTAATACCAGGGAAATAATTATGCTTGGCGATTTTAATAGCCGAACTGGTAGACAAACCCAGAGCAAAGTGATAGGACCATTTGGAGAGGAAGTAACAAATGATAATGGCTTAAGACTGATGCAATTGTGTGAAACCCACAACCTAAAAATAAATAATGGTTTTTTTAAACATAAGGATATTCATCGATATACCTGGATTCAGCCAACAAGAAATCTTAAATCAATCATTGATTATGCTATAGGTGGACAACACTCGCAATTAAAGTGGTATGATGTGCGAGCACTTCGTGGTGTTATCTGTGGATCTGACCACCATCTGGTAAAAGCAAAAATATTATTCCCTTTAAGAAAAACAAATAAGGACGAAAGTATTAGAGAAAATGAAAACCTAGAGTGCAACGAAGACAACCAAAAATACAACTTTAGAAGTCTAGAAATCGAAAGTACTCAAAGATTGTATCAGAACCGATTAGATCAAAAATAATAAACACAAATCACTCATTTGAAGAGATATATACAAACATAATAAAAAGCTTGAAGGAAGCAAGCAACGAAGCTGTTGCATACCAAGATAATAGAAATAATAGGAAGATGTGGTGGACGGAGAAAATACAGGAAATGGTCAAAGAGAAAAAACGCACATACTTGAAATGGCTCAGTACTAAAGAACAAAGAGACCTGGAAATCTACAGGGAAACCAGAAGACAGCTAAGAAATTTGATAAGCACAGAAAAAAATGAACTGTTCGAGCGCAAATGCCACGATATCAATACACACGTAGGAGGTAGGCAGAGTTCTGAAGTATGGAAATTCATTTCTACAGTAAAAAACCCAACAAAAGAAAAAGTAAACATCGAGATCATCAAACCAGAACAATGAACAGAACACTACAAGGGACTGCTGCAGGAAACGAGACCCAAATATCTGGCAGCCTCTCCGAGGAGAGACATAGAAGTACACGGAGAGGAAGTAATCATCGAAAAAGAAATGATAAAAAATAGTATTAAAAAGCTTAAATCCGGAAAAGCTAGCGGACCTGGAGGAATATATGCTGAAATGCTCAAATATGGATCAGAGAAACTAATCGAAAATCTCACATATATTATCAATCAATGCATAAACATACATCCAGTACCTGATGATTGGAAAATTGCATTCATATCCTCAATACACAAAAAAGTATTCGTTCGATCGCAGTTCAGTACGGTTATATTGCATCGTACCTGCATGATAGTGCTAACGAGGTCAAAGTCGGAGTTTGTTTTGTTTACAAAAAACCTCGCGCGCGAGATACCTGTGTTGAGAATCTATATACAATGTGTATTATAAATAATATATCATGTTTAAAAGCAAAAAAAGTGTACCATCACCTGTGAAACTTGTTTTAAAAATTAGCGAAAAGCCCAAACAAAATCAAGAAAAAATGGATAATGCCGAATTATTTCAGGATAGCCATGCTAGAACACAAAATGAAGAAGTTTTATATAGCGAATGGAAAAAATCCCAAAACGAAAAAAATTCACTTAGTGTACAAGTGGATTATCTCCGAAGTCAACTGGAAAGTATGCAAAGAAAATTTGCAGATTTAGAGACAAAAGTCACTAAAAAAGAAGAGTCTGACATGGACTACATTACTGATGAGGACGATCTGGCAAGAGAAACTGAGTGGATCAGACAAAAAGGAAAAGGTTGGAAAAAACGTCGAATGGATACTTCACTCTCACCACCACAACAAAGCTCGGGCACTGGAGAGCCCTCCAATAAAACACAAAATGAAGAACCCCCAACTAAGGTTAAAAAAGCTCCATTACCTCCACCGATTATGGTAAATGGCGTAAATAATTTTAATGATATTTATGAAAAGTTAAATATCATACAAGGAGTTAAAATAAAAGTTTTAAATAACGAAAATATTAAAATAAATGTACAAGACGCAGACAGCTATCGGCTGGTTACTAAAATGCTTAATGAAATAAAGCATCAATGGCACTCATACGAAAACAAACAAATAAGGCCAATTAGAATAATAGCGAATAGGCTACACTTCTCATGTGACCCACAAAAAATTGTAGCTGATCTACAAAAAAAAGGTTTTAAGGCACTGGAGGCCAGCAACAAACTTAAATGGAGAACAAGACAACCTCTTAACATGTTTATGCTCACATTTAGCCACGATGAAGATATCAACAAAATTTTTGAAATTTCCAGTATCCTTGGGATTGAAGTGGAAATAAAAGCACTAAAAACCTCAAAGTTAGTCCCTCAATGCAAAAGATGCCAATCTTATGGACACACGCAAAAATATTGCGCTAAAGAACCACGTTGCGTAAAATGCACGGGGAAACATCTTACTGTAGAATGCCCCAAACCAAAAGAATCTGAGCCAAAATGCATCCACTGTGGAGGCAAGCACCCTGCTAACTACAGAGGATGCCTTGTTGCTAAGGAAATACAAAAATTGAAAAATAAACCTAAGAAACCGAATCTCATACCAAACGTGAGTACAAATAGACAAAACCAACAGACAAGAAACACAGTCACACAAAACTCTGTGACAAGGACATACAGCCAAGTAGCAGCAACAGCTACTATACCTGATATTAATATCAGTAGTCAAGATACTATGGAACAAACACTACAATTAATTTTGGAGAAATTGAACAAACTTGATGAGCGATTAACTAAACTAGAAAGTAGCAATAACGGAGCTACCAATATGCCTCAAAATGGTCAGTAATCTTAGAATCCTAGCTTGGAATGCCAATGGTCTCTTGCAACATCAGCAAGACTTGCAAGTTATTCTAGACATAGAAAAAATTGACGTCTGTCTTGTGTCAGAAACGCATTTCACTAACCAGTCTCACATTAAATTTAAAGGTTATAAAGTGTATCATACAACTCACCCTAGCAATACTGCACATGGGGGAAGTGCTGTAATAATTAAAGAAAATATATCACACTATGAGGAGATGGGATATAAAACCATAGAGATTCAAGATACATTAGTAAGTGTAAAAACCAAAACATATACATTAGTCATAAGTGCTGTCTATATACCACCAAGGCACTTACTAAAGAAAAATCAATATCTTAATTTTCTCAGAAAATTAGGAAACCGTTTTATAATTGGAGGTGACTTTAATGCAAAAAATACCTACTGGGGATCTAGACTGACGAACTCTAAAGGAAAAGAACTTTTGCAAGCTATTAGTGAATATCAATGTGAGCCGATATCAACTGGTAAGCCCACATACTATCCAACAGATCCAGGAAAAATTCCAGATCTAATTGATTTTTTTATAGTAAAAAATATATCTTTAAGTTTTGTAGATATAGAAGAAAGTTTTGATTTACACTCAGATCATTCACCTATTATTCTAACTCTTAGTAAAAACATAATAAAGAAAGAAGCAAATATCTCACTAGTTAATAAACTGACTGACTGGATTAGTTTTAAACAAAGTCTGTCAGAAAAAATAAACCTATCAGTACCATTGCAAACGCCAGAACAAATCGATAAAGAAGTTGATTATTTTGTTACAAATATTCAACAAGCAGCTTGGGAAAACAGTCCAAAACCAAAGAGAATTTTTAAGGGAAAAAACTATCCAAAGGAAATTAGAGACCTTATATTGGAAAAAAGGAAACTAAGAAGAAAGTGGCAACAAAGCCGTGATCCTCGGGACAAAACAAATCTCAACAACATGACGCAGCGCATTAGGCGAGAAATTCTAGTAATAAAAAATGAATCTATTAACCATTTTCTTAATGAACTTACAGATGATAAAAATACCGACTATTCCCTTTGGAAAGCAACCAAAGATTTTAAAAGACCAATTATCCAAATTCCACCCATACGAAAATCTAACAACCAGTGGGCAAGGAGTAACGAAGAAAAAGCAAATATTTTTGCAAGTCATTTAGAAAAAACATTTCAGCCCCACGAAGCACCAGATGAACACTTTCATTTAAATGAACCCCGTCAAATCGAGGACCATATTAAGCTTACATCACCAAAAGAAATATTAACAGAAATCAAAAATATTAATTCGAAAAAAGCCCCACGGGGTAGTCATAAAACAACTCCCCAGAAAAGCTATCGTAAAACTATGCAACCTAATTAATGCGTCTTTTAGGCTTAGGTACGTACCTAAACTGTGGAAAGTTGCAGAAGTTATCATGATTCCAAAACCGGGAAAACCACTCCATGACGTGTCATCTTACAGGCCAATATCTTTGCTGCCAATTATATCCAAGCTCTATGAAAAATTATTGCTTAAAAGAATAAAACCCATCATAGAAAGACAAGAAATTATTCCATCTCATCAATTTGGTTTTCGAGACAAGCATTCCACGATAGATCAAGTACACAGAATTACTAATATAATAGAAAAAGCACTAGAAGAGGGAAAAGTTTGTTCTGCAGTTTTTCTAGATGTAGCACAAGCATTTGACAAAGTGTGGCATGAAGGCCTTAATTTTAAACTAAAAATGTTTCTGCCAAAACAGTATTCGGATATTTTGGAATCATACATATCTGATAGACATTTTAGAGTAAAACAGGAAGACTCATACTCAAATTTAAGAGAAATTCAAGCAGGCGTGCCCCAGGGTAGCGTACTAGGCCCTTATCTATACTTATTATTCACTTGTGATATCCCAAAGCCAGAAAATTGTCACTTAGCAACATTTGCCGATGATACTGGTTTATTGACGGTAGAAAAATCTATTGAAAAATGCATAGAGAAACTTCAGGATGCAGTCACCCAAATTCACAGTTGGACCACAAAGTGGCGAATAAAATTAAATGAAACCAAATCAATTCATGTTGATTTTACAAACAAAAATATAAATCACATACAAATAACAATTAACAACATTCCAGTACCATATTCGAATCAGGCAAAATATCTAGGTATGACACTTGATACCAAATTGCGCTGGAAAGCACATGTTAAGAAAAAAAAAGAAGAACTTGAGATAAGGTATAGAAAAATGAACTGGCTAATTGGAAGTCCAATTTAACAATTCATAATAAGTTACTGCTTTATAGACAAATACTGAAACCAGTATGGACATATGGTATTCAACTATGGGGTTGTGCTAAAGAGAGTAACATTCTAGTTGTACAGAGATTTCAAAATAAAGTATTAAGAAACATTGTGAATGCACCTTGGTACGTTCGAAATAGTGACCTTCATCGAGATCTAAAAATCGAAACTGTAGCAGAGACTATAAAAAAGTACGCAAAAAGCCATGAAGATAGACTCCATCGGCATGTGAATGTGGAAGCAATTCAGCTTCTAAACAATACTATGCTAGTTCGACGACTAAAAAGAGTGAAGCCGTTTGAGCTAGTAAACTAAGTGAATTACACATAAAACAAAATAATGCTATAAACACAACACAATTGTGAGTTACAAACTAAACAAAGCGGGGAGAACTGTTGAGTGAACCCTAAGTTTAAATCTGACTTTTTCTAGTAAATTAAGTTAAAACAAAATTGCTAATTAGTCTTACTGCCTAGATTGTAATAAAAAAAACACAGTGTGTTTGACAAATAAAAAAAAATATATCCTCAATACACAAAAAAGGAAACAAGCTGGATTGCAACAATTACAGAGGAATTTCAGTAACCAGTACTCTCAGTAGATTGTACGGTAGGATTCTTAGAGATCTAATAGAGAAGGATTTTCATGAACAAGAAGAAGAAGAGCAAAGTGGGTTTCGTGCAGGCAGATCTTGTAGTGATAATGTTTTTTGTCTTAAACAAGTAATTGAGAAAAGGAGCGCCAGATATATAGAGACTCATGTTACCTTTGTGGACCTACAAAAAGCATATAATACCGTTCCAGTAGAAAAACTATGGACAGTGCTAGAGCAGACTAATATCAATCATACATACATAAAAGCGATAAAAGAACTATACAAAGGGTCAAAATCTAAAATTAAAATTGGAAATCGACTTTCAAAAGAATTCCTGGTAACAAAAGGCTTAAGACAGGGATGTTGTATTTCTCTAACTCTTTTTAAAATATATATCGCAGTAGCTCTAAAAAACTGGAAACGGAAAGTGCACGGCATGGGAATACAACTTAACGACCGATTTACCATATACACACTACAGTTTGCTGACGACCAAGTAATTGTAGCTAATGATAAAGAGGATATGGAGTATATGATGAGAAAGTTAATGGAAGAATACCAAAAGTGGGGATTAACAGTGAACGTGGACAAGACACAGTACTTATGTATTGGAAACGAATCCAGTGAGTTAGAACTAGACAATGGACAAGTAATATCTCCATGCAATGAGTATGTATACTTGGGTGTCACATTTGATAAGACAGGAACAGACTGTAAAGAACTGGAAAAAAGAATAGTAAAAGCAAAAAAGGTTATTGGATGTCTTAACAGTATTTTATGGAGCAGAGAGATAAAAAAGAATGTAAAATTTAACATATATGAAACAATGGTGAAAAGCACGCTGTTGTATGGAATAGAGACTTGTCGCGTAACAGAAAAATACAAAACAAAAATGGAAAGTGTCGAAATGGATGCAATAAGAAGATCAATGAGAATATCTAGAACAGATCACATAAGAAATGAGATCATAAAAGAAAGAATGGGAATCGAAGGAAGCATAACGGATGACATCACTAAAAGACAACTGATATGGTACGGCCATGTACAACGGATGAACGACGAAAGATTACCAAAGCAGGTCCTAGAATGGCAACCAATAGGGCGCAGAAAAAGGGCGTCCTAAACTAGAATGGCAACAGTCAATCCAAAGATCAATGATTTAAAAAAATCTGACAGAAGATGATTGTCAGGATCGAAGGAGGTGGAGAATAGGCGTCGGACAACGTAGAAAAACGTTCTAAACCGACTAAATAAAAATCATGATCAAAAACATTAATTTTGAGCCTTAAAAAGTAGTTATTTTACCCATTATTGCAAAAAATAATATGATATTTAAGCTCCTGATTAATTTTTATCTGTATAAACCAAGCACACAATACGTTTCTGTTTTGGAACGACAGAATAAACCATTTGTATCTCCTTTTTTAAGTTTCACCTCCCAAGAAAATTTGTTTGGTGTTTGTGTTGATGTTTCGTATATATGTACCTGTTATTTAATAAAAGTTTTTTGAAAAATACATACCAATATATATACGTACCTACCTAGTAAATTTCTATATTATGTTTATATGTATAGAGCTTTATTTTCAGGAACGTGCACTAGAATTTTTTTTTAATTGTGAGATCATATAAAAATGTCCTCTTTTGGCTCCAGTGGGAGTTGGCAACCCTAAACTGACCACTACATCACATACATTTTAATAGATACATTCACAAAAACATCTGGTAAGTCTGACAACAGGACAGTTTTTAACAAAATAAACTACAAAAACTTAATAAACACTATTAAAAATGAGTCTTGGATAGATATATATATATATATATGACTGCAATAACGTAAACTTAGCCTTTTCAAAATTTATTCACAAATTAACTAAATTAATAGATCAAAATACCCAACCTCAAATAATGAAATCCAAAACTACCCGATTAAAACCGTGGATGACTGAGTACTAGCCTATTGAGATCAATAAGAGCAAAACAAAGATTATACAAAAGGCAGAAACTAAACCCTAATAATAATATATATATATATACAAAACAGAATATACCATTTACAAAAAAATTCTAGAAAAGCTCATTTGGAATACAAAAGTCTCATTCTACCAAAAAGAAATACACAAAACTAAAGACATTAAAAAACACTGGAAATTATTAAAAGAAATAAGCGGATCTCAATCTAAAAAAAAACCAATCAAAACATTAAAATCAGAGGGACAAATACTAACAAAACAAAGTGACATTGCAGAATGCTTAAACAAATATTTTACAGAAATTGGGCCACAAATTGCAAAAAAATGCGAAGATATACCTGTAAATATTACTAAACAAAAGTTTCAAAATAAAATAATTTCCAATTCACTCATTTGGATCCCAATAACAGATCATGAAGTGACAGAAACCATAAAAAACCTAGACATCAATAAAGCTGCTGGAAGTGATAAAATAAAACCCAAAGTATTAAAAACTCTCAACCAGTACATTACACCTGTTTTAGTATATCTTTTAAATCTATAATTAACAGAAGGCATTTTTCCAGAGAATCTTAAAACATCGATCATAATACCTCTACATAAAGGAAAAGAAAAGGACCTGGCAGGCAACTATCGCCCTGTAGCACTACTCTCTATTATATCTAAATTATTTGAAAAATTAGTTCATGCTCGAGTTTACAACTTTCTTCAAAAAAATCATTACTTTTCAAAAAATCAGCATGGATTCCTCCCAAAAAAGGGAACAGATTTGGCACTAGTAAAATTCAATAACAAAATAATAACAGGTCCTAGATAAAGGTTCAAAAGATCTTCCCTATTTATAAATATACAAAAAGCCTTTGACACCATCTCACATACAAAAATTTTGATAAAATTAGAAAAAGCTGGCATAAGAGGAATCGTTTACAGTGGTTTAAAAGTTACCTCCAAGATAGAAAACAATGTACATTGGTAGGACAGGCAACTAGCAAATCTAGTAATATAAAAACAGGCGTCCCCCAGGGTTCTGTCTTGGGGCCTCTCTTATTTATCATTTACTTTGATGATATTTTCCATGCAGGATTCAAAGGCACTCTGATTGCATTTGCAGATGATACTGCAATTATATATATTAACAACAATATTCATCAAAACATGCTAGATATGCAGCACGACCTGGAAATTCTTAAAGATTGGTTCACCAAAAATGATATGTTCATTAATACTGAAAAAACCACGTACATAAATTTCTCCCTTAAAAACAAAATTTAATTTTTACAGCCACTACAATTTCATATAAAATGTAATAACAAAAAACTCTGTGATTGCCCCACAATCAGTCAAAGCCGTGAAACTAAATACGTAGGTGTAATATTTGATGAACATTT
Source organism: Aspidapion aeneum (assembly GCA_963576565.1). NCBI lineage: Eukaryota > Metazoa > Arthropoda > Insecta > Coleoptera > Brentidae > Aspidapion > Aspidapion aeneum. The sequence goes on from OY755045.1 coordinate 48,379,681, forward strand.
AACCTTTAAAAGACATATTGAGCTCATAACTAAAAGACTAAAATTTACCCTTTGCAAATTTTATTTTATTAAAAGAATCCTCCCCACATCACTTAAGCGTATATATTACTTTGCCATGGTTCAGTCAATTTTATCTTATGGTAGTATAGTTTGAGGTGGTATTTATCAGGGCAACCTCTATCCAATTCAAATTCTTAAAAAAGTTTTGTCAGATGCATTGAGGGAGCAGGATACAGAGATCACACTGAAATAATTTTTAAATCTTTGAATATCTTTAATTTTAATGAACTTTATAACATAGACATGACCCTAAACCACAATTTAACAAAATTCTTTATTCCCAGAGTCAATAAATCTATTTCCCAAAGAATGTTTTATTTTCTAGGACCAAAAATCTATAACGAATTACCTACACATTTTAAAAATCTACAACAGAAATGATTTCTTTCACACTTAAAAAAAGAAATATTAAAATTAAATGTTGTTCAAATTTTAGCAAGACCATTTATTGTCCCCATTATTTAGTAGTTTTTTATAAGTTTAAAACATTTGCAATATTAATGTTATACTTTGAAGTTTCTCTTTTAACTTTTTAAAAAACTTTATTTTGATTAAATACAATATAGGACTTAAACGTTATAATTGAACGTGTACTTAAGAACGATTCTAAAGAGAATGAATTAACATTACAATGATTTTAGTTTATATAAAGAAAAGGTGCTGATTAAGCAATGAAATAATTCCTTAATATTCTAGATTTAAACTTCTTAGAAGTAAAGTGCAATTCGGCAAGAATGCACGTGTTGTTTATTCCATGAGAGACGCAAGTCAGCAGAATGGTCTTCTTATCTTGAAAGGTTCTGAGAAATAAAGTGCTGATTCGGCTTGAATGCACGTGTTGTTTATTTCATGGGAAACGCAAGTCAGCAGAATAAGCTTCTTATCTGGAAAGTTCTCGGGTTTCATAAAAGGTTCTGGTTTCTTCTAAGTGTAGGCAGGATATTTTCATATAACAGCTCCCCTCTTTTTGAAAAAGTTGGCGTTATACGGCAACTTTTATTAAGATGATTGATTGATCATTAATTTTGCATTGGGTTCGATTTCTTCTTCGATTTCTTCTTCGATTTGATCTTCGATGTGTATGCTTGGTCTTCTTCTTGGTAAGATATTCGATAAATTCCTAATTCTTTGTAGATTAGGTTTTGGAAATGGTGGAAAGTCATTACCATTATCATTATCGTCATTGGTATTATTACCATTTCTTGTTCTTCGGTGTCTTCGACATTTGTTAATAATGTAAAGAATTACTAGTAGTACTATCAATGTTATTGTAATGATAGTAAACCAATCAATGTGTTTTTGAATGAATGGTTGATTGATCATTTTATCTAATTCTTCTGAATATTGGTTGAGATTATGTTGTGCAATATTCAGATCTTCGACGTTTAATTTGTTTAACTTTTGTGGTTTTAGTCCTTGAATTTTGAGGATTTCAGGCATATCTTTACAACAAGTATATGGAATATTGATTATTGGTGAATTTATTTCTTCGAAGGTACTTTCTTGAAGTATGGTTTCAGAATGAATCCTGGTACTTCCAATAAAAGCATTGCATGTTGATTTGAAACGAACTATACTATTGGTTTCAATGAATTTCGTAATGATTTCTTGATTCTTGCATTTAATATTGGTAGGTACTGGTTCTGATGTAGTAACTAGCCATTGATTTTCTTCTAGTGGTTGAACATTGTAGCCTTGTGCGTAGAAGATGGTTGTTTGACATGTTTTTGGCAGCTGAGTTTGTTGCTTCAATAGTTGAGCTTCACAAATAGCATCACTGTCGATGGGATACGGAAGTACTTTGGAACAGAGCTTCGTTCTTCTTTCGATGATCTTGCAGTGGTCCACGTTGTGGAAGGTGACGAAAAACATTGAATCATCGTCACGCGCAATAAATTTATTAATTGTTGATATAGTATGGTGAAGACCTGTTCGATTATCTAATATTGGTACTGGGTAAAGTCTGTATAAAGTATAAGTCGAAGGGTCTATAAGAGGTATTTTAAGAACAAATACTATTTTTGATTCAGTTTGAAAAGCACTAAGTTCAATTAAATTAATGTATTGGGCTACCGTTGAGGTTGATATTGGTAAAGGCAAATTATTTTTTTGTAATGAATGAGAAATCTTCTTCAATGAATCTACCAAATCCGATGGTTTTATTATTGAATCATGCAATATTTTTAAACGTGCAAAAGTTACTGCGTTTAACGCGTCATTTAATGAATCTTTAATAAAGGTGTAACTTTCCATAAGCGATTCGCATAAATCTAATGGTTTTATTTGTGCTTCTGCATAGGCAGCGTTATCAGAAATCGAAGTAACTAAATATTGAATTAATTTAATATCATGATTAAACGTTTCTTCATCAATTTGTAATTTTTGTAAAGTCGTATTAAAACTTTTAATAACAGAGGTTGTTACTGAAATTTGATTTTGCAATAATCTTTCAATATTTTTCTCATCAGTCGATACTTTAATAATACAATCATTAAAGTATTCTCCGTCTGATGCATCTAAATTTCCTGTAATAGATTTCCAAATAGTTCCGATGCCATTAAATATTCCACGTTTTTGCCTATATGATTTTTCTTTTGTATCCGAGATAAGTTCTTCGTATTTAATATTAACGTAATTAGAAATTAGTTTTAAAAGGCTAACATGCGTTTTAATTTGCGATTTGAAATTTGCAATTTGATTATTATTGATTGAAAAGTGATCCATAAAGGTATCTAAAATTTTGTCGTTATGCTCATTTGCTTTCTTAAAGGGTAAAAGATCTTTGTCAACAACAAGTGTCCATTCATTATTAGAAATTCTGATAAGGGATTCTTCATGATAAAATAGTCCTAGTGTATTATTTCTGTGACAAATTTCAGAAGGGCGTCTGCCGTGCTTAACCCTTCCAAAAAGCCATATTGTTGTTTTGAAATAATATTATTTTTTTAAAGGAAACTTAACAGTCTTTTTTTTAAACACTTTTCAAATATTTTTGCTAGATTTGTAATAAGGCTAATTGGACGGTAGTTTTTTATGTCTGATTGATCCCCACTCTTAAGTATAGGGCAGACAACAGATGTTTTGAATATTTTTGGAACAGATCCAGTTTTAAAAATAAGGTAATCTGCAGAGGTTCAAGAATTTCCAAATGTGTGGTTTTTATTGTTTTTACAGAAATTTCATCAATTCCCGGGGCACTGTTGTTTTTTAGGGTTGAAATATGCATTATTAATTCGTTTTTTGTTACTGGTTTAAGATATAATGATTCTTGAATTTGTGGATTTTGAATTACGCAGGGGCTGTCAGGTTTTGGTATTGTTTTTGCCATCTCAACTCCGATATTTATAAAGTTGTCGTTGCAATAATTACTCATTTTATTCTGATTTTTAAATAAGTTGCCATCTGTTTTAAAGATTTCGAGTTTTTTATGGGTTTTAGTGTTTTCGCATGCAGCGTCTTTAATGAGTTCATACATTTTTTTCATATTCTTGTGGTTTTGCTTAACTTTTTTAACATATTTCTATATTGTTTATATTGATTTTCTAGTTCTATACTGTAATTTTTAAGAAGCCGACGTTTCAGTTTGTCTCTATTTTTTATACAAACACAACTTTTTTTGGGTATTACGCCACTAGTGGCGTAATACCCAGAAAAAGTTGTGTTTGTAAAATGAATCCGCCACAAACATATAGATTTTATTCTATTTTTTATGGATTGCAAGAGAGCATTAGTCATCCATTTTTTAATTTTTTTGTTTATATTTTGTTTATATGTATACTCTGTTGTAGATGACTTAATTAAATTATTATAGGTTGATATAAATTTCGTTGTGGCTGTTTTGAGTTATTTTCGCTTTTTAAAAATGTCCAATCTTGAGCCCGTAGAAGTTGTATTAGTTTTGTGTAATCAATTTTATATTTTGTAATGGTTTCTATTTCTATATTATTTACATTCTTATCATATATACTAAGTATAATTGGTGCGTGATCCGTTAGATGGCTATCTACAACGAACGATTGAAAATTTGTACTTGGATTGTTTTTTTTAGTTTTGATCTTGTTACTGAATTTATATGGGAGATATAACCTAATTCAGTCATTAATGATATAAATTCAAAATTTTGGTCGTTGGTCGTGTCTAGTATGTCAAAATTGGTGTCCCCAGCAAATATTTCTATATCTGTAGTTTCTAGAGATTCCAAGTATTGCTCCAAATCTCCTAGAAATTGTGCTTTGGGAATAGGCGGCGGTTTGTAGACACTCGTTATTCCAATTTTTAAATTATTCTTTTTTAAAATTAATCTACCTACACTTGCTTTTGATTGTGGAAATTTATTGTAGGTGTATGAACTCAATATATTAGATTTAATTAAAATGATCGAACCATCATTTTTATTAAAGTCGCCATGATTGAAGTATGTGGTGTACCCTTTTAACTGACAATTTTCCAGCGAGACATCGCGAAAAGTTTCACTTAATATTATTATGTCTATAAAGTTCATTTTGTAAGACTCCAATATTAGTAATAAGTTAGTAAAATTGCAATTGGCACTCCTTATATTGAAGTGGACTATTGATAAAATTTTATTTTGTAGTTGAATTATGTTTTGTAATGTGTCTGCGTCTACTAACTTTCCTTTTATATCTGTTTCCTCAATGCTATTTAAAACCTCTTCATGTTGTGATTTTACCATTTTTATCTAATTAATATTTTTCTTGATTTCTGCTGTACTAATACCTAACTTGAAACTTAGTAAATAATAATTTATAATAACTAAATAAACTGGGCGCACGTACTTTTTTACCAAATATTGGAGAATTCAGTTTAAAATAGTTTGAGAGAAAATTGCTATAAATTATAGATATATGTATATATAATGTAGTAAATTTTTATTAATTTTTATTTATTTATTTTTAGTTTAAGTTTATAAGACTAAAGTTTAACAGGAATAATGATTATTAGTAATACTTAGGAACATGGTAAATACATAATCTATATACACAAAATTTAAGCACATTTATCGCCGCGCTTGCTTCAAGATCTTAAGATTTTCTGCTTCGTTTTTTGTGAATGTTTGTCCGTGGTTTTTTGTTTATTTTCTTTAAACTTTTTTAAATTTTGTTCAATTTCCTTCGTATTGGAAATATTTTCGTTTTTATCTGTATCGCTTTCTTCTTCTGAACTATCTTCCTCGTTATTAGTGTTTTTTTGAGAAGAAATAGGACTGATTTGTTTACGCTTATTGCTTTGTATAACTTTATCAATATCTGGAGTTCCGTTTTTCAGATCATTTATTTGTTTAAGTTGTTCAACTGTATATGTTTCGTTGTTAAGAATAAGTCTTCCGCTTTTTATTTTTACATCATGATTGTTATTTTTTGCAATCTTTAAATGGCTAACAAGAACTTTGTTATCCTGCCTATCTTCAAAGCAAAGATCGTTTGAGAAAGCTTATCTGGTTTTAGCTTAAATGCAGATTTTTTTGTTTCAATCTTTTTAAAGAGACTGATAAATTCAAGTTTTATTAAATTTGCTTTATCGGTTTTAACTAGTGAAATGTTACTTAAATCGGAAATTTGTAAGTTAATTTCTAGAAGACTCGTTAGTTTCTCAATAACTAGTTGGTTTAGGCTTGCTGCAGCAGTAATAACTTCTGATTCTAAACCATAAAAAATAAGATTGTTTTTTCGAAGTTCTCTTTCATAGCGTAAACATTTTGCTTCCAATTTTTCACACTTTTCATTTAATTTAGTTATGGTTTCGTCTTGTTTTTGTATTTTTTCTGTAAGAAGAGAATTGGTTTCTTCAATTTTGGTTTCCAGTAACTCTTTGACGCCCTCAATTTCCAATTTTAGCGTGTCACGATTACCATGAATGGTGCTTCTGTGACTCCATTTCCTAGAGGCATAGCTATTTTCTCTCCGCTTGTAGTTGTTCGCTCTTGGTTAAGAATCGGTCAGATTTGCTTCAAAGTGGTGTGCGCGTGTCTGGGTCTGTCAAATTTTTCCTACAATTTTGATCCTTATTGCGACTACATGGAACTGCAGGCCATTTTCACCCTTATTGTCAGTACTGGATTTCGAGATAAGGTATTTCACTACAGAATTGCGTAATATATAATATATATTTTGGACGTACCTTATCTGTTCCTAATTGCTCAGATCATGAGCTGGAATTTAATATCAAATTTGTTATATTTCTCACAATTACTTATCACAAAATCAACAACTTTTGAAATGGTATCGAGACAATCTTTACTTTAACTTTTGCATACATATATTGGAAAAGAAGTACTGCAAAGCTTGCTGTCCACAATGTAAAAATCTCTTATGAAAATCTTCAATTATAAGATCAGTGAGTCTATGTTGGCAAGGTAACAATGCAGGGTATTTTGGTTCAAACTCTAATTGAGACTAAACTAGCCGACCGCCGACCCTGAGAATCCCATCACTATCAATAAAAGGATTTAATTTTCTCAAAGGCTTGGAGCAAAGCCGTTTACCTCGAATATTAGCAATGTCGTGATGAAATACTTCATACTGCACCTTTTTTACAACACAGAGCAAAGTTTGAGATAGCTTTAGGTCCGTAAAAGGCTCCCTTTTAAGAACAGAGTCGACTTTAAATTTAAAATTAACAAAACGTCGCCAGTACGTTAAAAGACGTAAGATTTTCTGCAGGCAAGAAAATCTATCTAGAATCCAGATAATTGGATCTTAACCCGTAGATACCATGAAAACTAGAGATCTTTCTTCAGGCAAAGGCTCATTTACCAGAAAACACTCAATTTTTGGGCCACTGTTCCATGGGCAGAGATAGCCAAGGAGGCCCCGCCCACCATAACGCACAATCGACTAATTGAGAAGGAACTATGGGTCGACTGGCTAGATCGGCAGGGTTGTCTTCTGATCTGATGTGATACCAGCAATCAGGTGCTACATTATCTTGGATCTGACTGACCCGATTTGAAACAAAAGTATGCCATCGATGAGGAGGCGACTTTATCCAACCAAGGGCAATTGTCGAATCCGACCCGGCATAACTTTTATAAACATTTTAATGCTATAGGTGTCCAAAAAAGTTAAGCAATTTAGATGCCATTAGAGCAGCACTTAACTCGAGTCTAGGAAGACTCAATTTCTTTAGGGGAGCGACTTTACTTTTTGCAGAGAGCAAATAGGTATATATAGAACCATTTGCAGAAACTAGGCGAGAGTATACGCAACTTCCATTACCTAATTCCGAGGCGTCCCCAAAAGTGTGAAACTCTAAACAAATATTTATCTAAGCAAGATAAACTTGATAAGTCATTTTTATAATCTGCCACTTTTGAGCTATGTCAACGGGCACTTCAGCGTCCCAATCTAGGCCTTTAGCCCATAAGGACTGCATTAGTTGTTTAACTAAAAGAGTTATAGGGCATAAAAGACCTTAGTACATGATGAATTGAAAAGCTGTATATCATATGAATATATGTCCTTTTCAGGAAACCATCGCAGTCCAAGAACTTTCAAGTAGGGGTCACATTTACTATCTCAAGCCAGAGGTTGTTGGAGAATATCTGATGGAATAGTCGCTAAAAAATCAGCATTATTACTAGACCATTTTCTCAAGAGAAAACCTCCCTCATGCAATAAACCAATTAGATCATTTTTAACCTCTATAGCTTCCTGGAGTGAAGGAAAAGAGCAACAAGCATCATCTATATAAATCTTAGACTCGAGAATATTGGCTGCTCTAGAAAATCTCTCCTTTCCTTCTATAGCCAGTTGCAAGAGACACCTTAAAGCCAGAAAAGGAGCTGAGTTAACCCCATAAGTGACAGTTTTAAGCCTATAGTCTTGAACAAGCTCTCTAGGAGAGAATCTCCATAGTATACGTTGATAATCTTGATGGTCTTCATGCACAAGAATTTGCCTATACATCATTTTTATATCAGCGGTAAAACTACCGGAAATCTTCAACAACTCAACAATATACTAGATATTTCATTTTGCAGCTTAGGGCCGACTGGTATCATTTAATGACTGATTTTGTGGCCGACATGACGCGTCGAAAACAGCCCTAAGTTTAGTTGTAGTACTATTTAAATTAGTCACCCCATTGTGGGGAATATAATAATGGCGCTGCATTATGTCAGAGCAAGGAACAGAGATAGGTTCCATGTTGTTAAGATCCAAATATTCTTTCTTTGAACAAACGTCGCTCTAAGCTATGATATCTCTTTAATGCTATGGAGCGAGAGTCAGAAAAAAGCGGTTCTTCTTTGAGAAAAGGTAGTTTCACAAGAAGACACCCATTTGTAGCAGGGTCATCTAGCGGGAGCATAGATTTAGGGCGAGGTATCTCCTCAATCTCCCAAAATCGCTGTAAGGTTTTATTCAAATCTGGACTATCCTCGGTAAAAGTTACAAAAGAACTATGTCCTACAGGATTAATTCTACCCATTACAATCCATCCGAACAAAGTATTGATTGCGATTGGTTCAAATGTCTCACCACAAACCTTTTCCGGCAATAAGATTAGTGAGAAAAGATCCAGCCCAATTAAGGCGTCAATGGGCCCAGGAATATGAAAAGTATCATCAGATAAAGAGAGGTTTTTCAAATAGGACCACCTTTCTTGCGAAAAGGCAGTACTGGACATAGATTGGCACACTTGATGGAGTACAATGCACTCAATAGTAAAAGATAAGTCCTTGCTACGTACGGGACAGACTATACAGAAAGTTATACCTTTTGAGGTCACAGATGTCATATCACCTAGGCCATTAATCGGCACATTTAATTGAGAACGACTTAGACCCAATTTTTTAAACCATCTCTCAGATAAAAAATTGCCTTGACTAGCACTGTCACATAAGACTCTGAGAGTGTGAAAGTTACTATGAACGTCCATGAAATTAACTTTTGCGGTTGCCAGAAGCGGAAATCAACAATTAGAATCGGTTTATATATTATATATATAAGGCAGTAGCACAGAGCGCGGGATCATTTCTCAATTGACTATTTTGAGAATTTAGACCATTATTATTTTGAGCCACAGGGGGCTGCGGTGGCAACAAAGCGGGTTGTTGAGAAGGTGGAGTTTGCGGGGATTCAAAATGTAAAAGACTATGATGACTGTTCGGATTATTGTAAACAGAGCAAAATTTATTAGAATTGCATTTTGATAGTTAATGTGAACTTAAACAATTTACACAAAGACGATGGCGTTTGACAAGCAAGTAACGTTCATGAGGAGATTTACTAAGAAAAACAGTACAATTATAGATCGAATTCCTGGATTGGCAGATCCCACAATTTTGTGAGTTGCCATTATTAGGATTCGGTGTATTAACATAAAAGTTATTGCAAGCGGGGCCTCGATTATAACTTCCTCTATTATTTAAGCGTGAGCTAGGATAAGATTTAATCGAAGGCTGAACTGAGCCACCACTTTTTGATTTATCACCTTGGGTACAGATCAAAGTATCTAATACCTTACCTCTGTGAGATATCTGAATCGATTTTTAAAAGTAATAAATTGAAAAGCACAAAGTCCCACTCTGCAGTAGGAAAATTCAATAATTTTAAGGCTTCCACGTTCTGGCAGAATCTGTCTACTAAATTACGCAAAGCGTGGTTCTGAGGGCTTGAAATTTTAGGTAAATTAAATAACCTACAATTATTAGCACCAAAGTATCGTACGCAATGAGGTAATTATCATCAGTTATCGGGATATTTTTTAACAAGCTAAGAGGCTCCTCAGAAACTAAAGTAAGAATCAACTAAAACTTTTGTGCGTTTGTAAAATGAGCTGCATGATGCACAGAACTTTTATATAAATCAAAAAATGTAGGCCAGCTTTTTAAATGACCTGAAAAATAGGGTATAGTGTATTTTACAGAAAAAAATTGTTCGTCAACCTCAATACGAATTTCATCTTGTTGATCTGAATCTAAAGCAGAATCCGTCATCTTTTTATCCGAAATAATATCCAAATGCAACTTATTAAACTCCAAATAGCAAGTTTCTAGAAGAGAATAACGAGTTTTAAAATCATTAATTTTTTACGGATCTGAGGACAAATCATACATCTCTCTGATCCTTTTTATAAAGACTTTCCGTTTATTTATTGTCGAGCTGTCCGACATTTTTAAAATGAATCCTGTATATTATTGTGAAAGCAAAATTTAATTTAAGTGTGTCCTTGCCACCAAATACCAACAACGCAAAAAAAACGCAACAAAAAAATTATGCGAGCCTATTAAAATTTTAAAAATAAAATTCTAAGGCAAGAAAAAAAACTGTAAGAAAATAATTCCTTGGTGGGTGTGCTTTCGGGCTGTTCGGCCGTCGTCGTTGGAAATTCGTTCTCGACGTTTCGCCATCTCAAGTGGATGGCATCTTCAGGAGATGTTGACTGTTTGTCGGCTTCTCGAAGACTGGTGGTTAGTGTGTCGCGGGCGCAGGTTATATACGCTATGGTGGGCGGGGCGTATATCAGAGCTGGTCGGTGATTGGTCACTTTCCCGAGATTCAGTTTTGTTGTTGTAAGCGAGCCGTTTAGTGTTTTTAAGAACCGGTACCCATGTTCTGTTAATTTTAAGAGTTTCTTCAGATCTGTTGAAGTTCTGCTGGTGTTTATGAATTTCGATTGCTTCTCTATAGAGTCTTGGATAGTATGAAGAGGAGACGCAGAGACCAGCTCTGATATACGCCCCGCCCACCATAGCGTATATAACCTGCGCCCACGACAGACTAACCACCAGTCTTCGAGAAGCCGACAAACAGTCAACATCTCCTGAAGATGCCATCCACTCGAGATGACGAAACGTCGAGAACGACGACGGCCGAACAGCCCGAAAGCACACCCACCATCGGACGATGGCCGCGAAAGCCTTTCACAATTTGTAAAATAATTCCTTATCTAATTTATTTCGCGATCAAGCGGTGTACGGTCACGTTAACCTATTGTAGGTATTTCAAAATTCCAATGAAACAACCATATTTTTTGCCGATTTATTTCTAAAATGCAAAGTGCAAAAACAAACATAATATTGAAAATAATTAAATAAAATTTAAATGCTGTTCAAATGCGGGTCGAATGGACCATGAAAAAACCCAAATGGCTTTTGGATCCTTTTATGGGATCACGGGTGAAACAAAATAGACCGGTTCGAAAATAGAAAAAATAATTTCCGCGGTGAACCTTCAAGCTATTAAAATATTGGCCTACCTTCTATGCTGCAGTCGTAAATCGAAAGAGGTCGAGCGCAGGGCATTTTCCTCGCTCTTGAGCTTCTCTCCATAGTATCAGAGTGGGAGAAGCACACGCGACGATGCGCGAAAACTGCGGCCAATAAAGGCACCCAAAGGTTCACACATAGGTTCACAATAAACCGAAAAAATTTAATATTAATTAACTTTAATTATATCTAATTACTGAATCGGCAAAAACATAAAAGGTAAAATTCTATCATTTATCCCTAGATAAGGAATAATTTTATTAAATTTATCCAAAATCCAACAGAGAGGTTCGACTGTACTTGCAATTTTCTTATCAAAAGACCGAATGGCAGACAGAACGTAACTCGTTTAATAAAATAACAAGTTCGTCCAATTCTCCTGATGATTGAATATTCAATAAAAATAATTATTTTTAAATACCAAAGTGCAGCAATGCAAGGTTTTACTTAAAATCATAAACAGCAATTCCAAACTATGGGTCAAAGTAAAGAACGAAAGATTATTAAAAAAATAAAATTGTGCTCAGCCGGGACTTGAACCTGGAACGTCTGGCTATGTACGCCAGCGCCGTACCAAAGACACGAGTATAATTTTTTTAAACTTCCACTCATCGTTAGTGCCACAGTATAGGAACGCTATGATGAATGATTGATGAAACTTCTTTTCTGGCTACAGATAACAATAAATATCTTCAAGACTTAATAATACCCAATAGCACAAAGCGTAAGGAAACAGCAAGCTCGGTTGATGTATTTGTTCAAGCCAATCTGAGCAACGAGTTTATAACCGAACAGTCAGCTGGTTCTTGTCTTGATTTTAATAATCAGACATTGGATCACAGATCAGAGAACTATGTTGACGCAACCACGTGTTTTAATGCTCTGTGATCAGATATTATCAAAAAGATTATTAAAAAAATAAAATTATGCTCAGCCGGGACTTGAACCTGGAACGTCTGGCTATGTACGCCAGCGCCGTACCAAAGACACGAGTATAATTTTTTTAAACTTCCACTCATCGTTAGTGCCACAGTATATGAAATTTCGTTTCTGTCTACAGATAACAATAAATATCTTCAATACCCAATAGCACAAAGCGTAAGGAAACAGCAAGCTCGGTTGATGTATTTGTTCAAGCCAATCTGAGCAACGAGTTTATAACCGAACAGTCAGCTGGTTCTTGTCTTGATTTTAATAATCAGACATTGGATCACAGATCAGAGAACTATGTTGACGCAACAACGTGTTTTACTGCTTTGTGATCAGATGGGTAGAGGTTTAGGTACTAAACTAAGACTACATGCCTCGAAATCAGTGTTGCCAACTATTGGAAAGCGAAAATCCGTAGCGTAAACGCGAAAAATCTGTAGAAATCCGTAGGTTCAAAGAAGACTAAAAACAAAAAAAGGTGCTTTTTTTACAATTAAAAAGCATATATTGGTTTGATTTTTTCTTTTTTTGACAATGACAGGAGTGCACAACCTTTTTGGTTCGGAATTGCACGAGAACGGTAGGGTACCTACTGCTCCGTTTCAACGGATCCAAATAAACTTTTTTGCAGTGCCGCCAATTTTTTAAACGGATAAACCGTTATAATTAGAAGAAATAAAAAGTACGTACTTTTTTAACCTTTTTTATTTAGTTAAGGTACGTACAAACACTAATATTTTCTAGTGCAACATACATAACGTAAAACATAGTTTAACTTTTGTGGCGCGAAGCGTTGTTTGACTCCCCATCAAACAACGCGCGATGTAATACAATTCGTTCTAAATAATGTTGCAACGACCGTCCGCTAGATGTCTAGAAAAATAAGGTCACTGATCCAAGCAAAACCTTTTTACAAAATGATTAAAATGTAGGCCAAAAAGTAAAGCCCATCACACACAAAAATGCATAACGCATAGCATGGTGCATAGAAGTTCAACCTTATGGACTTTTCTTACGCAAATCCAATATGGCCGCGGCTATTCGATCGATTGGCTTTGCACCACTATGTGCCATGCTATGCGCTTATGCATTTTTGTGTGTGATGGGCTTAAAGCCCATCACACACAAAAATGCATAAGCGCATGGCATTGCACATAGTGGTGCAAAGCCAATCAGCGATCGAATATCAGCGGCCATATTGGATTTGCGTAAGAAAAGTCCGTAAGGTTGAACTTTTTATGGAGATCTCTTATGCGTAGCCAATAGAATCACGGCTTCGTATCACGTGGTCACATGTCATGTGGAAAACAACTAAAAAAATAATAACCTCATTTTTTTTTAATTTTCTTTTTGTTTAGAAATAATCTCAGAAATTCCTTTTTCCTTGGTGTTCTGTGCTTAGACAAAATGGAAGATCATAATAATATGTCGTCGTTTTACTTCTTGCCGCTCACTTCTATTTCCCTCTTTTTCTAATAAAGGAGATAAAGGTACAATTTATATTTCTGTCTTTTTCTGGGAAATAGAAGTGAGCGCTAAGAAGTGACACTGTGGATCAGGCATAAAAGTTTTTATTTCCCTCTTTATTAATAGAGAAGGAGAGAAATAGTCCTGTGCGCCATACGGAAGCCCTTTTGTGTGTGATGGGATTTCCGTAAGACGCGCCCTGCTATGCTTATGCATCATGCTACGGATTACGTAAGTGTGTGTGTGAAGGCCTTAACAGAGGACTGATAAGGAGGAGGCATGAGGCGCGGCCGCCGTTGTGTTTCGATGTTTATCGTTTTTTAGTAAAATTGCCAAAAATCTGTAGATTTGGATCCAAAATCGGATATCGGAGATCGAAATCCAAAATCCGTAGATCTACAGATAAATCCGTAGGGTTGGCAACACTGCTCGAAATACAGCGTGCAGAGCATAATCAAACCATTTGCTTTATTTCAAGATGTTGTGGATAATATTTCATCAAAAATTTGCGATTTTGGTGAAAACGATCATGTGATATTATTTGCAATGTGTCCATCCTAATGTCATTGTCTTGTCTGTTTCAAGTACTCTACTAAATTGGTTCTTAACTTTGAAAAATACTCCCCAAATAAGGTGAATTTAATCGATGGCTGTAATATTTTAGGAAAATAGTGAGGGAGCGGACGATTGTCAAAATTAAAGGTCATGTTTCGTGTCGCTTTTAAAAATTTTAAAAATTAGTGTGTTTCTAAAATAAAGTTAAAAGTATACTATAGTAAAACAGTTACCTTACATAGTGTTAAATCATTTGGCATAGTATATTTAGTGAAAAACTCCAAACAAAGCAGACAAATTCAAAAACATTGTGTTGGCTGCAGCACACTCGTTAACACGAACTACGGACATTTTTGCCTTTTATCAGTGACCACCACCAAAAACTCGCGAAGCAAAGCCAAGGCCAAGCACATTTGTGTTCACACACGGTCAATAAACTATCGCACAGCTGTTATTTGTTTACAACCTATTTTTATATTTTTGAGGCATCGATAATTATACTTAAAAATGGATGAGCATATACAAGCTGCCTTCGAGAGGCAAACAAGTTTAATTCTTGAGCTTAAAAAGGACTTGAAAACTAATCTTCAGGGCGTGAGCGCCGACGTAAGAGAGCTGAGAACCTATGTTACCAACACCAACAATGAAGTTAAAGGGCTTATAGACTCACTAAGCAGCCGTTTTTCATCCATAGAATCACAAGTCGAAACCCTGAATAAAGAAAATGAACTGCTGCGGAAAAAAATTGATCTATCTTTGCGCAGGAACAACATAAAAATTAAAGGGCTTCCAGAGGACGAATCAAACTTTGAGGAGCTGTACAGTACAGTTATAGCGTTCTTTGAAAAGTTTCTCCAGTGCAAAGTAGAAAAATTTGAGATAAACTATATACGTAGACTGGGTAAACCAGGCAGCTACAATCGAGCGGTATTGGTAAGCTTCGTATCATACAATACTAAACACATCATCTTAAGGGCATGCCCTAAGCTAAGGGGTACCAGTTTTAGTATTTCTCAGGACCTCAATAAGGAAGACCAAGCCCAAATGAACGAAATATTACACGCTGCGAAAATTTGCAAGTCTAAGGGGCAAAAAACGTCCATAAAAAATATGAAACTTTTTGTTAACGGGTCGTTAATAGTGGACCCCAAACTAATAATTACGCAGGAAAATGCAGCATCATCGAGCCAGATGACCAGAAACGACCTTAGTTCAACACATGCTACTTCAAGGCCCAAAAGTGATTTACTTTTACAAGACACCTCATTAAGCCAAATCGAAAATGATGACGAGTACTCGGACATAAGCGATGAGGATGGCCAAAATACAACTGTAAAACCAATTTTAAATCCGACATCCCCGGCCAAAGGAAAGATTGGCAAACATCTAAAAAAACGCAAACGTTCACATATAAAGACGCCGTCGCCAAACACTCTAGAGAATTTTCTCGGATTCAAGTCTAGCACACCCAAAAATGATAAACTGTGAGCTTACTACTTTCTTTTGGAATTGTCAAGGTTTTTATTCTTTAAATAAGTTAAGTTCTAGTGAATTAAATATTTTATTTGAATATAATATTATTTGTCTATGTGAAACATGGTTAAGTTCTCAATCCTTTCAACATAAAAATATGATTTCAAAAAAATACATTATTTTTCAGTCACTTGCTATAAAAATTAAAGAGCTTGGAAGAGCTAGTGGAGGAATCCTAATTTTCTTGGATAAATCAATGTTTTTAGAACGAGATGTAACTCTACTTACTAGAAAACAATCCTTTTTATATATTGTTAAGAATTAAAATTAACATAGGATGTCTTTTAATATGCTAAAGCTATTTTAAACCAAGTTTGGACCACAAAACGTGTATAAACCTACTACAAGAAAATCTGCGTGAAGTTCTAAACATTTACCCAAATTATTATTTAATTTTAGGTGGGGATTTTAACAGTCGCATAGGCTCACTAAATGATTTATCTGACAATTCAGATAATATGCAGCCGATTCCATTCTGTCAAAGAAAGTCGCTTGACACAATAGTAAATACAAGAGGGCGCCTGCTAACAGTGGCTATGGAGGAGCTGGGGTTATTTGTGGCCAATGGCAGGTTTTTTGGTGACTTTCCAGGTCAATTTACCTATACTTCAGGTCTTGGTAAGAGCATAGTCGATTTAGTATGGAACTTAACTTACCACTTCTGTTTTTAATAAGCAAATTTGAAATTTCAAGCATCTTTCATGTTTCAGACCACTTAAGTTGCTTACTAACTATTAAGATACAAATTAATAACATCATAGATAAAAATAATTCAGAAATAAAAAACGTATTACTATGGAGTGATCAGACAAAATGTTCTTATAAAAATATATTAAATTTATGCCTAGAAAATAAAAGCTTTCAACAAACCTCAGTTGATTGTACCCAAAATTTTATTAAGGACACCATAATAAATACTAGTAAATTTTTAAATCTATGCAGACCCAAAAAATATATAAAAATATATATTTTTCCAAGCCCTGGTTCGACTATGAATGTGTAACTGCAAAAAAACATGTACAAAAAACACATCAAAAACTAAAAAAAGTAATTATGATATAAATAGTTTAAATCAATACTCACAATCTAAAATTAATTATAAAAAACTAGTTAAACAAAAAAAATATAACTACCAGGAAAAAATCAGACAAAGTGTAAATGCAATTTCTCACCCATTAGAATTTTGGCAGTATGTTAAAAAGTCGCGGTTTGCTACAAACACGTCAACCCCAACGCAAATATCACTTGCAACCTGGGAGAATTTTTATAAAGAAACCCATAGCCCAACACCGCTAATAAATGTTAAGTTTTTTGATGCAAAACACCCATACTTAGACCAGGATATAAAAATACAAGAATTATATTATGCCTTAAACAACAGCAAAAATAAAAAAGCCCCCGGGTTTGATCTTATCCCAAACGAATTTTATAAAAACCTACCTATCTCCTGGCTGATTTTACTCAAAGATTTTTTCAATAAAATATTATCAACAGGAGAGACACCTAAGCAATGGGGTGTCACAAAAATGATACATCTTTATAAATCTGGCCCCTACGAAGATCCCAAAAATTATCGAGGAATAGCGCTACTAAACCATATTACAAAAATATTTACGCAAATAAGTTATCAAAGATTACTGACTTACTCAGAAAGCGCAAAAATCATTCCTGAATGTCAAACAGGGTTTCGGAAAAATAGAAACTGTGACGACAATATATTTGTTGTTTGCTCTGCAATATATAATAACATTAGACTAAAGCAAAGAAAGGTATACGCGCTGTTCGTCGACTTTAAGCGCGCGTTCGATAGCGTCTCACACAGACTACTCTGGGAAAAGCTGTTTTCGATAGGCATAAGCAAAAATATGATAAAAATTATTAAATACATTTATGAAAATAGTTTTCTCAGGGTGGAGTGTGAAAACCAGTATTCAAACTCAGTCCAAATCACTAAGGGTGTTTTGCAGGGCGATTCTCTTAGCCCGCTTCTCTTTTCTTTTTTCATTTATGACATTGAACAATTTTTTATTAATAAGGGGGCTAGGGGAATCAGCCTTGACAGCATAAATAACCTTATAACATTATTATTTTGTGATGATTTAGTGTGCTTTGCGGACTCCCCAGCTGAACTAAAAAGAATATTAAGAATCTTAGAAGAATACTGCGACAGTCTGAAACTTGAAGTTAACATATCTAAAACAAAAATATTAGTTTTTAGAGAGGCATCCAGAATTCCGAAACAATGCGATTTTTACTTTAAAACTCAAAAAATTGAAATCGTAAACAATTACAAGTATCTTGGTATCTATTTGAATTTTAATTTGAACTTTTCCTATGCAGCATCGGATAGATGTGCAAAGGCGAGGACAACCCAGGGCGCTGTTATAAACACAATTAAAGGCCTAAATATTTACGAATGGGATAATATTTTAAAACTATACAACAGTATAATTGTGCCATGCCTAAACTATGGAATCTTTGCCTGGGGCTTAACTCAAGAGAAAAAAGCGGAAACTGTGCAGTCTACATTTTTTAAATCTCTCCTATTCCTGCAAATAAACACCTCACCACCTGATAAGAAGCGAAATTCAACGTCCTAATATTGGGTACTACATTCTTAAAGCAGCTCTAAATTTTCTATTTAGAATAAGTAAGCACCCCGAGACGAGATACACACAAATATCTCTAAATCGACTTACCCTTCTCATAAAAACTTCAAAAAACCTTAAAAATAACTGGCTGTTTCAACTACAAACTTTCATTGAAAACAAATGCAAAATTTCATTTGATCCTAAAGAACTTAATGAATATATAACAAAAATTCTGGATATATTTATAAAAGAATCTTTCACTCAAGATTTTAATAGCGTGCTACTTAGTACAAGCCGTCCTTTTTATAAATTTTTGTGTGGCTCTGATCCTTTTAAAAACACGGCTCATTCTAATTATCTCGCTCTGAATATACCCCTTAAATTCAAAAGATTTTTCGCTCAACTTCGCACCCATGGCTTATTAGTGGTAAAACTTTTGGTAAATGGTATCACATATACAATCGACCAAACAGAAAATTGTTCTTTATGCAATATGAATACAAGTCAAACAATTAAGCACATCCTACTTATTTGTCCTATTTTCAATGATATCCGGCAAAAATTTAATATTGACCAAAACAATGATCTAGAAAACATTTTGTTGGATCAATCCATAAGTAATTTAAAAAATATTTATATGTTTACTGCTGATATAGTAAAACTGAGATCCTTTATACTGGCCGAATGACTCCACAGCAGCTCCTTCAAACAAACAAACAAAAAAAAAAGACACTGTTGGCATAGTCCTTCTAAATAAATAATTTTCACGCATACAAGTAGTAAAAATTAATCTAACGAATAGCAAGTGACTCTTAGCATTATAGTTACTTTAAGAACACTTAGGTAAATATATATATATATATATATATATATATATATATATATATATATATATATATATATATATATATATATATATATATTAGATATAAATTAGTTCCCCTTTACCTCTTGTTCATGTATAGTTTTGTACAAAGGAACAATAAAGAAATTTGATTTGATTTGATTTTAGGAAAATAGTATACAAACCTCGAAATATCAGAACTGATCAAAAACAGTATTAATTTTTCAAACTGCAAAACTCTAACCTACATTAAACCTGTCGCAAACATCAATACTGAGCATACTAATAACTCCTGTACTTCAAGTTCATCATTAAACTAGGTACGCCCAATCTTCAACCACTTTTTGGTGGTGACTCCTCTATAATCTTGTTTCACCTACGTTTTCAGAAATAAATTTTCAACAAGAATCGAGCAACAGCGTACTGATATAGTTAATAATAATTTTTCTATTTATTATCAAAATTGTAGAAGTGTAAGTACCTTGAAAAATAATATTTTAAACAATGCGCTAACTAAATCCTGGTTGAACGACTCAATTTTTACTGCAGAATTTTGTCCTAGTGATAGGGTTACTTTTAGGAAAGACAGAAGTAGGTAAATAACGGGTAAATCTCAGGCAGGAGGAGTCTTATTGGCTATTAGGAACTGTTTTAGGGTAACAGAACTTAATATTTTTGATGACAACCAGGAAGCTCTAGGTATAAAAATTAATATTGGTGATAACTTATTCTTATATTGTCAGGATAGAAAATAATGTCCTATTAAGTGAATGACACAAGTTACGTTTATAAGCAATTGCACATTAACCCTAAACATTCTAAGGAAATAAACTTCTGTATATAGTTCAAATTGTATTAAAAGTAATAAATTGTATACAGATTTATTATAAACAACGGTTCGGTTCGGTGGGGATTTCGATGATGTTTATACAGGAAACAAAACACATCTCGATATCCTATCAATGGCAAACGGTTTGTAATAAAAGCATCTCCAAAAGAGTTTAGCAGTTAGTTGTATGCTGAGAACCTAACGCCCAGGCTTAGTTAATAGTGAACAAGTAGTACAATAGTCAAGTATAAGAAGTTAAGCGTATCAAAGAAGATTTGTAGACAAGATGTATTTAAGTACAATGTAAGTAGTAAATATAAGTATTATAATAAAACCATTACACCTAACTTAAACTGTGTTCGTCACGATAAAACCCCCTCGTGACATATGGTGGAGGCGCCGCTGTCTTTTTTTAAAGACATATAGGCATATAGTGAAAAAAATGTATTTTTCAAATTATTTTTAATTTTTTTTATTTTTCTTAATTTCACTCTTTTCACTATTTGTTATTTTATTTTTATTTTTTTTTAAATTATTTTAAGGAGTATCGAAATTATTGTGACGCTCCAGCCGAAACAATCGATTCCGGCATGCATTAACTAAATATTGAATATTACATTTATTTATTTTTTATAATTTTTTTTTCAATTATTTTTCATTAGAATTATTTATCCTATATAAATATCATTTTCACTAGATGGACAGAAAAAATAATATATTTTTTTTTAATCAAAAAACGCAGTTTAAGTGTGGTGACATGTTACCTATTATTAGTGTATATTTTTTCGCATATTAGTTTAATTCATTTTGTCTCGACATTTTCAATTCGGTATTTTTATACGTTCTTTTTTCTCTTAAAAAGATGGTTTCTATAATTAATGGGTACCCCAGCCAGAGTCACTAGAAGCGTCACAAAAAGTCTTAGTGAAGACGATAAAAATAACGTCTTCGCCTCTAGTTTGCAATCTGCGAGCAGTCCCTTTTTAAAAAGCAACTCTCAAGAAGTCCTGTCAGAAAGACAGTAAATTTCGACTTATCCTTCGTCGATCCGAGTGCCGAAAATCACTCAACTCCTAAAAAAGTTTTACAAATTTCAAAACAAGATTTTAAATTATCCCGTGGGCAAAATTTATCTTTTGAAGATTCAAATAATTTAACGGTCATTTCCAATAAAACGGAAATTCCTTCGACCGAAGAAACGTTGCAAGACGAAAAAAGTCAAACCATAATTAACCAAGGGTTGAATACAAAATCTAGCTTCAATAAAAAACAGGACACAGCCATCACAAAAATTTTTAAAATGACAAATACAACGCTAAGTGACGCTCTGACGGGTAGGACCAGTAATCCGGCATCACCCAAATTTATAGACCCACCTTACTTTAACCCAGGGTTAGACTCCCCGGTGAATTTCATTACAAATACGAAAAAGTATCTCAAGTAAACGGTTGGACCGAAACGCATAAGATAGCATATTTTAAAAATTATTTGGAAGGCGCCGCCTTCAGATGGTTTTTAGAATATAGTAGCAAAACCGAGAATGCAAATAAAACTTGGGCTCACTTAAAACAAGATTTTTTAAAAGAATTTGGGGGTGACCAACCTCTAAAAAATCTCAAAATTAAATTTAAAAATAGAAAACAGGAAGTGCTGAGGATATTAAACAATATTATTATGATTTATTCAATATGGCGTATGAAATTGACGAAAAAATGCCATTTGACCAATTTAGAGAACATTTTGAAAGTGGGCTACATAGCTCCTATACAGAGTCATACGAATTAATAACCTCATCCGACCTGGATCACAAAAAACTAAGAGAAAACAGTTTTGAAATTAAGTGCTATTAGACAAAACGTTTTAATAGACAAAATGACAAGACAAACAGAAGTTTTGACAATCGAACAAAATGAGGGAAGCTATCCTAGGCGAAACGGTCCTAATTTTTAAAGCAAAATGGCCCAAATTACACACGACAAAATGAAACAAACTATTTTAGGCAAAACGCGTCGAACTATCATCAAAATGGTAGAGGTAGGTCGAGGTTTCGCGAATTTAGAGGTAGATCAAACAATTATAGAGGTAATCTAAACAGGCCGATAGGTCAATATCATAATCGAAATACGGGAAATTATAATCAAAACTCAAATCATGGGTATAATAGGAGGAATTTTGGCCAAAATGTAAATAATTTTGGACAAAACAACAGGAATGAACAAAGAAGGCCGCAAAATAGTCACGTAGAGTCACCCAGAAGGGATCACTCAGGAAGCAGGGATCTTCCAAATACGAGGTGTCACGACGGCAGGCCGAGATGCAACGATTGCAATAGGTGTGGGCATTATGCATGCAGCAGGGAGCGTAGCAGCGAAAGGGGACCACAAAGAAGAGTGTCGTTTAGTAGAGCGAGTAGGTCGCCATCCCCAAATGTGCAAGGACGACTCAATTAGAGTGCGCCAAAAAATTGTATCACGGCGCGTCTGTAGAAGAAATAAGTTCATACTGCCCGATGAATTGCCACTCGGGTAACTCGTTGATCATCTCAGAAATAAATGACATAACATACATACTTACACATCTGCAAGAAAAACCTATCTCTCATGCGGTAGTGGAAAAACCGAGCTAAAAAACGTTTATAACAAAAACGGAGCTTTAAAAATTAAAATCCCATGCAATTGCCAGTTCGAGTCATCCGGAGAAATTATTATCCCACAAAAATTCCCATGTAACAATAAAATCGAGACGGCGAGCATAGTTCACATTATACCTGCAGTTTGGTCAAATCTAAAATCATTTATTTTAAGACCAAAAATGCAACACATGCAACCTACATATAAAGATATGCAAGAATGCCTTAACTCAAATTGGACACTAAATATACCACATTTAAATTTGACGTCATCAGAGACAACATTAAAACAAATTGAAAATTCAGTGGACACTATCATACCGCAAACATACGGTTTCAGCGATAAATACGGTATGGGAAGTCACGGAATTTTTCTGCTATGGAATTTTCTGATCTCAGTGTCGACTGCATACCTATTTTTTCATCATCCGATTGTAAGTCTGGCAGCATCACCAGTTCAAGTTGCTAATGCACAAAATATTTTAAACACAACACAGATACACTACGAATATAACATATTATTCGGTGTCACGTGCCTTGCCCTGCTTTTGTTTTTAACCTATGTAAGTATAAAACTTCTCAAAAAATATTCAAAAAAATCGGCGTCACTAAATTTAAAAGAAAATACACCCGAAATTGTAATCAACTACGGTCACACAAAGTTTCAAATCGAATTAAAAGAACAAAAAGATTTATTCTCCCTTCAAATCGGCGAAAAAGTTAACGCAAACATTGTCAATTGTGGCTCCGGCGAATAAAAAATTCGTCGTATAATTAAATGCCGGTATATTTTATTTATACACGTGCTTAATGTAATTGTATAAACCACATAGATTACATAACCGTATACTATGCCGGTAGTTTTGTATAATAAACAATTTTTATAAATGTTTACGACCTGCACTGCGCGTCGTAGTCCGCAAATGGAAGAACTCATTTTTACCGTGATATTTCATGTCAAAGTCTACGCGAAAAGATTATTGAAGAAATATTATAGTAAATGATAGGAGCTAACCCATTTGCCAACAAGCTAATTGCCAGATAGAAGAGATCGCCAAGTATAATTGTATATTATTACAATGTTAATAATTTTTATGAATCACAGGGGTGAGATTGAGAGATGTAAGGGGAATAAATTATAATGAAGGGCGTATACCATAGAAAAAATATATGTATGACATACATACTATTTTAAACTTAATTAAATAATTTCTATAATGTTCTTAAAAGGTGCAAAACGCACACATTGTTTTGAATGTATAATAAAACAAATTGTGGAATGTATAAACAAAGGTGTATTAAATTAAACATATTTTTTCGAATGTTATCAAATGATATAAGTATAAGCGGGCTAAGTAAGCAGGGTTGCCAGGGTATAAATAATTCTAAAATGAACCGAGAACAATTAAATTATTTTTTCTCATTTTTGTAATATGTGTCTCTTTTTAATGTAAACATACGTAAATATTTATTGTGTCCTAACATCGTCTGTACATTAATTTTTTAGATCCACCTATTCTACTCGTTCCCAACATGAAGAAAGAAGACATGGAAGAACGATGACAACCTGACATAACCAAGACGTCACAAAAGGCCTAGCAAAGCGGCCAAAAAGATCAACCAAAGTAATGCAAAAGACGAAAAAGTGGTGAGCAGGGCCGATTAGCACTGGTGTACAGCAGACAAATCGCCATAGAGCCAACCCACCAAGTAGTCAACCCAGATAGAGCTAACAGCCGATACCACAAGGCAACAGCCGATAACACAAGGCAACAGCCGATACCACAAGGCAACAGCCGATAGCACAAGGCAACAGCCGATACCACAAGGCAACAGCCGATAACACAAGGCAACAGCCGATACCACAAGGCAACAGCCGATAACACAAGGCAACAGCCGATACCACAAGGCAACAGCCGATAGCACAAGGCAACAGTCGATACCACAAGGCAAGACAGCTACCCGGAGCGAAGCATGAAAAACCGGGAGGAGCCAACTTTAAACCCCCGCCAGTCGTGCCGCCAAATCAAACACTACGAACAGAAAAAAGGACCTACCATCCAGGTCTTCCTGAGGGAATGGACCGCACAAGTCAAAACGAGATAAGGACAGTTGGCAACAAAGCGAGATCTGAACATTTTCAAGGCAGCGTGCAAGACCCACAAATTCGTCACGGCAACACTGCGGTTGATACTTCTTTATAAACCTACATTGGACTAGGTTGCGTCACATGAAGAATGCAAAACAATCGGAACGAGTAGCATGGGATGGATAGACAATTATTTTAATTGATTAGTTTTTATAATTTATTAGGTACAGACGACTGTTATATTTTTTTTGTGAAAAATAGTTTAGTAGACAATCTGTGGGGACAGATTTTTTTAAAAGCAAGGGGGATGTGTCAGGATAGAAAATAATGTCCTATTAAGTGAATGACACAAGTTACGTTTATAAGCAAGTGCACATTAACCCTAAACATTCTAAGGAAATGAACTTCTGTATATAGTTCAAATTGTATTAAAAGTAATAAATTTTATACAGATTTATTATAAACAACGCGGTTAATGGGATTTCGATGATGTTTATACAGGAAACAAAACACATCTCGATATCCTATCAATGGCAAACGGTTTGTAATAAAAGCATCTCCAAAAGAGTTTAGCAGTTAGTTGTATGCTGAGAACCTAACGCCCAGGCTTAGTTAATAGTGAACAAGTAGTACAATAGTCAAGTATAAGAAGTTAAGCGTATCAAAGAAGATTTGTAGACAAGATGTATTTAAGTACAATGTAAGTAGTAAATATAAGTATTATAATAAAACCATTACACCTAACTTAAACTGTGTTCGTCACGGTAAAACCCCCTCGTGACAATATGTTGTACTAGTCTACTTTGTTCCTAATAGTCCATGTGCATCATATACAGTATTTTTTGAAAAAATTGAATCTCATCTACTAAGCAAATTAATCCAAGTTATGTCAACGTTTGTCTTAATACTTTAAAATCATTTTTGGCTTAATAATTTAACACAATTTAATGACATCAGAAATTGCAACAATTATTCTTGATCTAGTAATTCCCTCATTTGATAATGTACAAGTTGAAAAAACAGAGTTTTTGCTGTCAATTAATTGACAATCAACATACATGCCTTAATATTTGTTGATTCAACAACAAAATATAACTTTAAAAAAGCGGATTTTATGTTAATGTACAGGGTGTCCCAAATTGGGCACTTTTAGGGGGTTTAAGGTACTTCTAGGGGAGACAGAGAAAAACTGACCACGCATTGCGAGGCTCAAATTTCAAGAGAAGAGTTATAGTGAAAACCGCATTTTGAAATATCTTCTCGTCTTTGAGCTACGGGGGCTTTTTGAAAAGTCTGCATTTTGGAGGGGGTCTATAACTTCGTTATTATTGGAAATATTGATTTAGAGTAAATTGCAATTTTATAGAATTTGTCACAAGGAATTCACCCGCTAAACTAAATTGTAACTGTCACTTTTAGTTTTTGAGATATGACATAAAGTTGCATTTTTTCTTATGGAATGGCCTATATTTTATTTAATTTTCGAATTCGCTATTGAATTCTTTTCAAAATGATGTATCATATGTCATAGTTTGATTGAGCGGTTTAGGAGATATTCAGCTTTTTCACTTATTTCTAGTGCGCTATAATTTCCTGCTGAGGCAGGTCAAGGCATTCCAGTATTTTTATTATTTTACACAGTCAAAAATATAGTAAGCCTGGTTTGGAAAAATTATAATTCAGCTGACGGCCCTCAAAGCTTATAATTATTCCGTTTAAGTTTTCGGTGGATTGAAGTTCTTGGTATGCCTGTGGCAGCTTCTAATTGTCTCAATGATCGTGAATTATTTTATTCTAACTGACCGATAATGCCTCTCTCCTCTAACTCACGGTCTCTCCTAACGTCATATATTTTGGCCCGCCCTTTTAAAAAAGAGCCATACTGAACAAGGTTCCTTTCCAAAGTTGGAACTATATCCATATACGGTTGTCTTCGTTCGGGATACCTTTGAAGATATAAGTTTCCAGCGCCCTGTTGATTATCATTACTTTCCCAGTAACATTTTAACATGTCATACTTTTCATCGTTTTGATACATAATCAAAATAAAATTAAAAACGCTTTTGTGCAAAATAATTTAATATCAAAGCGTAATGTCAAATTGTTTAAACAATTGAAAACAATGAAAAAACGCCAAGACGCAAGGCCAACTTGATTTGCATAGTATATAGGTAGATTATTGAAGTAGGATTTGACCGCAAGCTTTCATGTCAATGGCGCATGACGTCATTCAACGCATACCAGACAAAAATAAAAAACTTTAATTATCTCCGAAACCGCTCAATAAAACTATGACATATGATACATCATTTTGAAAAGAATTCAATGACGAATTCGAAAATTAATTAAAATATATGCCATTCCATAAGAAAAAATGCAACTTTATGTCATATCTCAAAAAATAAAAGTGACAGTTAAAATTTAATTTAGCGGGTGAATTCCTCGTGACAAGGTCTATAAACTTGCAATTTACTCTAAATCAAAATTTCCACTAATAACAGAGGTTACAGACCTCCTTCCAAAATGCAGACTTTTTAAAAAGCCCCCGTAGCTTAAAGACGAGACGATATTTCAAAATGCGGTTTTCACTATAAGTCTTCTCTTGAAATTTTAGCCTCGCAATGCGTGGTCAGTTTTTCTCTGTCTCCCCTAGAAGTACCTTAAACCCCCTAAAAGTGCCCAATTTGGGACACCCTGTACAATCTTTTTAGTGATACTGATTGGGATTCCTTGCATAGTAGCACTGACGTTAACTTAGCAGTGGACTTGTTCTATTGCCCTATCTATAGTACCTTTAAACAATGTGTTCCTAAAGCTACACAAATAGGCAAGAAATATCCTGTCTGGTATAACAGGGAAGTTATTAGACTTATTAAGCAGAAGCATATGTACTTTAAAAAATCAAAAAAATTTAAAACTCTCTATTGGAAACTCAAATATAGCACTTTACGAGTTACTGGTAAAAATAAAATTAAAGAAGCTTACTCTAAATATCTTAATGGTGTAGAAGAGTTTGAAAAGGTATCCCAAATTCTTCTGGTCTTTTGTAAAAGGTCTCAAGGATTGTCCAGATATCTTGGATGAGATGATCTTTGACAATAAAACATATTCAGGTACCCAGAGTGTGACTGAAGGCTTTGCTAAATTTTTCAAATTTGTTTTTATAAATGATAATGACCTTGAGTGCAACCCGTCAGAATTAAAATTATTTTTTTGTAACAAGTCAATATCCATGGAAGATAAAAAAAAGCTATCAAAAAAATAAAGGCAAATAGAGCTATCGGTCCTGACGGGGTCCCTGCATATGTTTTAAAGGGGTGCAGTGACCAACTTTTGGCACCGCTTAAAATTTTGTTTAATCTAATTTTAAGAACATCAACATACCCTGACAAATGGAAAGTAAGTAAAGTCATACCAATATATAAATCTGGATCCAGACAGGAAATTAAAAACTATCGTCTCATCAGTCTTGTTTGTGCCGTATCTAAGATTTTTGAAGTGATTATTTTTGATATGTTATTTAGTGAAATATCGGGTAAAATAACTTCCTGTCAACACGGATTCCTTCCTTAGAGGTCAACCTTGACTAACTTACTTGCTTTTTGTCAGTATGTACTTGAAGCAGTCAATAATAAGTCGCAAGTGGATGTTATCTACACTGACATGGAGAAAGCATTTGATAAGTACACTGTATAATAATAAAAGCCTTGTCAGACATGGACGTCTCTCTATTTTTAACAAATTTAATCCAATCATACCTTAGTCAAAGGCACCAATACGTGGAAATTAAAGGTTGTAAGTCCATAATTTATAAAAGCACGTCAGGTATCCCATAGGGATCAAACTTAGGGCCTTTTTTGTTCTTAGTTGCTATAAATAGTATAGTAGGCTGTGTAAACAACGTCAACTTTTACCTGACGACTTTAAATGCTTTCGTCAGGTCAACTTTTTGGAAGACTCTGAGGCACTGCAAAATGATTTTTGCAACGTAACTGCTTGGTGTGATACAAATAATTTTAAATTAAATGTTAACAAATGTTCATGTATGTCTTTTACCTTAAATCGCAATGTTTTAAACTACAATTATACCTTAAATAACCTTCCACTTCAAAGAGTTAACATTCAGAGGGACTTGGGTGTTATCTTTGGTACAGCTCTATCATTCAATAAACATATTATTTCCAAAATTGAAAGTGCACAGAAGATAGCTGGTTTCATAGCGCGAAATGCAAAGAATTTGGACGTAAGCGTAAGTTTACATCTTTTTGATTCTCTGGTTTTACCTACTTTGGAGTATGGTAGCATTATCTGGTCACCTCAATATGACGTTTGGGTTATAATTATTGAAAGAGTTCAGCGAAAATTCTTAAAATGTCTATATTTTAGATGTCATGGAATCTATCCTCCTCGGGGATGTGACAATGAACATCTCCTGGGGGGTCTAGATAGATTATCCCTAAAAAATAGGAGAACCAAAATTCTTCTGTGCACCATGTATAAATTATTGAGTGTGGCATAAGTCAAAAGCGGACTATAACGCCTGACCAGCATAAATAAATTGAAAACTAATCCATTTCTTAAAGTGGAGTATTGTAAATACAAAAAATAAAAAATCGTCTTCTCCACTAGTGCTCCACCCTCTCTTCATGCATCGAACCTAAAAAGTTTCATCAGCAGGGGGGGGGAGGGGCTCGCATGTGCGACAAGGACCAAAAAACTGACTAGCCACAGACACGTGTTTCGAACTTATTGTGATCTCCTCAGTGTCGCATAAGTCAAAAGCGGACTATAACGGCTGACCAGCATAATTAAATTGAAAACTAATCCATTTCTCAAAGTGGAGTATTGTAAATACAAAAAATAAAAAATCGTCTTCTCCACTAGTGCTCCACCCTCTCTTTATGCATCGAACCTAAAAAGTTTCATCAGCAGGGGGGGGGGGGGCTCGCATGTGCGACAAGGACCAAAAAACTGACTAGCCACAGACACGTGTTTCGAACTTATTGTGATCTCCACAGTGTGGCATAAGTCAAAAGCGGACTATAACGCCTGACCAGTATAATTAAATTGAAAACTAATCCATTTCTCAAAGTGGAGTATTGTAAATACAAAAAATAAAAATTGGTCTTCTCCACTAGTGCTCTTCATGCATCGAACCTAAAAAGTTTCATCAGCAGGGGGGGCCTCGCATGTGCGACAAGGAATGCGAATTAGAGTTACGAGTGTGTATCTGTAAGTGTGGGTGTGTTTTAAGTAATTATAATATGCATAAGTATATTAGAATTGTACTTATGGTCGTTCCTCGAGGCTTAACCTACTGCCTCGTTCGCTCATATGTACGCCATACGAGTATATTCTTATTATTCCTATTGGTTCATAGAGGTTAGGTTTTTGATGAGTTGGTTTGGAGAGACAACCTTTAGTACAAACCAAAACCAAAAAATTATTATTATTTTTTTAAATTTTGTTTTATTTTGTTGTTTTAAATATTATTTTTGGTTGCTTGTTTTTTATTATTGTATAGTAATGTTCGTATTATTATGTTTGTATTATTAGGTCGGTGTCTGTAACTGGCTATTGCTGTAGGCACCGTACTGAATAAATAAATAGATAAATAAATAAACGCTAATTCTCGAGTATTTACTCGACGCACTAATTTTAGAATTTTTCGTTCTCACTGTTAAGGTATAAAGTCAAATTAAAAGTAAATATCAACGTCCTAAAGTATGAGATCACCTTTGTGTGTTAAAATTTTTAACAGCAATGAGAGATTGCCAATAATAATTTTTAAAGTCCTAAGTGAAATTATGCAGGGTTTTACTTAAAACCATAAACAACAATTGAAAACTAGGGGTGAAAACTTGAGAATCCACATTTTATACGTTGTAGAAACGATTAAAAAAACTATGTATTTTAATTTTGCTATGGTTTTTGGGTTGTTCCGATAAAGGCGTCGTTTCACTTGGCGTAGCGTATTCGTTAGCGATTTTGCTGTATTTGGCGTATTCGCAAATATTCCAAACATGCCATCCACACAAGAACGGAATGAGCAAAATCTCAAACATGTCAAATATAATTGCTTATTTGTAAACTAGTAAACAAGAAGGCCATATTCGTTTGCGTTTGTGCAGTCCATTATTTCAACAAAAGTAACTTTTTACTTTCACTATCAAAGCAATAGGTAGATGTGTGAACGTTTAACGCAAATATTTGGCTTATTGGACTCCTTTAATATTGATTAAACGCTGACAAATCCACGAAAACTTGTTTGCTGTTAGCGCTATTTGCCGTAGTTGGACAAATAAAGCAAATATAGCGAATAGCTTCTTTACACTTCGCCGTTTTTAGACAAATAATGCAAATATACGAATACGGTAAGCCAAGTGAAGTGCCGCCATAATAGGTAAACTTTGACACGTCCGCATCCCTTTTAAACCACTACGATCTCGTACTACACTGCTATCCTTCCTGGGCGGACAACTTAGACTATAAGAAAACAATAAATTCATAATTTGCGATGTGGTACGAATCTGCATTGCATGTACAGTAGAACTTCTATAAATCAGGACACGCGCCAAATCGGACTCTTCGGTAAATCGGCGCCTCATACAAACCGGAAAATTTACAAGTCTCCAATCCGGACACAAACTAAATATTTAAGTAAATTAAAATAATTACAGTATATTTCGACTTAAGACACATAATAAGCATTTTATATTACTTTTAGACAAATAGTCAATTCGCCCTATTTCGACCCCGCTAACCTGAAAATCCCGGTTACCTCCCCGAAATATTGAGAGAGACTGAGATATTTAAGGTGGCGGCTAACCTGGCGCCAGAATTTTAGATTGACGCTTTAAAGCCCCATGTGAAACAGGTAGGTTTAAAATGTGTTAAATGTATTAAAAAAAAATATATCATACCTATTAGTTTTCTTAAACGGCCGCAAATCAAATTTGCCAAAAACTAAAAAATGTATAAGACACTTTATTGTAGATAATAAAATTCCCTTTTTATCGATGAATAAGTCGGTGGGGTTAGACTGATTACAAACTCTCCAGCGGCGTCCGTTAGTTGAAGTAATTTAAAAAAAGTTGAAAAAAAAAATGATTTTCCTATGATTTATCCGAAGGATGTCCCATACTTTATTGTAGACAATAAATTTAATTTTAATCGCTGTATAACAATGTCGGATTAGTTTCATGATTAAAACTTCAGGGGAATTCGTAAATTAAATCAGTTTTTAGACCTTTTCAAGCGGTGGACCGTTCGGTTATTAGTTTTCATGCGAGAAGAAATGATTAGTGCCCCTAATTCAGTGGTGCCTCGTGATGAATTCTACGAGGGGGCTACTTTTGAAGCTTGCCTTTGTAAATTTTAAATCGGGAGTAGGCCTTACCAAAGATTCAATATGGAGTTTTTAGCTAAAACGAAAACTTAAAAGCTTTGTAAAATAAGTTTTTTAAATGTTTTTTCTACTATTGTTTGCCATATTTTAAAAATTCCGTAAGAACAGATTATCTGAGAGACTGAAGCGAGCGTAAAATGAACCAGTGCGCGTGGGCCTTTACAGGCAAGCCGCCTTAATAGTAGAAAACTTTACGTTCCAAATCGTTTTCGTTGACAGTGCAAAATATTTGAACTTAGCGAAGCGCAAGAGCGTAGCACAGAAAAGCTGGGAATCTGAGATTAGGGTCCCTGATTCCTTAGTTTATATTATAGATGATCTTTTCCCGCCTCAATTGGTTTGTTGGTTTACTTGCTCTGCTTGCTCCCTCACGTAGGGAGAGCAGCCAATATGGCATGGATTGGATTGGATTTCGGGCCATCTGATCACATTTTTGGAAAAAAAATATATATTATTGATTTGTAAAAACAATATTTTGATTTCTGTTGTGTATTTGAAATTTTAACTCTTAGAAAAGTGACGTTATCAATTAGTAATGGTAATATCTGTTTTTAGATACCTATCTTTTGTAGTTTAGAAGTTATCGTCAAAATTTGTCCTTTGTGGTGTTTTTGCCCCCGACCCCTAGGGGCTGTGATGCGCCACCATCTTGTTTTGATTCCACTTCATCATCATGAAATCATTCATTCTGTTGAAAGCTTCACTTTGTGGTCAAATATCATTAAATGCAACATTTTTGATCGTAAGCCATATTTTACCCTCTTACAATTCCTAGGCAGGGTCTATATAGATAATTATTGTTTTGAATTTGCAATTATTACATTTGGTCAAACTGCTCGATCTTTAAAATGTATTGCTCATCAGTAGGAGCCGCCACTGAGAATTCAGAATGAGTGATTTCCTGGCACCGGCACAGCCGGGCACAAAATAAAGTATTTAAAATTATTTAATTTATTAACTAATAATTTCTGTTGCACTGAACTATACAGTGAACCATACAGGTTGTCACGTGACACCGAAAACTGCGCGGATTGAAGGAGAGACCTCCAACGTAAACGACGTGTTTTTACCCGTTTTCCAAAACTACAATTCAACCATTTCCAATTAATGATAATCAATTCTAAATCCATTCAAATCCGTTACAATAACTCCTCACAGAAATTTCATCCAATTCAAGAACTCTGGTAAAAGCCTGGGCGCCCAGTAAATGGAAATTGGATCGTCGAGAAACAGCAAGGTGGATGTCAATCGACATTTTGTTTGGTTCTCGTGCTATTTTCCCTTTTTATGCTTAATGTGCTAAACTTTAACCAGCACCTAAAGCTATCGAAAGGGTGTGTGTAACTTGTGCATATATATATGTATATACCAAACCTGTGGGTAATTGTATAAGCTACCAACAGTGAGACCTACACGTGCAGGTATAATTTAAA
The DNA here is from genome assembly GCA_963576565.1 of Aspidapion aeneum. NCBI lineage: Eukaryota > Metazoa > Arthropoda > Insecta > Coleoptera > Brentidae > Aspidapion > Aspidapion aeneum. Next base: position 48,413,279 of record OY755045.1, read on the forward strand.
ACCACATTTTGCCCCTGTTAAGCCCTCTATGAACCATTTATGTAAAAAGAAATTAACAGCTGACGAATCAGTACTTGGAGGACAATATGCGTGGCAAGTTTTATTACTCTAGCTTAAATCGTCCAGAATTGAAGTACTTTACTTTTTGACTAAGGCATTTTTTGGGTCTGTTAACAGGTCAAGCAGTGCTGGTGGGATCATTAGTAATCGATCAAAACCGTTGTCATAAAATATTTATCAAAAAGCCGACGAAAGACGCTATGTCTTTGAAGTAAGCCAATTTTAATAAAACTACTGGCAGCTTCTATTTTTATCGGCCTGTCTTTTTCTGATATTTTTGTCAAAATGCACAACCCCAACACACAATTTAAGTCATCTTAAAGTTGGTTTGCAGATTTTAGTACCTTCCCTCCGCTAGATCTGGTTAAACAGCTAATTTTTATGACATATTAAGGATTATAATTATTTTTTGCAGATTTTTTTGGTCTTTCAAACCATAATGGAAATTCACAAAGAAATTACGCAGTTGAACCTCTTAGACAAAACTCAAATCTTGGAAAGCAAGGTTGTTGAAGTTACAACTGTACGTCCTAGTGAATATAACAGAGACGGAATCAATCATCCACATTTGGACGCAGGTAAGCATAATGTTGAAGAGAATGCAAGAATTATAGATAACACCGAAAACATAAATGCTGATATTAAAGAAGGTATAGAAAAAAAATGCCATACATCACAAAACGATCGTTGACACTTATTATGATATTATTAAAGGCACCAGTGAAACCAGCACATGTACAGGAAATAAAGAGGGAGCCAAATGTAATGGAAGAAAATAATGAAACTAATTTAAATAATTCTGTTGAAGTAAAGTAAAGGAAAGGGAAACTTAGAACTAAATTAAAAGAACGAATAACAAGTGATGTTAGATCTGGAGATATTCAGACTATGAAAACACAAACTTCCACTAAAATAGATATTTTAGAAGAAAGTTATAAAGTTAATTTAAGTTCCAAAAAAATAACAAAGCATTCTTTGAAGAAAAGAAAACATAGAGCTGACCTTGGAAAAAAATTGATATGCTTGACCACCTCGACGACCCTAAGCTATAATTCTGTGTGTCAAAAGACCGGGGAAGACAGTGATGACTTAGAGCTGTTAAAGGTTCAAGAAGAAACAGTTGATATAAATGATAAAAATAATAAAACGCAACTTAAAAAATGTGACCATTGTGATTATAAAACTGCATTGAAACGTCTATTAAAAAGACACATTGTCATTAAACATGATAAAAACACGAAAATACTTAAATGTAAACATTGTGAATATAAAACTAAAAGAGCTGATCACTTAAAGAGACATGCAAACCAACATAACGAAAACAGCAAAATTTACGAATGCAAAGCTTGTTGTTATAAAACTAGCTTAAAAGAGAGTCTAGAGAAACACGTGATTCGAATACACAAATCCGACGATGAAGTAAAACTATACAAATGCGACAAATGCTCTCACTCAACCCGTCATAAGTATAAATTAAAAGAACACCAAAACACTCATAAATCTGACAGTGAGGTTAAGCTTATGAAATGCGAAATTTGTCCGTTCCAAACGCGACACCCTAGAAGCATTAGAAGACACGCATTACTGCACAAATCTAAAACTGACATTTTAAAAGAGTTAACTTTTTTTAAGTGTGTTACTTGCAATTATCAAACGCCATATAAAAATCACTTGAAAAGACATATTTTTATTAAGAAGCATAATATATAAAAAAACATTTTTAAATATTTTTTAAACAATATTTTTATTTTATTTTCTTTTTTATATACTTATACAGAGTTAAGACTTAAACCTTATGATAGGTTAAAAAAACACAAATATTGTAAAATAAATTTTTTTTCTGTATTTTTTTAAAATTATAAAATCACAGCTTATATTGTTTCAGTCAATATTTGCATACAGGGTGTAATTAAAATGATGCATCAAACTTTAAGCTGTAGGAAAATGTAGACAAAAAGTTCAAGTAACTTTTGGCCAGCAGTGTTTTGTTTCCAAGTTATAGCATTTATCAAGTTTGAAGAGTGGGGGAAAACGGTGAAATTTAAAAATGACAATGTCAAATAATTTTGCTATTCATTATGATTTAAAAACCATCTATTGCGTTTTTCCACCGAAAACTATAGATTTAAGAGATAACCTTTGCAATAAGTGTCAATTAGTAAATTTTTTAAAGAATTAAAGAAAGTAATTTTTTTATGAGCTATTCCCGCTAAATTTACTAAAAAATGTTGAGTTAGATTTTTGTACATATATACCCCTTAAAAATTGTAGAAACTAGTAATAGAACATACAACTCAAAAAAAAAATAAGTTGTAGAAAAAGAGCTTTTGGAATAATTTGGAGTATTTTTTAAATAATTTAAACACTTTGTTATTACCTTTATGGTTATTCGTAATTCCACAAAATTTAGATTATCTGTTGTAATTATTAAGGAAGTTATAACACAAAATCGATTTTTTTTTAACTTGGATCCTGTATCTAAAAACCAAAAGGTTTGGTGCCAAATGTAGTAGGAATTTTCTTTTTTCACTTGACCTTGCCTATCGCCCCTTAAAGTTTGGTGCATCATTTAAATTACACTCTGTATATCCAGGTTTTTTGGGATATTTTTTTTTTGAAAGATAACATATATTTAAAAAGGTTCAGCGAGTACTGATACAAGACCAGAAGGAAAAATCTAGCCCCAGAACTTCGAAAAGTCAGCTCTTTTAAGATTACTGATTGGCTTTTATAAGTTTTCACGATATTCAAGTAAAGTGTTCCAGAATTTTAAAATATCGCTGGGTTTTTTAGATTAGTCTAAAGTTCAACACCAGTATTTACTAAGATCTTAAGACTTAATGCTAAGGACAGGAGTTTAAATTTAGGTTTATAAACCTAGTACTACACTTTATTTAAATACAATTTGTTATACTTGAACGTACTTTTTATACGACTGTCTTGTAAAAGGGGGTTTTGCTCACGGAGAATACGATCTGAAAATGGCATTTTGCGCACGCTGTGTGCAAAACGTTTTGCACACGCTTATGTCATTTTTGCGCACGCCTATGTCATTTCTGCATACGGGTCTCCCGTCATTGTGATTTTTGTTGTTGTCACCCATCAATATAAGTTGGCTTAGTTCCGTAGGAACCGTCACTGCTCGTATGTTTTGTTGATTAGATACGTCAAAAAATTGTTGAATTTTTAAAGTTTTGTTGTAAAAATGTCGGAAATAAAAACAAGTTAAATTAAAATTTGATTTTTCTTTCTTTATTAGCAGTCGTATAAAAAATATTGTAAAAAACTCGTTTGAAAACCTCTTTGCACACTCCCTCGACTTGTAGACCTCGCCTTCGGCTCGGTTTACCAAAATGTCTCGATCGTGTGCTTGGAGTCGTTTTCAAACCTTATTGTTTAAATAACTATTAACATGATAACGATCTTTATTTCAAAGCAAGTTTATATAAAGTTGGTACTTACCACCACTGGATTCCATATAAAACAGCATTAAGTTTTAGATTAAACTCTTAGAGGTGGGTAAACTCTTGTAGTAAAATATTTTTGTAAAATTTAATACACACATATTTTCCAAGCAAAGTTAAAATTATTAATATCCTAGAATGATCTTTATACGTGCTTTATATGAACTAAAGAAAACTTTGTATAATAGTGGCACTTGGTGTAGCGTATTCGTTAGCGGTTTCGCTGTAGTTGATCAAATATTGGTTGTATTCGCAAATATTTCAAATATGCCATCCACACACAAGAACGGAATCAGCAAACAAAACTCAAACTTGCCAAATATGTTTTTTCGCAAAATAGTAAGCCCATCACACACAAAAATGCATAGCGCATAGAAGTTCAACCTTATGGACTTTTCTTATGCAAAATCAATATGGCCGCACCTATTCGATCGCTGATTAGTTGAAAGTCCCATGCTACGTGTTATTGTGCGAGTTTGTGTGTGATGGGCTTAAACAAGATGGTTATGCTAGTTTGCATTTGTCCAGTCCATTTTTTCAATAAAAATCACTTTTTACTTTCAAAGCAACACACGTTGAACTGGACCTATGCACGGGAAGCGTGATAACTGAGGAAATCAAGTGTCAACGTAAAACGCAAATTTTTAGCTTCTTAGACTCCTTTGATGTTGATTAAAAACCGAAAAGTCCACGGAAAGGCATGTTTGATCTTAGCGCTATTTGCCATATTTGGACAAAGAAAGTAAATAAACTGCTCGATAATTGAAGTGAGCCACCCAATTTTTTTGGAATTTTTAAAATAAATTTAATCCATAAACGAAACTCTAGATTCCCATACATTTTTCTATGTGATATAGCTTCGATCATCCTCTTTTAATGTTTAGTTTCCTTGTTTTCCTGCGCTTGTCAGGTATCTTCACAGGGTGGCTAAAACAGAAGTGTAACAAAAGTGTGAAAGTTTGCACGGCTCCCATTTCCCGTACAATTTTTTTTCAAATAATTTTTAACAAAATGGCAGTCAGCTAAAGCCAAAAAAAGGTATTTCTCAGTTTTTTAAATTTCTCTTTACTTTCCGAGATATTTTTTTTTTCCTAAAATTGTACTTTTTCTGATTTTTGGTTTGACGTTTCTACCCGTTTTGATCTATAACCACCAAATTTGCTACGAGGCAAGCCAAATGTTGGCCTTTTCGAACATTTTATGCCATTGTGCCCTGGATGACCACTGAGAACAATTAGGGGCGTGCAAACACAATTTTTCATAAATTCTCTTTTTTATGACCAGACCTGAGTTTCACCTTCTGTATAGATCAACTCTAGGTAGATACAAAACACGTTTTATTGAAGTTTGAACATTTATGCCGAGATGGTTTTTTAATTTTTGTTAAAATATCACCATTGGCGTCAGAAGAAGTCCATGGATTCCAACGAATTTTCTCACTCCACTACAAATGATTTTGCTGCTGCCTCAGTAAACATTGTAGAGCAGAGCTTATAGCCACGTGTGCCATCTAATTTAGGTTGTAATATCTCACAAACGAAAGTTTTAAGAGTTGAAAAACTGGAAATGGGAATTGCGTCGGAACCAGAAATGTTATGCTTTGATTGTGCTTGACTTCTCGAGCATTTGAAGGTATCATACACAAAAGTTGGTTGAGAAATAAAAAAGTAACGACCGATAAAATTTTATAGTGACCTTATTTATGATTTAAAAAACAATTTTGCTCCCAGATCTCTAATTTCTTGACCGATTTCTGTAAGCGATACATCAAAATGTTCGGAAGAGGGAGGCTGATAAAACGAGACTACTAGAATTTATAGGTACTGTTGGATCACTGGACAATTAAAAAAATAATAACTTAGTTTTTACATATGCCTACAACTTCTATCGTTCCAGTGCTCTTCGGGCTATTAGAATTACAGATTAAAGAAATGTCTAGTGTCAGTAATGACGAATCGGAAGGGCACTGATACGATATAGGAGAATGTGTGCAGTTAGATAAAGAGATCCGATTCAGATATCGGTCAAGAAATAAGGGGCCTGGGAGCAAAATTGCTTTGTAAACCTTAAATAAGGTCACAATTTTTTTTATCGATAGTTACTTTTTTTATTTCTTAACCAATTTTTGCGTATGATACCTTGAAATGATCGAGACGCCAAGGACAACCAAAATAACAAACATTACTCTTAAAACTTTCGTTTGTGATATATTACAAGCTCTATCAGATGACACATATGGTGTAAGCTCTGCTCTACGATTTTTACCGAGGCAGCAGCAAAAGCATCTGTAGTGAAGTGATAAAATTCGTTTGAATCTACGGACTTTGCGGAATAACTGGCATTTTTACAAAAAATCATTCCGACACCAATGGTAATAATTTAACAAAAATAAAAAAACCGTCTCGGCATAAATGTTCAAGCTTCAATGAAACGTGTTTTACACTTACCTGATGTTGATATCAGATTCCCTCAGTGGTCATCTAGGGTACAATGGCGTAATAGGTTTGAAAAGGCCAATATTTGGCTTGCCTCATAGTAAATTTGGTGGCTATGGGGTCAATTCTTTACACTTCAAAAAATCTGACGAAATTTTGAAAAATGTGACATATTCTGGCGGTTACGATTTCTCGTTTAAAAGGCAATTTTTAAACTTAAAAACTTACCTACAAGGCAATTTCCCACTTTTTGTTGGATGCAGCATCACGATATAATTATTTTTTTTTTAGAAAAAATACGTTAGTCGTTGTAAATTTTTAATTTAAAAATTGGAAATAAATTCACACCGTCACTAGAAATTGACATTTCAAATATCGCCAAATTTTTTCAGATTTGTAATTTCTATTGGTTTTCTTTATGAGGTCAGCTAAGTTTACTTTCCTTCTTTGTTTTTCACGGCAAAATTAACAAAGAGGCACTAAGTTCATGTCGTGGAAGGTGCGTGAAGGCTCGCTACAGAATTTGCTCCACGCTGTTGCCACCGTTACATCTTTATCGGGTTTTTATGGAAAAGTCTAATAATGTCAAATATTGTCCCTAGAATTAGCCAGATATTCTGACTGAAATGGGACTTGGTCAGATTTTGTAAGTGGTGATTATTTTTGTACTTTTGTTATCAAAACGACCAATTTTCGTCTAAAAGACGTTATTGCTGGTTTTAAACATATAAAAATAAAAATAAAAGTTATTTAATTTTTATTTGGAACTGGATGTGCGACATCGCGTCACGTGACATTTGTTGTTGTTTTGATAGAGTATTTTTTTGTTTTTTCGTACCATTTTAAGCAATCCAACTTTTAAAAGCGAATCCCCATCCATCGTCATAAATAAATCATCCAAGATCATTAAATAAAAATGACCTAACAGTCCAATGAAAAAAACGGAAGTATTAAGACCGGACATTATCAAAAACGTCATTCATCAAAACAAGACAACAGCAAAATTGAAGCTTAGTATAACGTCTTTTATCAAAACCGGACAAAATCAAAAAGGACAAAATCATAAAAAGGGGTCTCCTATCTTTTCATGTATACTGGTTCCGTCTCTCTTCTTCTCATACAAATCGGTCTCATGAAAGTTTGGCGGCAAATTGGTGTTAACCGAATCCAACCGACTCTGTTGGTCAATTAATTGCAAATGAATCCTAACCTAGGGTCCAACACCTGACCTTTTTTAAAGATGGCCCTTGCTAATGAAAACGCCTTATGTGCTATAGCAATCCCTATGTAGAGACGGTGTTTTTATTAGGCATGGTAGTAAAAAAAATTGCAGTGAAGGACGCTTTAATTGCATAGTTATATCAGAACCGCTCTTCTTTAGGTGAACGTCGAAAGCTAGGCCCGAGCCCTTTTTATGTTTTTGTTCTTTTTAATTTTGTCCGGTTTTGATAATTTAAAAGACTATACAGAACTTCGATTTTGCTCTTGCCTTGTTTTGCAGAATGAAGTTTTTGATAATGTCCGGTTATTAATAATTCCGTTTTTAACATAGAACTGTTATAACTTTGTTTATTTATGATCTTTAGACGATTTTTTATTTGTTTTTTATGATAAACTACGAGGGCCATAAAAAGCCAGTGATTTAATACAAAAAAACTTTCACAGTTTTTTGCAAAAAAGGACGCCCCTCACAAAAAAAAAAGGTCATCATGTCGTTCGTTTCCTTTGCCGCCCTCTCAATTTGCCGTTGGCAGCCCTGGGGTACTTAATACAGCATAGGGCGCTTCGGCCACCCATGGGGCGTCAGTAATCTCGGTTCGGTTCGGTTCATTCGGTTAGGGGGGGGGGGGCGGCGACGACCCCCCCCCGCCCCCCACGCTACGCCACTGTACGGACGTGGCAGAACGTTCACAGGGTGTTGTAATAGGTCGATGTAACCTGTTTGAAAGTCGAAAACAACATGTTCTAAAGCATTTTGTTTAAAACTATAGTTTTCGAATGGCATCTTTCTCGAATGGCACTTTTTTCGAAAACATCTTTTTCGAATCACAATTTGTTTGAAAGCATGATGTTCGAATGGCATTTTGTTCAAAAAATATTTGTTTGAAAACATTTTCCTTGAACGAGACTTGAAAAATGTTTCCCTAACATTTGTCAATTGATTGCAAACCTACTCTAACCTGTCTGTAAACCTAACCCTTGTCAATTGGGACGACGGACGAAAAATCAAAACACTAAATATAATTTCTACATTTTAAGCTTTCGACATTTTGCATTTTGACATTTTATAATTTCGAAATTTAGTACTTTTGACATTTGATGTTTTGATGTTTCGTGCGTCGCATCCTATCCTACCCTGTGCAGACACACCTTTTCCACCAAAAAAAAATGTCCTTTAATTGATCGGTTACGTCAAATTAATGACCAGGGTTGAGTTAACAGGTTAGGATAAGTTTGCGATCAATTGACAAAGGTTAGGTTAACACCGATTTCGATCTGCCAGAAAGGGGACAGAAGAGCTATATTTTTCCACTCACTTTGCATGCATTTAAGTATAAAAAAATACGTTTAAGATTTAGATTTTTTTTTAAATAGACTTACCAAACTTTGGTTTGAGTATGTTATAAGTAAAAATCTAAAAAATCAGAATCAATTCTACCATAAAAAAATGCGAATAATCCATATCTCAACTACTTACTACTTACTTACACTACTAAATGTTTGATTATTTTTTATTCCTAAAAATTTCGGGGGGAGATTGATCGCCCCTTAGGTACGACCTTGCACGTCACGTTGTAACAGTTTTTCGTAATCAAATTTTACCAGTGGCGTATATAAGGGGAGGGGGGCGGGGGGGCCCGGGCCCCCCCGAAGCTAAGATTTTTTTAGATATTTTCACATATTTTATGAATACAATAATGAAATAGCATAAAATACTGCCTCATGAAGTCTCGGGCCCCCCCTGAACAAGGGCGGATCCAGAGGTGCTTCTCGGGGGGGGGGGCACTTTAGGTGACATTCTCTGTTGGTAAAAAACGGAATATATTTTTTTAAGCAGCATTTTATTGAATTAGTCAGTGGTTGTAATTTCGATGATAATAACAATAGACACTTTCATGCGCCGCGCCGCAGGTAAAAATTTTGAATTTTTATTAGCAAAAACATAACTTTTTACTCATTTTTTGTATATTCAAAAAATTCTCGGGGGGGAGGGCAAGTGCCCCTAGTGCCCCCCCTCCCTGGATCCGCCACTGCCCCCGAAACTTTTTTCTATATACGCCACTGAATTTTACCAACATAATTAAAAATTAATAAACAAACTCTGCTACTTTCTCTTGGGAACAATCAATTGGCAACAGCGGCAGCATTTGGCCTTCGAATCTGTAACTGACAGTTAACAAATGTGCCGGGCCCAGATGCTTTAAAATCGAGGCTAAAGGAAGCCCTACACTAGTGCAGACGTATCATTTCTATGTTGAAGAACCTACAGACTGGGTGAATAATATTGTCATTGTTGAAAAGCGGTCTAGGACAACTGGGCGCCGGGCCAACTCGACGACGCCAACTGGGCACCGAGCCAACTCGGCGGCGCCAACCGGGCGCCGGGCCAACTCAGCGCTGGACTGAAAAAACTTTTTTCGATAAAATGTGCAGATGAAAAACAAAATAGATATATTATTCATTCAAAAATATCTTTAAAAAATCCTTTATGCAATCCCAACTAACATTTATAGTAGCGGCTACATGTTCTAAAGGCTTTGCTACTTTCTTATAGTAGAAATGTGGTGATCCCAACCAAAATTTGTTACTTTTTAGTTCTAACTACTATTTAGTATCAGGAAATAGTAGATATTTCGTAAAAACGACCCTCTAAACTACTTCATAGGATTGTTTCTTGATAGTCGATTCTGATAGTCTTCTCTACCACAATAGGACGTTGCTAAAGTTTTACTTTCTTTTTAGTCGTTATTTCGTAGTCGCCCTGACTTTTATATCCTACTTAATTACCACTAGAAAGTTAAGCTTCATTGGAGTCCCAAACAAGTGTATCCGACAACTACATTATAACTTTAATTTTTACCACAAAAGTTTGTGTCATCATAGTAACATCTGATGTAACAATGTAGACAAAATAACTTTTTGGATCAACTTTAAAGCCGCAACTACTTTCAAGTAACCTTTTCGACTATCAGGGAATATAGTTTGGGACGCCATGTTTTTATGTAAGAAAGAAAATTTAATATTTTTGTTGTCGTTTTATGAGCTCATATTAAAGAGCCATACTATTTTATAAACAAATTAGTTGAAGCTTACCAAAAATGCTCTTCTTAAGCACCATTTGTTGGAGTTAACTGTCGATTATGAAAACATAACCTCCAAAATCACAACACAAAAATTCCATCAGCTACCAGAAAACGGCTCAATTTTACGGGCGCACCGGTTTTTTGCAATATATATAATGCATGTTATACAAAAAACTTTGCGTCGCACTCGAATTTTGATCCTCTACTCGTAAATTCTCACACTTTTGGATAACATAGTTCATATTATAACCATAACCAAACAAAAAAACTAAGCGAGTCTGTTTACTGTTGTGTCCACCATATTGTGTAACAATTCTACCAAAAAGAAACGATTATATTATTTGCAACTACATCGCAACTTTTATGCCATTACGGAAAAAAAACAGCCTCTACGACGTAGTAGATACCTGGCTACGACGTAGTAGTGTAGTTGTTACTACAGTGACTTTAAACACTTGGCCAAGTAGTTATAACCAGAAATTGGTTCCCCACTTAGGGAATTATAACGTCGCTGTATGGTATACTGAGACGTAGCGGGAGTACGTTGCGGTTACTTTTAAGAAATTCTTTCTAGTTGGGGTTTCGTCGTTACAACTTTAATTGTTTGTTGGGATTTTCTTGAAATTTGGTTTTGTTAAGTAAAGTTAAATCCATTAAGTCGAGTGCTGAAATTTGGTAGGTGTAGTGTTTGGTAACCTGGTAACCTAGCAAACATGAATTACAAAAAAGTACTTTTTAAGTACTGGCTTTCGCTGCACGCCATAACGGCAAAGTACTAAGTAGGAAGTACTTAATTTGTATTGATTTGGAACAACGGCCGTCATCAGGCCAGCAAGTATATATTTTAATACAGAAAACACTGTACTTTTAAAGCAATGCATTTTTTAAAACTTTTTTGTACACAAAAGCATGTACTTTTAAAGTAATGTATTTTCTTCATTTTTTAGTACAAAAAAACTGAATTTTTTTAACTCTTTTTAAAAAAAAACCTGTTAGTTTTATAGCAATGTATTTTATTAATTTTTTTAGTACAAAAAACTACTTTTGTTGTAAATATTGTAAGGTTACGTGCCACTCACGTCTCATATTTACGGAAAGAATTATTTGATCATTGTATAATGATCTTTAATATTCCTTTTCATATCAGATGAGGATATTTCCAAAGATTATGGAACATTTCACACCAATTTAAAAATAAATAAAATTATTATTCACATTCTTAAGCTTGACATTCTTCAGTGTACCTGTAAAATGTTGACTAGTGTTTGCCATCTAGCGGCCAGGCCAGCAAACACGTTTTTTTGTAAATACTTTATTTTCACAGTAAAATATTTAGTTTTTTTGTACTAAAATAAAGTGCTTTAAAAGCAACCATTTAAAAATACTTTTCAAATGTTTTTTCACTGTTATATTAATTTTGCAGCAAAACTTTTAAGCTTTTATTAAAAAAATTAAATGTACTTTAAGAGTACCTTCTTCAAAATATTATTAAAATGTTTTTTGTAAATATTTTATTTTTACCGTAAAATATTTAGTTTTTTTGTCCTAAAATAAAGTGCTCTAAAAGCAACTGCTAAAATATACTTTGAAAATGCTTTTTTGCCATTAACCCTGGCTGCACTTGGTATTTTTCATAAATAAACTATTACTTTTCGTTGTGCTAAAAATAAAGTACTAAAATGTTGCATTTTTTGCACTTTTAAATAATATGCAAATTACACAATACAAAAATAATAAAAATAATGCACATCGTTGCCGATGCCAGCAGTTAAAGTACAATATTAGTCAAGTACCAGCAGGTCGATGTTTGCTGGGAACACTTTAATTTAAGTTTTTTATTACTTACAACAATGGCGGATCCAAAATGGCGGATTTCTTTATTTTTAAACCGATTTGTCTCAAACTTAAAAGTTTGCAGTGCCTGAGATCCCTTAAAACAGTTTTATCCTCAAATTTAAAAAATTCAAAATGGCGAATCCGAAATGGCGGATTTTCTGACCGATTTGTTTGAAACTTCAAATATTACATTGCTTGAGGTCATTTAACACATATTTTTACTCAAACTTAAAAAAATCAGAATGGCCGATCCAAAATGGCGTACTTTCTTATTTATGAACCGATGTGTATCAAATATAGAAATTGGCGGTGTTTCAAGTAGCTGATTATAATTTTTGACCTAAACTTTAAAAAAATTCAAAATGACGAATCCAAAATAGCGGATTTTCTTATTTACCAACCAATTTGTCTCAAACTTTAAATATTACATTGCTTAAGGTCATTTAATACAATTATTTATTCATACTTACAAAAATCAAAATGGCGAATCGAAAATGATGGGTTTTCTTGATTTGTCTCAAACTTGAAATATTACATTGCTTGAGGTCATTTAACAAAATTTTTTACTTAAACTTACTTATGAACCGATATGTATCAAATATGGAAATTGGTGTTTTATGTCGCTGATTATGATTTTGACTTAAACTTATAAATAATTCAAAATGGCGAATTTCGATAATTGATACATATCGATTCATAAATTCATTCATAAAAGTCCACCATTTTGGATCGGCCATTTTGATTTTTTTAAGTTTGAGTAAAAAATTTTGTTAAATGACCTCAAGCAATGTATGATTTGAGGTTTGAGACAAATCGGTTAGTAAATAAGAAAATCCGCCATTTTGAATTTTTTATAAGTTTAGGTCAAAAATTATAATCAGCTTTTTGAAACACCGCCAATTTCTATATTTGATACACATCGGTTCATAAATAAGAAAGTCCGCCATTTTGGATCCGCCATTTTGATAAAATCGCTGATATTAAAAAATCACAGTAACAAATATTAGTGTGATTGGAAAATCACGATATCGCTCATCTCTAGAACTTAGACATAAGCTGCCACCAGTGCAAAATAAGCATGAAAATCAAAAGTTAAGTTGCTCAAAGTGCACAAAAAATTGACTTAAATCGTAGATCCGTAAATAATCGCGAAAATGAAAATATTGTGCGATCATAACTTACCGAATAATGATTCTTATACAACACCATCGATACGCGTTGTTAGCCAACTCTTAAGATTTTAGGAATAATTAGTTAATTTTAAGTTTGTTTGTATATTATATTATTAACAAAGGAGGTGTACATAAAGTATGTAGTGTATGTAATCTGATGTAATCCAAAGCAAAGATCTCTATATATCAATAACATATAATTCATTTCATTGCGCTCATTCTGCGTACAAGGCCACGTCGCGTGGTGGCGTTAATTCCTTCGGTCAGTTTTTTATTCACTTAGTTTAGACGGTTGCCGCTGGGTGGCGCTAGCAGAGACGGAACAGATAGGAATTACCAAGGCGCCTAAAATTTTTATAGGCATGATTAATTTTCTTATAAATAAAACTTTTTATGAATTTTTTTTTAAACTTTCGTTAAAACGCCTTTTAGGAAAAAAAATATAGCATTTATTAATAGCATAAAATTTTCTTTTCAATGATGTAAAACTAAAGGGTTTAATTTACAACAAATGGTACAGTGGCATGTATAAATGAAGATTATTTACAAAAATCGAAAAAAATAATTATAAGTTTCGATGTAACTAATTATCTTTATCTATATAAAACATTAGGGATCTATTGCAATAGTGCCAGGCACAAATTGTGCCGGGCACTATATTGACACTTTCGCATTATAAGAACAGCTGTCTTCTTTCAAAATTAGGTCATTGTGTATTATGAGAGCCGGAATTAATAGTGACGCCACTATTAATGGAAAATAAACGACTGGATTTCTAAATTCGACTTTGGTATGTCAATTTTGAAAGATCAACTGTCAGTTTTTAATGCAAAACTGTCAATATAGTGCCCGGCACAATTTGTGCCTGGCTTTATTGCAATAGGTCCCTATTAGCATCAAGCCAGAATAGATACACTGGTGCAGCGGCGGCTCGTGCCGCAGGCGAGGTGAAGCGCCACATTATAAACACAGGTACAAACGTTATTATCTTTAAAACTCTTTGCGTCCTAGAACTATTGGAGCATGGTACGACAGTTGAAAGAGAAAAACGACAATATAAATAAAACTTTTTGCCCATAAATATGTTTCTGATCTCTTTCAACTGAGGACGAGGACGCAATAAATTTTCTTCTGAGATAATACCTGTATAATAATATGTTTGTAATGTACCGCTTCACCTCGCCTGCGGCACGAGCCGCAGCTGCACTGGTGGTCGCAGTGGAAGGGCTGCAAGACCCACTCACGTATGAATTATCAATTATCTTTACATAATTAATCTGTGCATTATTTAAAAGGAAATTTTATTTTCGAAAAGAGTACAAGAGTACTTAATTTTTAAGAAAATTAGTAGCAATTTTACGTTTTGAGAAAAACGGGTTTAGTTTTATACTTTTTTATTTTCTTATAATTTTAAAATAAAAGTGAAGGATTTAATTTTTTGCTTTTTATTTCAAAATTATATATAACCTGATTTTCTCAAAACATAGAATTTCTACATGCGACAATCTTTTTAGCGACGGCAGAATAATTTTTTTGAAAATGAAGTTCTCTAGGCAAAAATAATTTCTGCCACTATTTAGAAAATAAAATTTTCTTCTTAGGAACGGCAGTATGTATTATAAATAATACTGATTTTTGGCGATTTTTACAAATTTTCTCCAGTTATGTTCGTCGTTATACCTAGAGGGGCGGAAGACCACCCAGAAAAAAGTGGCCAAAGAATAAAACTTATAGAAGATAACGCTTTCTTTCCAAAAATGTAACTTTCACAAAAATCGGTTTTTCTTTAGAAGACCACGCGGAAGATCATCGACCTATTTTTATGAAAGAAAATGTAATTTTCTATAAGCTTTATTCGTTATGAGTTTCTTACTTTGACTACTTTTGTCCCCCTCTCCACCCTAGATGTAGGCTGTAGTTGACAATGTGGCAAACAAGTAAAACATTAAACTACATTCCAATAGCAACAAAAATCTATCTATCTGTCAGGAAATCCCATATAGGGGGAAGGTATAACCTATGACGACCTTCGGTCTAATCATTTAAAAGAAAATTTTATTGTCTATCACGTAGTATAATTAAAATTTATACACCGTTAGAAATAATTATAAATGATACATTTGGTCTTCCTAATAAAGTGTAATATCAGTGTTTTCTTGCAGCACTTAGTTTTTATGACAATTGCAAAATTCCAAAATTAAAAAGATTTTTTTGCAACGCTAATGAAATGTTATTCATAATATTGACCAAATTATGTTATACTTTATCTAAAAATAAATTTTATCGCCAAAATAAAGCGAAGACTTTTTTTTTGAAAGAGCTTTTCTGTTGAAAATTCAATGAAAATGTAAAAAATCTATAGATTTTTCGAGGATTTCTGTAAATCGCCCACATTGATGGATGCCACTGGCTCGTTGAGAGTGAAATTGTCTTTATTTGATTATCAGTTGTTGGAACGCAAAGTTAATTTTCCTAATAAATTATTAAATACATTTCAAAAAATTGTAAAAAACAAAAAATATTTGTAGTGATTTTTAAAAAAGTTCTTAGTTTACGGACGCCAATGAAGTATTACCCACAATCTGCACTGAGAGATATATGATTTAAATCAATATTTTGTGGTAAATTATATACTATAGTTTTTTTGCGCAAAAGGCTTACCCCTAGATGTACCGTAAGAAGGCTTAGCTAATCCATCATTGTTGTTTTATGTGAGCAACAAGGACTTAATCGCGATTAAGTGACTAATCCAAAAAATGTGCTTACGGTGCATCTAGGGTTTAGTGTCCAACAACATTAGTTAAATTTAAAAATGTTAGTTGGTTTGTTTTGAATAAAATGTGCAAACAATCGTTTTGAATATGTTGAAGAGTTCGTATCTTTGTAACAGTATAGTACCTAGGTAGCTTCAATATATCTTGTTTGTTGAGTCTCTAAGGGCCGGTTTCTCAATAAAGGGTTAGCCCTGACCCGTGGGTTAAAAAAAGAGTTGGCTGACATATTTATCACATGCCAAAAAAATACAGCTATTAAAGATAACCCACGGGTCAGGGGTAATCCTCTATTGAGAAACCGGCCCCTAATGTTCTCTGCATATTTCGTCAAAAATAAGTTTTTTCTTGTCTTGGTTTTACATTTTAAAAATCTATATTTTAAAAAAAAATTTATTGGTATTATTATATCACTCAAATCAAACCTCTTGTCGTTGGTGGCCTTGTTTCGCAGGTGGACGGATTATCAATTATCATAATAGGGCGAATAGTGTTTATAATTTTAATAGATTATTATTTTTCAAGCAAATTAATGAGATTCACGCCGTAAGTTGTTTTGTCTTAAATCAGATTAAAATTATGCCAATGCCTTATTTGAATTCTACATTGCATTGTATCGTATTTATCCTTAGAAAATTGATGCAATGTTGTCAAGATTTAAGGTTAAAATCTGGCATGTCAAATTGTGTCAGATTTTTTCAAAGTGTAAAGAATCGCCCCCCTATAGGTCAAACCGGGTAGAAACGTCAAACTAAAAATCAAAAAAAGAAATGGAAAAAAAATCATATCTCGAAAACTAAAGAGAAATTTAAAAAACTGAGCTACTAGAAACTAACTTTTTTTGGCTTTAGCTGACTGTCATTTTGTGTAATTAAAATTTTTTTTAAAAAATCGTTCGGGAAATGGGAACTGTGCAAACTTTCGCACTTTTGTTACACTTGCGTTGTAGCCACCCTGTGAAGCTCCTGTCAAGCGCACATCGCCGTTTTCGGCAAATAAAGCGAATACGCTATGGCAAGTAAAGGGACGCCATAAAATCCAGCTAAAATATTGTAACATTATTTACAACAAGTTATCATCTCGGGCTTAAATAAGAGCATTATTGAGTCGTCGTAAGTAAACGCAATTTTTAAACATTGAGGAAGTAATTTTTTTAATAATTTTTGTTTTGTGTGGACATTGTGTTTTAGTAAAGAAACAAAATGGTTTATGTTTAAAGGACACTACATATAAACAATAGTTGCTAATTTAAAAACTTTTGCATAAGAGTAAATAATGAGTTTGTTTAACCTCGAATAAAATGTAGTACTATGCCCTAAAACTTAGACTTAAACCCCGTTAGTAAATACTGCTGTTGAAGTATCAAAAACTCCGCTTGAGTGTATGAACAAAAAATTCATATGGAACTCAAAAACATAATCTTACATAAATAATTAAGTTTAATAAGGTTCGGGATACGCCCACTCGTCATCGGAGACGTTTCCATAGTCGGTGTTTCTGGCCAGCATGTAGTTGTCCATGTCAATGGAGCGACAATTATTAATCGAGTACCTGCAACAAAATTTACTTTAACATTTAGTACATTTTTAATAGATGGCGTGAGATTTCCAAACAAGATTGCTCAAAAATATAAATTTTTTGAATAATTTATTCAGGGAAAACGTTTTGGTGTACTTTGTCAACCCGAGGGTCAACCCACTTCGACCCAAAAATACTAAGTTGCAATATGGGTCAGGTTTTTTATAGTTTAAACAAAAAATTTAATAAATAAAAATATTTTTTAAGTAAAACCATTTTATTAAAAATTAATATAATAATATATAGATAAAATCGTGGCGGGATTATTAAAGATACCCATCAAATGGAGATGTATACGCGCTACGATTTTATATCGAACTTAAAATTGATGATGGGTATCTTTAATAAAAGCGCCACGATTTTATATTGAACTTAAAAATATAAAATGTACCATTGACGCTGTTGTTAAACCTAGACTGTTGTAAACAGTGTAATTTTTTTATAAAATCGTTTAACTAAAAAAAATATTTATTTTATTTTTAACTTTTTAGTCTTAATCAAAAATAAATAAAATGCAGAATGTATAATTTCCATTTTTATTTATTTTATTTTTAACTTTTTAGTCTTAATCAAAAATAAATAAAATGCAGAATGTATAATTTCCATTTTTAGTAATTCCTCATTATTACCAGGTTACAATCCAATTCTTCAAGTCCATTGAATTTACACCTTTACATACCCCCTACCACCGTTTATTTTTCATAACATATACCCACCAGTACAAATCATAAATCTAAAAACCGCATGTTCATATCTGTTTTGATTCCAAAGTTAGGAATTTACACCCCTCATCCACCCCTACCCTTGTTTTTTGTCCATAAAATTGTATGGTCATGAGACCAAATCATAAATCTGGAAACAGCATGGTTGTATTTGTTTTGATTCCAAAGTCATTAATTTAAACCCCTTGCCTATCCACTAACACCTTTTTTTTTCATAAAATTATATTGTCATCAGATCAAATCATAAATCTGAAAACCGCATGTTTGTATCTAACCTTGTTGTTGTTCTAAATTTACACCACGCACCCACCCCCTACCACCGATTTTTGTTTATAAAATTATATTGTCACCAGATCAAATCATAAATCTGAAAGTTTTGGTTCCAAAGTTCTGAATTTCCCCCATTTATACCCTCACCCACCCCCTTTTCCGATTCTTTTTTCATAAAACTGTATTGTCATCATCATGATACACCCCTGAACCACCTCTTACCCCCCATATTTTTTCGTAATATATTGTCATCAGATCAAATCATAAATCTGAAAACCCGCTTGTTCGTATTTGTTTTGATCACAAAGTTATGAATTTACCCCCTTTACTCCCATCAGCTCCCCACTTTACACCCACCACCTACCCCTGATTTTTGTTTATAAATTTGTATTGTCACCAGATCAAATTATAAATCTGAAAACCGCGTATTAGTATCTGTTTTGGTTCCAAAGTTCTGAATTTTCCCCCTTTACACCCCTCAACCACACCCTTATTTCCGATTTTTTTTCATAAAATTGTTATCACATGAAATCATAAATCCAAAAACCGCATGTTCGTATCTGTTTTGGTTCCAAAGTTTTGAATTTATCCCCGTTACAGCCCTTTTCACCTCACCTTCAAATTTTTTTACAATTAGTGTGCCAAATTTCATTAAGGGGAAGTGTCAAAAATGAATCGCAAGATTTGATAGACAGGCAGACAGCCAGGCTCTGTGGAGTTAAGTAAAATCGTTTAATAAAATGGGTTTCATTGTTTACATGTAATTGAAAGAAAGCCCTTTTATATAATAAAAAGTATTTATCATAAATTTTGTTAAAGAGCATTAGATCTACCTTAGTTTTTCCGCCATAATGTCCTGGCTGGTGTATGGAGGTAGACGTAGTTGGAAGAAACATGTCTGAGCAGTTGGAAGACCATTTACGGCCTTGTCAACTTTCATAACCTAAAATAATATAACACAGCTATAGAAATATTGTTCTATTTTGAAATTAGTAAAGGGTCATTCATAAACTTATGTAAGTATCGTAAAATTGAGGCGTTCATATTAAAACTCGCCTTATCCATAAAACCGAGTTTGAGAAAACGAGGAAAAACTGTTTACGTTCTTATTATTAATAATTTGTTAACGGTTTTTTTATATATTGTTACGGGTTCTCCACAACAATTAAAACTCGCAAATGTCAAAAACAATACGTCAATTTATTTCGACAAATTATGTACATAAACACGCACTTAAACTTACTAATAACTTGCTAATAATTCACTACTTTAATCCGCCTATTCACTTCGCGTTAACATCTAGCGATCACTACCGTTGGTTATCTTTGACTGCCCGATGCACGACGTCCGGCCTTATATATAAGGGTCTGCCTACTATTCGAGAATTTTCAATCCTTGTTCGATTCAGGATTATACCACCCTTTTCTAGAACGCGGACCGTTCGCACACCAGTTTGTCACAGATAACGCAACTAAAACCTAGACTAAGAATACAACCATAAAATACGTCAACCTAATACTACACTAAACCTAAATAAATTCTAACTATAAAATTTAAATAACTTAAATTTGTAACACTATCCTCCTCTTCAGGTTTGATCGACTCGATCAACATATCCCAGGTAAGGTTTTAGTCTGTCTAGATGAACAACTTTCATCTTGGACTTCAAGCTTTTCTGGATTCGGTAGACTACATCATTAATTCTTTTAACAACTTTTTAAGGCCCTTCCCAGGGTGGTGTCAACTTACGTGATCTTCCTTTCTTGCGTTGAGGATTGTATAGCCAGACTTGATCATTCTCTTTGAACCCTGAAGAGTTTGCTTTCAGGTCATATCTCGCTTTCATGCGGTCACTGGCTATTTCTATTCGCTCTCTAACCACTTCATGGATATCGTGCAGCTTTTGCCTTAAACGTTCGACATAGTCATTAACCTCTAAGTGTTCTTCTTCAGGTGAACCAAACATGATATTACATGGTAAACGCAGTTCTCTACCAAACAGGATACTAGATGGAGTAGCTCCTGTCGTATTGTGAATGGCGGTTCTATAGGCCATCAAAAACAATGGAATATATTGGTCCCAATCTGTTTGGTGCTCATCAACAACTTTGCAAAGATGTTCTTCTATTGTTTTATTAAATCTTTCAACCATGCCATCTGACTGCGGATGTAAAGCAGTAGTCCGTGTTTTATGTATTCCTAAAAGGTCACAGAGATTCTGGAAGAGCTTTGATTCAAAGTTTCTTCCTTGATCTGAATGTAGTTCCAAAGGAATGCCAAATCGGCTGAAAACATCATTTACCAGAACTTCTGCAACTGTAGCGGCCTCTTGGTTAGGCAAACCAAAAACTTCTGGCCATTTGCTAAAGTAATCCATGACAACAAGGATGTATTTGTTGCCCTTTTTAGTTTCTGGAAATGGTCCGGCCACATCAATAGCAATGCAATGGCCTCTGGACCTTGTTTTGGGACCTTGGTTGGCTGCACAAGTCGAACATCGGCGGCACCAGTTTTTCACATCTTGAAAGTAATTGACCCAATAAAATCGGTTTTGAATTTTGTCCATGGTTTTATTTATGCCTAGGTGCGCGCCTGATTTTCCACCATGGCATTCGGCCATTATATTGTCTACTATGCTCCTAGGAACCACTACTTGATTAATCACAGTAAGGCCATCGGCACTTTCCCAGGCACGTTTTCTTCTACTATCAGTGAATCCCATTGTGCCCACAGTGATTTGAATATCACCACTTGGTTTGCGATATCTTGCCATGATGGTCGTGGCTTGTTCTCTTCTTTCAATCGCAAGATAGGTCCTACATCTTTGTCGTTAAGTTGTGTGGTTCTAATCGAAGCCGACATCCATTCTTTGTATTTTGTCTGTAGTATGTACACAGACCCAAAAAGCTTCTCAATTCATGTTTGTCACGAGGTTGAGGCCATTCTTTTATTGCTTGTAACTTCTTTTCGTCGGTATGGATGCCTTCTCGAGAAACGACGTGACCCAAGAACTCAACTTTTTCTTGGAATAGAAAACACTTCTTTGAGTTTAGTTTAAGATTTGCGTTCCTGATTCTTGAAAATACTTCTCGTAAATTGTCTAGATGATCTCGACATTTTCCCATTACTATGACATCATCCAAATAGACTAAGCAGGTTTTCCAAGTAAGGCCTCGTAGAACGACTTCCATTAGTCTTTCAAATGTTGCTGGGGCATTGCATAGGCCAAAAAACATTGAACTGATAAAGTCCACTTCCAGCAGAGAATGCAGTTCTTCTCTTTATCTCTTTCAAAGATTCCTACTTGCCAATACCCACTTTTCAGGTCAAGAGTAGAAAACCAATATGATCCTGCCAACGTTGTTAATGTGTCGTCTATTCTTGGCAGTGGGTAACTATCTTTCTTGGTCACATCGTTAAGTTTCCTGTAGTACTTCCATCCTTTTTAGTGACCAACACCACAGGAGATGATCAAGGACTTGATGACTCTTCAATAACGCCGTCGCTGAGCATTTTATTAATGAGATTGTGAACTTCTTCTTGTTTGGCCATTGGTAGTCTTCTTGGGGGCTGTCTTATTGGTTGGGCATCGCCAGTGTTGATGGAATGTTGAATAAGGTTTGTGCGTCCCGAACTACTCTTAGTTTCAAAGATATTGCTTTGCTCTTCTATAAACTCTCTCGCTTTACTAAATTCTTCTGGAGTGAGATGTTGCCAAGTGGACTGAAGTTGCTGAAGTACCTCCGTTGGTAACTTGATTTTATCCTCCGAAGTTGGCTCTTCACATTTTGTTACTTTCTGGACTGGCTCAAATAATGCTACCACCTCCCCCTTATTAATTTTGACACTATTTGGGAAAATATTGGCGACTCTAATCGGGATTACTTTATCGGTTTTAACTAGTGACTTTGCAACGAGGTAGGTGTTGGGTAATTTCTGTTGGCTTATGAGTCCGACGCAGCTTGATGTTTTACTTTCTAGCCTCCCAAAAATTATGGTCTCACTGTTACCGACCAGTCTTGTTGTACATACTGCCACGACCTTTATTGGTTCTTTATTGAAGTGACTATTTGACAAAATGAACTCTTCATGCCCAAATCTTAGGGTATTAAATTTATTATCAAACGCAAATCCATGTTTACTTATCAAGTCCATTCCCAAAATAAATTCATCTTCTATTTCGGCAACTAATACAGTGTGGCGAATCTTCAATCTTCCCAGCTGTAGGTCTATGTCTGTCTGCCCCAACACGTCGGCGGATTCTCTAGTCACAGTCTTAAGTGTTATTTTCTTTTCTGTTGGTCGAATTTTATATCTCGTTGCAATTTTGAACTTAAGCAATGATATGGCAGCACCAGTGTCTACTGTTATATTAACTTTTCTTCCATTAATAAGTCCGTCGATGTTAAGACTGCAGTATGTTTTAAGCTATTAATAGAGTAAATTCTGGGGGCTAAATTCCCATTAGCCAACACCCGCCCCTCTGCGTTGACTAGTTTTAGTTTTCCTGATCTCTTCTTCGGTACTCTGTCCCAGTAGATGGTGAGCGAGACCTCATTTGGACACGACAATCGCGTTGAATATGCCCTGTACGTCCGCATCTGAAACACTTTACATTTGGAGGGGCTCGTCTGTTTTCTTTCAAAGAATCAATCTTCTCTATCAGTGATTGAAACAGTTGGTTTAGCGTTTTTAAGTTGACCTCCTCTCCAGTGCTCATTTCTTCTCCCTCCTGAATTGAAACAGCTCTTACTTTTGGCCTGGACATATTATTTGATGATTCAATTTCAAGGGCTCGAATCAACACTTCACTGCTGTTATGGAAGCGTTCTCGACGAAGTAACTTTGCTAAGTCCGTGTCTCGCAAGCCGTTAATAAAGCGATCTACCCTAAAGGGATCTCTGTAATTTTCTGGCATTTCTGGGTAAGCCAAGTACATCAGCCTCCTGATATCCGCTTCATACTCTTGTAATGACTCCCCTGCTCTTTGTTGGCGAATATTTAATTCTGACCAATGCAAATTTCGTAAATGTTCATCTCCATATCTTCTTTCTAAAGCTGCCACTAAAGCATTGTAACTCTGTTTTTGTTCCGCTGGAATAGACCGTAAAAGTCCAAGAGCAGGTTCTCGTAGAGCTACTAACAAAGCTCTAGCTTTTTCGTCATCGTCCCAACTATTTGCAGCGGCGGCAGCTTCAAATTGTTGTTTGTAGGTGGACCAGGAAGACGTACCATCAAAATTTGGAGGCTTAATGTTTTGGTTGGAATTCACGACACATCCCTGAGCTTTTATTTTGTTGTGTTCTTTCTGAAGCTGTATAAGCTGTTTTGACACACTCCACTTTTTCTTCAATATTCTGCAATTTGTTTTGTACCTTTTCTTCTACATCCTGCAATTTGTTTTGTAACGTTCCTTCTACATTCTGCAATTTGTTTTGTACCTTTTCTTCTACATTCTGCATTCTCTGAGTTATTTCTTCCTTAAGATCTTTGGTTGCTGCCTTGAACTCTTCTCTTAGCTGTTCGGAATTGCTCTTTATCTGATCGAAGTTTTCTTGCATGCCATCTAATGTCTGTCTCATATTGTTTTGGTTTTGTTCCATGGCCTGTTTCATAGCATCATTTTAGTTAGATCTTCCATCTTTGCTGATCCTTGTCTAGTAAGCATTAACTTTCTGACAAATCTCTCTAAACGTGTATCCTTGGGCTATAAAGTTAACGTCGCAGTCCGTTTTTCAATATCTCTTCCGATTCTTAAATAGAACCTAATGGATTGTTCTGAAATATACTGGTAAATGTCACTCTTTCTGCTACTAGGCAAATGTAGAAGTCGCTTTTTGATTATCTCTTTTGGTTCTCGAATAGATCGTCGTAGAATGTTATGGAATATTCTAGAAACTCTTTCCGATTCTTACTTTTGAAATAGCTAAGCTAATGTCGGTTTTTTTATATCTCTTCTGGTTCACAAATAGAACGTCGTAGAAAGTGATGGAATATTCTACAAAATCTCTCTAATTATCAATTTTTGGACTATAAAGTTAATGTCGAAGTCGGTTCTCAAATATTTTTTTTATTTTTTTATTTTTATTTATTTTTTTTTTGATTTTTAAATAAAACAATATCAAACTTCTTCGAATATTCTGAAAAAAATCACTTACTGCTCTTCTGTCCAATTGTCCTAGCCGGTGGTACTATGTAAGGATAGTCTTTGCACTATTTAGTTCTAAATATTCTGGCAAAATCACTGAATGTTCTTCTGTTTAATTGTCCTAGCCGGTGATACTATGTAAGGATAGTCTTTACACTATTTAGATCCCACTTCTGACACCAATTGTTACGGGTTCTCCACAACAATTAAAACTCGCAAATGTCAAAAACAATACGTCAATTTATTTCGACAAATTATGTACAAAAACACGCACTTAAACTTACTAATAACTTGCTAATAATTCACGACTTTAATCCGCCTATTAACTTCACGTTAACATCTAGCGATCACTACCGTTGGTTATCTTTGACTGCCCGATGCACGACGTCCGGCCTTATATATAAGGGTTTGCCTACTATTCGAGAATTTTCCATCCTTGTTCGATTCAGGATTATACCACCCTTTTCTAGAATGCAGACCGTTCGCACACCAGTTTGTCATAGATAACGCAACTAAAACCTAGACTAAGAATACAACCATAAAATACGTCAACCTAATACTACACTAAACCTAAATAAATTCTAACTATAAAATTTAAATAACTTAAATTTGTAACAATATTATACATAATATACAGGATATGGCGAGTTTTGTTCGGTTTTGCGATGCAGGCTGCATGGGACGAAGAATAAATAGAGCACCAAACTCGATTTTCACAAAAAACGGATAAGGCGAGTTTTGATATGGTGGTAATTTTCTGGTTTCTTTCTTTGGTATTTAAATAAGTTTTAGTACTAAAAGTCACGCCTAAATTTACACGGATTTTTTAAAAACTTTTTAAACGTGACAAAAAGACACCCGAAGCCGAAGATTAAAGTTTTTAAATACACCACAAATTTTTTTACTGTTAGTTTAGGAAAACGATTTTATACAGTTTCAGGTGTTTCTTAAATATGTCTTTACCCAATGCTTAAAGTTAAACTTGACCTAACTAATCAAATCAAATCAAGCTTTATTGTCTTAAAGTATAAAACTTTGTAGACAAAGCAAATAAATAACTAATAATAATCATAGAAAAAATCATTTAAAAAATATAAAATATATAAATCAATCCAATAAGTGGTTTAATTATGTTGTTTGATTCTACATATATATATATATATATATATATATATATATATATATTTTTAATTTACTTGTTTTTTTTATAATAATTGAAAATTTTAAGTTGAAAATTATTCCTTAATTGTAACTCTGATCAAGAAAATCGTTAATTGAATAAAAAGCTTTGTTGATAAGAAAATCCTTGCACTTATTTCTAAATATGTTATAGTTATTATTAAGTTTTATATTGTTTGGCAAATTATTATACAATTTTATACCGTTATAAATTATGGATTTTTTAAATAAAAATGTGGTATAGGTAATGTAAGATTATTAACTTGTCTCGTTGGATAAGTATTTTGGTTTATTTCAAAGTAATTTAAATGTTTATTTATCAGACAAATTGTTTCAAGAATTTATAAACAAGGAAGAGTCAAAATATTATTTTTGATGAACAAGTCTTTGCAGTGATATCTAGAATTTACATTGCATAAATACCTAATTGCTCTTTTTTGAAGAATAAACACTGATCTAAATAAATACATTGAACATGTACCCCAGAAAGGAATGCCATATCGTAAGTTTGATTCAATTAAAGAAAAGTATTCATTTCTGCCTATTGATTTACCTAATTTATTTGTAATAATTTTTACACAATAACAACCTGAACTTAATTTTTTATTTAAATTATGAATATGGTTTTGAAATTTTAAATTTTCGTCTATGTTAAGTCCTAAAAATTTAATATTATCTATAGTATTAATTTTATTATTATTTATATTTATAATTTGTTTCGATATTTCTTTAAAACCAATTACATATGTTTTTGAAAAATTAAGGGATAGTTGGTTTGATTCAAACCAAGTTTTTATACAAATAATATCATTTTTTATATTATTTCAAAGAACATCTATATTTTTATTTTTCCAATGAATAGTAGTATCATCTGCAAATATTGTAAAATAACCAGAAATTTTAATATTTAGTAAATCATTAATGTAAATTAAAAAAAGTATTGGTCCTAGTACTAAACCTTGAGGAACACCACATTGAATATTATTTTTATTTGAATTTAAATTTTTTATTGACACAAATTGAAGGCGATTAGATAAGTATGATTTAAACCAACTTAAAGCGTTGTTTCTTCCATAAATAAATAATTTTTTAAGAAGAATTTCATGACTAACATAATCAAAAGCTTTAGAAATATCACAAAAAATTGCAGCCGCATGTTCATTGTCATTAATACTGTTTAATGATTGTTTCATAAAAAAAGAATATTGCATCATTTATATTTTTATTTCTCTGAAAACCAAATTGATTAATATTAATCATATTATTTTCACAAAAATTTAATTCTAAACGCGATTTGATAAGTTTTTCTATTAACTTTGAAAGAGTTGGTAAAAGAGATATTGACCTAAAATTAGATGATGTATTTTTATCACCTCCTTTATATATTGGAATTATTTTAGCAAGTTTAAGGCAAGAAGGAAAATATCCCAATAAAAATGAATGATTTATAGCTTCAGATAATGTTTTAATTGCAATAAAAGGTAATTCTTTTAGTATATTTAAGGAAATACCATCTATGCCAGTAGAAGATTTATTTTTTATTAAATTGAAAGTATTTAATTTCATCAGGATTTGTTTCATATTATTATAAACGCATTAGTTATGTTGATATCGTTAGGGTATGAAATGGGATCAACATTACAGCTAATTTTTTTTTGTAATATTTTCTGCAACAGAGCTATAAAAATCATTCAAATAAATCATTTGGTAATAGAAATAGAAATAGAAATAAAATAGAAATCTTTATTTGTACGAAAGCCATTTTACAACGGATGTACATGGTCAAGGCGCAAAATACTTAAAAAGTGCTACAGTATTAAAAGTAAAATAACTAAATTAAACAATAAAAGTCAAAAATATAAATAAGTCAAAATACAATTAAAAGGTTTTTTTTAAAACTACATTGATTTTAAAGAAAAAAAAAACTTGCACATAGGCACTTTACAGACGTTAAGACAAAACAACATTAACGTTAATTAATAATTAACAAGATTAAAATGTGGAGTTCAAAAATTCTCTTACAGAATAGAAACAGTTTTGTGAGTACATTTTTAATGTTTTTTTTAAAGACTAAATCTGGTAAAGTTTTAATTTGATCAGGCAATTTATTAAAAAGTTTTTTCCCTATATAGGAAGGACAATTTTCGAACTTTGATAAATTGTGCGAATCCAAAACAAAGTCATTCGCAGACCTTGTGCTATATGAGTGAAAATGAGCATTTGTAAAATAGGAATTTGCGTTTCTTTTTGTGTGCAATAAAAGTCTATAAATATAAATGCATGGCAAAGATAACAAACCATTTGCGATAAAAGTCGGCTTACAGCTCTCCTTGTAATCCAAATTAAAAATAAGTCTTATCACCCTTTTTTGTGCAATGAATACTCGCTGATTTGTAGAGCTATTGCCCCACAGAATAATATTATAACTTAGATGAGAATAAATTAGTGCATAGTACATATCTAATAAGAATTTTTGCTCGAACATATGCTTAAGTCTATATATTGCGTAGTAGCCAGAGTTTAACTTTTTGCAGACGTTATCTGTATGTATATCCCATTTAAGAAATTCGTCTAGGTAAACACCCAAAAGCTTAGTATTTGGGCTGCTTGCTATAGAACCTAATTCGATTTTTGATTTATTATTAGAGCATCTGAATTGCACACAAGTTGTCTTGTTTAAATTTAAGATTAGCTGATTTTTGGCACACCATGTATCAAATTCTTGCAAGGTAAGGTTGATCAAAGCTATCAGTTCCTCAGAACTCTGAGCCGCGACCACTATTGTTGTGTCATCTGCAAACAAAATTACGTATTTAATTGACAGGTTTTCTAACAATTCATTGACATACAACAAAAACAACAGCGGCCCCAACACCGAGCCCTGTGGAACACCTATGTCTAGATCTTTCAGTTCTGAAAGGTCGTTATCTATTTTTACTCTAAAGTTTCTATTTTCAAGAAAAGATCTTAAGATTTCTATGGAAGAACCATAAAAGCCATAGGATTTTAGTTTTTCCAGCAAAAAGTCAATGTTCAGCGTGTCAAATGCCTTGGAGAGATCGAAAAAGAGCCCGGCAACGTAGTATCCCTGGTCAACCTTTTCATAGACTGACCCCACAAAAGACGCAGCCGCGCTCTCCGTCGACCTCCCTCGGCGAAAACCATGCTGAGAATCACTCAATATTTCCTGTTGATTTAAGAAAGACATTATTTGGTCATAGAGTAAACGTTCCAAAATTTTTGACATAACGTTTAAAATTGTAATTGGCCTATAATTGTCAATTAAACTCGGGTTGTCTTTCTTAAAAACAGGTATTATGATACCACACTTTAATTCATCAGGAAACTTTCCGCTCCTAAAGCACGTATTGGCTAAATGACATATGGGAGAAGCCAAGGAACTTTTTGCCTTCTTAATCACCTGTATAGAAATATTGTCAGTCCCCACACTTTTCTTATTTTTTAGTTTATCTATAACCTTAATAACTTGAACTTCTGTCACTGGTTGAAAGTCAAACATGACTTTACAGGGAGTTTCCGTTTTCGTGCACTCTAGGGATCTGTGATCACCAAACTTATCTTTAAGTTTACCCTTTACATCACTCTCATAAAAAGACGCAAACGCATTTGCAATCTCTATGGGTTTATTAATCTGAGTCCCATTTAGTTCTATTTGAGTCACTTTGTTTTTATTTTTTGTACGACCTGTGTTTGTATTTACCAACGACCATATCGTTTTTTGCTTGTTATCGCTGTTTTCAATAATTTTATTGTGGTATTGCTTTTTTGTACTTCGTATCAGTTGTTTATGTTTTCTTTTCTCATTTTTGTACAAAACTTGTGTTTCTAAGTCGGTCGTGTTTTTTGATAGCCAAAGTAAATTTCGGAGGTTGTTGCCACTTCTTTTGATATCTGCTGTAACCCAGCTTTTCTTGGTTTTTATTTGACCAGAGATTTTTTTAGTGACCAGAGGACAGCACCTTTCCACCGCTTCGGTGATAATCTCTATTATAGATCTATAAATCTCATCTATATCGTTACTAGTATAAATCTGCTCAAAGTTGGTGTTTAACAAAGTGTGTTCAAGAACCTCTAGGTTAAACGATGAAAAATTTCTATAACTTTCCACTATAGGTGTACTTTGGAGATAAGATTGCGGTTCTATATCATATATGTGCAGTAAGGCCTGATGATCTCCCAAAAAGGGCTCGATTGTCTCTGTTTTTCTTTCATCCATGGGTACGCTTGTTGCTATGTAGTCAACCTGTGTCTTGGTTGTTACATTATTTTTATTAGTAAATACTCTTGTCGGTTCGTTTGTATTTATTTTAAATCCGAAACTTTCAAGTATATCAAGATATGTATTTTTTGTGCTGCTTTCCACCAAGTTATCAATGTTGAAATCTCCACACAGCCACATATTTTTAGAAAACCTACTACAAAATCTTATGAGTTTTGGTAACCTGTGAAGAAAAATATTAATGTCTCCATTTGATGGTGATCTATAGATACAAATCACGCAGTAACTATTCCTTTTCAGCTCTAATTTGACTGCGCAGCATTCAAAATGCAGTTCTTCGCAAAACGACGAACAGTTTATATCTGTTACTTGAAGTGGTAAACTTTTTTTGGTAAGGATCATCGCCCCACCCCTTTCATAGTTTTGACGCAAGAAATGGCTTTTTATTTCAAAATTATTTATTATAACAGTTTTAATATTATCTTCCTTGCACCAGTGCTCAGTTAAACAAAAATCAGTATTTATGTCAGTTGAAAGTTTATTTCGATTAGTAAATTCATTGATAACAGACCAACATTCTTTTTGGAAATTTGTTGAGTTATTGATACGATTTTCATAAAACTTCCTTTTTGCATGATGTATTACTTTACGGTATGTTTTTTTATAAATAGTTTATTAGGAAGTCAGTATTAGGATAACATTTTGTTAAGGTATGAAGACAACGTAAATTTTTTGAAGATAAACGAATACCAGACGTAATCCAGTTTTTTCTTTTCTTTTTTGTTTATTTTTTACATGTTGAAGAGGAAAGCTTTTATCCGCAATTTTACAAAGATTATCATGAAAATCATTAAGTGGGTCATTCGAATTATTAATGAAGTTCCATTGAAAATGTTGACAGTGGAGTTTAAAGTTATTAAAATTTCTTTTGCTAAATATTCTTTTTTTAATGTTATTTTCTTTTTTGACAAGGTCAATTTTGATGGGGCATATTGCAAAAATATAGCTATGGTCAGAGAATCCTGGGTCCGAGATCTCATAACTAAGATCATCAAGAAAATTTGTACAAATATAGTCTATTGTTGTTGATGAATTAGAGGTTGTTCTAGTTGGAGAGCTAATATGCATGTTAATATTAAATGAAGCTAATAAATATTGAAGTATTAATGTAAAATTATTATTTTTATCTAAATAATCTATATTTAAATCTCCAGTTAAAAGAATCTTACTTTTTGAAGAAAATTTATATAATAAACTTTCCAAATTTTTGATAAAATTATTAATTATGTTAGTATTGTTTTCTGGAGTACGGTATATGCAGATAATGTATAAATTATTTTTTTTTGAAAAAATAATTGTAAATTCAAATTCTTTTTCAATTAACATGTTGTTATATTTGTCAAATGTTATAAATTCCAGAGTTTCAAAAATATATTAAATATTGCAATCAATGCAATAGTTCCTCCTCCTCTGGAGTTTGTTCTACAAAATTTTGATAGTATAACATATTCGGGTAAGTACAAGGGTTCATCACTATTTAGGCAGTGTTCAGTAAGGAGTAATATACCAGGATATTTAAGATTGTTTAATAAAACTGTTAATTAGTTTGTTTTATTTCTTATTGATTGAATATTTAAATAAAAAATACTAATTAATTGATCAGAGTTTAGACTAAAAAAGACTTGTAAATAGTGGGTCTGTTTATTTCTTCTCAATTGGCGGTTTTTTTTTAACGAATTAGTTTCAAAATTGGTAAACGTTAAAGTTTTTAAAACAATATTATTGTATTTTAAATTACTTTTAATACGATCAGCCAAATGTTTATAAAAATTATATCTTGTATTAAAATCAAACATATTAATAATTTGAATAGATATGTTTCTGTTTTGAAACATAAATTGGTTAATAAAAGGAATTATGTTGAAATAAAATGATTTTTTCTTTACACAAATAATAAGATTTGTTATTTTACCTATGTTTAACAAATTTTTTAAATTCCTTGGATTGTTTATTATTTCTTCTGTGTTCCTATTGAGGAACAAAATTAGATGGTCTGTAGATTTAAGTTCTTTATAAGTATCTGCCGTTCTGGATATTAGTTTTGAGATAGGCAAATTCGGTGTTAAGTATGATTCGATACTGAATTTTCCATTTTCCATAATTTCTTGAAGTTTGGTTGAACATCCTCTTCCAAAATGATCTCCGATAATTTTTATTTTTGGTGAGTTATCAGTTTTATAAATATTTGATTTATTGGGTTGTTGATCTGGTGTAGGATTATAATTTTGTAGTATATGTTGTTGGGCAAAATTTTGATTTAAAGATAATTCTTTATCTATTTTTTTCGGAATAGTTTTTTGATTATTTTTTTTCTTTTTCAACTTTTGAAATGTAGATATTGTCTTTTCTTTTGATAATAAAGTAAGAGGGTCTTTGCAGTTATATAAGAAGGTATCTTTAGCTAATTTGTTGTTTTTCATATTAGCAACAGTTAGTTCTTTTTGAATTATATTGAGACTCGGTTGGCTTTATTTGTTACTGTCTTTTAAAGTTTTTATTTCCCTCTTGAGAATACAAATTTCTTCTTGTAATTTTGGAATGGATTGTAAGGAATTCGTACACTTAGAACAGAGGAAAATCATTTTTCGATTTTTTAATGTGATTGTTTTATATTCAGTATTAGATATTTTTAACAGTTTTTACAAATAATAATTTTGCAAAGGTCACATTCAGTACCAAAAGTTTGTCCTGGTTTAGGGTTTGAAAGATATATAAAGCTTTGCTTACATTCATTTTGAATACATTACTATTATATTCTTGTTTCGAATGAAATGTTAAATTATTTCCTTCTGATGTAGAATTTGATGAATCATACATTTGACTTATTGAATCATCACATTTTTGATGAGTTTTTTTAATATGAATTTTTAAACCATAAACGGTTTTCTGCGGTCGTATCGTTTGAGACCTCATTTAAAACATCAAAATGACCCTGATCTGGATTCCCAGAAAACAAAAGATGGTTTTAGAAAATTTATTATGAAGAATGTTTGTTGGTTTATCAAAATTAAAGATTACATCGTTACATTTATTTTTAATTTTGTAAATGAAAAAATTTAGTTCGTATGTCTCTGAAAGAGCAGTGCATTCGATTGCCGTACCATATGTTCCATTTGTAACCATTTTTTGTAAATAAACATTTTTACAAATTTGATTTGTTAAAAAAATTTGAAAACTATTCCAATTTTTATCAATATATGCTTTGTTTTTTATTTCATAGTGTTTATCTTCGGAATTAAATAAAAATTTACTTACAGATCTAAAAAGACAGTTTCCATCTCCTAAAATTGTATTTCTTTTGAATTTCATAGTTTTTTGTTTGATAACATAATTTTCTTAATACTTTAGTAAACTGCAAATTTATATATTCACCTAATAAGGGACTTTGTATAAATATAGTTTTGTAAAAATGTCTCGCCTGGTTTTATTGCAAAAAATGGTAAAATAGTGTATAAATTTTTTAAACAGGTTTTGACAATATTATGACAATGAGCAACAGGTCTAGAAGGGGCTAGGCATTAATAACATCACAAGTGGAGTAGAAAAAAAAATAATAAAAAGAACTTCCAATGGCAAATGATTCATGGACTAATTTTAATTCAAAAATGTTGCATAAATAACAAGCTGAGGAGAAACAGTTTACAAAATAACCTTCAAAAATCGATAAAAAATTATACGCCCTAGGTATAAATTATAAAACGAGGAGAATTTAGTGGCATAAGGGCAAGGAATAAATAAGACAAATAACATAACAAAAAGATTTCACCTCAGGCTGGATTTGAACCAACGACTTTCCGCGAAAAGTTTTGAATTAGAAAATGTAAACGTCGTTATCACAACTAAAAATATACCTAAATATTTGGTTTATATGAAAAGGTTGCGAACAGTTGCGTAAATTACCTTTAGCAGGGCAAAGGTTAAGAAATCGTAGTTTTGTCGATCAAACAACCTTTATACAACTTTACTGTTATAATTAATTAAGATTGCGCAAATATTTATGGATAAAACGGAATTCCTTGAAAATGGTTATGGAGCGAGAGACCGTACCATGTGACATCACTCTCAGGCTGTTATCTCATTGCTCAGCTGTGGACGGCCATATTGCCTACATCATTGGCCGGCCCCCTATTCATCACAGCGCGGGACATTATTAAATTCCCGTGTTACCCTGTACTAAAACTTACTTGGAATCTCTGCGACAAATCAGCCAAATTGGCAGGTAATCTTGACCTTCCAGAGACAAACCTCATAAACGGTTTTCTGCGGTCGTATCGTTTGAGACCTCATTTAAAACATCAAAATGACCCTGATCTGGATTCCCAGAAAACAAAAGATGGTTTTAGAAAATTTATTATGAAGAATGTTTGTTGGTTTATCAAAATTAAAGATTACATCGTTACATTTATTTTTAATTTTGTAAATGAAAAAATTTAGTTCGTATGTCTCTGAAAGAGCAGTGCATTCGATTGCCGTACCATATGTTACATTTGTACCCATTTTTTGTAAATAAACATTTTTACAAATTTGATTTGTTAAAAAAATTTGAAAACTATTCCAATTTTTATCAATATATGCTTTGTTTTTTATTTCATAGTGTTTATCTTCGGAACTAAATAAAAATTTACTTACAGATCTAAAAAGACAGTTTCCATCTCCTAAAATTGTATTTCTTTTGAATTTCATAGTTTTTTGTTTGATAACATAATTTTCTTAATACTTTAGTAAACTGCAAATTTATATATTCACCTAATAAGGGACTTTGTATAAATATAGTTTTGTAAAAATGTATCGCCTGGTTTTATTGCAAAAAATGGTAAAATAGTGTATAAATTTTTTAAACAGGTTTTGACAATATTATGACAATGAGCAACAGGTCTAGAAGGGGCTAGGCATTAATAACATCACAAGTGGAGGAGAAAAAAAAATAATAAAAAGAACTTCCAATGGCAAATGATTCATGGACTAATTTTAATTCAAAAATGTTGCATAAATAACAAGCTGAGGAGAAACAGTTTACAAAATAACCTTCAAAAATCGATAAAAAATTATACGCCCTAGGTATAAATTATAAAACGAGGAGAATTTAGTGGCATAAGGGCAAGGAATAAATAAGACAAATAACATAACAAAAAGATTTCACCTCAGGCTGGATTTGAACCAACGACTTTCCGCGAAAAGTTTTGAATTAGAAAATGTAAACGTCGTTATCACAACTAAAAATATACCTAAATATTTGGTTTATATGAAAAGGTTGCGAACAGTTGCGTAAATTACCTTTAGCAGGGCAAAGGTTAAGAAATCGTAGTTTTGTCGATCAAACAACCTTTATACAACTTTACTGTTATAATTAATTAAGATTGCGCAAATATTTATGGATAAAACGGAATTCCTTGAAAATGGTTATGGAGCGAGAGACCGTACCATGTGACATCACTCTCAGGCTGTTATCTCATTGCTCAGCTGTGGACGGCCATATTGCCTACATCATTGGCCGGCCCCCTATTCATCACAGCGCGGGACATTATTAAATTCCCGTGTTACCCTGTACTAAAACTTACTTGGAATCTCTGCGACAAATCAGCCAAATTGGCAGGTAATCTTGACCTTCCAGAGACAAACCTCATAAACAGCACACGTTCATAGTCTGTAAAATTTTCCAGAATATTCCACAGCCATTTAACCAGTTGGTGGTGTTCGTCCAGTTCTCTATATCTGAAATAAATTTGATGAAAAACGGTTAATTTTTCTACTAATTGCAGTATAATAATTAAATTAAAAATTAAAAACGGATACCTTTTAAAATAAATGGATCCATGACGGATCTGATACCTTTCTAGCTAGCCTATTAGCACACTTTAAGTAAAGCCATAATATATCAGCCTTGAAAACAGTTTTTTATAAATAACTCAGAAACTAAAGCTATGAAGTTTTTGGTTATTACACAAATTATTAAGCAAAATGTAGCCTACTATATTCCGAAAGCGATTGAGCGTCCGTCAAGAGCAGTTTAGTGTCATCTGCTTGTTAGCAGAAGAGGAAAAGTAAGAAAAAACTAAAATTATGGCTTGGAAAATTTTACGCATTATTTTCCGATCTGGCTGAGGACGAAGTGGAGTTCTTTCACTATTTTAGTTTGAGTCATGAAAAATGTATAGATTGATATTCTGAAACCTTAATTAACAAGATTAAAATACTACAACGTCACACGCACCGTGCACCTTCATTTAAACTAATGCAAAGGATATTTTCTTACGATTCGTTCGGTGAGTGCGGCTTATTCAGCGCGGGTCAGTGAGCGCTTACCTCAAGGCACAGAAAAGCCAGAATTGCTTTGAAATAAAATTTCGGACTTCCATTGTCTTTATTTATTTTAAACACGACGTTTCGGTTAGTAAGTAACCGAACCGTTTTCAAGTGTAAACTAAACAATCCAGTCCAAAGGCTACTACTTATACTACTTGATGTGCAGTCAGGTGTGACGGTCCGCCCCCTTTTTTAATCCTAAGGCGCTTGTTTTCCTTAAGAAGTGGTCTTCATATGTTTGGTATGTCCGTGCTTGGTTGACTGAAAACTTCTTTATTCTGCAAAAACTTTAGCTTCAGACCATTGAATCCTGTGATCATTTGCCCATGCATGATCCGCTAAACCGGATTTTTTAATATCCCCTAATTGGGTACTTTTTAGATGTTCATTTACTCTAAACTGAAGATGGCGTTTCGTTTCACCTACATATGATTTACCACACTCACACGGGATTTGGTAAATACATTCCTTATTATTTGAGGGATTTTCTTGTTTTGTTTTAGTTACAAAACTCCTTATCGTATATCCCGATGAAAATACTGTTTTTATATTATAGTGTTTGGCTATTCGTCTTATGTTTTCTGAAATCCCTTGAACATATCGTCCCCTTAGTGCAACAACTAGATAACTCGAAATTTATGCGTTTTGACTTATCCAGTTAAAGCTAACCTATTTTTCATATTTTGTCTTTTTAATGCAACATCTAGATACTTTGTATGAGCAACCAAACTTGTTTAAAGAGTGACAGGAAATAGATAACTTCGAAAATGCACATTTTATAAAACACATCTTGAGATTTTCTCAAACCTATCAATTTCAAGTTATCTAGTTGTTGCACTAAGGAGACGATATGGAATGTTAATAACACCCAACGGATTATTATTATGCAGAGTCGGCCCTTTTAGCACTTAGCAAATCAATTATCTCTACCCTTGAAGCTAAGGGAGCGGCCTGTGGACCATTTCTAGATTTATCAAAAGCCTTTGATACGATCAATCATAAAATTCTGTTACGCAAGTTGGAGGCTTAGGGGGTTAGGGGTAAAGCTTTGGAATTATAACACTCACATTTAAAGGAAGACCACAACAAGTTACGATTAACAACAACAATAATAGAATCTCGTCTAATGTAAACTTTATAAAAACAGGAGTTCCACAGGGAAGTATTCTTGGTCCAATACTTTTTATTATTTATCTAAATGATTTACTACTACTACTACTACTATGTCGGTTTAGAACGCTTTTCTACGTTGTCCGACGCCTATTCTCCACCTCCTTCGATCCTGACAGTCATCTTCCGTCAGGTTTTTGTGACTCATTGATTTTTGGATTGACTGTTGCCATTCCAGTTTAGGACGCCCTCTTTTTCTGCCCCCTATTGGTTGCCATTCTAGGACCTGCTTTGGCAATCTTTCGTCGCTCATCCGTTGTACATGGCCGTACCATATCAGTTGCCTTTTAGTGATGTCATCCGTTATGCTTCCCTCGATTCCCATTCTTTCTTTTATGATCTCATTTCTTATATGATCTGTTCTAGATATTCTATTGATCTTCTTATTGCATCCATTTCGACACTTTCCATTTTTGCTTTGTATTTTTCTGTTACGCGACAAGTCTCTATTCCATACAACAGCGTGCTTTTCACCATTGTTTCATATATGTTAAATTTTACATTCTTTTTTATCTCTCTGCTCCATAAAATACTGTTAAGACAACCAATAACCTTTTTTACTTTTACTATTCTTTTTTCCAGTTCTTT
The DNA here is from genome assembly GCA_963576565.1 of Aspidapion aeneum. Lineage (NCBI taxonomy): Eukaryota > Metazoa > Arthropoda > Insecta > Coleoptera > Brentidae > Aspidapion > Aspidapion aeneum. Next base: position 48,451,579 of record OY755045.1, read on the forward strand.
ACAGTCTGTTCCCGTCTTATCAAATGTGACACCCAAGTATACATACTCATTACATGGAGATATTGTTTGTCCATTTTCTAGTTCTAATTCACTTGATTCTTTTCCAATACATAAGTACTGTGTCTTGTCCACGTTCACTGTTAACCCCCACTTTTGGTATTCTTTCGTTAACTTTCTCATCATATACTCCATGTCTTCTTTATCATTAGTTACAATTACTTGGTCGTCAGCAAACTGTAGTGTGTATATGGCAAATCGGTCGTTAAGTTGTATTCCCATGCCGTGTACTTTGCGTTTCCAGTTTTTTAGAGCTACTGCGATATATATTTTAAAAATAGTTGGAGAGATACAACATCCCTGTCTTAAGCCTTTCGTTACCAGGAATTCTTTTGAAAGTCGATTTCCAATTTTAATTTTAGATTATGACCCTTTGTATAGTTCTTTTATCGCTTTTATGTATGTATGATTGATATTAGTCTGCTCTAAAACTGTCCATAATTTTTATACTGGAACGGTATCATCTGTTTTTTGTAGGTCCACAAAGGTAACATGAGTCTCTATATTTCTGGCGCTCCTTTTCTCAATTACTTGTTTAAGACAAAAAACATTACCACTACAAGATCTGCCTGCACGAAACCCACTTTGCTCTTCTTCTTGTTCATCAAAATCATTCTCTATTAGATTTCTAAGAATCCTACCGTACAATCTACTTAGAGTACTGGTTACTGAAATTCCTCTGTAATTGTTGCAATACAGCTTGTTTCCTTTTTTATGTATTGAGGATATGAATGCAATTTTCCAATCATCAGGTACTGGATGTCCGTTTATGCATTGATTGATAATATATGTGAGATTTTCGAGTAGTTTCTCTGATCCATATTTGAGCATTTAACATATATTCCCCCAGGTCCGCTAGCTTTTCCGGATTTAAGCTGTTTAATACTATTTCTTATCATTTCTTTTTTGATGATTACTTCCTCTCCATGTACTTCTATGTCTTTCCTCGGAGAGGCTGCCAGATATTCGGGTCTCCTCTCCTGCAGCAGTCCCTTATAGTGTTCTGTCCATTGTTCTGGTTTGATGATCTGGATGTTTACTTTTTCTTTTGTTGGGTTTTTTACTGTAGAAATGAATTTCCATACTTCAGAACTCTGCCCACCTCCTGCGTGTGTATTTATATCGTGGCATTTGCGCTCAAACATTTCAATATTTTCTGTGCGTATCAAATTTCTTAGCTGTCTTCTGGTATGCCTGTAGATTTCTAGGTCTCTTTGCTCCTTAGTACTGAGCCATTTCAAGTATGTGCGTTTTTTCTCCTTGACCGTTTCCTGTATTTCTTCCGTCCACCACATCTTATTGTTATTTCTATTATCTTGGTATCCAACAGCTTCTTTGCTTGCTTCCTTTAAGCTTTTTACTATGTTTGTATATATCTCTTCAAATGAGTGATCTGTGTTTTTCATCTAATCGGTTCTGATACAATCTTTGAGTACTTTCGATTTCTAGACTTCTAAAGTTGTATTTTTGATTGTCTTCGATGCATTCTAGATTTTCATTTTCTCTAATACTTTCGTCCTTATTTGTTTTTCTCACAGGGAATAATATTTTTGCTTTTACCAAATGGTGGTCAGATTCACAGGTAACACCACGAAGTGTGCGCACATCATACCACTCCAGCTCCGAGTGTTGTCTACCTATAGCATAATCAATGATTGATCTAAGATTTCTTGTTGGCTGAATCCAGGTATACCGATTAATATCCTTATGTTTAAAAAAACCATTATTTATTTTTAGATTATGGGTTTCACACAATTGTATCAGTCTCAAGCCATTATCATTTGTGACTTCCTCTCCAAATGGTCGTACCACTTTGCTTTGGCTTTATCTACCAGTTCGACTATTAAAATCGCCAAGCATAATTATTTCCCTGGTATTGCCGATGTGGCCAATTAAAATGCGTTGGGTGACATTTTGTGACACTGTAATTAGAACAATAACAATTTGCCAATTTGTGACACTAAGAAAAATTACTGAATAATTAAAAAAATATCTGGAAGCAGAACTGTATTTTCCAGCTAGGTAAAACATTGATATGCCCGGTAACTTTTATACAGTGGAGAAGGGGGGGTTCAGAAATAAGAAAATTTTAAGTGCGCCACAGTGATTTAATACCAATGTTTTACAAAGAAGATCTTAAATAAAATATAGTTCAACTCAAACGTTGTAGCCAAACAATGAAACTCTACCTACTTCCGAGGCTTCCAGAGTATTTGTGTAATTAAAAAACCAAAAAAAAATTGATTAATAAACAAAATAAAATTCTAAAAGATTCCTAAATGAATCAAAATGACACAAATAGAAAGTTCCTTATAGGTAGATGCACATTTCCAACAGGTCTCAGTGTACCTACATTTGGGTCAGTAGTGTGAGACTCCATTATATAAATAATTGAAAAAAAAAACACTTCCAAAATCATTCTGTCATAGGGGAGATCCGACCAAATATCTGCTGTCATCATTCTACGTTGGTTAGAATGAGACAGACAGCAACCCAGTCCGAGATCTACCCCATGAGGCAAAACAGTGTAAAGAAACCGCAAAAAAAAAATAAACTCATCTCCCTTTTGTCTCTGCAAAGTTGGTTCACTGGATTGTACAAATAACGCAAAAATTTAGTTCATCTTGTGTATTTTAATTGGAAACTGGAGAATAATACCAAACAAGTCAGGGTCAAAATAGCAAGGCACTTTAAATAGGGCCAAAATAGCAAGGCACTTTAAATAGGGCCAAAATAGCAAGGCACTCCAAATTTCACAGCAGAAGTCGTATTAAATAAATGAAATGAAGGAAAACAAGTCAATTTAGTAAATACTCCACAAAATTGTGGTTATGACGTCATACCTTGCGTTTACATAAAATGTTAAATTGTACTGTAAAATTTATGGAAAAAAATTATATCTAAAAAAAATGGTTGCTTGCGTGAAATGACCTTGGTCCTTGATTATTTTATGAGTTGTTGGTGTTATATTAAACCTGAAGTGTTGCTCTCCGACATTCCTCCTGCGACTGCTGCTTTGGGTCCTGGTCCTGCCTACGCCCACCCTGAAGGTCTCTTAGCAAATGGTGCTAGGGCAGCACATGGTGAAAGCGTAAAAACCCTGTGGAAAATGAAATGTTTCAGTTTCCTGGAATTCGTCTATTTTGCACGAAGTTCCCCACACCGAGTAACTTAAATCAAGAACCCCATGTCGACTCAATAAAATAAAGTAGATTTAAACAGATGAACTAAAATAATCCTAACGTACCTTTCCCAGGGTTACAACTGGCTCGTCGATGGAACAGAACCTCGTTCCACAAGCACAACTGTTTCGTCGATGGAATGGACGGTGCTGTAACCAAAGGAGAAAACAATATATAGTTTTTATCCAAAACGTGGTTAAAAAAAAAATATAAAAACTCCAAAAATTCCCCACGTCTTTTGTCGAAAAAGTACATTTCACACGAAAAATAATTACAATTTGGGAGGCAAATATTATCTTGAAGAATCCCCAAATAATAAAAAAAATATAAAAAAAAATCGAACTTACCACTGTTCTTTCCGTAGGAATGGCGTACGTCGCCTTTTAATCCCTCTCAAAGGGTGTGAGCGTCACTTAAGATTCGCCTAAACAACGACGGCTCACAGTTATACCGTCTTTGGTATAATCTGCAACTACTGCAGTGCCATTAAGTGCCAATAACCACAAAAACAATGGCGACACCAATAGACGGCCACCAGCCCAGCCAAAATTCTTTAGGCCAACAAGACACTTTGTCGAGAACACAAAAAAAATGAAGTTGCCGGAAACCGTTCGTAGATCTGGTGGGGACAGTACACAGTACCAACCAAATTTTCCCGGTTAAATTCAAATAAGAATGCAAACGCATTTATAAAAAAATGCTCTCGCCGAAAAATCACTAACTCCGGTTTGCGAGACTGGAGAAAAAAAACCCGCGGTTTTCAAACTAACCAATGAGGAAATACATTAATACTGCTGTACCGGTCTACAGGGGGCAGCACCGACCAAGGGAATATCGAAAATACGTAAAACGCGCATTAAGGTGTTGTCGGATCTATTTCCACGGTTGAAATTTTTATAACAAGAACATCGAGACACCCTCCATACATAGACCGAACATTTGCCTACCGGACCCCTGCCAACATAGCAAGTAGGAGGAAAATAACCAGCCGGACTATAAGAAGCTCAGCATTGAAACCATCAACTGTAAATTCAATTACTGGAGATCAGAGCATGCAGCAAACCCAGGAATATTCGAACACTCAACCAATTCCCATATGAGTAAAGCTATACTAAGTGTAGAATTTAGTTGTATATTAGTTACAGTTTTAGTCAAAAGTTTCCTTTGCTCTTTATATATGTTTTCTCTAAGATTCATATGGTTTGACGCCATTTCTACATTAATAAAGTTGTTTCTGAACTTGAACCTAAAATACACATTGAACTACTGCTCAAACCCGGCCTAAGAGTGTTCAGATGTTAAGTTTGCTCCCCACTAGCTATCCCTACACAACCCTTCAATCCGACTGAGTTAGTTATTAACTTTATTTAACTATGATTATATATAAATTTATATAATATAAAAATACGATTTTGTTTATTCTTTTAATCCTGGTTTTTATTCCTCGTTTATCTCCCATTTACAAAAGTGCATAACTCGTATTTATTTTATCCTTATCAAATTAATAAAGATATCAAAGTGGGCCAATATCCTCGAAAATAAACATAAGCGAATGAAATGTTCATCTAAATGTTTTCTTCCTGTTACTGAAACCATTTGTGATGCGGCAACGCCACCATTCCCCAGCAGAACAGCTGTTTATTTTCATGAACGTCAAAGAAAACCACGAAATTCCACAGATAAACAAAACAATCAAAAGTTTTTATGTAATTTTTCCCGAAACCTGTGATCTCAAGTTCCAATTACGATGCCCAAATAATACGATGTGCGCAGTGTCCACAGTAATTCGATGGAATGCCTCCTTTATCAGGTAACTTTCTGGACACTATATAACCTCCAAACCTAGCTCTATAAAATACCCTTAATTTGTGTACAGAAAGACGAGTCGAAGAGCCTTGATTATTTACCTAAATAAAACAAATATGTAACGTTGCCTTAAACGTAAAAATGACACGTTACACCGATTTTACTGATAGTCTCATCAAGTTGGTCGAAGAACATTTGTTTTATAGCTACCGTTTCGTCATTTGATGGTGCGTAGGCTGCTATTATGCTTATATTGTGTCCAAGCATCTTCATGTTAACTCGAAGTAAGTTTTCGTTAATGCACTCGTAGTCTGTAATCTTATGTTTGAGGTTTTTCTTTATTAATAAGGATACCCCTCTGGCTGCTCTCCGTTCTCTTGGGACTCCAGTGAATAAGTGAACAAAGTTACCGACACTACTTGTACTTGTTCCTTTCTTTTTTGTCTCTGTAAGTGCAATAATGTCTATCTTACTATTCTGCACTTCGGTTGCAATAATGTCCAACTTTTGGTTTATTCCCTGTACGTTCCATGTAGCTATATTCAGAGTCCTTTGTCTTTGCTTTTTTCGTCTTTGAGAGTTTCCGTCCAGTGCTCCGAGGCTTTGTTTCGGCGTTTTGGTAATATCTTTGTTTTAAAAGTATTAGAGAACCAGTCTAATGCTGAGGCATCCCCTACTTGGAGGACCAGGATTTTTATCAAGGTTTTTCTCCTCCAGCCTTTGACGATCCAACGCCATACTGACAGACTAAATGATTTACAAGCTATTATTAAAGATCCAAATTTTTTGCCTAATTATGCAGATGATGCCAATGCAATAATACCAATTTATCGCGGTGAAAACATCAATGAAAAATGTATCGAAGTACTAGATAGAGTATCTGAATACTGTTTTCACAACCAGCTGATTATGAACACAGAAAAGACAAAGGCAGTTGTTGTCTTTAATATTGACATTTATATTCCTAAAAACATTACCGTTGAAGGTGATAAACTAAATTTTGAAAATAACGCTAAGGTATTGGGAGTGAGTCTTGATAAGGATCTAAACTTCTTTGCACATATAAGAAAATTATGCAAAAAACTCGCCGAAAACTCGATTAGAGTATTGTGTGGAACACTAAGGCATATTTTACTCACAATTAAATATAGCAAAAACGGGTTATTCGATTATTGATAGGAATTCAACATAACGCATCTTGTACATGTCATTTTACGGATCACAACCTATTAACTGTTGTAGGGTCTATGTGTTGGAGTGCCTGCTGTACTTAAAAAAAACTCACTTCTTTTTAGCAAATATGAATGCACTAGAAAGTTTGATACCAGATATAAAGAAAACATGTATATATTCCCAAAACATGGATTAAGCTATCAAGTTTTTTAATAAACTTCCCAACAGGCTAAAAAGTATCCAAAGCTACCAACTTTATAAAAATGAGTGCTTCAAATTAATTAATTTATTTATTTTATTTATTTATTTCAACAGTATCTACAGCAAAAAGGCAATTACAGACACTTACTTACATTTAAAAAAAAAGATTTTATACAATACGTCGGTAGGTGGTGCTTTTTACTCATTGGGCGTCGACCGGTGAGATACCACCATGCCAGAAGTGAGTAGCGCTAAGTGGTATCACCACGTTCCGCTACTGCGCTGGCAGTCCGGTTCCAACAATGAGTAACAGATAGTATGATGGCGCTTCCAGGATCAAAATATTCCGGAGGTAAAATACCCGACCACTCGGATCTCCGGGCGTCGGGTGATCCTGGGGGTCCTTCATGCAAAGATATTAAAAGAAGACCAAAAACTCAACTCAGAATTGATTTTAGCAATATAAGAGGATTAAGTACCAACATGAATTCAGTTCACCAACATCTTGAAGAACAAAGACCTGACATCCTTGTTCTCACTGAAACTAAAATCAGTTCTGCAACACCTATTGTGAACTATCTTTATCCCGGCTATGACCTACACCACCGATTTCGACATAATTTTGGGATCTGTGTGTACATTAAAAATGACCTTTCATGTCATCGAGAAGAGAAGCTAGAACCAGCGAACCTCGATATCATATGGCTGAAATTCACCTCACAGTCATCGACCAAGTTCATTTGCTGCCTCTACCGACCGCCAAGTAACACCGAGTATCAAAACTTTTTTGCGACATTATCCGAAAACTGTGATAATATACAGTCTAACTATCCACTTGCGCAAATTGTTTTTTTAGGCGATTTCAACGTCCACAATATACCCTGGCTAAAACACCACAACAAAACAGATAATGAAGGCAGGGAAGCAGAAGCTTTTGCCATAAGTTGTGGTCTAACGCAGCTTGTCGATGAACCTACCCGTATCTCAGAAAGGGGTGAATTTGCAGCGCTTTTAGACTTGTTCCTAACTACAAATCCTGACTTGTACACAATTCAAGTAGAGCCCCCACTTGGTTCATCCGATCATAAACTTATAAGAACAAAGTGCGAAATGTTCATACCGCCAAGCCAACAATCACTTCCTCGTAAAATGTGGCACTATAAATCGGCAAAATGGAATGACCTTAAACAGTTTTACCTGGATTTTCCATGGCAAGAAGTTTGCTTTAAAACAGCTGATCCCACTATTTGCTGTAATGAAATAACAAAAGTAATCTTATCTGGAATGGATGCATATATCCCACATACAATAAAAAGCAGAGCTAATGCAAAACCTTGGTTCAACAGCCAGTGTCAAACGGCTGTACAGAAAAAACACAGAGCATATAACCTTTGGAAACGACAACAAACCGCTCAAAACCACACAGAATTTATAGAAGCCAGAAATAGTTGCAAAATTACTATTGACGCCGCGAAAGAAACATACAATCAAATAATAAAAAACAGGTTGCTGAATTGTCCAAGTAGTTCTAGGTCCTTTTGGTCTCTTGCAAAAGCCGTTGGATCAAACTTCACCAAGTCATCCATACCACCACTTACAGATAAAAATACTCACTCAGCCACAACATCAGAGGAAAAAGCCAATATGCTGGCCAAAATCTTTTCCTCCAACTCAAACCTAACAGTGCCAAATGGAAAAAGGTACCCTTTTGTCACAGAGAAATACGAAAATCCCTTAAAAAGTTGGATACAAACAAAGCAATGGGTCTAGATGGCATTCCCGCGATAGTACTCAAAAATTGTGCTAACGAACTCACCCCAACTTTCGCTAAATTATTCAATTTATCTTACAGGCAAGGAGTATATCCATCATCATGGAAGTCTGCCGCAGTACAACCTATTCCAAAGAAAGGAAAAAAGACCGATCCGTTAAACTATAGACCAATTGCTCTACTTCCGGTGATATCAAAAGTAATGGAAAGAGTTGTGAACAATCACCTAACCAAGTACTTGGAAAAGTACAAACTTATCAACGACAAGCAATACGGATTTCGAAAATATAGGTCAACTGGCGATTTACTTACATACGTCACTCATTTATGGCAAAAAGCGATTGAGTTACGGGGCGAAACAAGAACAATTGCCTTAGATATATCAAAAGCATTCGATAAAGTCTGGCATGAAAATCTGCTCAACAAGCTTAAAGCAATGGGATTGTCGCCGAAACTTTGCACTTGGTTTGAAAGTTACCTTAAGGATAGATCCATTTATGTTGCACTGGATGGCCGGAACTCCAACTCTTACCAAATAAATGCTGGTGTGCCACAGGGAGCAATCCTTTCGCCAACACTTTTTCTGATTTACATAAATGACCTCATAGATAAAACAGTAAATCCACTTTATTGCTTTGCAGATGATGGCAATGTAGTCTCCTCAGTCATACCACCCACTCAGTGTCTATCCGCACGTGAATTCCATCATCTTAGACAAACTCAAATATCGCAGATAAATAACGACCTGGAGATAATAGAGGACTGGGGCAACAAAAACCTTGTACAGTTCAACGCGCAGAAAACCCAAGCAGCCCTGTTTTCAAAAAAGACCAGCACCGGTGAGCCAAACATCATGCTATCTGGAAGTGCTGTCACATTGCAGAGCCAGTTGAACATCTTAGGAGTCACTGCGGAGACCAACATGTCTTGGCACAGTCACGTGGCAGATATAGCTAAAAGGGCGTCCCAAAAGCTTGGGGTGCTATTTCGTACAAGACATCTGTATACACCAAGCCAACTGCTGACACTCTACAAAGCCCAGATTCGACCAACTATGGAGTACTGCTCACATATATGGAGTGCAGCACCCAAACATACCTTAATGCTTTTGAACACCGTGCAAAAACGAGCTATCAAGCTGATCAATGACCCCGCACTTACCCGTAGTTTGGATAGTCTCGAACATCGAAGAACTGTGGGCGATCTATCTCTCTTCTACAGGTATTATCACGGAAAATGCTCTGAAGAGTTGGCACGTATGATCCCCCCGGGAGTAGCACCTACTAGGCGAACACGTCAAACAGACGGTAACCATCAATTTACTGTCAAAATAGAGGCACCAAGAACTTCATTATATCAGAATTCATATCTCTGGAGAACAGCATCGCTGTGGAATAAACTCCCTGCGACAGTTTTCCCTGCAGGTTACAACCTGAACCGTTTCAAAACCAACACACACCAACATTTCCGCGCACTGGCCGCTTCTCGAGCGTGATAGGGACCACCTTGCGAGTGCGCTTAAAAAAAAACGTCACTTCTACAGATGATAAATAACAAACAAATCAAATTACATAATTACTTATTGATTAACTACTGCGCACTTTTTTATCTATATTTTTTTTGAATTTCTTATAGCTAACATTGTCAATATCAACATCTGAAGCATACTTGTTAAATAAGTTTTTGACCTTGAATTGATTCGATTTATGGCAAATGGAAGTTGTTCAACTATATTAGGACAATCAACATCCCCTTTGAGAATTCTGTACATTGTTGTTAAAAAAATTTTAGTTCTTCTTTGGTTTAGTGATAATCTATCAAACATTTTTAATAAGATGTTGTTGTCACAACCTCTTTGTGGATAAATCCCAAACTTTCTAAAGTGCATGGCTTTTAAAAATTTTCGCTGAACTCCCTCAATCATACCAATCCAAATGTCATATTGGGGGGACCAGATAACACTTCCATATTCCAGTATTGGTAATACCAGACTGTCAAATAAGCATATGCTTACGTCTATGTTAAAACTTTTAGTATTTCTACAAATAAACCCAGCAACTTTCTGGGCACTCCCAATTTTAGAAATAATATGTGATGAAAATGAAAGATTAGCATCGAAGGTTACACCTAGGTCTTTTTGTTCAGATACACGCTCTAGGTTCTCATTATTTATTGTATAATCAAATTCGATTAAGTTTCTGTTACGACTAAATGACAAACAAAAGCATTTACCCAAATTTAAGTTAAAACCATTTTCCTGGCAATATAGAGCTGTGTCCTAAAATTCACTTTGGAGTGTTTCAGAATCCTCCAATGAGAAAACCTCCACAAACAATTTAAAATCATCGGCAAATGCCAATGATTCCACATTTTTTACCTTAGAAATAATTTTGTTGAAGGCAATAATAAAAAGAAGTGGTCCGAGATTAGACCCTTAGGGCACACCAGAAGAACTTATATAAATAGTAGACCTGCTACCTTTTAATTCCATGAACTGATATCTTTTACTTGTGCTAGTTCCCAAATAAGATTGTATTAAGTTAGTTAGGTATGGAGAAACATCCATTCCAGTTAGTCCATCCAAGATAGTGCTGTGACTTACTTTATCAAAAGCCCTTTCCAAATCTGTATAAATAACATCAACTTGACTTTTTCTGTTTAAAGCCTCATGTACGTATTAAGAGAAAATTGTTAGATTTGTAAAACTAGATCCCTTGGGTAAGATGCCATGCTGTCTGGGAGATAGTTTATTTGACACTTCTGCAAAAAATCTGTCAAATATTATGATTTCGAAAATTTTTGAGATTGCGCATACTATTGTTATAGGCCGATAGCTCTCAATTTTTTGTCTTGGACCACTGTTATGAATGGGTATAACTTTGCTAAGCTTCCATTTATCTGGAAAAGTTGACGTTTTAAGTATGATATTAAATAAAATTTGCAAAGGAACAAGCAAAAACTCTTTACACCCTTTTAATATAAAAGCAGGAATACCATCATGTCCAATAGACTTATTGGATTTTAGTTTATTAATAGCTTTTTCTATCTCTAAAATGGATATATCTTTCTCACAAAAGTAGGATTTAAATTTATTTGTTGGGGTGAGATTAATATTGTTATTGTCAATATCTAAAAAAGTAACAACCTATCACAAAAGTTTGATGTAACTACGTCACTGTTGTCATTAATGACATTATCATTTTCTATAAAAACGGACCCAAAGTAAGTTGCAAAGCCATTAGCAATATTTTTTGCACTAGCAAATGTTTCATTCTCAAATTTCATTTCATCAGGCATGTCAGGACTGTCTTTGAGACTTTTGAGAAATGACCAGAAGAGTTTCGGGTTAGATTTTAAACTAGCTTCAATTTCCAACAAATATTTAGTATGAGCATTTTTTATCTTATTCTTAATTAATACTCTTAATTTATTAAATCTGGTTTTCCAAAATTGCGACTTATATTTACGTGACTTAGTAAAACAGTTGTGCTTTTGTTTTAATAGCTTTATGATTTCATTAATAAACCAAATTGGATATTTTTTATTTTTTTGAGTCGTTTTAGGTACACATTTATCAAATAAATTATAAATTATTTTGTAAAAAGCATCAATAGCCAAATCTGCGTTCCTAAATTTATTTAATTCATTCCAGTTTTGTTGCCTGAAAAGCTCATACATAAGAAAATTAGCTTTTTTAAAATTGTATTTAGTTGTAGGTATCAATTTGCAGTTCTTTTGAGATATTTTTGCTGACATTATCTAAACATGGATAGTGTTTGTCAATTGGTAAGAGCGATTCATCAGCTTTCTTAACTAAAACATTATCAAACGAGCCAACAACAAGGTCAAGCAGTACATTATTGTCATTTGTAATATTATTAAATTGGCAAAGATTGTTAAATGCTAGAAAGGATCTTAAACTGTTTACTGTATTATGACTTGACGACTCATTAATGTAACCTGAAATATTAAAATCTCCTATAATAATAATATTTGAGTTTAACTTATTAACTAAATTTACCTCAATTTTTTCAAAGAATCTTTCATATACATCAAGACAACTATCAGGTACAAAATACACCAAAACCAAAAATAAAAACACATTATTTGTCAGATTGATCTGTACACAGATTGCCTCCTCATTGTCATCAAATATTTTTTTCTCTAAAACACTAAAACTATTTTTTAAAGCTAAAAAGACCCCCCCACCTTGTTTTTTTCCTGTAAGTAAACTATTTCTGTCTTTTCTTAATGTGATCCTGTCATCAATGCAAAATTCGGAAGTATAAATGCTCTCATTGAGCCATGTCTCTGTTAGAGCAATAACATCATAGTCGTTATTTACCAGGTTTAATCTAAGAATATCCAGTTTAGTCTTAACCCCGCGACAGTTTTGATAATATAGAGAAATATCATCAATGCTGTCTTTAACTATGGATCGGTTGCATTTATCTGAGCTAGCTGAAAATTTTCTAAGCTTATAGTCGATTCAGGAGATAATATATCTGTTGCTACAAAACTTGTATTTAAGTCGTAATTTTTTAGGCTTAGATTAGTAGATTCGGGAGATAATAAATTAATTTCTAAAAGACTTGTATCTAAGTCAGACCGAACTTCAAGTCTGTCATCAATATAGTCAAAAATAGGCATATCATTGCAACTTTTATTTGCGGCTGAAAAGTTCTCTTGTAGATTAATTTGCAATATAGATGCAATTATAATGAATTTGTGATGTTATGGTTTATTTTTTATTTTCAGTTGTTAGCGCACACGCTAAGTTTTCGTAAATTCTCTAATATTCAAAAAACACACATATGTATGCCTGCGCATGGGGGTACACAAAGCGCACGCGCGCGAGAATAAGGGAGACCGAAATAAATGGCGTAAGCAAGCAGATCGCTTTTCTTCAAAACTTTCAAATTTTACCAATAAACTTTTCTCCGATTTGTGACATATTTATCAAAAACTGATTCTTCCAAGTGTAGTGGTTGTAGTGGTAGCCAAGAAGAAGATCTGGGGCCCCAGTGGAGACTACAATTCGGCGTTTCTACGGTGAGTACCCCTTATTAATGCATTTGCGTGTACCAGCAATATAACCTATGGATAAATTTTTAAACACGCGACCAAAATTCATTTAAATTGTGTTGTACACTGCTTTCTTCGGCAAGCTTTGTACAGTCCTCTTGCGCTATCGAAATTATCTCTTTTTTCATACGCAGTGTGAATTAGAACTATGTCCGTCGACCCGCATAAAATCAAAACATTTCTAAAAATTAAGCCGCCATTACAATCCATTTATTTTAGGATCATCGTCATAAATCACTTCGTGTCGTCGGCCGTGGGGGGATCGGACATCAACGCGACCGCGATATTTTGTCATTGAGCAAAATTATTTAAGAAAAGCCGGACCTGTCCCTCATCCCCCTCCGATTTTCTTGATTTTTTGTGGAAACATTACCTACCGGGAGAATAGACAAAAGCCAAAATATTGGCTTTCAAAAAAATTTATTGGCTAGGATATAGCCATTTTTCTGTTTTTCATACATTTTTGACATGATTTTGGGTATTTTCTATAATTCAGAAGTTTTTTGCAGTAAAATGTTGAAAATTGGTAAATTGATGTAGAAGTGATCAGAGAACAAGAATGTGGTCAATAATTTGACCTAGGACAAATTTCCACAAAAATGATGGCCAAAACCCCTAAAATTTACAGAAAAATACCCATTTCTTGGGGAAACGTTAAAAATTTTTTTTTTTAAATTTTTTGAATTCGACTTTCAGAAAAAGGATCAGCGAATCTAATGAGCCCGTACTCATATTTTTCGGATAATCGTTTAGGAAATACATGGTTTCAAAATTGGAAGTTGTTTTTGTAGGCGGTAAATATTAAGATTTTTGACCGAATAAGACAATCTTCGACTTATAAGATCTATTTTGTGTGAGCGAGACATGTAGCTACCTGAAAAAAAGTAAAAAAATGCAAACCCGTCAAACGCGCTGGGTGATTTAGCTATATTAGGCCAGTCATTAAAGCGAAAAAAAGACCCCCAGCTTGCAAAAAGTGGTAGTCACGATTTTGACATGTTATGTTGTTCACATTGGAGTTCTAAAAGAAAATTTAAGTTTTTGACTTGGGTGGGGCGGTTTCCTCCCGCCCCCACCGTCTTGGATTTAGTGTGCACAAAAACCTTTTTTTAAATTACTTGGTCCCTGCACATTTTAGAAAATAAAGTTTTAGACAAAAGTTGAACACAATAAAATTTCTTGCAAAACGCTATTGTAGTAAAGTTTTTTGTCAGACGAATGGTTTTCGAGTTATGACGCTAAACATTTCTCCCCCTTTTTGGATTTTAAACAGTTTTTTTATTTAGTGGCCTTGAAAATTGCTTATTTTTGGGAAAATCTGTTATAACATAAAATAAAGACCAACTAATAGCCAATTAAATGGCCTATGGATGCCAATTAAGTGCTAAACGTGGACTTGGCCCACTTAGGTGATACAACGTTTAAAAGATAATTTACTTTTCTACAATAAAGTTCATTACATACTTTCTGTAAAATGCTTACCTTTTTAGAAAATTACATAAAACTGAATAATTTCGGTTTATTTTGCATATACTATGGAAATACATAGGAAACGGGTGTACTGCCAACACTTCAGAGTTCGTATCTCAGCAAGGGTACTACCCAGATGAACTTAGTGATATATTATTTTATTGGCTATTAGTTGGTTTTTATTTTACGTTATTACAGACTTTCTCAAAAATAAGCAGTTTCGAAGTTAAAGGCCACTAAAAAAAATTGGTCAAAATCCAAAGTAGAGGCGAAATGTTTAGCATGACGCTAAATATATAACTCAAAAACCATTCGTCTGACAAAAAAATTTATAAAAGCGTTTTTGTAGCGAATTTTAACATCTTCAACTTGTTCAAAACTTTCTTTTCTTAAACGTACAGTAACCAAGTAATTTAAAAAAAACCCTGTTTGTGCACACTAAATCCAAGATGGCGGGGGAGGGGGGGCGGCCCCCCACAAAGTCGAAAATTCAAATTTGTTTTTAGGAGTCCAATGTCAATGTCATATGTCAAAATCGCGACGACAACACCTTTTGCAAGCTGGAGGTCTTTTTTTCGCTTTAATGACTGGTCTAATATAGCGAAATCACCCAGTGCGTTTGACGGGTTTGCATTTTTACAAGCTTTTATTTAACTTCACCTGTATGTATGTATGTATGTAATCAAATCTTGCAACTCATTTTTGAAGAACTTCCAAACATCCGATGGACTTAAAATTTCGCATAGCGTCTTAGTTCCGGTGACAATACAATAATATGGTTTCATCGGGTACCTACCTCCCCCCTAACGTGGGGGGTGGAGAGGGGGTAAAACTTTAGTTTGTCCGATTTCAACCAAAATTGGTATCTGGGGGTTTCTGAGGATGAGAATTACGAATTTTTGATCAGATTACAAAAATTCAATATGGCGGATTCCAAATGGAGGATTTAATGTCAACTTTTTCTGATTACTTTCAGCTGACTTCCACGTATCCGATTCACTTCAAATTTTGCATACCGTTATAGTTCCGATGACAATCCAATAATGTGGTATCACTGACTGCCTACCTCACCCCTAACCTGTTGGGCGGAGAGGGGGTAAAATTTTAGCTTGTTGGATTTCCACCAAAATTGGTATCTAGGGGTTTTTGAGGATGAGGATTACGAATTTTTGATCAGATTACAAAAATTCAATATGGCGGATTCAAAATGGACGATTTAATGTCAAGTTTTTCTGATTACTTTCCACTGACTTCCACGTATCCGATTAACTTCAAATTTCACATACCGTTATAGTTTCGATGACAATCCAATAATGTGGTATCACTGACTGCTTACCTCCCCCCTAACGTGGAGGGCGGAGAGGGGGTAAAATTTTAGTTAGTCGGATTTCCACCAAAATTGGTATCTGGGGGTTTTTAAGGATGCGGATTACGAATTTTTGATCAGATTACAAAAATTCAATATGGTGGATTCAAAATGGACGATTTAATAACGAGTTTTTCTGATTACTTTCAACTGACTTCCACGTAGGTATCTGATTGATTTCAAAATTCACATGCTCTCCCACTAAAAAGTGGGGGGGGGGGCGTAGAAGAGGTAAGGCTTTAGTTTGTTCGATCTCGACCAAAATTAGAAATGCATAGACTTAGACAAATCTAAAAATTAAAAAATAAATTTAGAAAAAAAAACTTTTTGAAAACAAGCTTTTATAAAATGGACTAAAAAGCATAACATAATTTGTTGAGTGTTCTGATATCATAATAATAAAAGCGATGGGCGTATTAAAGGAAATTTACCCGTTTTTGTTTTAGCCTTGTTAACTCGAAGTTTAGTGAAAATCCAAATTCATTATATTATAGCAGAGAAATGTAAGGGTAGATAATTTAACCCAACCCAACCCAACCCTACTCCAGCTATCCTTACATTTGTCTGATATGGATGGACATTAGCCTGCTTCATATTAGGCAGATCATCCGCGACCGGCAGTGTGTCGATTTATTTTGTCACATTGAAAAAGAAGAGTCGGCGCATCATCGGTTGTAGACGATCCACCAAATGCGCATGGAAAGGCATTTACCTACTATGATATCAGAACACTCAAAAAATTATTTTATGCTTTTTAGTCCATTTTATAAAAGCTTGTTTTCAAAAAGTTTTTTTTTCTAAATTTATTTACTTTTTTTTTAAGTAGCTACCTGTGTCGCTCACACAAAATTAGTCGAAGATTGTCTTATTGGGTCAAAAATCTCAATTTTTACCGCGAACAAAAAAAACTTCCAATTTTAAAACAATGTATTTCCTAAACGATTTATCCGAAAAACATGAATAAATGCTCATTAGATTCGCTAATTCTTTATCTGTAAGACGCATTTAAAAAATTTACAGAAGTTTCCCCAAGAAAAAAATGAAATTTTTCTGTAAATTTTAGGGGTTTTGGCAACCAATTTTTGTGAAAATTTGTCCTAGGTCAAATTATTGACCACATTCTTGTTCTCTGATCACTTCTACATCAATGTACCAATTTTCAACATTTTACTGCAAAAAACTTCTGAATTATAGAAAATACCCAAAATCATGTCAAAAATTTATGAAAAACAGAAAAATGGCTATATCCTAGCCAATACATTTTTTTGAAAGCCAATATTTTGGCTTTTGTCTATTCTCTAGGTAGGTAATGTTCCCACAAAAAATCAAGAAAATCGGAGGGGGTGAGGGACAGGTCCGGCTTTTCTTAAATAATTTTGCTCATTCACAATTCGAACGTAGCAGCTCGGGAAGTCGACCGATCCCTCGTCAGGCTATTTCAATTTTCAGCGTAAATATTTACGCAGGCCTTATCATAGGAGTACCTACTTGTGGATTTTACCATTTATATCGAATTCTAAGCAACTTATCAATCTTTAATAATGCATTTTATCGGCTATCAATAATTTCAAATCATATTGTACACACGTTATTATTATTAATTAATTATCAAAAAACTATCAATTTCACAAATGGCAAATTTAACAAAGCTTATTAAAAAGCGTGATGTTTTATAGCATAACGGAGTGCTATCGATACTCTCAGGATGCAAAAAAGGATTTATTGGCAAGGGAATAGTTCAGGGTTAGGTATAATGACTTAGAGGATTTATACGATAAATTTGGGCTTGCACATAACCAGGTTATCAAGGAACTTCCTGACGATTCAGACATTGAATATGAGCTCAAGATAAAATACAAAAGGATGTTCAAACATATTATTATTCTTGTAGTCATTTATACCCAAGTTTCCCCTGAAACTGATAGGGGCATCAGCCAGTATGTTTGCGTCGATCCAACCCCTCAGTTAAAGGAACTAGGGATACCAACATTTCATGTCTTGATGGAGAGCCTTTAAAATTACTTGCAGAGATACAAATATCGGAAAGTAACTATAAAATAGCCTACGATAAGTTGGTTAATCGTTATCAAAACAAACGATTTATTGCAAATAATGCACTCAGTGCGATTATGAAAGCTACCATAAAAAATGACTCGGCGAAAGAGTTACGTAATTTTCTCGATACATTTTCGGAATCCTTAGAAGTTCTAAAGGCGCTCTCTTTCGATGTTCAAAGTTGGGATTGCCTCCTTTCCTTTATTTTAATCGAAAAATTAGATGTACCCACACGTACTAGTTTTGAGATACACAATAAAGAGGAAATACCTACTTACGAGTCACTAATTAATTTTTTGGAAAATAAATGTAGGGCTTTGGAAACTCTTCAACATTTAAATCAGCCTAAACCCAAACCTACCTTTCAGTCGAATGCTAATAATAGCTTTTCAAAATATCAAAATAAACCATCAACACCATTTTCAGCATTAACCACTGACAATAATGTGACTAATGCGCGTATCAAATGTTTTCGGTACGGTTTGCCGCATGTCCTAAGCAAGTGTTCCAAATTCTTAGAATTATCACCTACTGATCGATTATCATTTATTAAACAACAAAAACTTTGCACGAATTGCATGCATCCCTCCCACGGGGTAGATTCGTGCACTTCAAAATATTCGTGTCGCACGTGCGCTTCCAATAGACACCATACGTTGCTTCATATCTCAAAAACTACTCAATAAGAAGTAACAAGTAGGGTGTCTACATCAAATTAAGATTCTCAATTACCATCGACAGCTAACAATTTTCATGTTTCGTTTTCTGGAAATATTTCTTCCATGCAAAGCACTTTTCTTTTAGCTACAGCCGTGGTAGAGATGCTGGACGGTTGTGGTAATTATCGGCCTGTTAGAATTATCATAGCTTCAGGATCACAAACTTCTTTCATTAGTGAAAAATGCCTTCGCCGCATTAATTTACCAAGACGTCAATATTCGACCGCAATTCACGGTCTTAATCAAATGACCTCCTTTACTTCAAAGGGCCTAGCACAGTGTCACATTAAACCTCAAGGGAAAACAGATCCGTTGCTATCTTTTCAAGCAATCGTTATTCCTAAGATGGGTTCAGATATGTTGAAGCTAGGCCTGTAGATGTGTGGTGTGAAATCTTTGCGCAGATTCTAAAAGAAGGCAGAGCCCTTGGACAACCTGGTCAACCAGCCGCAATCGAAACAATCTTTGGTTGGGTTATTTTAGGAAAAATTAACAGCTCTGTTCCTTCGCAAAAACGTCTTCTTATTTTACAAATTTCGAGGTTTCTCTAGAAGATATAATGCCTAAGTTCTGGGAGTTGGAGAATATCCCTTCCAAGCCCTTTTATCGCCTGACGATCAAAAGGCAGAAAATATCTTTTCTAAAACTGTTTCCAGTCTGTCTTCAGGCCAATTTATGGTAGATCTTTCTTTTAAGGACGGTGAACTTAATTTAGGGAATACTTACCCTCAAGCCCTTCGACGTTTTTTGCTATTTGAAAATCAACAAAATCCTAAATTATATTCTGCATATTCAGATTTCATTAAGGATTATGTAAATTCCAATCACATGTCATTAGTCTTACCTAACAGTCCAAAACCAGCATTAACTTGTTACCTTCCGCATCACTGTGTGCTTAAACCGGACAGTGTCAGGACTAATTTAAGAGTGGTCTGGGACTGTTCGGCAGTTGGACCAAAAAATATCAGTCTTAATCAAACACTTTTACCAGGACCAAAGCTTCAAAAAGTTATTGGTTCTTTACTTCTCACATTTCGATTAAAGCCTATCGCTTACATCTCAGACATTAAAATGATGTTTCGACAAGTTCTCGTCAGCCCAGATCATTGTCCTTTTCAAAGGATTTTGTGGCGATTTTTCCCGGAAGATCCAATTTCAGAATATGAGCTTAAAACTGTCACATTTGGCATGACTTGTTCGCCTTTTTTGGATATGCGCGTTCTAAAAGAACTCGCTGAACGCGAAAAAGAACGTTTTCCAAGAGCTAGTGAAATTCTTAAGTCCTCAATCTACATCGATGATATCCTGGGAACGAGCCCTTCCGTGTCCCATTCCTTTTACAGGGAACTTATCAATTTATTAAAATCTGGAGGCTTTGAGCTAAAGAAATGGGCCAGTAATTGCCCCGAACTGCTAGCTGCCTTACCCGACTCTGATTGTCAAATGCCGCTCTCCTTTGATAAAGACGAGCCTCATTTAATCAAAGTTTTAGGGCTTCAATGGCACCCAAAAAAGGATATCTTTACTTATCAATGTCAAATTAAAGAAAAGCCCTGCACAAAACGTTCAATCCTTTCTTACATCGGAACAATTTTTGATCCGTTGGGTTTATGCAACAATTATGGACTTCTAACACTGGATGGGACGATACTTCTCATCCAACGATCATAGATTCGTGGACTAATCTATACTCAGAATTTCCTCTTCTATCAAATTTTAAATTACCTAGACAAATCCATTTACCAAAAAATCAATCTGGTCAGATTCATGCATTTTGCGACGCCTCCATCAAGGGCTACGCAGGTGTAGTATATTTTGGAGTAGAAGAGGAAAACTTTAGCTAGACTTGAGCTTCTAGGCGCGGTCCTTCTAAGCGACTTAATTCAATTTGTAATGTCCACCTATTCAAATTAAATTATCTTTACCGATATCTATGCTTGGTGCGACTCACAAGTCGTTCTTCATTGAATAGCTTCGTCACCCTCACGTTGGCGTACTTTTGTTGCCAATCGAGTAAGCCGTATTCAGGAAATCGTGCCTTCCACTTCTTGGCATTACATTCCTTCGGCTCTTAACGCCGCAGGATGTGGTGGAATGCACCCTCGTTCTTATGGTTGCCCCCTCAAGATTGGCCAAATTTCAAAAAATCACAAACTATAGTTAACTGTTCTAGGTCGATATAGAAGAAAAACAAACCGTGTTAAACGCTTTTTTTGAAATCAATTTTCTTGACATTTTGCTTGACAAACTTTCGTCCCTTACCAAAATTCAAAAAATTATCTGTTACATAATCAGAATCTCTAAAAAGCTCATGGACCATTCTTATCATAAACCATCAAAAATCTCCGCAGATCTACAAGTTCTTTTTGCGCAGTTAGAAAGATTTACACCTGAGGAAATGCAAAACTCTTTATTGATTCTTATTAAACATGTACAGGGTGTTTATTTTTCACAAGTTAAATTACAACTTACCGAAAACAAGTCCATACTCAAAGCTTTTCGTAAACTTTTACCCTTTTTAGACCGTCAAGGTCTTATCAGAGTAGGAGGCAGATTTCAAAAAATCCGATCTTTTATCTTACGAGGCTAAACATCCGTTACTATTACCAAACAAACATAGATTGACTAATCTTATCATAGAACATACACATAGGCAATATCTCCATCCTGGTCCAAAAACATTGCATCACTTGCTTTTACAACAATTTTGGGTTTTATCTTGTCGAAACGCTATTCAGCGCACCTTATCTAGATGTCTGCAATGTATTTGCGGACCTTTTTCAGTTGTTCCTTATCGCTTTTGAGGTTCAAAGTCAATCATATCCTATGTCTGTGTATTTGTTTGTACAAGTGTCCGTTGCGTACACTTGGAACTTACAATGGATCTCTCCACAGGTTTCATCGCTGCCTTCCGTTGTTTTGTCGCAAGAAGAGGCACCGTTACGATTGCTAGAGCGACATGGGGAGTAACTTCTTGGGTTTTCGTAATCAACTTCTTGTCTATGCTAAACTGGCGTCTGAGACACTATCAATCAAATGGTATGTAGGGCTTCCTCTTAGTCCTCATTTTAATGGTCTTGCTGAGGCAGGAGTTAAGAGTTTTAAAAGTCACTTTGTTAGGGTAGTCGGTGAACAAAAATTAACCAACTCTCGTCCTCTTACTGCTCAGTCGTCGGATCCTAACGATATCCAACCCCTTACACCGGGGCATTTTTTGACGCTCGCACCTCTAAACTCGGGTATACCAGACCCAGACTTATCCTATCTGCCAATCAATCGACTGGCAACTTATCCAAAAGCTCAATGCGGATTTTTGGAAACGTTGTGCCCTGAAATATTTAAATACATTACAACAGAGCTATAAATGGTCAGATCCGTCTCCTGAAATAAAACTAAACAATCTAGTTCTTATTTCTAGTGAACTGAAATCGCCTTTAAATTGGCCGCTTGGCAGGGTAATAAATTTGCACCCTGGCGAAGACGGTCACGTCCGAATTACCACGATCAAAACAACAACAAGCACTTACAAGAGGTATTCTATTTTTAGAATTTATTTATTTTTAATTTTTATTTTTTTTAGGGTATCATATTTTCTTAACCTCATTAAGTTATAATTACTTAAATTTAAATTACCGGTAATTTCTATTCAATCTACACTAAACCATGTGTGTTTTTGCGGCGGATTATGTTAGCGCACACGCTAAGTTTTCGTAAATTCTCTAATATTCAAAAAACACACATATGTATGCCCGCGCATGGGGGTACACAAAGCGCACGCGCGCGAGATGAAGGGAGAACGAAATAAATGGCGTAAGCAAGCAGATCGCTTTTCTCCAAAACTTTCAAATTTTACCAATAAACTTTATCCGATTTGTGACATATTGTCACGAGGGGGTTTTATCGTGACGAACACAGTTTAAGTTATGTGTAATGCTTTTATTATAATACTTATATTTACTACTTACATTGTACTTAAATACATCTTGTCTACAAATCTTCTTGATACGCTTAACTTCTTATACTTGACTATCGTACTACTTGTTCACTATTAACTAAGCCTGGGCGTTAGGTTCTCAGCTTACAACTAACTGCTAAACTCTTTTGGAGATGCTTTTATTACAAACCGTTTGCCATTGATAGGATATCGAGATGTGTTTTGTTTCCTGTAAAAACATCATCGAAATCCCATTAACCGCGTTGTTTATAATAGTTCTGTATACAATTTATTACTTTTAATACAATTTGAACTATATACAGAAGTTCATTTCCTTAGAATGTTTAGGGTTAATGTGCACTTGCTTATGAACGTAACTTGTGTCATTTACTTAATAGGACATTATTTTGTATCCTGACACATCCCCATTGCTTTTAAAAAAATCTGTCCCCACAGATTGTCTACTAAACTATTTTTCCCAAAAAAAATATAACAGTCGTCTGTACCTAATAAATTATAAAAACTAATTAACTAAAATAATTGTCTATCCATCACCATGCTACTCGTTCCGATTGTTTTGCATTCTTCATGTGACGCAACCGCAGTGTTGCCGTGACGAATTTGTGGGTCTTGCACGCTGCCTTGAAAATGTTCAGATCTCGCTTTGTTGCCAACTGTCCTTATCTCGTTTTGACTTGTGCGGTCCATTCCCTCAGGAAGACCTGGATGGTAGCTCTTTTTTTCTGTTTGTAGTGTTTGATTTGGCGGCACGACTGGCGGGGGTTAAGAGTTGGCTCCTCCCGGTTTTTTATGCTTCGCTCCGGGTAGCTGTCTTGCCTTGTGGTATCGACTGTTGCCTTGTGGTATCGGCTGTTGCCTTGTGGTATCGGCTGTTGCCTTGTGGTATCGGCTGTTGTCTTGTGGTATCGGCTGTTGCCTTGTGTTATCGGCTGTTGCCTTGTGTTATCGGCTGTTGCCTTGTGGTATCGGCTGTTAGCTCTGTCTGGGTTGACTGCTTGGTGGGTTGGCTCTATGGCGATTTGTCTGCTGTACACCAGTGCTAATCGGCCCTGCTCACCACTTTTTCGTCTTTTGCATTACTTTGGTTGATCTTTTTGGCCGCTTTGCTAGGCCTTTTGTGACGTCTTGGTTATGTCAGGTTGTCGTCGTTCTTCCATGTCTTCTTTCTTCATGTTGGGAACGAGTAGAATAGGTGGATCTAAAAAATTAATGCACAGACGATGTTAGGACATAATAAATATTTACATATGTTTTCATTAAAAAGAGACAAAAATGAGAAAAAATAATTTAATTGTTCTCGGTTCATTTTAGAATTATTTATACCCTGGCAACCCTGCTTACTTAGCCTGCTTATACTTATATCATTCGATAACATTCGAAAAAATATGTTTAATTTAATACACCTTTGTTTATACATTCCACAATTTGTTTTATTATACATTCAAAACAATGTGTGCGTTTTGCACCTTTTAAGAACATTATAGAAATTATTTAATTAAGTTTAAAATATTATGTATGTCATACATATATTTTTTCTATGGTATACGCCCTTCATTATAATTTATTCCCCTTACATCTCTCAATCTCACCCCTGTGATTCATAAAAATTATTAACATTGTAATAATATACAATTATACTTGGCGATCTCTTCTATGTGGCAATTAGCTTGTCGGCAAATGGGTTAGCTCCTATCATTTACTATAATATTTCTTCAATAATCTTTTGGCGTAGACTTTGACATGAAATATCACGGTAAAAATGAGTTCTTCCATTTGCGGACTACGACGCGCAGTGCAGGTCGTAAACATTTATAAAAATTATTTATTATACAAAACTACCGGCATAGTATACGGTTATGTAATTTATGCGGTTTTTACAATTACATTAAGCACGTGTATAAATAAAATATACCGGCATTTAATTATACGACGAATTTTTTATTCGCCGGAGCCACAATTGACAATGTTTGCATTAACTTTTTCGCCGATTTGAAGGGAGAATAAATCTTTTTGTTCTTTCAATTCGATTTGAAACTTTGTGTGACCGTAGTTGATTACCATTTCGGGTGATTTTTCTTTTAAATTTAGTGACGCCGATTTTTTTGAATATTTTTTGAGAAGTTTTATACTTACATAGGTTAAAAACAAAAGCAGGGAAAGGCACGTGACACCGAATAATATGTCATATTCGTAGTGTATCTGTGTTGTGTTTAAAATATTTTGTGCGTTAGCAACTTGAACTGGTGATGCTGCCAGACTTACAATCGGATGATGAAAAAATAGGTATGCAGTCGACACTGAGAGCAGAAAATTCCATAGCAATTAAATTCCGTGAATACCCATACCGTATTTATCGCTGAAACCGTATGTTTGCGGTATGATAGTGTCCACTGAATTTTCAATTTGTTTTAATGTTGTCTCTGATGACGTCAAATTTAAATGTGGTATATTTAGTGTCCAATTTGAGTTAAGGCATTCTTGCATATCTTTATATGTAGGTTGCATGTGTTGCATTTTTGGTCTTAAAATAAATGATTTTAGATTTGACCAAACTGCAGGTATAATGTGAACTATGCTCGCCGTCTCCATTTTATTGTTACATGGGAATTTTTGTGGGATAATAATTTCTCCGGATGACTCTAACTGGCAATTGCATGGGATTTTAATTTTTAAAGCTCCTTTTTTGTTATAAACGTTTTTAGCTCGGTTTTTCCACTACCGCATGAAATATAGGTTTTTTCTTGCAGATGTGTAAGTATGTATGTTATGTCCCTGTATATTATCAGCAGAAAACCTAGGAATAAAACATAATTTGTCGTGATAAGGTCTACATAAGTGTAGCCCTGTACCTGAAATTTGTCTAATCTCTTCTTTTCCGTAATTATTTTTTGAGACAGCGATGTACAATGCCTGGTGTGGTATTGTACATGTTTGATTGAACCATGCGAAGGGTGTGGTGGTCAGTTCATAAAGGTCCACTTTTGTCTGTGTTGTATAATCGGTATTTTAATGTGAATAAAAATTTTATTTTCCGTGATGCTGCAGTCGCATATTGGAAGTTCGTAAAATTTTGAAATTTTTTCTTTTGAAATTGCCAAACCTTGATTTGACGAATAGATTTGTTTTTCCAGATTATCTAAATCCTTTCGTAAAACCTCTGGATTGACTATTTCAATAGGGATTTTTCTTGCTTTGCATGATTCAATAATTTTTTGTTTTCTTAGTGCGCGAGTTAGAGATATTATTCGCCTTAAATTTTGATACTGATTGACCAGAGACGTGCTAGCAAAACTTTCTTCATCCCTCAGGATTACTTTAACCTCTTTATTTAAAGTTGAAACTTTTGAGTCGATAAATTTTATTTTACGTTCTGTATCTTTAAAAGTAACGCCAATTTTTGTCGTGTAATCGGAAAAATGTTTTGACTGTTCCCCGATACTGAGAAGGGTTTCGCCTAGCCCTTTACTGATTGTGTTAAGTTGCCTTTTTACTGTTTCGTCATCCTCAGAAATTATATCGAGTTTTTCTTCGGTCGCGACCCCACAACACCAATTTAGAGCGTCTCCGATGAAGCCTAGTGCCCTTTTGGCCTTAAATTTTGTTTAGATTTTTGTGTCCTCATCGAAGATGCGCCCCAGTTACCGTTTAACAAATCGAATTCTTTTTTAAATGCCTTCCCTAACTCATGTGTGTGTGATACCAAGTTACAATTGTCGCCATATGACTCGCAGATATATCTTGGTAACTCTGGTTCTGTCATGATCTTTTCTGACCAGTCCATTTTATATGTAATCGGAATCGTAGCTTCGTATGCTACACTTTGCGGTAGTGCCTTCCAAAATGCTCCGGCACTGACTTCTACTAGGTAGGATTGGTTGTTTTCGGCTTCTGTGACCTTAATTGCTATGACGCACAATATGAAGTTCCATCTAAAAAAATTCTTTGCAAATATATGTTATTTACATGCCTTTATATGTGTTTAAAAAATTAAATGTCTCTTTTTAAAATTAAAATTTATTTTAATAAAATAATAAATAATAGCATTCATAGCGTTTGGCTACGATATTTATTTTGCATTTTATTTGTTTTATTGCCGTCTGTTCCTTGTTAGCAAAATATTAAAAGTTATCAAAATAAAGTTGTGGTTTATTTCCACAACATCTTAATTTATTTTAAAAAATACTTGAATTATTTATAAAGTTTTGATCATTAATATAAATGTTTAACGAAAAATATTAAGCTTCTAAGTGTTTTTAAAACAACCGACTTGGATATTATTAAACAAACTCCGAGTTGTCTCAACCAGTTTAATCAAAATTTTTATATTCCTTAAATGTTTTTACAACAATTTATCTAATTAGTTGATACTTATAAGTTAAATATTTCAATAATTTTTAACTTATTTTTAAACTTTGCGGGAGTGTTATCCCAACATTTAATTTAATTTATTATTATTACTACCTAATTGTTTTCTAAACTTAGGTTGGTGAACACTAATTAGTCGGTCGTTTACCATTGATATTATATTTCCTATAAACAGTTTATATTTAAATAGATAAAGTTTTCAAAGCGGTCGTTGCTTGACACTTTGTTATATTATCTGGTGTAGTGTTTTAATAACATGATACCGTACACCTCCTAATCGGTTTTTAATTGTTTTATTTATACTTGCACTGAAAATAAAAAATAAAAATCTAATTTAATTATAGGTAGGTATCTTTTTTAAAAATTAAATTTTGCATTGAACAAAAATGTATTTTTCACTTCACTAAAATAGCGTCCTTTATTTTATTTCACTTCACTTTAAATAGTGTCTTTATATACAGGGGAATATTTGTGACACAAGGTCTTGTTATAAGGGCTTTGCCCTAAGGGCCTTGCCATAAGGGCCTTAAAAAAAATTTTTTGGGCAGCGTAATTTTCTGTCACTGGGACTACTTCCGGTGTCCATGGGTCATAGTAAGGTAGCATCCTGCTGACAGGAACCACTTCTTTTTTGCGTTTGTTTGATGGTCCTTTTCTTATTTCGTAATCCACATCCGACATTCTGCGGGTAACGTAATATGGGCCGAACCATCTGAGCAATAATTTTTCGCTTCTTTCTACTTTTCTGACGGGAGTAAAAACTTTCACTTTCTCGCCTTCTTCATATTCTACGTGTCTGTGTTTTGCGTCATAGTGAATTTTGTCTTTTTGCTGCTGATTTTTTATATTTTTTGCTGCGGTATTTCAAACTGCGAGTGCCCGGTTTCGGATTTATTCCGTGTTACTCGGTGGTGGACTCATCATGATATTTGCTTCTATAGGTAATATTGGTTCCCTACCATAGACAAGCATAAATGGCGAGTACTGAGTCGTTGCTTGTTTTGAACAATTATAGGTAGATGTCACTAAAGGTAAAAATGTATCCCAGTCTGTATGTGACGTATTTGTGTACATTGATAACATATCTGCGATAGTTTTATTCATTCTTTCTACTAGTCCGTTGCACTGTGGATGGTATGACGTAGTGAACTGGCTTGTGACGCACATAATTTTTAACATCTCTCTTATTAGTTCAGATCTAAATATTTGCCCTCTGTCGCTCAGCAGATTTGGGCGATCCATGTCTTGTGCTTATTTTTTCGACCATAAATTTTGCGACAGAATTTGCTTTTCCGTCCGGCAATGGCGCTGTTTCGGCCCATCTTGTCGCATAATCTGTCGCGACTACAATCATTGTATTTTTTAGTTTTGATAATGGGAATGGCCCGAGAAGGTCTATAGACACTCTCTCAAAAGGGACGCCTATCGGCATAGGTTGTAATAGCCCTATGGGAATTCTATTTTGTTGTCCTTTTCTGGCTTGACAGTCGGGGCATCTTTTAATAAAATCTTCGATATGTTTTTGTTGATGGTCCCAAAAATATCGATTTTTAATTTTTTCTGTCGTTTTGGCCACTCCCAGGTGAGCGCCTCCTAGCGGCTCGTTATGATGTGCAAATAAAATCTCTCCAATTAAATTTTTTGGTATGACTAGTAAAAATTCTCGCCCTTCTGGCCTAGGATTTATTTTGTGTAAAACTGTGTCTATAAGCCTAAAATTTTTTATTCTTTTTCTTAGTCCAATACTGCCAATTTTGTCATGATCTTGTAAACCGTCTATGATCTCTCGCAAACTTTCATCTTTTCTCTCGGTAATTTTCCCATATCTTCGGGTTCAATAATGAACGTGGGTATCTCCTCTAATTGTT
Organism: Aspidapion aeneum; assembly: GCA_963576565.1. Taxonomy (NCBI): domain Eukaryota; kingdom Metazoa; phylum Arthropoda; class Insecta; order Coleoptera; family Brentidae; genus Aspidapion; species Aspidapion aeneum. The sequence continues at coordinate 48,480,652 of OY755045.1, forward strand.
CCTCTTCATTTTCGCTCGGTTTTAGCACGGGATTTCTACTCATGCAGTCGGCATCTCTGTGTTTTGCTCCACTTTTGTGTTCTATTGTGTAGTCAAATTCTGACAATTTTATTGCCCATCTGGCTAATCTTCCTACGGGATCTTTAACTGATTTTAACCAGCATAGTGCGTGATGATCGGTTACGATTCGCACATGCTTACCATATACCAATGTTCTAAAATAGCCTAAGCTGTATATTATTCCTGCTAGCTCTGAGATTGACATATTTTTTTCTGCGTTTGTTAAACTTCGACTGGCATAGGCAACAGGGTGAAGATGGGTGTCTTCCCCCTCTTGCAAAAGTATGGCGCCTAGGCCTTGTCTGCTTGCATCGACGTGTAAAACGCATTCTTTTTCGGGTTGATAATGCGCTAAAACTGGTGATGTGATCAGCCTTCGTTTTAGCTCCTCAAATGCTTTTTGATGTTTTTCTTCCCAAAAGAAAGGTGTGTCTTTTTTGGTTAAATCGTGAAGCGGTCTGGCTATAGCAGTAAAGTTTTTTATGAATTTTCGATAAAAATTTGCAAGGCCTAAAAATTGCATGACATTTTTTTGTGTTTTAATTTTTGGAAAATTTTCAATACAAATTAATTTCTTTTTGTCGGGTTTTAGGCCTTGGCTCGATACAGTATAACCCTGCATCCCGTAGTCTTTGAAAAACACTGCGCAATTTTTCTAAATGGTCAGAGAGTGTTTCTGAAAATATACAGATGTCGTCACAATAGACCAGGAGCGTTTTCCATTTTAGATCACGAAAAACCATATCTGCCAATCTTTGAAATGTTCCAGGAGCTCCCGATAATCCAAAGCATAGCTTGTTCCAAACGTATGTACCACCTTGTCCGGGCAACAAAAGGCTGTATACTGTTTAGAATCGTCGCTAAGCTTTATTTGCCAAAAATCCACTGAACATATCGAGTGTTGTGACGAGTCTATGACTGGCATCGGGTAGTTAGCTCTACGTGAAACATGATTTACGCGGCGAAAATCGCAACAGAACCGCGTCTCCCCACTCTTCTTTTTCACCAGTACCACCGGACTTGCCCATTCTGACTCCGCTTCGCTTATAACGCCTGCCTGAAGCATTTCATTTACTTGTTTGTCTATAATTTCCTTTTCCTTATGAGATACCCTATATGGCTTTTCACGTATATATTTTGGACTTTTTGCGAAAACATCGCTGTACTCCTCTAATAAATTGTATAAATGCGATTTAATTTTTTCATCTTTTATGTGGTTAATTTTGTGGTCCGCCATTGTCACTCTCTCTTCATCCTGTATCTCTTGTGTCTCTTCAATGTTAAGGACGGGTAAGGTGTCTATATTGTACCTAAACCCCTTAGCCTAAGGTCGATTCCTTAAAAATTTTTATTGGGTTATGTTTTTTGGTGGTTAATTGCATTGTACAAGTGTCGTCATCAAATTCAGGGGGAGAGCAAATAATTCCTTTAGGTCTTAAGTCTCAAAAATAAAAATTTTTAAATCAACTGAACCGAATTTTTCTATTTTTAATTTAATTGTTGTATGCTCACTCGGTATAATAAAATAATCATTTAAACAAGTTACTTTAAAAATATCCCTTAAATCCTGGTTTTCCTCCTGTACTAAAGGTAAAGAAGGTGAAATAAAATTTTCATAAGTGCCCAATTGATAATTTTCGTCTTTATGAAACGAAAGTGTTGTTGTTATGTAACCGTTCGTTAGTCGTACAGTCTTGTCGGTGAGATTAATTTGGGCGTTATTTTTTTCTAAAAAGTCCAAAATTAAAGGTTTTGGTAATTTTTCTACGACTATAGCTTCAATGTAACCACACATTTCGCCGATTTTAATTTTAAATTCTGTTCGGCCGAGTGGCATTACTTTATTTCCACCGGCAGTTGATAAAGCAAATTGTTGTTTTAAAGGCTCTATGTCTCTACATAGAGATTTCTCTATGATGCATTTTCCAGAGCCGGTATCCAGGACTATGTCTACCCCCTTAAAATTAACGACACCCTTAACTACCAGAATTTTATTGCTTGCCCCTGTTTGGAGGACGACGCCGTTGGGGCACTCTAATTGAGTCGTCCTTGCACATTTGGGGATGGCGACCTACTACGCTCCCTGCTACATGCATAATGCCTACATCTATTGCAATCGTTGCACCTCGGCCTGCCGTCGTGACACCTCGTATTTGGAAGATCCCTGCTTCCTGAGTGATCCCTTCTGGGTGACTCTACGTGACTATTTTGCGGCCTTCTTTGTTCATTCCTGTTGTTTTGTCTAAAATTATTTACATTTTGGCCAAAATTCCTCCTATTATACCCATGATTTGAGTTTTGATTATAATTTCCCGTATTTCGATTATGATATTGACCTATCGGCCTGTTTAGATTACCTCTATAATTGTTTGATCTACCTCTAAATTCGCGAAACCTCGACCTACCACTACCATTTTGATGATAGTTCGACGCGTTTTGCCTAAAATAGTTTGTTTCATTTTGTCGCGTGTAATTTGGGCCATTTTGCCTTAAAAAATTAGGACCGTTTCGCCTAGGATAGCTTCCCTCATTTTGTTCGATTGTCAAAACTTCTGTTTGTCTTGTCATTTTGTCTATTAAAACGTTTTGTCTAATAGCACTTAATTTCAAAACTGTTTCTCTTAGTTTTTTGTGATCCAGGTCGGATGAGGTTATTAATTCGTATGACTCTGTATAGGAGCTATGTAGCCCACTTTCAAAATGTTCTCTAAATTGGTCAAATGGCATTTTTTCGTCAATTTCATACGCCATATTGAATAAATCATAATAATATTGTTTAATATCCTCAGCACTTCCCTGTTTTCTATTTTTAAATTTAATTTTGAGATTTTTTAGAGGTTGGTTACCCCCAAATTCTTTTAAAAAATCTTGTTTTAAGTGAGCCCAAGTTTTATTTGCATTCTCGGTTTTGCCTTTCAAATAATTTTTAAAATTTGCTATCTTATGCGTTTCGGTCCAATCGTTTACTTGAGATACTTTTTCGTATTTTGTAATGAAATTCACCGGGGAGTCTAACCCTGGGTTAAAGTAAGGTGGGTCTATAAATTTGGGTGATGCCGGATTACTGGTCGTACCCGTCAGAGCGTCACTTAGCGTTGTATATGTCATTTTAAAAATTTTTGTGATGGCTGAGTCCTGTTTTTTATTGAAGCTAGATTTTGTATTCAACCCTTGGTCAATTATGGTTTGACTTTTTTCGTCTTGCAACGTTTCTTCGGTCGAAGGAATTTCCGTTTTATTAGAAATGACTGTTAAATTATTTGAATCTTCAAAAGATAAATTTTGCCCACGGGATAATTTAATATCTTGTTTTGAAATTTGTAAAACTTTTTTAGGAGTTGAGTGATTTTCGGCACTCGGATCGACGAAGGATAGGTCGAAATTTACTGTTTTTCTGACAGGACTTCTTGAGAGTTTAGTGCTTTTTAAAAAGAGACTGCTCGCAGATTGCGAACTAGAGGCGAAAACGTTATTTTTATCGTCTTCACTAAGACTTTTTGTGACGCTTCTAGTGACTCTGGCTGGGGTACCCATTAATTATAGAAACCATCTTTTTAAGAAAAAAAAACGTATAAAAATACCGAATTGAAAATGTCGAGACAAAATGAATTAAACTAATATGCGAAAAAAATATACACTAATAATAGGTAACATGTCACCACACTTAAACTGCGTTTTTTGATTAAAAAAAAAATATATTATTTTTTCTGTCCATCTAGTTTGAAAATTTTATGAAAATGATATTTATATAGGATAAATAATTCTAATGACAGAAAAATAATTGAAAAAAATTATAAAAAATAAATAAATGTAATATTCAATATTTAGTTAATGCATGCCGGAATCGATTGTTTCGGCTGGAGCGTCATAATAATTTTAATACTCCTTAAAATAATAAAAAAAATAAAAATAAAATAACAAATAGTGAAAAGAGTAAAATTAAGAAAAATAAAAAAAATTAAAAATAATTTGAAAAATACATTTTTTCCACTATATGCCTATATGTCTTTCAAAAAAGACAGCGGCGCCTCTACCATATGTCACGAGGGGGTTTTATCGTGACGAACACAGTTTAAGTTAGGTGTAATGATTTTATTATAATACTTATATTTACTACTTACATTGTACTTAAATACATCTTGTCTACAAATCTTCTTGATACGCTTAACTTCTTATACTTGACTATCGTACTACTTGTTCACTATTAACTAAGCCTGGGCGTTAGGTTCTCAGCTTACAACTAACTGCTAAACTCTTTTAGAGATGCTTTTATTACAAACCGTTTGCCATTGATAGGATATCGAGATGTGTTTTGTTTTCTGTATAAACATCATCGAAATCCCATTAACCGCGTTGTTTATAATAGTTCTGTATACAATTTATTACTTTTAATACAATTTGAACTATATACAGAAGTTCATTTCCTTAGAATGTTTAGGGTTAATGTGCACTTGCTTATAAACGTAACTTGTGTCATTTACTTAATAGGACATTATTTTCTATCCTGACAATATTTATCAAAAACTGATCCTTCCAAGTGTAGTGGTTGTAGTGGTAGCCAAGAAGAAGATATGGGGCCCCAGTGGAGACTACAATTCGGCGTTTCTACGGTGAGTACCTCTTATTAATGCATTTGTGTGTACCAGCAATATAACCTATGGATAAATTATTAAACACGCGACCAAAATTCATTTAAATTGTCTTGTACACTGCTTTCTTCGGCAAGCTTTGTACAGTCCTCTTGCGCTATCGAAATTATCTCTTTTTTCATACGCAGTGTGCTAACATCAGTCATGTTTATATTTTTGTTTTTATGGTTGTTTTTGCACATTTTATTTAAGTGTTTTATTTTATTTTACTGCTGCTAATTTAACTTTTTTACTTAAGTTATAAAAATTTTTAATATTCTACATTTTATTTTACCAGACAAAAAAGCTCTTAAAAACAGTTTTTTGTAGAAAATACATTAACAATTATTTTAATTAAAAAGTATAAGTTATATACCTACCTATAGAGTTATATACCTATAAATGTATGCATTATTTTAGTTATTAAGATGATGATCCAATTTACATATTGTAATTTGGAAATAAACTTTTTGTATTTGTCTTTTTGTATAATATTTACGGCTCTTAAATATAAACTTCTTATAACTCCTTGTTTTCTAGGAACAGAATGATTAGACTTAAAATTTAGATACTGTCCCGTGTGTGTAGGTTTCCTATATACAGTGGTTTGAATATTTCAGTCTATTCGTTTGACAAGAACATCCAAAAAAGGTAAGGCCGAATCTTTTTCAATCTCTATTGTGCATTTGAATGTTGGTCAAATACCGTTCAGATGGTGTATATTATAAATGTGTCATCCATGTATAGTAGCCATAATTTTGGCTTAACTCTTGCTGTGTTGATCGCATTGTCCTCAAACCACTCCATGTAGATGTTTGCTAAAACTGACGAAAGAGACGATCCCATTGGAAGTCCACCATTTTGCACGTAAAACTTATCTTTCACTTGAAAGCAAGAGTTACGGAGACGGAGCTCCAATAGATCCATTACCCCCACCGATAGCGTTGTTCTCTCGTGAAGTGGATCAGTTTGTAATTTCTTGTTTAGTTTACACTTGAAAACGGTTAGGGATACTTATTAACCGAAACGTCGTGTTTAAAATAAATAGACAATGGTAGTCCGAAATTTTATTTCTACTCAATCATTGTCTACGAGGTTCAAACAAAGAGTACACTTGCTTTATTTGACAGACAGATCATCGAGTACAATGTACATCGAAATTATCAATAAAATTACATTCCCCGTTTCAAATAACCTTAATTAATAAATTGTATGCAAAATGATTGGCGCATTATACTATCTCTCATTCTCGGTTGTTGATTTGTTTTTTTCTAATAGGGAATTATTTTTAGTAAGTGCGCCATTCGTGGTCCACTGACACTGTTTTGATCCTGTCCTGTTTATAGCCAATTCTTTTGAAAAAGTTAGTGCAGTCGTGGTCCACTGATACTATTTTGGTGCTATCAAAAAATTGGCCCAGTACAGTTTTAAAACAATACGAAAGTGCACTAGTGCAATACGAGCTCGGAGAGCCCGTGCCAAAAAATTTGCACTGAGCGCAACAATGAGTTTGTCAGTTGCTCAAAAGAAGACAAAAAGTTGCACTAGTTTTCTCAAAAGAATAGAAAAATTGCACTGGTAACGCACCAGCGCTGCATTTTTTCCCAAAAGAATTTGCTATAAGTATAAATTATTTACCTAACAATTTTCTTTAACACAATAATACTAATGTGCGACATCCCGCACACGAGCTGCTCCATATGATCGGCGGTCATAAGGGACAGCAATGGTACAGGAATGATTCCGGACATGCCCTCCCTAATAGCGGCTACTTGCAAGTCGAACTCTTGCAATCGAAACTTGATCACCTGTTCGTAGTACTGAGCTCGATTCTCAAACGAAAGCGGTATGTTTTTTCCACCGTGAGTAATGGGGACAATCTAAAAAAAGAGTAACTTTTAGTCAATCCAGCAAAACAGGAAGAAAACTAATAGCAATTTCAAGGTGACGTAGAAAATAAACATAAAAATTGTTTAAATGTGTTGTTTTTTTGTATATCAGATGCACAAAAAACTAGAAAATAATTAGAATACAAATGGGACTTCAAACAGATTAAATAAAAAGTGGGGCATATTTATATACTTACACAGGTGTCTGTGTAATGTGCCCCACATTTTTGTTTTAGACTGTTAAAGGTTTGTGTCAAAATTACTTTCAAATTTTTGTTACAGCTAATGATTTAAAATGAAACGGTTTTATTTTATCTTAAAACAAATCTATCTATCTATTTAGCCTTCTTTGATTCATCCTTGGCCTTCCACAACATCTTCCACTCTTCTCTGTCTTCTTGCGCATGTTTCTTCAAATCGTCCGCCCATCTCATTTGAGAGTCTTCCCCTACTACTTATTTTTTCAAGGTCTCCAATTTACAATACATTTTATCGTTTAGTCTTTCTGTCTGATATTATGATCAGCAAATTTCCATTTTTTTGGGTACGGGTAGACCTCGTCAGATGTCTATCAGGGGAAATGAATCGACCCCTGCCCTCCGTAGATTCCAGGTACTCTCCGACCCGGAGTGTTAGCACCTGTCTAGGGTCCCTTTCCCAGTGTTACGGGAGAAGACCACATCGATATGAAAGGCGGAGAGAATCGACCTCGGTACGGTGATCATAGCGTAGGTGGCAACCCTTTCTTTTAGGGATAGTATACAAGACAGCTGTTGCCTTACAGTATGGCGTTGGCTCGTCAAAGGCTAGAGGAGAAAAACCTTGATTAAAAATCCTGGCCCTCCAAGTAGGGGGTTGAGGCATTAGCCTGGTTCTCTAATACTTGTAAAACAAAGCAATTACCAAAAAGCCTAAACAAAGCCTCGGAGCAATAGATGGAAATTCTCAAAGACGAAAAAAGCAAAGACAAAGGACTATGAATATAGCTACATGAATTGTAACATCGATATTATTGCACTTACAGAGACAAAAAAGAACTTCACTGGAGTCCCAAAAGAAAGAAGAGCAGCCAGAGGGGTATCATTATTAATAAAGAAAAACCAAAAAAATAAGATTACCGACTACGATTGCATTAGTGAAATCATACTTCGAGGGAACATGAAGATGCTTGGTCATAATATAAGCATAATAGCTTACGCACCATCAGATGACGAAAAAGTAGCTACAAAACAACTGTTCTTTGACCAACTTGATGAGACTATCACCAAAATCGGTAATACCAGAGAAATAATTATGCTTGGCGATTTTAATAGCCGAACTGGTAGACCAACCCAGAGCAAAGTGATAGGACCATTTGGAAAAGAAGTAACAAATGATAATGGCTTGAGACTGATGCAATTGTGTGAAACCCACAACCGAAAAATAAATAATGGTTTTTTTAGGCATAAGGATATTCACCGATATACCTGGATTCAGCCAACAAGAAATCTTAAATCAATCATTGATTATGCTATAGGTGGACAACACTCGCAATTAAAGTGGAATGATGTGCGAGCACTTCGTGGTGTTACCTGTGGATCTGACCATCATCTGGTAAAAGCAAAAATATTATTCCCTTTTAGAAAAACAAATAAGGACGAAAACCTAGAATGCATCGAAGACAATCAAAAATACAACTTTAGAAGTCTAGAAATCGAAAGTACTCAAAGATTGTACCAGAACCGATTAGATAAAAAATTAATAAACATAATAAAAAGCTTGAAGGAAGCAAGCATCGAAGCTGTTGGATACCAAGATAATAGAAATAGCAGGAAGATGTGGTGGACGGAAAAAATACAGGAAATGGAAACCGAAAACGCTCATACTTGAAATGGCTCAGTACTAAAGAACAAAGAGACCTAGAAATCTACAGGGAAACCAGAAGACAGCTAAGAAATTTGATAAGCACAGAAAAAAATTAAATGTTCGAGCGCAAATGCCACGATATAAACACACGTACGAGGTAGGCAGAGTTCTGAAGTATGGAAATTTATTTCTACAGTAAAAAACCCAACAAAGGAAAAAATTTACATCCAGATCATCAAACCAGAACAATGGACTGCTGCAGGAAACGAGACCCGAATATCTGGCAGCTTCTCCAAGGAGAGACATAGCAGTAGACGGAGAGGAAATAATCATCGAAAAGGAAATGATAAAAACTAATATTAAAAAGCTTAAATGCGGAAAAGCTAGCGGACCTGGAGGAATATATGCTGAAATGCTCAAATATGGATCAGAGAAACTAATCGAAAATCTCACATATATTATCAATCCATGCATAAACGGACATCCAGTACCTGATGATTGGAAAATTGCATTCATATCCTCAATACATAAAAAAGGAAACAAGCTGGATTGCAACAACTACAGAAGAATTTCAGTAACCAGTACTCTAAGTAGATTGTACGGTAGGATTCTTAGAGATCTAATAGAGAATGATTTTCATGAACAAGAAGAAGAAGAAGAGCAAAGTGGGTTTCGTGCAGGCAGATCTTGTAGTGATAATGTTTTTTGTCTTAAACAAGTAATTGAGAAAAGGAGCGCCAGAAATATAGAGACTCATGTTACCTTTGTGGATCTACAAAAAGCATATGATACCGTTCCAGTAGTAAAACTATGGACAGTGTTAGAGCAGACTAATATCTGAATAAAAGAACTATACAAAGGGTCAAAATCTAAAATTAAAATTGGAAATCGACTTTCAAAAGAATTCCTGGTAACAAAAGGCTTAAGACAGGGATGTTGTATCTCTCCAACTCTTTTTAAAATATATATCGCAGTAGCTCTAAAAAACTGGCAACGCAAAGTACACGGCATGTGAATACAACTTAACGACCAATTTACCATACACACTACAGTTTGCTGACGACCAAGTAATTGTAGCTAATGATAAAGAAGACATGGAGTATATGATGAGAAAGTTAATGGAAGAATACCAAAAGTGGGGATTAACAGTGAACGTGGACAAGACACAGTACTTATGTATTGGAAACGAATCCAGTGAGTTAGAACTAGACAATGGACAAGTAATATCTCCATGCAATGAGTATGTATACTTGGGTGTCACATTTGATAAGACAGGAACCGACTGTAAAGAACTGGAAAAAAGAATAGTAAAAGCAAAAAAGGTTATTGGATGTCTTAACAGTATTTTATGGAGCAGAGAGATAAAAAAGAATGTAAAATTTAACATATATGAAACAATGGTGAAAAGCACGGATGGAATAGAGACTTGTCGCGTAACAGAAAAATACTAAACAAAAATAGAAAGTGTCGAAATGGATGCAATAAGAAGATCAATGAGAATATCTAGTACAGATCACATAAGAAATGAGGTCATAAAAGAAAGAATGGAAATCGAATGAAGCATAACGGATGACATCACTAAAAGACAACTGATATGGTACGGCCATGTACAACGGATGAACGACGAAAGATTACCAAAGCAGGTCCTAGAATTGCAACGAATAGGGCGCAGAAAAAGAGGGCGTCCTAAACTAGAATGACAACAGTGAATCCAAAGATCAATGAGTCAAAAAAATCTGACAGAAGATGATTGTCAGGATCGAAGGAGGTGGAGAATAGGCGTCGGACAACGTAGAAAAACGTTCTAAACCGACTAAAAATTTTTTTAATTTTGCTACTTCTCTGACATCCGTTACTTTTGTTTTATTTCTTATCCATTTATTTATTTTTCTCTCTGTTAGCTTTACATGTAACATTTATCCTTCCATTGATCTTTGGGCTTTTGTTTGTTCTATTTTTTCTTGGTGTACTCTGACATCTGTGTTTGTTATGATTTTAGTTTTAGTGTAGTTCATACTCAAGCCTATATTTTTAGCTGCTGTATCCAGTTCTTCCAGCATTTTTATAAGTTCTTCTGATCTGTTATTAAGGCGATATCAGCATATGTTAGGTGGTTCAAGTATTGTCCGCTTACTTTGATGCCTATTTCTTCCCAATCCCAAGTTTTTAAATACATCTTCTAAGGTCTCGTTAAATATGTTAGGGAATATTGTATCACTCTCATGACTTCTGACACCTCTTCTTATGCGGATTGGCTTGATACCTTCGTGGATTTTGATTGATTTTGCTTCGCTATATACCGGGTGGGCCAAAAAAACCGGACAATTTTTTTTTCATTATTACTTTTGAACTATACCATCGATTTTAATGAGACAAACTGCACTTGACAGAGAGTTAATCAGAGTTTTGAGTAAATATATTTTTTTGTCCGCGATCTGAAAATCCAAGATGGCGGACGAAATTAAATTGTACCCTTCAAAGATGCTCGTTTATTCTTGTGTTACGAACATGTTTTAAGTATTTATTTAAATCAGTAACAAAGCTGCATTCTTGCCACGCACAACAAGGTACGATTCAGCATATATAATATTTTTGTTTCTACCATTGTTTTGCATATTATACGATTGACTTGCCAATCATGTCCGCATTTTTTTCCTTAAAAATTCATTTCTACTAAACCGATTTTGATGAAATAAAAAACATCCTGGTGAGAATTAATTGCTTTTCAAAGGTCATGATCCAAATTTACTGGTATCCTAAAATTTAAGATGGTGGACAGAATCATACTTGATTCTTCAAAATGGAAATGTTTTAGTTTTTTTTAATCTATGAAAAAGCACTACTTCTCCCCCGCTTAACAAAGTATAAAGTAATAAAATCGGTTAAGTGGTTCTCACAAAATCTAATTTTGTTTTAACCATTATTTTACAAATTATACGATTGCATTGCCATTGCTGTCTGTATTCAATTCTTTATAAATTCATTATTGCTAAGCCGATTTTAGTGAAATAAAAAACATCATGGCGCAAACTGATTAATCTTTAAAGTTTGCAACACGATGTTTTTTATTTCACTAAAATCGGTTCAGTAATAATGAATTTAATAAGGAAATGAATGCAGACACGATTTGTAATGCAATCGTATAATCTGTAAAAAATGGCTGAAACAAAAACAGATTTTTTGAGAACTACCACACTGATTTTACTAATTTGTACCTCGTTGTGCGAGGGAAAAGTAGTGCTTTTCTATAAATTAAAACAAAACTAACACATTTTTAGAAAATAAGAATAAACACGCCATTTTGAGGAATCAAGTATGATTCTGTCCGCCATCTTAAATTTTAAGATATCGATAAATGTTGATCATGATTTTTAAAGAGCAATCAATTTTTACAGTTTTTATCTCATTAAAATCGGTTCAGTAGTAATGAATTTATAAGGAAATAAATGCAGACATGATTGGCAGGGCAATCGTATAATATTCAAAACAATGGTTGAACCAAAAATATTTTTTGTTAGAACCACCCAACCGATTTTGCTGATTTGTACCTTGTTGTGCGTGGTAAGAATGCAGCTTTTTTACTGATTTAAAAAAATGATTGAGACAATTTCGCAACGCAAGAATAAACGAGCACCTTTGAAGAGTACAATTTAATTTTGTCCGCCATCTTGGACTTTAAGGTGGCGAACAAAACAATATATTTAGCCAAAACTCTGATTAATTCTCTGCAAAGTGCAGTTTGTCCCATTAAAATCGATTATATAGTTCAAAAGTTATAATGGAAAAAAATTGTCCGGTTTTTTTTTGCCCACCCGTTATATCGGCTATTAAATCTGTGTAACGGTGATCTATTCGCCTATTTATTAAAGATGCTTTTACTGCCCAGTGATCAATGCTATCGAAAGCTTTTTCAAAGTCTATAAACGCAATATATAGTGGAATGCTGTATTCTTTGGCTTATTCTATTAAGATTTTCAAGGTTAATAGGTGGTCAACTGTACTTAAACCTTTTCTAAAGCCTGTTTGTTCTTTTGATTAATGTCAATCAAATTTTGTTGTTAGTCTATATGTTAATATTTTTGTGAAAAGCTTATAAATTACATTGAGGACTGTTATAGGTCGATAGTTTTTAGGTCTGCTCTATCGCCTTTCTTGTGCAGAGTAATGGGTATGGATTCTTTCCAGTTGTTTCGGATTATTTTTTCTTTTAGTATTTTATTCAGGAGAATATGAAGGGTATTAACTACGCCTTTGCCACCGTACTTGAACATTTCGGCCGTTACTCCGCCTTTTCCAGGTGACTTGTTATTTTTCATTTTCTTTAATGCTCTCTTTATTTCCGCTTTGCTTATTTCAGTTTGTAGCTGAGTTTATGTTCTTTATTTTTGTTAAAATATTTCATATTTCTGTTATTTTCTATAACTCTCTCAACTTTTATTTTCTTTTATCATGTTTTCTTATAGTTTTATTTATTTCTGTGTATTCTATCGATGTTATTTTTCAATCTTTCTCCAGGTTCCGCCTTCTTTTCCCAACAGTTTCTTTTTTCTTCTTATATACAATTGTGTCCCTTTTTATCTTTTTGTGCTATATCCCAACCTACTTTGGTCATAGCTCTTGTCAGCGTATTATTTATTTCATCTATATTTTCATTTTCGCATCGTCTTGGGTTAGCTGTTCCTTTAGCCTTTCTTAGTATATAGCTTTATTTTATCAAGTTGTTCATTGTTATTATTATTTTTCCTTCATTTCGAAATTGCTATCAATGTAGATTTTGGTTCTGACCATTCTTTGATCACTGCCTGTTGTAAAGCTGTTTAGGAGTGTTACATCTCTAATGATGTTTTTCTCAGTAGTCGGTATATTAAACGGAAAGAAATAACGTGCAACCGATTCGTTTTTAGCATCGAGTGACTTTATTAATCAAAAACATAGCAGATGACATAAATCATAACATGACGACACCTTATCCAAAAACTATCTAGATTACTAAAAACTGCCACTCTATATACTACAACTATATTTCGGGCATAAAAACAACACTCCCACTTGACCAAAATATTAAATAAATAAATGTAGCGATAACAAAAGAAACATTAAAACATTACAAAATAAATTTCAATTTATTTTAGTTCACCAACTCCCAATTTATCCAAAAATTTGTAATGTTTTTGAGAATTTAAGCCTTTGTTATTATATCTGCAGGCATATCAGCTGTCTGTAAATAGTTTAAAATCATTAACTTATCTGCAATCGTATCTCTTATATGTAAAACTGGATTAACAGCCAGCTTATAAGCAATCAATGACCCAGAAAGTATAAAAACAAAACCTGTAGAAAATCTACAGTCTGTTCTATAACCTTAATGTAGAATGTTGTACAACAGGGGAAATTCTCATCAAAATCAATGCCTTTGTATGGCCTCTAACCATTTATATTTGTCAGGTCTCGTTTATATGACATGATATGTCGTCATTCGCACTACACATATATGTAACATAGTCATCCATCACTTTCGGTTTTTTCACTCTTTCAGATCCTCTAACAGCTACTGCTTTAGCTGTTCTATCTTCTTCTGGTGTAACATCAATATTACAATCTTGTTCACCATCAATATTTTCATCTAAATATTCTTGACTCTTAATTGAAGTAGAAGTTTCCACGTTTTCTTCTAATTTTTCTGTCTGTGGTTCTCCCACTGAAATGACTGCTTCGCTTGGTTTAGCCTTTTCAAATATCACTACATCTCTGCTTATTGTAATGACTTTTGTCTCAGGGTTGTAAACTCTATAGCCCTTTTTGTAACCGCTGTAGCCAACTAAAATATGCTTAATAGCTTTTGGTACATGTACCATAACAGTACTGCCATAAACTCTTAAGTTACTAACATCTGGCTTTCTTTTGCACCACATTTCATACGGCGTTTTCTCTAAACCAGCAGCCAAACTTCTGTTTCTCAAGTATACAGCTGTGTGTACAGCCTCAGCCCAAAAAACTTTTGTTATTCCGGCTTCAAACAGTAAGCATTTTGCTTTCTCAACCACTGTTCGATTAAGCCTTTCACACATGCCATTTTGCTCTGGAGTATAACTATTTGTTTTCTTAAATATTTCTCAAAATCGTTTCCACAAAATTCTCCACCTTGATCAGATCTTAATGTATTAATTTTTCTCTCAGTGTAGTTTTCAACATATGTTTTAAACTGCTTAAAATATCCAAAAACGTCATCCTTACTTTTCAGAAAATAAACAAATCCCATTCTAGAATGATCATCTACAAATAGCAGGAAATATCTCGATCCACCCAGTGACACAGTTTCCATCGGACCGCATACATCAGCATGTACAAGGTCTAGCAAATTCTTTGCCCTCGTACCTTCATTTTTAAATGGTAATCGATGCTGTTTTGCTTCGCAACAAACCTCACAATCATACTTTTCAATTTTTACTGACCCACTGAACGACAAACCTTCAACTAGCTCATTATTTTTCATTTCGTTTAAGTATTTGCTATTAATATGGCCAAACCGACGATGCCATATCTCACCATTAGCTACTGTTAAGCTTGCTAGTTTTATATCTGAGTTTGTGTTCAAACGGTAAACTCCATGCACTTGGTTTGCTGTTGCAATCAGGTTACCTTCTTGGTTATAAATCATGCATTGGTCATTTTCAAATTCTACTTTGTTGCCAAGTTTATTCATTTGACTTATGGTCAACAAATTCGTGGTTAACTCTGGAACATAGTGGACAATGTTTACGGTAATGGGAAAACACTCACCATTCACACATGTCTCTATCTTTATTTCACCGGAGCCTCTTACTCGAACCACTTCTTTGTTCGCCACCATAATCTCATGAACTTCTGGTGTACATTTATTTAGAATCCAGTCTTTGTTCGCAGTTAAATGAATACTTTTTGAAGTCTCCACTCAAAAATACTGCACTACAAGCATTGCTCTCTTTCTCCTTATCTTCGTCATCTTTCCTGTCATCTCTATTTCTGTACTTGGGACAATTTCGCATAAAATGCCCAATTTCATTACATTTATAGCATTTTATCTCATTTTTGACATGAGATTTTGACGACATAAACTTTTGGTAATTTAGTATTTTTGAGCCGCAAATGCTCCACCACTGGACGTCGGTTGACTCCATGTCAAGTAGTTTTTGCTTAATACTATCAGTAGTTACCTTGATTCCAGAGTCAATAACAATGAGCCAATCCATTCGTCATAAATTTTAAATCCGGTTGTTCTCAGCTTATAACCCAAGTCGACCACTTGATTCACATACACTTCCATCGACTCGCAGTCTTATAATCTTGTATTGATATGACTGCGCAATAAGCCAATCTTTCTTGTGTAGCCATGATCATCATACAACGATTGCAAAGCTGTCCATAACTCTACAGTTGTTTTGCACTCACGTACATGGGTATAAAGCGAACAGTCGATCGTTAAAATTATCTTGGCTTTTGCCTTCGCATCTTCCTCAGCAACAATTTGATCGATGCATTTTTCCAAGTTTTCTAACACTAGAAATTTTCTCAAAGCAAAAGACCAATCTGCATAATTTTCCCGGCCTTTTAACTTTAGAACATTGGCAACAAAACTGTTTGCCATCGTGCAACGAATATTCACGGCTTTCAGCACTTATTCTACCACATCGACTCTACAGGGCTCCGTTATCTGGGCCCATAACCTATTAAACGGAAAGAAACCGATTCGTTTTTAGCATCGAGTGACTTTATTATCCAAAAACTATCTAGATTACTGAAAACTGATGCCACTCTATATACTACAACTATATTTCGGGCATAAAAACAACACGGTATGTAATCAATTTCGTTTTTCGTTATTTCATTAGGGCTGAGCCATGTCCACTTTCGTTGCGGTTTCCTTCTATAGAACGAATTCATAAAGGTGTTTTTCCTCTAGATAATTCATTAAGGTTGTGCCCTTGTCATTCCTTTCGCCATATCCAAAATCCCCTGTTTCAGCTTCTTCTACGTTCATTTTCTTACCTAATTTCGCAGTGAACTCTCCCATTACTAGTGTAAGATGGGTTTTGTGCTCTTCGAACGAATTATAGTCCCACTATACATACAATATAAGTAAAATATTTACCTGCTTAGAAAAAGAAAAACTATATTAGCAGGTGTTTAAAAAACAATAGGTACATAAGGTTTACGCCGACCTTAGCCAATCCTGACCTCCGTAGTAAAACTGCACAAAACAAAAATCTCTGGGATAATGAAAGCACGGTCAACCCCTTGACACTCGTGATGCGGCAGAGGCGAGCGGGCGGCTTAGAATGAATTGAAGGCGAGTTCAGGGGAGGACTTGTGCTTTTACATTCATTTTAACCCTGAAAAATTAATTTGTTTCTTTCTAAACGGGCTGTCCTGTGGAGAGTAAAGCTTTTACCAATAATGTATGTATACTCCGATTGATAAAGATTTGAGTCATTTTAAGAATAGGAGCACGATGTGGCGCCAAGGCTAATATATTAGCCCTTTTGCATTAAATAATTAAAAGAAGGGTGCATTTGTAAGTACTTATTTTATTGGTTCAAGAGTTTGGAAGGCGGGATTTGACCTGGGATAGGTTAGAGTACTTACTACTTAGATCCTGCGCGAATCCCCTTGAAAAGTAACATGTAAAAATTTGCCATTTACTCACCAAACCCTAGTGGGTAAACAAACAGGCTCATCCAAAATAAGTGCCCACTATTGTTAACTTTATTATTAAAGAACTCAAGTTGGAAAAACCCAAGCTTTACTGGCACAAATATTGGAAATTCTTGTTACTCGCACAACAAACCAGATGGTGCTATATGATAGACCAGCGGCGTCTCGTGCCGCTGGCGAGGTGAAGGGCTACATTATAAACACCGGTACAAACGTTATTTTCTATTAAAACTCGTTGCGTCCTGGAACTCTTACACCAGTATTTACTAAAAGGTCTATAGTGCTAAGTGCTACAATCCTAGGTCTACAAGTCTATATTTTGGTTGAAGGTTGAACGTCTTTTTCCCGTGAATGCAATAGTTTTTAATATTTATATAAATTGTTCATACATTCCTTGCGATATGGGTAATCTTTTTTCGTTGTAACAAAGACATTATTTTCACACAAAGGTTAGAAATAAATAAAAAAAATATAATATTTTGGTTTAAAAATGGTAGCCATATTTAAACTTCCAAACGTCACTAGGAGATGTCGAATAAAAACGGTGTAAGTCAGCTGTCCGCTATATTTTACATGTTAATTTTTTAAACAAGTTAGCGATGATTAAACCGATGTTCAATTCTTTTGGTGGATGTGTAATTGAAAACGGATTTTAATATATCTTGTGCTTTTTACAATATTTAAATATTAATACGTATTTAATACGGTAGTGCATCTACATATATAGTTTTAAGTTATTTATGTATTATTTAGCTTTGAAAATTTCTGTATAAAAGTTTTTTTTGTAAATCATGGATTATTATATTGTTTTTCGAACTTTAAACCACCCATTAGGGGTGGTACTACAATTTGAGATTATTTTTAACGGGAATCCTATGACTGCACGGACTAGATTTCCCAAAACTGACATTTGGTTACAAATTTTTTTATCATATTACACATTGGGGTGAACCGAATCTTTGCAGTTATTTGAACTGTGAGTATTAAAAAAATACACTTAAACCGGTCGGTATCAAGTCTATAGACTTGATACTTAAACCCGGTCTAGAATGCTAAGTTTTAAGGTCTTAGTAAATACTGGTGTTTGGAGTTTGGTACGTCAGTTGAAACAGAAAAACGACATTATAAATAAAACTTTTGCCTATAAATATGTTGCTGATCTCTTTCAACTGGTGTATCATGCTCTAGGAGTTTTAGGACTCAACAAGTTTTAAAAGAGAATAACTTCTATAGTGTTTAAAATGTATCCCTTCACCTTGCCTGCGGCAGCAGCCGCGGCTGTATAAACTAGGGTTGCCAACTTTTTTTAAGATAAATATAGTATTTTTCAATATAAACAAAAAAAATGGTACACCTAAAAAATATATATTATTTTATGGAAGAAAAGGCAAGGCATAATTTCTATTTGTTTGAAACTCGTAGACAATGATTGTGTAGAAATAACATTTCGGACTTCCATTGTCTTTATTTATTTTAAAACACGACGTTTCGGTTAGTAAGTATCTCTAACCGTTATCAAGTGTAAACTGTCTACAGTGCTAAGTGCTACAATCCTAGGTCTACAAGTCTATATTTTGGTTGAAGGTTGAACGTCTTTTTCCCGTGAATGCAATAGTTTTTAATATTTATATAAATTGTTCATACATTCCTTGCGATATGGGTCATCTTTTTTCGTTGTAACAAAGACATTATTTTCACACAAAGGTTAGAAATAAATAAAAAATATAATATTTTGGTTTAAAAATGGTAGCCATATTTAAACTTCCAAACGTCACTAGGAGATGTCGAATAAAAACGGTGTAAGTCAGCTGTCCGCTATATTTTACATGTTAATTTTTTAAACAAGTTAGCTATGATTAAACCGATGTTCAATTCTTTTTGTGGATGTGTAATTGAAAACGGATTCTAATATATGTGCTTTTTACAATATTTAAATATTAATACGTATTTAATACGGTAGTGCATCTACAGATATAGTTTTAAGTTATTTATGTATTATTTAGCTTTGAAAATTTCTGTATAAAAGTTTTTTTGTAAATCATGGATTATTTCTATCGTTTTTCGAACTTTAAACCACCCATTAGGGGTGGTACTACAATTTGAGATTATTTTTAACGGGAATCCTATGACTGCACGAACTAGATTTCCCAAAACTGACATTTCGTTACAAATTTTTAAGTGGTTTTTCTTTATTTCTAAAGTTAATTTGAATTTATATGAGATGAAATTCACTGAGAAATGCTTACTATCATATTACACATTGGGTTACACTTGATAACGGTTAGAGATACTTACTAACCGAAACGTCGTGTTTTAAAATAAATAAAGACAATGGAAGTCCAAAATTTTATTTCCGCATAATTTCTACTTATTAATTTTTGCAAAAACTATATTTTTTTAGATCTCTTCAATATTACAACAATTTTTTGTTTAACAGATAAGTATCTTATGCTCTATCACATGTAACATTTAAATTAACGTAGAGCAGAATATAATTTTCAATAAATAAAATACAATAAAATACTTGTTCTATTTCTTTCTTCCCGCTACTTTAAATTCATAATTGAAAAAATGATTTCTCTAAAAGCTGATGTTGCAGGGATAGAGAGCAGGAATTAAGTCATTTTAGGTAACTTTGGTAAATTATTATTTCCGGTATTTTTAAAAATATTCTGCCATTTTTGACCTGTTTTTATTGGTGATCACACTGCAATCTTTTGTTTTTTTCATAAATTTCGTTTAACCATATTAATTCAACATAAGGTTCGTCCATATCATTGAGTTGTATAAGGTCCATATTAATATTTATCCTTTCTCGTAAGTTTAGAACTTCTATAATTGTCTCACATTAATCAAATAAAAGTTCTTGCAATAAGTTTAGTAGGTAAGTAATTTTTGGATTTCAAATAACCAATAATGGCTTTTATCAAAACTAAACCACTTATTAAGATATTTCAGACTGTTTTCAATGAACAGTAAAAAATTCTTCTTAATTTTATCTTTGTCTTTGGCGGATGGCATTAACTCATCTAAGACTTTGATATTACCTTCAAGTTGTTTAATAGCTTTATCAAAATTATGCAAAACATGGCCTACAAAATTCAAAAAAAGTTGAACCTGAATATCATCGTCGATTTTATTTATCATCAAAATATTTTAAATATGGGTAGGACACCCTTCTCCTAAACTTTAAAAGTAATGAATGAAAGGCCTTCAACCTCTAACTTAAAAGTATATTGTCTACGCAAGGTAGCATTATAAACGTTTTGGGGATCTTTAGCAATCAAATCGTAGACTTTTTCGCACTCAGGTTTGTACTTTTGCAGTCTTTTAGAATTTTTCGCTTTTTAGGAGGTGTCAGTGCGGCACTTCGCAAAGCAATGACAAATACATATTGTCACCATTATAGGGGAATCACCGATTTATCCAATATCTAAGGCGCATTTAGTCATCCGCATGTCGGTACGTTCAGAAATTAAGGGATTTGTCTGATTTTAGTCTCGGCCTTGCAAAATATAGACCAAATCAAGATCCAAGTAAAATATAGTATTTTTGGTACTATATATTTCTTCAACAGTATATAGTATGCAGATCCGAAATATAGTACAATACTATATAATATAGTACGGTTGGCAACCCTAGTGATAGACAGTTACCCCTGATCAAGGCATACATATGAAGGATTGTTGTCAAGTTAGCTTAAATTTTTATTACTAAAAATTTCAGTTGAGACCTTATTTATGAATCCGACATATTAGTCTATGGACAAATCGGCCTAAAAGGGGGTTTCGTGTGCAAGTCGTGCCAACTTTTTGCCGATAAGCCAAGTTTGTTAAGGGCACTCCATAGATCAGGTTTTGATTTGTTGTCATTCTGGTAAATGCGTTTTTTTAAAGATATGGCCCCCACCACTTTTTTTTTGCACGATACTTTTTAAAACGATGTATCTTTCTTAAAAATAGTCGTAGAGGGTTGCAAAAAATGGCAAATGATTTAGTAAACACTCGCAATAAAATAACTTTCTATTATATTTTTCAAAATGTTGCTTCGTTTTTTTAGAATAAATAAAATAGCTGAATTTTTACTTTTTTTTGTATAGCTAGTAAAGTTTAGCCTACATTTTTAATAACACCAAAGCAAAATTAAAAAAAAAGTTTAAATAAAAGTTTTAGAATGAACATTTTTCTTTAATTTGGTGTATACGTATGTATGTCTTATATAGATGTATATTTTATATTTGTTTCAATAAAAAAAACAATTTGTTGTCACCAAAACGACTATCGAAGGTGTATTACCATACGCGAACGCCTATAAGGCGGCGCGCGGCTTTACGCAGCTGAGGCGTCTAGTAAAACAGATGATTTCTTTTAAAAGTGAATATCAATCGACGAAAGTTTTTACAATATACTGCAGGTGCTAGAGATAGTTGAGTATGCAAAATATGAGGACCGCAGTTTGACAATGGATACTAGCTGAGAATAGATCACAGACCTCCTTATATAGTCGTGTTCGAATTTCTAAAAATGTAACTAAGTTGAGGCTCTAAAGACACAATGACATAGAAATGGATCAAAAATTTGTAAAATCTAATTTAAAAATAAAATTATATTAGTTTTTAAAATTTTTGCTGCAAAATCCCCCAAGACCACCCAGACTCCCCAAGTCCTGAATTTTTTTGATTTTTTTCAAATTTTCTTAAAAACTAAGCTTAGGGAAAAATATGCACTAATCTTTATTGTAGACCATAAAATTTCCTTTTTAAGAATGTATAAGTCAGTGGGGTACGACTAATGTCAAACTCTCCAGCGGCGTCCGTTTATTGAGGTAGTGTAAATAAATTTAAAAAAGAAACATGTTTATTACAGGTTTTACACGATTTTCTTAAAAACCGAGCTCCATATCAAAAAATATAAAACACACTTTGTTATAGACAATAAAATTGCCTTTTAAATGATGTATAATAAGGCAATGCTAGTTTTATCTATAACAATTTAAGGGCGTCCGTAAATAAAATCAATTTTGAAAAATCACTAAATTTATCAATTTATCACTAAATTTTATCCAATTTCCTCAAAAATTAAGCTTTTTGAAAAAAAAAATTATTTCGCCGTTTATTGTAGAAAATAAAATTTCCTTTTTAACAGTGTATTAGTCAGTGGGGTCAGGCAAATGACAAACTCTCCAGCGGCGTCCGTTTATTAAGAAAATATAACAAAATTAAAGAAACCACATAGGTTTTACCCGATTATCTTAAAAACCAAGCTCTCTATCAAAAATTGTGACCTATAGTCCATAATGTAAGATTTATCTTCAGATTAAAACTTCACAGGCCTGTGCAACTTAAATCAATTTTTACAAATCGCCAAACAAATTAATTCTGTTACAAGTTTTGTCCAATTTTCTCAGAAACAAAGCTCAATTGACAAAAATGTGTTTTTTACTTTACTGTAGGAAGTAAAATTTTCTTTTTAACAATGTGTAAGTCAGTGGGGTTTAATTAGTGACAAACCCTTCAGCGACGTCCGTATATGGGGGTCAATTAAAAAATAAAATATATAAAATCATTTTTGTCACTTGTTTCACCCGATTTTAACATTAACATTAAAAAAAAAAAATTTAAACATTTTTTAATACATGTCAAATCAAGTAATTTAAGCTTTGTTGTATTAAAATTGGATAAAAAATAAAAAAGATAAAATTTGTTTTTAAATATGCTTTTCCGCCATATTAAATCCGCCATATTTAAAAAAAGCGCGATTATCACAATGACAATAAGTCAAAACCTGATCTGCTAGGTATGTTAAACAAATTTAAGCTACATTCAAAAAGTTCTTATGGGTTTCATTAAAAGCATAATTTTTAAATATACCCCACAGACCCCTATTTTTTTCCAGTTATTAGGAAATAACTTAAAAACTAATTAGCGGATTGGAACAATTGACCCAGATTTGAATAAAGAATCAAAATAGCTATCTTTTTTATATAAACTTTTTTTTTCTAGCTCCAATAGTTTTATAAATAAAATTAAAAAAAAAATAAAAAAATTTACCTTTTTTTTTAAATTTTTTTATTTTTTTAACAAATACATTTTTAAGTACATTACAATTACAAGCAAGTATTTTAAACTTTGATTTATGAAAATCGGATAAGAGATAAAAAAGTTACAATTTTTTTAAAGATACGCCTTTCCGCCATTTTGAATCCGCCATATCTTTTATCGACAGAAAGTTGGCAGGACTTGCACACGAAACTTGATTTGTCCATAGACTATATAACAAAAAAACGTATTTTACGAAATGAAAAACATTTTCACAGTTTAGAAGCTTAATAAGTTCATTTTGTCAATAATTTTGGAAAATAATCTGAAATAAAATTATGTATACCTAAGAAGGACGGCATTATTTAGGAATATTAAAAGTGTTTTCAAATAAAATTATTTTCAAAAAACTTATACCTACTTTGCCCGTACAGCTCTGTCCTTCAAACGTTTGTAGCGGGATGACTTCATAGAAACACTCAGCAGTGATGCCGGCTTTTTCGATGTCACGTATACCTCTTAGACTTTGCACGTACATCGAGTCGACGTCTTGAAGGTCTTCTACCGTCACCGGCTCTCCGACTATCAGCTTCCAGATCATGGGGGCCAGAGGAATCGCTAGGGGCTTTTTGGTCCGTACGGCTACTCCGAATAGGATGCCTAGAATTTATTTGATAGACCATGTATACATTTTTGGAGGTAGATAAGCAGGGCTCCCAAGGAATGGACCCTGCACACCTTATATGGAAAAATATCAAAATCTCTCATGGGCACAAAAAGATCATCGTTATCCAGATAAAGGGCCAGTTTTTGATTTTGCGAAATATTAGCTTATCTAACGAACTGTCACGATCAGCTGTTTTTCGATCCAAGATGGTCGCCATAGGACAAACAAAGCGTTTTCCCATAAGCCGCAATGTTAACAAAAACGTAATTTAAAAAAAAAAGTGAAACGATTTAATTTACAACAAAGATGCTGTTTTAAGTATTGAACCTTTGTACACATGGGAAAAATGCGTTTTTCTTAAAAAAAATCAATTGAAGCCAGTAAATCTCAAATAAAAGGGACCATGTTTTGTTCAAAAGTCAGGTTATGTTTTTATTTACTTTTGTTTTTTTTTAACTTTTTTTCCAGTTTTTTACTCAGTTTGAATCATTATTATTAGTTTCTGTGCTGTTATGAATTGTGGCAGCTGGGGAGATCTTGATAATGTTAGTTTTGATGGAATACCAAGTATTTTGACCTTAAAAAATCATCTTCATTTAAATGAACTAGGTATCAGCTCAAAGAAGGGAAAAGGCAGTGGATAAGTGCTCTATTACCTGACTTAACAGAGGATAAATTGAAATATTCGAAAGTTTTTTGTCAGGTTTGTTTTGGATAAATGTGTAACTGCCATTTTGGCAACATTTTCTATTGGGATCTTTTTTTGTGCTTGAGTGGACCTTTTGCAGAAGTGTAACATAGAATTGTGTTAAACTGTAAGAAATATTTCACTATGATTTTTTTACTATTCTAGGCAAGCAACTTTCAAAACTAGAATACAGCAATGATCATGACTGGGTCTCTCCTGAATGGATTATTGTTTCAAAACGGTTAAAAATTTTTAAAAATGATGGTTGAAAAAAGGGTCCAGAGAAGAAAGAAAAGGAAAACAATATGAAGTTAAAGTGTGAATAATGAGCTGAACCTAATTTGTACACCATCCTACAGAACTCTTAAATAAACTTTTGGTAGTGTAGCGTCCTGTATAGTGTCGAGTGAAGTCCTGTATCATCAAAGTTTCTTTTTCTTTAACAAATATTTATTTTACAGACCTCAAAACAGTAGAATAAACTGGTGAATTTGACAATCTCCCTAACTCAAACCTCTTTTTATCTTAAACTATTTTGGTGCAAATTTTCCTTCATTTCCATGCTTTTTGACACCTAAAAGTTGTACACCGTAAAATTTGTATAGTATCTGACTGGACCTACTACAAGTCCTGTTGTGAAATTTCTCCGGTACTGTTCTGAGCTTATTACCAAAAAATGTTTTTATGGCATCATTAATAATAGATGGATAAAAAGTAATCTTTGTTGACTTTGATGACCACAAGAAAAACAAGTTCTCTCAGATATTTTTTTCAATTTCTCTAAAAAAAACTTGGCTTCTAATACTCCTAATGGGTCATATGCTGTTACGCCCAATTGTAGAGTAGAGTATATATTTAATTGCATAAACTTTTAGATACATAATTGAGCAAATATTGTTACAAAAAAACAGTAATAAAAGTAATAGTAACAGTAGTAATACAACAGCAAATATTGTACTGTTGTAAAATTTGAACAGTACTTACTGTTGTGAGCTGCTGAACCTTAGGTTTGACCGTACTTAAGCCCTATGTATTATAGTTCATCGAAAATCATATGGTGATGTACGGTGTGTGAGGCCAATGACAAGGAAAAACTGTATTTTAATTTTGCAAGTTTTTTTTTATATAATGTTTACTTATATTTTTTTAAATAAACATATTTTGTAAAGTACTTATTAAAAGTTCGCTTGACCAACCTCGGTTGGAACTCATATGTGCATATTGATCTGTTGGACTGACCTACCTATAAGTTGTGCCTCTTTTTCATGTCACTACTGGAGGGTTAAAACAATTAAACTTTGTCTAAACCTAAAAATCATAGTGAAATATTTTTCACAGTTTAACGCTATAGAAGGCCTATTACTTAGCAAAAGGTTTAGTCAAGTACAACAAAAGATCCTAATAGAAAACCTGAATCTGATGAGAAACTACTTTCCCCTACCTTGGGCTGATAGTTCATTGATTCATTGGTCAAAAAACTTCAAAAACCTTTGGGGGCCCGATACCTTTGGGGGGCCCCAGAGGTCTCATGATGTTGTACTTTATGCTATTTTCTCTGTTTATTCATGAAATATATGGAAAATATCTTAAAAAATATGTGGTTTGGGGGGGGTCCGGGCCCCTAGCCCCCCGCCCCCTTGGTGCGCCCATGTAATACTTCAAAATAAGTGAAAAAACTAGAAAAAATGTTTAAAAAAAACAAAATAAACAAAAACATAACCTACTTTTTTGAAGAAAACATTTAGTATTTATTAACCAAAATGTTTTACAAATTTTTTTACAATAATTACTATTCTAATACATTTTTTTTTCTTTTCTTTCTTAAAAATATTAAATTTGAGTACCTAGGTATGAAATACCTGTATGTACTAGAGTAGTAGTTTTACATATCACAGTTTTTTTTTCTCTAATGTAGAATAAGTATTTACTGTTTTTACAATTTTAATAAACAAGATTAAAACTAACTAAGAATATTAGGTATTGCAAAAGTTTTGAGAAAAAATTTACAAAATTTGTACAAATTTGTACAAAAGAAAACTAATTAATTTAATAATTAAATTTAAAAAAAAACTCCATTAACCTAAATTAATACTTAAAAGGTATCTAGAAAAACTTGACAATTTGAAAAAAAGAATATTTGAATAGTTTTTTAAAACGCTTTTTGTTATTTGTTTTTCTTATTGAATTAGGTACTAGGTTATATAGTTTTGGTCCAATATAAGTTACAAAATGATGGCCCTGATTGCTTCTATAAAAAGTGGAATTTAAAAGATTTTTTGTGTTACCTCTTGTTTGATATGTATGAGAAATGTATTTATTTTTAAATTTATTGTTTAAATGAATAAAATTGCACACATTGATAACATACAAGCTTTTAAGATTTGAAATTTCCTCTGTGTATAATAAATTTGTTGAATACAAACGTGGTCTTTTTAAAACAATTTTAACAATATAATTTTGAATTATTTTAAGTTGTTCTAAATGGCAGTTATATGTACCCCCCCAAACCAGTATCCCGTAATTTAATAAACTTTCTACTAAGGCTTTGTAAACCATTATTAAGATTTTTCTGTTTAAAATATCTCTAAGAATATAAAATTTATAAATTAGACATCTTATATTTTTACAAAGATAAAGAACATGCTCATTCCACTTGAGATGTTTATCAATCATTATTCCCAGGTACTTTGAGTTTTGTACTTCTTTAAGAGGTTCACTTATATTTTCTAACTGTATTGTGGTAAAATCTGGTCTATTTGCTTCTGTTAATGAGAAAGCTATATATTGAGTTTTTTTAATATTTAAACTTTAAAGTTTTAATGTATCTAAGAGATTTTTAATTTTCTTGAAACCAGATTTTAACTTTTCTTTGGCTTCTTCCCATGTCTTGCCAGCAAATATACCAACAGTGTCATCAGCAAATGAATATATTTTTCCATCAATTTCTAGACTACAAAGACTATTTATGTAGATTGTAAAGAATAGAGGCCCTAAAACTGTCCCTTGAGGAACGCCATGTGTCACTGTTTTAGGGTCACTAAGAGTTTTGCCAATCTTGGTTTGTTGTGGTCGATGTGCTAGATAATTTGCAACTAACTCCAACACAATTCCTCTCACTCCGTATGCTTCCATGATTTGTAAAAGCAGGGTATGAGAAACTGTGTCAAAGGCTTTTGCTAGGTCTAAGAAAATGGCAATACATTTTTCGTTATTATTTAAATGATCTGTGACACTGTTGACAACTTAAAACATGGCATCAGAGGTACTGACCCCCTCTCTGAATCCAAACTGGTTTTTAGACATGATGTTATTGTCATTTAAGTAATTTGTTAAACGAGCTTTAAAGCATTTTTCAAAAATTTTGGCCACATTTGATATTACACTAATTGGTCTATAATTTTCTGTACTATTTTTGTCACCGGCTTTGAGAATGGGAGTAATAATAGATGAAGAAAGATGGAACTTCCCCAGTTTTAAAAATAAGATTAATAATATGTACAAGTGGTTTTTTTATGTATTGATGTAAAAATGTTAAAGTTTTAGAAGATATATTGTCACAGCCTGGTGAGCTATTTTCTTTTAAACTGTTTATGTACATGATTACTTCATTTTCATTTGTTCTTCTCAAAAACATAGATGTGTGTGATGTATTGTCAAATTTAAAAGGATTTTCTGGATTTTTTATTGCTGCCGCCATCTTTTCCCCTACATTTATGAAGTAATCATTACATGTATTGGAGATATCTTTGTGATCTGTTAAAATGTTGTTGTTATAATTGATTTGAGTAAGCGAAGAATTTTTGTTTTTCACATTTGTAGCTTCATTCACTATCTGATAAATCTTTTTAATGTTTCCAGAGTTTTCATTAATTTTATTTTTATAATAAGAGTTTCTAGTATCCTTTATTATTTTATTTAAAGTGTTGCGATATAATTTGTAATGTTCTTGTTTTTGATTTGTTGGATTTCTTATTAAATATTTTTTAAGCCGATCTCTATGTTTGATAGATTTAACTATAGAGTTTGTTATCCAAGGTTTAATTTTTTTATAATGAGTCGATTGAAGGGTATATTCTGAATTTTTTGTTATTTCAGTTATATTTTTTATTAAGCTTTCAGCTGCTGCTTCGGGGTGCAGGTGTGTTAAAATAATATCCCAATTAGTACTGTCAGCCAGAGTTTTCATTTTTGTATAATCAATTTTAGTGTATGAGGTTGAGTTTATTTTATGTTTATTCAGTAGAGGCTCAGGTAGAGGTTTCTGAGAGACAAAAAACATTATTGGATAGTGATCCGTTATGTCATGAGTAACAATGAATGAGTTTAACTTATGAAATTGTGATTTTATTTTTTGACGTACAAAGAGATGGTCTAGACAGGATTTTGATTCTTCTCTAGTCACACCGTCGCACCATGACACAAAACCATTTGAATTCAGAATTGTTTTATATCTAATTACAGCCAGTTCATTTTTCCCTTTTATTTCAGATTTTCTCGCTTTAGTTTAATATTTTTAAGAAAAACGCATTTTTCCCATATGCACAAAGGATCTCTTTGTTTAAAACTCGTAGACAATAATATAATAATAATAATAATAATAATAATAATAATAAAGGTCTTTATTTTCCAGCTAAAAAATACAATTTTACATTTAATTCTAAATTCACCTAAAAGGAAGAAAAAAAAGAAAAAAAATGCCGGAAAAAAGCCGGAGATCAGTAATCTATCTTGAGTAACAAAATAGGCTCTGAATTAAATCTCAAGCTAAAGAAAAAAAAATATACAGTTTTCTTGTTACCAGTAGGTATTCTTAAATTTGAACTGTGATAAACAGAAGAATAATCTTAAATACCTAGTTAACCTACCTAAAGAACTATGTACCTATAATATAAAAACAATATAGAAATAAGAGCGACAAGTATTACTATTGTATTTTATTTATAAAATAAATTAATTGTTGAATAAATGTTTTTTGAAACTTTTTTTAAAGCCCGGTAAATTTTTACTTTTGATAGAATCAGGGATTGAGTTATATACTTTAGAAACTTGGTAACTAAAGCTATGTTTGAAAAATTCTAATCTATGTTTTGGTATAAGTATCTTATTGATATTTCGCAACTTACGATTATGTACATTTCTATTAAACAAGATTTTAGCGAATAAGTAGGAAGGTAACTTATTTTTAATTATTTTGTGAAAAAGACAAGCCGAAGATAAAATTCTACGCTTTGTCATATTTAGCAAATTAATACGTGGGTCGAGCAATTTGTGAGATATTGACTGTCTACGTCTTATACCACAAATCAAGCGCAAACAAGAATTTTGCACAGTTTGGATTCTCCTTGCATCTCTATGATCAATACATGGCCCATAAACTGTACTTCCATAACCAAATTTTAAAAGAACCAATGATTCACATAGTAATTTCTTGACGTTAAAATTAATATAATGACGAATAGAAAAAATTTGTTTAAGATTAAGATAAGAAGCTCAATGCAGTAATTAATATGCGTTTTAAATCGAAGGTCTCCATCAAAAATGACACCCAAATTGCGAGCTGAGTTTGAAAGTTTTAACTCGTCGCCATTAACATTTAAACAAAACTGTTGCTGGTTAATTTTTTCTCGATTTTTCCGAGTTTCGAATAAAAGCAGTTTGGTTTTTTTGGGATTTATAAATAGGCCGTGATCGTTTGACCATTTAACGAGTTTAGATATGTCACTGTTTATATAATTTGTTGCCTGCAAAGAGTTATTTGGTGCAAAGGGAAAGCGTAGTTGTGTATCATCACAATATAGAATAGCCTTACAACGTTCAAAAATTTTCGGCATCTTGTGGGTTTAGAGTATGTACAAAAGAGGACCCAAAATTGATCCTTGAGGGACACCAGCATTTAGAATCTTGGCAGATGATGTATCATTATTAATTTTAACTGTTTGAAACCTGTGCGTAAGATAGTCTCTACATAAATTTAAAGGTGTCTCTGAAAAACCAATAGATTTCAAAATTGCGCACATTAGTGAGTGACTTATTGTGTCAAATGCCTTTGAGAAATCAACCAGAACAAGTGCAGTCACACACGCGTTATCAGCTTCCCGGATTATATCATCTGTTAGGCCTAGAAGTGCTGTCTCGCAACTGTGATTCTGACGAAAACCTCTTTGACAAGAGGGTAATATATTATTTGAATTTATAAATTTTGGAATCTGTTGATCAAGAACCCGTTCCAACACTTTAGATAAAGTACATAAAATACTAATAGGCCGAAAATCTTTGATTTCTTGTGGGCAGTTAGATTTTGGTAAAGGTCTAATCAATGCTTGTTTCCAAATATTAGGAAAAACTCCTTTTGTAAGACAAAAATTTACTATATGTGTAATATGAGGAATAATTTGAGGACAGCAGTGAAGTATCATTTTTATATTAATGTTGTCAGGACCTTGCGCACCTGACCTAATATTATAAATAATATTTTGAGTTTGATCAGTATCAACCTCACGAAAATAAAATTTTTCCCAACTAGGCTCAATTGAGAGATACGAACTCAGTAGATTCTGATTAATAGCAGCTGTCGGTATGGAATTTGCATAAAAATCGTTAATTTGTTCAACGTCCATTAAGTGATTCGGAATCGCAATCTCATTTTTACCAATATTAAACTTTTTTAAAGTTTTCCACGTTTCTTTGCTCCCACCTGATCTTATTTGATGTTCAAAATAGGCACGTTTTTCGTTGCGAGTCGCTAAAGTTGCATAGTTACGTAAAGATTTAAAATTTTCTCTATCATTTGGATTTTTCGTACGTTTCCATTTAGCTTTGGCTTTATTTCGCAACTTCAAAATTAATTTTAAATTTGGTGTAAGCCACTATATTCTTTAGTTATTTTTATTTCTTTAAAAGGAGCATGTTTATTAAATAACTATTATTAAAGATTTGAGAATTCAAAAATTCCACTTTGGCGTTTACGTCAGTCATGGTATAAAGATTGTCAAAAGGTACCGAATTCAAATCCTCATGAAATAGTTCTTGACTAAAATTTTTAAAATCCCTAATTGTTTTAAACTTCGGAGGTTGTTTTTTTGTTGGATATTGGAGAATGCAAAAGGTAAGTTCATGGTCCGATACTCGATCAGCAGATATGACGCCACTATCTCTAATAAATAACTCGTCGCTCACTAAAATATGATCTATTAATGTCTCACTACTTAAGGTAAGACGAGTAGGACTGTTTATAAGTTGACTTAGGCTTAAAGATTCTATCGTAGACATATATTTGTAAAAAGCTGGATTTTGTTCCAATAGGTCAACATTAAAATCACCGAGGCAAATAATTTCATCCACTTCAGATAATAAACTTGTAAAACCCTGCTCAAAAGTATCCAGAAATGTACTCAATACGAAATTTGGTGGTCTGTATATTGTTCCAACCCCTATCCATTTTTTCTTTACTTTAAACTTGATCCAGACCTGTTCAATTTCATTACTAGATTCAATTAATTTAAAATTTATTGACTTTTTTATATATAAACAAACACCCCCACCCCTGTGGAACTCCCTGTCTACCCTAACCAGATTATAACCATTTATTTGAATAAGTGCATCAGGTGTGTTCCGGGTTAACCAAGTCTCAGTCATGCAAAAAATATCAAAATTTCTCTCTAAAATAATCGCTCTTAAGTCTAAAAATTTTAAAAACATAGACCTAGTATTAAGATGCCCTATAGAAAAGTGTTTATAACTCATATTAGATTTAAAAATATTAAAACGTAAATCTAATATTAAAAGGCATTAAAAGGATGTAATACTTTGTTTTTGTTTTGGTATCGCAAGAATATATTAAACTAAAACTATATTAAATCAAAACTACATAAAAAAGAAAAATGAATGTACTTTTATGTTCCGATATTCAAATTATATATTCAATTACAATTGTAAAAAAGTTCGTAAAAAGTTTTATCAGTAAGTCCCTTGTCTTATTTATAAACCACTGAAGTACAAAAGTAAATCAAAAGAAAGAAATTAAACAACCAAAAATTTTAACTAGTATTACTCATTATTTTTATTTTTTGACGCCGTTGTGCTTCTCGTTTTCTTCGGACTATAAATTAAACTCCTGCGCTTGCGTTTTACTGATTTGTTCTTAATTTCTCCTTTTTTCCGGTCGCTGCAAGCAAGATGTACATCAGAGTCAGCTTCTAACTCTGAATCGCTGCTGTTGACTTCCTTCTCAAGCTCCAGAAGATCCTCAACTGAATAAGTATCGCTTCCGATTTCTAAGCAACCGTTTTTGATTTTTGCCTCTAATTTCTGTTCTTTAGCTTGTTTGAGATGACGAACTAAAACCTTTTGTCTTTGTCTTTCTTCATAGCTAGCGTCATGCGATATTGAAATACCGGAATTTTTTAGTTTTCCAACTAAATTAAATACTTCACGTTTTTTAAGATACGACAAAAACTCCAGAACAATCGGCTGCTTATTGGCAGATTTATTAATAAAAACGTTGTTGATATCAGCTTCAGCAAGAGATGTACCCAGCAGAAAGTTTAATTTATTCAAAGTTTCAGTTATTACGTTCGCGGGGTCCATAATGGTCATGCCCCATACAGCAATATTGTTGCGACGAATTCTATTTTCTAATAACTTAACTTTGTTTTCGAGTTTGGTTATCCTAGAATCATGCTCCGTAACTGTACTAGTTACAACGTTAATTTTTTACCTGAATTCCTCTTTGATTTCCTGCGTTTGTTCAATATTGGCGGCTTTGATCAGTTCCAAAAGCTCATTCGCTGACAAATCTTTGACTTGCTTATTCTCACTCATTTTCTATAGATCAGTGGTTTACAAGTAAAAAAACGTAAAAAGTGGGATACAATATTGTGCCTTATGAGATGAGTACATATGGTTTAAAATTTTTAACTTCAAATATCTTCTCTATGAATTACAAAATAGACTCACGTTTTTTACTGCAGACTCCAACTACTAGTCTCAATGTTGTCGCCAAAACTCAAAATTTAAACTTCACTATAACTGAAGCAAAAAGTTAAAAACCAAGAGCATCTGAAATATGTGACTTTATTCAGCGGCGTAGCGTGGGGGGGGGGGGCGCGGGGGGGTTCGTCGCCCCCCCCGCCTCGAGGGTAGTGGCGCCCCATAGGTGGGAGAGGCGCCCTTGTGTCGTATCGGCCGCCCCCTCATACATGATGACCTTTTTTTTTTTTGTTTTTTGTTTAGTTGCAAGATTTCGTCAGACGCGCCCTTGTGACTTATCGGCTGCCCCCTGACATAGGATGACCTTTTTTGTTTTTTTTTTGGAGACGGCGCGGTTCAAATTTCTACGGCGCGGTTCTTTTTTTTTGGGCGCAAGATTTGTGAGAGGCGCCTTTTTGACCTTTTGGTTTTTTTTTGCCGTAAGATTTGTCATCAGTTTTCAGAGGCGCCCTTTTTAGCTGTCGCCCCCCCCCGCCCTTTCGGGCACGCTACGCCGCTGACTTTATTGTAAGACTGTAAATACACATTTTTTGATTGTGTAGAAATAAAATTTCGGACTTCCGTTGTCTTTATTATTTTTTTTTTAAACACGACGTTTCGGTTAGTAAGTATCTCTAACCGTTATCAAGTGTAAACTAAACAATCTAGTCTTTAGGCTACTACTTATACTACTTGGTGTGCAGTCAGGTGTGACGGCCCGCCCCCTTTTTAATCCTAAGACGCCTGTTTTCCTTAAGGAGTGGTTTCCATATGTTTGGTATGTCCGTGCTTGGTTGACTGAAAACTTCTTTAATCTGCATTATAAACGCAACTTCAATAAACTTTCGTTTTCGCCAATGCGACTCCTTATGTAAAACTTTAGCTTCTGACCACTGAATCCTGTGATCATTTGACCATGCATGATCTGCTAAACCGGATTTTTCAATATCCCCTAATTGGATACTTTTTAGATGTTCATTTACTCTAACCTGAAGAGGGCGTTTCGTTTCACCTACATATGATTTACCACACTCACACGGGATTTGGTAAATACATTCCTTATTATTTGAGGGATTGTCTGGTTTTGTTTTAGTTACAAAACTTCTTATCGTATTTCCCGAAGAAAATACTGTTTTTATATTATAGTTTTTAGCTATTCGTCTTATGTTTTCTGAAATCCCTTGAACACTCCATGTTAATAACACCTAACAGATTATTATTTTGAGAATTTGGTACATTTAGTTTGTTTTTAATTTTATATATCGTTGAGTTTATTAATTTCTCGGAATAACCATTGTGTTGTAAGTCCTTTTTAATGTTGTTAATTTCTGTGGTTAATTCTTCATTATTACTACAAATATTTACGGCTCTTAAATACAAACTTCTTATAACTCCTTATTTTGTAGCAACAGAATGATTGGACTTAAAATTTAGGTACTGTCCCGTGTGTGTAGGTTTCCTATATAGAACAGACTCAACGACACCAAGCACTATAGTGAACATCTCCAACAGGAGTCTGAGCACCAACGAAGAATTGGTACTCAGTAAGGGACTTAAGTTCGCCATTGCACCGGCAGAGACACCGACACTGGAAATTATTGCGGCAATAGAGACCGTTAGTCTACCTCAACCCGAAGCTGATGAGTTTCGCCATAAAGTAAGAACAACGTTGGACAGAAAGAAGCAACAAAAGACAAACATCACCAGTCAAGAACAACGGACAATCAAGAACCTGCAGGCTGACAAATCAATCAAGATTTTACCGGCCGACAAAGGAAACGCGACGGTGATCATGGATGTCGAGACTTACGACAAAAAGATCCAAGAAGTTCTGGAGAAAGGAGACTACAAGCAACTACGCAAAGATCCAACCACCACCATAGAAGGACGCATCCACAGGACTTTGAAGAAGTATGCTGAAAATATCCCGGACGCTGTTAGATCCCGCCTGACTCCACACCACAGTAAGGTACCACATTTTTATGGATTACCAAAGATCCATAAGAAGGATATACCACTGCGACCAATCACCAGCTCCAGGGACTCACCCACCAGCACTTTGTCGAGGTTTTTGTTGGACATAATTCAACCACTACAGGGTAAGTCCGAATCTTTTGTCAAAAACTCGGAACATTTTGTCGAGGTTTTAAAAGGTATCGAATTAGATCCCGGCGATAGATTTGTAAGTTTTGATGTAGAAAGTCTCTACACCAACGTGCCAATAAATGAGTCACTCAGTATCATCAAAAACAAATTACAAACTGATGATACACTTCACGAGAGAACAACGCTATCGGTGGAGGGGGTGATGGATCTTTTGGAGCTCTGTCTCCGTAACTCTTACTTTCAAGTAAAAGATAAGTTTTACGCGCAAAATGATGGACTTCCAATGGGTTCATCTCTTTCGCCAGTGGTAGCAAACATCTACATGGAGTGGTTCGAGGACCATGCGATCAACACAGCAAGAGTCAAACCAAAACTATGGCTACGATACATGGATGACACATTTATTCTATGGCCGGAAATTGAAGACGAACTACAGAATTTTCTACACCATTTAAACGGTATTCGACCAACAATCAAGTGCACCATGGAAATTGAAAAAGATTCGGCCTTACCTTTTTTGGATGTTTTTGTCAAACGAATAGACAGAAACATTCAAACCACTGTATATAGGAAACCTACACACACGGGACAGTACCTAAATTTTAAGTTCAATCATTCTGTTGCTACAAAACAAGGAGTTATAAGAAGTTTGTAATTAAGAGCCGTAAATATTTGTAGTAATAATGAAGAATTAACCACAGAAATTAACAACATTAAAAAGGACTTACAACAGAATGGTTATTCCGAGAAATTAATAAATTCAACGATATTTAAAATTAAAAACAAACTAAATGTACCAAATTCTCAAAATAATAATCCGTTAGGTGTTATTAACATTCCATATGTTCAAGGGATTTCAGAAAACATAAGACGAATAGCTAAACACTATAATATAAAAACAGTATTTTCTTCGGGAAATACGATAAGAAGTTTTGTAACTAAAACAAAACCAGACAATCCCTCAAATAATAAGGAATGTATTTACCAAATCCCGTGTGTGTGGTAAATCATATGTAGGTGAAACGAAACGCCCTCTTCAGGTTAGAGTAAATGAACATCTAAAAAGTACCCAATTAGGGAATATTGAAAAATCCGGTTTAGCAGATCATGCATGGTCAAATGATCACAGGATTCAGTGGTCAGAAGCTAAAGTTTTACATAAGAAGTCGCATTGGCGAAAACAAAAGTTTATTGAAGCTGCGTTTATAATGCAGAATAAAGAAGTTTTCAGTCAACCAAGCACGGACATACCAAACATATGGAAACCACTCCTTAAGGAAAACAGGCGTCTTAGGATTAAAAAGGGGGCGGGCCGTTACACCTGACTGCACACCAAGTAGTATAAGTAGTAGCCTAAAGACTAGATTGTTTAGTTTACACTTGATAACGGTTAGAGATACTTACTAACCGAAACGTCGTGTTTAAAAAAAAAAATAAATAAAGACAATGGAAGTCCGAAATTTTATTTCTGTTCTGTTCTTAAAACTGATTAATTTTTGAGACTAAAGCTCTTGTCGTTTTTGTAAAATTTACGTTTTTGTTAACATTACGGCTTATGGGAAATCGGTTTGTTTGTCCTATGGAAGACATATTGGATTTGATCATATGTTTTGTTAGACAGCCCTATTCTTAATGCAATTTGTGCAAAAAATATGTAGCGTTGTTGAAAGTGAGGTAAAACATCCATTTGTCTACAGAAAGCACTGAAAAAATACCAACCATTTAAAAAATATATTTATTTCAAAAAGTATTTATCTTTTTCTAATTATTACATTGAAAAATTTTCGTCTGCTGCGCCATTCCTTTCGAAAAGTAAGTACTTAATTTTACAATTCTGCCACTACTGCCAAAAAATCAACTCTTATTTGTCCCAGCTTCTCAAGTTCGTTAATTTCCGCCCCCACACATAATAATATTTAAATATTCTTATTTATGCTAAAAATTAATCTTACACCCATACATCTCTCCATATATATTTTATCAGAATCCTGAAAAATTTCAGGACACTACACAGTTTTGCATTTTTTGTTTAAATCCCAGGTGAATCCGAATCTCGAAACTTGAGTCTAGTTTTTCTGAGTTTTCCAGGATGCGTTGGAACACTAATTAGGTATGACATGAATCCTCCTTTCTAGCTACTCAACTAACGCTTCTATCTATGGCTTGTCTTCAATTTTTTTGGTTTGATCCTCGGGGTTACTAGTCTCTACCATTTAGGTTACTTGAAATGACATGACGTTTACTAGAAGTGACTAGGTTTATGACACCATCAGTCGGTGAGAGATTTTTTTTCAAAATACTTAGACAGCCTTAACCGAGGGCTTAACCGTTTAACAAATACAAAAGACCTTAACCTTAAACTTTT
This sequence comes from Aspidapion aeneum, assembly GCA_963576565.1. Lineage (NCBI taxonomy): Eukaryota > Metazoa > Arthropoda > Insecta > Coleoptera > Brentidae > Aspidapion > Aspidapion aeneum. Next base: position 48,518,595 of record OY755045.1, read on the forward strand.
TAAATAACACAGACGTGGTTATCCTGTGTCGTTACTCATGACGTCATTGTTACCGTGTTACTTACCAAACAAAAATGTAGACCTAGTAACTTGTAGTTACTTAAAGAAAAAGGCATTAATTGTAAAAATCTTACCTAAAAACTTAAACCAAGAAATATGTTGTGCAGAAGTCAGTTGTGGATTTAGCAGGTATTTGTCCTTGTTAAACCCCTCGTCGTTTAGAGCGTTGGGCGTAGGGACAAGCAAAGGCACTACATGTGACGTGATCTCTTGACACATTTCCGTAATGGTGTCATCGAATACGCCGCCTGCATCGTCGGCCCCTGTCAAAAGTACATTGAACTAAGGCCTGAGGCAAAAATTTAAAGGGTATTTTTGGATTGAGAACACGAAAAAATTTTAGGGATTAAAACTGTGAATACATCTTTACTTTTACCCACCATTCAGTAGAACTAAATAGCTTTTTACTATGTATACCAAGGTGTAGCGTTCAAATATTTTGATATTGTAATATGTATTTTTCTCATAGAATTTGTGAAAATACAAAATGGAAACTCGCTGTGTAGCATGTAAAAATGAATGCCATAGACTGGATGGATGGTCGGTCAGTGGCTTTGATTATTTTCTAACAATTTTTTTTAAACGTCGAGAAAAGTGAACCTTCGCCAACTTTAAATCCATAGATTTTAATCGGTAAGTGGAATTAAAAAGGAAATGTAGCATTTTCTGCGCAACGTGCTCTCAATAATAGTACATTATACACCTAGGGACTAAAGTGGTATTTTAAATCCCGAGACAAAAAGTTTATAGCCCGACCAACGGGAGGGCTATAATTTGTCGAGGGATTTAAAAACACTTTAGTCCTGTGGTGTATATACTATTTTATGCACTTTAGGATAGGTAAAACAAACGTTAAAGAAAAAATAACGAAAACTAAATGCCACTTTGTATACTCTATTTCTAAAACGTCATCAAAGTGGCTGATTGTTACCATATCAACAAACTCATTATTGTATACCATGATGATCCAGATCATGATTGTCACTATCAACTGAAAATCTTGGTGTGTCATGACAAGTAACTAAGTAAAACAAAAGCCACTCGATAAATATTTGTCAAACTCGACCACAGTACACCAATTAAAAAATAGTAATGACAAATCGGCTTTCCCGCCATATATTTTTAGCGCTATACCCCGTATTTTTAGTTCAGGACGACAGCTTCGCGATGGCGCTATCCCAGCAGGAAAGATAGGGTCACTGCATCCTGGAAGCCTGGCTTCTCCAGGGGTAGCGACACCAAACATAACCTCATTTACGAAAAACGCAAATCTGACACTGTCAGGAGCGTAGCTTTTTTTATGTTCAAAAAAATTAAATAGTTTACAAATGTTACGTAAAGAACTGTCCGTCACACCCGGTGTATATACATTTGACTGTCCAAATAAACAAACCTAAAAAAACTAAAGTTTTTTATGATTTCAATATTTATTAGGACCCTGTGTTAGGACCCACACAGTGCAAAAAACCAAAAATATAGAAAACTATTATGTTGGGTTTTGTATCATTTAATAAATTTCTTTATGCTCTCTAGGGAATAAAAGTGAACGTTTAACCACTTTTTCCATGGGCTAAGGTAGTATTTCTTGTCCCCAGTGATTAAAAGTAATTTCTTTAAAATCGTAAAGGGAAAATATAGGTTTTTGGATTATTTTATTTTATCATTGTAGCATTTTTATTTCCCTTTCGAACTTACATAAGAAAAGTGCTCCAAAAAGATAGTTATTTAAAAATAAAAGAATATTTATTTTATTTTTCTGTGGTTATGAACCTTTTGTTTTGTTTTGATTTCAAATTGCAACTCGTCAGCAAATTCCCGTTCGATCAGCATCAATTGACTTACCAAGGAATTAACTGCCAGTTGCACATATTTTAACGCCTGCTTGCAATGCCTGTTTGCACCCACCAACCTTTGTGTCCGGTCATATGTTTTCTTGCTAGAATAAATGGAAATCGCCCTTCGATTTTCAATAGAAGAATCCAATATATTATTCCTGCTATTTTTATTCGTATTCCCTTCTAGTTAATAGTAAATTTTTCTCACTGACTACTTTTTAGATCACTCTCGGTGAACCTCTTGTCTCTCGAAAAAGCTCGTTTTGATTTGACCATACCCGAGACTATTCTGTGGGCATACTTCCAGTGACAGCACCGTCTTTTCTTTCTTTCCCTTCAAAATTTTCACTGGAATAAGGTTATAAATTTTGACCGTTCGTTTTTTCATAAATTAATTTATGGCTTAAAAATAGTTAAAAAACTTAAAATATTTACAGCGAATGAATCGCTGCTGTGTGCACTATGTGCAGACATTTCTTTTGTGACTCGATTGATAGTTTTGAGTGAGAAATTCATGGATGAATTTCTGGCTGCCCCAAACAAAGGGTGAGTGATATATTTTTCTGTTAATTAATTATCTGCATTTTATGTCAAGCTTTTATTTCTTCTATCTATTGGCAAATTTTCTAAAGGCCATGTATCTTTAATTTAGGGTTTCTCGTCCGGCTCTCTCTCTACCCTTCCTCAATCAGAGTGCCCTCGTGGTCGTCGTCACAACCTGCCTCTTATAGATCTCCTCAACAGGGACCTCCTCAACAGTTTGTGTCTTTGACGTTCACTCTCCCTCGGGTACCTGTTCAGCTACAATGACCTGCTCTATGGCTGCCTTATTCTGCAGATGCCCTAATATGCCTTGCAGAGCCCTAACCTGCCTTATCCTCTTTGAGACACAAAGGCCTTGATGGTGGTAGCAGTTTTCAGGTGGGATCACTCCTTTTTTTTTATAAACATATATTTATATTTTCCCTTTTTTTTTTTAAATTAATTAGGCGGTTTCGCTCCATAATTTTTGATATCCTCATAGTTATTAATATTAAAGTTAATATTGTATGCGCTCGCTATGTGGCCACGTATCGGATAAAGCAAGGTTGATTAGATTTTTTTTATGAACAATTGTCAATTGTAGGAATGTACATAACTAATTTGTTGATAATACAAAGTTTCATTCAGTTAAAGTGTATTTCTTTCAAGGTACTAAATTATAAACAGGTTGAAGTTATCTTAAAACAACACTTCGTAAATATTAATGAATATATTTCCTTTTTTAATATTTATTAAAAACTTCACTTCAACTTATTACCAAAAAAAGGTGGCGCTCAAATAGCAGAAGAGTTTCTGTTAGCAGAGCTGATATCTAGTAGTATTCTTAGGATAAGTTTTATAGTAAACACATCTGACTTGTAAGGTATATATTGACAACTCTTAATAACAATTAATCAAAGCAGGTATATCAGTCATAACACATAATATACAGTAGGTATTCCAACACACACTTTATGTGATATTACGGTATGCCCAAATATCTTAAATATTTAACAAACTTTTCTTTACATAAGCCCTTAGTAAGTGTGTCAGCAGTCATGTTATCTGTTCCAATTGATTTTACTTCTATTTCTTGTGATTCTATCTTTTCTCTAACAAAATGATGTCTTGTATTTATATGTTTTGTTCTTGGGTGAAATCCTGCGTTTTTGCCAAGATCTGCAGCTCCCTTATTATCACAATATAATGGAATTTTCAAATCTGATCCAACACAAATTTCCTAAATTAAATTTCTCAAAAATATTGCTTCTTGTGTTGCATAGGAAAGAGCCATGTATTCAGCCTCTGTTGTAGATAGAGCTACTGTTGGCTGTTTCTTTGAACTCCAGGTTATAGCAGCTCCACTCAGGAGAAAGACATAACCTGCAGTAGACTTTCCATCATCTAGATCTCCAGCCCAGTCGGAGTCACAGTACCCATGTAATATATCTTTAGAATCCTTAGTAAATGTCAGTTTTAAATTACATGTACCTTTCAAATACCTAAGTACTCTTTTTACTGCCAACCAATGAGGTTTTCCTGGATTACTACTATATCTTGATAATACACAAATGGCATATGATATATCAGGTCTTGTGCATTGAGCTGCATACATTATACTACCAATTGCCTCTTGATATGGGATCTTAGACATCTCTTCTTTCTCTTTCTTGCTTTTTGGTTGCATATTCTTACTTAATTTCTGATTAACATCTAAAGGAGTTTGTACTGGATTGCATTCAATCATACCAAACCTATCAAGAATCTCATTTATATAATTTTCTTGATCAAGAGTTATCACTCCTTTCTGTCTGTTTCTCATTATACGCATACCAAGACAGTAATGAGCTTGTCCAAGGTCTTTCATTTTAAAGCTTTTCATTAATTCTGCTTTCAAATCATTTGAAAAAATAAGCAAATCATCCACATATACAGCTATTATTATAACCTTTGTAGAAGTGGATTTAAAATAAACACATGGATCAAGCTTAGATTGCTTAAATTTTAAATTCTTTATGGCTGAGTTTAGTTCCTGATTCCAAACTCGACTTGCTTGCTTCAGACCATATAAACTTTTTAAAAGGCGACAAATTTGACCATCTGGCAGTTGCATATAAATTTCTTCAGATAATTTAGGATGAAGAAAAGCTGTTACAACATCAATTTGATCTATATCCCAATCATATTTTGCTGCTAATGACAAAAGTAATCTTATTAAACTATATCTCACTACTGGTGAATACGTTTCATCATAGTCAATCCCAGGTTTTTGTGAGTATCCTTTAGCTACTAGTCTAGCTTTATGTCGTCCTATTTCTCCATGTTCATTTAATTTAGTTTTAAAAATCCATTTACTTTGTATAGCTTGTTTTCCTGCAGGTAGGCGACAAAATTTTCAAGTTTCATTATCTAAATGTGCTTGCATTTCTTCCTTAATTGCAGTTTGCCACTGTTCCCTGTAACAGCTATTTAACGCTTCTTCTGGAGTTTTAGCATCTTGAATATTTAGTACGGCTTCATAAATAAAGTCGGAATTGAAAATATTTTTATTTCGTTCTCGCATTCTTGAAGATCTTCTAAGTTCTGTGTTTTCTTCTTCATAATCTATAATATTTTCTTCTGTTTGGTTTTGTTCTCGATCTGTGATATCTTCTTCTCTTTCTTCAATTTCATCTTGAAGATTCTGATTTTGTTCATTATCTGTATTTTCTTCATTTTCTCTGTTTTCATCTTGAAGAATTTGATTGTTAAAAACTTCAGTTCCATTGTCTTTCTTATCTCCCACTTCAACAGTATATTCCAAAATGTCAAAATGCTGTTGATTTTCTTCTTTCTCATGAGGAAATAAGTTTTTTATGTCAACATCTTCAAATTTTTCGTTCTCATAAAATACTGCATCTCTAGATATAACCAACCTTTTTGTCTTAGGATTAATAAATCTAAAACCTTTTGATTCTTCACTGTAACCAACAAAAATATGCTCTTCAGCCTTTTTATCAAATTTTTTTCGTTTTTCTTTTGGTACGTGAATAAGTGCTTTACATCCGAATACGTGAAAATTAGAAATACCTGGTTTTTTCTTTGTCCAAGCTTCTTCAGGAGTAACATTCTGTAGTGCTTTTGTCGGAGCTCTATTTTTTAAATATGTCGCTGTGTTTATGGCTTCTCCCCAATATTCTTTTTGTAGTTTAGATTCTATCAGCATGCTTCTTGCGGTTTCAACTAGTGTTCTGTTAAGTCTTTCTGATACCCCATTTTGCTGTGGTGTATATGGAACAGTTTTTTGATGATGAATACCAAATTGCTTTAAAATACTGAGCACTTCATTGTTCACATATTCGGTGCCATTATCAGTTCTGAGGCATTTTATGCGAAGATCAGTTTGGTTTTCAACAAAATTTTTATATTCCATAACCTTTTCAGACTTTTCAGAAACTTCAGTTTTTGAACGAAGCATATATACCATAGATTTTCGGGAGTAGTCGTCAGTAAACGTAATAAAATATTTTGCGCCTCCTAAAGATGTTACTTGCATAGGACCACATAAATCGGAATGAACAATTTCAAGTAAATCTGTGGCTCTATGTGCTTCATTTTTCTTAAAGGGAGTACGGTGAAGCTTTGTACACAGACTTTACATTTTGATTCAAAATTTTCATTATCTGAATATGTAGCTCCAGAAGACATATTTTTTAAAAGTTTCATACCATAAGTGTTCAGATGGCCAAGCCGGCGGTGCCACAAATCATGATTTTCTGATGATTTTACTGAGTTTGCTTTAAGCGGAATTTGATTTAGCTGATACATTCCATTATTTTCTTTGCCTGTAGCTAAAACTTCATTTTTCTTTAAACAAACATTTTCTTCAGTAATTCTACAACCATGTTTTTTGTCAAAAATTACTGTTTTTCCGTTTTCGGCCATTTTACTCACTGGGAATAAATTTAGTTTTAACCCAGGAGAATGTACAACATTTTCTATAGTGGCGGTGTTCAAATATCCTAGTTTTAAGTTAACATTTCCTGTACCTGTACACTGTAGATATTCTCCATTTGCTATTCCCACTGTTCGACCCGATTAGGTTGGACATTTTCTAACCAGTCCCTTTTATGGGTAAAGTGAGCTGATGCCCCCCAATCAATAAACCATTCTTCATCTTTTGCTGTGTCATTTTTATTTTCTTCACATGTGAGTGCTAAATGTACTTGATTTTTCTCATTTTTATATAATTATTCTTTTTCTTTGGACAATCGTTTGCTTTATAATTATAATCGTTGCAGTTATAGCATCTAGGACCTCTTGAAAATTTATTATACTGTTTCTTACTGGTAAATTTTCCAGAAAAAGCTGCGTTTGAAAAAATTTCCATTGATGTACTAGCCATATTTTGTATGTTTTCTTGTAATAGAAGATTTTTTACAAAATCAGTGGTAGTAATTTGCTTGGAACCTTGAATTCCTAGGATAAGTGGTTTGTATTGTGACGGTAAACCTCCCAGAATAATTCCTCCAACAACGTGATCTTTAAATGGCTCTCCTATATTATCTAACTGCTCAGCGATTTTTAAAATTTTATCTACATAATCTATAGATGAGCATTGTTCAAATCTAGTTCTAAATAAACTTGAATAAAGTCCAACCAACCTTACGATTCCTGAGTCTTCATAAACTTTCTGTAAATTTAACCATGCTTCTGCTGCAGTTTTACATTTTTTTGTTTCTAAGGCGGCCGAAGGTTTTAGCGACAAATTTATTTTTGCCAGTGCCCGTTGATCTAAATCGGCATCTACTAACTGACCTTCTTTAGGTTTAACACAACACCATAGTCCAGCATCGATCAGAAAATTTTTCATCCAGAATTTCCATTCAGAATAATTCGATCCATCTAAATGTTTCAGTTCTGACAAACCTCCAACGGAACTGCTGATCACCATAGACTTAGTTGTGTTTCTCTGTGCGAGCTCTTGCCTCAAAGCTTGGATTTGTATTTGCAATTCTTCTGTAGTGGTAATTTTTACGCAAATTTCTCAAAAATTTTCTGTTTTGGCAATTAGTGTCAAAATAATTTCTTTAAATTTTTGTAAGAAAATGTAACTATTTTCTAAGTTACCACTATAAGAATCATGCAGAAACTTCTTCTTTAATCTGGGCCCATAACCTGTTAGCAGAGCTGATATCTAGTAGTATTCTTAGGATAAGTTTTATAGTAAACACATCTGACTTGTAAGGTATATATTGACAACTCTTAATAACAATTAATCAAAGCAGGTATATCAGTCATAACACATAATATACAGTATGTATTCCAATCCACAACCCAATGTCACCAGACAAATGAGCAGCCGTACGCACTTTGTGAAGTATTATTGGTTTGTCCTGGCAACATAATAAACAAATAATGCTGCATCATAATACAAAAAATAAAAAGGAATCAAGATATATATACACGATAACGTTTATTTTGTTGCTTCCAGCTTGCCGTAACTTACTTCTCCAGGATGTAAATCAGGAATACCTTTTCGGTGCAATTTTCGAAATTCTGTTTATTGCATCATTTTCGGTACTGAAAGCTGCTTTCTTCGGTGGCCTTTTCCATGCCCATCTCAAAGAAGATTTTGCTTTATTCTTTGGTCCCTTGTTTTTTCAATCTTCGAGAAATGTAATTTGAACTTTTTCTCGACTAAACTTATTTAGTTTGTTTTTCCACATTGTTTGTTAGCATCTGACTGACTTTTGTTTAATGTAATGCCATGACAACTATCACTGCCCACTGTTTTATTATATACGGGGGGTTGACATGCTAATACTACAGTACGGTAAGTGGTTTAATACCTATTTATTTAGTTTATGATTAATATTATTTTTAGTATATAAAAATAAACCTTGGCATTAAAGTCCCTTTTAGTTACTTAGCAAATTATAGCCCTCCTTCCGGTCGGGCATGAAAATTCCCGCCGTGGGATTAAAAGTGAACACTGTACGCGCTAGGTTTATAATATACCTACTATTATTTTTATTAGTGTTCAAAAAAAAGCGGGCGGCGAAGAAACGGTCGAAAGTACAAAAAGTCGAAAATACAAAAGTGCGACAGTACAAAAGGTCGAAAATACAAAAGATTGAAAAATAAAAGGTCCAAACAAAGATCATAAGTAGCTACACTGTAATGATTGCAAAACAAAGCAAGAGACACACAGGTACACACACACACACTCATAGAAAAGTTTTTAAAAAATCAACATGCAATAAGGTAGGTATTTTTTTGGGTAGCAACACGACGGGTCGCAGAACTTTTTTCGAAAACATTTTCTTCGAACGGAAAATTGTTCGAAAAAATTTTCTTCCTTTGAAAATTTGTTCGAAAACATTTTTTTTAAACGGAAATTTGTTCGATAACATTTTTTTCAAACGGAAAATTGTTCGAAAAAATTTTCTTCCTTTGAAAAATTTGTTCGAAAACATTTTTTTCAAACGGAAATTTGTTCGATAACATTTTTTTCAAACGGAAATTAGTTTGAACACTATTTCTTTGAAAGGAAATTTGTTTTCGAAGGGAAATTTGTTCGTAAGCAATAGTTGTTCAAAAACATTTCCTTCGAATAGAAAACATTTTCTTCTAAAGTAAGCTTTTCGAAAAAAGACGCGCTAGACCTGGATTTCCAAACCTAACACAATTCATATAGGGTTTGACTAAGGCAAGGTCTTTCTAACATATTTTTCAAAAAAACCCTGACTTATTTCCCGGGATCGTAAACTGTCTGAAAATTTGTCTACTTTCCTCCTTTCGGAAGGTCGAAATTGGTATTTTCCTAAACTTTGTCAATTGATCGCAAACGTATCCGAACCCGTCCAGATACCCCCTGATGTGCTTAATTGAGAAAGGTTAGAGTAACATCGACTTCAACCTTCCAAAATGAGGACCGGAAAGCTAATTTAGGGAAATCATTTTTCGAAAATAAGTTTCGGTTGGTTCGGTTTGGTTTCACACCCTCTAGGATCCCGGGAAAGAAGTCAGGGATGTTTTTGTTTCGAAAAATTGTTAGAAAAAGACCCCATTAGTCGAACTATATGAGTTGTGTTAAGTTTGGCAAGCCAGGTCTAATTTTTTTTTTTGAAAAATTAAATAAAAATATTTTCGAACAAATTTCCGTTCAAAGAAAATGTTTTCAAGCAAATTTCCGTTTGAAGAAAATGATTTCGAAAAATTTCTGTTTGAAGAAAACGTTTTGGAATAATTTTCCTTTTGAGGAAAGATCTTTTGTTCAAAGAAAATGTTTTCGAACAATTTTCGGTTTGAAGAAAATGATTTTCCAAGTTTATGCTTTCGAACAATAATATTATATATGTATATGAAATGTACTATAAAATTATAAGTAATTAAAGCCGAACCTTGCGAAAACTATAAAACGGTACTAAAAAAAACCACAAAACCTAAAAACACCCAAAAAATGGGAAAAAACTTGAAAAATAAACTAAACAGTGCCAAAAATAGCGTATAAACTTTGTGATAAAAGCTTCATTTTATCCCTTGATATATTATAATACTATTAATAAACATTTAACATACACATGTATTTCTGTCCTGTTTGTTTATTTATTACGTATTATTTTTATAAAAAACACATATAATATTTAAAAGAAAATGATTTTTAACAATAAATATACCTACAATAAATATTCATAATCCAAAAACTAAAGGAACATATTTTTTATTTCTTAAGCTGTATAAAAACGAGTTCTTTTTAAGTTTTATTAAAACATTTTTTTTTCTCAGACTTTATAAAAATGAGTATTTTCACGAACGTCTATGGAATTTTGAGTACGGTTTTGACACTCGTGTCGCTACCCCTGGGAGACGCCAGGCTTCCAGGATGCAGTGACCCTAAGGAAAAACACCGTTAAGCCCTGTATCCTGCGTGTCTTTAAATGTCTTTTGGAATTTGAATTTGTCAAGCACTTGATGTGCACATCAATAAAACTCATAAAACTTGTCAAGTTTGTTTTTCGCGAAGACTTTATTTATGTTCGCGAAGTAAATTTTGTTCACATTTCTTTTGAGATAAAAATCCAAAAAAAAATCGGTGTGCTGGCGTTTTATCATGGGAAAGTGAAATCTCGCAGAGCAGAGCGATGATCTCTCTCAAAAAAGGTTTAGAATGAGAGGTGCTTGTTGTGTTACGGTTTGGTTCGGTGTAAGTGTAATAGTTACTGATTTTTAATGTATTCATACTAATAATTATGATTAAAATAAATTATTATTTTTATATGCAATTTTTTGGACTTTATTTTTTTGACATAATTCCAACAAAAAATTGAGAACTTGTATAATAATATACAAGACGCAGAGCGCAAAAATTAGTTCAAACAGACAGCTATGGGATGGCGCTGTTCAAATGCCATTAATAGGGTCACTGCATCCTGGAAGCCTGGCGGCTCCATGGGTAGCGACAAGCCCACGTGACCTGCCTCGGAATTTCCATGGGCGACTCGTCAACTTACCTCGGAATAATTAGAGTACCTACACGCAATTTCTATACAATATTGTAAATTAACCTCGGAATTTTTAGAGTACCTACAATTTTTGTAGAAGTTTGTAAAGCGATCTCAGAATTTTTAGAGTACCTACAGTATGTAAAATATTTAAAAAAAAATTAAAGACCATACTTATATTTTAAGTTTTTGACCAACTTTTTATTTTTATAATATAAATTAATACAAAAAATACTACAACAATTTAATGCATACACTTTTACTTTTAGATATAATAGTAGTTATAGCACTTAACTACAATCATAAAAAATATCATTTCTGTGAGGTTACCCTAAATTTTGCCTCTTTTGTAAATTTCTTATAGTTTCTAAAGTCATTTCTGTGGTTCTGCCGTGCTTCCAATCAGATAAACTTTGTGCAAAAACATGATTTTTTCAAAAATATTCAAAAACTTTTATTTTTACATCGATCAGTAAGTCTTTATTTGTTTTTAAAATAACATACAGTGTCTTTAAATTATAACATTTAACGGCATTGTTAGAGATACATTACTTAAATATTAAATCAAGTAAAACAAACTTCAAAACTATCGAGACTTCGAGCCTTAAGGTAAACCTAAAGTAGGAATGTTTAGGAAGCCAGAATAGTTTTTAGTGGTACCTAGTCTTAATTCTACACTTTTGTTATTTTAATTTGATATCCCATGTTAGTACCATGTACGTCTAGAGTACGTACATTTTACGTTTAATTGGATGTACCATGTACGTACCTAGTACGAGTTTTTACGTACATAGTACGTACTTGTGCTGGCTGGGTAGAGAGTGGGGGAAACCCAACCGAACCAACCGAAACATATTTTCTATTATTCTAACCTTTCTCAATTGATAGCAAACCTGTGATTTGAAGGCAGTGTTTTGGTGGAAAAAGGTCAGAGATTGTATGTACCGGTTAGAAGACGTTTGCGATCAATTGAGAAAGGTTAGGAAAACACCGATTGATGGCAAATTTTTGTTTCAAAGAAATTTCCGTTCGAATAAACCGTTTTTGACAATTTTCCGTTCGAGGAAAATGTTTTCGAACAAAGTTCCGCGACCCGTCGTGTTGCTACCCAAAAATACCTAGAGATGCTACAAAAAAAATTTTTAGACCTTCAATTTTTGGATTGTTGAATTTTTTTTACCGTCCTAGCCCGTGCAATAATGGCTGGAAAAGGTATTGCTTTCGAAGAAAAAAATGTTTTTGAAATGACGCCGAAAATCTGTTTATTTTGGTGTATTTTGAGTTATCTTCGCAATATCGTCGTGACGTCTGTGTGTGTGCGTGTATGTGTTTGGGTGTATGTGCGTTATGTGTGTGTGTGTGTGTGTGTGTGTGTGTGTGTGTGTGTGTGTGTGTGTGTGTGTGTGTGTGTGTGTGTGTGTGTGTGTGTGTGTGTGTGTGTGTGTGTGTGCGCCTCTGTGTCTATAGTAAAGCCTTTTTTTGCAATCATTACAGTATAGCTACTTTCGATTTTGGACTTTTTGTTTTTCAATCTTTTGGTTTTCGATCTTTGGTATTTTCGACCCTTTGTACTTTTGACCTTTTCTATTTTCGATCTTTTATTGTACTTTCGACCTTGTTTATTTTTGACCTTTTGAAGGTTTGGCCTTCTGCTTTTCGACCTTTTGTACTTTCGACCTTTTGTATTTTCGGCCTTTTGTAGTTTCGACCTTATGTTTTCGACCTCTTGTACTTTCGACCTTTCGTGTCTTTGACATTTTGTTCGCCGCCCGCTTTTGTTTGGACACCGTAATAAAATAATAGTAGGTATATGCTGTGTTTACTTTTAATTCCGCGGCAAGATTTTTTAAGCCCGACCGAAGAACGGCTATAATTTGTTAAGTGATTAAAAGGGACTTAAATGCCAATGTTTATATACTAAAAATAATAATAATCATAAAATAAATAAATAATAAACCACCTACTCCGGTACTCTAGTTTTAGCATGTCAACCCCCGGCATATAATAATACAGAGGGCAGTGATAGTTTTCATTTTTTTGGTGAGCTTTGGGCGCGTTGCTATGGTAGATATTAAACAAAAGTCAGTCAGACGCTAACAAACATAGAAAAAAATGTGCACAAAATAATATTTATTTCATAACAAACTAAATAAGAACCAGTTTGAATTAAATTTCTTAAAGATTGAACAAACGAGGGACCAAAAAATAATTCCTACTTTGAGATGGACATTGAAAAGGCGGCCAAAGAAAGCAGCTTTCAGAGTACCGAAAATGATGCAATAAAAAGAATGTCAAAAATTTCACCGAAAAGGTATTCCTGTTTTTTATCCTGGAGAAGTCTAGAAAGTTAAATGCTTCCTTTATATGAAGGCTATGCCAAAGGACACAATAATAATCGAAACCAACCAAGTCATCAGCAAAGTACGGTAACTTCTGCCAAGCTGGAAGCAACAGAATAACTGTTATCGTGTATTATGATAGCTTTTTGTATATTAATAAAATAAAATGATCCAAAAAACCTATAATTATTCCTTTATAGTTTTAAAGAAATTACTTTTAATCACCTAAGTCCATGAAAAAAGGGATTAAACGTACACTTTTATGCCCTAGAATAAATCCAACAATATATACAAGTTCTATATTTTATAAAACATGTCAAATAATTTTTGGTTTCTTGCACTATGTGGGTAAATATTGAAATCATAAAAAACATCGTTTTTATTCGACCAAATCTATAATCTTTGTATTCGACAATCTGAAAAGCATTATTTGAATGGTTTGTTTACTTGGACAGTCTCAGTGGCGTATATATGCCCCCCCCCCCCCCCCCCGAAGCTAAGATTTTTTTGGATATTTTCCACATATTTCATGAATACAAACATAAAATAGCATAAAAGACAGCCTCATGAGGTCTCGCCCCCCCCCCCCCCCCAAAACTGTCTCGGGCCCACCCCGAAACTTTTTTCTATATATACGCCACTGGACAGTCTAAATATATATACGGAGTGTGACGGACAGTTATTTACGTAACATTTGTAAACCATTTTATTTTTTTAAATACAAAAAAAGCTACGCTCGTGACAGTGTCAGATTCGTCAACTAACCAAAAATATTTAGCTGTCGTGTCGCTACCCTACGTCTTCTGATGCAGTGACCCTAGCCATTAATTGTATTAAGAGTTTAACATGGGGGTGTCCTATCTATTTCTGTGGTTAGTAATCTGTAAACTCGACTGAAAAATTTGATCGCAATGGAACTAATCGAAAAGGCAGCTCAAGAGGCTGTAGGCCAATTATTACCAAGAAAATCTGGAGAACAATATAAAAAACAGTTGTCTGAGTATGCAAGGAACAGAACCTAGAAGATATTACTGAAGAAAAGGTACTGCTAGCATATTTTTTGGAAAAGTCAAAAAAGCTTAAAGCATCGTCACTGTGGAGCGTATATTCGATAATAAAAGCCACAATTGCAACAGACATGGGCGTCCACATGAGCAAATTCAGCAAACTAACAGCTTTTTTGAAACGACAAAATGAGGGCTACAAACCAAAAAAGTCGAAGACACTCAATGGTGACAACATTAAAGATTTCCTGGAAAAAGCACCCGACCATGAATTTTTGGCGCAAAAGGTAAGATACCTACACGTTTTTTATTTTTTTTTCAACCGATTTTTTGTCTATATATCCATGTTATTTAGTTGGAAAAGATTGTAGGTGTACCTATTTTATTATTTATTTATTTATATTATTTATTTTATTTATATTTTTGTTCCAGGTAGTGCTAATCATGGGCGTGTCAGGAGCCTGTCAAAGCAAGGAGCTCTGCCAGCTTGACAAAACCGACGTCCTAGACTATGAAACGTTCTTTTTGGTCAATTTACGAGATACTAAGATAGAAAAAGACCGATCTTTTGTTATAAAACGGTCAAACGAAAACTCCACAGATTGTTGGTGAAGAAGTATATTGCCTTAAGACCTCCATCAATACAAGGTCATACAAGATTTTTCGATGGGTACAAAAATGGGAAATGCACGTCTCAGCCAATGGGCAAGAATACGATTGGGCAACTGCCAAGCAAGATTGCCGAATATCTAAAGCTTGCAGAAGCAAAATTGTACACTGGTCATTGTTTTAGAAGGTCGTCAGCATCGCTACTAGCCGACTCTGGAGTAACCATAGATCAGCTTAAAAGACTGGCAGCTGGAAGAGTAGCACCGTCGCTGAGGGATATGTGGAAAATTCCTTATACCAGAAAAAAAGTATGGCAGATCAACTTTTTACTGGTACTTCCACTGAAACGTCTTCAGAGATTTCGATTCCAATTGTACAAAATGAAACACCAACGACATCGCGGTGCCATCGACAACGACAACAGCTACAATTTTCCAAAACACTTTAATTAATAAAAATAACAGCTGTAATAATGATAATTTACCATTTTTTCACTTGGCTAGTTGCAGTGGGGTAAACATAACTATTAATATTAATAGAAATTAAGTTGTTACACTTTTGTTACAGGCATATTATGTTATATTTTTTAATAAAATTATTGAAAATAAATTTCTAAATTTAGCATTTATTGCACAGAAATTTACTTTAAATCCCTAGGGATTTAAAGTATATGTTAAATCCCTAGGAATTTAAAGTAACACTTTTTTCCCCAAAAATAGGGATTTAAAGTACCCTTTATATCCCTAAAGTGCATAAAAATAATTACTATTTTTGTTTTACTTTGTTTTGAGTTAAGGCCTATCCAGGGTAGTAGACCACAACAGCGCAGACTGCAAATAAAAAATCTTTTTGTATGGCAGTATAGTAGCAACGTCTGCCAGATTGGGTTACTGCCAACAGCGTCTATTCCTGATGCATCGAGCGGCTAATAAGATTTCTAGGAAAGCAATGATAACTTACCTTGCTCAATTTCTTTCCCAGGACATCAGTTTGTACCACTGCCCCAGCTAGCCTGGGGTTGCTGCATGGTATACAAGCCGTTAAAATGAATAAGCTTACCTTCTCCAACTAATTTGACTTTCCAGGCTCGCGAAGGAAGTCGCAGTTCATGCGGATTAATATCCACCACCTGCTTGGCTATCTGTACAAAGATTGGTTTGCATTTCTTTCCTAAAAAATATATATGATAACGGACGGAAGTACAGCATAAAACTGCAATTGGCAAAAGTTACCATAAATGCCGTAAAAATCCCCCAACTTATGGTATTTAAAAAAAAAGATAGACAAAATACCTAGTTATTTTCTCGGTTAACAATTTTGTAAGCTAAATGTCCTTTAATATTCTCTACCATACAAGAAAAATAACCAAAGTAACTGATCGCTAAAATGAATAGGTTAAAACAATTTTCCTTAATGTTTTTCCAGCATTCATAAGGCGTCGGAGACAGTGTTTTAGTTGGGACACATAATTTAATTCAAATTAAAAGAGCTATAAGAAGTAGCAAATTTCATCATTTTCACGTTTTTCCCCTAAAATATCTGAAAATGTTTCCTAAAGCTTCTATCTAAGATTTAAAAAAAAATGGCTAGAGGTGTTACCTTCTTGCGATATCCTCTTGACAACAATGGCGGGTCCGTAATTCTTGCCTTGTACCATGGTCTTGCCGATGCACCTCACGAAGGGCAGCGTGTAGACACGAGGTGCCAACAGCTGTCGCAATTTCGGAGACACAAGACCCTCTAGTGGAGGCACGTTGAACTCGCCCTGTTGCACGCTCAACGGCATTAGGGTCCAACAAGCATACAACTTGTCGGAGAAGTTGAAAAGAAACTTTAATCTACAATAAATCAATAACACACAAATGTAAGTAGTGGTAAGGAAGGTCAAAAGAAGAAAAAATTTTTTATTACATTTTGCATCAAACCTTTTTATTTTTATGACAGGTCGTCAAAATGTATATTTTTTTTTGGGATATAATTGAATACAACTAATCAAAATATGTGAAGTTAAGCCAAAGGAAATATATCATATTATTATTATATATTATATATATTATATCTTCTTTGGTTAAGCATTACAACAAAGGTAATAATTTGGTGTTAAAGATGAAGGTGTGCAAAAGAATATTTAAAAAGTTATTGGTCGATTTAATACGAAAGATACTGGTAACCATTAAAAAAAAATTGCAATATATTCGCCATGTGACCAAGGACTTAAATATTTCGTCCTTTAACAAAGAAGAAGAAAAATATCATAGTTTATATTTTTTGATAGAACTTTTTGAAGCAGCTGTATCCAATATTATAATTGCTATTATGATTACCAAACTTCATCGTGTATTAAAAAGACTACTACTACGTATTCCTACGTTTGTTATTCCCGCCATCTATCGATTTAGCCGTCTTCGATCCATCAGGCAGGCCTCCCCCAATATTTTCCACTCTTCCGCATGTTTCTTCAAATTGTCCGCTCATCTTATTTGTGGTCTTCCCCTACTTCTTTTATTTTCCCAAGGTCTCTAGTTTACATAACATTTGTTCCATCGATCGTCTTTCTGTCTGATATTATGACCGGCAAATTTCCATTTTAATTTTGCTACTTCTCCTCTGACATCCCTTACTTTTGTTTTATTTCTTATCCATTCATTCCTTTTTCTATCTGCTAGCTTTACATGTAACATTTGTCTTTCGATTGATCTTTGGGCTTTTGTTACATTATCCATGTTTGATTTTGTAAGTGTCCAGGTCTGGGATCCATAGGTAAGGACAG
This sequence comes from Aspidapion aeneum, assembly GCA_963576565.1. Lineage (NCBI taxonomy): Eukaryota > Metazoa > Arthropoda > Insecta > Coleoptera > Brentidae > Aspidapion > Aspidapion aeneum. The sequence continues at coordinate 48,536,220 of OY755045.1, forward strand.
GAATGATATATTGGTTATACCCTTTCGTTTTGAGGTACTGAGGATATTTTTTATTTTTAATATGTAGCTTAATTTATCGAATGCTGCCCAGGCCAATCTTACTCGTCTTTTGATTTCAGCTGTTTGGTTTTCCTTTTTTAGTTTAATAATTTTTCCCAGGTATATATATATTCCTCTACTTCTATTTTCTCTTGGTTTATTCTGATCGTGATATTTCCATCTGTGTTTGTTATGATTTTAGTTTTAATGTAGTTCCTATTCAAGCCTATATTTTTAGCTGCTGTATCCAGTTCTTCCAGCATTTTTATCGGTTCTTCTTTCTTATCGGTTATTAAGACGATATCCTCAGCATATCTTAGGTGGTTCAAGTATTGCCCGTTTACTTTGATGCCCATTTCTTCCCAATCTAAGTTTTTAAAAACATCTTCTAGGGCCTGGTTAAATAGTTTAGGGGATATTGTATCACCCTGTCGCACACCTCTTCTTAAGGGGATTGGTTTGGTTCCTTCGTGGATTTTGATTGATGTTGTTGCTTCGCTATATATATATTGGCTATTAAATCTGTGATCGATTCGGCTATTAATTAAAGATGCTTTTACTGCCCAGTCGATGCTATGCTAAAGCTTTTTCAAAATCTATAAACGCAATATATAGTGGAATGTTGTATTCGTTGGATCGTTCTATTAGGATGTTCATGGTTAAAAGGTGGTCAATTGTACTAAAACCTTTTCTGAAGCCTGCTTCTTTTGATTGATATCCGTCAAATTTTGTTATTAGTCTATCTGTTAATATTTTCGTGAAAAGCTTATAAATTACATTAAGGAGTGTTATAGGTCGATAGTTTTTAGTTCTGCTCTATCGCCTTTCTTTTTTTTTTACGGGTATGCGCACTCGCAAGGAGATCCCTATCACGCTCGAGAAGCGGCAAGTGCGCGGAAATGTTGGTGTGTGTTGGTTTTGAAACGGTTCAGGTTGTAACCGGCAGGGAAAACTGTCGCAGGGAGTTTATTCCACAGCGATGCTGTTCTCCAGAGATATGAATTCTGATATAATGAGGTTCTTGGTGCCTCTATTTTGACAATAAATTGATGGTTACCGTCTGTTTGACGTGTTCGCCTAGTAGGTGCTACTCCCGGGGGGATCATACGTGCCAACTCTTCAGAGCATTTTCCGTGATAATACCTGTAGAAAAGAGATAGATCGCCCACAGTTCTCCGATGTTCGAGACTATCCAAGCTACGGGTAAGTGCGGGGTCATTGATCAGCTTTCAAAATCATTAAGGTATGTTTGGGTGCCGCACTCCATATATGTGAGCAGTACTCCATAGTTGGTCGAATCTGGGCTTTGTAGAGTGTCAGCAGTTGGCTTGGTGTATACAGATGTCTTGTACGAAATAGCACCCCAAGCTTTTGGGACGCCCTTTTAGCTATATCTGCCACGTGACTGTGCCAAGACATGTTGGTCTCTGCAGTGACCCCTAAGATGTTCAACTGGCTCTGCAATGCGACAGCACTTCCAGATAGCATGATGTTTGGCTCACCGGTGCTGGTCTTTTTTGAAAACAGGGCTGCTTGGGTTTTGAACTGTACAAGGTTTTTGTTGCTCCAGTCCTCTATTATCTCCAAGTCGTTATTTATCTGTGATATTTCAGTTAGTCTAAGGTAATGGAATTCACTTGCGGAGAGACATGTGGGTGGTATGACTGAGGAGACTACATTGCCATCATCTGCAAAGCAATAAAGTGGATTTACTGTTTTATCTATGAGGTCATTTATGTAAATCAGAAAAAGTGTTGGCGAAAGGATTGCTCCCTGTGGCACACCAGCATTTATTTGGTAAGAGTTGGAGTTCCGGCCATCCAGTGCAACATAAATGGATCTATCCTTAAGGTAACTTTCAAACCAAGTGCAAAGTCTCGGCGACAATCCCGTTGCTTTGAGCTTGTTGAGCAGATTTTCATGCCAGACTTCATCGAATGCTTTAGATGTATCTAAGGCAATTGTTCTTGTTTCACCTCGCAACTCAATCGCTTTTTGCCATAAGTGAGTGACGTATGTAAGTAAATCGCCAGTTGACCTATATTTTCGAAATCCGTATTGCCTGTCATTGATAATTTTGTACTTTTCCAAGTACTTGGTTAGGTGATTGTTCACAACTCTTTCCATTACTTTTGATATCACCGGAAGTAGAGCAATTGGTTTATAGTTTAACGGATCTATCTTTTTTCCTTTCTTTGGAATGGGTTGTACTGCGGCAGACTTCCATGATGATGGATATACTCCTTGCCTATAAGATAAATTGAATAATTTTGCGAAAGTTGGGGTGAGTTCGCTTGCACAATTTTTGAGTACTATCGCGGGATGCCATCTGGACCCATTGCTTTGTTTGTATCCAACTTTTTAAGGGATTTTCGTATTTCTCTGTGACAAAAGGGTACCTCTGGCATACTGTGGGAAACCCTTTCAATGAACGGTGGAGTTTTTCCATTTGGCACTGTTAGGTTTGAGTTGGAGGAAAAGATTTTGGCCAGCATATTGGCTTTTTCCTCTGATGTTGTGGCTAAGTGAGTATTTTTATCTGTAAGTGGTGGTATGGATGACTTGGTGAAGTTTGATCCAACGGCTTTTGCAAGAGACCAAAAGGACCTAGAACTACTTGGACAATTCAGCAACCTGTTTTTTATTCTTTGATTGTATGTTTCTTTGGCGGCGTCAATAGTAATTTTGCAACTATTTCTGGCTTCTATAAATTCTGTGTGGTTTTGAGCGGTTTGTTGTCGTTTCCAAAGGTTATATGCTCTGTATTTTTTCTGTACAGCCGTTTGACACTGACTGTTGAACCAAGGTTTTGCATTAGCTCTGCGTTTTATTGTATGTGGGATATATGCATCCATTCCAGATAAGATTACTTTTGTTATTTCATTACAGCAAATAGTGTGATCAGCTGTTTTAAAGCAAACCTCTTGCCATGGAAAATCCACGTAAAACTGTTTAAGGTCATTCCATTCCATTTTGCCGATTTATAGTGCCACATTTTACGAGGAAGTGATTGTTGGCTTGGCGGTATGAACATTTCGCACTTTGTTCTTATAAGTTTATGATCGGATGAAGCAAGTGGGGGATCTACTTGAATTGTGTACAAGTCAGGATTTGTAGTTAGGAACAGGTCTAAAAGCGCTGCAAATTCACCCCTTTCTGAGATACGGGTAGGTTCATCGACAAGCTGCGTTAGACCACAACTTATGGCAAAAGCTTCTGCTTCCCTGCCTTCATTATCTGTTTTGTTGTGGTGTTTTAGCCAGGGTATATTGTGGACGTTGAAATCGCCTAAAAAAACAATTTCTGCATGTGGATAGTTAGACTATATACTATCACAGTTTTCGGATAATGTCGCAAAAAAGTTTTGATACTCGGTGTTACTTGGCGGTCGGTAAAGGCAGCAAATGAACTTGGTCGATGACTTTGAGGTGAATTTCAGCCATATGATATCGAGGTTCGCTGGTTCTAGCTTCTCCTCTCGATGACATGAAAGGTCATTTTTAATGTACACACAGATCCCAAAATTATGTCGAAATCGGTGGTGTAGGTCATAGCCGGGATAAAGATAGTTCACAATAGGTGTTGCAGATCTGATTTTAGTTTCAGTGAGAACAAGGATGTCAGGTCTTTGTTCTTCAAGATGTTGGTGAACTGAATTCATGTTGGTACTTAATCCTCTTATATTGCTAAAATCAATTCTGACTTGAGTTTTTGGTCTTCTTTTAATATCTTTGCATGAAGGACCTGCAGGATCACCCGACGCCCGGAGATCCGAGTGGTCGGGTATTTTACCTCCGGAATATTTTGATCCTGGAGGCGCCATCATGCTATCTGTTACTAATTGTTGGAACCGGACTGCCAGCGCAGTAGCGGAACGTGGTGACACTTAGCGCTACTCAGTTCTGGCATGGTGGTATCACACCGGTCGACGCCCAATGAGTAAAAAGCGTCTACCACCTACCAGCGTCTACCACCTACCAACCTACTTGTGTAGAATAATGGTTATGGATTGTTTCAGTTGTTTGGGATTATTTTTTCTTTTAGTATTTTATTCAGTACGATATGAAAGGTATTAACTACAGTTTTTCCACCGTACTTGAGCATTTCTGCCGTTACTCCGTCTTTTCCAGGGGATTTGATATTTTTCATTTTCTTTAATGCTCTCTTTATTTCCGTTTTGCTTATTTCAGGTTGTAGCTTTGAGTTTATGTTCTTTATTTTTGTTTGGAGTTTCTTCATGGTTTCTCGCAATGGTTCCCTTTTTGTTTGGTATTTTAATTATTTCGTATCTACCTAGAGTCGGCCTTAAACATTTTATTTTTCTATTATTTTCACACACTTTCAACTTTTATTTCTTGGCTCTTTCTTTTATTTTATTTTCTTTTTCCTTCTTTATCCAGGTTCCGCCTTTTTTCCATCAGTTTCTATTTCTTCTGATATACAATGTAGCCCATAAGTAGAGGCAGAAGGGACTGTATTGGGTAAGGGTGTAAAGGGTAGAGTGTGGCGAGAGACAGGATAAAAAGTGTAATAAAAAATACTATGTCGTTCACCGATATCTGCAGAGGTAGTCGCTTACAGGGCCCTGTTCTCCAGTTCCATGCTCCACAGCTTCACAGATGATAACGCACAGCTTGAATTTTAAAGAGGTTTTTGAGGGTGCCAAATGGCACAGAGTAATTTTAAGTAAAATTCACACGAGACCGCGTGATTGAGTTCGTTTCTTATACACACTGTCCACTTTTTTGGGTTATAGGAACAAATGGCAAAGAGTAATTTTGAGTAAAATTCACACGAGACCGCGTGATTGAGTTCGTTTCTTATACACACTGTCCACTTTTTTGGGTTATAGGAACAAAGGAAAATATTTTCATGGACCACGTAGTGGCACCTGTGTTTGTGTATGAAAACGTGATAAAATAAATATCAATAAAAGGCGATAAAGGGCAAAAACTTCCTTCTATATTAACAGAATCAAACAAAAAAGGAGAATTTGTTTTATTTATTTTTAATCCTTTTGAATTGTAAATTTCCCAAAAGAGGGCACTGCAAGTAAATAAGTAAGTAATAAAGTAGTATTTTCTCATTACTAGAATTAATTAATTAACTAAAATAAAGAATTTAGCGGGAGCTAAACATACTGGGCGCCAAAAAGGCACTAATTCTTGCCTTTTTCCATAAAAAATATTAAAAATAAAAAATATTTCTATTACCAAAAGTAATAACTAAACTTAACAAAAAAAAAAAGAGAAGAGGTTTATCCAACTGGCAATGGGCACAATAGATCCATTTGTGGTCGCAGTGCATGGAGGTCCAGTAGGGCCTGCCACCACTTTCGAATACATACATACATACATACAACTGGCAAAGGGCACAGCTTGACTACTGGCCTTTGCATAACACCTTGTGCAGTTTTTAAGGTTACAGCCCTAATTATTCCGTCAGGACCCGGGTGGCACTTTATTACCTTACCTAAACGCCATTTTAGAGGTGGTGCGAGCTCATTTTTAATAAGTACGAGAGTGTCTAACTCAATGGTTTTACAAGACTTGTTCCATTTATGACGCTGTTGTAGAGTTTGTAAATATTCGTTGTGCCATCGCCGCCAAATATCTTGGTGTATATGCTGCACAAGTTGCCATCTAGAGAATCTAGAAACATTAAGATCCGTCAGATCTTCATTAGGAGCGGACGAGAGTGGTTTAATGGTCAAGAAATGACCAGGGGTCAGGACAGACAAGTTAGAGGCATCTGAGCTAAGCGGCAAAATAGGGCGAGAGTTAAGCATAGCTTCTACCTGCACTAACACAGTGTAGAGCTCCTCGTAGGTGAGTACCTGGAGGCCTATGACCTTTTGCAAATGGGTTTTGACAGATTTAACCCCAGCCTCCCAAAGTCCTCCAAAGTGAGGCCTCGAAGGCGGGTTAAAAGACCACTCAATATTTTGAGCTTCTGAGGCATTCTTCATGTAACTATTTAGCTTCTTTTGGGCTCCCAAAAAATTCAAACCACAGTCACTAAAAAGTTTAGAAATTAAACCTCTCCTACCGACAAACCGTCTAAGGCAAGTCATGAAACAATCTGAGGTTAAATCAGAGGCAAGCTCAAGATGTAAAGCTTTGGTTGAGAAACAAACAAACAGGCAAATATATGCCTTTTGAGATTTTATACCTCGTGCTTTGCTAAGAGTGATATTGCAGGGACCTGCGTAGTCCACGCCAGCATATTTAAATGCTTTGACTTGGTTTATGCGACTAGCAGGAATAGTACCCATGAGTGGTGTTTGTGAGGTTGAGGTAGGTTTGACTTTAAAACAAGTCATGCATTTTGCCAGCACACTAGCGATGGCTCGTTTAGGCGAGAGAATCCAGAACTGTTGTGTAATTAAAAATTGAAGAGTTTGGAGTCCTGGATGAAGAAAAATGTGATGAAACTCTTCAATAATGAGCTGCGTTAAGCGATGTTTAGTGGGTAAAAGCACAGGATGCTTTTGATCATAAGAGAGACCTGATAGTAGGAGGCGACCGCCTACCCTGAGCAATCCATTCTTGTCCAAAAAAGGGTGTAGCTTTCTAAATAGTTTAGTTAAAAGTTGACCTTTTTTGAGCTTTTCGATTTCTTCAGAAAACTCAACATACTGTACATGCTTGACAAGAAGTAACAGAGCTTTGTAAAGCTCTAAGTTGGTCAAGTGACCTTGAATGCGTGCTTCAGGGGTGCGTTGCTTAATATTGTGTATAAATCGAGAGAAATAGGCAACAATGCGTTTTATGGGTCCTAGAGAAGAGTAGTTGTCTAGCCAACTATTGAAGGGGTGAGTTGGAGTAAAAACTTTGAGGAGAGTGAGTCTGCGTTCTTCCTCAGATACTTCTGGGGTAGGTTTTACAATGGACTGTGGCCACTCTTCAGGGGGTAATTTTAGAAAACTTGGTCCAGTCCACCATAAGTCATGGTGAATTAAATCATCAGGGAGTAAGCCGCGTGAAGCACAATCGCTAGGATTTTCTTTAGAAGGCACATAACGCCATAAATCTGGGGCTATTTTTTCTTGAATATGTCTGACCCTGTTCGCAACAAATGTTTTAAATCTGTGCGGAGAGGATTTTATCCAGTTTAGGGTCACCATGGAGTCAGACCAAGCGAGTATTCGAGATATTTGAAGGGAGCTAGAGATTAAGTTGACTGTTAGCTCCCGCTAAATTTCGCGGTTGTTTATATATATTTTTAAAAACACACAACTGTATGAAGGACAAAGCGCATTCCGCGTATTTGGACATGCGCACCAACAACCAGTGAGATCCTTGTCAATCGCCTAGAGAAAAAGGCGTGTTAATTTCGTTCTCCAACAATTTCAAATATCTACACCTGAAAGTGCTCGATTTTTGTGTACTGAAGCATAGAACTAGAAACTTCAACCCTTCAGCTACGTGGTGACATCATTAGATCCATTCGGGGGCCCCTTGGAACGAGGAGAATTTGGCTGCAAAGGAGGTGAGTGCACTTATCTGATTACCGTTGTGTGGTTCCAACAATTTTACCTATGGACGTCTGATTATTTCGTAATTTCATATCAATACATTTATGTTTGCTCGCGATATCATTAATTAAAATATTTACAGTCCACTGCATTTAGCGTTTTCTATCCGCGGGCTAACATAAAGTGTTCCTTCCAGCCGAATTATTTTTAAATAATAAATTCATACGACGGTATTAATAATTATTTGCAGCCAAATAAGGCGACCTTGAATCGCAGTGTATGTGCAACAAGAGAAAGTCGTCTGCACCGACGACGGCACGTGGCTTTCGCGTGGTCATTCAGTAAACAAAGCGAGTAGGAATCAAAACAAACAAAACAAACTTTCAGTGGTGTACCATATCATTTCGATATTTAAAACAATTTTCATCAATTGCGATAAATTAGTGCATATTTTCGACAATTCGTCATTTTTCTATTTCAGAAGCATTAATTTAGCGTTAATTGTATATTTACCGACAATTTCGTCATTTCAAAGGTAAAATCATGTCTGTCAAAAAAGCCGTACAGAAACGCAAGGGTTTTTTATCTGCGATCACCGAGTGTTATGTGTTGTCGCAGACTGCGGAAAAAGATGAAAGAGCGAGAAACGAGTTTCAAGTGAGGTATGCCGATTTGGATGAAACCTTCGATAAATGCATGCTGGCACATAATGACGTCATTATGTTGCTAGACGACTCGGACGATGAGGAATTTAAAACGCAGGATGCGATCCTTTCAGAAGCTCGTAAATATTTTTATGCGTGTAAGGGGGTTTACTCTAAAATATTTCCGGTTGAGGCCCCATCTTTTTCGGGATCATATGTTCGACAAAACGAATCCGAAACTCCAAAACTCAAAGAGTTAGGTATTCCCATATTTCGAGGTGATAAAAAATTATGGCCAAGCTTTTTCGATCTTTTTAATAACATTATAGATCAAAATCAAAGTCTAAGTAACGTTCGAAAACTTCAATATTTATTTTCATATCTCGAGGATGAGCCTTTAAAATTGATATCAGGGATTAGCTTATCTGATCAGAATTATAAAATTGCTTATGACAAATTAGTCAATAGATATCAAAACAAGCGAGATCTCGCAAATGATGCTTTAAGCTCAATTATGAACTCCACCTTAAAAAACGAGTCAGCTAAAGAATTGCGTAATTTAATTGACACCTTTTCTGAATCCCTAGAAATTTTAAAATCACTTAGCTTTGACGTTGACAGTTGGGAATTTATTATTTTTTTCATTTTATTAGAAAAATTAGATATTCCAACGCGTTCAAATTTCGAAATGAGTCACGCCAATACTAATACCGAAATTCCCACTTTTCAGTCACTTTTTCAATTTCTAGAAAAAAGATGTAAAGTTTTGGAATCACTTCCTCAATCAACAGCACCCAAAAAGGTGCCTATATATCAAAAATCAAATTCTATGCAAAGTCAGTCTGGGCAAAAGCCTACCTATCAAAATTCAAATTCTATGCGAAATCAGTTTGGGCAAAAGCCTACCTATAAATCATCCAATTCGCCTTTTATAGGACTGGCTGGCACCTCAACTAATTCGAGTACGGGAATAAAATGTTTCCGGTGTAATCAAGGTCACGTGCTTTCGAAATGTCAAACATTTCTTGATCTCTCACCTATCGATCGCCTATCTTTCGTCAAACAGAAAAAATTATGTCTAGCGTGTTTTCATCCCTTGCATAATGTAGATACGTGCAAATCAAAATATTCATGCAGGACTTGCAATAGTAAAAGGCACCACACTTTAACTCATATCTTAGAAACTAATCAAGAGTCTGGAAGCCAAGATACTAGTCCTGTCATTCACACACCACCTGTCAATAATCTTCATGTGTCATTAAATGCCTCAGGACCTTCAGGTACCTTTCTTTTATGCACCGCCATAATAGATGTTATGGACGGTTGCGGAAATTTTCAACCTGTAAGGGCACTGCTTGATTCTGGATCACAGACAGGATTCATCAGTGAAAAGTGTATTCAGCGTCTTAATCTTCCTAGGCGAAGTTACACCACTGAAATATTCGGATTAAATCAGATGTCTTCTTTCACTTCAAAAGGGCTCGTTCAATGTCACATTAAGCCACAAGGACAAGTCACTCCTTTACTTAATTTCGAAGCAATTGTTGTTCCACAACTATGTTCCAATATGCCTACATTCCCTTTGAACGATAATCAGTGGAAACACTTGCAAAACCTTAAACTTGCCGACCCATCTTATTTCAAATCTAGACCTGTGGACCTGGTTATTGGTTGCGAGCTATTCGCACAGATTTTCAAGGAGGGCAGGGTTCTTGGACAGGTAGGGCAGCCTTCAGCCCTTGAAACTATCTTTGGCTGGGTCGTCATGGGAAAGGTTGACGAAGTAGGTAGTCTTACGGAACGAACCAGTTGTTTTTTAACGAGTCATTCACCTCCTTTAGAGGTCATTCTCCCTAGGTTTTGATAAATCGAACATTTGCCTAAAAAACAAATCTTATCAAAGGAAGAAAAACAGGCAGAATCAATTTTTACTGCTAGTGTAGTACGGCAACCGAGCGGTAGATTCATGGTAGATCTTCCGTTTAAAGATAAAATAAACCCTGACCTAGGAAATACTTATCCGCAAGCTTATCGTAGATTTTTACTTCTAGAAAATAGATTAATCAAAAATCCTGATCTGTACACTGCCTATTCAAGTTTCATGCAAGACTATATCGATTCTAATCATATGAGTTTAGTTTTATCTAGTCAACCAAAGGTCGACGTATCGTGTTTTTTAGCACACCATTGCGTATTAAAGCCGGAAAGCTTGAGTACAAAATTAAGGGTAGTCTGGGATTGTTCAGCAGTCACCCCAAAAAATATTAGTCTCAATGACACATTGTTATCTGGACCGAAACTTCAAAAAGATATTGCTTCTTTACTCCTTACGTTTCGTCTTAATCCTATTGCCTACATTGCTGACATCAAACAGATGTTCCGTCAAGTCCTTATCAATCCTTATCACCGTCCTTATCAAAGGATATTGTGGAGGTTTTCTCCACAGGACCCACTTTCAGTGTGGGAACTTTCTACTGTCACTTTTGGCATGACATGCTCACCTTTTCTAGCCATGCGTACCTTAAATGAGCTGGCAGAGAGAGAAAAGGAACGTTTTCCTATGGCTAGTACTGTTCTAAAAACGTCAATCTATATCGACGATATCTTGGGAACTAGCCCTTCGCTTTCTGAAGCTCTCTCCCTTCAAACAGAACTCAATGATTTGTTGAAGTCGGGAGGATTTGAACTTAAAAAATGGGCAAGCAATTGTCCTGAGTTATTGGCAACATTGCCAGAGTCCGATCGTCAAATGCCTCTCTCTTTCGACAAGGAGGAACCCCACTTTATCAAAGTTTTAGGACTTCAATGGCATCCAAAAAACGACATTTTTTCTTATCAATGCCGAATGAAGGACAAACCCCCAACCAAACGTTCTATTTTATCTATCATAGGGACAATCTTCGATCCCTTAGGTTTTCTTTGTCCCTTGTTGCTACAAGCAAAATTTATTTTGCAACAGTTGTGGATATCGAAAATAGGCTGGGACGAAGAACCAGATTCTTCTATCATCGACTCTTGGAACAAACTTCGTTCTGAATTCCCGCTTCTTTCCAATTTTCAATTACCCCGACAAATCAAACTGTCAAAAACCAATACCTGTCAAATCATCGGCTTCTGTGACGCTTCAATTCGAGGCTACGCAGGCGTCGTATATTTTCGTGTAGAAGAGGAAAACAATATATCTGTTTCTCTCATATCTGCAAAATCTAGGGTCGCGCCTATAAAGTCACAAACTTTGGCTAGGCTAGAACTCCTAGGCGCATTTCTTTTAAGCGAATTAATTGACTTCGTTTTATCTAGCTATGACGGAAAAATAACTTTTACAAATATCGTTACTTTCTGCGATTCGCAAGTCGTATTGCACTGGCTTTCATCCCCTCCTAATCGCTGGCAAACCTTTGTTGGAAATCGAGTCAGTAGAATCCAAGAAATCATTCCCTCAAACTCGTGGCGCTACATTCCTTCTGCTTTGAATGCAGCCGATATTGCGTCACGAGGGGCCACCCCTTCACAGCTCATGTCACATGACATGTGGTGGAACGCACCGTCGTTTTTGTGGTCTCCCGAAAACGAATGGCCCGATTTTCATAAATCAAAAATGCCGATTGATTTCGGAGATATTAATCTGGAGGAAAAGCCAAAAGTCTGTTGCAATGCGATAATTGATGTCAACTTCTTAGATCAGCTTCTTATCAAATATTCCTCTATATCAAAAATTCAACGTATCATTTGTTATGTCCTTCGAATAGTTAACCTTTTTCAAAACCATTCCTATCAAAAACCCACTAAGCCGCCGGACCAAAAAGTTATTTTTGAGAATATTGTTTTTCCTACCACCGGTGAGATGCAAAGTGCGTTACACCTTCTTATCAAACGCGTGCAAGGTTCTTGTTTTTCTGAGCTTTTTTCCGCGTTATCTAAGGATAAACCAATACCGAAACCTTTGCGAAAACTTTCACCTTTTCTTGATGAGAATAATATCATTAGAGTCGGTGGCAGATTACAAAAATCTGACCTTTTGTCTTATTCTGCAAAACACCCCGTCTTACTTTCGAGTGACCATCGTTTAACTACTCTTCTTATCGAGTCCGCTCATCGACAATATCTTCATCCTGGGTTTAAAACATTACATAATCTGCTTTTACAGCAATTTTGGATATTATCTGCCAGACGGGCAATTCAAAGAACCATATCCAAGTGCTTGCAATGTTTTAGAATCAACCCTAAACCCTATAGACCGCCCATAATGAGTTCACTTCCCGCTCATCGAATCAATCAACTAAAACCTTTTTCGAGTGTAGCTATCGACTTTTGTGGACCTTTCTTTGTGATTCCTCATCGTTACCGTGGTTGTAAAGCTTTCAAATCGTATGTCTGTGTGTTTGTCTGTACGGCCACACATTGCGTGCATTTGGAATTAACCATGGAACTGTCCACCGAAGGGTTCGTAGGTGCATTCCATCGATTCATTTCCAGACGCGGAAGCGTGACGCAATGCTGGTCAGATCAAGGCAGTAATTTTATAGGGTTTCGTAACCAATTACTGGATTACGCAAGAAGTGCTGCCACCAGACTTTCTATTCGTTGGCATCTGGGACCTCCTCTCAGTCCACATTTCAATGGCCTGGCAGAAGCTGGCGTCAAAAGTTTTAAAACTCACTTTGTACGAGTTGTCGGCGACCAGAAGTTGTCTATCATGGAGATGTCCACCCTTACCTGTCGCATAGAAGCCGTACTTAATAGTCGCCCTTTATCTCCTGCCTCTTCAGACCCACACGATCTTCAACCTCTTACCCCTGGGCATTTTTTGACACTTGAACCCCTTAATTCAGAAATTCCGGAGTCAGATTTGTCCGAGGTTCCCCTAAATCGGCTCTCGAGATGGCAACTAATCCAAAAACTACATAATGATTTTTGGAAACGGTATTCTATAGAGTATTTGCATACGCTACAACAGCGACACAAGTGGACTGATTTGTCCCCAAATATCAAATTAAATGATTTGGTTATCATAACACGTGATCACATTCAATCGCCTTTGAAATGGCCGGTCGGTCGGGTCATCGAACTGCATCCCGGCGGGGACGGTCAGGTGCGTGTTGCGACGGTAAAAACGGTTACCGGTGTTTATAAGCGGCCAGTTGTAAAACTGTGCCTCTTGCCAAATTAAAGGTAATTTTAATTTTCTACCTTTTACCGGGTATTACAATAGGTTTTTTTATTTTTAATTTTTTTTGAATTTTTTGTTTGTTTGTTTTGCCTTTTTTCGGGATTTCGTTATATCTAAATAAACTTACGATACTTATCTGTTTTCATTCATTTATATTTATCGGTCGATTCTTTTTCTTATGTCTATATCTGTCCGGTTGAGATTCTAAATTTGTGTGTTTTGGAGGGCAGTTATGTTAGCTCCCGCTAAATTTCGCGGTTGTTTATATATATTTTTAAAAACACACAACTGTATGAAGGACAAAGCGCATTCCGCGTATTTGGACATGCGCACCAACAACCAGTGAGATCCTTGTCAATCGCCTAGAGAAAAAGGCGTGTTAATTTCGTTCTCCAACAATTTCAAATATCTACACCTGAAAGTGCTTGATTTTTGTGTACTGAAGCATAGAACTAGAAACTTCAACCCTTCAGCTACGTGGTGACATCATTAGATCCATTCGGGGGCCCCTTGGAACGAGGAGAATTTGGCTGCAAAGGAGGTGAGTGCACTTATCTGATTACCGTTGTGTGGTTCCAACAATTTTACCTATGGACGTCTGATTATTTCGTAATTTCATATCAATACATTTCTGTTTGCTCGCGATATCATTAATTAAAATATTTACAGTCCACTGCATTTAGCGTTTTCTATCCGCGGGCTAACAGTTGGCAACATGTCGTAATAAATTTGCCAAGAGTACGGCGCCACATAGCTCCAATCGAGCTAAAGATATGCGTTTAAAAAGGCAACTTTGGATTTTCCGCATAATAGATTAACATAAACAGAGTCATCAGAAATGCATCTTAAATAAACACAACAAGCGTATCCTTTTTCGCTTTTATCACAAAATCCATGTAGCTCAGTGGCGTCAGAATTCACATAGCGTAAAATGGAGATCTCGGATATTTTAGGGAGTTGATTTTTATACTGGAACCAAAGTTTTTGAATATTTTCTGAAACTGGGTCGTCCCAGCCGACTCCTAAGGCCCAAAAATGTTGTATTAGGTGTTTTGCAAAAAGGAGAGGGGAGTTAAAAAACCTAAAGGGTCATAGATTTTAGATATTTCGGACAAAACGGATCTCTTTGTACAGGGTCTATCAAGAGGGGAAACCTTGTAAGAAAAAGCATCTGTAGAGGGGTGCCATTTTAAAACTAATATTTTTAGAGTATTACCTTGATTATCAAAGGAGAGATAGCTAGTTTCGCATTTTCAGGGGGAATTGTCTTTAAAAACTCAAGGCTATTGCTGGACCACTTTCGGAGCTGAAAGCCTCCATAACCTAGTACTGCGACTAATTGAGCTTTTGCTTCGAGAGCTTTTTCACAGGAGTAACAGCAGTCATCTACATACACGTAGCTCCTTAAGATGTGAGCTGCTAAGGGATATTCAGCCTCATAAATATTAGCTAGTTTAATGACTGACCTTATAGCTAAATATGGGGCGGCTTTGACGCCAAATGTGACAGTTTTTAAGAAATAATCATCGACAGGTTGGTCAGGAGAAAACCTCCAAAGAATTCTTTGGTAGTTTTGATGGGTGGGGTTTATCAAGACTTGCCTAAACATTTGTTTTAAATCACTAGTAAAGCAGTACTTATGCAGGCGAAAAGACATCAAAATATTAAATATTTCTTGTTGTAATTTGGGACCTGTCAACATAGAGTCATTTAGAGAGCTGGGACAGCTCTCGGGACAGCTACATGACGCATCAAAGACCACTCGAAGCTTCGTTGTGCTACTCTCTGATTTTATAACACAGTGGTGGGGTATATAAAAAATGTTATTCGAAGGGGGCATATTTTTTGAAATTAGCTCCATATGGTTAGAGTCAAGGTAGTCTTGTAAACAATCAGAGTATTCTTTGTGAAGAGAGGGGTTTTTTAGTAAACGATTTTCTAAGCTATAAAATCGTTTTAGAGCAATAGAGCGGGAGTTAGAGAATGGCTCTGGTCCTTTAAAGGGGAGAGAGACGACAAATCGACGAGTTTCTGTTCTCTGGAGAGTATCTTTGTATATTTTTTCACAAAGCTCATCTTCCGGGGCTATATGAGTTTTTTGAGGGACTTCCTCAATTTGCCAAAAGGCTTTCAGAGTAGAGTCGAGACAATCTTCATTTGAAATAAAATAGGAGCTAATAGAGGGGGTAGAAGGGCGTATTTTTCCGCCCATGATGAGCCAACCAAAAATCGAGTTTAGAGCTGCGGCCTTGTCGACCCCACCCGAAATTTTACCCTCTGTGAAAATAAAAGGAAAAAGTTGAACTCCAATTAAAATATCTACTGGTTTGCATTGATTAAAAGAGGGTCTGCGAGCTTTAAGTTTGAGATATCGGGGTAGTCACTTTGTGGAAGTGGGGTGAGGGGTTGATCATTGCAAACTTTTGACAAAATTAATAAATCAATGTCAAAAGAAGGAGAGAGTTGGTCTACCGGTTTTATGGAGCAACTAATGCCCCCAGAGGGGGTGCAGCCCGTGTGACCTAAGCCATTTAGAGTTAGATTTGTTTTGTAGCGAGAAAGACCAATTTTATTTGCAAATCTCTCAGAAATTAAGTGGACCTGGCTTCCAGTGTCAATGAGAACCCGCGCTTTATCATAATGTCCTCTACAATTTAAAACTTCAACTTGGGCTGTTGCGAGTAAAGAAGATGTCACCGAAATGTTGCCTGTCAAACTGCAAGCGTGAGTTGAGGGATTACCTGATAAATTATTATTTTCTTGTGGGTTAGAGAGAGTAGGTACTGCCGAAACATTTGTAGAGTGTGTCGGAAGAGGAGCGCTCTGATTCTGATTGTCCAGTGGCGGTGAGTCACTAGGGGGGAATCGAGGAATATGAAGTAAATAGTGATGCATTGAATTGCAGATTCTACACGAGTAAGTAGAGTTGCACGATCTTATTGAATGTTTCGTGCCGAGGCAGTTGGTGCACCAATGGTTTCTTTTGACTAGATTTAGTCTTTCTTGAGGGGTTTTATTTTCAAAAACGGGGCATTTATAAATATTATGTCCAGAAAGCTTACAGACGGGGCAAGCATTCTGATTTGGAGCGACGCCAGCTGCAAGAGTAGAGAAGTGATTACCTCTATAATGAGGTTTTGAGGGAGGTTTAGCAGTGGCGTAACCAGAGGCTTTACTTTTATTTAAAATATTGGCTGATTCTAAAGCAAAACATTGCTTGGAGACAAAATCTTTGAGATCCTCAAAGAAGGGTTCAGATGAGGAGTCATGCTGAAGTTCATAGCGAGTGACCGTCTCAGAGTCCAATTTTCGAATCAGAAGTCTAAAAAGTGGGAAATCCCAGTGCTCAGTGGGGTAATTTAAATTGGTAATCGCATAGACATTATTAGTAAATGTATCTATTAAATTGCGTAAAAGAGCGTATTTAATTTGGACAAATCGGTAATTTTGTCCCAATAATAAGTGATAAAGAGGCGGTTATTTTGGTAACTTTTGATAAAATTAATAAATCAATGTCAAAAGAAGGAGAGAGTTGGTCTACCGGTTTTATGGAGCAACTAATGCCCCCAGAGGAAGTGCAGCCCGTGTGACCTAAGCCATTTAGAGTTAGATTTGTTTTGTAGCGAGAAAGACAATTTTATTTGCAAATCTCTCAGAAATTAAGTGGACCTGGCTTCCAGTGTCAATGAGAACCCGCGCTTTATCATAATGTCCTCTACAATTTAAAACTTCAACTTGGGCTGTTGCGAGTAAAGAAGATGTCACCGAAATGTTGCCTGTCAAACTGCAAGCGTGAGTTGAGGGTTTACCTGATAAATTATTATTTTCTTGTGGGTTAGAGAGAGTAGGTACTGCCGAAACATTTGTAGAGTGTGTCGGAAGAGGAGCGCTCTGATTCTGATTGTCCAGTGGCGGAGAGCCACTAGGGGGGAATCGAGGAATATGAAGTAAATAGTGATGTATTGAATTGCAGATTCTACACGAGTAAGAAAGTTGCACGATCTTATTAAATGTTTCGTGCCGAGGCAGTTGGTGCACCAATGGTTTCTTTTGACTAGATTTAGTCTTTCTTGAAGGGTTTTATTTTCAAAAACGGGGCATTTATAAATATTATGTCCAGAAAGCTTACAGACGGGGCAAGCATTCTGATTTGGAGCGACGCCAGCTGCAAGAGTAGAGAAGTGATTACCTCTATAATGAGGTTTTAAGGGAGATTTAGCAGTGGCGTAACCAGAGGCTTTACTTTTATTTAAAATATTGGCTGATTCTAAAGCAAAACATTGCTTGGAGACAAAATCTTTGAGATCCTTAAAGAAGGGTTCAGATGAGGAGTCATGCTGAAGTTCATAGCGAGTGACCGTCTCAGAGTCTAATTTTCGAATCAGAAGTCTAAAAAGTGGGAAATCCCAGTGCTCAGTGGGGTAATTTAAATTGGTAATCGCATAGACATTATTAGTAAATGTATCTATTAAATTGCGTAAAAGAGCGTATTTAATTTGGGCAAATCGGTAATTTTGTCCCAATAATGAGTGATAAAGAGGCGGTTATTTTGGTATCTATTATAAAGAGCATTATAAGCTATCATGTAATTTGCATCAGTAATTGGCAAGTTTTTTACCAATGTTAGGGGTTCCTTTTCTAGATACGTTAAAAGTAGCTGAAACTTTCTACTATTAGAGAACATAGTATTATTATGAATGACAGAGTCATATAAGCTAATAAATGTTTGCCAAGAAAACAAATCGCCGGTAAACTTCGGAATATCCACCTTTGGAATGTTAAAGCTCATGTCATTATGACCGGTGTTTGAGTTTGAGGGAGAAAAGGAGTTTAAGTCCTTTTTAGTAGGAAATAACTTTTTATAAGTTGCTTTTATGCTAAAATATTGGTAATCAGTTTCTTGACGAATGACATTCTCCTGAGTAAAATCGGTCGTTTCTTCATCAGCTATATACGCAATTACAGCGTCATGAGATTTATTAAATTCCTTATAAAAAATGTGTGTGATCATATCGCATCTCAAAATCAAGTTTTTTTGAGGTGTCCTACATAGCCTCAATCGAAATACTGAAAATTTCTTTAATGCGATCTATTGCTATTCCCCTAAATGCGCGACACTGTCTTTCACTGCTCGACATTTTCAATACCTTTAATATTTAAAATAGCTACCATTAAAAAAAATATATATACGTTTTATTTTACTAAAATGCGCTAAATACAAATATAAAGACAAAAAACTTTTATTCGCGAAGCACCGAGAATGCAATAAAAAACCTTAAATTTATTTCTTATTGACCGAGTTCAAAATACCTACTCTACCTACTAGGTAAATTAAATTTTAATATTAAAAGCGCCAAATCTAAATATGCAATGCCTAATACTTTTTAATAATTTTATACCCTTTTAAACTGCACCAGATGTTTATTAGTCCTAAATATAGGTATAGCTTTCTTTTAAATCGATTTAACAAAAAAATCGTTTATTTGGAACTGAGTCTTAATTAATTAGAAAAAAGGCAAAATCAAATACCTACAATGGTTTGGTGGTATTTTTAGCACCATAAAAACAGATCATTTGCTGTAATAATAAAAACTGAATCGCCTTTTCTAAAGAGAAGAGAGAGAAGAGAGAAATATTTTTTGAAACAAAGAAAGCTTAAAACAACAAGTGCCAACGTAAGGGTAGAGGGTGGTTTAAAGGGGTAGTTCAATATTTGGATGGAAGGACCAAACTTATGTAGCTCATAAGTTGAGGCAAAAGGGACTGTATTGGGTAAGGGTGTAAAGGGTAGAGTGTGGCGAGAGAGAGAGGATAAAAAGTGTAATAAAAAATGTCGTTCACCGATATCTGCAGAGGTAGTCGCTTACAGGGCCCTGTTCTCCAGTTCCATGCTTCACAGATGATAAGGCACAGCTTGAATTTTAAAGAGGTTTTTGAGGGTGCCAAATGGCAAAGAGTAATTTTGAGTAAAATTCACACGAGACCGCGTGATTGAGTTCGTTTCTTATACGACACTGCACACTGTCCACTTTTTTGGGTTATAGGAACAAAGGAAAATATTTTCATGGACCACGTAGTGGCACCTGTGTTTGTGTATGAAAACGTGATAAAATAAATATCAATAAAAGGCGATAAAAGGCAAAAACTTCCTTCTATATTAACAGAATCAATCAAAAAAGGAGAATTTGTTTTATTTATTTTTAATCCTTTTGAATTGTAAATTTCCCAAAAGAGGGCAGTGCAAGTAAATAAGTAAGTAATAAAGTAGTATTTTCTAATTACTAGAATTAATTAATTAACTAAAATAAAGAATTTAGCGGGAGCTAAACATACAATTATCTGTCTTTTTATCTTTTTTTGCGATATCTTTTCCTACTTTGGTCATAGCTCTTGTCAGCGTATCATTTATTTCATCGATATTTTCATTTTCGCATCTTACGTTTTGGGTTAGCTGTTCCTTTAGTCTTTCTTTGTATACAGCTTTATTTTGTATAAGTTTATTCATGTCAAGTTATTATTAATTTTTCTTTTCCTTTCGAAATTGCTATCAATGCAGTAAATAGGCTATAGGAATTCTGCCTATTTTCCCATGTTAATTCCCATAAGAAAACGCTAAGGTTCAAGTTAGCGAAAGTGGCTAAGTCAAGGTCACACGCAGATACATGTAGTCGAATTATACGATATGTTTTTATGTGGTAGACATTAAAAAATCGAGTTTTGGAAAGTAGGTAAAAAGAAAAATGGCGTATGACCACGCTGTTGGTGGGCGGGGCACAAGAGCCCAATAGTACGATATTTTTTTTGTGGTGGGTATTAAAAATTGGAGTTTCGAAAGTAGGTAAGGAAAAATGGAGTGTTATATCAGTATGTTGGTAGACGGGTAAAAGAGTATGTATTTTTTGTGTGTTAGGAGGGGGGATGGGGCTGGATGGGGGGTTTCAAATATTAAGAGGCGTGGTAGCAGGATGCCTCGGTGGCAGGGTGATGATCTAATGTCAGTGTCAAATGCCAGCTGTCAAACGTTTGAAATGTCTGTCAAATTAAATGTGTTAAATGTCACCAGCCCGACGGCGCAGGCGTGCGTCAGGTAGGTGTTGGATTTTAGTATTTTGATGGTTGGATCTGTTTTACAGCTATGTTGGTAGACGGGTAAAAGAGTATGTATTTTTTGTGTTAGGTAATAAGGAGTGGGGATGGGGGTTTCAAATATTAAGAGGCTTGTGTTAGGTAATAAGGAGGGGGGATGCGGGGATGGGGGTTTCAAATATTAAGAGGCGTGGTTATGATGTGTTTTTTTCGTTTAGCGAGAAGTTGGGTGGTGATGTGTGCGCGTGTTACAGAGCGAGAGAGATTAGTAGGGGAGCCGCGGGTGAAAAAAAGTAGATGAGCCTCGGTGGCAGGGTGATGATCTAAGTCAAGTCAAGCAACTGTCAAATGTCAGTGTCAAATGCCAGCTGTCAAACGTCTGAAATGTCTGTCAAATTAAATGTGTCAAATGTCACCAGCCCGACGGCGCAGGCGTGCTGAATCTGCTGCATTTCAGTCGCAGGATTCCTAAAACTATAAAAATTAAACTTACTGTACTGACTCACTCTGTATACTGCCATACTGAAGCCGAAAATAAAACACTATATATAATATTTTTAACAAAATAACCGTATCAGTTCATAATTTGCTAAAATTAAAAAATTCTCAGATAAACAACCTGCGGTTTTGTCTCTAGACTGTTATTCTTCTTCATAAAATGTTTTCTGCAGATAGTCTGTTATTTGTTTTTCAAAATTCGATGTGGGAAATATGTGGTTCCAGATAAAAAGCCACAAAAACAACAAATTTCGGTTTATTATCCATGGGATAACTTTTGGATAGGCGATAAAATGGCTTATTTAAAGAAATCCTGATGCTGAGGTCACCACAGATTACCTCTGACTGTGTTAAAAGGTTAACTTAGTAAAAAAAGTGTCCTTTTTTAAAAAGTTTTTTTGAACATTTTGCGTATTGAATAAAATTTGGTAACAAACCAGTGCGGTAAGTCTTTGTTTCTTTAATAATACTATAGGCAGTTACACTTTTGTGACATTTCCAACCTCTTTATTTATCATATGCATACTGACAGCAACAAAAAATAATCTGAAAAATGGCATGTCTTTGAGTTGTTTTTTATCTGTGCGTTTTTTGTGCCAACCTACAGTCAGCATCTTTTTATCCAGAGACAATGACAATTTTACTCATGTTTACGTTCTAATATATTTTTGGTTAGGAAATATGTTCATTTCATGTCAAAGTCACAAAAGTGTAACTGCGTATGGCAAGGACAATATCTACCTACCTATCAAGTAAATTCAGTTCAGTTCTCAGAATATAATCAAATACATATATAAATTACCTAATGGTAATGTAAGAAAATTTTATCTGAGGGCACGGCAATGCCTCGCCAAGTTCGCGCGACGGAACCATCTTTTCTTGAAACATTTCAGCCGATATTTGACCTACCTAAAACTCTACTTCGGAATGAGCTACGAATCTCAAACTTGACATAGTCGTAGATCTCCATGGAGTTAACAACCCCTCCAAGTTTCATGGAATTCCATAAAGTAGTAAAGTAGTTACGAAATTTCAAAAAACGTCGAAATTGCCACTCACTCACTCACGCATTCACTCATGTATAGATCATCAATATTCTACTGTACTTCCAGACATGCTACAAAGCTGAAATTTAGCAGACTGATAGAAATTATGACAAAACCCCTGAAAAAAACTTCAAAATTTTAATTTACTCCCCTCCCCTATACATTTAAAGTTATGTAAAAGATGCATCGCCCACTTCCAGAAATGCTAGTGAGTTGAGCTTTGGCAGACTGATAGGAACTATGATAAAACTATAGAAAAAAATCAAAAAACCCCAAAATTTTAATTTAGTCCCCTCCCCTATACATTTAAAGTTATGTTAAAGTAGCATTGCCCACTTCCAGAAATGCTAGAGAGTTGAGCTTTGGCATACTGATAGGAACTATGATAAAACTATAGGAAAAAATTAAAACAACCCAAAATTCTAATTTACTTCTTTCCCCTATAAATGTAAAGTTATGTAAAAGTAACACTGCTCACTTCCAGAAACGCTAGAGAGCTGAACTTTTTAAGACTGAAAGACAATATGATAAAACTATATGAAAAAATTTAAAAACACCAACATTTTAATTTACTCCCCTCTCCTATAAATGTAAATTTATATAAAACTAACATTGCCCACTTCCAGAAACGCTAGAGAGCTGAGCATTGGAATGCTGATAGAAATTATGATAAAACCATGGGAAAAAATTAAAAAAGTCCAATATTTTCATTTACTCTCCTCCCCTATAAATGTAAAGTTATTTAAAAGTAACATTACCCACTTTCATAAACGCTAGAGAGCTGAGCTTTGGAAGGCTGATAGGAACTACGATAAAACCATGGAAAAAATTAAAAAACTTCAAAAATGTGAGTAAGGCATCGCAAAATTTTTTGTATAATATCACTTTAAAAATTAAGTGTCCAATTCCTTTAAAAAAGAAGTGAAATCATAACAAAAACATTTCATGTAAAAATAAGCCAAGTACGCGAAAATGGCATTCTGTAAAAAGAATTGAGATAAAAGTAAAGCCAAGTTCTCCAATACAAATTTCAAAATGAAAGGTTCTTACTAGTTTGGAAATATTTTTCTAAACTTGGCTATTAAGGCTGTAAATGACTTTTAAGCACAGTGCTAAATTATACATTAGGTTTGGCTGTAATAGCAAAGTTTGAAAAAAACATTTCCAAACTAGTAAAAACCTTTCATTTTGAAATTTGTACTTGGCTTATTTTTACATGAAATGTTTTTGTTATGATTTATTTTAGTTCAGGCACGATTCGGGAAAATCCACTTTCTAGAAGCATTTTATATTACTTTTTGGTAAATGGGCAATTCCCCCTATTTGGACCCCGCTGAATCCGAATATCCCTGTTGCCAACTCGAAATATTGACAGGGGCTGAGATATTCAAGATGGCGGCCAAAATGGCGGCGGAATTTTAATTTGCCATTCAAAATATATATTTGTATAATTAAAAAATAATAACATATTATTTTTTTTTAATGGCTGCAAAAACCTCCAAAAACCCCCCCAGACCCCCCAAAATCTGAAAGTTTTTCAAATTTTCTTAAAAACTAAGCTTCTAAGAGAAAAATGTATAATATACTTTATTGTAGACAATAAAATTCCCTTTTCAACATGGTATAACTTAATAAAGTTAGACTAATAACAAGCTCTCCAGCGGCGTCCGTTAATTGAAGTAATTAAAAAAAGTTGAAAAAATACCTATGTTTTTTCCAAGACTTATTTAATTTTTTTAAAAACTAATATCTACAGAAAACCATGTACATTTTGGTATACTCAATAAAATTTCCTTTAAAATGACGTATAACATGATGAAATTGGTCTTATAAATAAAACTTCACGGGCATCCGTAAATTAAATTAATTTTGTAAAAACAGAAAATAAACCATTTTTGTTACAAGTTTTATCTAATTTTCTCAAAAACTAAGCTTAACATGAAAAAACTTGTTCAACACTTTTTTGTAGACAGGGAAATTCCCTTTTTAAAAATGTAAAACTCGGTGGGGTTTGACTTATAGCAAACTCTCCATCGACGTCCGTCAATGGGTGATTTTAACAAATCATTAAAAAAACATGTTTTTCATAAGTTTTATTCAATTTTCCTAAAAACCAAGCTCTTTATCAAAAAATGTGATCTATACTTCGTCATAGCCAATAAAATTTCCTTTCAAACGATGTATAACAAAGTAGAAGTTATTTTATATTTACGGCTTACCGTTCTTAATTTAAAGAAATTATTTAAGATCAATCCAAATTAATCAATTTTGTATCTTATTAGCTTTTCGGGGGATAATAAAGAGCGGCGGATAAAAGGTCGAAAGTACAAAAGGTCCAAAGTACAAAAGATCGAAAGTACAAAAGATCGAAAGTACGGCCGCGGGTCCACATCGACTGGACAAGTCAATTCGACTTGATACCGTAAATTTGTATTATTAATATTTTCGTTTGTCGACTTTTTTCGACCTTTTGTACTTTTGACCTTTTATGGCTTCGGCGGCGGGCCCAATAATAAAATGTCCTATAAACAGTGTGTTACAAAATGTGACCCATAGTATAGAAAAATCAAAAAAACAGTTTATTTTAATTTGGAAACATTTTATTTTAGTAGGTATAAATTGCGAACCTTTTTGAAATATTTATCATAACATTAACCTCACTTTGTAATATATCATTTAAAAAGAAATTGTCTTATCCTCACTAAAGAATAAAGGCACATTTTTTTCTGAAAATCTTAGTTAGAAAAAATATTTAAATATGCAAGAGAAACTGATTATTACAGTTATTTTTGAAAATAAGTTTATATTAGTACGCCCCTGAAGCCTTATATAAGGCAACAACCCGACATTTTAATAAAGTTTTTAAAAGAAAATTTTATGTTCTACAATAAAGTATACAACATATTTTTTCCTAAAAAGTGTAGTTTTTGAGAAAATTTTGAAAAACCTTTAATAAACATGTTTTTTCCAAGTAATCCTAATTTACGTACGCCACTGAAGAGCTACTTGCTTTTCCTAACCTTATTAACCAATACATCGTTGGAAAGGAAATTTTATTCTTCACAAAAAACTGTTATTTGGAATTTTTGATAAAAAGGTTACTTTTCGAGAAAATTGCATAAAACTGAAAAAACTGGTTTTTGAGGGTTTGGGGGGGATTTTCTCCGTCCCTGTCGATTTTTCGAGTTGGCAACAGAGATATTCGGATTCAGCGAGGTCAAATTAGGGGGAAATGGTCTGTTGCCAAAAAGTAATATGATTTGCTTCTAGACCGTTTTAAAATAATATGCTCTGACTATTTATATTAAGGGTGATTCACATTTTAAGTTATAACAGAATTTACCCCGAATTTTGTTGCGCTTATGGCAGTTTAACAAACGCAATCATACGAATACAAAAAGGTCCATCCAAAGTGTGATCAGTAGATCGAGATCTAAAACATACCAAAGTTTCGATGAACTCCGCAAACAACCAAAGTCTCGTATTCCGTGCAGGATACTTTTTTTAAATTTTGAGAATTTTTTTAAATTTTGTAAACTTTTTAATGTCTTGAAAACTTTCAAAATATGCATTTCAATAAATTATTTACTCCCTGCAGGATCCTTTTAGAAAATTCTCCAATTTTTAAAAAAAAATTAAATCTTCAAGACATTTCAAAAATGTAAAAAGTTTTCAAAAAACTTTAAAAAAACATCAAGATTTAAAAAAATTAAAATCCAACTTTACTAATAGTCCGGAGCCTAGTAGCCTAAGCCATTTTTGTCTGCATTTTTACGTACGTAAGGAAACTTAGCACGATTATAGTACAACACTATAGTATTATTTTACGAATTGGTGCCCATCCTGAACTCAGTGCAGAGCAAAGATACAGGGTGTTTTATTATTAATTGCACCTATCTCATTAAAATTCAGTATAACATTCAAATGTAAAGCTAGAGCAATAAAACTTGGCACTGATTATAAGGACATATACACTTTTATTTATTAACTATAAAAAATTATATTGCTTTATTTTTTTCCAAGAAATGAAAAAGAATAAATTTTTTTGAGGAATTTATGGTGAGGGTGTTTAGTAGAAAAAACACTCTAGGAGCTTGGTTATGCAAGATAAAATATAAAAATTTAATGTGGAGATAAACAAGTAGTTTCTTTTTAAAATAAAAATTGTTGGACGGGTGTGACATATACAGAGTCGGAGTACAGGGGGGTTTTAATTAATAATTCTAAATTAAAAAAATCTAATAAGATGAAATTCAAATGTAAAGCTAGAGCAATGAAACTTGGCGCAGATTATAAGGACATATACACTTTTGTCTCTCTTGTATTTTTCTGTAGCTGTACACCCACGGGGGTCCAAGATCATATGAACACCCATTATATGTTGACAGCTAACTGTTTCGTCCTTAAGGGACTCTTCAGAACACTGCATGGTCAATGTTTACATATACCGTCTCTATAGCTTTACAAAAGTGTCACATTGACCATGCAGTGTCCATTAGATCTTGGACCCCCCCCCCCGTGGGGGTACAGCTTTCGAGCTGCCCACGGAACAATACAAGAGAAACAAAATCTTTCTATGCCCGCTTAGCCACAAAAAATTGTTGTGGACCAAATAAGTTTTACACAAACCAAGAAAAATCAAATAGCTCGAATAAAAAGTAAATTTTTTCAAAGCAAAATCATGTGTCATAAAATTTTTATTTATTTTTTTCCAAAATCCATGATTTCTCCATTTTGAAATTTGTTCAGAATCTCACTAAAATATTGACAAAAAATATATCTTAAAAAAATAAAAATGGGTTTTTTTTAAACAAATAAAAAATAATATATTTATTTTTTTTAAATTATATTTAAAATGTGTCACGTGATACATCATTTAAAAGGTCTTTAAAATACCTTTTCCAAAAGGTATCAGTCATAGATTTCTGTAAAGTAGTTTTACAGATATTCCTATTTTTCTATACCTATGTAAGAGCAAAACTTGATGACTTTTGAATTTTTCAAAAATTATTTTTAAAAAAACTACTGGGCCAAAAATTTTTAAAACTTAGATTTTTCATCTACTTTGTGAATAGAATAAGTGTACCAAAAATTATTAAAATCAGAGAGGGTGTCTGCCAAATCCCAGGTTGATTTCATTTGAAATGAAAGTTTTCAATTTTTTGCTTACAATATGTATAGAATTACTGATCTTCCCACAAACCGTCTTCTTCTTCAAATGATCTTGACATGTTTCTAACGCTTAAAAAATTGTTCTTATCATTTAATAAAGATATTAATGTAGTTTATATTTATTTAACCCACCTTTTCTTTTTTATGTTGCTAATAAATACTTTGTAGAATGTATAAGGCCCTGGCAAACATAGTAAAGAACTGCCTGTTATTTAGGTTTTATTAGTTTATTTGTTTATTATTTTGCTTACAATTTGATGAATATTTTCACGCACTTTAATTAAGTTATTTGGAGCCTTATTGAAGTAAGCAGCTGTTGACTTAGTCTTCTCAAATTCATGGAATATTTCCAACATTTTAAAACCTTCCATTGTCTTGCATACTAATTCACCTTTTCTATGAGTAACAACAAGACTAGATACTAGATGTGGTAGATAATGTTGCGTTATCGCAATAGTTATTAAACTATTATGCTCAAGGCAGAAATGCGGTGAAATTTTAATTCCATTTGAATATAACTTAGTACCCACTTGCACCTTGGTTTTTATTCCATATTTCTCAGCTAATTCGTGGAAAACTAAACTTGCGGCTAGACATACACCACAGTAATTTGCCTGAATAAATGCCTTTTCAATACCATATTTGATTATATTCAATCTGATGTACT
This sequence comes from Aspidapion aeneum, assembly GCA_963576565.1. Taxonomy (NCBI): domain Eukaryota; kingdom Metazoa; phylum Arthropoda; class Insecta; order Coleoptera; family Brentidae; genus Aspidapion; species Aspidapion aeneum. The sequence continues at coordinate 48,564,019 of OY755045.1, forward strand.
CGTGCATATTATCGGACATGACTGGTCACATCAAGAGCTTGATAATGAATAGTTCTTATTTGTTTTAGTTTTTTAAAATTATGCAATCTTGTAAACAGTATGTTCTATTAGTTTTCTAATTTTTGAATATATCTTCATCATTGACATATTGATAATTTTTAAGTTGGTAACACTGGTAGCAGTGAAATTTGGTTGGTAGCATTGACTTGTTGGTAATTTCTATTAAGTTGGTAGCCATGGGATATTGTTGGCGACAATGTCTGTTTGGTTTTGCATTTTGCTAATATATCTTGATTTTTATTATTTTATTCAGTATGTTTCAATCCGTTAAAGAGAAAAGGTTTAGTGGTTCTTTAAAAAGACGCGACGTAAAGTTAATAAGTAGGTGGGTAGATAGATTATAGCTTGCAAGCGAGTTATTTTTAGTATTTATATCGTCTATCGTTAATTAAACTTTTTATATTTATAGAAAATGTCTCTCTTTACTGATGTTGTGAGACACATTGCTGCCATGTTGGGGCTTTTAAGACCACACTATGATGAGACAGTAGCCAAGGAAGGATTGCGTGAATGTACACGCGCAATAAAAAAGATGACTGGCCAATTAAAAAAATCGGGCAATTTGGGGGAGAGGCAGCATATTATGGCATGTCTACGGAATGTAAGAAGTTACAGGAACTAGATTAAAACGACCCAAAAGAAGGGCACAGGTCTATTATCAAGGAAACAAACTGCCCGGGATCGAGTCCGGTGGGACGATTTTGTATCTGCTTTTGCTTCTAGAATTCGCACGGCGGTCATTACAAACTTGTGGCATAAAGATCCAAAAACTTTTCTTATTGATCGTAAAGCAATTTTTATAAGACGTATCCAGAACGCTCTGAAAAAAAATGAAACTGTAAAAGTCAATGCAGCATTTTGCGAGGAATTCGAGGTAATAAAGGGTGATAAGGTACACAAAGAGCATAAGTACTTCCCCACATCAAACGCACCCATCTATAGAGATACCAACTTAAATGTCTGGTTTGACTCCAAAGTTTTAGCTCCAATTATGAAAGAACTTGAAAAATTCCAAGAGCGAGATAGTGATTGAGCATTAAAAAAGGTGATTAACTTGGGAGTAAACGTAAATAAATATACGCCGCAGTTAGGCTCATCATTTATTGATTTACCTGTTGAAATTAAAAAAAAACATGCTTGTATTAATATTAAAAATAATGACGACGCCTGTTTTGCTTGGGCTGTTATGTCCGCTTTATATCCAGTAGGTAAAAGAAATTCAGACTTAATATCTTCATATCCCCACTATTCTACAGTTCTTAAATTAAAAGGAATACAGTTCCCGATGACTTTTAAGCAAATACCAAACTTCGAGCAACAGAATAATGTATCGACAAATATCTATATTCTCCAGAAGAACAAAAATGTATTTAAAACATTCCCTATCTATCTGACGAAGAATAAGAGAGACCGCCATATTAATCTGTTAATGGTACAAGATCGATACGATTACGTTGAGACTCCCGTGCGATACCACGATGTCTGGATCAAGAATTTCTCTCGCCTCCTCTCCAGTCAACTCAGTAAAGCACACGGGCAAATTTTTTTTTGTGACCGTTGTCTCATTTACTGTAGAACAGAAGAGAAACTTGGTAAACATATCGAAGATTGTTTGCAGATCAATCAAACTGCAATCAAAATGCCCGAACCAGGAAAAAATACACTGAAATTTACAAATTTTAAAAATAAGGAAAAAGTCCCGTTCCTAGTTTACGCTGATCTGGAGAGTGTGCTTAAACCCACAAATGATCCTAAAAAACCTCAGAGAAACCAGCATCATATACCTGCAGCTGTTGGCTATTACCTCAAATGCAGCTATGACGACTCTCTAAGTTTTTACCGTTCATACCGAGGTTTGGATTGCATGCAGTGGTTTGCTGATGAAATGAATAGTCTGGCAGAGGACTTGGCAACCGTCTTTTGGTGCCCTTTCGATATTAATATGACATGGATACAGGAAGTTCAGCAACAAAAAGCTACACTTTGCCATATATGTGAACAAAAATTCACTCCTGACGATAAGAAAGTTAGAGATCATAACCACCTGATCCCCAATAACAACTATCGCGGTGCTGCTCACGAATCTTGCAACATTAATTATAAAGACACTCATATTATACCTGTAGTCTTCTATAATCTAAGTGGCTATGATGCCCACTTTATAATAACAGATATTGCTACGAGAATGAAACGGTCTATCGATTTGCTTCCGATTACAAAAGAGAAATATAGAAGTTTTACAAAACATATGGATGACTTTCCCATTCAATTCCGTTTTGTTGATAGTTTTCGTTTTATGGCTTCTTCACTGGAGAACCTAGCATCGTACTTGGAGGAATATCCAAGTCTAGAATCACAATTCTCACATTTACCAAAAGAAAAGTTTAATCTGTTAACAAAAAAGGGAGTGATGCCTTACGATTACCTCGACGCTTTCGATAAATTTGATGAAGTAAATTTACCAGCTCAAGATGCCTTCTATAATAAGTTGGAGAACAAACCATGTCCCAGCAGACTCTACCATCAAGCCAAACTCGTCTGGAATGAATTCGGTTGTAGAACGTTAGGCGAGTATGTCGACCTTTATATGAAAACAGATATATTGCTTTTGACAGATGTCTGTCTTTGAAAGGTTTCGGGAGAGCTGTCTTGTCTTGAATTCTAAGTTTTAGAACTTTATCTAAAATTTTCAGACTGTGAGGTTAATAAAACAGCTGAAGGCGAGTTTGTAAACTCACCGATGAGCCCACCGACCGCTATATTCTAGGGACCGTGCAATAAAATCACTATACGGCTACGGCACCCCGAAAGTGCTTAAGTAAAATCAAGAATTGCGGATAAAAATGTCTCAAAAAATAGCAACAAGGGGTTTTTGCATAAAATGCAATTCGATGTGCGTGTTTAGAGCAAAAAACGGATGGGGATGGACCCGATGAACTGTTTGGGCCTCCATGGGACGGATGCAAGAACATTCTGTCCAAGAAGTGTGAGAAGTGGAGTATTACAGAGATTCGTTTTATTCAAACAATTTCTAGAAAATTGCCATTTTTTTGCGGTGGCTGCACAAAGGAGAAAACTGGTTCATTTGTGCAGCAACTTGAAAAAATTAATATGGAGAATAAATGTAAGCAAGACCAAATGGAGAGAATGGAAAAAATCATAGACGATCAACGCAATGAAATTATTGATCTGAATAAAAACATTGACGAATTAAAGAGAGAACAACAAGAAATTAACGAATGCTTTAAAAGAAAACTAAGAGCTACAGTCGACTTTGAAGACGAAGTTTTCATGGCTGAGGAGAACTTTAAGGATAAAATAGAAAAACAGAGGAAGGAGATTATTGATTTAAAAAAGGAAAATCCTGATCTTTTAAGGCAAATGAATGATTTATTGAACCAGACTACGGAACTTACCGAGGAAATAACAACATTAAAAGATGACGCTCAGATATTAGTTAACACGAAGGATAGAATGATTTCTACAATAAAAATTCTAACTGAAGATAACCAGATATACATAGAAAAATACAAAGACGCACAAAGACAATTATTTCTAATAAGAGACAGCACTTCTAACAAACATGAATCAAACCAGCAAGAAATCCAACTAAAATATAATTCAGTCAGTGAGAGCTCTCACCAATTACCACAGCAATGTTACCAGCAAGCAAACCATCGTCAAACGGGGGAAATGTTTGTAGAAACAAGAACCAATAAAGACTCGATAGAACCACAAATGCTTATTATTGGTGACAGCAGTATTACTGATATATATAGAATTCTGGAAAAACAAACACCTCTAGAAAACTATAATATAAATTCAATAGTGAAACACAATGCTTGTCTGGAAGACATAGTTGAAGATCTCCCGAGACTTATAAAGAGCTTCAGTTCGAATGACTATGTCGTCATTAGTGGAGGACTAAGAAACGCCGTAATGGGACGCCAGGTAGGCGATTTAGTGTTTAAATGCTTGTCAGAATTAAGCACAAAGACAAATCTTATCGTTCTATCACTACCTTTGTGGAGAAACAGGATGATACTAAATAGATTCATCGACTAGATCAACATTAAACTATATACCTTTGTTAGAGATATAAAGAATACCATGTTTGTCAACATTAACGCTTTTTTAAACTCAGCTTCCTTCTTCTTTCAGCCAAGAGATTTGGTGGTTAAGTATGTCGCGAAAAAAAGAATTGCTGAAAAAATAGCCGAAATAGTTTTGAAACATTTTTTATTGTAAAAAATAACATACTACCGTTACTAACAATATTTCTAAAAACAGTACAGGTGTTTCACTATTTTTGTTTTTACTAAACATTCAGTCATCGCGGGAAAAGATGGATGATTTATTTGTATTGCTCAACGAATTAAAGGAAATTCCAACTTTTGTATTATTGACAGAGCTGGCTGAGGGAAGAGGAGCTGTGTGTTATGGATGAGTACCAAGTTCTATCTAGTTTTTGTAGAAAGAAAGGCTACGGAGGTACAATGATACTTGCTCACAAAACCTTTTTAGATCGCTTTGAAGTTTTGAATGTTGATACTTACAACTTCCTCGTTAAACAAAATGAATTTGAATTATCGGTTATAAACATAAATAAATTAAACATTTATATTATCTGTGTATACAGACCACCGTCAGGTGGACCAATAGAATTTTTGATTATCTGGAATTCCTGTTGTCGGAGTTTCCAAAGTCATCAAAATTAGTCTTGGCTGGGGACTTAAATATAGACTTAAATGACACAAATTCGAGGGATACAAAATCTTTGGTCAACCTACTTACATGTTTCAATTTAAACGTATTCGTTAACAAACCGACGCGCATAACAAATCATACATCAAAAACTATTGATTATATTTGTAGCAACATCGAACAAAGTGATTTAAATTGTGAAGTTATTCCTTCGGGAATTTCTGATCATGAGGCCCTCACGGCAGAATTAATCCTACATCACACAAAACCAAAAAAAGTCTCAAAAAAAGGTAGAATCTTTAGCGCTAGAAAATTTAGTACTCTTAGACATCTGGCAAGTACGATTAACTGGGAAACTATTCAAAACACAGCAAATTCGATACAAGTTTTTCAAAGAACACTTATAAATATTGTTACAAATTTAAGTTATTTAAATTTTATAATTGGAATTTATTTAGGTTTAGTGTAGTATTAGGTTGATTTATCTTAAGGTTGTATTCTTAGTCTAGGTTTTAGTTGCGTTATCTGTGACTTGCGGTCGCAATAATACGAGAACTTTCCGGACGTCGAAGGCTGCCGGAAAGTTCGAGAGAGATGGACGATCCTATATATAGGGCCGGGGTCGCGCACCAGGCAGTCAGTCACAGATAACGTACTGTAGTGGTCGTGAGATATTAACACGAAGTTAATAGACCGATTATAGTAGTGAATTATCAGCGAGTTATTAGTAAGTGTAAGTGCGTGTTTTTGTACATAATTATCAAAATAAATTGACATATCGTTTTTTGACATTTACGAGTTTTATTTGAAGCAGTGAACCCGTAACAATATGTACAACGAAAGTTTTCCCCTACGACAGCTCAAAGTCAAAGCTAAAAAACGGTGGATAACAAAGGGTATTAGGGTTTCTGGTAAAAACGTTAGATCTCTACACACTATTACATACAAGGATAAGCAGAGCAGCTAATTCTAATAAAGAATACTGGAAAATCATCAATAAAATGAGAGGAAAAGCAGAAAAGAATACAAAAAAAATAAATATTTTACCTTCTCAATTGAACAAATTTTACTGCACCATAGCCGGCAAATTAACAGGTGACATAAAGACAAACAAAGACCCACTAAGCTTTCTACCACCTTTTACACCTGCAGAAAATTTTAAACTTTCTCCAACAACCGTAATAGAACTTAAACAAATTTTTAAGAATATCAAAAAACAAAATTCCTCAGGTGTTGACAATTTATCACTGAAGGTTTTTACAAATTTGCCAGAAGAAGCTCTTTTGGCACTGGTACATGCATAAATGAATCTTTTATGGCGGGTCACTTTCCAGACTGTTTAAAGTTGGCTGTGGTTGTTCCGATATTTAAAAGTGGTGACGATCAAAATCCATCGAATTACCGACCTATTTCGTTGTTGACAACACTCTCAAAAATTATAGAGAAAGTAGTAAAAATTAGACTTGTTGAATATCTAAACAATCAAAATATCATAACTCCAGAGCAATTCGGATTTCAGGAGAAAAAGGGAACGCAGGACGCCATTTTCTTGTTTTTGGAACAGCTATTTTTTAGCCTTAATGATGGCGAGAAGGCCGCGGCAGTATTCTGTGATTTTTCCAAGGCATTTGACTGCGTGAATCACAGGGTTCATTCATTACTGCTGCGAAAAATTAGTCATTATGGGATTGTGGGGACTGAGCTTAAGTGGTTTGAGTCATATCTTACAGATAGAAGTCAATTTGTAAGGACTTCAGACTGTGAGGACTCCGAAACTCTGAGACTGGAACATGGCGTCCCACAAGGGTCAGTTCTTGGACTCGTTCTATTTTGGATCTATATAAATGACCTGGCCAAATTATCCATACAGGGACTGTTCGTGATTTTCGCGGATGATACTACAATTCCCTGGAAACATAAAAGTGAAGAAACTCTAGCAAGAATCGTAGAGCAAGATTTGGTTGCGGTTAAGGAATGGTGTGATTCAAACTATCTCATATGTAACGTTACAAAAACCAACATACTTTCATTCAAATGCTCTCTTGACAGTATTTCATGTAACAATCATAAACTCGATGAAAAAGAAGTAGTAAAATTCCTTGGAATGTACATAGACACAAAACTTAAATTTGACAGTCATATAGACGTTCTAAATGGGAAAATTGCGAGGGGCTGTTATATAGTCAAAACTGTTGCACAGGAGTTAGGATTGGTTTCAGCAAAAACGGCTTACCATGCTCTTGTGGAGTCTCACCTACGGTATGGCATCGCTTTCTGGGGCTATTCAACACAAAACTTAATTCAATCGGTTTTTATTTTGCAAAAGAGGGCAGTAAGATATATGTGCCAGGTAGGATGTAGAGAAAGCTGCAAACCACTTTTTATCAAGCATGAAATTTTAACAGTCCCGAGCATTTTCTTATTGGAAACGTGCACAAGAAATTTCAAGGATTTAAAACTGAGTCACATTATGATTTACGAGAGATCAACCTACCTTTGCCTATACCTAGACTTGCACTCACAAAAAATTCTGTAATTTATGAGAGTGTCAAAATTTTTAAAAGTTACCAGCTCGAATTAAAAATATCACAAATTAACCAAATTTTCGTATGGAACTAAAACAATTTTTAATGAACAAGGCATTCTATAGCCTGCAAGAATTTTACGGCTAGATAGGTTTTTTTATTTTACTTTATAAGTTTTATATATAATATATATTGTCTTTTTTTGTTTGTTTTAAAATTCATAAAGGTGACTTGGCTTTTCATATTGTGTGTATCATTGTGCCCTGTGAAGGATCATGTTTGTTCCTTATTGTCGTTTTATTTACCTATATTTGTTTTTTATTTTATATATATATATATATATATATATATAAATATATATATATATATATATATATATATATATATATATATATAAATATATATATATATATATATATATATATATATATATATATATATATATATATATATATATATATATAAATATATATATATATATATATATTTTTTTTTTTTACCTATGCTTAAATTGTTTTATTTTGTGCTAGTTGTACTTGTACATTTATTTCTTAAATTTTTGTAAACGAAATGTTTGTTTTCTTGTATTTTATTTTTTTAACAATTTTTAAACTTTAGACATTAAATTTAAAAATATTAACCTGACCCCGACTGTGATACCTTAATTTTATCCCTAAATTTAATTTTATTACTTGTTTTTATTTTTACTCTGTTTTGCCTTTATTTATTTGTTTGGATATCAATTTATGTTAACATGTGATTGATAATTAATAGTTACAAGTACCTAGTTAGTAGAATCTCCTAGATTTTTTATTTTATATATGTATTAATTTTTAAACTTATGTCATTATGACTCAAATGCATTATTTTTACAGATTTTTATCACTACATTGAGTCAAAATATTATAGTTGTATATTATCAGGTATATAGACATGTAAGTGATATTTTGTTTTTGCTTTGTCAATGATTTTTTTAAATTTGGACAATAAAGCTTATTTTGATTGATTGATTGATTGATCCTGCTCACTATTTCACCTTACCAGGATATACGTGGGATGCGATGATAAAGCATACTGGTATAGAGCTAGAGCTTCTTACTGATGCTGATATGTTCCTCTTCGTGGAAAAAGGCATTAGAGGCGGTCCAAGTCAAGTCTGCAGTAAGAGGAAAGCCAGAGCTAACAACAAATACCTTCCAAGCTATGATCCTTCCATGCCCGAATCTTTTCTGATGTACTTTGATGTAAATAATCAGGTGCGTTTAATCCGTTTTAAATATTTGCTTATAATTGGTTTCAAAGTACTTCAAGTACATTCGAAGTACTTCAAGTACATAAAAAAACTTCAACTAAGTACAATAAAATATTCTTGAAGGCCAATGTAGATATAGGTGAGACATAACTTTAATGCGCCGAAGACAAGTGGTAACCTCAGAGTTGCCACATGTCGGTTTTTATCAACTTGGCAGGGAAGTCCGGTATTTTAGCTACCATGATAGGTACGTCTTAATTAATCGCCAAAAAATCGTGATATTAGGTACACACTTATCCAAAAATTAATGCCTATAGGCTTAATTATTTGCACGCACCTTCATTATTTCGTGGAACGTGAAATTCAAATTCATGGCATTTGTATGTAAAATGAAGAGTTCAGAAAAAATTAATAAATGCAATTTAGGTATAAAAAAATAAAACCTTTCAGGTTGAATCTTTTGTAAACATTTTTGATATGTTTTACATTTTTTACATCTTTTTTAACATTTTTTGAAGTTTTTGATATTTTTTCGACAAATTTTACATTTTTAAAAATTTGACTTTTTTTTTAAATTTTAATATTTTGGACATTTTTTTGATATTTTGAGCATTTTTCTAATTTTTTGACATATCTAAAGTACTTGAAGTACTACTACTACTATGTCGGTTTAGAACGTTTTTCTACGTTGTCCGACGCCTATTCTCCACCTCCTTCGATCCTGACAGTCATCTTCTGTCAGATTTTTTTGACTCATTGATCTTTGGATTGACTGTTGCCATTCTAGTTTAGGACGCCCTCTTTTTCTGCGCCCTATTGGTTGCCATTCTAGGACCTGCTTTGTTTATCTTTCGTCGTTCATCCGTTGTACATGGCCGTACCATATCAGTTGCCTTTTAGTGATGTCATCCGTTATGCTTCTCTCGATTCCCATTCTTTCTTTTATAATCTCATTTCTTATGTGATCTATTCTAGATATTCTCATTGATCTTCTTATTGCATCCATTTCGACACTTTCCATTTTTATTTTTCTGTTACGCGACAAGTCTCTATTCCATACAACAGCGTGCTTTTCACCATTGTTTCATATATGTTAAATTTTACATTCTTTTTTGTTTCTCTGCTCCATAAAATACTGTTAAGACATCCAATAACTTTTTTTGCTTTTGCTATTCTTTTTTCCAATTCTTTACAGTCTGTTCCTGTCTTATCAAAGGTGACACCCAAGTATACATACTCATTGCATGGAGATATTGTTTGTCCATTTTCTAGTACTCCACCATACCAATACATAAGTACTGTGTCTTGTCCACGTTCACTGTTAATCCCCACTTTTGGTATTCTTCTGTTAACTTTCTCATCATATACTCCATGTCTTCTTTATCATTAGCCACAATTACTTGGTAGTCTGCAAACTGTAGTGTGTATATGGTAAATCGGTCGTTAAGTTGTATTCCCATGCCGTGCACTTTACGTTTCCAGTTTTTTAGAGCTACTGCGATATATATTTTAAAAAGAGTTGGAGAGATACAACATCCCTGTCTTAAGCCTTTTGTTACCAGGAATTCTTTTAAAAGTCGATTTCCAATTTTAATTTTAGATTTTGACCCTTTGTATAGTTCTTTTATCGCTTTTATGTATGTATGATTGATATTAGTTTGCTCTAACACTGTCCATAATTTTTCTACTGGAACGGTATCATATGCTTTTTGTAGGTCCACAAAGGTAACATGAGTCTCTATATTTCTGGCGCTCCTTTTCTCAATTACTTGTTTAAGACAAAAAACATTATCACTACAAGATCTGCCTGCGCGAAACCCACTTTGCTCTTCTTCTTCTTGTTCATGAAAATCATTCTCTATTAGATCTCTAAGAATCCTACCGTACAATCTACTTAGAGTACTGGTTACTGAAATTCCTCTGTAATTGTTGCAGCTTGTTTCCTTTTTTATGTATTGAGGATATAAATGCAATTTTCCAATCATTAGGTACTGGATGTCCGTTTATGCATTGATTGATAATATATGTGAGATTTTCGAGTAGTTTCTCTGATCCATATTTGAGCATTTCAGCATATATTCCCCAGGTCCGCTAGCTTTTCCGGATTTAAGCTTTTTAATATTATTCTTTATCATTTCTTTTTCGATGATTACTTCCTCTCCATGTACTTCTATGTCTCTCCTCGGAGAGGCTGCCATATATTCGGGTCTCGTCTCCTGCAGCAGTCCCTTGTAGTGTTCTGTCCATTGTTCTGCTTTGATTATCTGAATGTTTACTTTTTCTTTTGTTGGGTTTTTTACTGTAGAAATGAATTTCCATACTTCAGAACTCTGCCTACCTCCTACGTGTGTATTTATGTCGTGGCACTTGCGCTCGAACATTTCATTTTTTTCTGTGCGTATCAAATTTCTTAGCTGTCTTCTGGTTACCCTGTAAATTTCTAGGTCTCTTTGCTCTTTAGTACTGAGCCATTTCAAGTATGTGCGTTTTTTCTCTTTGACCATTTCTTGTATTTTGTCCGTCCACCACATCTTCCTGTTATTTCTATTTTCTTGGTATCCAACAGCTTCGTTGCTTGCTTCCTTCAAGCTTTTAATTATGTTTGTATATATCTCTTTAAATGAGTGATTTGTGTTTATTAATTTTTCATCTAATCGGTTCTGATACAATCTTTGAGTACTTTCGATTTCTAGACTTGAAGTACTTCTATTGTAAAAGTAAAAGACTTGAGAAAATCAAATACTTTTGTACTTGGAGTACTTTCATAATGTACTTGTGACAGCTCTGGTTTCAATCATCATTAATAATTATATTTTTTCTTGCAGTATGGTTGGGCGATGTCTCAATACCTTCCCTGTGGTGGTTTTCAATGGTGTGATACAAACATTGATGTCACCGCCATTTCTGATGATGCTAGTGAGGGCTATATATGGGAAGTTGATTTGGATTATCTTAATGAACTACATGATCAACATAAAGATATACCATTCTGCCCGCAGCATATAAATCCTAAGACTGGGAAGCCTCCAAAAAATGTTAAAGAGCTTACGAAACTAATGGCAACACTTGAAGATAAGAAGAAGTATGTGATTCACTATAGAGCTCTAAAACAGGCAATTTCATATGGGTTGCTATTAAAGAAAGTACATCGCGTTGTTAAATTTAATCAAGCTCCATGGCTGAAGAGTTATATCGATGTAAATACAGAGCTCCGTAAAAAGGCAGCGAATGAATTTGAGAAGAATTTATTCAAGTTGATGAATAATGCGGTCTTTGGTAAGTTGAAAAATATTAATTTTGATTTTATTTTTCCGTAGACCTAAAGCGATATTTGTGTAAAAAAACATATTTAATAACAAACTCAAATACAGTACTATCGTTTATTCATTATGTGAAAAATACTATATACAGGGTGTCCCATAACTTAGGGGCCATAGGCCAACAGGTGATAGAGGAGGTCATGTCTGATAAGTTTAGATAACATGGGTCCAAACTGTTTCTTTGTCGAGATACAGAGCATCCAAGTTGTCGATTTTGTAAACTTTTTTCATAATAACTTAAAAAAAAACGCAGTCAAATTATGAAATTGGGTAAAGCCGTGTATTAGAACATGAGCAATTTTAGATTTAGCGAAGACTACAATCTACGAATTTCATTATGGATATATAAAGCCAAATTTTGAAAATTGTTCAGCGTACTACACGGACACAGACAGCCTGATTTATGAGTTCTTTCAAGATCCGTATGAAGCTATAAAGCGAGACTGCTATAAATACTTTGATACCTCTGATTACCCCAGTGATAATACTTTTGGAATTCCGCAAGTTAATAAAAAAGTCTTAGAAATGATGAAGGACGAAAATAACGGTGTTCCTATGACTGAGTATATAGGTCTTAAATCAAAATTATATGCTACCAAAGTTTTAACGTCTGCAAATGATGTACTAAAGAAAAGAATGAGATTACAGGAAGAAGAGTATGACGACGAAGAAATTAATTCCATCATATTAAACTTGGGAATAACAAAAAAGGCGAAGGGAGTCAAATCCTCGGATGTTGAAACGAACATTACCTTTGAAGATTATGTTGAATGTCTTGATAGTTTTAAACATAAATCAATCTCGCAAAATCTTATTCGGTCAGAGAACCATCAGGTACACTCTATCACCCAGGTTAAAATGGCCCTTTCACCATATGATGATAAGAGGTATCTCGTTCCTGAGACGAAATAAATTTTACCGCCAAAGCCATGAAAGAAAACGATGGTGAACTACTTTACTGAAAATATTTAGCATCTTTTAACCACTTTTATAAAGAGACACAGATATTTTAGATTTTTTATCAATTTCTGACATGATTGTCCCATCATTTAAATAATTGTACACAAACAGTATAATTTGCATCAGTTCAAGCAATTTTACAATTATTATAGTCGCTATTTATATTTTCATGATACTAGTAACACCTAAATATAAAATAATATTATAAGTACTTTCGGTCAGTTTCGGTCTTTTTGCGTCTATACATTTTATTACACCAAAGATGTCATACCATGTTTATTCAGTTCAATTCGGTAATTTATATAGCACACGTCGTAGTTTTTGTACCTACTCTATTTAGTATACGTAAATCTTCGCTCACTTTCGGGCATCCTCGGACTCAGATGTGATCTTAGAGAATGCTGGGTAAGGTTAAAATTACTAAGAAAATGTTAATAATTATTGTAAATCAAAATTGTTGAAATAGTCCCCAGTTAAAACATATTGTTAACAAAATAGACTATTTTTATTTGGTCTACATTTTAAGTTATTTAAGTGGCTAGTACTGATACTCTTTTTTATAAATATTGTGAAAAGACAATAATCTGTCTATTGTAAAAAGTCATAAAAGTTTAAATTGGTAAAAAGAGAATTAAATAAGATCAATTTTTTGTATCATAACTAACCTCTAATGAAGGTAAAGGATAGAGGATTGCTATTTTTATCTTAACAACTACTTGTTTATTAAATGTCTAAAAGTGTATATTTAAAACCTAATACATTATAATACTTATATTGGGTTAGTGTGTGTTTATTTATTAATATCCTTTCGACAAAAGCCTTTTGATCGACCTTTGTCTTCCTAAAAACGTGACGCTAACGTGACGCTAACGTGACGCTAACGTGACGCAAACGTGACGCAAACGTGACGCTAACGTGACGCAAACGTGACGCTAACGTGACGCAAACGATGCTACCGTGACGCTAGTGTGACGCTAACGTGACGCTGACGTGACGTTAACGTCACATAAAGTGACACAATACCCATATCACTCATTATATCATACACTGGTCACATGTTAAACTTCACAAACAGCTTTAATAATACCTTTTTAACCAACACTTCGTTAATTTGGCCAGACAACATTTAGACAGTTATTTGAACCAATTTAACTGGTTATCTAAATTGCCCTAAGCAGCTCTAAAGAACTGTAAAACAGATCCAACCATCAAAATACTAAAATCCAACATCTACCGGGTAGACCCCTCGACACATCACTGACGCACGCCTGCGCCGTCGGGCTGGTGACATTTGACACATTTAATTTAACAGACATTTCAGACGTTTGGCAGTTGGCATTTGACACTGACATTTGACAGTTGCTTGACTTGACTTAGATCATCACCCTGCCACCGAGGCTCATCTACTTTTTTTCACCCGCGGCTCCCCTACTAATCTATCTCGCTCTGTAACACGCGCACACATCACCACCCAACTTCTCGCTTAACGAAAAAAAACACATCATAACCACGCCTCTTAATATTTGAAACCCCCATCCCCGCATCCCCCCTCCTTATTACCTAACACAAGCCTCTTAATATTTGAAACCCCCATCCCCGCATCCCCCCTCCTTATTACTTAACACAAAAAATACATACTCTTTTATCCGTCTACCAACATAGCTGTAAAACAGATCCAACCATCAAAATACTAAAATCCAACACCTACCTGACGCATGCCTGCGCCGTCGGGCTGGTGACATTTGACACATCTGCGTGTGACCTTGACTTAGCCACTTTCGCTAACTTGAACCTTAGCGTTTTCTTATGGGAATTAACATGGGAAAATAGGCAGAACTTCTATAGCCTATTTACTCAATGCAGATTTTTGTTCTGACCATCCTGTGATCACTGCCTGTTGTAAAGCTGTTTAGGACTGTTACATCTCTGATGATGTTTTTCTCAGTAGTCAGTATATAGTCGATTTCGTTTTTCGTTATTCCATTAGGGCTGAACCATGTCCACTTTCGTTGCGGTTTCTTTCTATAGACCGAATTCATTGCATAAAGTTGTTTTTCCTCTTGATAGTTCATTAAGGTTGTGCCCCTGTCCTTCCTTTCGCCGTATCCAAAATCCCCTATTTTAGTTTTCTCCATATTTATTATCTTACCCAATTTGGCATTGCAATCCCCCACCACTACCGTAAGATGGGTTTTGTTTTCTTCCATAGCTTTGGAGATATCCTCATAGAATGCTTCGATGTGCTCGTCATCGTAGGTAGAAGTGGGGGCGTATACTTGGATAACTTTAAGTGTATCCCCGCCATATCTAATTCAAATTCAAATTCTTTATTATGTAACAGGAGATCCTAAAAACAGTACATGTATACAAAACTTAAAAAAAGAAAACTAAAATACTAAAATACTAAAAATGCAAGAAATTACTAAAACTATACTTACTTATTGACAGACTACAAATAATAAAATAAATTTCAGTTCACTTAATTATAATATAGTAAAAATAAGGCAAATTACTAAGAACGAAAACGCGAAGCTAAATGACTAAATAAATAAACTAATACACATTTAACTACTACTATGTCGGTTTAGAACGTTTTTCTACGTTGTCCGACGCCTATTGTCCACTTCCTTCGATCCTGACAATCATCCTCTGTCAGATTTTTTTGACTCATTGATCTTTGGATTGACTGTTGCCACTCTAGTTTAGGACGCCCTCTTTTTCTGCGCCCTATTGGTTGCCACTCTAGGACCTGCTTTGGTAATCTTTCGTCGTTCATCCTTTGTACATGGCCGTACCATATCAATTGCCTTTTAATGATGTCATCCGTTATGCTTCCCTCGATTCCCATTCTTTCTTTTATGATCTCATTTCTTATGTGATCTATTCTAGATATTCTCATTGATCTTCTTATTTCATCCATTTCGACACTTTCCATTTTTGTTTTGTATTTTTCTGTTACGCGACAAGTATCTAGTCTTTGTTTGAGAAAAACTTAAGAAACTACAGACACGTACTCAAGATAGAACAGACTCAACAACACCAAACACTATAGTGAACATCTCCAAAAGGACTCTGAGCACCAACGAAGAATTGGTACTCAGTAAGGGACTTAAGTTCGCCATTGCACAGGCACAGACAACGACACTGGAAATTATTGCGGCAATAGAAACCGTTAGTCTACCTCAACCCGAAGCTGATGAGTTTCGCCATAAAGTAAGAACAACGTTGGACAGAAAGAAGCAACAAAAGACAAACATCACCAGTCAAGAACAACGGGCAATCAAGAACCTACAGGCTGACAAATCAATCAAGATTCTACCGGCCGACAAAGGAAACGCAACGGTGATCATGGATGTCGAGACTTACGACAAAAAGATCCAAGAAGTTCTGGAGAAAGGAGACTACAAGCAACTACCCAAAGATCCAACCACCACCATAGAAGGACGCATCTACAGGACTTTGAAGAAGTATGCTGAAAATATCCCGGACGCTGTTAGATCCCGCCTGACTCCACACCACAGTAAGGCACCACATTACCAAAGATCCATAAGAAGGATATACCACTGCGACCAATTACCAGCTCCAGGGACTCACCGACCAGCACTTTGTCGAGGTTTTTGTTGGACATAATTGAACCACTACAGGGTAAGTCCGAATCTTTTGTCAAAAACTCGGAACATTTTGTGGAGGTTTTAAAAGGTATCGAATTAGATCCCGGCGATAGATTTGTAAGTTTTGATGTAGAAAGTCTCTACACCAACGTGCCAATAAATGAGTCACTCAGTATCATTAAAAACAAATTACAAACTGATGATACACTTCACGAGAGAACAACGCTATCGGTGGAGGGGGTGATGGATCTTTTGGAGCTCTGTCTCCGTAACTCTTACTTTCAAGTGAAAGATAAGTTTTACGCGCAAAATGATGGACTCCCAATGGGTTCATCTCTTTCGCCAGTGGTAGCAAACATCTACATGGAGTGGTTCGAGGGCCATGCGATCAACACAGCAAGAGTCAAACCAAAACTATGGCTACGATACATGGATGACACATTTATTATATGGCCGGAAAATGATGACGAACTACAAAATTTTCTACACCATTTAAACGGTATTCGACCAACAATCAAGTGCACCATGGAAATTGAAAAAGATTCGGCCTTACCTTTTTTGGATGTTCTTGTCAAACGATTAGACAGAAACATTCAAACCACTGTATATAGGAAACCTACACACACGGGACAGTACCTAAATTTTAAGTCTAATCATTCTGTTGCAACAAAACAAGGAGTTATAAGAAGTTTGTATTTAAGAGCCGTAAATATTTGTAGTAATAATGAAGAATTAACCACAGAAATTAACAACATTAAAAAGGACTTACAACAGAATGGTTATTCCGAGAAATTAATAAACTCAACGATATTTAAAATTAAAAACAAACTAAATGTACCAAATTCTCAAAATAATAATCCGTTAGGTGTTATTAACATTCCATATGTTCAAGGGATTTCAGAAAACATAAGACGAATAGCTAAACACTATAATATAAAAACAGTATTTTCTTCGGGAAATACGATAAGAAGTTTTGTAACTAAAACAAAACCAGACAATCCCTCAAATAATAAGGAATGTATTTACCAAATCCCGTGTGAGTGTGGTAAATCATATGTAGGTGAAACGAAACGCCCTCTTCAAGTTAGAGTAAATGAACATCTAAAAAGTACCCAATTAGGGGATATTGAAAAATCCGGTTTAGCAGATCATGCATGGTCAAATGATCACAGGATTCAGTGGTCAGAAGCTAAAGTTTTACATAAGGAGTCGCATTGGCGAAAACGAAAGTTTATTGAAGCTGCGTTTATAATGCAGAATAAAGAAGTTTTCAGTCAACCAAGCACGGACATACCAAACATATGGAAACCACTCCTTAAAGAAAACAGGCGTCTTAGGATTAAAAAGGAGGCGGGCCGTCACACCTGACTGCACACCAAGTAGTATAAGTAGTAGCCTAGAGACTAGATTGTTTAGTTTACACTTGATAACGGTTAGAGATACTTACTAACCGAAACGTCGTGTTTTAAAATAAATAAAGACAATGGAAGTCCGAAATTTTATTTCTAAGTATCTAGTCCATACAACAGCGTGCTTTTGACCATTGTTTCATATATGTAAAATTTCTTCTTTATCTCTCTGCTCCATAAAATACTGTTAAGACTTTAGTACATAACTTTTTTTGCTTTTGCTATTCTTTTTTCCAATTCTTTACAGTCTGTTCCTGTCTTATCAAATGTGACACCCAAGTATACATATTCATTGCATGGAGATATTGTTTGTCCATTTTCTAGTACTCACTAACTCACTGGATTCGTTTCCAATACATAAGTATTGTGTCTTGTCCAAGTTTCCCGTTTAATCCCCACTTTTGGTATTCTTCTGTAAACTTTCTTATCATATACTCCATGTTTTCTTTATCATTAGCCACAATTACTTGGTCGTCTGCAAACTGTAGTGTGTATATGGTAAATCGGTCGTTAAGTTGTATTCCCATGCCGTGCACTGTACGTTTCCAGTTTTTTAGAGCTACTGCTGCCATATATATTTTAAAAAGAGTTGGAGAGATACAACATCATGGGGTCTTAAGCCTTTTGTTACCAGGAATTCTTTTGAAAGTCGATTTCCAATTTTAGATTTTGACCCTTTGTATAGTTCTTTTATTGCTTTTATGTATGTGGTTTGTTCCCGTCTCTATTTCACTTTTGCAATTAGAAAATAGTTTTTGTTTTCACTTTTTTTATTATTTTCAGTTTTTTATTTTTACTTTTGCTTGCACTGCAAGTTTACTTAATTTAATTAATTTTACACTCGATAAGCTTTTAGTGTTTATCCCAATTTTTCTACAATTACCCTACATCCTTTGGGCCCTTTTTTCCTTGCTATCCCCTCTTTACCTTCCCATACAGCAGTGCGCGCTAGGCGAAAAGGACAAGAAGCGCGCGAACGTCTCCCCACTGCGCGGAGAAGTCGACCCATCGATCGACCGAAAAACAACGTCTACGAAAGGTATCGCCAATGCCACGTGCGAACCCAATCAATTTTACTACATGTGAAAATTACAATTTCCTTTAAGAAAATTACGGATAATTCCAAGAAAAATTAGTGAAAGTGCCAAATCTATACGGATTTCCTCTTTTACCCGGTGTTCCCTAGCAGAATCAAAGGTAAGTCGAGTGTACTTTTTTTTCTTTGCGAGTTTTCCTAATTTTTCATATAAAATTTTATATTCAAAAATATTATTTACAAGTGCTATACGGCACATCATTCATTATTGCCAATTACGGCAACAGACATCACCAAATAGTCGAGATATCCACGGGAGTAGGATTGACGGTTGTTGGAGAGTTTCCGAACCAGTTTCCCTCATTTTATACAGTCCACCCTTTGATTTCTTAATTTAGGACTGCCCACCTTGTCCACCCCGAACATTTGGCCTTCTAAAGCCGGATATTCGGGAAACGCGAAAACAACCCTTAATTTTCTCTGGTGATTTCACGATTATTCGCTTATTTTCTAAGTGCAAAAAGTCCATACTTTGGCAAAGCGATTCATAAAAATTATATTTTAAAAAATAAAATTTTTATATTCAATTAAATATTTGGTTTTAAATTTTTAAATCTCAATAATAAAAAACTCGCCACTCTGGGTTACCTACTGCCTAAATTCGTGCCGACCGCAAGGTCAGTGATCGTGTTTTTTGCTTTACAAAAAAGGTGTTAAAAATAAACTGCATTTCAAATCAAATCAGCTGTTTATTATTACCTTTTAAACATTTACTTTATAAAAGAAAACACATTTTGGGATTAGTCGCATAGAACCTTTTCTATTTTGTGAATTATGGCTGATTCGACAAAAATAGCGCGAGCTAAGGCTCTAAGACAATCGGCTATTGATCAATTACAGTTGATCTGCGACTCAGCTAAAAAGGCTAAAACTGACGCTAGTTCAAAAAATCGTTTTAAGGTTTCTTATAGAAACTTAAAAGTAGTACAAAAAGCGTTCGATAAGCATCATAATAGACTTTTAGTGCTGATTTGCGCAGATCAAACTCAGCTCACAGCTGAAGCTAAGTTAGCCACTTCTGTCATGACCTTGTTGCAAGATGTAGAAACAATGTATTACGAAATATTTGAGTTGCCACTGGAAGAAGCGTCCCACGCTGGGGCGTCTCCCGGATTTCATAGTACCATGTTTCCAGCTCAAAATACATCCCCTGAGATATCTTTTATGCCAAAACCGAGTTTGCCATGTTTTCAGGGTGACGTCAGATCTTTTCCCAGTTTTATTCAAACTTTTGATTCTCTTTATCATAACAGTAAATCTATTTCAAATATCGACAAACTCAAGTGTTTGCGTATGTGTTTGCAAGGCACCCCGTTAGATTTAATTTCAGATTTACCCGTTTTAAATGAGAATTACCCAATTGCTTACAAAATTTTGCAAGATCGGTATAATAACCGCAGATTACAAGTAGTAACCCATTGGAAAGAGATAGAAAACTGCCCTGCATTAACTCAAGAAAATGCGCAGCAACTGCGCAGTTTATTGGATACTTTCAATAAAAATATTTCTGCTCTAAAATCCTTAAAAATGAAACCAGACAATTTTGATTTTGTTTTAATGCAATTTTTACTTGATCGGCTCGATCCCAACACGCGCAAGGCCTTTGAACAACATCATGCATCAAATGAGATACCCTTGTATAATGACGTCACAAGTTTCTTGCAAAAACACTGTACTGCTTTGGAATCGGTACCTACAAAGGGCCGCACAGATTCTAAGCCCAATTCTTTGAATAACCCTAGGTTTTCGAATACGAATATGCAAAATACTTCTAATAAAAAATCTAAAAATGCATTTATGTTGCAATCGCAACAAAAGAGTCAAAATAACCCCCCAGGTACATGCTTATTATGCGGCCCTACTGCTCAGCATATTATCTATAGGTGTAGTAGTTTTTTGAGTAAGACTCCTCGCGAACGCTTTGAAATAATAACAAAAAGCCGCGCATGCACCAACTGTCTAGCTTCTGCGCATGTGCAGACCCAATGCAAGTCTCAAAAACGCTGTTTGACGTGCCGGGATGCTCATCACTCATTATTACATGACTACAACCTCGCTCAAACTGGAGGTCAATCCTCCTCCTCAAACACTCAACATTCCGATTTACATGTTGGTTTTTCGAATATTCAATGCAAAACTTCAGTTTTACAAAATTCTACTCCAGAGTCAGAAATTCTGTTATCCACAGTTTTACTGAAAATTAAAGACTCATTTGGAAATTGGCATATTGCTCGTGGTATTTGTGACACTGGTGCGCAAGCGTCATTTTTAACGAAAAATTTGGCCAATAAATTAAATTTAAATAAAACGAAAATTAGTCTCTCTTTAAACGGATTAGAGGGAATGAATTCTGTAGCCAAATCTTATGTCAACTGCACCTTGGGGTCTTTGCACGATTCTGAATTTAGTCTTATTTCTGATTTTCTGGTGGTAGATAAAATTTGTGAAAATCTCCCCTCTACCACTTTTAACATGTCAAATTTTGATTTTTTCAAATCCTTGAGGTTAGCGGACGAATCTTATAACCAACCCGGAAAAATCGATGTACTTCTTGGAAACGATATTTGGCCCTACACCCTACGTGAAGGGAGAATTTGCAATGGTCCTGATCAACCGGTTTGCATTAATACTGTTTTCGGTTGGACCATTGGGGGTAAACTTTGTTCTCAACCTACATTCCCAAAAAATATTCAAGGCCTACTTACAATGTTGCCAAACGACTCACTTAGTACAACATTACAAAAGTTTTGGGAAATCGAGGAAGTTCCTGACATAAAAGCGATTTCATTAGAAGACTCGTATTGTGAAAAATACTTTTTACAAACTACTACAAGAAACGCCGAGGGACGGTACATTGTCTCTATGCCCTTTAAAATCAACTGCCCTGATTTTGGAGATACACGGGCCCTTGCCCTTAAAAGACTCTTTTCCCTTGAAAAAAGACTTGTACAAAATAAATCTTACTATGATGCTTATTCTGAGGTATTTCAAGATTATTTAAGTCAGAATCACATGCAAGTGGTCCCTAGACCCCTCGATTCTGAAATAAATAATTATTTTTATATTTCCCATCACGCAGTTGTGAAGAAAGATTCTTCAACGACCCCTTTAAGAATTGTTTTTAATGCGTCGAATTTTATTAAAAACAAATGTTCTCTTAATTCTGCTGTCTATGTAGGACCCAAGCTGCAAGCCGACATAGTCAAAATTCTACTTAACTTCAGATTACATAAAGTTGCATTGGTTTGCGATTTGCGACAAATGTATCGTATGATACTAGTAGAGCCTGATCAAAGAAACTATCAACGCATTCTTTGGCGATTTTCCCCTGATAGTCCCATTCTTGATTTTCAAATAAATACTTTACTTTTTGGCGTAAGTTGCTCTCCATACTTGGCTATTCGCACACTTTTACAATTATCTAATGACTATCTTGATTTACCCTACGCATCGGAAGTTCTACGCAACTCCACCTATATAGATGATTGCGTCATATCTTGTTCCACTTTTGAGATTGCGCAAGAAGTCAAGACTCAATTAATTGAACTTTTGCAAAGAGGCGGCTTTGAAGCTCGCAAGTGGGCTAGCAACTGTCCGGATCTGCTCTCAGATTTACCAGAAACACACGTTCAGACTAAATCTTTGTCATTTGATTCCGAAAACGACAGTTCTTTAAAAATTCTAGGACTTAAATGGAATCCTCAAAATGATAATTTCTTTTTCTCAGTGGATACCAGCCAAAGCTCTAATCAGTGCACCAAAAGAACCATTTTAAGTTTTGTTGCTAGGCTATATGATCCTTGTGGGTTTTTGACACCTGTCACTTTTTATGCAAAATATTTAGTGCAACATTTGTGGTCTTTGGGACATGATTGGGACCAACGAGTTCCTGACAGTATTTTTGAAGTCTGGCAAAACTACCAATCTGACTTTTCATGTTTACAGAATTTTAGTATATCTCGAGAACTAGAGATTTATAATTCTAAGTTCATACAATTGATAGGGTTCAGTGACTCTAGTGAAAAGGGTTACTGCGCAGTTACATTTTTTCGTGTTATTTATCATGACAATACCATAAAAACTTTCTTTATTTGCGGTAAATCAAAAGTTGCTCCATTAAAACGCAAAAGCTTGCCACGTCTAGAGCTTTGCGCATGCGTTCTTTTGAGCAAACTTATGCATTTTATTTTGGAGACGTTTTCTGACAAAGTTCAATTTTCCAACATTTATGCTTTTACAGATAGCACTGTAGCTTTACAATGGATAAAAGCTTCGCCCCACAATTGGAAAACTTTTATCAGTAACCGAGTAACATATATTCAAGAAAGAATTAGTGCAAACTACTGGTTTCACGTTGGTTCTGAACATAACGCGGCCGACTGCGGCAGTCGTGGGTTATTACCCTCTCAGCTAATAGATTTTAAATTATGGAAGCAAGGCCCATCCTTTTTATTTGAACCAGAGGACTCTTGGAATTTTTTACAAGTCGAAATTTCTAAATCTAACGAAGCTTTGGAAGAAAAACGAAACTTAATACTTTCAACTATTATTTCACATAATTTTCTTGACGAGCTTTTTGAAAAATATAGTTCTTTGGCAAAAATAAAAAGAATTGTTGCCTACTTGTTACGCGCTGTCAAATTATTCAAAATTAAAAGAGAAAATAGACCTGCACAAAAGCACTTGGTTCTTTCTGAATTAAATTCCGCTGTTTTGTTTATTACTAAACATGTACAAAGCACGGAGCTCCAAAATGAAATTGTTTCTGTTAAAAACGGACAAATTCCAACAAGTTTAAAAAGGTTAGATCCTTTTTTAGATGATGCGGGTTTTTTACGTGTCGGTGGGCGTATCTGCAACTCTACACATTCATACGACAGAAAATTCCCTATTCTTTTACCAAAAACATGTAAATTTACCGATTTACTTATTTTGGATATACACCGTACTTATTTACATTGTAGTATACAAACCACTCAATTCTTACTTTTACAGAATTTTTGGATTCTTTCGGCAAAAAAGGCAATTCAAAAAATTCTTTTTCGTTGTCTAACGTGCTGGAAAACTAAGCCGGTAAGCTTTTAACCTAAAATGGGTAACTTGCCAAGTTATCGCTTAGTAGAGGCTCGTGCGTTTTTACACACCGGTGTAGATTTTTGCGGCCCTTTTAACCTGCATGTTACTGCGCGACTGCGCAACTCTCGCACGGTCAAAGCATACGTTGCTCTCTTTTGCTGTCTCAGCGTCAAAGCTGTTCATTTAGAGCTTGTCTCTGACCTCTCAGGAGAAGCTTTTCTCGCGGCGCTACGCAGGTTTTTTGCCAGAAGAGGCAAAAGCCAAGCTATTTATTCGGACTGTGCAACAAACTTCGTTTTTGCTGACAAATACCTCCGTCAAATTTTTGCTACCTGCGTGGAAACCGAAGCAGTTTCGTGGCATTTTAATGTCCCGACCGCCAGTCATATGGCTGGAATATGGGAGGCAAACATTAAATGTGTAAAAACTCATCTAGTTCGCGTAGTAGGTAATCAAATATTAACCTATGAGGAACTCTACACAGTCCTTACCCAAGTAGAGGCAGTGCTGAACAGTAGACCAATTAGTAGCATGTCATCTGACCCCTCGGATATGACCGCGTTGACTCCTGGTCATTTTCTTAATCTTGCGCCCTTGACCACAATTCCTGACCCAGACCTCACAGAGGTTCCCTTGAACCGCATTTCTCGGTGGCAACTTCTTCAAAGAATGCACAGAGATTTCTGGAATCGCTGGAAAAATGAATACCTACACACTTTGCAACAAAGGTCGAAATGGCACAAAAGTAACTTTTCTTCAGTAAACCCAGGAACTCTAGTCTTGGTTAAAGATGATAATTTGAAGCCTCTTGAATGGTCACTGGCACGAATTAGTGAGGTAATCTATGGGACTGATGGAATACCAAGGGTGGCGATTGTAAAAACCGCTAAAGGAACCCTTAAGAGGCCTTTGGTAAAACTCTGTCCGTTGCCGGACCCCTTACACTGAAATTAATATTTCAGGGGGGTGGGAATGGTTTGTTCCCGCCTCTATTTCACTTTTGCAATTAGAAAATAGTTTTTGTTTTCACTTTTTTTATTATTTTCAGTTTTTTATTTTTACTTTTGCTTGCACTGCAAGTTTACTTAATTTAATTAATTTTACACTCGATAAGCTTTTAGTGTTTATCCCAATTTTTCTACAATTACCCTACATCCTTTGGGCCCTTTTTTCCTTGCTATCCCCTCTTTACCTTCCCGTAAAGCAGTGCGCGCTAGGCGAAAAGGACAAGAAGCGCGCGAACGTCTCCCCACTGCGCGGAGAAGTCGACCCATCGATCGACCGAAAAACAACGTCTACGAAAGGTATCGCCAATGCCACGTGCGAACCCAATCAATTTTACTACATGTGAAAATTACAATTTCCTTTAAGAAAATTACGGATTATTCCAAGAAAAATTAGTGAAAGTGCCAAATCTATACGGATTTCCTCTTTTACCCGGTGTTCCCTAGCAGAATCAAAGGTAAGTCGAGTGTACTTTTTTTTCTTTGCGAGTTTTCCTAATTTTTCATATAAAATTTTATATTCAAAAATATTATTTACAAGTGCTATACGGCACATCATTCATTATTGCCAATTACGGCAACAGACATCACCAAATAGTCGAGATATCCACGGGAGTAGGATTGACGGTTGTTGGAGAGTTTCCGAACCAGTTTCCCTCATTTTATACAGTCCACCCTTTGATTTCTTAATTTAGGACTGCCGACCTTGTCCACCCCGAACAGTATGTATATTTGATCTAAGTATGCTCTAACACTTGTTTCCTTTTTTATGTATTGAGGATATGAATGCAATTTTCCAATCATTAGGTACTGGATGTCCGTATATTTTAATTACAAATGCGAGATTTTCGAGTAGTTTCTCTGATCCATATTTGAGCATTTCAGCATATATTACCCCAGGTCCGCTAGCTTTTCCGAATTTAAGCTTTTTAATATTATTCTTTATCATTTCTTTTTCGATGATTACTTCTTCTCCATGTACTTCTATGTCTCTCCTCGGAGAGGCTGCCAGATATTCGGGTCTCGTCTCCTGCAGCAGTCCCTTGTAGTGTTCTGTCCATTGTTCTGGTTTAATTATCTGGATGTTTACTTTTTCTTTTGTTGGGTTTTTTACTGTAGAAATGAATTTCCATACTTCAGAACTCTGTCTACTTCCTACGTGTGTATTTATGTCGTGGCACTTGCGCTTGAACATTTAATTTTTTTCTGTGCGTATCAAATTTCTTAGCTCTCTTTAGTATTGAGCCATTTTACGTATATGCTTTTTTTTTAAAACTATTTCCTGTATTTTGTCCGTCCACCCACCACCATACACATTTAAATTTACTTTAATATCAGTGGACAAATTTTTCTCTTAAATGACCTAACCATTTCACCAAAATATTATAACCGGGGCTCTCAATAGATAAACACAAAACAATATGAAAAAGATTTAAAATATGAAATTACGACAAAAAATATGAAGGAAATATGAATAATAAATTAATTTTTCTTTGCCAAATAGCCGGTGAATTTTTTTTAGGAAAATACATTTACTAAGCAAAAATGTATTTTTTTTTATTTATAAAAAAATGTATTATCCAACAGTTCCAATAAGTTGAATTAGGCCTGGATCGGGTATCGTTAAACAAAAACAATGCTGCACATGTTTTAAAAGTACGTTTTAATAGGTACTGCGTGTCCCATTTTTCGGCAAACCTTTATATCTTCCTTATTTAACAAGATATTTTAATTCTGTAAAAGCATATTCATGCGGAGCTATTTTAAACATACAATAACGGTGCCAAATTTTTGACAGGTGTATTCTTTGAAATCCGTCGTTAAAAACTATATAAAATATACTTGCAAATCTTTTTCTGAAGTAAAAATTGCTATAAATTGGGGATTATGCAAAAACAGTAATTGTTTAACCTTTCCTTTGTTCTTTACATGTAAGGTATGCCAAAAACCAAATGTTATGTCATTTTTTTCGCTATAAAAATCTTTTTACAGAATTGAAAATAACAGGACATAAAGGTTTGTTCAAACTACGGTATTTAAAAAAATCTCCTCTATAATAGAAACCATAGGGTACTAAAAAATCGAATAACACCATTTTTAAGAGTGGTTTGTCCCGTACAACTTTTTTACAAATACACTTAGTTTTAATTTTGATAAAATTATCAAAATCAAG
This sequence comes from Aspidapion aeneum, assembly GCA_963576565.1. Lineage (NCBI taxonomy): Eukaryota > Metazoa > Arthropoda > Insecta > Coleoptera > Brentidae > Aspidapion > Aspidapion aeneum. Next base: position 48,591,209 of record OY755045.1, read on the forward strand.
TGCATTCAAAATTCGCGATTTTATACGTCAAAATGCAGCTATTGCATAATTATTACTTAATTCAATTTGTCTTTCTTCCTTTTTCCACCCTTGCAATCCTTACCATATTATCCATATTTACTACCCTTGTACCCAAACTTGATCGCGAGTGCATCGAGTTAATGCCATGGTGGGAGGAAGAAACGACGCTGACCAGCTGCCGAAAAACCTGCGAGCGATACGCGGAAGCAGTGCTTGACATAGACCGATCATTTTCGCCTTGCTGTCAATAATATACGATATTCTTACGATTACTAAGATACATTAAAAACGGGAAATATCCACGTGCTACGCGAGTTTCCTTCAACAAATCCATTTTCCACCAGTGAAACCAGGGTAAGTTGAATTAACTTTCCTTTTTACATAATTTTTGTGCGATATTTTTACCAAGAAAGAGTCAAGGTTGGACAGAATCCGAGAATCCAGCTGTTTTGGTGAAACCTATGAAATTATAGTTCATGTCCATAGTTCTGGTTAGACTAGTATAAAACTATTTTAACCAGAATTATACATTTTTATGGTCCTTCGTTGGCCGGAGTCTGGACCTCTTCTGATTTTTTCTTGCGTCATAATTTTGAGTGCAATTTATACTAATTTTTTTCTTTTACATAAGCAATCTTGCCTAATTTTGTAGGATATTTAGCAGATGCAAACCCAGTACTGTGCCAACACAGGTTTTACGTTGTCTATTTGCAATTTATCTAGCAAAATTTTACTTCAAAAATACGTTTTGCAGTTTTTAAAAAATTTATTCTGCCATCAGATAATATTTTTTCTTTCGAAGAACTTACTTACATACTGTACTTTTACATAATTTTGGAAAATACCTACATGACTTACGATACGATTTTTTATCTATGCAAAAATAATACCTACATACTTATTAAAAAATTATATTGCCATCGATTTAATTTTGATAAAACATTGTATTAAAGTTTTATTTTAAATAAGATTTATTTCTTGGAGAATTGTGACATTGACCTTGAACGAGTTTTTTCTTTGCCATCTATTTTTATTCAGAAAAATCGATACTGTTTTTTGGACTTTTATGTGTACAGTCGAGTCATTATAAGTCGGGTAAATTTTTGTATACTAGAGGGTGAGATTTATTAACGTAAGAGTTTGCAATTTTTATATTTTTTTTTTCTCGTAAAGTTACTTTACTATTTTTTTATAAGATGCTGACTACTACCGAAAAAATTTTAAAAGCGAAAGCTTTAAGGCAAACCGCGCTTTCGCAGCTTTCTTTGATTAAAGATGCGGCACAATTGGCAAAAGATAATACTGCTGAGCTCAACCCCTTTAAGGTTAGATACCGTAGCTTATCAAAAGTCAAAAAAGATTTTGAAAAACATCATAATGCCACACTTACTTTGCTTGCTTCGTCTACTGAGGAGTTATTGCTCGAACAAAAGGTTGGTTTAGTTTGCAAAAAGGTGCCACGAAATAGATACTATTTTTTATGAGCTTTTTGAGTTACCATTGGAACTAAATGGAGTTTTGGATACCTCTATCCACCCCGCATTTTCCCAGGAACCATATTCAAGTCACCATGATTTTGATAATTTACCCAAATTGGGCATCCCCTCTTTTAATGGTGATGTTACCACTTTTCCGACGTTTCATCAAAGCTTTAACGTGATGGTTCACTCAAAAAGACACTTAAGCAATATCTCTAAATTTAATTATTTGCTTGGCGCATTAAAGGGTTCGCTGCGAGAATTAAATGCACATATTTTAATTACAAATAAAAATTATCCCTTAGCTTACAATACCATTTTTGAAAGATACAACAATAGGCGTTTACAGGCCTTTACTCATTGAAAACTGATTGAAGATTGCCCACGCATGACCTCTGATAATGCCAAAGAGTTACGTCATATTTTAGATACCTTTACAAAAAATTTATCTGTGTTAAATAATTTAAGATTTGAGACCGCGCTTTGGGATTTTCCTATCACGTACTCTCTTTTATCAAAACTACACCCTTCAACGCGTAGAGCTTTTGAGCAGCAACATGCCTCAAACGATGTACCGAGGTACGATGCTGTAAGACTTTTTTTACTTAAACAATGCGTTGCTCTTGAAACTATTAAATTAGAAAAATCCCCTCATACAAATAAACCAATTTTCTCGAATCCTCCTTCGAGCGGTTTTTCTGACAACTCTGCACAAAATCATATACCTTACAATAAAAAAACGGCACTTTTCGGTCAAAAGGGACCCAGTCCTCCCACAAATGCTTGCTTTATCTGTAAAGGTTCCCACATTGTTTATCGCTGCCCTACATTTCTCGCTAAATCGGTCAAGGAACGTTTTGAGCTTGTTAAAGGTCAAAGAGCGTGCACCAATTGCTTGGCAACACTGCACACAGCCAAATTTTGTACTTCACAAAAAAGATGTCGTTGCTGTTCTCTGTGTGCGACTCAAACTCTCCTGCGCATACTCCAAATTCTCAAAATACGTCTTCACATAGATCGGCAGAAATATCAGTGCACCCAACTTCTTAAAGTTCTCAAAATACTGATAGCTCTAATCAGGTTATTCATGCTGGAATGCTTACAAATCATGAAACTTTACTTTCTACTGCCTTAATTAAAATCTAAGATGCCTTTGATAACTGGTACACTTGCAGAGCCGTTCTCGATGGAGGAGCTATGACCAGTTTTATTTCGCGAGGTTTTGCTAATAGATTACTTTTACCAAAAAATAATATTTCTATGACTTTACATGGCCTCGCCGGTATGTCTTCTTCTGCCAAGAAAAGTGTTAATTGCGTTATGTCATCACTTTATGATCAATCTAATTGTTTTGATTTTGAAGCGATTATCATAGATAAAGTTTGTGATGATATGCCTTTTATGGAATTTTCTAAGGACAGTTTTCCCAATAATTCTCAGTTAAAATTAGCTGATCCGTACTTTAATAAACAGTCTTCAATTGACATTTTATTGGGAAATGACGTTTACCCATATCTTTTACAAGATGGCAGGATTGAAAATGGCCTTCAGCAACCTGTTTATATCAATACTTCCTTAGGATGGACTGTAGCTGGAAAATATAATTTTGATTGCAACCCTTTTAAAATTTCTAACACGTTTCTGACTACCTATCCTAGTTTTGATGTTTTAAATAACACTTTACAAAAGTTCTGGCAGACAGAAGAAGTACCAGAAGTCATAGTTAAATCTAAAGATGATGAGTACTGCGAAAATTATTTTTTGAACCCTACCTACCGAACCGACGCGGGAAGGTACGTTGTTTCTTTGCCTTTCAAGGAGACTGCTCCAGATTTTGGAGATACCTATACTGTTGCGTTACGTAGATATTTGTCTTTAGAAAAAAGATTTACTCAAAATACTGAATTTTATACTTCTTGTTGTAGTGTTATGCAGGATTACATAGATAGTAAACATATGCAACTGGTTTCAAAACCTAACCTGTCTGAAATACAAAATTATTTTTATATCAGTCATCATGCTGTTTTTAAAAAAGATTCCACTTCAACCCCCATTAGGGTGGTTTACGATGCAAATAAACATGCAACAAATAAAATTTCATTGAACCAATCTTTACACACTGGACCTAAACTTCAGAGGGACCTAGTTAATATATTACTTAACTTTAGATTACACAAATATGCGTTTACTTGCGATTTAAAACAAATGTTCCGAAATATTCTTATAAACCCTAAAGATCGGGACTATCAAAGAATATTATGGCGTTTTTCTTCCCCCGAACCCCTTTTTCATTACCAATTAAATACTGTGTCATTTGGAGTTGTGTGTAGCCCATTCTTGGCCATAAGAAATTTAATCAAACTTGCGGACGATTACGCTGACCTACCTCTAGCGTCAGAAATACTAAAAACATCAACTTATGTAGATGACGTCACAGGGACTAGCAACAACCCCCTGGATTTCATTTCTATAAAAAATCAGCTGACTGATCTTTTGGCCAGGGGTGGGTTTGAGGCTCGAAAGTGGGCAAGCAATTGTACAGAACTATTACAAGACCTACCAAAAGACCACGTAGCCCTTGACATATCATTTGATAAAGAGGACTCCTCTACCCTTAAAATATTGGGTTTGAAATGGGACCCGAGGCGGGATGTATTTTTTTACACCTTTTTAGTCGAAGATTCTGACTGTACTAAACGTACTTTACTTAGTAATTGTGCTAGAATATTTGATGTTTGCGGGTTCCTCACCCCTCTTACAATTTTCATAAAATTGCTTATTCAGTCTTTATGGCTCGCAGGGGTGGATTGGGACGAGAAACCGCCAGGTGAAATTATCTCTAAGTGGGAAAAATTTTAATCAGAATTGCAACTGTTAAATACTTTAAAAATACCACGTGAAATCATAAGCATCGATTCTAATTCACATCAAATCATTGGTTTTTGCGAAGCCTCTGAGCGCGCTTACTGCGCTGTCATTTATATTCGTACATTACTGCCTGATAATTCTTATAAAACATTTCTTGTTTGTGGTAAATCTAAAGTTAGCCCTTTGAAAACATTAAGCTTAGTTCGATTAGAACTTTTAGGCGCAGTCTTACTAAGTAAATTAATGCATTTTACTTTAAATACATATGCCCACAAACTACAATTTATTGATATTTTTGCATTTACTGATAGCGCCGTAGTTTTGCGCTGGATCAAAAGTTCACCCCATCAATGGCAAACTTTTGTGAGTAACAGGGTGTCGTACATACAGGAGCGACTACCCCCTGAAGCATGGCATCACGTTCCCTCAGAGATGAACCCTGCGGACTGTGGTAGTCGAGGGATGTTTGTTTCTGAACTCACAAATTTTACCCTTTGGTGGGAGGGGCCTGCTTTTTTACTTGAACATCAGGATTGCTGGACATTCTCTAATAAATAATAAATAAATAATAAGAAAAAAAAAAACAATACTTTCCACACTCGTGTTGAAAAATACAATTGATATTGACTTTCTTTTTGAAAAATACAGCTCGATCAATAAAATCAAACGAATTGCGGCATACTTTCTAAAAGCTTATAATTTATTTAAGAATGGAAAATGCCGTATTACTTTAAAAAAATTTCCTTACTTAACTTAAGATAATTAGACGACGCTCTACTTTTTATTATAAAATACGTCCAGAATATATATTTTTCTACTGAAATTACATTATTACAAAACAAAAAGTTCCAAAATATTTACAAAAATTACAACCATTTCTTGATGTTCAAGGGTACCCGCGTGTTGGTGGAAGGTTGTGTCATTCTAATACTTTACATTACGATAGTAAATTTCCTTTGCTTTTACCATCCAATGCTAAATTTACAAAGGTGCTCATTCAAGATTTTCATGTATCATACTTACATTGTGGTATACAAACTACTCAGCACTTACTGTTTCAAAGATTCTGGGTGATATCGGCTAAACGAATAATTCGAAGTGTAATTCACCAATGCAATACTTGTTGGAAGGTCAATCCTAAGCCCTATCTACCTCCAATGGGCAACCTTCCGCGCTTCAGGGTATCAGAATTCCCTAAAGCTTTTACTAATGCTGGTCTAGATCTCTGCGGACCCGTTAGTATTACTATTGGACGCCTAAGGGGTGCAAAAGTACACAAGGCATACATTTGCTTATTTATTTGTACCAGTACAAAGTGCTTACATCTTGAACTGCTATCGGATCTCACCTCAGAGGCTATGTTGGCTGGTCTCCGCAGATTCATTGCCAGGCGTGGGCGGGTTCTAAATTTACATTCTGACTGTGGATCAAATTTTTTGGGCAGTAATAAGTACTTGAGGGAGATATTTGAGGGATGTGCGAAAACCGAGGCTATTTCTTGGCACTTTAACCCTCCTGCCGCGCCACATATGGGCGGCATCTGGGAAGCTAATATTAAGTCGGTTAAAACTCATTTAGTCAAGATAATTGGTTCCCAAGTACTGACCTACGAAGAGCTCAATACCGTTATTATTCAAATTGAGGCCGTCCTCAACTCGACCGCTTTGTCCGATAAGCACCGATCCTTCAGATCTAGTAGCTCTAACGCCAGGTTATTTTTTAACATTGCAACCTCTTAGCGTTTTACCTGACCCTGATTATACAGGGACGCTTACAAATCGCCTAACGAGATGGCAACTTTTACAGCGCATGCATCGCGATTTTTGGAATCGCTGGCACCGGGAGTACCTTCACACTCTTCAACAGAGGGCTAAGTGGCACAATTCAATTAGTGAAGTGTTACCAGGTACCATGGTTGTCCTAAAAGACGATAACAAAAAGCTCAAAAAGCACTGTAAGGTAAAATCCGCATATCGCTATCTTTATTAATAAGCGACCATAAGTAAACTTTAAATAAAAAAGATAATGTTAAATTTATGTTTGCTTCAATAGTAGTCACTACTGGAGCCAACCTTAGCCCCCTCATACTTGATCTTCATTTACGATAATATGAAAAATATGAAAGTTTTTTTACAAATATGAAGGTATAGTTAAGGTATAATTTAAGGAATTATACCATGAACAAGCCCGATATATTGGTTCATATTCTCTGACAAGATTTGTTTTATAGTTTTCGAAATAAAAATCACGATATCTTCGTGAGTTAAAGGCGCGTTTCATACTATACGTACCGTCACGTCACCGTACCGTCAACGACACGTTTGACGGCGCCCAATTCACATTACACCGGCAGGCTCCGTTCCGTCATGCCGCCGGCATGCTACCTACACTTTTGTTCTATCCACTGGGGTGGAGTGGAACGAAATGAACTTTACGCGAGAAGCGCTCTTCTCGGACTTTACTTTAATGTTTTAACAAGATCGTTACCAAAATTTAGGTTGGAGATATAATGGGTTTATGTTGAAATTTTATTAAACAATGCATGGAAAAATAGTGGAAAAATGATTTTCCATGTATTTTTATAGTTAACATTATTCATTTACTCACCATTTTTTCATCTTGAAATTAAAACATTCAGGAAAAATACATATTTTTTGAAAAAAGTAAATTTTTGAAAACTTAAAAACAATTATTTGTTTTTATAAAAGTATCACATGATACCTGATTCAAAAGCTATTTTCAAGGGCTTTTAAATAAGCCCTATGTCGCTATTCTGGTGTAAGAAGTTCCCAAAATATCTTAATTTTTATTGAGAACATGTTTCATTCAAAAAGATAATTTTTTTGATTTTTACAATTTAACAAAAATTATCAGAATCAGTGAGGTGGGCTAACAAACATCCATTTCTTTTTGGTTGATTTCATATGAAATGATCACTGGGTGTATTGTTATCATGAATATTTCTTCCTCCCTGGAGACGAAAATACTTCCTTCTCTTACGAGAAAAATATTTTGTCTTAAGAAGAAAAAAAATAGTTAGGAAATAGGAAATTTAGGTTTATACGAGGGTGGATCAAATATAAACAAGCCTTTTAAACTTACTAACGAAAAAGTCATTCAAGATGAACGTGGCCGTTATAATTTTGGAGTAGGGATATTCAGCAGCATGTAGGCGGCTGGTAGTGCCGCGATGCTCATTTGGCCAGGAGCAATCGCAATTAGCGAGAAGAAGGTACACAGCAGTGTTGCGCAAAGAATAATCATTAAATTTCTTACACGCAAAAGCTTTCGTGGGTACCTGTAAAAACTTGGTGCAAAGAAATTAACGACGGCCGTGAGTGTGTCGACAACGTGAGTCACCCACGTCCCGCGTACCATTATTTCTGCAGGCAAAGTTTTAGCGACCGTTTTCTGGGACTGGAGAGGAGTTTTGTTGGTCAATTTTTTGCACGAGCGAATAAAAATAAACGCGGCTTACTACTGCAACTTACTCAACCAGGTAAAGCTTGATTATCGCCAAAAGAGGAGAGCACACCCCATCCAAGACGTGTTGCTCCTGCATGACAACGCTAGACCTGATACGGCAGCCTTAACACAGGCCAAAATCAATGAAATGCACTGGACTGTACTGGAATAACCTCCATACAGTCTAGATTTGTCACCTTGCGATTTTCATATGTTGGGCCCACTCAAAGATTCACTGGGAGGCGAGCAATTTTAGACCAATAAAGGGGTGGAGGCATTCGTGCGCAACTGGTTAGATACCCGCCCAGCTTCCTTTTATGAAAACGGGATTAAGAAACTGTTAAACCGTTGGGAAAAGTGTATTAACAGAGGAGGGGGATATATAGAAAAGTAGAAAAAATTTCTGTTTTGTGTCATGTTTCTAAATAACTAGGTTATAAACAAAGGCTTGTTTATATTTGATCCACCCTCGTATTTTGTGAACATCAGAAAAAATTTTAAAAAAGTGAAACATGCCAAAACTCCAAAACGTTCCAAATAATTAATATAATCAGCCAAATATAACTGGCTCAAGGCATCCGTAAAATATAATTTTATTTTAAAATTTTCCAGTTTTAAAAAAGATAAATAATATAATTTATAAAAACAGGATTTTTAATAAAAGTTACCAATCTATTTTTACCCTAAATTATTGCATGTTTCCTTTGTAGTATTTATGAAGTTCCACAATTTATTTATTACCCCAGTCTACCCTATATTTGTGCAAATAGTTTTACAATGAAAATGGCATTTTAAGTTTATTATTTAATTTTCACATTTTTTTTATAATGCTTTTGTATTATTTTGCAAATGTTAATATCTAAAACGATTTTTTTTTCAAAGGCAATCTTTATAAATATTATAGCAATAATTTCGTGAGTAATTATGCAAGTCTTCACATTTCCGAAATTCTTCAATAAGAAGTTCGTCGACATAATCCGTGAACCAAAACCACAGCCCAAAATACAATAACAGTACAAAACAGAAAAAATAACCTCAAAACATTGACTTCTATCTTAAAATGAACGAGTCCACCGACAGCCGGCCGCGTTTGATATGGTTTCATATTCACACTATACGTACCGGCCAATGGCGGCTGCTACAGAGAGGGCAACGGGGCAGTGCCCTCCCAAAACTAGACAACAGTATTTTTAATTGATTTATTTAAAAAAAATTAAATCTTCTCTTACGACATGATTGTCTAGTTCTTTTTATTATGTGTGGTTAACAGTGACCTTTTTAGCGTAAATAATTACAAGCCGGCGGTACCGCGAGGGACAAAATTTTAATTTTACCCGGCTGTACTCGCGCGGGGGCGAGAGGAATGTTTGTTTAGTTGACGTCGGCCATCTTCATCGTGCTTAAACGTTCGTTGCCCTTTCTAAATGTTGCCGGTTCTATTCTTAGTGAAGACGTATGAGTTTGTTTTGATTCTGGGTAGGTCAGCCTTGCCGGTCGCGTGTCTTTTTTTATCGTTTCTTTATAAAATGGAAATAAATACCGTCGATTACATAATTAACTGTGCAAATTTAAATACGTTGACATATAAACTTCGATTACAAATAAAATCTTTAGGGCCACATAGACCGGACCTAAAAATTAACCAAAATTTTTGTGCAAGTAATGCCCAGGGGTGTTCCAAAAAAACATATAAAAGAAAATTTAATAAAAAATTATACCATGCTGAAAACTGGTTATGCGGTTGTGAAAAACGAAATGCTTTTTTTTGCTTTATTTGTCTTGTTATGAACAATCCACGAAGTGATCCTGCGTGGGTGAGAAAGGGAATGTGTGATATCAAGCACTTTAGTGAAAAGTTAAAAAGACACAAAGTAAGTGGTATTCATTTAAATAACTACATAGAATTTTCTAGGCTAGGCAATACTGATATTAGGTGCCAATTGAATAGTGCCTATAGGCAAAACATTACCGAACATAATGCAAATGTGACAAAAAATAGACATATACTTAGCAGGTTAATAGACTCTCTACGGGGCCATGATGAGTCTGAAACTAGTGCTTATCCGGGAATTTTTCGGGGTCTTGTAAACTTATTGGCGGAAATTGATGGAATTTTAAAAGACCATATAAATAAAACAAATAATAGAGTATTTATGGGTTTATCGAAAACCATACAAAATGAACTGCTAGACTCTAATTCCACGGTTTGCCGAAATTTAATTGTTTCTGAAATAAATAAATCTGATTTTTTAGCGTAATGGCAGATGAAACGACGGACTGGGCTACTGTATCGCAACTCGTACTTTTAATTCTCTACGAATTAAATGGTGAAATTCATGAACGTTTTATGGGTTTTTTGATAATTAAGGACCATACTGCGGAAGGAATAAGTGATTTTAATTTAATTTTAAAAGAACTCGAGAATATTGGGATTAACAAGAACCCTCAAAAACTGATTGCACAGAGCTACGATGGTGCCTCAGTTATGAGTGGTAAAGATAATGGCGTGCAAGCTAAATTAAAAAATATATATAATAATTAACTAAATTTAATTATTGAACGTGCAGCAAATCAAAACAAACAAATAAGAGTTTTTTTGCAACATTGAGCTCATTTTTTTCAAGGTCACCAAAACGTACGGCTGTTCTTGACGAAGTGGCCAAAAAACGTCTACCTTGGTCAGTCGCTATTAGATGGAATTTTAAAAGTCGGTGTGTAACACCGTGTATGTTTACAAAACTGAAAATATTTTGTACCTTGAGCAAATGGTAGAAGATCCTACAAATGACAAGAGCACAGTTCGAAAAGCATTTGGTCTAAAAATATTTTTTTAACAAGATTATGCCCAATTGTGACATCCTCTTTAATCAATTACAGAGCCGCGATATTAACAGTGTCAAAATGCAAAAATGCTTGTCTTCATTTGAACAGTCGATACAAAATGTGAGGGATTCAACTGATAATGATAACTTTGCTGAAGAAGCTGATAACTAAGGGCGCGTTGTCAAGATAGTCATAAAAATGTTGCTAAGGAAGTATGTGATGGAATTAATGGAAGATCGATTCCGGTTCTCTGATCATCTCTCCATAGCTACACTTTTTCAGCCACAGTAATTTTCTAAATTTCAATTATTACGATACGGAGTTTGAAAAAGCAGTAAATATTTTTTACTTGGACAAATATTTGCTGAAACATGAATGAACAGTTATTTACATTTTGCAAGTGCGTCGTGTGCATTACCCTTATTACGGTGCTTTTATAAAAACAATTTGTGCAATGCTTTGCCAGAATCCGTTAAATTATATGTACAATGCCTAGGACAACAGTTAAATGTGAACGCACCTTTTCAACATTAAAGCGTATTAAAACATTTACGCGAAATACAATGTGTGAAAGTAGATTGAACGCCTTAGCTATGTGTTCAATTGAAAGAAAATTGTTGACTACGGACAATTTAATAAACTTGTCGTTGAGCACTTTGCGCATGTAAAAGAAAGGCGACTGGACTTTATCTATAAACAAATAAACTAAATACTACACCAAGTAGCTGCCTGTTGTTTCGGTAAGTTTTTTATATAACGTCACCAGCCGCCACTGGTACCGGCAAGCCACCGGCAGGCAACGACACGTAAAATATTCTCCTCGAGAAAACTAGCCGGTCGGGACGTCGACGGTACGTTGCCGGTGCGGTGTAATGTGAATACTTCCATTGCATTCAATGTAAGCATATTTTAATTGTCGAGTATATCTTACCTAGCCTGGATGGATATGATCGATAAATTCTGCAAATGGTCATACTGTGGAGGAATTTCTTTAGGAAGACCAAACGTCAGACTCTGTGTCATTGCGGTAATCCGTTTAGGTAATGGCGCCGCTGTCCAGGCTGCACTATGAGTTCTGCCGGTCGAAACTTGCTTGATACCTGCACAATAAGGAATCTAAAGTAACCTACAGTCACAACAAGCAAATGGAAACAGATTGAACCCAAACACACAAAAAATAAAAAGGCACGAAAGGGAGTATACAAGGTGTTAATGAATAAGATACTAATATTGTATTTTGAGAAAAAACTTCATACGAACATACTCCTATGTCTTAAACGTCTTAACTTTTAAGATGCAGCGTGTATAAAATTTTTAAAAAATCTCTCCTTTAGATATTTTCGTTAAATTTGGTGCACACTTTCTATTTGTCAAGAGACATTTTCCAATTTATAGCAAGTTTTTTTATTATGACCAGTAGCGTTCGTGTGCGAATTGCTGTTTGCATTTTAAATAAATTGTTTTTTCTCGTAAGGGGTCTATTTAAGTTTTTTTTTCAAAGTCAAACAAAAAAGTCAAGAAGCAACATTTGCTCAGCAAATAATAATATTTTGTGGATAACAGTGGATCACCATTATTTTCTTCCAAAATCTATTCTATCTATTTCTATTCAGCCTTCTTCAATCCATCTTTGCACATACGCCTCCCCCAATACCTTCCACTCTTCTCTGTCTGTCGCCGTGTTCATCCATCTAGTCCCCGCATGTTACTTCAAATCGTCCGCGCATCTCATTTGGGGTCTTCCCCTACTTCTTTTATTTTCTCAAGGTCTCCAGTTTACAATAAGTTTGTTCAAATTTCCATTTTAATTTTGCTACCTCTCCTGTGACACCCCTTACTTTTGTTTTATGTCTTATCCATTCATTCCTTTTTCTATCTGTTAGCTTTACATGTAACATTTGTCTTTCCATATTTTTAGCTCCAGTTCTTCTAGAATTTTGATCAGTTCTTCTTTCTTATTTGTTATTAAGGCGATAACGTCAGCATATCTTAGGTGGTTCAAGTAGTGTCCGCTTTTGATTCCTATTTCTGCCCAATCTAAGTTTTTAAAAACATCTTCTAGCGCCTAGTTAAATTGTTTAGGGGATATTGTGTTACACTTCTTCTGATGAGAATTGGCTTGGTTTCTTCTGGGATTTTGATGAATTCGGCGCTTGTTCTACTGGAACCTTTTCTGAAGCCTGCTTGTTCTTTTAATTGATTTACGTCAAATTTAATTGTTAGTCTATTTGCATATATTTTCGTGAAAAGCTTATATATTACATTGAGGAGTGTTATAGGTCGATAGTTTTTTAAGTCTACTGTATCGCCGTTCTTGTTTAAAATATTGGTTACGGATTATTTCCAGTTGTTTGGGATTATTTTTTCTTTTGGTGTTTTATTCAGGAGAATATGAAGGGTATTAACTACAGTTTTACCACCATACTTTATCATTTCTGCCGTTACTCCGTCTTTTCCAGATGATGTTATTTTTCAATTTCTTTAATGCTCTCTTTATTTCCGCTTTGCTTATTTTGGGTTGTATTTCTGAGTTTATGTTCTTTATTTATCTTTGGAGTTTCTTTATGGTTTCTTGCGATGGTTCCCTTTTTGTCTGGTATAATTCTGTATAGAATAGCTGTTTGATATTTATAATATTCTCTTTAACGTTAGTTTCTATGCCGTTCATATCTTTTATTTTAATTATTTCTAGAGTCGGTCTTAGACATTTCATATTTCTGTTATTTTCTATAACTCTTCCAAAATATCGAGAGCAATTCCTGCACGAACGTCACTAAACGAAATAAAAAACATGTTACACATCAAAAAATGTCTCTTGACGAATAGAAATTGTGTACCAAAATTGTCACAAAAATATCTAGAACAGTATCACAGATATTAGGGCCTGTCCTTAAATTACGTAACGCATGATGGGAGGGGAGGGGGTCAGACGTCGCGTTATGCAGCGTTACAGGGGGGTGGAGGGTGTTCTGCGTCGCGGACTTCCATTATCTTTATTTATTTTAAACAAGTTTCCGTTGGTAAGTTTTACACTCCAAATGGTTGGAGATACTTATTCGCGGAAACATCGTGTTTAAAATAAATAAAGACAATAGAAGACCAACATTTTTGTTTGTATAAAAAATATAAATTTGACAAACGTCCGAAAACCATTTTTAAAACGTGTTAAAGCATTCTGTAGGGATGTTTTACAAACGTAATAAAGACCCTCAAAAACGCAACCACGTTTGGTTTGTCAACAGTGTGTAAAAATTTGATTCAGGACAGAGAAGAACGTTTGTTTACAGGGTAAAAAAATGGCCACGATTTTTCAGCAAATTGGCTTCTTGTTTAATAATATCTAATTAATATCTCATTGTTATTATTATTATTAATTATTCTCTAATTATTATTTAAAGTATATTGATAAATAATGTATATGATTAGATGTATTCTAACCAGGGTTTTGTTTATATTTAAAATCTTAATTTTGGTTTTGATTTTTTATTGTTTTTTGAAATTAATTGAGTTAACGGACTATAATGAATGTTTGTATTAACTTCTTTGATACACTCTCAAAACAGTAAAACTAAAAACAACTTTACAGGATGAAAACTTTGAATACTAATTATAAAAAACACTGATTAAAAAATTTTTGTTTGCAAAACCGGGTTGACAATTTTTACACACTGTCACCGCTTCAGGCTAGCCAATTGTCCAGGTAAAATAATTTAAACTTCTTGGCGCGAACATACTGTCCCCGTTGAAAGGTTCCTTTCTACAAGTTGTTGGTAGAAAACTTACTTTGTTAACTGCTCTTTTATAGGTGCCATTGCTTGTTTTTACCTCTACCACTCTGACACGACCATCATTGCCTGGAAAGACATTGGTAATGCGTGCTCTTTTCCATTCGAGGGGTGGCAAATTTTCATCTCGAAGTAGAACCAAATCTCCAACTTTGATATTAATATTGGCTTTTTGGGTCCATTTACTTCGATTTTGTAAACTGGTTAAATAGTCTGTGGACCACCTTTTCCAAAAATGTTGGGAACATTGCTGAATGTGCTGCCATCTAGTGAGGTGGTGTCTGGGTGTCTCGTTTGGGTTTGGTGTGCTTATCAAAGATTCCCCCAAGATAAAATGGGAAGGTGTGAGGACCGTGAGATCATTCGGATCATTTAAGGAGGGAACCAAAGGCCTTGAATTTAATACTGCTTCTGCTTGCACTAGGAATATATAGTATTCTTCGTAGGTGAATAAAGCATTGCCAGTAATTCTTTTGATATGATGTTTCAAAGATTTTACGGATGATTCCCATAGGCCTCCAAATGTTTCTGATTTTAAAAAATCGAATGCTGCTATTAGATCTTTGTTAGCTTTTACAAATGTTGTAGCATTATCTGAATGAATATGATTTGGTTTTCCTCTTCTGGCCATGAATCTTTTGAGTGCAGATATAAAAGCTTCAGTGGTTAATCCAGTAACTAATTCTAAATGGATACATTTTGTCGACAGACAAACAAATACTGCGATGTAGCTGGGAGTTATGTGAACTCTGCCTCTACGATGGCTTTCTTTGATTAATACTGGGCCGGCATAATCTATGCCAATATTCTGGAATGGTCTTGATAGAGTAACTCTTTGTTCAGGTAAATCACCCATAAACTGATTTATAATGGAAGGTTTATTTTGAAAGCATGTGATACAGCTTTTTGTGATTCTTCGTACTGCTTGTTTTCCAGAAATTGGCCAAAATTTTGTTCGTATTGAAGCTAAAACTGCTTGTGGGCCTGCATGAAGTAACGAAAGATGTTCATATCTAATTATAAGTTCTGTAAGTTTGTGATTTGAAGGTAGGACAAGAGGGTGCATCTGACTGTATGGGATAAACTTTGATTTTCTTATTCTGCCACCAACTCTTATCAACAATTTTTCGTCTAAGAATGGATTTAGACTTTTTAATTTGCTGTGACAATCGACCATCTTCTTATTTTGCAAGTTTTTTATTTCAGACTTAAAATCTTCTAACTGTGCCATTCACTAAACACTCTTGAGCATTTTTAATTTCAATTGCCTTCAAATTTTTGCTGTATTTGTCTTGTTTGTGAAATTTTGTTCTACTATTGTGTATAAATCTCAAACACCAAGCTGTGACTCGCTTGAGTTTGGTAAGACTTGAATATTTTTAAAAAAGATTGAACCTTTCTGGATTTTGTGTGGCAATATTACATGTTTGAGGTTTTTCTTCCAAGTCAGTGTTCTGATCTATTAAAGTTTCTAGTTGGGAATTATTAAGTTTTATTATTAAGTTTTTTTTGGCTTTTAGGGGTAGTAGGGTTAAGATTGCATGATGATCCGAGAGCGCAGAGTCCACAACATTACAGTCAATATCGGTACTAAGATTTGAGCAGATATAGTCTATTGTAGTTGATGTAGCATTAGTAATCCTTGTTGGCTGTTTTACATGCATTTGAAGATCATAAGCTTGAAGAAGGTTAAGCAAAAGCATGGTGGAGTAAGCTTCGAGATTGCCATAGTCTATATTAAAATCGCCAGCAACTACTAGTTTGGAATTAGCAGGTATGTTGGATAGGAGTAGCTCAAAGCTATCCAAGAAATCAGATACATTAGAATTTGGAGACCGATAAATGCACAAGATTTAGATGTTAAGACATTTTGAATACAGAAGAGAAAATTCAAAAGATTTTTCAGTGACCATGAAATCGAACCTGTTGCAGTCGCAAAAGTCGGAAATTGATGAGAATTTGGAATTTATAAGGATAGAGGTGCCTCCATTATTAGAAGAAGTGCGGCAGAATTTAGATAATGTTTGATAGTTTGGGACGTAGAAGGGTTCCCCATCCTTCAGCCAGTGTTCTGTTAGAAGAACTAGATTTGGAAAGTTTTCACTTTCAAGAAATAGGAACAGTTCGTCAGCCTTGCTTCTTGCTGATTGGATGTTAAGAAGCATTATTGACACATGATTAAAATCAGTTAAAGATTGATTGTTTTGGTGAGACGCTTCTCTAAAAAATGATGAGGAGAACTTGGATTCAGGCTGCTTCCACTACAACTGCTCATATTTAATTCATCAAGTAAACTCATAGACTGAAGGGAACTATTTGACAAATTTTGGCTTATGACAAAGTTTTGACTACTAATAGAGGCCTCTGGCAGCCTGTCTGAGGGCAAAACGGTTGCCGGAGATAGTAAACTAGTAAGTTTTGAATTAGTTTCTGTCGATGAACATAATAGTGTATCACTAAGCAAAGTACCTTGTAGGCAATCAACCTGGATTGACTCCGTAACCATCCCACCGATCAGCCAGTTTCTAGCCTTAAACCCCTTGTCAGTATTAATATCAATATATTCAAAACTAGTCTCTGATGTTTTGTTAAAAGCATTTATAATTTTTTTAAGATTACTATTAAACTGAATTATGTGGTCTTTGTTACTGTATTTTTGCAAGAAAAATAAAATTAGTATGCACACAGTTTTTTAACATATCGTGAATAAAATGGAATTTAGGTCGTTTTTCATTCAACAAATCATTGGATCCAGCGATGACAACTACATAGTCTCTTGAGTTAAAGCTCGCCACTTTTTTTTCCAGATTTAACAAGACATTGTTCAAATGAGCTCCAGGTTTGACAATTGATTCTATCGTAAGATCAGTGCACTCTAGATGTTTAAGGATGTTACGATCTAGGTTTTTTCCATGATCATCAGATAGAATGAGCAGTTTTCTGGTCTTCTTAGAAGTTTGTTCTAGTACGACGTGATGTTGTGTTGGTGTGTGGTTTATTTGGGGCTGCCGTACTGCGTCGCGATAAGTGTTTAGTGTGCAATTTTTCTTTTCATCTCGAAGGCTAGTTATTTGAATAAGCTGTTCGTTGTTGCACTTTTCAAGAAAGCTTATCTTCGAAAACATATTAAGATTTTGCGCAGAGAGTTCTTGCAGTTCTTTTTTGTAGTCCAGTATGGATTTATGTAGACTTTTTTTGAGGGAATTTAAGTTAACAATCTGGGTTCGTTGATCTTCAATTGTTTTCAAAGCCTCGTTTATCTTGCGATTGCAATCACGTTCGATCCCCTCTGCTTCTTCATTTAAGGCCCTTGAAATCACGCTCAAGCCTTCTGATGTGGTTATCTTTCTGCTTTAACTCACATTTCAGTGTATTTATTTGGATTTCTAAGTTTTCCATTCTTTTGTCGTCATCTATATCTTTTTGTTCATATGTGGCATCCTTAAGAGCAGCTTCATTTTTCAGTTTAAGCACTAGTTTCTCCAAGTAAGCTATTTGTTCAGCTGTCACGTTTAGTTTATCCTTGCAGTTTTTGCAGTAAAAGATTTTGAAGGAAATAAAGGCCATCTCTCACTGTTTTCTTGTAAGAAGGAGGAGCCATTCCACCATAGTTTATTTTCTAAGATTTGTTCTGGCAATAAACCTCTAGAAATATGATCTGCTGGATTTTGATCTGTGGGTACATGATGCCATGGGTCATTTTGAGTGTTTTCTTGTATTTGTGATACTCTGTTGGCCACAAAAACTTTTGATGATACGCTTGGTTTTGAAATCCACCATAACACGATGGTTGAATCAGTGCATAAGTGGCATTCTGTGATTTGAACTGTCATGGCTTGTTTTAACTTAATGATGAGTTCAGAAAGTAGGAGTGCACCACACAATTCAAGTCGAGGTAGTGATTGTACTTTTATCGGTGCTACTTGAGATGTTGAGGCTAACAGTTGTGAGTAATGTGTTCCATCTTTGAGTGTAGTTCGAACATATACTCATGCGCCATATGCATATTGAGAACTGTCTGAAAATCCATGTAATTGAATTTCTTTGATGTTTTCTGAGGTGTTATGTGTCACTTTTCTTGATATTTCTAAAAAATTTAGCACTGAGAGTTGTGATTGTAAGTTTGACCATCTTGTGTGCTCAGAGACTGGAAGTGGGTCATCCCAGTCAAGAGATAATCTCCAAAGTTCTTGTAATACTAGTTTTGCAATCGTGAGTACTGGTCCAATCTGTCCAAGTGGATCAAATATGGATGATATTGCTCCAAGAATGCTTCGTTTGGTGTACTTTTTATCTGATTGTGTGGAACTTATTGAAAATTTGAAAACATCTTTGTTTGAGTTCCAAATTAGTCCCAATGTTTTTGTGCTTTCTAATTTATCATGTGGAATCATGTAATTGCCAATGTTATTTTCTTCTGTGTCGAAAATTGAAGAGTCATTGGATCGCCATTTTCTTAATTCAAAGCAGCCTTTTTTTAATAATTCTGTAATTTGTGAGTGTAAGGCTTTTGCTTCATCAATTGTTGATGTTCCAGTTAACAGATCATCACAGTAAAAGTCTCTTTTTACAACTTCTGATGCTAATGGGTAATTTTTCTCATTTTCTATGGCTAACTGAACTAAACTTCTGATTGACAAAAATGAGGCTGGTGTTGTACCATATGTAACTCTTGTTAGCTCATAGGTTTTTATCTCTTTTTCAGGAGTGTTTCTCCACAAGATCTTTTGATACTTACAATCTTCTTGACAAACTGCTATTTGCCTGTACATTTTAACAATGTCACTTGTTAGTGCATATTTGTGGAATCTAAATCTTGTTAATATTGCAAACAAATTATCTTGGATGATAGGTCCTTTCATGAGAACATTATTCAACGAGACGCCACTTGGAGATGTGAAACATGATCCATCAAATACGACTCTACATTTCGTTGTTAAACTGTCACTTTTTAGTACGGCATGATGAGGCAAAAAGTATCCTGTTTCATCGTTTGGATCTGAAGGTTTCATGTGTTGTAACTCTTCGTATTCTGACATAAAGTCTGAATATTGCTTATACAAATCAGGATGTTTTAGGAATCTTTTTTCTAACAATTCAAATCTTCTTAATGCTGCCTTTTTTGAGTCACCAAGTTGGTCTTTTTGTTCATTGAATGGTAATTTCACTATAAATCTTCCATCTTGATTTCTTGTGTGTGTTTTTACAAAGTGTTGTTCGTATTTTTTCTTCTCTTGTATCCAAACTGGTTTTGATGTGATTTCTTCTAACTCCCAAAATGATTAAGTTGATTTTGTAGCTGTGTGTGACTATTGTCTCCTGTTATTGTAAGATGTACTTGGTATGACTGCTGTGAATGCTTGCTTGTATGTGTGTGTGTTTTTCCAGACACCATCCACCCTAGCAATGTGTTTTGAAGTGTTGGACAATTTTTTGATTTTATCTGACCAATGCACAATAAATCCATGTAAATTTGCTCCGATAAGCATGTCAATCTTGTTCGACTTGTCAAAATCTGGATCTGCAAGTGTGATATTGTCTGGTATGACAAAATGATCTAAATTTACATCGACCACTGGCATATTTTCTGTGATTTTTGGCAAAACCATGAATTTTAAATTTACTTTCTATCTGTTTACTCGAGAGTAAAGTGTGATGTCTGCTGACTCAGTTACTTTTGTGTCTATACCTCCTATGCCTTTGACTTGTAACGACACTGATCTTGACTGTATGCCAAGAAAATCTAGTGCTTCTTTTGTGATGAAATTTAGTTCTGATGCTGAGTCTAATAATACACGACATGTTGCCTTGTTTCCTTGCTGATTGTAAACATTTACTACTGCTGTAGCGAGAAGTACTTGTTGACACTTGTTGCTGTGTGCTTGTTGTGCCACTGAACTTGACTTGATTTAGCTGTGTGCTAACTTTTGAGTCTGTGGTTGACTCGTTTGTATTTTCTACTCGTACTGGATGTGCTGTGTGGGTTTCTAATTTTTCTGTGTGGTCTGACTTTTGCTGAACTTGCTGTGCCTGCTGGCCTGTGAGAGGTTTTTGAGTTGCTGATGTAGTCTGTGATGACTGAGTTTGTGCTTTATTGTTGTACGACTCTATATGGATCAATGTGTTGTGTTTTTTGTGGCATCGCTTGCAGCCTCCTTTTGGACAGTCAAAACTACCATGGTCTGTTGGGGCCAGGCAGTTAAAACATAGTTTGTGTATCTTTACTTCTTCAATTCTATCATGTGTGCTGAGATTTAAAAAATATTCACATTGAAAAAATTGATGTATGGTTTTCTTGTTACAAAATTTGCATGTGTGATTGGCTTGCACTCTCTCTTGCGTACTTATTGCTGCATATGCTCTGTGTGATGACTTGCTTACACTTGAGTTGCTTTGTTTTGAATGATTTCCAATTTGTGTTTTGTTTTGCACGGCAATTCTGTGCAATGATTCCAATACAAAACATTTTTGTTGTACAAAATCATAAAAATCCTTGAATGATAGTGGTATTAGAGATACTGCTGCTCTTGACTCCCATTCTTTGTGTGACTGTGTGTCAAGTTTGCCTGACAATATGTAAATGAGAAGTGTGTCCCACTGTGCTGTGGGTTCTCCCAAGGTATTGAGTGCTCTTATGTGTTTCTGTGTCTAAAAATGATCTCAACTGCTCAAAGTTTTCTCTCGGGATAACTGGTTGATCAAAAATACCTTTTATGTGTGTTCTAATGATTATTCTCTTGTTTTCGAATCTGTCTTGCACCAATTGCCAAGGTGATTGATAATTGTTTTGTGTAGTTTCAAGATTTGCCAAAACGTTTTCTGCATCACCGACTAATGAAGTCTTCAAAATTTCAAGCTTTGTTACATCTGGCAATGTTGGATGGTTGTGAATGTTTGCAATGAAGTAATCTCGAAAATCACTCCACTTGTCGTATGTGCCATCATATGTTTTCATCTTTAGACTTGGCAATGCTGGTGGTAAAAATAATGTGTGGTTTTGTGACAAACCCAACCCGGTTTGCTGTGGTTGTTGTGGTACTTGCTGTTGTGGAGCTAAAATATCTTTCTTTAAAATTGATTCAGCCGTTGAAATTATTCTGAAAAAATCTGCTTCGAAACTGTTGCGTACTTCTGTCTCTGCTGCAATGTTTGTATCATATTGATCGTCATTTTGATCAAGTTCACTTTCAATTTGCTCTTGAATTCTGTCAAATTCAAATCAAATCAAATCAAAAATACTTTATTGTCACAAAAGAAAATAAATTTTCACAAGACAAAGCAGGCTAAATCTACGACAATAAACAAAAAAATCCAAATAATAACAACTAAGGGTGAGTTTCTATCCTATTAATAACTAATTATTGATTTAGTATATTTAGGATTTTTTTTTAAATTGAATTTTAAATTTCCTTTTAATGCGCACTAATATAAATACATCAATAATTCTTAGGTGTCTAGGCTTATACTTGAACAAGTTACATACATATAAAAAAAAATTCAAGTTAAAAGAATCAAAAACTAAATTAAAGTTAAAACAAAATACAATATATAAAAGGTAAAAACATACATAACAAACAAAAAAATTGGGTTAAAAAGACAGTAAAAAATGTAAAAATTAAAAATAGGTCACATCATCATTAATTTAAAGCTAAAATGTTTAAAAATTATAATATAAAAGTCATTAAAACTCTAATATAAAAGAAAAATCTGTCAGGACAAAAAAAAACACAAATATAGATAGGAAGCACCAGTTAATTTAAAGATAAAAAGTAAAAAAAAGGAAAATCAATGTAGTTCAGGTACTTGATGACTAGACTAGAGGATTGTCATAAATTTCACTTAAATTATAATAAGCCTTCTTTAAAAGACTTTTTTTTAGATTAATTCTAAAAGATTTAATGGTTTGTTGGGATTTTATACTACCCGGTAAATGATTAAAAATTTTTCTACCTTCATATATCAGAGAAGTTTTTGTTAGATTTGACTTTGGAATTGGCAGTGGCAAATCACCAGCCCGGCGGGTGCGACCCGATGCTCCAGATCCTCCAGCAGTGTTACCTTTGTTTTTATATATTAAGGTGCAAATCTCTAAAATGTACAATGATGTCATTGTTAAAATGTTTTGCGCTATAAATATTGGTTTGCAGCTTTCTCGTTGGTGAGTATTAGTAACAAAGCGAAGTGCTTTTTTCTGCAACAAAAAAATTGAGTTTAATAAATATTTGTTGGTCGATCCCCAAAAGGCGATGCCATAACGTAAGCGAGACTCAAATAGAGCAAAATAAACCGAGCGAGCAATCCCCGAACCCAACTCACTCCTCACAATGCGTATAGCAAAACACGCAGATGACAATTTTTTGCCAAGCTGAAAGATATGATCATTCTGTGTCCAAATTTTCATATTTTTTGAGTCTCAACCTGATTTCTAGGTAATTTGGTTGTTGTTTAATTGATTCCGCAGTCAAAAAATTAGCAAATCTGGTCAATTTTCCTTTTAAAGTAGCTCTTTGTTGTGTAGTCATTTTTATTTTTGTAGTATTAAATCTCCAAAGCAGGCAAGAAATTAAAAAAAAATTATTACAAATTTAAAAAACTCACTTTAGTTTATTCGATTTAACTTAGATGTGTAAACGATGTATTCGCCTTTTCAAATCAGCTTAGTCATATACTGCACTTTTTGTACGGATTTCTATACTGTGAACTCTCACTAAATTCAAAGTTTTTGATGATGTTATGTAATTTTTTGACGATATTTCACTTTTAAATGTATTGCTGTTGTCTGTTCATCTTGACTGTTCCTAATGCGCTTTACCGTTTTTTAAAAGTTATGAGCACTGGTAGTATACGGCCTTAAGGATCAATATGTATATGATTAGATGTATTCTAATCAGGGTTTTGTTTATATTTAAAATCTTAATTTTGGTTTTGATTTTTTATTGTTTTTTGAAATAAACTGAGTTCACGGACTGTAATGAATGTTTGTATTAACTTTTTTGATACACTCTCAAAACAGTAAAACTAAAAACAACTTTACAGGATGAAAACTTTGAATACTAATTATAAAAAACACTGATTAAAAAATTTTTGTTTGCAAAACCGGATTGACAATTTTTACACACTGTCACCGCTTCAGGCTAGCCAATTGTCCAGGTAAAATAATTTAAACTTCTTGGCGCGAACAAATAATTTCCACGGTAATTTTTTTAGCTTACTATGCCTGGAAGAATCTGTGCGGTTACTGTGTGCAAAAACAATCGGTTTGAAGATTGTGAATTGAAAAGGAATATTTTTCTAAATAAAATATTATTATTTATATTAATATTTTTAATTTATTCTATGTATCAGGACTTTTTTTTTTTTTGTAAAAATGTAATAATAAATATTTTTTGTATGTTCTATATTCCCGTTTTTGAATTATCTATTAAATAATTTCTTAACATGCTTTAAAAAGCGGTTGTAAGAATTAAACTATACATTCCCAGACAGCACACTTCATCCCAGGGACGTACATTTTATCTCCAATTTACGTCGGTACGCCCTGGGACCAATAAGGTACGTACTATGTACGTACAGTTGTATACGTATATAGTACGTACACTAGGTACGTACATTTAACCTAAATTTTACGTCAGTACACCTCGTGCCAATTAGTTACGTACAAGTAGGCACGCATATTTTACGTACATATTACGTCGGTACTTCTCGGGCCAATTAGGTACATACTATGTACGTACAAATGTGTACGTACATAGTACGTACGTTTTACGTCGGTACTTCTTGGACCAATTAGGTACGTACATAGTACGTACAAGTATGTACGTACATAGTACGTACACCAGCTACGTACATAGTACGTACATTTTACGGTCATTTTAGAGATGCGCTTCCGAAAATTTAACAACCGAATTTGGTAATAGATGGCGTACCCTAGTTAACATTTAACGGGCATTGTTAGAGATATATTTCTTAAATATTAAATCAAGCAAAACAAACTTAATTAAAGCTGTGGAGACTTCGAGTAAAACTGGAAGATCCACTCTACAGTAGGAATGTTCAGGTAGCTGGAATATTTTAAATAATACCTAGTCCTAATCCTTCACTTTCTTTGTTTTAATTTGACTCCCCCCTATATATGTACCATGTACGTCCAGGGTACTTACATTTTATCCATGGTACGTTCATTTTATGTACATCCAGGGTACGTACATTTTATGTACAATATACGTATCATGTACGTCTGGGGTATGTACATTTTCCTAAAATTAACGTACCATGGACGTACCTACTAGGAGCTTTTTACATACATTACTCCATTTCAGTTGCATTTTTCGTCGTTAATGGGACGTATAAAAGACGTACAGAAATAAAGGCCCAAAGTACGTTGAATGTACGTACATAGTACGTATTTTGATAAGTACATAGTACGTACAAATCGAAGGAAAATAATGGCTAAAGTTACGTCCCTGGGACGTACACATGTGGACGTAAGTCGAAAAATGTACGCCTACTATGTACGTACGTGCGTCGCAGAGTTACGTACTATGTAGGTACATAGTACGTACTTGTGCTGTCTGGGTTATGTGCATTTTTTTTTCTCTTTGTTTTTTGTCTTTTTGTTAAGAACAATATTTGTGCTTTTCCTTTTTTTATTTATTATCGCAAAATAATTTCTCTACATACTTTTAAAACAATTGGACAAATAATATAGGTACTACGACATTATGTGTAGTTTTTGTTCACTTTAAGTATTTATAATTTATTAAATAAAAAGAATAATTTATTTAACAGATATTTCAAATATAAAATCATTTATCATCCTTTTATTTAATGTAAAGACAATATTTTTAAATGTACAATGCCTCAATTTTGCATAAAATTTAATTTGCATAAAGAAAATAGCTCTAAAAGCACATAAAATCCAATATAACGATAGGCGCGCTTTCTGCCCAGCACAAGTGGTGACGTAACAGCGATTTTGACCTTGAACATCGATTGCAGACAGATTAGGCAAACTGAGCAATCCTGTCTAGTGTATAATCGTTGGTTCACACCTACTGGGAATGCGTTGATCGGGGGTTTTGATCTGTGTGGGATGAAAATAATTTAACAACAATAATTTAATAATTTCTTTAATAATCTGGTTACTGTCGAGGAACTATATGTAGGCACTCATAGTCATAGCGAGTAGACCTAAGCAATCTCAGGATTCCCAAGTCGAAGCCCCGCCTTCCAATCCTCGCAACGAATAATGCACCCTTTGAATGATTTAATACAAAATGGGCAAAGAACCCGCCCACACAAATCGCGCTATTCTCCCATAAATGATCCGAGTGTACATTCTTAGCAAGAAAAAAAAAAGCTTTCTTTAAAATTTATTGGTTTTCGATCATTATGAAGTCACAGGTATGATATGGATATACTAAATAGCGAAAAAGACGCTGGTACAAAATATAAGCGAGAATTATAATGTAGGTACGCGATCGTAATTAATTTCAACTGTAATAAAATCGGATACATAACGAGGTGCCAGTGCTGGAACCAGGAACATGAAACTGATATTTTAGTTTTTAAGAAAAAACCAGGAAAATAGTAGGTAAAAAATAAAAATATTTTTGATAATGTTATGAATTACGCTATCCGGAAAAAGTTGCAAAGCTTTTTTATAAAAAGTAGTTACCTACTTTAAAAACTAACAGCAGAATTCTGGTTTTTACCATCGTGCACCACTGACAAATCGATAGTCTCAAATCAATACGACGTAAGTCCGAAAATTACAATTACAACTTTATTCTTTCATTTAATAAAACTAAGGGTCATTGTAGACGGTGGTGAACCCATGAAATAAGGTTGTTAAAAAAGTTATTTTCATATTAATTTATAAAATAAATTAGTCGAATACTATAAGTCACAAGAAAATAGTTTTTGCGCCTTCTCAAAATTTATCAGTTTAGACTGTTATGAGATAATTGGAAAGCCATTCAGATTTGAATAAGCTTTTAACGTAAAATCACTTCAATTTAAATTAAATAGTAGCAATATACTCTCTATTACCTTTATCTGATAATTCCGCAATGATCTCGGGCTCTCTAACCAAAGAAACGTGTGGTAGGCCGCATTGTCCTTCGGTGTTCATACCCCAACCAAGAACCTGAAAAACGAATCCATTCATACATACCTGCATATATAGATAATTATCTGTAAAATCTTTTTTGTAAGGTTATGTTAATACATTACAAAATGCTCACTAACAGGCTCGGTGAGCATCCATGTCAACAACTGATTCCACTGGAAAATTTAAAGAACGTTTAAATGGAATCAAAAAAGTTTTAAAAACAGTTTGATCCTCCGGTGAATCGATCGATGAATCCATCGATGAATTAAAAAACTCCATTCTGGAATGGTTTATGACGAGCTTACCTTGCCACACTTAGTCAAAAACAAAACGTGCTCAGTGCCAACTCCAAAATCTTCGACGAAATATCCTTCTAGTGTACTCAGTTCATGGGGCAGATAAGTAGCTCTTTCTCGGTTTAGCGTGTACCATGGCACTCTGTCTATGCCGCAAACGTATAGTTTGCCAAACATGGTGAGGAAGACTGTTAGATTTGTGCCACAACCTACTTTCTTTATGCCGACGTTACAAAGAGTTTCGACGCGTTGCGGGGTGGATTTTGTAGTGGTGTGTCCGATACCTAAAAAAGTATACCTTGCCAAACTACTCCTGGGCTAAAATTTAACGCGCAGATATCTTTGTTTCAGGTCATTCTCTCCTAAAGATTTGTAACGATTCTGATAAAAATTTTATTTGAGGTTAGTTCAAGTCGAAAGAATAATTTAAAAAAAATTAATGTGAAGTGTAGAGACTTTCGCAATGGTGCCGTATTGGTCTCTTTGTGATGATTGGCTTTCACAGCAAGGCCTATTATAAAGGAAAATTTCATGCTTGTGTTAAATAAATAGTAAGGAATGAAGATAAAGGCCGAGTGATTGTAATGTGATTGGGCCTAAGGCGCACAGTGAATTAAGTATATAGGAATCAGGGACAAAAATCGTATCTCCAGAACCGTTGGACGGATTTTAATAAAACTTGGCAATACTATTAACTGGTCTTTTAGCTACTATAAATTAGATCGCTGGTACTCGAGGGGTTGGAAAGGGCTGAAGTTTGTTTAAACTTATTTTTGGAAGTATATGGGAATGCGGAAGAATCATTTAATTGGCCAAAGTCGGCAACAATTTTCTTTGGTCCTTCAGTATTATTTGGTACCACTATGAAAGGGCTAGCCGATTCCTAAGTGGTAGAAAAGGGGTGAAGTTTAATTAAACTTTTTTCTTAGTATATGGGAATGCGGAACAAAAATTATATTTTCAGTATCGCTTGACGGATTTTAACTAAACTTGGCAACAATGTTAAGTGGTTGTTTAGCTACCATTGCTGCTATATTAACAGGGGTCTCCAATACCTAAAGGCTTGAAAAAAGGTGACGTAGTTTTAAAGTATATGAAGATTTGAGACATAATTTATATCTCTGAAATTGCTAAATGGATTTTAGCTGAACTTGGCAACAGTTTTCGTTGTCTTTCAGCTATATTTCGTGCCACTATAAAAAGGGTTGCTGATACCTAAGGGGTAAAACAGGGGTGAGGTTAATTTAATTTTTTTTTGGTATGAAAAAAATCTTATTTGTCTATCACTCTTATTAGTATTTCTTCGGAGTAGGCATAAAATGGAATAGGAGAGAGAACCCCTCTTTTAATGTTGATGGTTTCTGAGGTTTGTTAGTCTACTCTGACGATTGCAATCTTCAAGTTTTTACAATCTAATACTTCCATTAGCTGGTCGTTGCGCACGTTGTCAAACGCCTTGTTTTAGTCTATAAGACATGCGTTGTCGGAAACTGACGTTCTGCATTTTTTCTTATTTATAATTTTTAGTTTAATTAATCGTTTTCGGCCGCTTTCAAAGTACCGTAAAATATTCTTAGTTTTTAAAATTCATAAGCGCGCGAAATTATGACGCACAGGTCTGCCCCGGCACCTGCGCGCCCCATACCTGTGATGACGAAAAATGACACTTCCGTCAAATCTGCGATACTGGCATGCTGCCAATAATTTTCTTGTACTTATAATAAAAATTTAATTACTGTCTTTCGACATATTTTCACTAGTGTGTGCAAGCTGGAAAAGGAGCTACAAGAACATCGAAGGGTTGGCCAACCAAGAACAGCTCAAACGAGATTAAGGGGTAAGTGCCAGCAAATCTTGTGCGTCCGACATAGTTTATTCCTAAACTTTTATATCATTCCAACAAACCAATAGGTAAATCCTATTGGAAATAATTTACGGTCCTTTGAATTACGCCTAGAGCGAACATTTTGGCCTATCGAACCAGATGTGATAGGTAACCAGCGCATAAAAATTAATTAAAAATTAAATTCATAATTAGGTGTGATCGTTTGGGATTTGCACAAGGTCACCCAACTCATCCTTAACACGTGCAAAATTAATTCGATTCCGTTAAAGTCATTCGAAAAGATCGGATCATATTCTATCCTTGTCTAACGCAGGTTCAGAGTTCCACTCAAACAAATCTCCCGTGAATTTGCACTCAACATTGAACACATCTACGTATGACGTCGTGTGTTTCTAACCACACAAAAACAACTGGCTAATCTCAAATTTTTAAAAATAAAGAAAATTTCATGCAAAGATTATAGATTATAATATATATATTTCATGTTTCGCGTACGGTTGTTTAAATAAACAATAGTAAAGGTTCATTTGCAGCGCGGTCCACCACCTGTTTTTTGTAAACATTTTTGCGGTTAGTACATTTTTATTTAAAAAAACCTATTTTCTTTAGTAAATAAAAATGTCAGATAAAGATAAAATCGCGAAACTAGTGCTTCGAAGAAAAATACCGCTTGCACAGATGCAAGAAATCAGTGATTATGCTAACAATAAAACAGCTGATACATTTTATAAACAAAACCTGTTGGCACGTATGGAATTTGTAGACTCCATATATGATCAGTTTCAGGAATTACACAATTAAATTATTTCTCTCATTACTGAGGCAGAATTTGACGAGCATGATAAGGTCAGGGCATCTTGTAACAATTCCTTGTGGGAAATCCGCTCTAAAAAATCAGGTTTAGGCTTGACCCCAGGGCCATCGCCTTTGGTAAGTCAAGAACATTCTTCTTCAAATGTTAACCGACCGTGTCTAAAGTTAGATATTTCTGTCCTTCAATGGAATGGCGATTTGAAAACATTTTCTACATTTTTTCAGTTATATAATAGTCTCTGTCATAATACAGATATACCAGACATTGAAAAATTCAGGTATTTATTAACTCGTTTGACAGGTGAACCTCTGAATCTCATTAAAAATGTCGTTATCTCAGAGGAAAACGATTATATTTGTTATGACATGTTACAGGAGCGTTATCAAAACAAAAGAAAACTAACCCTAGTTCTAAAGACACTTTCTCAGAAAATCTTTTAGCTCTCAAGGCTCTTAAATTTAAAATTGAGGATTGGAGTTTTTTAACATTTAATATTTTATACAAAAATCTTGATCTGAAAACTCGACAAGAGTTTGAACAAGAATATGTCAAAATTGAGATGCATAAATTCAAAGCTTTTGAAACAGTACAGTCAGTGCCTTCTGCACCCAAGTATTCCCAATCTTTTCCTCAAGACAAGCCCAGGGGTTATTCACAAAATTCCACCTCTTCAGGGTACGGTAGGAAGAGTGCACCAGGTGTCTACCACAACTTGGTTTCTGACACAGCACAGTTTGGTTATTCAAAGAGTGATAAACAAAAGTGCCCTTTGTGTCGATCGGCACATGGGTTATTCAGGTGTCATTTATTTCTGTCAAAGTCTTGTAAGTAAACTTTGTGAATCAGCATAAGTTATGTGTGAATTGCTTACGTTTACACCCTAGCCAAACAACTTGTCCTAATTCGATGAGATGCAGAATCTGCAATCAGTTTCATCACTCAACTGTTCATGTTATCAGGTCAGCTACAGCTTCAGCTACAGATCCTAATAACAGTCAGTTAATATCAAACCGACAGTATGTTCCTGTTTGTAATCAGCAAAACATTACAACAGCTTCACAGCCATATCAATCATCACCTAGCTATTCAGCTACAGCTTCTCAGCTATAACCAGTATCCACAGCTACTCAGCTATCCTCATCACCACAGAGCTATTTAGTTACATCTAACTATCGGCAACAACAGCTTCCTGCTAACAATCAGTTTTCAGCTACTCAGCTACAATTCCCAGCTACTCAGCTACAGTCTATCTCAGGCATTTTCCAATCATCTGTAGGTATGCAACCGGCTATACAGCAGCAACCTACACATGCTAATCAGCATCATACACAGTCAGCTACTCAGCTACATTTTCCAGCCACTCAGCTACAATCAAAAGGCAGCACTTACTCGACCCAACCGGACTCAGTGAATACATGCTCATCGACCAACTCCAAGTTTACTTGTCTGTTACCCGCAGCAGAGGTTGAAATTCAGGATGGTCATGGCAATTTTTGTACAGTACGAGTACTTCTTGATTCCGAAAGTATGGTGACTTTAATTTCAGAACCCTGTGTAAATCGCTTAGGGTTAAAACGACAGCACTATTCAGTTCCTATCCAAGGAATCAATGGCGTCACTTCATATGCTAAAGGGATTACTCATTGTCTCATCAGACCAAAAGATAAACCTGAGTTAACCTTTACATTTGAAGCTATCATATTGCCTTCTGTAATTGCATGTCAACCTAGAACTTCTGTTGACATTTCCAGTTTGTCATATATCAAAGGCTTATCTATGGCTGACAGTAAACTACACAGACCTAGTTCTATCGACCCCCTGTTAGGTGCAGATTTAGTAGCCTACATGCTAGGTCCTGGACGCATCTTCGGTAGTCACAACCAGCCTGTTGCACTAGAGACCGTCTTTGGCTGGATTCTACAAGGCAAAGTTTCTACATCTAGTTTTAGTGATCCCCTTCTTAGCTATCATATTTCACTAGAACCCCAGGTAGATGTGATTTTGCAAAAATTCTGGGAAATCGAACAACCACCAAAGTTATGCAATGTTTTGTCTCCTGATGAAATTAAATCATTAGGAAGATTTGTAGTATCACTTCCATTCAAACATCCCCAACCGGACTTTGGTGACACACATTCACAAGCCCTTCGGCGTTTCACCTATCTGGAGTCCCGGCTTTATAAAAATCCAGATTTGCACCTTGCATATTCTAAGTATATAAATGAATATCTCGATCAGAACTTCATTTCTGAAGTGCCTCGCTCAGATTATTGTTCTCAATCAGCTTTTTATTTGCCACACCACTGTGTTCGAAAATCTGATACCAGTTCTACCTTATCAGTTCGGGTAGTCTGGGACGCCAGTGCAAAAGGATCTAAGGGCGTTAGCCTTAACGAAACACTCTTTCCTGGTCCCAAACTGCATCAAGATTTATCTGCAATTTTATTAAAATTTAAAACATATCCAGTTTGTTTTATTTCAGACATTCGTCTAATGTATAATCAAATTATTATAACTCCTGAACATAGGAACTATCAGAGATTCCTTTGGCGTTTTTCTAAGGCTGAGGAAATTAAAGAGTACACTCTAGATCGAGTCACTTTTGGTGTTTCTTCTGCACCCTACTTAGCCTTACGAACTATTAAAGAGTTAGCTACCCTTGAAAGGGAGAACCACCCCCTTGCATCCCAAGTACTTCAAGAGTCCGTATATGTGGATGATTGTTTGAGCGGCGCCGATTCTGTCGCCTCAGCACTTCATTTACAAGCAGAACTTATTTCCTTATTAAAAAAGGGAAACTTTGATCTTCGGAAATGGGCTAGTAACCACCTAGCTCTTCTTGCTTCCGTACCAAGCTTTCACAGGAAAATAAGTTTTGATACCGAGGGTCCGGACTACATAAAAGTCCTGGGTCTTCAGTGGAATCCTACACTTGATTGTTTTACTTACTCTTGTACTCCTATTGAAGCTATTTGTACTAAAAGAAATGTGCTATCTCAAATTGCTAGAATCTTTGATGTTCAGGGTTACCTTTCTCCTGTTGTTCTGCTTGCAAAACACATTTTGCAACAAATCTTCATCTCCAAGCGAGATTGGGATGAAATAGCTCCTGAAGTTATTGTAGATATTTGGGAACGCTTTAAACAAGAGCTACCCTCACTTTCTAAAATACAGCTACCACGCTTAATCATTTCTGATAAATATTCACGATTAGAAATTCATGCTTTTTGCGACGCCAGTACCATAGGGTCTGGTTGTTGTATATATTTTCGTTTCACTACTCATATAGGAAAAATAGAAACTTGTCTTATCATGGCAAAATCCAAGGTGGCGCCACTCAAGACTCAATCTGTGGCACGCTTAGAGCTTTGTTCTGCTTATTTGTTAAGCAATCTCTTGCAATTTGTCAAAGATTCCTATAGTAACTTACTTACATTCGACGCGGTCTACGCTTGGTCAGACTCGCAAGTGGCACTAGCTTGGCTAACCAGCTCTCCCCACCGCTGGAAGACATTTGTGGCCAACAGGGTCGCCCACATCCAAGAGGTTGTTCCTATCCAATCCTGGAAATATGTACCTACAGCCTTAAATGCGGCTGATTGTGCCTCTAGAGCAGTATCTCCTTTAGAGCTACTCGAACATCCACTGTGGTGGCATGGTCCCGAATTTCTAGTTCAAGACTACAGCAGCTGGCCAGACCAACCAGCTATCATCTTGGATAAGCTTCCCGAAGCTGCGGCTGAAGAAAAGCCTGCATGCTTTTATATTGCTGTTAAAGCTCCAAGCTTAGTCTTAACACTTCTAACAAGATTTTCATCTTTGAGAAAAATTCAACGCTTTTTGGCATACTATTCTAGATTTTTAGATTTCTACTTTAAACGAAAAGCATTTGAGTCGCAAGTTATCTCTCCTTCTGAAATGCATCATACACTTATGATCATTGTGAAAACGGTCCAGAAGAATAGTTTTTCTGAGATACTTCGAATATGTCAACAAAATGACACACTCCCTAAACCTTTCAGAAAACTAGCTCCCTACATAGATGAATCAGGAATCCTGAGAGTGGGAGGGCGTTTAAGAAAATCTACCAATATCTGCTTTGATGCTAAGCATCCTATCCTGCTGCCTCGAAAGCACAGACCCACTGAACTTATTATAGAGTAGTATCACATTGATCATTTTCATCCAGGTCTTAAGACCTTGCATAACCTTATTGTCCAAACCTTTTGGATACTATCTCCTAGAAGCGCGATCTATCGATGCGTGTCCTCTTGCATAAAATGTTTCCGTTCAAAACCTCATTCGTATCTACCAGTCATGGCCGACTTACCAAAATACCGCATTTCTCAATTGAAAGCATTTTCTCAAGTTGCCCTTGACTATGCGGGCCCTTTCAAAATTTTGGCGGCAAAGAGACAGCGAGGTGCTCAAGTCTGTACAAAGGCTTATATCTCCCTCTTTGTTTGTGTATCCACAAAGGCCATACACTTAGAGCTCGCCTCTGATCTTTCCACAGAAGCTTTCTTGGCAAGCTTTCGCCGCTTTATCGCGCGTAGAGGCCGAGTCTCTCAAGTTTTTTCTGATCAGGGAACCAACTACAAAGGAGCTTTCACTGAGCTTTTATCTCTTGCGGAAGCTGCTGCAACGAAATTGTCTATAAAATGGCATTTCAACCCTCCAGGCGCCCCTCATTTTAATGGATTGAGTGAGGCCGGAGTCAAGGCAGTCAAAACACATAGTCATTGGCGATCAGCTTTTGACTTACGAAGAGTTCTACACCGTACTTACAGGTATCGAAAGCTTGTTAAACTCAAGACCTCTGTGTAGCATTAGCGAGGATCCAAATGATCTCACTCCTTTGACCCCAGGTCATTTCTTGACAACAGAACCTCTTACGTCATTCCCTGAACCTGACCTTACCGAGATCCCTCAAAATCGGCTCAATCGTTGGCAACTTCTGCAGCAAATGCAGTCTCATTTCTGGACACGTTGGAGTCAGGAATATTTGCATACTCTGCAATCGCGGTGCAAATGGACCAAATCGACACCAAACATTACAGAAAACAAACCCGTCGTTATTAAAAATGAACAAAAACCACCCCGAGAGTGGGTTCTCGGTCGTGTAATGCGCGTCCATCCGGGTGAAGATGGAATCGTTCGCGTTGTAACTGTCAAAACTCAATTTGGCACCTTACAGCGTCCCGTAGTAAAAGTATGTCCATTGCCTGAGCAATAGGTCGAACCTCTTGCTCTTAGTTTAGAATTAGTTATTATTATTTTTTTTTTCTTTTTAATTAGACCCGGTATTTTAGCGGTCTAATCGTTTTCGGTATTTTTAATTACGTTAGAAAAACCTATTATGTTTTTGGCGAATGGAATGTCGGAAACTGACGTTCTGCATTTTTTCTAATTTATAATTTTTAGTTTAATTAATCGTTTTCGGCTGCTTTCAAAGTACCGTAAAATATTCTTAGTTTTTAAAATTCATAAGCGCGCGAAATCATGACGCACAGGTCTGCCCCGGCACCTGCGCGCCCCATACCTGTGATGACGAAAAATGACACTTCCGTCAAATCTGTGATACTGGCATGCTGCCAATAATTTTCTTGTACTTATAATAAAAATTTAATTACTGTCTTTCGACATATTTTCACTAGTGTGTGCAAGCTGGAAAAGGGGCTACAAGAACATCGAAGGGTTGGCCAACTAAGAACAGCTCAAACGAGATTAAGGGGTAAGTGCCAGCAAATCTTCTGCGTCCGACATAGTTTATTCCTAAACTTTTATATCATTCCAGCAAACCAATAGGTAAATCCTATTGGAAATAATTTACGGTCCTTTGAATTACGCCTAGAGCGAACATGCGTATATATCTTGGTTAACATCTAGAGATCTCTGAACCACCACATTGAAGGCAAATAGTGCTTCTCTTCTACCTAATCCATTACGACATCCAAACTGGCTGTCACTTATGTCAAAATAAAGCTTTGGTGGATGCGTTTTAGTATAACTTTTAACAGTAGTTTCAACGTGTGAGACATAAAGCTGATGGTACAATGGTCGCTGCACTCTTTTCCGTTTGATTTTTTTGGTAAACAGACTGAGAGCCATTCCGTTGGTTATTTTCCGGACTTATAGATATCGCTTAAGAAACTCACCAAGGCGTCCAAATCTTGATCCCATATGAGCTTAAGAATGTCAATAGGAATATCGTCGGGGCTACGGCATTTTTCATTGCTGATGTTGTTTAATGTGCGAGTAATTGCGTCTTTCGGAATTTCTGGGCCACTGTTCTCCGGTTCCTCTCTCGCTTCGAATGTAATGCGACCTTTTTAGTTTGTCTTCTGTGTCTGACAATGTTTTCCTGTTGTTGTCTCGCAGGATTGTAGCGGTTTTTCCTTTTCTGAGACCCTTCTGAAGTTCTTCTATTTCTCTACATTTTTCTTCGTAGAATTGTTCCCTTGCTTATTTTTGTGCTTTCTTCGTTGGTCCATTGGAAGTAAGATTTCCTGAGTAATCCATTCTTTGTTTGTCTTCCTAGAGTGTTATTACTTCTTGACACGGGGAAAGGGTGCAGATTTTTAGGAATTCCCATTGTTTATCAATATTTTCGGAATGCAGGTTGACGTTCGAAAGGTTGTAGTTGAACACTTTCTTTTATGGTTTCATCTTTAAGTTTCCCAGTGTTAATCCTTGCGGTGATCAGTGCTTTGTTAGTTCTCTTTAATTTTATTTGAATTGAATATTAATGGATTGTGGTCTTTTTCTGGTGCTTAATGGTCTTTTAGTGTCTTCATACAATGCACAATACAATTTCAATATCTGACCCCTTTGTGATTGGCGCATATACTTGGAACAAGTTTAATTTTAAATGTGATGTTTTAAGTGTTAGTGCCATTACTCTCTCAGAGATTGGTGTGAATGCCTTGACACAACTAAAGTCTTTATCCAAAAGATCCCATACTTATGTTTACCATCTTGGTTTCTAGATAGATACATGGTCTTATTGTCGATTATGTAATTATCTGATCCAGGCCATCTGGCTTCTGAAACTTTCAAAGATGTTTATGTTTAGTCTGTTTATTTCTTGAATTGGGTTCTCTAGTTTGCCTGCTTAAATCATACCTTAAACGTTCCATGTAACGAGTTGTATGGCTAATCTGGGGATTCTTAGTACCCTTGTACCACTTAAGGTCTGCCAAGGCTAAGATAAACAATTCCAGTCATGATTTTCCAATAATAAACCGCGTCAGAATAATTTTCTTTATGCTTTGTCTTCATACTGGTGTTGGCTGCTGCCCGACACCAGAGCTTTTTTATTGACTCGTGTAGGATGTGGCTCTTCACCACGCAGTACGATCTTAGTTAAGGAGAGGCTATGCTCTTGGATCGGGAAAAAAATGCATCACACAACCCTGGTAGTTGTGAGGACCAGTACCCAGTCGACCCAAGCCAACGACATTTAACTAGGTAAAAACCACTTATCATAGGAATTGTTGGACTCATTCATGAAGTTGAAAATCGATTTATCTATTTTTGTCCATATGACAATTCAATGTGGGGCGCTCAGGAAAGGGGAGTCAAAGAAAATCTATATTCAAGTTAAGGTTGATACAGGTCCGTAGAGTACTAACTATGCAGTTTAATTGCATTTTAAGGATTATCGCGAAAACATTTCAAATAGAATAGTGAATAATTTTGAGTTGGCGGTGACTAGTAAAAAACAAGAAAATAAAAAGTTGTTTTGATTTGAAAAATTTTCAGATATATATCTTAGCGTTTCTTTCTGTCTGTAAAAAATGCCCATAGGTCAAAAACTATTTGACCTTTTTTGTAAAAAAATGGTCCCGGTGCTGAGTTTGTATTCTAATTGATTCCATTTAAAAATGCTTTAAATCAACCACATATTAGTAATGAAGGCAAATTATGGCTTGTTTGGTATTAAATTGTGGCCAATTAAAATGCGTTGGGTAACAGTTTGTGACACTGTGAATAGAACAATAACGCTGTGCCAATTTGTGACACTAAAAAAACTACTGAATAATTAAACAAATATCTGGAAGCAGAACTGTATTTTTCAGCTAGGTAAAACATTGATATGCCCGGTAACTTTTATACAGTGGAGAAGGGGGGGTTCAGAAATAAGAAAATTTTAAGCGCCACAGTGTTTTAATATCAATGTTTTACAAAGAAGATCTTAATTAAAATACAGTTCAACTCAAACGTTGTAGCCAAACAATGAAACTCTACTTACTTCCGAGGCTTCCAGAGTATTTGTGTAATTAAGAATAACCAAAAAAATTGACTAATAAACAAAATAAAATTGTAAAAGATTGAATTAAGATGACAAAACTAGAGGCACGTTACAGGTAGATGGACTCTTTTAACAGGTCATAGTGTACCTACATCTGAGTCAGTAGTGTGAGACTCATATAAATGATTGTTAAAAAAAAATATGCTTCCAAAAGCATTCCATCATAGGGGAGATCTGGACCAAATATCTGCTGTCATCATTCTATGTTGGGTAGAATGAGACAGACAGCAACCCAGTCCGAGATCTACCCTAGGAGGTAAAACAATGTAAGGAAACCGCTAAAAAAATATATCCTCATCTCTCTTTTGTCTCTGCAAAGTTAGTCATTGGGTTGTACAGATAACACAAAAATTTAGTTCATCTTGTTTATTTTAATGGCAAAGTTATATAAAATACCAAAAACATAAAAATAAATAAATAAATGAAATGGATGTAAACAAGTTAGGGGCAGAATAACACTCAATAGCAATTTGACAGTAGAACTTAAGTTAATTAAGCCACAAAATTGTGGTCATGACGTCATACCTTTATCTTGCGTTCACAAGAAATGTTAAAATTATATTGAAAAGTTATATGGAAAGATAATGACTAAATTATACTGAAAATTTATATGAAAAGATTGTCTAAATTATATTGAAAATTCATATAAAATGATTATATCTAAAGGCTTGCTCCTACCTTGGTCCTGCAATTATTTAATTGTTACTTTGGTGTTTTATTAAACCTGGAAGTGGTGTTTTCTGACATTCCCCTTGTTACTCCGGTCCTGGTTTGCCCGCGCCTCCCCTAGTGCCTGCTTAGCACATCACGCTAGGGCAGCACATGGTCTCGAGTGTTGATGGATACTTGCTCCGAGCATAAAAACCCTGTGGAAAATGAAATGTTTCAGTTTCCTGGAATTCGTCTATTTTGCACGAAGTTCCCCTACGCCGAGTAACTTAAATCGAGAACCCCATGTCGACTCAATAAAATAAAGTAGATTTAAACAGATGAACTAAAATTATCCTAACGTACCTTTCCCAGGGTTACAGTGCTACACCCGGCTTCACACCAGCGTCCAGCACAACTGTCCCGTCGATGGAATGGACAGGGCTGTAGACAAAGGAGAAAAACAATATATAGTTTTTATCCAAAACATGGTTTTAAAAAAAAATTAAAAAAAACTCCAAAAATTCCCCACGTCTTTTGTCGAAAAAGTACATTTCACACGAAAAATAATTACAATTTGGGAGGCAAATATTGTCTTGAAGAATTAAAAAAAAATAATAAAAAAAATCGAACTTACCGCTCTCATTTCCCGTAGAAATGGCGTAGGCCGCCTTAAATCCCTCTCCGAGGGTGTGAGCGTCACTTAGATTCGCCTAAACACGACGGCTCACAGTTATACCGTCTTTGGTATAATTTGCAACTACTGCAGTGCCATTAAGTGCCAATAACCACAAAAACAATGGCGACACCAATAGACGGCCACCAGCCCAGCCAAAATTCTTTAGGAAAGAGACAAGGCACTTTGTCGAGAACACAAAAAAAATTAAGTTGCCGGAAACCGTTCGTAGATCTGGTGGGGACAGTACACACAGTACCAACCAAATCTTCCCGGTTAAATTCAAATAACAATGCAAACGCATTTATAAAAAATGCTCTCGCCGAAAAATCACTAACTCCGGTTTGCGAGACTGGAGAAAAAAAAACCCGCGGTTTTCAAACTAACCAATAAGGAAATACATTAATACTGCCGTACCGGTCTACAGGGGGCAGCACCGACCAAGGGGATATCGAAAATACTGTTACGGGTTCACAACGACAAATTAAAACTCGCAATTGTTGAAAACGATACGTCAATTTATTCCAACAAATTATGTACAAAAACACGCACTTAAACTTACTAATAACTTGCTAATAATTCACTACCTTAATACGCCTATTAACTTCGCGTTAACATCTAGCGATCACTACCATTGGTTATCTCTGACTGCCCGATGCACGACGTCCGGCCCTATATATAACGGGCTGCCTACTATTCGAGAATTTTCCATCCTTGTTCGATTCGGAATCATTCCGCCCTTTTCTAGAACCGGACCGTTCGTATACCAGTTTGTCACAGATAACGCATCTAAAACCTAGATTAAGAATACAACCATAAAATACGTCAACCTAATACTACACTAAACCTAAATAAATTCTAACTATAAAATTTAAATAACTTAAACACATCACATCGTTAAGTTTCCTGTAGTCGACACAAGTACTTCCATCCTTTTTAGTGACCAACACCACAGGAGATGACCAAGGACTTGATGACTCTTCAATAACACCGTCGCTGAGCATTTTATTAATGAGATTGTGAACTTCTTCTTGCTTGGCCATTGGTAGTCTTCTTGGGGGCTGTCTTATCGGTTGGGCATCGCCAGTGTTGATAGCATGTTGAATGAGGTTTGTGCGTCCCGAACTACTCCTAGTTTCGAAGATATTACTTTGTTGTTCTATAAACTCTCTCGCTTTACTAAATTCTTCTGGAGTGAGATGTTGCCAAGTTGACTCAAATTGCTGAAGTACCTCCATTGGTAACTTGCTTGTATCCTCGGAAGTTGGCTCTTCACATCTTGTTACTTTCTGTACTGGTTCAAATAATGCTACCACCTCCCCCTTATTAATTTTGACACTATTTGGGAAAATATTGGCGACTCTAATCGGGATGTCTTTATCGGTTTTAACTAGTGATTTTGCAACGAGGTGTTGGGTGTGTTTTGTTGGCTTATGAGTCCGACGCAGCTTGATGTTTTACTTTCTAGCTTCCGAAAAATTATGGTCTCACTGTTACCGACTAGTCTTGTTGTGCATACTGCCACCACCTTTATTGGTTCTTTATTGATGTGACTATTTGACAAAATGAACTCTTCGTTCCAAAATCTTAGGGTATTAAGTTTATTATCAAACGCAAATCCATGTTTACTTATCAGGTCCATTCCCAAAATAAATTCGTCTTCTATGTCTGCAACTAATACCGAGTGGCGAATCTTCAACCTCTCCAGCTGTAGGTCTATGTCTGTCTGCCCCAACACGTCGGTGGATTCTCCAGTCACAGTCTTAAGTGTTATTTTCTTTTCTGTTGGTCGAATTTTATATCTCGTTGCAATTCTGAACTTAAGCAATGATATGGCAGCACCAGTGTCTACTGTTATATTAACTTTTCTTCCATTAATAAGTCCGTCGATGTTAAGACTGTCAGCAGTATGTTCTAAGCTCTTGATAGAGTAAATTTTGGGGGCTAAATTCCCATTAGCCAACACCCGCCCCTCTGCGTTGACTAGTTTTAGTTTTCCTGATCTCTTCTTCGGTACTCTGTCCCACTAGATGGTGAGCGAGACCTCATTTGGACATGACAATCGCGTTGAATATGCCCTGTACGTCCGCATCTGAAACACTTTACATTTGGAGGGGATCGTCTACTTTCTTTCAAAGAATCAATCTTCTCTATCAGTGATTGAAACAGTTGGTTTAGCGTTTTTAAGTTGACCTCCTCTCCAGTGCTCATTTCTTCTCCCTCCTGAATTGAAACACCTCTTACTTTTGGCCTGGACATATTATTTGATATTTCAATTTCAAGGGCTCGAATCAACACTTCACTGCTGTTATGGAAGCGTTCTCGACGTAGTAATTTTGCTAAGTCCGTGTATCGCAAGCCGTTAATAAAGCGATCTACCGTGAAGGGATCTCTGTAATTTTCTGGCATTTCTGGGTAAGCCAAGTACATCAGCCTCCTGATATCCGCTTCATACTCTTGTAATGACTCCCCTGCTCTTTGTTGACGAACATTTAATTCTGACCAATGTAAATTTCGCAAGTGTTCGTCTCCATACCTTCTTTCTAGCGCTGCCACTAAAGCGTTATAATT
The DNA here is from genome assembly GCA_963576565.1 of Aspidapion aeneum. Taxonomy (NCBI): domain Eukaryota; kingdom Metazoa; phylum Arthropoda; class Insecta; order Coleoptera; family Brentidae; genus Aspidapion; species Aspidapion aeneum. The sequence goes on from OY755045.1 coordinate 48,632,926, forward strand.
CTGTTTTTGTTCGACTGGAATGGACCGTAAAAGTCCGAGTGCAGGTTCCCGTAGAGCTACTAACAACGCTCTAGCTTTTTCGTCCTCGTCCCAACCATTTGCAGCGGCGGCAGCTTCAAATTGTTGTTTGTAGGTGGACTAGGAGGACGTACAGTCAAAATTTGGAGGCTTAATGTTTTGGTTGCAATTCACAACACATCCCTGAGCTTTTATTTTGTTATGTTCTTTCTGAAGCTGTATAAGCTGTTTTGACACATCCCGGAGCTTTTCTTCCACTGTTTGAAAAACTTCTTCTCTTACATTATGTAGCTTGGTCTCCACTTTTTCTTCAACATTCTGCAATTTGTTCTGTAACGTTTCTTCTACATTCTGCAATTTGTTTTGTACCTTTTCTTCTACATTCTGCATTCTCTGAGTTATTTCTTCCTTAAGATCTTCGGTTGCTGCCTTGAACTCTCCTCTAAGCTGCTCGGAGTTGCTCTTTATTTGATCGAAGTTTTCTTGAATGCCATCTAATCTTTGCTCAAATGTCTGTTTCATATCGTTTTGGTTTTGTTCAATGGTCTGTCTTATATCGTTCTGGTTTTGAGCCATTTGAGCTGCTAGAGCCTGCATCATTTTAGTTAGATCTTCCATCTTTGCCGATCCTTATCTAGTAAGCATCAACTTCCTGATAAATCACTTAAAATGTTTATTTTTTGGTCTATAAAGCTAATGTCGTAGTCGGTTTTGTTTTTTTTTCAATATCTCCTCTGATTCTTAAATAGGACGTCGTAGAATGTTTTGGAATATTCTAGAAAATCTTGGTAATTCTTACTTTTGAAATAACTAAGCTACTGTCGAAGTCGGTATTTGTATATCTCTTCCAGTTTTTGAATAGAACGTCGTAGAATGTTATGGAATCTTCTAGAAATTCTTTCTAATTCTTACTTTTGAAATAACTAAACTAATGTCGAAATCGGTATTTGTATATCTCTTCTAGTTTTTGAATAGAACGTCGTAGAATGTTATGGAATCTTCTAGAAATTCTTTTTAGTTCTTACATTTGAAATTACTAAGCTAATGTCGAAGTCGCTTTTTGGATATTTCTTCTGGTTTTCGAATAGAGCGTCGTAGAAAGTGATGGAATATTCTAGAAATTCTTTCTAATTCTTACTTTTTAACTAACGAAGCTAATATCGAAGTCGATTCTTAAATATCTCTTTTGGTTTTTGAATAAATCAATATCGAACTTCTTCGAATATTCTGGAAAAATCACTTACTGTTTTTCTGTCCAATTGTCCTAGCCGGTGGTACTATGTAAGGATAGTCTTTGCAGTATTTATTTCTTTTAATCCCACTTCTGACACCAATTGTTACGAGTTCACAACGACAAATTAAAACTCGCAATTGTTGAAAACGATACGTCAATTTATTCAAACAAATTATGTACAAAAACACGCACTTAAACTTACTAATAACTTGCTAATAATTCACTACTTTAATACGCCTATTAACTTCGCGTTAACATCTAGCGATCACTACCATTGGTTATCTCTGACTGACTGATGCACGACGTCCGGCCCTATATATGAGGGCCTGCCTACAATTCGAGAATTTTCCATCCTTGTTCGATTCGGAATCATTCTGCCCTTTTCTAGAACCGGACCGTTCACATACCAGTTTGTCACAGATAACGCAACTAAAACCTAGATTAAGAATACAACCATAAAATACGTCAACCTAATACTACACTAAACCTAAATAAATTCTAACTATAAAATGTAAATAACTTAAATTTGTAACAATACGTAAAACGCACATTGAGGTGTTGTCGAATCTATTTCCACGGTTGAAATCTTTATAACAAGGACATCGAGACACCCTCCATACATAGACCGAATATTTGCCTACCGGACCCCCGCCAGCATAGCAAGTAGGAGGAAAATAACCAGCCGGACTATAAGAAGCTCAGCATTGAAACCATCAACTGTAAATTCAATTACTGGAGATCAGAGCGTGCAGCAAACCCAGGAATATTCGAACACTCAACCAATTCCCATATGAGTAAAGCTATACTAAGTGTAGAATTTAGTTGTATTTTAGTTACAGTTTTAGTCAAAAGTTTCCTTTGCTCTTTATATATGTTTTCTCTAAGATTCATATGGTTTGACGCCATTTTTGTAAAACATTTCTACATTAATAAAGTTGTTTCTGAACTTGAACCTAAAATACACATTAAACTACTGCTCAAACCCGGCCTAAGAGTGTTCAGATGTTAAGTTTGCTCCCCACTAGCTAGCCCTACACAACCCTTCAATCCGACTGAGTTAGTTATTAACTTTATTTAACTATGATTATATATAAATTTATATAATATAAAAATACGATTTTGTTTATTCTTTTAGTCCTGGTTTTTATTCCTCGTTTATCTCCCATTTACAAAAGTGCATAACTCGTATCTATTTTATCTTCTCCTTATCAAATTAATAAAGATATCAAAGTGGGCCAATATCCTCCAAAATAAACATAAGCGAATGGAATGTTCATCTAAATGTTTTCTTCCTGTTACTGAAATCATTTGTGATGCGGCAACGCCGCCATTCCCCAGCCGAACAGCTGTTTATTTTCATGAACGTCAAAGAAAATTATGAAATTTTACAGATAAACAAAACAAAAGTTTTTATGTGATTTTTCCCGAAACCTGTGATCTCAAACTCCAAATAGAATGCCCAAATAATACGATGTGCGCAGTGTCCACAGTAATTCGATTCGATTCCTTTAACTTTCAGGTAACTTTCTGGACACTATATAACCTCCAAACCTAGCTCTACAAAATACCCTTAATTTGTGTACAGAAAGACGAGTCGAAGAGCCTTGATTATTTACCTAAATAAACAAATATGTAACGTTGCCTTAAACGTAAAAATGACACGTTACAAAATGAATATATACAAATATATTTTAACTTATAAACAAAATTTCGGATTTCTATTGTCTTTATTTATTTTAAACAAGAGATATCAGTTAGTAAGTATCTCTAACCGTTTGAGTTAAAATAAATAAAAACAAAGTCTGAAATTTTGTTCATAATTAATCATTGTCTACAAGTTTTAAACAAAAACATTTAAACTATTTTCGCAATTGACCGGGAAATGGACGAAGGCGGGATAATTATTTTTATACAAAATATGACTTCTGTGACATCAAATAAACGGTAACTTGATGTCAATTAAATCTGGAGTTAAAAAATTACATTTTATTTCGTGTTAACCAGTTACAGATTGGTGGGTGTGCTTTCGGGCTGTTCGGCCGTCGTCGTTGGAAATTCGTTCTCGACGTTTCGCCATCTCGAGTGGATGGCATCTTCAGGAGATGTTGACTGTTTGTCGGCTTCTCGAAGACTGGTGAAGCCGACAAACAGTCAGCATCTCCTGAAAATGCCATCCACTCGAGATGGCGAAACGTCGAGAACGAATTTCCAACGACGACGGCCGAACACCCGAAAGCACACCCACCATTGGACGATGGCCGCGAAAGCCTTTCACAATTTGCAGTTACAGATTATTTTAATAAGTAAGTATAGTTCGGTTTCTTTGCCGTTCGACAAAACCAAAATCTTTTTAAAGTAGCGGATCTCCTGAAGATGCCATCCACTCGAGTGGATGGCATCTTCAGGAGATGTTGACTGTTTGTCGGCTTCTCGAAGACTGGTGAAGCCGACAAACAGTCACCATCTCCTGAAGATGCCATCCACTCGAGATGGCGAAACGTCGAGAACGAATTTCCAACGACGACGGCCGAACACCCGAAAGCACACCCATCATTGGACGATGGCCGCGAAAGCCTTTCACAATTTGCAGTTACAAATTATTTTAATAAGTAAGTATAGTTCGGTTTCTTTGCCGTTCGACAAAACCAAAATCTTTTTAAAGTAGCGGATTTCGTACTTATGGAACTACAAAATCTCACATACCATAACGGTCCACAGCGGAAAGCAAAATAATTCCAAACTTTTGCAAGTTCTATAAAACTAGAATATTTTATACCACTACCTACTCCTACCCAAGAGCCAGCCTTACTGTGTTCTAAAAAAAATTGCACCTACATTTCCAAAGATAACTGAGAGCCTAGGTCATCGGCGTTTAAAGAACTTAAACTTGGGGTAGCCCAGAGATGTCGCTCTGTGTTACGTTTGCAGAATTTCGACTGGGATGCCACACGACGTAAAGCTACTCGAAGGAGCCGGTAACTTTGTACCAATGCGGGGGGCGGGGCATATATACGCCGGTGACTTAGATGGCCGGCAATTTTTGTAGCCACACTTCATACAAAATCTGTCGATGTCATCTATGTCCTTACCTAGCTTTCCGTAATCGCCTTCACCAAATGTCCATACGTTCATGCCATCGACAGACGCACACGCTGTATGATTCAAACCGCAAGCAACCTAAAAAATTGTTTCGCGCTATATACAGGATTTCCAGGCCTAGATCTTACATGGGAAAAGCCGTGTGTTCGAGTATACATACTTTGTGCGGATCAAAGAAAAACATATATTGCCAATTCTTTTCTCCTAATCACGATAAACTAAAACACGGTGTGTCAGCTGGCATCCATATATACCGGGGATTATTTGACTGTCACTTTCCGTGACGTCATGTAGATGACAAAATAGTAATTATATAAAGCTAATGCTAAATGAAGATTCCGCAATAAGCGATAAGTTTTTAAGGAATTACCATATCAAACTGAAACACAAATGTGCGCTTGAGTATATTAAAGAAGCTTGGTAAAATTGGGCCAGATCAGAAAAATGTAATTGTCTCATTTTGGGGCTTTTTTGAACTTACGCAGTTCCCCATTTGCAACAACGTTTGAAGTCATGTCATCACTTTAAAACTAGCCAATAGATTTACACCGAATTTTGAACAAATATAGGCCAAAACGTTCGCTCGGTATCTAATAAATATTTTGGTCGATCTACTATTTAAGAGTAAAATTTTTGCATATTTTTTGAAAAATCCTCAAAGCCCAAAAACTAAACACTAATATTAAAAACTGACTAAACGGTTATCGAGCAAACGTTCGACCTACAATTATTGTTCAAAACTTAGTTGAAATCGATTGCCTAGTTATTAAGTAATGACTTAAAACATTGTTGAAAATGGGGTCCCGCATGAATTCAGAAAAGTGCCAAAATGAGGACTTCAATTTTTCTGATCTGGCCTAAATTTACCATGCTTGTTAAGCATACTCAAGCGTGAGGTTGTGCAAAATTTTAAGTTAATATGTTAATTCCTTAGACACTTATCGCCCATCGTGGAAGCAACATTAAGCATAAGCTGGATGCCAATTTCGCTATTTTGTCATCTAATTACGTAAGGCGCATTTTGGTCCGCGTTGCCGACATACCGTGTGTTGGGGTATCTTGCTCCTAATTGCATTACAAATAATGCCCTTACTCAACTGCAGTCTGAACAGCCCGACTGTAGTGTATTGACTTTTATCGCTTCGTCGATTATGTATTTTATTTTTATTATTTGCATGCGAGAATTTCGAAATGTGAGTTTCATGTTTTTATTTTTAAAATGCCGTTTGCAAGGGAATAAAATATTTTTAATATTAAAAACCACATAAAAAGCGATAGTGTGGTCAAAAACATACTTCTAGCGACATCTTTGCGAATAGAGCCAAACTGATCGTATTAATATGGTAAAATCATATGGAATATACCCTGGTGTAGAGGGTCCGTATGGTGTCCGGAGATAAGAATAGCACCAAGATAACCCCTAGGCCTGTCACAAGAGGCGACTTAAAGGGCCTCGACCCATGGGTAAATGGGTAGTTTGGTAACGGACGAGAATTGACCAGTATGTTAACAGAACAAAAAATAAAACTGGTAACCTTTGGGAACACACCAGATAACATCTATGGTAAAGGGGATGGGTTAATCTGGTGATTCTCTGAATGGATTCAGTGGCCTGGCCATTCAGAAAATCGACACATGTCTGGCACATTGTGGCTCTCTGTACCCTGTTGATTATGTCAAAAGATTTATGACCTTTTTGACAAAAGCAAACAACAAAATATGCTGATTCAACTCACACTTCCTCATTTCGTTCGATTTACTTATTTTCTTTGATTGGCCTGTGCAACTTATAATCCGGTCACAGGCATACTAATTTTAATATCTGATATCTGTATGGACAATTACAACTTACTCAATTTTGTCTGAAACTTTTTGTCGAGCTAACGCCATCTACGCTTTTAACACTGTACCATCCTCTTATCGCATCTTCCATGACACTTGGCGTTGGGGAGAGGGTCAGCTCTGCACTATGTTGGCAATTCTACGTGTTAGCATAAAATTATACGATGTAAAAAATAAATATATTTAGGCAAGATTCGTAAAATGATCTCTCCTCCTTTTGGGAGGTCGAAATCGGTGTTAACATAAAGTAGTATAACCTAACCTTAGTCAATGGTCGCAAACGTATCCTATCCTGGCCATATCTGGACAGGTTAGAATCCGTTTGCGATCATTTGATACTTAAAAAAAAAGCTAAAAAAACAACCAAAAAAATATTTTCAAAATTTTTTCTTAGTATATGCACAGGTTAAGTTACATATGATTGGTCGATATCTACCGCAGATACGACTACAAATTTCGACTGCTTACAACAATTATATGAAGTTAGTTTGCACTGAAAACTAAATGAGGTATGTTTAAACGCATTGGCAACTGACGCCATTTCTTGGAAACACTTGCAACCTGTGCTGAAGCCTGACGCTGTGTTGCCATTTGTGCAGAGCTGACCCTTTTCCCAACGCTACGTCCGAATGACATTGTATTTACCATTTTTAATATTCGAAAAATGGAAAAGTGGGGTTAGTTTAATGTCTGTCTTAGTGACTTTCTTTTCCTGTGAAGCAAAGGGCAAAGCATGTAGTCAGGTCTCGTGTGCTGAAACACATTAATTTAAATAATTCAATTAATTAATTATTTAAAAAAAGGAAAGCATTTATTTAAAATTTAGTAGATTGTTTTTCGGAAAACGCTCGGAAACGTCGATTTTTGTTTTGAGCTGAAACTTCTTTTATAGTAAATTCATGTATACAGGGTCTCCCAAAACTAAGTCTACATTTAATTCATTTTTGAATTTCAATTCGAATTGTAAGTAGATATGTGTAATAAAAACATTAGAATTGTTAAAATTTATTTCTATCAAAACAATCAATATCCAATCAATCAACTTCATAAACCTCAACCTTAATCAAAACAAGAAGAACACTACTTCCTTGCTTTTATAACAAAAAAAAACTAATGCTAGGGTTTTCCCAAAACATGCTCGTTCTGGTTGGTGTTTCTTAATTAGCAATATAATTTTCTTGACTATAAACAACTGTTGCAAATTTATTATGGGCTCTTGTTTTTCAATCGGATCATCTAAAACATCTGCATCCAAACCTTGATCCAGTAATTCTGGTTGTATTACTTCTGGAAAGGGACAGGAGTAGGAGTATGTGTGACTGCCTCAAAGTAAAATTCATCGCCGAATAAAAGGTGGTTGTATATCTTCTTCTAATGATTGAATATCTTCTTGTGAATCAAACTTTTAGAAAAATTATGCATTTCTAATTACTTTTTTCCCTTCTCGTCTTGCTGTTATTTGTGTGCCAGATACATCGGTATACGGTTCTGGATCGCATGGAGTCGTGAATTTGTTTTTCTTTTGTTGTTTGCATAAAACAATATTCTCTTGTTGAATTTTATGTTCTTTTACGTATCTCCTTTTATCGGCATACTGTTTTTTGTGTTTCTTTATTTTGTTGGTTGTTCTCACTGATAGATTTTCTTAACTCTTCTGCATTTCTATCGAATTTTAAGTATTATTATAGTTTTAACTTGTCTTTTAAAAATAACTTCATATAGAACTTTTTTAGTTGTTGAATGTTGTGTAGATCGATAATTCAATACTCTTAGATCCTTGTTCTCTAAACGAGCACTAAGTACTATTTTTTGAAATGCTTGAACTAAACGTCCACAAAACTTCTTACTTGAGATATATTTTCTGGTGGTTTTAATTCCCTGCTAGTTGCAATTTTCTCAGAATCTGGAAAGTTTTTTTAAGTTTATTTTTTTTTTCATTTAAGGTTAAACCAGATTGCGACAAATGCTCTAATATTAAGTTTAACTCCAAATAGTGATATGTCATCACTTATATTAATTACTCCGGAAATATTTACAAATATTATCGGTCTTGAAAAATTTCTGCTGCCGCATTAACCCCAAAATTTAATCGTTTTTATTGATATAAACCAATGTGTGTTGAAAAGGTAGTCAACTCTCAGGAATCTTTGATGATATCCTTCTTTAAGATTAAGTTTACTAAAGTACTTTGCCCCATTTAAAGATGTAATCATATCATCAATAGTAGGAGTAATATGTCTAATACGTTTTATTACTTTGTTTAGATAACCCATAACAATACACATTCAAATTTGGTTGTTCGCTTTTGGTACAATTACAATCGGTGAAGCCCATTGTCTTGGACTTTCAACCCTCTTAATGATTCCATATTATTCCAAAGGGCGGCCGGATCTCTGTTTCTACTTATGATCTAAGATGAAAAGATATCTTTATGTGTTTCTGGACTACTGGTATAACAGGTGGATCTGTGTGAAGGTGAACTTCCAAATCTTTTAATCTTCCAATTCCATGGAAAAGTTGAGGGAATTGTTGTTTATTAACATTTGTTTCAATAGCTTATAAGACCTGAAGAATATCTACATATTACGGCTCTTTTAAATGTTTAAACTCTAAATTTGCTTCAAATGAACCTCAAATCGGAAGTTCTGTCATTGAATTGTATGGACACATTTTATCAATTTCTTGCCGTTTTTCTAGTTAGTCTAAGCGCTGGCTCCTGTCACGTGTGACCTAATATGTGCGCTCAGTTTGACGACGGGGCATTGTTAAGCACCCATAGGTGTATAAAAAAAGTTTGGTCACGTGGTCGAACTCATGGTCGTTTGGCCGGCATCTTTGAACATGGCCGCCAAATTGATAGATTTTTTTGTTTAAGCCTATCTCCCTACCCAGTCATCCGATTTTAATTTTTTAAAGCTTGTTATACTCCTTTTTTTTTAAAGGCAAATCAGTTTTGTTATTACACATCTTCCAAAAATCACCCCCATAAATATTGACTTTTCAATTAGGAAACACCCTATATATAATCAAAACAATCACTATCCAATCAATCAACTTTACAAACCTTAACATTAATCAAAACAATAAGAACACCACAATATGTTTTATGTACCATGTCATATAACTAAATAAAATTATACATTATGTTCGTAAGTTGGACTTATATGAAAAACTTTAATTATCCTTTTTCCTTTAATCCATGTTAGTTTTAGGATAAAAAATGTCTAAAACTAATTATTATCAGATATTAATTTTTTAGTCGTATACAACGTTTGTCTCTCTCGGTTTAATTGCCGCATGAGAGAGACAATCCGCAGTCAAAATATATGAGAGTGCCCAAAGAACAGGACATTGTTCCACTAAATTGTGAATTCAGAGCTTATTGTGAATTCACAAAGGACTGTTCCATATGATAGCCAATTTGTTTAATCTGTATCTAATGGCACTTTTCCACAATTTTGAATTATATTAGCATTAAGCCTTATGTTAAAATGCTTTGATGGTACTCAGACGACCATATTGAAATCAGTCAGCTGTTTTCGTAGAGTGCCCTATTAGCATATGACACATGCTTAACTGTTCAAAACACCTACCTGCCCGATTTTGTAATCCTCCAAGGCGACGACTCTTTCGGGAAGTTTCTTGTTGGATGTCGAACCTAGACCTAACCGTCCATAGTCACCGTTGCCGAAAGTATATAGTTTGCCATCGCTGGTGACGACTGCACTATGTTTGAATCCGCACGCCACCTATATTTGGATGCATAGAGTTAAAAGCTGTGTAAATTAGATAACACATGTCTAAAAATGGAAGACAAACTTAAATCAAACTGTGGCTAAGCGGGCATAGAGAGATTTCGTTTCTCTTGTATTTTTCTGTGAGCAGCTCGAAAGCTGTACACCCACGGGGGTCCAAGATCTAATGGACACCAATTAAATATTTACAATTAACTGTTTCGTTCTTCAGGCAGATGAAACGAAAAACAGTACTCATGACCGTGACATAATTTGTCTCTCAGGTAGGCTTAATGGATTTTGCATATTTTCCGCATTTGCAACGTTTTATGTCGAGTCAGTCTATAAACGTGAAGTTAAGTACCCGTAAGCGGGCATAGACAGATTTTGTTTCTCTTGTATTTTTTCGTGGACAGCTTAAAAGCGGGGATCCAAGATCTAATGGACACCTATTAAGTGTTGACAGTTAACTGTTTCGTCCTTAAGGGACTCTTCAGAACACTTATAGCTTATAGTAAAAAATCGTTGTTGTGAAAGATTTTTTAAAACTACCCCCGATTGGTAATAGATCACACAGTTTTAGGTCACTGGGTGTTTGCCTCCAATTTGAGTAGACGGGCCTGTGTGGCTTATAACTTTCGCTAAATTAGTTTTACAGAAAAGCTATTAGTACGTTTTTTATTTGCAAGATAACACCAATTAATCCAGTAAATAGATTAGCTTCATATCTGAAGAACTAACAAAGATATTAATTTATTAAAAATACTAAAAAATAGTGACGTTTGTATATCCAAAAACAAAATTGAAGAGGGACGTCAAAACTTTTACTTTTAACTTTTGCCACATTAACTTTACAAAAAAATTGTATAGGTTAAGGTTTGTTCGCAATAGAACAGACATTTAATTAATTTAATCTCCATCCCATCTGGTGACGCTCGGACTGATGTGTCCCAATGAAGAGGAAAGACCGGTGTCTTCGAGCTGCCCTGTCCCCCTTTTGAGAAACTGCCCACAAACCTGTTTTTGTTAAGTCTTTTGACTATTTCCTCGCAATATCCCTATTATTTTATTGTATATTTCTGGGCTAGGACATCTACGGACGTCAGATCATGCCTGCGCTTAGTGGGCGATTGTGGCTAAAGCTTCAACTTGACATTTGATCTTTTTTAGTAAATGTTCGCATTTCATGACTCCTTTTCAGATATCACTATTCATTTCATCTCCATGCCATTTAGTTACGCTCGGACTGATGTGTCCCAATGAGGACGAAACACCGTTGTCTTCGAGCTACCCTGTCCCCCTTTTGAGGAACTGCCCACGCCCACAAACCTGTTTTTGTTAAGTTTTTGGACTATTTCCTCGCAATATCACTATTATTTTATTAACTTTACAGAAAAATTGTATAGGTTATGGTTTGTTCGCAATAGAACAGACATTTAATTGTTGTTTTAATAAGTTTTACATCTTAAGAACTAAAAAAGTATTTTTTTTTAAATAATAAAAAAATTATAAAAATTCAAGATTAATTAAGAAAGTGTTGAACAAATAAATTTTAAAAACTAACAAAGATATACATTTTTTTCTGGTAAAAATATTTTTTTTTGTGTTTTGAAAAAAAATTAATATCTTTGTTAGTTCTTAAGATATAAAGTTAATGGTTTTACTATAATAATTGCTGTTCTCTTGCAAAAAAAAAACATTATTACGGTTTTTCTTTAAAACTAATTTAGCGAAAGGTATAAGCCAAAGTTTGTAAACAAAATGGAAAATGCCGCCATTTTGGATTTATGATGTCATATAGGCCCTCCTCCTCAAATTTGAAGCAAACACCCAGCGACTTTAAATTGAGTGATACATCATCAATCGACCGAGGGTAGTCTTAAACTTTCTTAATCAATATAGAATTTTTATAACTTTTTCAATATTAAAAAAAACAGTTTCTTTGTTAGTTCTTGAGACAAAAAGCTTATTAAAACGACATTTAAATTGCCGTTCTATTGCGAACAAATAATAGTCTATACAATTTTTCTGTAAAGTTGATGTGGCAAAAGTAAAAAGCAAAAGTTTATTAAAAAACATGGAAAAAATTGCAGTCTTGGATTTATAACGAACGCTCTTACTCACATTTGAGGCAAATACCCGGCGACTTAAAATTCAGTGCTCCACAACCAATCGATTTGGGGTAGTCCAAAATTTCCTTCATTATATTTGTTTTGGGTAAAAAAATTACTAGTTTTTAGTATTGTTACGGGTTCACAACGACAAATTAAAACTCGCAATTGTTGAAAACGATACGCCAATTTATTTCGACAAATTATGTACAAAAATACGCACTTAAACTTACTAATAACTTGCGAATAATTCACTACTTTAATCCGCCTATTAACTTCGCGATCACTACCATTGGTTATCTCTGACTGACTGCCTGGTGCGCGACCCCGGCCCTATATATAGGATCGTCCATCTCTCTCGAACTTTCCGGCAGCCTTCGACGTCCGGAAAGTTCTCGTATTATTACGACCGCAAGTCACAGATAACGCAACTAAAACCTAGACTAAGAATACAACCTTAAGATAAATCAACCTAATACTACACTAAACCTAAATAAATTCCAATTATAAAATTTAAATAACTTAAATTTGTAACACTATCCTCCTCTTCAGGTTTGATCGTCTCGATCAACATTTCCCAGGTAAGGTTTTAGTCTGTCTAGATGAACAACTTTCATCTTGGACTTCGGGCTTCTCTGGATTCGGTAGACTACATCATTAATTCTCTTAACAACTATAAGGCCCTTCCCATGGTGGTGTCAACTTAGGTGCTCTTCCTTTCTTGCGTTGAGGATTGTATAGCCAGACTTGATCATTCTCTTTGAACCCTGAAGAGTTTGCTTTCAGGTCATATCTCGCTTTCATGCGGTCACTGGCTATTTCTATTCGCTCTCTAACCACTTCATGGATATCGTGCAGCTTTTGCCTTAAACGTTCGACATAGTCATTAACCTCTAAGTGTTCTTCTTCAGGTGAACCAAACATGATATCACATGGTAAACGCAGTTCTCTACCAAACAGGATACTAGATGGAGTAGCTCCTGTCGTATTGTGAATGGCGGTTCTATAGGCCATCAAAAACAATGGAATATATTGGTCCCAATCTGTTTGGTGCTCATCAACAACTTTGCACAGATGTTCTTCTATTGTTTTATTAAATCTTTCAACCATGCCATCTGACTGCGGATGTAAAGCCGTAGTCCGTGTTTTATGTATTCCTAAAAGGTCACAGAGATTCTGGAAGAGCTTTGATTTAAAGTTTCTTCCTTGATCTGAATGTAGTTCCAAAGGAATGACAAATCGGCTGAAAACATCATTTACCAGAACTTCTGCAACTGTAGCGGCCTCTTGGTTAGGCAAAGCAAAAACTTCTGGCCATTTGCTAAAGTAATCCATGACAAGGATGTATTTGTTGCCCTTTTTAGTTTCTGGAAATGGTCCGGCCACATCAATAGCAATGCGTTCGAATGGCAGACCTACGTTATATTGTTTCATTTGACCTCTGGACCTTGTTTTGGGACCTTGGCTGGCTGCACAAGTCGAACATCGGCGGCACCAGTTTTTCACATCTTGAAAGTAATTGACCCAATAAAATCGGTTTCGAATTTTGTCCATGGTTTTATTTATGCCTAGGTGCGCGCCTGATTTTCCACCATGGCATTTGGCCACTATATTGTCTACCATGCTCCTAGGAACCACTACTTGATTAACCACAGTAAGGCCATCGGCACTTTCCCAGGCACGTTTAAGGATGTTTTCCTCTACTATCAGTGAATCCCATTGTGCCCACAGTGATTTGAATATCACTCCTTGGTTTGCGATATCTTGCCATAATGGTCGTGGCTTGTTATCTTCTTTCAATCGCAAGATAGGTCCTACATCTTTGTCGTTAAGTTGTGTTGTTCTAATCGAAGCCGACATCCATTCTTCATCTGGTTCTAACTTTATCTGGCGCACGTAGGTAATTCCTTCTTTCTGGTCAATTTTCCTGCAATGTTTACAATCCTCAGGGCAAGGTCTTCTGGACAATGCATCCGCATTATTATGCACCCTTCCCGCTCGGTGCTTAATTTGATAATGGTATTGTTGTAGCTTTTCTATCCATCTCGCGACTTGCCCCTCAGGTTGTTTCATTTTCATGAGCCACTGTAACGCAGCATGATCCGTTCTAATCAGAAACTCTTGTCCATAGAGATATTTGTGAAAGTGATCTACGGATTTAATGATGGCTAGGAGCTCCTTTCTGGTAACACAATAATTTGTCTCTGGTTTGGATAGCTTTTTGCTGAAAAATTCGATGACCCGTTCTTCTCCATCTTGTACTTGGGAGAGTACTGCTCCTATGCCATCGTTGCTCGCATCAGTATCTAATATGAATTTACCTTTGGGAATGGGATATGCAAGAATCGGACTAGAACATAATGCTGCCTTTAGTCTTCTAAATGCTTGGTCACATTCAGTATTCCATCTGTAAAAAGCTTTATCTTCTGTAAGTCTATGTAATGGAGACGCTATTTTGGCGAACCCTTCTACAAATCGTCTGTAGTATGTACACAGACCCAAAAAGCTTCTCAATTCATGTTTGTCACGAGGTTGAGGCCATTCTTTTATTGCTTGTAACTTCTTTTCGTCGGTATGGATGCCTTCTCGGGAAACGACGTGACCCAGGAACTCAACTTTTTCTTGGAACAGAAAACATTTCTTTGAGTTCAATTTAAGATTTGCGTTCCTGATTCTTGAGAATACTTCTCGTAAATTATCTAGATGATCTTGAAATGATTTCCCCATTACTATGACATCATCCAAATAGACTAGGCAGGTTTTCCAAGTAAGGCCTCGTAGAACGACTTCCATTAGTCTTTCAAATGTAGCTGGGGCATTGCACAGGCCAAATGGCATCACATTAAACTGATAAAGTCCACTTCCAGCAGAGAATGCAGTCTTCTCTTTATCTCTTTCAAAGATTCCTACTTGCCAATACCCACTTTTCAGGTCAAGCGTAGAAAACCAATATGATCCTGCCAACGTTGTTAATGTGTCGTCTATTCTTGGCAGTGGGTAACTATCTTTCTTGGTCACATCGTTAAGTTTCCTGTAGTCGACACAAAATCTAGTACTTCCATCCTTTTTAGTGACCAACACCACAGGAGATGACCAAGGACTTGATGACTCTTCAATAACACCGTCGCTGAGCATTTTATTAATGAGATTGTGAACTTCTTCTTGCTTGGCCATTGGTAGTCTTCTTGGGGGCTGTCTTATCGGTTGGGCATCGCCAGTGTTGATAGCATGTTGAATAAGGTTTGTGCGTCCCGAACTACTCCTAGTTTCGAAGATATTACTTTGTTCTTCTATAAACTCTCTCGCTTTACTAAATTCTTCTGGAGTGAGATGTTGCCAAGTTGTCTCAAATTGCTGAAGTACATCCATTGGTAACTTGCTTGTATCCTCGGAAGTTGGCTCTTCACATCTTGTTACTTTCTGTACTGGTTCAAATAATGCTACCACCTCCCCCTTATTAATTTTGACACTATTTGGGAAAATATTGGCGACTCTAATCGGGATGTCTTTATCGGTTTTAACTAGTGATTTTGCAACGAGGTAGGTGTTGGGTGTGTTTTGTTGGCTTATGAGTCCGACGCAGCTTGATGTTTTACTTTCTAGCCTCCCAAAAATTATGGTCTCACTGTTACCGACTAGTCTTGTTGTGCATACTGCCACCACCTTTATTGGTTCTTTATTGATGTGACTATTTGACAAAACGAACTCTTCGTTCCCAAATCTTAGGGTATTAAGTTTATTATCAAACGCAAATCCATGTTTACTTATCAGGTCCATTCCCAAGATAAATTCGTCTTCTATGTCTGCAACTAATACCGAGTGGCGAATCTTCAACCTCCCCAGCTGTAGGTCTATGTCTGTCTGCCCCAACACGTCGGCGGATTCTCCAGTCACAGTCTTAAGTGTTATTTTCTTTTCTGTTGCTCGAATTTTATATCTCGTTGCAATTTTGAACTTAAGCAATGATATGGCAGCACCAGTGTCTACTGTTATATTAACTTTTCTTCCATTAATAAGTCCGTCGATGTTAAGACTGTCAGCAGTATGTTCTAAGCTCTTGATAGAGTAAATTTTGGGGGCTAAATTCCCATTAGCCAACACCCGCCCCTCTGCGTTGACTAGTTTTAGTTTTCCTGATCTCTTCTTCGGTACTCTGTCCCGCTAGATGGCGAGCGAGACCTTATTAGGACGCGACAATCGCGTTGAATATGCCCTGTACGTCCGCATCTGAAACACTTTACATTTGGAGGGGATCGTCTGCTTTCTTTCAAAGAATCAATCTTCTCTATCAGTGACTGAAACAGTTGGTTTAGCGTTTTTAAGTTGACCTCCTCTCCAGTGCTCATTTCTTCTCCCTCCTGAATTGAAACAGCTCTTACTTTTGGCCTGGACATATTATTTGATGATTCAATTTCAAGGGCTCGAATCAACACTTCACTGCTGTTATGGAAGCGTTCTCGACGAAGTAACTTTGCTAAGTCCGTGTCTCGCAAGCCGTTAATAAAGCGATCTACCGTAAAGGGATCTCTGTAATTTTCTGGCATTTCTGGGTAAGCCAAGTACATCAGCCTCCTGATATCCGCTTCATACTCTTGTAATGACTTCCCTGCTCTTTGTTGGCGAATATTTAATTCTGACCAATGCAAATTTCGTAAATGTTCATCTCCATATCTTCTTTCTAACGCTGCCACTAAAGCGTTATAATTCTGTTTTTGTTCGACTGGAATGGACCGTAAAAGTCCCAGAGCAGGTTCTCGTAGAGCTACTAACAATGCTCTAGCTTTTTCCTCATCATCCCAACCATTTGCAGCGGCGGCAGCTTCAAATTGTTGTTTGTAGGTAGACCAGGAAGACGTACCATCAAAATTTGGAGGCTTAATGTTTTGGTTGGAATTCACAACACATCCCTGAGCTTTCATTTTGTTGTGTTCTTTTTGGAGCTGTATAAGCTGTTTTGACACGTCCTGGAATTTTTCTTCCATGGTTTGAAAAACTTCTTCTCTAACATTCTGTAGTTTGGTCTCCACTTTTTCTTCTACATTCTGCATTCTATGAGTTATGTCTTCCTTAAGGTCTTCGGTTGCTATCTTGAACTCCTCTCTCAGCTGTTCAGAGTTGCTCTTTATTTGATCGAAGTTTTCTTGAATGCCATCTAATCTTTGCTAAAATGTCTGTTTCATATCGTTCTGGTTTTGTTCCATGGTCTGCTTCATGTCGTCCATGGTCCGTTTCATATCGCCCTGGTTTTGTTCAATGGTCTGTCTCATATTGTCCTGATTTTGCTCAATGGTCTGTCTTATATCGTTCTGGTTTTGAGCCATTTGAGCTGCTAGAGCCTGCATCATTTTAGTTAGATCTTCCATCTTTGCCGATCCTTGTCTAGTAAGCATCAACTTCCTGATAAATCACTTAAAACGTCTATTTTAGGGCTATAAAGCGAATGTCGAAGTCGGTTTTTCAATATCTCTTCCAATTCTTAAATAGAACCTAATGGAATGTTCTGGAATATACTGGTAAATGCTACTCTTTCTGCTACTAGGCAAATGTAGAAGTCACTTTTTGATTATCTCTTTTGGTTCTCGAATAGACCGTCGTAGAATGTTATGGAATATTCTAGAAATAATTTCTAATTCTTACTTTTAAAATAACTAAGCTACTGTCGAAGTCGGTATTTGTATATCTCTTCTAGTTTTTGAATAGAACGTCGTAGAATGTTATGGAATCTTCTAGAAATTCTTTTTAGTTCTTACTTTTGAAATTACTAAGCTAATGTCGAAGTCTCTTTTTAGATATTTCTTCTGGTTTTCGAATAGAGCGTCGTAGAAAGTGATGGAATGTTCTAGAAATTCTTTCTGATTCTTACTTTTAAAACTACTAATCTAATGTCGAAGTCGGTATTTGTATATCTCTTCTAGTTTTTGAATAGAACGTCGTAGAATGTTATAGAATATTCTAGAAAATCTCTCTAATTATCAATTTTTGGACTGTAAAGTTAATGTCGAAGTCGGTTCTTAAATATCTCTTTTAGTTTTTGAATAAAACAATATCGAACTTCTTCGAATATTCTGGAAAAATCACTTACTGTTTTTCTGTCCAATTGTCCTATCCGGTGGTAATATGTAAGGGTAGTCTTTGCACTATTCAGTTCCGAATATTCTGGCAAAATCACTTACTGTTCTTTTTTTTAATTGTCCTAGCCGGTGGTACTGTGTAAGGATAGTCTTTGCATTATTTATTTCTTTTAATCCCACTTCTGACACCAATTGTTACGGGTTCACAACGACAAATTAAAACTCGCAATTGTTGAAAACGATACGTCAATTTATTTCGACAAATTATGTACAAAAATACGCACTTAAACTTACTAATAACTTGCGAATAATTCACTACTTTAATCCGCCTATTAACTTCGCGATCACTACCATTGGTTATCTCTGACTGACTGCCTGGTGCGCGACCCCGGCCCTATATATAGGATCGTCCATCTCTCTCGAACTTTCCGGCAGCCTTCGACGTCCGGAAAGTTCTCGTATTATTACGACCGCAAGTCACAGATAACGCAACTAAAACCTAGACTAAGAATACAACCTTAAGATAAATCAACCTAATACTACACTAAACCTAAATAAATTCCAATTATAAAATTTAAATAACTTAAATTTGTAACAGTATTTTTCTAAAAACTAATATTTTTGTTAGTTTTTAAGATATAAAGCCAGTTTCTTTACTATATCTTAATTGCTGTTCTATTGCAAACAGAAAACGTATAAACAGTTTTTCTGAAAAACTAATTTGTCCAAAGTTCATGAAAAAACATGAAAAAAGCCGCCATCTTGGATTTATGACGTCTACTCAAATGGGAGGCAAACCTGGTGACTTAAAATTGTGTAATCTGTTACCAATCGAAGTAGCATAATTCACAAAATATTTCACAACTATCCCACGGGATACCATAGGCCTTCCAACTACCCAGATAGCAAGGTCACGTTTTTAAACGTCAAAAACAGGTCATTTTTAATCACCATTGACGTCTCTAATCTGACGTGTAAGTGACGTTCAAAAGACACACCCAAAATGACCTCATTTTTAGACGTTTTCAAGACGTCAGCAATATGACGTATTTGGGACCAAATCAGAACATTAGACACACACAGACACAAATCTGCTTATGACTTTTTTTAAACTCGTCTGAATATATGAAATATTCCCTGCAGTTGAGAACACTGAAGGAAACTTAGACACAGAAGGTGACTCTTCTGTGACTTAGACCTGGAAGTACTGGAACAGGTACAGCGGTGTTCGTCTGTGAGGTACAGATCAAAATAGACCTATACCTAGACTTACACATCTCCACCTTGAAGCGAAAGAAGCCTCGAAGTTTGTCTTGATTTAATATTTAATTTATTTTACATACGTACCACCACATTCCGTATAAATCCGGTCAAGTACTGACTGAGGCACCATCTATGTAAGTATGAGTGTATGTCCCTTGGACAAAGTGTGGGTAGTGACCAATATATGACGTTTTTCAGACGTCAAAAACTACACTACGAAAAGACGTCAAGTAACTGACGCCTTAAAGACAACATTTTTTGGTAGATGACCTGCTGGTCATCCAAATGACCACTTTTCGACGAAAAAAGATGTCATTTGATGACCCCTTGCTACCTGGGTACTATTGCTTTTTTCCAAAAAGTTATAGGTTAAGGGAGATACGTGAGTAAATTTGTAGGGTATTTAAATAAAAGCTGCAAAAAATTATATGTTTTGGCATGGTTGTTTAATGCTGCCAGTTATTTTTGTTTTTGTTTTATTTTGAATTTTTGTTTGTTTTGATATTTTTGGGCTTTTAGCAAAAACCTTCAAAAAAAAGAAATTTCTCTCTTTGTTGGAAGTTATTTTCTTTTTGAACACCTGATCATTTTGGAAAAAATCATGCGCGATTTACACACGCTGGGAGTTTGAAGCGTCACCCTGTGTTTGACAGAGTAATAAAGAACCACTTCCGACAAGACACTGAAAGAAGTCACACGTGTTTTTAAGTTTAAGACCGAAATTCCAACCACAAGAAAGGCCGCGGCCGCGAGTGAGGTGTGGAACTGCTGTTAAATGAAAGAAGATAAGCTTCTAGCGTGTTGTTGGTTGTTGAGATATTAAAGAATCAATTTTAAGGGGTTGAAGGTATGACCGAGAGGGGGGGAGGTCAAGATATATTTTTTCATTTCAAAAAATATACCTTGGCAACCATCATCACCTTGGTGCAGGCGAACCCCTTTTTTATGCCCTACGCCGCTCTACTATAAAATGGTGTCCAAAATCTGATTCGTTTTGTTATGATGTGATGCCCATGGAAAGACCTTGTACCAAGAGAAACATTCTCTCTGAGATTGCAAGGAATTATGATCCAATCGGGTTCCTAGCCCCAGTTGTTTTGGTTGCTAAATGTTTAATGCAACGTTTGTGGGTCCAGGGTCTTTCATGGGATGATACCCGCTCCAGTGATATTGTTGCACAGTGGCAACTTTATGTGTCGCAACTACCATTGTTATCTTCGATATCAATACCTCGTTATGTTGTGAAGCAAAATGCTGTCAACACTGAATTGCATGGCTTTTGTGACGCCTCAATGTGTGCATATGGTGGTGCAGTATATATTGGACAAATTGAGTTGGATGAAAATATTTCTATCTCCCTTTTATGTGGGAAAAGTAGGGTGTCCTTTGAAAAGTGTTTCTATTCCACGCTTAGAATTGTGTGCTGCTGTATTGTTAGCAGAACTATTGGAGTTTGTTGGCAAACACCTTGATTGCATCCAGATTGATAAGATTTTTGCTTGGTCTGACTCCAGTGTTATTCTTGCTTGGATAAATCGGGTCCATCAAAACGAAAGGTTTTTGTAGCCAATCGTGTAACGACCATTCAAGAATACACATAGTATACAGTACCAGCAATCGATTTTTTTTTATATATAAATAATAATTATAACTTTTTCATTTTAAGTTAAAAGTTATTAATGAAAAATACAGTAACTTTAATTTTATAAAAAATATTTTTTACATTACATTATTTCTCAAATATCTACTTAATTATCACTTCTAACAACCAATCTCAAACAGGATGCAATTATGTAATTTTATTAAAAATGTATGATACTTGATTCCACTTTTACTTAAGCTATCAATTTTTATTAAGGCTTGGTCAGGTATTTTTATTAATCCCTGGCGTAAAACCCGAGAATAGTTAGTGGCTCTTCTTGGGTAAAACCAGATTAAGGTGTCAGTTTTGACATATCATGTGAACAGTTTGACGTAATGACTCAATTAATATTTATTTTGGTTTAGAATACTAAATTACTTAGAAATCGATACCCCACACGACCACTTTAGACGGAATAAGATTTGAACAATTTAGCCTCCTACTTTTTGCTCCCTCTCCGCTCAAAAAAAACCTTATTTCCAACGTTTAATTTTAATAGATATTTTTTTCAATTTATAAGCTATCTTGCTATAAGCTTAAACAAACAAAAAGTGTACGCGAAACTAGTTTTATATTTATCTTATCAATTTTTCCTTTCCCATCTCAAGTACGCCTCTGTATCTTGGCCCTGCACTGGGTTCCATCGGAGCATCACTTCTAGAATGGCATTCCTACGTGTTTGCTACCTCTGTGCCAAATTTTGTCACAGTACGCGAAAAATGCAGACAAGCCTCTAAATTTTCGGCTTAGGCTCCGAACTACATGTAAACATGTATCTTTCAAGTAAAGTTTATCAGATTTGTAAATTCAATTATCAGATTTCACCACAGAAGCAGCGGACTTCTCCAAGTCACCGTCGTGGTGTAGTGGTAGCAATGTTTGTTTCCCATACTGGCGGTCCGGGTTCGATTCCTGGCTAGGTACTTGGTTGTTTGTGTTTCTTTAAAAATGCTTTAACTTTGCTCAACTTTGCGAAACTGTACCAGTACCAGTATACATTTTAAAAAAATCTCAAAAGCAGAAAACAAAAAAAAATAATATAGTTTACCACAAAAAGTTTCTGAAATCTCGCTACTAATAAAAAATCGTAAAAAAAGTTAAATATGCTATAGGGGAAACACGATAAGTCCTGACAAAAACGGAGCAAAATCGCATTTTCTTGAAGATATTGTATTGACTCGGATTAATCAAATTTTCTTTAAAACCGTTTCATTGATTTAAATGAATTAAGCACCAGTTTATATCAGGTTTATGATGCTTGGTACAGTTTGGCTAAAAAAAAATTTGAACAAAAATTATTAACAAGTGTAAAGTTTAAGTTAGGTAACTACGTATTTACCTACACTATCTTTTATTTTAATGTAGAATAACAAATACCTACGTAAGTAAGTATAGTGGCTAAAGATTTTAGATCTCCCTGTACAATTTAAAAAATTTAATCTAAGAAAAAAGTTTGAAATTTAAAAGAAATTCAAAGCTAAACAACTACAAAAAAAGTTTAACGGGCAAATAACCCTCAACTGGGAGACTCTGCGTTTCTGATTTTTAAGGCTTGATTCAGCCCAAACATAACTAAAAAAATGGAAGAAGATGAACTTTGTTCATATTTTGTTAAGTTCGGCATTTGGCTACATTGTATTAATTATTTAAAAAAAAAACGTTGATTTTAGCATCTTTCATCAACCATAATATTTCTGTTAATTGTACCAAATTTTATAAATTTATCCCTATCGGGAGCTTGATTGTTATTTTTGAAACGTTGAAAATGGTAAAAAGTACTACAGTGGAAATGACAATGTTATGAAGTAAAAACGGACAAAATTGAAATAAAATTAAAAGACATCAAATAGGTATTTTTAATATTTCTGAATATTTGTGTGGCCTATTCTTGTATCTAGAATTTTTTTTATTTTTTTTTGTGAAAGCACTAGAAACCTGCTGTAAACTGGGGCTTAATTCATTTAAGTAATTGAACAGTTTTAAAGAAAATTTCTCAATACAATATCTTCAAGAAAATGCAATTTTGCTTTGTTTTTGTCAGCATAAAAACTTATCGTGTTTCCCCTGTAACATATTTAACTTTTTTTTACGATTTTTTAGTAGTAGAGAGATCCCTAAAACTATATGTGGTAAACCGTATTATTTGTTTTTGTTTTCTTCTTTTAAAAATTAAAAAACAAAAAAATAATTTTTTTAAAAAATCGCAATTTTTTTAGAAAAACTAAATATATGCTTATATTTTTCCTTAATTTCAAAAAAAAAAAATTAATAATGTAATACATCATTTTATTAGAAATCTTAACAGCTTTTAAAAAAATGTAGGCAGTATATACATATACAGGGTGGTCCCGGTTGTGAAAAAGTATAATTAATAAGAATTCTATGCGCCAAAGAAAAGTTAACAAAAAACTTAACGAAGTAGGTTCTTGGACCCGTAGAAGGGTACTGCATATGTTACAAAATTTGGTAAAGAGGTACGTTTATTTGGAAATCCTAAATTTAATTTAATCTAATTTGCGAGGCTAAACCGACCTTAAGTGATGGTAAAGAACGTTAAATACCAAATTTGCATAATTGTTTTCGTAATACGGGAAAAAATATTGAATTTTATATTTTAACTTTTTTTTATTATTTAAATTAACCCCTGTAAAAGGCCGGGCAAACAAAATAACCCTGACAGGGTGGGCCAACTTCAATATTTTTTGGGGGTCTCGGGTCTTTCTAGCCGAGATAGAGAAAAACAACTAGAAGTCTTCAAATATCAAAACCGCTTCTTCTTGGGCTTCGTAGTAAGTAGTTTTCAGCTTTTTTTATGATTTTTGTTTCATATCTAATCCAACAGTCAGACTGAATTTTATCTGTTACTTTTAGTTGTTGAGATAATACATAAAATTTCTTAATTAGATCATTTTAAAATATTTTATGTTCGGTAAAAATTAAAATATAAAATATTAACTAACAATATAAAAATTCTACTTACTTTATGAAATTACAAAGAATATAAAAAAATGAATGGTAAACTAAAAGTAAAAGATAAACTTAATTTGACAATTGGTTTGGAATCGTTTTTGATATCTAAAGACGTGTCGAAAATCGAGCCTAATTATTATATTGTTTTCCCCGAAAACTTGCCCTCGGGCCCTTAAATTATCTACAAAACCTCGTATTTTAAGAAAAAACACATTAAAACAGTGAATGCAATGCAATGCTTCAGTTGATATAAAATTCCCTAAGCTGATAAAATTGATTTTTAAATTTTTTTAAGTACACGTCTTTACCGTCAATAGTTTTTCAGTCGTTTTTTATACGTTGATTTTTTAAAATTTCAGGTTTTGTCCTGCCACATACCATAAAAAACTGAATTGTCTCACATCTGACTCATATTAGCAAATATTTCCCCAATATTAAGAATTTACCCCAATATTAACAATTTCCCCCTAGGTAATACTCAAGCTTGGATCTGTGCCAAAATCTAGAGAGAGAATGGTAGACGGAAATACTATTTATGCAATTATTTTCTTTTCTAAAAGGTTATTATGCGCTTACCCCGATTTTTATTAAATAAAAGTCCATATTTTTTATCTAGGCGTTAATCCTGGATTTTAATCATTTCTACCTGTACAGCCGCCCCCCTGGGCCCACACACCTCTTACAACGGCACATGATTTCGGCAAGACGCAGACGGAGCGACACGGAAATAAATAATACAACCCTTTTATCCGCGTTTCAGTCGCCAGTCCTCGCGAGTGTCTGAGTACGAATCTATTGAATTCGCCAGTTAACCCGCGTGAGAGATCTTTGTCTACATAAAGTATTTTTATATCGGTTATCTTTGTGCAGTATTGTCATATAGGAAATTAAATTAGGTGTCAGACCTTACTAAAGAAATTCAGTCGGAACAAAAATAAAGCCTTTTCACGGTTTTTTATGTAGATTTTCGGGTTTAAAAACCGGACCTGGATTT
Organism: Aspidapion aeneum; assembly: GCA_963576565.1. Classification (NCBI taxonomy): domain Eukaryota; kingdom Metazoa; phylum Arthropoda; class Insecta; order Coleoptera; family Brentidae; genus Aspidapion; species Aspidapion aeneum. Next base: position 48,657,904 of record OY755045.1, read on the forward strand.
AGACGATTATTTCGTAATTTGATGGGATTGGTTATAGGAGCAACCCTTCCTATTTTCCGATGAGTTATGTCGCAAAATGCAAAAAAATTTTATGAATTCGAGAAACTTTTTTTCTTAATAATGGATATATGTTTATTAGTGAAAGCTATATACTTAAGCTAAGTATAAAAAATAGTATGCCTTATCTCTAAATATGGGAAATATCTCTGGCAAAATTGTCAAAAATTGAATATTTCATTTTTTGACAATTTTACCAGAGATACTTCTTATACTTAGAGATTTGTCATACTATTTCTTATACTTAGCTTAAGTGTAGCTTGGACTAATAAACATACATGCATTACTAATAAAATATATGCATTACTAAGAAACAAAGTTCGAATTTATATTTTTTTTTGCATTTTGCGCCTAAACCCATTGGCAAGGCCCAGCCCCAGAAGGTTTCCTTTCATGCACACCTTTACCCCTGTTGGATGGAGTCCCGAAAGAGTGGTCCTTGGTATTTTCCCCAAAAAACGAAAAAATACCCTGAAAAACACTCCTTTGGGATTTCTATAAAAAGGTTAATTTTGTGATGTTTTTAAAATTAGTTTCGCCCACGTTAAGACTTACCAGTTTGTTTTCTGCTTCGCTCGTCTTTTTCTCAGTGATGGTAGGGCCGATCCGGGTTTGCACTCCCGAAAATAGTTTTAAGGTTTTTTTGTTGCGATGCGTTCTCGGCAAAAGTTTCTACGGAAGTGTTTTGCTTTCTCTTGCTGGCGCAGGTCGGCGCTTTCCAAAAAGTCAAAACGTGGTTTTCTCGCGATTTTAACAAAAGCTGACAAAAGTCATATGACCAAAAAAGGTCCCAAAAAGGTGCTAAAAATCGCTTTTCCCAAAATAGGATTTTACAACCCAGGTGATTATTAAAAATCTTAACCCCTCATTTTTAATAAACAAAAACAAATTGAAATTAAAAATAAAAACAAACGGTTTCTAGCCATTCCCCCCACCATAAAAATCTTACATTTTTATATGAAAAAGGTTCAGGCCCAAAAGAGAAAAAAAAATAAAATAAAAATTAAACATTATTTGCCACACTATTTCTTGCAGCAAACTCAATGTTATCCCAAAAAATTCTAATTGGTATTTATTTGATTCAATGCAATCAAATAACTAAAATGGACATCACACACATGATTTTGGAAATTGGTAAATTGGTATCTAACGAGCTGGCAAAGGGCAAACTTTGACCAACGGTCTGTCAAGGAAACCTTTCGCGGTTTTTACTTGAACTATCCTTGGTATTTTGTCGGGACTCGAGTAAATTTGAACAATACGACCGAGCGACCACCTCAAGGGAGGCAGATTCTCGTCCTTCAACGCAACAAGTGCACCAACCTTAGGAAGATTGTCAGGGGTTTTCCACTTTTCTCGCTGCTGCAACGAGTGCAGGTATTCAATATGCCACCGTCGCCAAAAATGCTGGTGCATTTGCTGCACAAGCTGCCAGCGAGTCAATCGAGTTTGTTTACAATCTATCAAGTTCTCATCAGGTGGGGAGGTCAAAGGTTCGAGGGTCAGGAAGTGACCAGGTGTTAACGACTGTAAATCGTTAGGATCAGGGCTGAGGCTGCAAAGAGGTCTCGAATTGAGAGTGGCCTCTATTTGGATTAAAACTGTCATCAACTCCTCAAAAGTCATGATCTGGTTGCCAACAATACTACGCAGGTGTGTCTTTGTGGATTTCACTCCAGACTCGTGGAGACCACTAAATTGTACCAGCTGGGGGATTAAAATGCCACTTAATGGACAACGATTCGGCGGCTTGACGACAGTACCCAGTGAAGAGGTTATTAGCCCCAGTCAGGTTAGTTCCTTGGTCGCTGTACAACGCGGAGCAACGCCCTCTTCGCCCTACAAATCTACGAAGAGCTGCTAAGAAAGCTTCAGCGGACAAGTCGGAGACTGCTTCAAGGTGGATGGCCTTAGTGGAAAAACAAACAAAAATGCATCCATAAGCCTTCTGGCTCTTGGCACCTCGAGCTAAGGTAATTTGGAATGGTCCCATAAAATCCACACTAACATGGGAAAAGGGTTTCAATTGAGACACTCTGGTTTTTGGTAAGTCACCCATGTAGGGATTATATGGTTTTGGGTTGGTTCGAACACAGGTGAAACAATCAGCAATCACCTTGCGAGGTCCTGGGTGCCTATGGTCAGTATGGCATTTCTCAATCACTAACATGGTTAGTCTATGGTCACGTGGTAACAACATTGGATGCTTAACTTCATACGCCAAATCGGTGTGACGTAAGCGTCCCCCCACCCGAAGGACACCCTGGGAGTCCAAAAAGGGAGCTAGCTTGCGAAGAGGTTTGGAACATGGTTCGCCTTTTTGAAGCCTTTTCAAATCATCAGAAAAAGTCTCCTGTTGCACAATCCTAACCATGATGCAAAGTGCAAAGTACAATTCCTCATAACAGAGTGCCTGAGAGGTAGCTAGGAAAGTTGGATCCCTTTTAAATCTATAGGGCCTCAAACAATCAGCAAATATTCCCTGGATTTTTCGCAAGGAGGAAAATTTATCCAACAATGTAGGAAGCACACCTGGGACTTCTGCAGTAGTAACAAGAACTATACGATTCTCTTCAATAGGTACATCCATTTCCTCAACTTTCATGCTATTGGAAATGGGCCAAAATTCAATACTAGACGACAACCATGGAGGTCCGGTGAGCCACAAAGGGTGGTCAACAAACTGACTAGGAAGCAAACTCCTTGACAGGCAGTCAGCTGGATTCTCAACACCACTTATATGGAACCAACAATCAGGAGAGATTTTCTCTTGAATGGTTGTCACACGGTTTGCAACAAAAACCTTCCTTTTGGAAGGGCTGGTTTTTATCCATGCTAGGGCAACTTGAGAGTCGCAACTTGAGAGTCAGACCACGCATAGATTTTATCTATAGGTACAACTTCAAAATTGGTAACAACAAACTCCATCAGGGCTGCCAACAACAAGGCAGCACACAATTCTAAACGAGGAATTGATATAGTCTTCAGCGGGCAAACTCTACTTTTTGCACATAATAGAGCCACTGAAATTTTACCGTCTGGGTGGATTTGGCGAACATATATCACACCACCATAAGCAACACTGGAAGCATCACAGAAACCATGGATTTCTGTGGTAACAGCTGTGTGTCTTACCACATAGCGAGGTATGGAAATGGTAGACAACAAAGGTAATTGTGTGACATATTGCTGCCACTGAGTAACAACATCAATACATGGTTTTTCATCCCAAGAAAGACCTTCAAGCCACAGACGCTGGATAAGAACCTTGGCAACCAATACCACAGGAGCCAAAAAACCTAAAGGATCATACATCCGAGCAATCTCTGAGAGCATAACTCTCTTGGTACAATCTCTGCTAATTGGCTTAACAGAATATGAAAAGGCATCAATAGCAGGGTTCCACTGTAAGCCCAAAATTTTCAAAACAGTGTTGTCCTTTTCTTCAAAGGAAATATTCTGTTGATGGCTTTCTGGAATGGCAGCTAGGAGTTCCGGGCAGTTTGAGGTCCATTTTCGGAGTTCAAAGCCCCCACAGCTTAACAATCCAATAAGCTGTTTTTAAAGCTCCAAGCCATGGTCTATGGACAAACTCTTTCCTATTACATCGTCAACATATGAGGAATCCAATAGTATGGGAGAGGCAAGAGGGTAATTCTTTTCATGGTCAGCTACTAACTGATGTAGAGTTCTAATAGCTAAGTACGGGCTACAATTCAAACCATATGTCACTGTGTGGAGGTTCCAATCTTGGATAGGTCCGGAGGGGTCAAATCTCCACAGGATTTTTTTGTATCTGACATCTTTGTTGTTCACAACAATATTTCTGAACATCTGTCGTATGTCTGTACTAAAAACAAATGGGTAAAATCATTTTGTAGCTTTCGCCCTGGCAGCAAGACATCATTGAGGCTCAATCCATTAGAGCTACTAGCTCCACCATCAAAAACAACTTTGATGCGTGAGGTCCCATGTAACGTGTCATTTTTACGTTTAAGGCAAACGTTACATATTTGTTTATTTAGGTAAATAATCAAGGCTCTTCGACTCGTCTTTTTGTACACAAATTAAGGGTATTTTATAGAGCTAGGTTTGGAGGTTATATAGTGTCCAGAAAGTTACCTGAAAGTTAAAGGAGGCATTCCATCGAATTACTGTGGACACTGCGCACATCGTATTATTTGGGCATTCTAATCGGAATTTGAGATCACAGGTTTCGGGAAAAATCACATAAAAACTTTCGATTGTTTTGTTTATCTGTAAAATTTCGTAATTTTCTTTGACGTTCATGAACATAAACAGCTGTTCTGCTGGGGCATGGCGGCGTTGCCGCATCACAAATGGTTTCAGTAACAGGAAGAAAACATTTAGATGAACATTTCTTTCGCTTATGTTTATTTTCGGGTCCACGGTTCGACCAGGAACAACCGAGGCTCCGCCCACTTTGATATCTTTATTAATTTGATAAGGAGAAGATACAATAAATACGAGTTAGGCACTTTTGTAAATGGGAGATAATCGAGGGATAAAAACCAAGACTAAAAGAATAAACGAAATCGTATTTTAATATTATATAAATTAATATATAATCATAGTTGAATTAAGTTGATATCTAGCTCAGTTAGTCGGATTGAAGGTTGTGTAGGGCTAGCTAGTGGTGAGCAAACTTAACATCTGAACACTCTTAGGCCGGGTTTGAGCAGTAGTTCAATGTGTATTTTTAGGTTCAAGTTCAGAAACAACTTTATTAATGTAGAAATGTTTTACAAAAATGGCGTCAAACCATATGAATCTTAGAGAAATATATATATATATATATATATATATATATATATATATATATATATATATATATATATATATATAAAGAGCAAAGGAAACTTTTGACTAAAACTGTAACTAAAATACAACTAAATTCTATACTTAGTATAGCTTTACTCATATGTAATTGAATTTACAGTTGATGGTTTCAATGCTGAGCTTCTTATAGTCCGGCTGGTTATTTTCCTCCTACTTGCTATGTTGGCGGGGGTCCGGTAGGCAAATGTTCGGTCTATGTATGGAGGGTGTCTCAATGTCCTTGTTATAAAAATTTCAACCGTGGAAATAGATCCGACAACACCTCATGCGCAGGGTACGGAAGTATTAGTGTATTTCCTTATTGGTTAGTTTGAAAACCGCGGGTTTTTTTTCTCCAGGCTCGCAAACCGGAGTTAGTGATTTTTCGGCGAGAGCGGTTTTTTATAAATGCGTTTGCATTCTTATTTGAATTTAACCGGGAAAATTTGGTTGGTACTGTGTACTGTCCCCTCCAGATTTACGAACGATTTCCGGCAACTTCATTTTTTTGTGTTCTTGACAAAGTGTCTTGTCTCTTTCCTAAAGAATTTTGGCTGGGCTGGTGGCCGTCTGTTGGTGTCGCCATTGTTTTTGTGGTTATTGGCACTTATTGGCACTGCAGTAGTTGCAGATTATACCAAAGACGGTTTACTGTGAGCCGTCGTTGTTTAGGCGAATCTTAGTGACGCTCACATCCTCTGAGAAGGACTAAAAGGCGGCCTACGCCATTCCTACGGAAAGAGCAGTGGTAAGTTCGATTTTATTTTATTTTTTTTTTATTATTTGAGGACTCTTCAAGATAATATTTGCCTCTCAAATTGTAATTATTTTTCGTGTGAAATGTACTTTTTCGACAAAAGGCGTGGGGAATTTTTGGAGTTTCTTTTATATTTTTTTTGTAACCACGTTTTGGATAAAAACTATATATTGTTTTTTCCTTTGGTTACAGCCCGTCCATTCCATCGACGGGACAGTTTTGCTGGTGGAACGAGGTTCGAGCCAGTTGTAACCCTGGGAAAGGTACGTTAGGATTATTTTAGTTCATCTGTTTAAATCTGCTTTATTTTATTGAGTCGACATGGGGTTCTTGATTTAAGTTACTCGGTGTAGGGGAACTTCGTGCAAAACCGACGAATTCCAGGAAACTGAAACATTTCATTTTCCACAGGGTTTTTATGCTCGGGCAAGGATCCAGTAACAGATCTAAGACCCTGTGTTGCCCAGCATGATGTGCTAAGCGAGCACTAGGGGAGGCCCGGGCAGAACAGGACCCGGAGCAGCAGTAGCAGTGAGGAATGTCGGAGAACACCACTTCCAGGTTTAATAAAACACCAACAATTAATCAATAATTAAAGGACCAAGGTAGGAGCAAGCCTTTAGATATAATTTTCTTAATTTTTTTTATATATAAGCATAATTTTTGCCACTTCTTGTAACCGTAAGGTAGGGTATGACGTCATAACCACACTTTTGCGGAATAACTATTTATTTATAATTTTTATCATACAATTGAAGTGCCTTGCTATTTTGGCCCTGACTTGTTTTCCACCCATTTCAACTAATTATATCATGTTTTCCAGTATTACCTTCAGTTTATAATATACAAGATGAACTAAATCTTTGCGTTATTTGTACAATCCAGTGAACCAACTTTGCAGAGACAAAAGAGAGATGAGGTTATTTTTTTTAGTGGTTTCGGACTGGGTTGCTGTCTGTCTCATTCTACCCAACGTAGAATGATGACAGCAAATATTTGGTCCAGATCTCCCCTATGACGGAATGATTTGGGAAGTGTTTTTTTTTACAATCATTTTTATAGTGGTGTCTCACACTACTGACTCAAATGTAGGTACACTGTGACCTGTTGGAAATGTGCATCTACCTATAAAGAACTTTCTATTTGTGTCATTTTGATTCATTTAGGAATCTTTTAGAATTTTATTTTGTTTATTAGGTTTTTTTTAATTACACAAATACTCTGGAAGCCTCGGAAGTAGGTAGAGTTTCATTGTTTGGCTACAACGTTTGAGTTGAACTGTAGTTTAATTAAGATCTTCTTTGCAAAACATTGGTATTAAAACACTGTGGCGCACCTAAAATTTTCTTATTTCTGAACCCCCCTTCTCCACTGTATAAAAGTTACCGGGCATATCAATGTTTTACCTAGCTGGAAAATACAGTTCTGCTTCCAGATATTTGTTTAATTATTCAGTAATTTTTTTTGTGTCACAAATTGGTACAGTGTCACAAAATGGCGGCAACGTCTTTTAGGTTGCCACAAATGTCACCCAACGCATTTTAATAGGCCACACCCATGCTCCTCCTTAACTACACAATGGTGTGGAAAATAATAAGAAGGATTTTCAAATGACGAGCTAGGTGTCATGTGACCCTGGTCTAGATAATCTTGCATAAAATCATTATACAACTGACGAAGAGGTAGGTTTTTAGCAAGTCTCATTTCCAAAAGATTAAATCTCCGAAGGGGGTTTCTAGAGTCACCCAAATCTGGAGGCAAGTCTCTAAAAGGCAATCTCACAATATATTTCCCGGAAGGATCTCTCGAGAAGGTTGATTGGTAAATATCCTCACACTTTTCCTCCTCCTCATTGAGGGGGATCTTTTGAGGAACACACTCAATTTCTCAAAATTTTTTCATTGTATCACTAAGAGCACAACTATTTGGGTAATCTATGGTAGTCAACAAATTAACAAATTTTGAGGGAGTAGATTTATTATAGCCTCCAAACAATACCCAACCAAATATGGTATTCATGGCAGAAGGACCATTTTGTCCCTTCACAAAACCTGGAACAAGCATCTGGCCAAAAAAATCAACTCCAAGCAAAATATCAACATCACTAGGCTTTCCAAAATCTGGATCAGCAATTTCTAATCCTTCTAAATAAGGCCACTTTGACAAATTATTTTTTACACAAGTAGAAGGGGTAGGTCCACAAATTTTAGGGGTAATGATGGCTTCACATCTCAAAAAACTATCTGGGAAGTTCTTAGAACAAATCTCAAGGTTAATGGTTCCATGAGACACATTACAACTCATATTATTTAAACCACGGACTGGTGTACTATTAGGAATAATAGGCAATTTCAATTTGTCAGCACAAGACAAGGATATGAAACTCGCTTCACTTGTTGTATCAAAGAGGGCTCGGCAAGGAACAAGTTCATGTTGGATATTCAAAATCAGAACCTGAGCGGTAGCAAAAAGAACTGATTTCACCTCGATTGGTTCACTATGGTTTACAATGGTGGATGTACACATGGTACTTCTAGGGGTAGTACTATGGGAGGTGGTGCCAACAGGGTCATTTGGACTCTTTTTCTTTCTAAAACACAAAAGAGTATAGTGACGTCCTGCGCAAAATGAACACGACTCAGTATGAGGACACTGGTTCACGGGGTGGTTTCTAAAACAATTGAAACAAAGGTGTTCCCTTTTTATAAGGGCATGTCACTGTGAGACTTCCATTTCCAAAAATTTATCACACTTAATAAATGGGTGAAAGCCTTTCTGTTTACAACAGCTGCAATGGTCAACTTGGGTGGTTAAACTATAAGGTGGTTTACTTGTCCTTCTTCCTCCACCCTGGCGATGAGAGGGGGAAACAGACACAGCATCAAAAGAATTGTCCAAAAGACAACAATTTTCAGGAGCACGACAATTCTGCTCTAGAAAGGTAAACAAACTTTTATAGGTTGGGATTTCTTTGGTGCTATTCTCAACTTCAAATTTCTGCTTAAGAGTGGGATCAATCTTCTGTAGAAGAAGGTTCATTTTAATAAAATCAAGAAGGTCTAAATCATTAAAATTTGAAAGGGCTTCAAGATTTTCACGAAATGTGGACAAAAGTTTTCTTAAGTCCCGAGAGCTATTACCTTTAGCAATAGATGCAGAATAAACTGAAGACCAATAGTGGGTTACAAGGCGTCTCTTATTATTGTAAAGACGAACAACTGCATCATAAGCGAACCTATAATTAGATGCCACCAAAGGAATATTACGAATAACTGATTGTGCTTCACCTACAAGGGCTGTAGAAAGCGCTTGAAATTTAGCTATATCTGAAAGTTCAACTTTATCATGAACTAAACTATTAAATAAATCAAGAAAGGTAGGCCACGCCCTTAAATCTGTGCCATTAAAGGCAGGCAAACTTATTTTTTGAATTTCTAATCCTCGGGTAGGATCAGAAACCGAGACAGGTGATGGCAGGCTTTGTTGGCTTGAATCCGGGAAAAGGTCCCTAGCTATAGACCTTATTGAATACTTTACATCATCAAATGATTCTACTAACTCACCCTGATTATTTTCTTGTTCCTCTGTAAGGTCTAGCTTAACTATATCAAAGTGAAATTGGTCAAATTGACTACACTGAGTATCAAAGTCAACTAAACGCATTTTAAATGCTCGAATTTTGGTAGCGTTGGTAGGATCAGATTCTGCATCTAAGGCTTTTGCAAGTGTTGTTTTCACCCGCGTCAATATGGAGGCTTGCTGTTTCTTAAGAGATTTTAACTCACTCATCCTTAAGCCACAACAAAACAAAAGGTTCATTCAAATGCTCTAAAAATTGGGTAAACGCACTAAAACACAGGTACGATGTTTCGCGGTCGTTCAAAACATTCAAGACTGTCAAAAAACAAGGTTCAAAATCAAAAAATAAATAAACAAAACGGTCGTTTTGTCATCAAAAATTATAGGTTAGGTAGGCGTCATATGTCATGGAACATATGATTTCAAAGGTGCCAACCGTCGAAAACAATGAAATTTCCTTTTTCTATGGTCGAAAACCAAAACAAGGCCAACAAAAAAAAATCCAATGAACCAATTTTCACCAGTTTCCTATTCAAAGGTGTGATGTTGCGCGCGCACACACAGCAGCGCACATCAAGGAACGCAAAAAACGGTTTCACAAAAAAACTGAAATAAAAACGTGTTTACTGCAAGAAAAACCCACTTGGTAACAGGCAAATTCAGACAAACTGCATCCCCAAACTGTTTTTTCAAAACATCCGGCTCGAAGGACCAAAATGGATGGAGTCCCGAAAGAGTGGTACTTGGTATTTCCCCAAAAAACGAAAAAATACCCTGAAAAACACCCCTTTGGGATTTCTATAAAAAGGTTAATTTTGTGATGTTTTTAAAATTAGTTTCGCACACTAAGACCAGTTTGTTTTCTGCAGCTTCGCTCGTCTTTTTCTCAGTGCTGGTAGGGCCGATCCGGGTTTTCACTCCCGAAAATAGTTTTAAGGTTTTTTTGTTGCGATGCGGTCTCGGCAAAAGTTTCGACGGAAGTGTTTTACTTTCTCTTGCTGGCGCATGTCGGCGCTTTCCAAAAAGTCAAAACGTGGTTTTCTCGTGATTTTAACAAAAGCTGACAAAAGTCATATGACCAAAAAAGGTCCCAAAAAGGTGCTAAAAATCGCTTTTCCCAAAATAGGATTTTACAACCCAGGTGATTTTTAAAAATCTTAACCCCACATTTTTAATAAACAAAAACAATTTTAAATTAAAAGCAAAAACAAACGGTTTCTAGTCACCTGTGCTTTTTAGTGTGTTTTGCATAGGTCCATTTTAAGTTAGAAGATAAGTTATTTATAAAAATACCTTTTTTAAAAATAGTTTCCTTTAAATAGTTACCATTAGCCGGCGCAAGAATTACCATTGCCTGTAGTTAAGTCAATAATCCAACTTCATCGTAGTTAATTTTAATACCAATGTTTCTTACCTGAATAACATCTTCATTCTGTAGGGCATCAATTTGTCTGGGGCGTCTCTGTCTATCGCTGTTACCATGACCTAAGCAAATTACAAACAAATTCAAGATTTCTATTATAAAGCATTTTTCACTAGCGTTTGCTTCCTTAGCCATTTATACCCTAGTTTCCGAATAAGTTTCTCTTTCAGCAACTTTTAAATATTTCTTACCAAAAAGGGAATGTTTTTAACGCCTTAATGTACTTAAAAATAACAAGGAAGATTGTTAATGATATAGAAGGTAAAGAAAGAAAAATATATTGACAAACTTATTCACTTAAGACTGGTTTTGAACCCGAAATATTCTGTTAACTGTCAATAGGCTGACGCTCTATCAAATAAGCTACCTAAGCGCTGCTTAGAATCCACGTATTATGGAAGCCGTTCCGTCATTATTCAGTTTTTTGAGTATAGGTGCTGTTAATATGAAAACGTTCTATAATATGAAACGTTTCCGTTATTTTAAGTTTTAATCACATCTATTCTTAATTTTTATACACGTGACCCATGATAATCGAGCATGTTGAAACCGACTCTTGAGTCCAAATATTTCGAAACCACATATGTGTTTTTTGAACTCAAGAAATTGGCTGAGACATAAAATTCAATAAAAATCCAAATAAGACCCCAAAAGTGTACCGGATGGGTCAAAAACACCAATATAACTTTTAAACTGTACCATCAATTTTAATGGGACAAACTGCATTTGCCAGAGAATTAATCGGAGTTTGGAATAAGTGTGTTTTTTTGTCCGCCATCTTAAAATCCAAGATGGCGGACGAAATTAAAATGTACCCTCCAAAGATGCTCGTTTTGTTTCAACCATTGTTTTGAATATTATATATAATATATATATATATATATATATATATATATATATATATATAATATCCATTCATTAACACTTAACCGATTTTGATGAAATAAAAAACAACCTGGCGAGAATTGATTGCCTTTTAAAGATTATGCTCAAAATTTGCAGCCATCTAAAAATTTAAGAGGGCGGACAGAATCATCAGACAATCATTTCTTTAAAGATTATAATCGAAATTTGCCGCCATCTTAAAAGTTAAGATATGGGACAGAATCATAATTGACCCTTCAAAGAAGCACGTTTATTCTTATTTTCCGAAAATGTTTTAGTTTTTTTTAGTTTATAAAAAAGCACTGCTTTTCTACCGCATCACGAGGTACACATTAATAACGGGTGTGGTTCTCACAAAATCTGATTTTCTTTTAACGATTGTTTTACGAATTATACGGTTGCATTGCCAATCCTGTGTGCAATTATTTCTTTAACAAGAACAATTGGTTTAGTAAGAAAGAATGAACAATCGTATAATCTGTAAAACAATGGTCGAAACAAAAATAGATTTTTTAAGAACCACCACACCGATTTTACTAATTTGTACCTCGTTGTGTGGGAGAAAAGTAGTGCTTTTCTATAAATTGAAAAAAAACTAAAGCATTTTCCGAAAACAAGAATAAACACGCCATTTTGAAAAATCAAGTATGATTCTGTCCGCCATCCTAAATTTTAAGATGACGATAAACTTTGTTCACGATCCTTAAAAAGCAATCAATTCTCATTAGGATGTTTTTTATTTCATTAGAATCGGTGCAGTAGTAATAAATTTATAAGGAAATATATGCAGACATGATTGGCAAGGCAATCGTTTAATGTTTAAAACAATGTGCCGGATGGGCCAAAAAAAACCGGACAATTTTTTTTGCATTATAACTTTTGAACTATACCATCGATTTTAATGGGACAAACTGCATTTGCCAGAGAATTTTGAATAAGTATATTTTTTGTCCGCCATCTCAAAATCCAAGATGGCGGACGAAATTAAAATTTACCCTTCAAAGGTGCTCGTTTTGTTTTAACCATTATAAATTCATTACTACTTAACCGATTTTGATAAAATAAAAAACAACCTGGTGAGAATTGATTGTCTTTTAAAGATTATGCCCGAAATTTCCAGCCATCCAAAAATTTAAGATGGCGGACAGAATCATACTTGATTTTTCAAAATGGCGTGTTTAATGTTATTTTCTGAAAATGTTTTAGTTTTTTTTTTAATTTATAGAAAAGCACTACTTTTGCCGAACCGAACAACGAGGTGCGTTTTTATTATTTCACTAAAATCGGTTTAGTAGAATGAATTTATATGGAAATGAATGAAGACAGGACTAGCAATGCAATCGTATAATCTGTAAAACAATGGTTAAAATAAAAATAGATTTTTTAAGAACCACCACACCGATTTTACTAATTTGTAACTCGTTGTGTGGGGGAAAAGTAGTGCTTTTCTATAAATTGGAGAAAAAAAATTTCCGAAAATAAGAATAAACACGCCATTTTGAAAAATCAAGTATGATTCTGTCCGCCATCTTAAATTTTAAGATGACGATAAACTATGATCACAATCTTTAAAAAGCAATCAATTCTCATTAGGATGTTTTTTGTTTCATTAGAATCGGTCCAGTAGTAATGAATTTATAAGGAAATATATGCAGACATGATTGGCAAAAAAATGGTTGAAACAAAAATATTTTTTTTTAGAACCATTGAACCGTTTTTGCAGATTCGTACCTTGTTGTGCGTGACAAGAATGCATCTTTTTTAGTAATTTAAAAAAAATATTAAAACATGTTCGCAACACAAGAATAAACGAGAATCTCTGAAGGGTACATTTTAATTTCGTCTGCCATTATGGATTTTGAGATGGCGTACAAAAAATATATTTAATTAAAACTCTGATTAATTCTCTGTCAAGTGCAATTTGTTGTATTAAAATCGATTGTATGGTTCAATAGTTAGAATGGAAAAAAAATTTGGCCCACCCGGTATATATTCCCTCATAGCCACAACCCCATAATAAAATCACATACCTAATCCTAATTTCTAAACCTCAAAAACCCGAGCTAAAACCTAGAAAACTCCATAACTACATGAAAAAAAACTTATGCGCGTTTAAGCGGTGCAATATGATTATGAGGGTTCATTTAGATTTTTATTGACTTTTATGACTCCTGGAGCATAATTTTTTAGTTAGGAAAAATATCTGACATAATGGGGATATTTGGAGTTTGGATATTGCCAAGTTCTGAGGCAGAACTGTATACAACAATAAAAGAACTTAAAATGACAACAAACAAAACAAATGACCCAAATTCAAGATATAAATCGAATTATTAGGTCTTCACTTGCTCTGATAACTTCTGGAGTTCCACAAGGATCTGTTTTGGGTCCAGATCTATTTCTTTTATAAATCCATTCCATTAATAAAAGGTGTTTCTTCCTTTTCTGCTAATGATACATCACTTGGTCTTCAAGTGATAAGCCTGACTGAAAACTGTTTATGTAGTATCTTACGGGAACGTTTGATCTCCTCAAAACCACCTTCATGAAAATCACACCTGATCGAAAACTCAAAATATTTAATTAATTTTTTTTTAATGTTATTTTTAGTAGATCTTTCTTTAACTCATACTTTTTCGTTTTCAAATTTAGCAAAAATATCTCTTTTGTATATTTAAAATATATATATTTATTAAAACCTATAATCTGTTTTTAAAAATTCAATAAAGCCTAGAAAAACTACAAAAAAAAACAAACAACTTTTTTTTACTCACCCCTTTCGTGGAATTTTGAAGGGGGGTCGAATTTTTGTTAAATCGGACGATAATTTACCCCTAACTTTAAAAACTCATATCTTTTTTCCCTGATATTCAAATCAATTTTATTAGTCCCATTTATTTATTTTTTTGTAAATTCAATGCATTGGCAACATTGCGTATTTTTATGATGTTACAATGGAATTACATTTTTTTCTATAATTCAAACAGCCTAAAATATGTCGATAAAATTAGGGATAGTTAAGTTAAAATTTATAAGAGTAGATCCGCGCAATTTGACCCAATTGACCCTAAAAATATAAAGAATAGCTATTTTTTGAAAATCAGCAAGCAAAAAAATTATTTTCTTACATATTTCACTTACTTCTTAAAACTTTTATTCTCGAATAATAATGTCTAAACTCGGCTCACATAAAATACTAGTCACATAAAGTCGCCCTTTGTGCCATTCAAAAAATATAATTTTTAAAAAATTTTAAATTTTATAAAACCGGAGTTTCAGAAATTAAATAATTAGAGCCCTTTTCACAAGAAAAATTAATACATTTTTATTTACCGCAAAAGCGTATGATAATCCTTAAATATCAAAATTTATTTGAAGTTTATATCATATTTGGAAGGGGAAAAGATATATAAAGTGAGAGGTAAAAATCCGATTTATTGAAAGTTTGATCCTCTCTCAAAATTCCACGAAAAAGGTGAGTAAAAAAAATGTAGCTTTTTTTTACTCAGTTGAGTCCTAACCTAACTCCAGTTAAAATATTTTAAAAATCCGAGACTCTCGCCCCCATGGTTAGCCGATCTTTTATGGATTTACCCTTTTTCTAGTTTTTTTCTAGAGTTTATTTTATTTTTAGATACTAATTATAATTTCTAATTATTATATATGTTTTGAATATAAAAAACAGGTATTTTTGACCCAATTGGAAAACGAAACAGTTATATATTAGAGAAATGTCTCTTAAAAGTCACCACGAAAAATAAAAAAAGATTAAGTAGTAGCCCTAAAAAAATTGGAAACGTAAAGTACACGGCATGGGAATACAACTTAACGACCAATTTACCATATACACAACACAGTTTGCTGACGACCAAGTAATTCTAGCTAATGATAAAAAATATATGAAGTATATGATGAGACAGTTAATGGAAAAAATACCAAAAATGGGGATTAATAGTGAACGTGGACAAGAAACAGTACTTATCTATTGAAAACGTATCAACTCACTTGATACAATAGACAAACAATATATCCATGCAATGATTATAAGTAATAAGTATACAGACACCACCCAAGTGTCACATTTGGTAAGACAGGAACAGACTGTAAAGAACTGGAAAAAAGAATAGTAAACGCAAAAAAGGTTATTAGATGTCTTAACGGTATTTTATGGAGCAGAGAGATAAAAAAGAATGTAAAATTTAACATATATGAAACAATGGTGAAAAGCACGCTGTTGTTTGGAATAGAGACTTGTGGCGTAACAGAAAAATACAAAACAGAAACGAAAAGTGTCGAAATGGATTCAATAAGATCACAGAGTATATCTAAAACAGATCACATAAGAAATGAGATCATAAAAGAAAGAACGGGAATCGAGGGAAGCATAACGGATGACATCACTAAAAGATAACTGATATGGTACCGCCATGTACAACGGATGAACGGCGAAAGATTTACTAAAGCAGGTGGCAACCAATAGGGCGCTGAAAAAGAGGGCGTCCTAAACTAGAATGGCAACAGTCAATCCAAAGAGCAATGAGTCAAGAAAACCTGACAGAAGATGATTGTCAGGATCGAAGGAGGTGAAGAATAGGCGTAGAACAACGTAGAAAAACGTTCTAAACCAATATAGTGGTAGTAGTATATAGGTTTTATCAATAAAGATTTATTTATTCATTCGGTTTCAGCAGGCGCTATAACATAATACATATAGAAATAAAATGTCGGACTTCCATTGTCTTTATTTAAAAAAAAAACAGAAAATAAATAAAGACAATGGAAGTCCGAAATTTTATTTCTACAAAATCATTGTCTACGAGTTTCAAACAAAGATATTACATATAGTTATTCTTCTTCTTCTTTAAATGACACTACAACCCCTGGTAGATTTTAGCCTGATTAACCAGAGCCCTCTATTCTGCCCTTTCTGGTAGGATTATTCGCCAACCTCTCATATTCTTGATGTCATCTTCGACATCGTCTATCCACCTTTTTCAGAGCTTCCCTCTTACTCTTCTTCTGGCAGGTCTCTAAATCAATATTTTTCTTGGTGTTCGTGTCTCATCGATCCTTTGTACATGTTCCAACCAACCTAATCTTTTACTTTTGATGAATCTCACGATGTGCGCCATCTATTAGCTGTTTAATTCATAATTCCTCCATATATGCCAATAAGCATCTTCTGTTTGCACTGGTCCAAAGATCTTACTGAAATATTTATGTTGTTTAAGCCTCGTAATTATTTATGATTGCGCAAATATTCATGGATGAAAACAGACTTACTATAAAATACGTGTATACTTAAAAATGGTTCCGTAACGAGAGCCCGTCCCATGTGACGTCACTCCAACGCTGCTTTCTCATTGGTACACTACACTTACCATATGAATAAGATATTAGCAGAAGCGCCGACCGAGGGTGTTCACAGGCTCAAGCGTTTGATTTGACGCCCCGAAGCGATGCCGAGCGCTCTTCTTTTTTTTTTAATGGGTGGCATTGAGGAGCATGCAACAACAGCGGCTAACTAACTTCTTTATGTGATCTTACGAATATTTTTTTTTCAAAAATTGTTAGTCTTTGTTCATTCGCTTTTGTAAGTGTTTATGATTATTACATATTTTGTTTGTTTTGTGTGAATCCGTGTTATTTCTCAAAGGGGCATGTTTAAACTGAAAAATATATCAAAGGAAAGTCAAACAATTTTTAATATAATTAATACTTTTGACATATTTTCCGGTTTTATGTATATTAAATTTTTTATTTTATCATACCTAATTTGCCGTAGTCACCGTCTCCCCATGAGAACACCTCCCCACTCTCTGCCAAGGCTAGACTATGGCCGTCCGACCCGCATGATGTTGCCAGATCGGTTATTACGAAACCCTGTAGGCTAGATATCACCGTTAGGGAGTGCAGATCGTCCGAATTTCCTTGACCTATATGGAATATAAAAATGAGTAGAAAACGAACCTAATTCAACGGAATTTAACAAAAATTTTTGTAAATATATACATAACCTATTTTATCATTTAATTTCTGTGCTTTTAAAAACATAAAAAATATAAAGAATATTTTAAGAAATTCGTTGGCAAAATCATCATTATTATTATAATAAAATAAATAAATAGCAAGAAATTAAATGGATTTAGCTTCTTGGAAACATGTTCAAGGTGCATATTCCATGTTGGCCTACAAAAACTAAAAAACTCTTTAGATTTTAAAGGTTTAATATTTTTTTAACTAACAACAAAATTTGGCGAATATCAATCAAAAGAACAAGCAGGCTTCTAAAAAGGTTTCAGTACAGTTGACTAACTTTAACCATGAAAATTCTAATATAGCGGGCCAACGCATACAACATTCCACTGTATATTGCATTTATAGACTTTAAAAAAGCTTTCGATAGCATTAAGCACTGGACAGTACAAGCATTTTAATTAATAGCCGAATAGATCGCAGATACACAGATTTAATAGCCAATATATATAGCGAAGCAACAACATCAATCAAAATCCACGAAGGAACCAAGCCAATCCGCATAAGAATTGAAAAACTTAGATTGGGAAGAAATAGGCATCAAAGTAAGCGGACAATACTTGAACCATTTAAGATATGCGGATGATATCGCCTTAATAACATAAGAACTCATAAAAATTCTGGAAGAACTGGATACAGTAGCTAAAAATATAGGCTTGTGTATGAACTACACTAAAACTAAAATCATAGCAAACACAGATGAAGATATCACGATCAGAATAAATGAAGAAAAAATAGAAGTAGTCGAGGAATATATATATATATATATATATATATATATATATATATATACATATATATATATATATATATATATATATATATATATATATATATATATATATATATATATATATATATATATATATATATATATATATATATATATACATATATATATATATATATATATATATAGAGTGTTTCAGACCACCCGCGCAGGCCGATTATTTTAAAAGGGATAAACATTTTTAAATCACTATCAAGGTGGTGAGATATGCTCTTTCTAATGATGTAGGTTTTAAGGTCCTAGCCTTACAGGAAGAGTCAAAATTTCGCTTGACGTTGATTTTTTTTAATGGAACATGCTATTTCTGATTGCGGATTTCAATTCTACGCGGAAAAATTAAAACGTTTTATTCGAAAACTTTTTCACAAAAATGCTTTTTTAAACCTCAAAACTGATATTAAATTATTTCGCAGTTATAACCAAGACAAAAAGTCTAAATTAAATGACACAAGACAGGCAAAAACAATCTTTTCAATGGAAATGTGTCATTGTTATGCCAAAGTTTGGGAAGTAAATATTTTGGTTACTTTCCGTTTTTTCTTGGTTATAACTGCGAAATAATTTAATATCAGTTTTGAGGTTTAAAACAGCATTTTTGGGAAAAAGTTTTCGAATAAAAATGTTTTAATTTTTCCGCGTAGAATTGAAATCCGCAATCAGAAATAACATGTTCCATTTAAAAAAATCAACGTAGAGGGGAATTTTGACACTTCCTGTGAGGCTAGGACCTTAAAACCTACATCATCAGAAAGAGCCCATTTCACTCCAGTCAAACAATTTTTAATATAATTAATATATATATCTAGAACAAATTATTAAACTAAAAAAAGAAAACCAAACGGCTGAAATCAAGAGACAAGTAAGATTGGCCTGGGTAGCATTCGGTAAATTGAGCTACATATTAAAAAATAAAAAATATCCGAACCGAACCAATGTATTCTTCTTGTGCTCACATATGGAAGGTAACAAAACCCCAAAGATCAATAGAAAGACAAATGTTACATGTAAAGCTAAGAAATAGAAAAAGGAATTAATGGATAAAAAACAAAAGTAAGGGATGTCAGAGAGGTAGCAAAATTAAAACGGAAATTTGCCGGTCACAATATCAGACAGAAAGACGATCGATGGAACAAATGTATTGTAGACCTTGGGAAAATAACAGATGAGATGGGCGGACGATTTGTAGAAACATGCGGGGACTAGAGCGCTGAACACGGCGACAGAGAGAGAAGAGTGAAAGATATTGTAAGAGGCCTATGTCCAAAGATGGATCGAAGAAGGCTAAATAGATAGATAGAATATTTTGGGAGAAAACCTCCACTGATTTTGGGAACTGATCTTAAGACTATTTGGCACCATTTAAAAGAAGTTTTTACCGCCAAACCAATCAGACCCTTGAGTCTCTCACTCCTAAGAAGTAAATTTGCATCATCAGCAAAGTTTACAAGATTTAAAACAGACTGTACCCTTCTGTTTCTGGACAGACTCTTTCTGACAAATGTGACCCGATGCAGTTTAAAGCCGGACCCTCTATGTCATAGCTCCATTCTTTTTAAAAGAAGCTTATGTTCAAGAATATCAAAAGCTTTAGAAAGATCTAGAAATAAAACCAATGTCTTTTCTTGTTTACAAGTTATAGGGCGCAGTTTTCGACCAAAAAGGTTGAAATAATTTCGTAGATTTCTTTATGTACAAAAAATCGGAGTATGTCATACAGTGCAGTCTCGAATCACCTAAAAAACGTTTAGAGAAGAGAATGAAGACAATTATCTTTTATTTTATTTTTTGTCTAGTGGTGATAAGCATGTTCGAAAGTCCGAACCATATAACAAAAAAGGAATAACTAACGTACCTAAGCGTCCGTAGCTTCCCTCACCGCACGCCATGACAGTTCCATTCGTCAATATGACAAAGGTGCAGTTTTGACCGCAGACAATTTTTCTCGCGATTGAAAACGACTCGACCAAGGCAGGAACGGTGGCGCTGTAGCCAAGTTCAGCTAGTTGACCGTGTCTGTCGGAACCCCACATGTAGGCCTAGAAATTAAAACTTCTGATTATTATTATACAATGTGGACTAAAATAGATTCTTCCAACTTTGATATTAGAGTATTTTTGATAACTCGGTGGCTGATAACCATAAGTTTTTGTCGCGAAAAAATAGCTTTTTATTGATTTTTGTTTGCGGCGAAAAGTTAATCAGTTGCGTCGCCCTGGCCAGAAAACCATTTTTTTAAATCTTTATTTTTCCCTTCGTTGCATCCCTACTAGATCGCGCTGGCTTCTTTTGAGGATTACTCGTAAACGCTTTGACGTAGAGCAATGATTAAGAACAGACAAAAGGCTGAAGATGTCGAAATGGCAAAAATAAGGAAAACCGTAATTTTGATGTAGGTGCCTATGAATTTAACTTATCAACTTTGAATAATTGAGTTTGAGCGGGATCCGAATAAAGCAAGTACACGGTAAAATTAGCCCGAATTTGGATGATTTTTTGCCTTTTTGAACTTCATCAGGTCATTATTCCACACGAATTAATCAATTTAAACCAAATTTTGCATATTTATAGCCTCGTGTTTGGTGGTTTCTAAATTTTTGAGTTTTAAAGGTTTTTAAAAAACTTTTTTGTAGTCAAAAATACTGAATCGAGAATAATTTGTGTGTCTATATTAACACAGTACTTAACAGTGCATATACATCATACATTTAGAATGATAGTCGTTTTATATCAGTGATCTTCGTAAACTTTTGGTGCAGAAAATATATTGTCAAATAAAAACTAAGATCGGGTCTTCTTTAATTTACAAGAGCTGACAATGGGTCAATTTAAGTGAATCTGACCAAATTGGTATTTCTCGTTTTATCCTTTTAAACTGAATTGATTTATTTTCGAAGTCAAAACATGCTTTATTATCAAAAAACAGAAGTTCCATTGACAAAGCTGGTATAAAACTTAAAAAATAGTAGTAGATACAGAACGAAAAAAGTAATATCAATGTATCAAACGTCATTAAAGTAATGATTCGGTTTCTTATATAAAACATTTTTTTTTGTGTATGTACATAAATCAAAATCAAAACATAAAAAAAGCTAAATTACCAAGCGTCATAATAAATAAACAACTAAAATAAATATAACACAATAGGCAAAAAAGCAAAAAAAATAAAGAAAGAGTAAAAAATAAATAAATAATAAAAAATAAATATTAATTAGAAGATGAATAAAAAAGAACAGAGGTCAATATAAACTCCTTAATAAAAATATAATACACGGAGCTTTGGCCATAAATAAATAAGTATTAATAAACCCAAAGCTGTAACAAACATTAAATCTACAAAAATTCCAAACATTTTTTTTAAAGCACAAACAAATATAAAATGCTTAAAATAAGGTAAAAAGTAATAAAAATATTTAAACAATAACCAATAACAAAAAGTTTAAAACATAAACCAATGTCATAAGAATAATAATTTAATAAGTATTAACATATTTCGTTAAAAAGTTAAAAAATGGCAGTAATACACTTAAGAAAATTCAAATAAGCAGGTTAAAATGACAAACAACAAAAAAAACACATTAATTTAAAATGTAAATGTAAGAAAAAAAAAACAAAAACACAGTGAGATGTTTAATTTACAAGTTAAGCATGTACCTGTAAATAATAATAAAGACAACAAAAGCAAACACAACAAACGTAAAGCATTTTAGAAGTATAGTATCCCCCAAGAAGTTTTAAAACTGATCATCAAAAAATTCGTTTAGACTGTAATATGCTCTCTCTGCCAATAAATCCTTAACTGCTTCTCGAAATGTCCTGTAGGAATCCATTTCTTTGATATCATCTGGAAGCTTATTGTATATTTTTACACTACGATATATTAAAGAATTTTGTGTCAATGTACACTTAGGAATAGGCAATGGGATACTGTTGTCATATTTTGTCTGATATGTGTGCTCATGAGTAGAGTTTTTATATTTTTTATAAATAAGAGAGAGAGACTGCCTCAAGAATAAAAAGAGAGGTCAGCGTTAATAGTTTTTCTTTCTTAAATAAAGGTCTACAGTGATCTCTGAGTTTCGCCCCACATCAGTATCTAATACATCTTTTTTGTATGGTAAAAACGGATCTACATAAATATTGGCTACAGTTACCCCAAAATGCAATTCCGTATAGTAGATGAGATTCGATTAAGGCGTAGTAAGCATTACTATTGCCATGTTCAGAAAAAGTTTTTCGTACGGCGTAGCCTTCTGAGTAATTTTTTTTATTAAGATATGGTATGTGAGACGAGAACTTTAGTTTTTTATCAATAAACATGCCAAGAAATTTTGTATTTTCACTATCCGTTATGGCTTCATCTGCTATATTTAAATTGTCAAATAAATAATTTAAAAGACAGAACTTTTGTTTTATTAATATTAAAACATAGAAAATTTGAGTCACACCAATTCGTTATTTTTTCAATATCTTGATGTACTATACCTCTAAGAATTGTTTAATCTTTATGATGCCATAGTATCGTTGTGTCATCAGCAAATAAGGTGAAAATGCCCTTAATGTCAACCAAACTTAAGTCATTAATGTACAAGAAAAATTAAAATCGGTCCCAGCACGGATCCCTGAGGTACACCTGTATTTAAATCACATGTCGAAGAAACCCCTGTACCATTTTTAACTTTCAGTTGCCTGTTTGTTAAATAGGATTTAAAGAATTTATGTGATGTTCCTCCAAAACCTTACAAATCCATCTTTTTCAGAAGCAAATTATGGTTAACACAATCGAATGCCTTTGAAATATTGTAAAAGACTGTGCTGCTGCACATTCTTTGTTATTTGGGTTTAAATAGAGATTTTCCAGAAAGGAAAACAGTGCATCGTTGGTGAATCTAAAAACCAAATTATTGTGTAGTTAGAATTTTGCTCTTGTTTAAAAAATCAATCATTCTGGCCTTGACAGTTTTTTCAATTATCTTTGATAATGTATTTAAAAGGGAGATGGGCCTAAAGTTAGCTGGGTCGTCACGAGATCCAGATTTGTATAGAGGAATTACTATAGCAGTTTTAAGAGCGTCAGGGAATTCACCATTTGAAAAACATTCATTTATAGAAAACGCTAAGGTTTCAAGGGCATTGTAATCTAGATTTTGAAATTTTTTTATTGACATTTCGTCTAAACCCATAGAATTACTGTTTGTTATTTCTTTTATTATTTTCCTTACTTCCTCTGCATTCGTATTGCAAAGTACAAAAGTTTCACCAACATACGAGTTTTTTAAATAATCTATTATTATTCTAGTTTAAAACTAAGAAGGGCAGGTCTATTAACATCCTTACTATGTGCCACAGTACTCAACAGTTACATTCTACGTTGTTAGTGCAAAAATATATAGTCAAATAAAATATACGTTTTCATCGTTTGATAAAGGATTGATCCAAATTTTCATATTCCACATAGATTCAGGTCGTTTAATTAAAATAACAAATTATGTTCGACAGTTGGTGAAAAAAACTTACCTTACATTTGCCTCCAATTTCCCAATCCTGGGGCTTTTGAGAAGCCCATTGTATAATTTGTTCATCTTGTTTGATCGTCCAAAATACATTTTGGATGGCGCTAGGCGGGACATCTTCATCCAAGATCTAGAAAAGTAACAACTTAATAAAATACAAGATTTAACTAAGGGGGAAAAGGATGTTTAGGTAGTCGCAGAAATAAGCTCAAAAATTCCAACATTTGTATTAATTTATTCAAGTAAGTTTGACACGCTGTTAAAAACCCAACTATTACCCATTTTAATACTCCACTAACTCCATAACTCCGTCACCTATATGTTCCTTAAATTATTTTACCTGACTAAGACTGACAACATTATCCGATAAATCTGTTCTCTTAATTAATCCTTCGCTCATTTGGGCCGCTAAACTGAAGGTATACAACCAGTGATACGACCTGTTAATTTCCGATTTCCTCTGCTCGTTGTATGGTTTTATTTCGTAGCATACCTAAATATATGCAGACAATTTAAGGGACTGTCCATAAGTTATTATAATAATATAAAATATCAGTAAAGCAATATCAAAATTAGAAAAAAAAATGCTTTTGAACTTTTATTGTATTATATTACTTACAACTTTGTCTAAATCCAATATGATTGCCAAAGAAGCTAGGCTCTTCAAATAAATGGAATGCATGAGTTGGGATCCAGTTGAGACACTTAATTTCTCCGAATTGTACTGCTCTAGCAACATATCTGGCAACATGGTTGCCAGCAACTTGAAAAAGGGTGCGCTCTTCATACCTCGGACTTCTTTTTTCAGCATTGCACATCTATAATCAAAAACTTCTAAATAAACAATAGGTGCTCAATACATAAAGATACCCAAAGACAGAAACATAGATAGCAGGAACAAAAAATTTATCATTCTTTACTGGAATCAAAAATTCAAGAACAGGTATAGGCGGAAGTTAAAGTATTAAGGGGTATCAGTTAGGGTGTGTACTTTCCCCACTCCTCAATATCTAATAATAATCCCTTAAATGCTTAAACTGGGAGCAAGTAATTAGTAGGCCTTGGAAGCCAATGACGCTTTTTATTTGTTTAAGTTTCTATGTCGAGCAGTGACAGGTGACGTTTTCACAGGTCACTCGCTAAGTTCACGAGGCTCCGCCAACTCAGTAACCCTTTGAGATGGAGCCGCGGTCCCTTGCGAAAATAGACAGCTGTCAAAGCCACTACTTTTATTTTATAAATCGATTTCTTTTTTTTGATTCTATTGTCGAAGTTTCGGCGTATTTGTACCCATTCTGGAGATACTAAATCAACTTAACAAAATATTCGATCTTCAATGTACTTGTATTATAAGATTTGTCAGGATAAAGACTAACATAAAAGAAGATAATTCTTTAAAATAATTTATTCGATTAATATATGTAAAGTAAATAAAGGTTTAAGCACATTTTAGAGTTTATAGGTGGTATTTCTTTTTCGCTCTGAGCGGATTTAACCTCCTCTGGAATTTAAAAACTCCCTTACTGAGTAGTATGTTTTATTTATGAGCAGTTTTTTAGTTCCACTCGAAATTTATTTAAGCTTTGCAAGCTTCTGATATGAAAGCAGTATGGACTCTTGGCATATAATGACATATTATAATAGGAAACTCTAATATTTGAACTAGACCTTGTATTATGAGTATGAAGTGTGTTTACAGATGGAAATTTTTTCTTGCTGGTTTTTAACAATAATCTTTTTTGCAATAAAAGAACGCTTTCAAAGTTTTTACATTGACCCCAGAACACAACTTGGTATCTTATATGACTGTATCCTAAGGAGTAGTATACGTTGATACGCTGTTTTGTTGTGAGTAAGTTCTTTAGGTTGAAAACTGCAAAAAGAAGCAGAGTTTTTCCCAAGTTTTCTGTTCATCAATTTGAGGTTCTTAAAAAGAAAAGTTTTTTTAATTTGGTTGAGTTATTGTTGTTAAATTTTAGTTTTATATCACTAATGGTTTTCTTTTACGAAACACAGTTTAGTGCGTTTTAGAGGGATTGAGCAAGAGTTTTTTTTTTCAGACCATTTACTAAAGACTTGAAGAATAAAGTTTGGCATTCTTTCTAGATCTTCTAAGTTATCTGCAGTTACTACTATTGTGTAGTCGTCTGCATATAAAACTATCTTTATGTTCTTACACTGCTCCATGATAAAAATTAAAGGCGATAGGACTCTACCTTGAGGAACCCCAAAATTATCCTTGGACATACTTTTCTAAAGTTTCACAAATAGGGTGCATTTTACCCAATCATTTATGTTTTTCCCTTATTCCCATCTCATTACGTTTTTTTAAAAGAAAAGGAACAAAGATGCAATCGAAGGCTCGAGTGAGATCTAGAATGATGACTAATGTGAGTTTGTTTGAATCAAGAGATTCGTAAACAAACTGTATTAAATCAAAGGCCGCAGTGGAAGTGGAGAAATTAGAGCGTAATCCATGCTGATGAGAAGACAGGAGTATGTAACGGCGGATGAAAGAACGGAGTCTGTTAATTACAGTTTTTTCAAATGACTTGGATAAAGATGTGAGCGCTGTGATCGATCTGTAGTTTGAAATTATTTCTGGATCACCTTTTTTCATAGAGGCACTACATAACCTATTTTAACCCTACTAATTACTCGCATTTCCAGTTTATGCATTAGAACACACACATTTTGCTCAAAAACGGTGCGGTCTAGTAGGATAACAGTACATTTTTTACGTGAAAAACCTCATGTTGTTGTATTCTGCAGTCAAACATACAAAAAATCAACATACAAAAAATTTGGGGCAAATTTTCTCCCTGTGTAACCCATCCAAAATGTCATCGTTAAAGCCTAAAAATTTAGTAAACATACCAAATTTCATTTAATTTTTTTTAATATTTAATATATTTACAAAAAACCGTTATATCTTCACCTTTAATCTGTATCCTAAAAATAAATTAAGACGTTTTGGACCCTAGTTTATATAAAATTTATCTTTATTTTGGGCAGTAGAATACGTGGTGAAAATATTGACTGAATAATAAATTATTTTTACTCCGAACATTTTAGTTATAACGAGAGGCCTCAAATAAAAGCCAGTACGGAATATAATTGTTTGGAGCCGCAGCAAACAAGATCCGAATTCCTATGATTATATCCAGCCTCTGAAAGGAAAGAAACTACTAGAAAATATAAAAAGTACTGAGGTCAAAAGTCAATGTCTATGTATATAAAGGCGGGAAGCATGAACAACAACTTTCTATTCTATTTCTAATAAAGCAAGATCTACCTAAACTTACCGAACAGTTGCCAATGGCAAATTCTTTTTCAAATCCTCATATCCGTAAGTCATAAAACTGATGCCTTTTGAACGTGTGTGCGCTATAGCTAAAATAGGATTTTTGTTGAGCCATTTCAGTCCGTGAGGATCAACCCCGCCTCTGCCGGTCGTAGTGTATACTAGAGCGCCGTTGTAAAGCGACCAGATGTTTACTACGCCACTGGGTCCTACAAACAAATAAATTACTATGAAAATCAATTTTAAAAAATGCCTGATTATCGAGGGGCTTACCACTGTTGACAATTATGTCACATATTCCTTGAGAATCAGTGACAATCGTTTTGCAAAATAAAGAGAATGTTTGGCAATCTTGGAAAACCTTTGATAAATGACAATTTAGCAATAATTATTGAAATCCTCGACAATCTTTTGAAATTTTATGCTTATATTTTTTTTAACAATCTGCCTTATTTTTTAATCCAATTTGATTTTGTTTTTTTTATATCTATTTTGAATTTTTATGATTAAAATGATTAAAAAAATCACTGTGTTATTGAGAAACCTGGAGTTTCGATGATTATTTCGATAAAAAGTGCCAAGAATTTGTTTTTAACTAAACGTTCATTTTTTAATGTTAGATCAATAAGCAAAATTATGTCAGTTACACGGAAACTCAATTATAAAATCCTTGGGAAACTGAATCCAATTTATAGAAACCCTATAAGCAATCACATAGCTTCAATAATTCAAAACACAGCAATCACATGGCAATACCCAACCATAGAATCGTCCCACCCCGTTGCATCTTATTTTAAAATAAAAAAATGGGCTGTAATATACCCTTTTAGAAATATCACAATACCTTAACCGACAAATCATACTATTAAATATCGATAAATGCAAATTTTGTATTTGATTGTTGTTGCAACTAAACAATGATCCTGGGCATATTAATCTCCGTCATGCACGTTACAGTTACACATTTGACAGTTAAACCTGTTGGATCTTAATGTTAAGAATGTGTGTTCAAACAAAGTGTGGGTCATAGATTTCTCAAGTATAGGGGTCCAAATTGAAATTGTTGTCAAAACTTTACCTATTTTTGATTCTATGCCCAGTGTCATGTGTTGACGTGACATACGTCAAAAACACTAAAAAATGCGATATTTTCGCCCCTTCCATCTTTGACCAGCAAAGAGACAAGCTCCAACGCCATCGAACTCGTCTCATGTGCCGAGATTTGTTGGATAGTGGGTGAGTTTTTGTAGGGCATAGAATTATGAGGGTTCGGGATTTTTTGTGAATTTTAGCAATAAATAAATGTGTTTAGTGAACAGTTGCGTTCAATAAATTGTCCTTCTAGCCAAATCCTGAATGGGCAGTGTGGATATACGATTTTGTAGCAATTTCTCTAATCTTTTTCACTTTCAGCCTCGTGGTTTTCATTTTTTGAATGTGCCATTTTTTTGCGATCGTCGCGACCGTTTTTTTCACGTGACCAAAAATTGGCCTTCAAAAATTGAATTCAAAACAAAGACAAGTTGGCAACTGGTGAACAACACCAGTGACCGACTAAAGTGAAAGCGAGTTCCGGTTCTTGTGTGGTTGGGCTTTCCGTGTAGATATAGTAAACAAAAGTGTGGTGTGGCTTTCGGTATAGATATGCAGTGTGGCTGTCAAGCAGCTGATTTTAGCAGATCTAACCTCAGTTTAATTTTGAAAAATTTTGTTTGTTTTTATTTCGAAAACAACGTGTTTTGTGTTTATTTTCCGAGATTTTAGTAGGAATTTCGTGCGTTGATGACCAAGAAAACTAAAAAAATGACGTCGGAAATAAAATCATTAAAAAAGAAAAGATTAACAATCTTCAATCGAACCCGAGTGCTCTATATTCAATTCAATTCATTTATTAGTCAACGATTTACAGTGTAAATATGGACATTGTCAAAATATTAAAACTAATTACAAAAAAAAACTTCACCAAAATTGAACATTGAACACGGCAAAAAAAAATTGTCTTAGATCAAAGCAAACTGCTTTGAAGGAAAATAATTTGTGCATTCCTATTCGCCAAGAGAATATTTCCTTAATATAGCACAAAAAATGGCCTGCGTTTTATTTTAATGTGAAACAGAAATTGTTTTATTATAAATTGGAACTGAATTATTACTTATATGAAGACAATTTGCTTTGTTACAAAATGGAGTATACTAAATCAAAACAATTAAAGAAGAAAAATAAGGTCTCATTTCAACATAAAACGCTGTGTTGAAGCAAAAAAAATATTTTAACTCAAAACAAACTGCTCTAAAGTAAATCAATTTATTGAAGAAAAGAACGTGTTTTCGTTGTAGACAAAATTTTTTACAGTAAAGAAAATGCCTAATAAACATAACCACGTGGTTTTAATTCATTACATTTTTATGGAAATTAGTTTTTTTAAAAAAGCTTTATTTAAAACAAGATACAATAAGACAAAAAATTAATTATGCCAACATACCTAGTAGTGCGCTAAAATATTTGATTGGTTCTAAAAAAAAAATATAAATATAGATTGTAAACACAATTCAACCCAATTTATTGAAATATTCTAAAATCCTAAAGACGTACATTAACTAATATCATTAAAATAATCACCAACCGAATAGTAACACTTTTCTGTTAAAAACCTTCTCAAATATTTTTAAATTTATACAGGCCCCGAACATCTTTAAGATTGGAGTTTGTTAAAAGCGTTTGCACAGAAACTATGCGGACTCTTTCTATAAAGCTCCAGATTAAAATTTGGAATGCTAATGTTATTCCTTGAACGAGTATTATAGTGGTGATGGTTGGACGTTGGAAATTTGTGAGAATACTGTCTACAAAAAACAATAGATTCATACAAACGCACGCTGAGAACAGTTAATATATAATGATTCCTGAAAAGTGGCCTGCATGACTCTAAGGGATTGCAGCCATACACACATCTAACCATGCGTTTTTGCATAACAAAAACTCTGTTCAAATTCTCAATTGAGCACTGACCCCAGAATATAATCATATATTTTATGTGCGAGAATGCCGTAGCGTAATAAACATTTAAAAGTTGTTTTGGGCTTAGTAAGTTTTTTAAATTAAAGATGGCATACGAAGCTGATTTAAGTTTCGAGGTCACAAAGTCAACATGATTTAACCAGATCAATTTCTCATCAAGACGCAGTCCGAGAAAGATACATGACTCAAGTCTTTCTATTTCAATATTATTTAAATAAAGTTTAATATTTGGGATATTTTTCCTTTTATGAAAAGCAATAAAATGGGTTTTTGATGAATTCAGAAGAACTTTGTTTTTGATACACCAGCAAGATAATGATTTGAGAACCTCGTTGCAAGCATCCTCCAACTCTTGCATGGTGTCTGCTGAAACGGTAATGGTGGAATCATCTGCTAACTGGAAGAGTTCGATGCTAGCATTATCCCTTTCAGAGAGGAAAAGCAGAGGAGAAATTACACTTCCCTGTGGAACCCCATATTTTACATTTAACTGAGAGGATATAGTGTTTCCCACTCTAACACAAATACTTCTCTCTGATAAAAAATATCTAGTCCAACTACTTAAACTTCCTCGAATTCCGATTGTCTGCATTTTTTGAAGTAAAAAGTTACTATATACACAATCAAATGCTCTCGTTAAGTCAAAGAAGAGGGCGACTGTATATCGATTATCATCTAATGAGCTATAAATTGACTGAAGAAAATCAAAGGCGGCAGTGGTTGTTGAGCGGCCACTTCGAAAGCCATGCTGATTTGGGGAAAGCAACGAATACTTTTGTATGAAGGAATTAAGCTTATTAACAACAACTCTCTCAAATAATTTAGATATAGATGAAAGTCCCGTTATTGATCTGTAGTTACTAACACTTTCTGGATCTCCCTTTTTGTACAGCGGGATAACATAACCTAATTTTAGTTTTCTGGGAAAGCAACCTGAACTAATAGACATTTTAAGAATGTGACATAATGGAGTTTTAATATAATCCCAGATATTTTCAAGAACGAGCACGGGAACATCATAATTACTACAGCTTGCTTTTTTGTTCTTTAATTGCTTTAATGCCTCAAGCATTTCGTGTTCAGTTATCGTATCTATAAAGATGCTGTGTGAATTATTTTTTATTGGCAGAGTGCATTCATCGAGATTAGTTTTTGCAAAGTTTTTGTTTAGCATTGTTTCAGTACTTGTGACAAAGTAGTTGCAAAAGTAGTTGGCAATGTCATTTGCATCCTCTATAACCAACTCAGTTGCAAACTTTGTCAAATTCAAAATTGTAATATTTGCAGTTACTTTATTATTAGCAAATATAAATATACTATACGACAGTAAGCCGTTAGAAGATGAAAACCAGGAATCGTTGTAATAATGTAAATAATTTAATAATGTAAATAATTTAATCTTCTTTCATGTGATGTTCTGTGATAATAAAAAACATTGGTTTTTCAGTTTTAGCTATAATTTCTAGTAATTTTATTTGAAATTGCTTGAACATTTAAGTGTATTGCCTTCCAATATCCCGATGATCTCTGGTGACCAACAGTAGGAACTTGAAAATTTTTCGTTAGGGCTGAGTTGACCCTTGCAGGAGATTCACTAAAAAACATCATCATTTTCATTATTAACCTGCGTTGAAAAAGTATCCTCATTTATTTGAACTTCCTGATCACCACGCCGGAGTCCGTTTTGTTTTTTTGAGTAGAAGTATAATCCGGGCCTAAATTTATTAGATTTGGTATGCTAGTTTGAGAATTGATAAGAATATCCTCCAATACAACAACACGAGTTTGTTCATTGACAGTGCTGCTACCCCGGGAGGCAGTACTACCTTGTCCTAAATCACCACTATAATTAAGATTAAAATTTATATGTACTAGATTCGATTTTGTATATCTAAAATTTAAGATTGCAGTTTTAATGCATTCAGACAGCCTGCATAAACCTATTCTATTCAAAAAGTATGATTTTCTTCCAAAATACTTGTCCGCCATACCTAGAAAAAGGCTGGAATTTAAAGAAAGTAGCTTTATATTAAGATTTAATTTGGAAAGCGCATCTGTAACTCTAACTATCAGTTTATTATGTAACAGAGGTTGATTACTTTTTGAATGTGTTATACAGACAAGTAAGTTAGTATGAAAGCAACTATTCGCTAAACTACAAATATTTTTACACGTCATATTTTTACACTTAGGACCAATTAAAAGTATCACATAGTCACAACTGGTAAAGCTAGATATATAATATGTATAACTTAGCAAATGAAGCCCTTATCGACTCAACGAAAAAGGGTCAGTTACAAACGCGTGTAGAAACCTTAGCGGAGTGGGTAAGTCGGTTCGAAGACCTGCATTTAGATATTGTAGGGTTAGTAGAAGATAGTGAGGGTGATACGGAGCAAGAGGTTATAAATGAGTTTGACTCAATGCAATTTTCAATCAAACAAATTTTTAAGGACTTGTTGCCGGTTGAGGTTAGTGTGAGTGATAGGAATAAAAATGATTCAAACTTGTCTGTGAGTGGTAGAATGAAAACATTTGCAAAACCGAGGTTAGATATACCGACCTACTGTGGTAATAGGAAAAAATGGTCGACCTTTTATGATATGTTTAGGACATTGGTAGATGAGGATCCCGAGAACTCAGATATTGCCAAATTTCAATTTTTAGTTTCGGTTTTAGAGGGTGAAGCAGCAGATGTGATTAAGAATATCCCTATTCAGAGCAGAAATTATAAAACAGCTTATAGGGCTTTAGTGGATAGGTACCAAAATGATAGATTAATTTTGACAGATTATTGGTTGGCAATTGTGAATGCTTCTCCAGCTAAAAACAATAGTTCAGTGGAGCTACGTAAATTGATCTCTACTTTTAAACAAAACTTGGAGGCTTTAGATAATTATCAAGAATTGGATTTGTGGGACTTTACAAAGTTAAATTTATCTCTGCAAAAAATAGATCCTTTTTTGAAAACGGGATTTAAAATAAAGTACAGTAAAGATAAAATGCCTTTGTATCAAAATCTTATTAGGTTTTTGGAAACAAATTGTCATGCTTTGGAGAATAGTGCACTTTTATCCAAATCTGCTACTTCAAGTCCTGTGAATGTGTCGAATGTGTCAAGTCAGAGAAAATATGAAGTGTCAAAAAAGGTCAGTCACTTAAGTCCTAAACATAATTTTTTAACTAAAGCTAGGGAGTCAGGTGGTAATAGTGAGTGTTTATATTGTAAATCTCTTGGTAACCAAAGCCAACATTTGATAATTAGATGTGATAAATTTCGTGAGTTAGATGCATTTCAGCGACATGACTTTGCCAAAAGTGAGCAACTGTGCTTCAATTGCCTTGCTAAACATAGGGTTCATGACTGCCCTATTAAGTCAAACTGTAGAATTTATTCCCGAGGACATTCCACATTGTTACACTTTCCTAATTCGAAAGGTGCCTCAACAGTGAGGAGGGAGTCCCGTCAGAGGTCAGAGAATGTCTCAAGTAACAATTTGTCGCCAAACAGTGAAAATCTAGAAATATGTGAAAACTCTGTTGCAGTGAATGTGTGTAGAAATTCAGTTCCCAATTTTAAGACTGTTCCTTTTGCCACTGCGCAAGTGTGTGTGCGTGATTGCCAAGGTAATGTTGTAACTTGTCGAGCATTATTGGATTTAGCAAGCCAAGTCTCATTTACAACAGCTTCCTTTGCCAAGCAGCTAGGTTTGCCACATGTGGGCGATTCAACGCCCATTGTGGGTATCAATAACATGACATCTTTTGTTTCGCTAGGAAACATGGTGCTTTGTGTGAGCCTAAGTACTAATCTGTCATGGTCTATTGAAGTGAAAGCGGTAGTAGTCCCCCTCATCTATGGTGTGACTTCTAGTGAGATAAGTAATAAATGGAAATACTTATCTGGTGTGACATTAGCTGATCCCCAGTATGGTACTCCCTGAGATGTGAAGTTATTATTAGGAGTCTTCTCCCAAGTTTTACTTCCTGGGTTTAAACAAGGGCAAAATGGCGGACCCTGTGCTATGAATACCATCTTTGGGTATGTGCTCATGGGTAGTGTGTGTGACAAACCTTCGACAAGTCAACTTAGTTTGTGTACCTTTTTAAACTCAACAAGTTTTGAGGGATCACTACAACAATTTTGGCAACTTGAGATGATCAAAGATGTGAGGACGTTTTTAGTTCTACTCATAGACGTAATGAAAATGGTAGATATATTGTGAGATTGCCATTTCGTGAACAGGCTACCTTAGGTGAGTCGAAGTCCCAAGCCTTGAAAAGATTTCACTTGCTAGAGGCTCGCTTGCTTAAAAATCCTTCTTTTCGCGAAGCCTATTGTGATTTTATGGCGGACTATCTTGATCAGAACCATATGAGGGTGGTGAATAGTAGTGGACTCTAGTGATTCTTATGGAAAATATCATATTCCTCATCATGGCATCTGGAAAGATAGTGGAGAGTCAAAAAAGTTTAGAGCTGTCTTTGATGGATCAGCACAAACTAGTAATAAACTGAGCTGAAATAATGTGTTGTTGGTTGGAAGTAAACTACAAACAAATATTTCTTTTTTCTTATTTCTATTTTGTTGAACTTTCGTGTGAAGAAAGTGGTTTTCACTACAGATATAAGACAAATGTATGATATTGATCAACCCATTTGTGAGTATGTTTTAAATACTGTGACTAATGGCTTAAGTTGTAGTCCGTACCTGGCCATCCATACTTTATTGCAATTGGCAGAGGATCATGCTCAAGAGTACCCTTTAGCAGCTGACATATTGAGGCAATCGACCTACATCGACGATGCCGTGGGATCAGCAAATTCTGTCTCAGAGGCTTTGGAGGTCAAGAGACAATTAGTGACATTGTTGAGACTTGAGGGGTTCGAACTTAGGAAGTGGGCCAGTAATTATTCAGAATTACTGGAACATATGCCAGAAAGTCACCTCCAACCCATCAGCTTTGATGAAGGTGATTCGGTGTTGAAAATTTTGGGTCTGCAGTGGAACCCTGTGAATAATGGGTTCTCATATTCAGTAGGGCCAGACAACAAGCCATGTATCAAAAGAAATATTTTGTCTCAAATAGCCAGAATATATGATCCTTTGGGTTTTCTCTCACCAGTAGTTTTTGTGGCTAAATCTTTAATCCAGAAGTTGTGGCTTTAAGGGTTAGATTTTGATGATTGCACATCCCTGGCAATTGTGGATCAGTGGTCTACATATTTGTCTCAGTTACCCATTCTTTCAACTAAAACCATTCCAAGGTGTGTGAGTGTAGATAATGGATCGTGGATCACGTGGATGGTAAGTCAAACCCAACAGATTGTTTATCTCGAGGTTTGCTTCCCTGTGATTTTGTTACTTACCCATTGTGGTTTCAAGGCCCCTCTTGGCTGTCTTTGCCTTCGGCTTCATGGCATACCTCTGAGGGACTTAATATTAGTTGTGATGAGATTCAAGCTGAAGAAAAATCTAAAGTGTTTGTGACTGATTTATCTCCTCATTTTTTAACGGTTTTGTTGGAAAGGTTTTCGGTGTTGCGAAAAATACAAAATATTGTGGCTTACATGTTGAGACCTTTGAGGATCATTCGTCTCAAAGAAAATTTTGAGATCTGTGCATTGTGTTTTGAAGAGTAACATAGAGCTCTGGTGACTATTGTGAAGCATGTCCAACAGATCTCTTTTAGTGAAGATATTCAGAAAATTTGTAATACAGAGTCTTGCTCAAAGTCCCTCAGAAAATAAGCTCCTTTTGTCGACCAATGTGGTGTCGTGAGGGTTGGTGGGCGTCTTCGCCATAGTTAAGATTTGTCTTACAAATCTAAACACCCGATGTTGATTCATTGAGCAAGTGCATCGAGAAAACGGTCATCCCGGTCCTCGTATGATGCACTATCTGGTTATGCAAAGATTCTGGATTGTATAGGCTAACCGTGCAATTCATAGTGTGTTGTCGAAATGCTTTAGGTGTGTTCGCACTCGACCTGTGCCCTTTTCCCCTTACATGGGAGACTTACCTAAGGCCAGAATAACACAGGTGAAGCCCTTCTCACATGTGGCTGTTGATTATATGGGACCTTTTTCCATAACGATGAGTAAGGCTAGATGTATTCGTAGCAAAAAATCTTATGGTTGTATTTTTGTATGTTTGCCCACGAAGGCAATTCATTTGGAATTGGTGTCGGACTTAACGTCAGAAGCGTTCTGCTCTGAGGCGATTTGTAGCACGTAAAGGGCGCTGTTCCTCGCTTAACAGTGATCAGGGTTCGAATTTCTTGAGAGCAAGAAACATATTGGATAGTTATTGCAAACAGGCGGCGGACTCTTTGTTCATTAAGTGGACTTTTA
The DNA here is from genome assembly GCA_963576565.1 of Aspidapion aeneum. Classification (NCBI taxonomy): domain Eukaryota; kingdom Metazoa; phylum Arthropoda; class Insecta; order Coleoptera; family Brentidae; genus Aspidapion; species Aspidapion aeneum. The sequence goes on from OY755045.1 coordinate 48,694,456, forward strand.
ACCTCCTGGGGCGCCCCACTTTGGTGGCCTCCACGAGGCAGGTGTCAGGTCGACAAAATCGCATTTAATGCGTATTATTGATGAACAAATTCTTACGTTTGAGGAATTATACACATTATTGGTTGTAACGAAGTTACTTTTTTTTTACATGTAAAATAGGTAATTTTTTTTAAAATTTTTATCCAATTTTCTAAATTAGAGTAGTTTAAAACTAATGACAAGGCAAAACAATTAGATAACCTCCTCTTCATTAATTATTACTATTACTATTTCGACTTATTTACCCCAAGTTCCCCTATATTTCTCTTTAGGAAATAGTGATTATAAAAGCTTTATTCCTGGTTTAAATAGGAATTACTCCCGGTTATCTTTTTCCTAGTATTTAGTTGTACAGTTCTACGGTTTTATTTTTCCTTTTTGTCCGGTGGAAAATCGGGAAAAGTCATATTATACAAATTAGGAAATTCTCGATTTTCACACGTTTAATCGAATAAATCATTAAAAAACGCTCGGTTAACCTGTTGCTGTTTGGTAGGTCTTTAAGCTTAGTTTTTACGATTGGCAGGTGGAAAATCGGGAAAAGTAATTTTATACAAGTTAGGATATTCTCGATTTTCACACGTTTAATCGAATAAATCATTAAAAAACGCTCGGTTATCCTGTTGCTGTTTGTTAGCTCTTTAAGCCTACCGTTTTAGTTTTTACGATTGGCAAGTGGAAAAGCGGGAAAAGTCATTTTATACAAATTAGGAAATTCTCGATTTTCACACGTTTAATCGAATAAATCGTTAAAAAACGCTCAGTTAACCTGTTGCTGTTTGTTAGCTCTTCAAACCTACCGTTTTAATTTTTATGATTGTGCGGTGGAAAATCGGGAAAAGTCATATTATACAAAATAGGAAATTCTCGATTTTCACACGTTTAAGCGAATAAATCGTTAAAAAACGCTCGGTTAGCCTGTTGCTGTTTGTTAGCTCTATAAGCCTACCGTTTTAGTTTTTACGATTTTCCAGTGGAAACCGGGGAAAACCAGTATTTCTCGGAAAAACCTTATGTCTCGGAAAACTACTATATTTTACAACATTTTCCAGAAAAACGCTCGGTTACACTCTTCCCAAGGTCTGTCCCTTCAATCGTATGGATTGAAATTTTCCATTTTCCTAAAGGAAATAACAATAAGGTAAGCACCGTTCCATTTTTTTTTTCTGCTCTTTATTTTTTATGTTTTTTACCGTATATTTTGTGCCCTCTTATTCATGTTATTTTCACTGTCTTTTATTTTATTTTATTTTAAATTAACCTGTACATTCACGTAAATATCTCAGAAACTGATGATTTACTAGAAGTTTAATTTATATTGCATTTTAATTCTAAATAAGTGACTACGTGGGCCTTTGCCATCGAAGGGCACGTACTACTTTTATTTGCTACCTGGACCTTTGCCATCAGAGGGCAGGTAGTAGTAAAACTAAAAGAAACCTAACCTAGCCTTTCTTGACTTTGGAATCGAAATCAGCAGTTATCTGTTTATAGTTGCCTTTTAAGTTTCAACCGTCAACCCCGTTTAAATAATAATTAAATAAACAAACTGCTTCTTGGGCTCTGTTTTCAAAGGGCAAATAGTACTGCACATTTCGGTAATAATCTCAGAAACCACTGATTTACTAGATTGTTAATTTACATTACATTTAAATGCTAAATGAATGGTTACGTGGGCCTTTGCCATCGAAGGGCACGTAATACTTTTATTTGCTACCTGGACCTTTGCCATCGAAGGCCAGATAGTAATATGTCAAAGCCAAGCCAACCCTCCTTGATTTGGGAATAAATCAGCGATTGTCTGTTCATAATTATTATTTTTTTTTTCAAAAGTCGACTACGTTTTAGTTTTGCTTGGGATATTAATCATGTGCTATACTTGTTGAATTATAAACAACAAGTGAAATTAAAGAAAGAAAAATAAGAAAAAAGTTTTCTGCTTCGGCCGGGGATCGAACCCGGGATCTCTTGCTATCTAGGCAAACATTCTACCACTGAACCACCGAAGCCACACATAAATTTTTCGGAAAACTTTTACCTATGCGGGCCGCGGTGTCTCAATACAAGAACGAGAGACACTCAGGTATTAATTCGACCAAGTCATCCAACTGATCTCTAAATTCTTCTTTCCCACTGTCAAAGGTATGATGAAGAATTTAGAGGGCTTTTACCTTTAAGGCAGCCGCTAGCCAACAGCAGTCCCTTGGCATCAATTGTCAAACTTGTCACAGGATTAAACGAGTGTCCTTGCGCAGAGAACATAAGTGTTGGTACTATGTTCGTCGAGTTGTTTTCACCAGGAACCTAAGACGAAATTAATGTTTGTTTGTAGAAATACGAGATTCGTTAAGCTATGGAAATTTTGTAGAATTAAGTAGTTATGATTTAAACAAATCTTATATTTTGGGTCGTATCAAGGATAAGCAATACCACTTGTCAAACTTCGTGGAGATGCAGCGGACTAAGAGTAAAAATAAATATATGGTTATGGAGACAAATTGCTAAAATTTTGTTGATGTCTCATACTAATTTGATATGAAAATAGAATCACACAAAATCTAACTAACCTTCCAAACGACAACAGTGCCATAACTGGTTCCAACGGCCAAAACTAACATCTGATTTGCTTCACAAAAGACGGGCGACCAGGTTAAAGAAATTGGCGCGTGAGTCAACATCAGAGTGTGTAAAAGGACTAACTTTTTCTCCTGTTGTTGCCATATCTTGCAAGACGCTTCAGTGGATATGGTAGCCAGTAAAATACCTAAATAAAATAAATAGAGCCAGATCTGATACCTTCCTAGCTAGCCTATTAGCACACTTCAAGTGAAGGTATGATATATCAGCCTTGAAAACAATTTTCTGTAAATAGCGCAGAAACTAAAGTTGTTACGAAGTTTTTGGTTATGACACAAATTATTGAGCAAAATGTAGTCTATAATATTCCGCATATTGATACAATGCTCCGTTAAAAAGTTAGCATAAAAATTTAATTGTCAAAAAACTGTTATAGCATTAATGGATTTTGCCCAAATTCTAATCAGCTCGTAAGAGTGTCGAGCACTATTTTGCATGAAAATTTTATGAAAATCGCTTTGGCGGTTTAGGAGTTATCGTGTTACGGACAGAAATAATACACACACACACAGACAGACATCACGACGATATTATATAAAATACACCACACACACATTTTCAGCGTAAAAAATTTTTTCGTCGAAAATAATACTTTCTCTAGCCATTGCTATGCGGGCTGGGAAGGTAAAAATAAAATATTTTGTTAAATATAGGTCGTTTTTGAACTTTTGTAGTAACTCTATATAAATAGTTGTGTTAAACTAGAACTATCAAAATGAACGAACCACGAAGATTCACTTTAGTGACGTCACAGACCATTGCAAATGGAGCAGGACTACATCAGTAGAAACTGTGCTATAAGGTACTGGGTAGAAACACAACTTTGTTGTTTTTGCTTTGTGCCATCGGTGTTTTATTCTTTTTTTTACAATTTCGGGGACTCAGAACGACTAAAAGACACTAAATTTTACTAATTATTTTCCTAAATATTTTAATTTCTTTAAGTTTAATAAATAAAATATCGCGAAATCACCTCAGTCCTGCAATAACAAACCAAATGCAAAAATAGAACAGCTTATTTTTCGAGAATCGGGGCCTGTATTTTAGTCTTTACCTCTAGGATCCCACTCTAAAGATGATATAGTGTTCTCGTGGGCTATGGTAGTAATAACGTCACGCGTCTGATCCAGCCAGCCTAATTTCACGGTTCCATCCAAGTAACCTATGGCGAAAGCCTGGTCTTCATTGTACCAGTCGATGTGAAGCACTGGGTGGGCGAGAGACAGACTTGTTAATATTTCCACCTTAAAAGAAAGAATCATTGATATGAAGAAATCTATTTAAAGTTACTTAAAACAATCTTACGGCCTAGGGACTAAAAAAAGCCACGATACATATTTTAACGTAAAGTACAATACGCATTACGCGCGGTTTATCGATAACCAGCTACCGTACAAAAAACACAACCACAGATCAAAAAAAAGTAGTGCAAATTCAACCGATTTTTTTTTATTCTAAGGCTGTGTTTTGGTCATTTGAACCACTTTTTTTTGTGTTTTTGAGCGATGATTTCCTTTTGGTGTTTTTTAGTGAAGAAAAATTAAAATAAAATAGCAACAATCCGAGCCAAAAGAGTTAAATTTTCAGCAAACAATGGTAAGAAAATGCAAGATCAATTACAATTGCTACTATGCTCGGTATCTCATTTACGTATTATACGTAACGTTAACGCAATTTAGTGTACTTTACAGAACATGTCTACTCCTTTTGTAAAATATTGATTTATTGTGTCAAACAATTTATAAAATATATTTTATTAAAAATCGTTGTAAAAAATAGTATAATAAATGTTGGGTTATTTTTGAGGCACATAAAGAATATAGGGTCTTACGGCCTTAATTAATGTATTAAATTAAAGTGCGTTATAAGGGGTTAAAAAAAGCAAATTTCAAATACGTTTAGTCACCTCAGGAAACAATAGCTGTTTTGCACGAGGACAGTAAACAGTGATGTTAGTACTATTTTTAAAAATCTGTTCTATGAAATATTTTGGCAAAAAATTTTAAACAATTTAAATATTTAGTACCTTAGAAATACAAACTGTTTAACCCTGTGGTTTCACCAAAAGTAATTTCAATATTATTTCATAACACTTTAGAGTAATTCCACGCCAAATCATCATATCTAAATTTTGATAATATGTATTAGTGTCCATAGGAATACCAAATTAACAAATTTTAATTTTTAATGTCGCCTCCCGTATTTTACAAGCCACTTTAAAAGTAAAGAAAACAAGAAAATCAGTTGTGGCCTTAATTTTTTTTATGTCTATTGTATTAAATCTAATGTAAAAACAAATTTGTGTCTTGACTATCATACAAGGCATAAGAAAAATTTCTAGGTCTATTGGTTTCAGCAAATTAAATTTTTAAAAATTGGAAAAACCGCAAAAACCTCAGAATTGGCAACTTTTGAATAAAAAAATTGTCATGTCTATCTGTGTATTAAAACTTCGATTGTGCCTTGTTTTACTTGACAATGTATCGTCTAAATAAAAGTAAAATAAAAAATCTGGGTCTGTCATTTTAACATCAACTTTCAAGCTATTTGGTTAAAGCATGTAAAAAATCACATTTTTTTATTCAGTCGCAAAAGGAAAAAAAATATGTATAAAAATCATCGATCATCGATCCCCTTATTTATAGCCACATACTATTTTACATGACATTCTAGTTTGTGGGTTCAAGTCCCATCTTCGTACAGTGTACAACCGAACCGAACCGAACCGAACCGTTTTAAGAATAAATTTTTGGTGAGACACGGACATTAATTAGTTTGTTTTTTTGGTAAATGAAATTGTTCAGGTCAGTGGCGTACGCAGGAGCCATTAAATAACTTCTCCTAAAGATTGAATTTTTCTGAAAGAAGAAGTAAATGGTTTTCCAGGACTTTGCTATTACTCAAGCCCCCTCTCCCAACCCCTTGGAAAATTTCTGCATACGCCACTGGGCATTAAAAAAACTAACTACTAAACTAACGCATGGTAAAAGTCCATGTGATGCGTTTGAAGGTACTGTGAAACGATTTGTTTTACATTAAAATCTCAAACGAACAACAACTGGACACCATTCTTTCACTCCTCTGGATGATTTAACTATAGATGCTAAATTTACATCAAGCTCAGAAAAAAATTTGTTCGGTTTCTGAAATTATAGAACTCAACTTCTTTTCCGATTTTTTAAATATGACAGTAGGTAACTACTAAAAAAGTAAATAAACTTTTAAAAAATTTGTGTAGTGACCTTATGAAGAGAGTTTAGACCATAATTTAGAGAACACTGCTCATATGAATAAACTTTACCTTCTGATAAACCTTAGTTTGCAGGGGCGGATCTGGAAACCTTATTTGGGGGGAAATATCATAATAAATATTTTACAAAACTATTTTGTGTAGTGACCAGGAGGTGTATTATGTGTGTCAAAACTAAGTAAAGTTTCAGATTTGCGGGGCGCATCCCCCCCCCCCCGTAGATCCACGCCTGTAATTTGTGATGCAATTTAACATCACTAAAAATATTATTAAAGAAAATATATCACACTATGAGGAGATGGGATATAAAACCATAGAGATTCAAGCTACATTAGTAAGTGTAAAAACCAAAACATAAACATTAGTCATAAGTGCTGTCTATGTACCACCAAGGGCACTTACTAAAGAAAAATCAATATCTTAATTTTCTCAGAAAATTAGGAAACCGTTTTATAATTGGAGGTGACTTTAATGCAAAAAATACCAACTGGGGAACTAGACTGACGAATTCTAAAGGAAAAGAACTTTTGCAAGCTATTAGTGAATATCAATGTGAGCCGATATCAACTGGTAAGCCCACATACTATCCAACAGATCCAGGAAAAATTCCAGATCTAATTGATTTTTTTATAGTAAAAAATATATCTTTAAGTTTTGTAGATATAGAAGAAAGTTTTGATTTACACTCAGATCATTCACCTATAATTCTAACTCTTAGTAAAAACATAATAAAGAAAGAAGCAAATATCTCACTAGTTAATAAACTGACTGACTGGATTAGTTTTAAACAAAGTCTGTCAGAAAAAATAAACCTATCAGTACCACTGCAAACGCCAGAACAAATCGATAAAGAAGTTGAATATTTTGTTACAAATATTCAACAAGCAGCCTGGGAAAACAGTCCAAAACCAAAGAGAATTTTTAAGGGAAAAAACTATCCAAAGGAAATTAGAGACCTTATATTGGAAAAAAGGAAACTAAGAAGAAAGTAGCAGCAAAGCCGTGATCCTCGGGACAAAACAAATCTCAACAACATGACGCAGCGCATTAGGCGAGAAATTCTAGTAATAAAAAATGAATCTATTAACCATTTTCTTAATGAACTTACAGATGATAAAAATACCGACTATTCCCTTTGGAAAGCAACCAAAGATTTTAAAAGACCAATTATCCAAATTCCACCCATACGAAAATCTAACAACCAGTGGGCAAGGAGCAACGAAGAAAAAGCAGATATTTTTGCAAGTCATTTAGAAAAAACATTTCAGCCCCACGAAGCACCAGATGAACACTTTCATTTAAATGAACTCCATCAAATCGAAGACCATATTAAGCTTACATTACCAAAAGAAATATTAACAGAAATCAAAAATATTAATTCGAAAAAAGCCCCAGGGTATGATCTTATTAACGGGGTAGTCATAAAATAACTCCCCAGAAAAGCTATCGTAAAACTATGCAACCTAATTAATGCGTCTTTTAGGCTTAGGTATGTACATAAACTGTGGAAAGTTGCAGAAGTTATCATGATTCCAAAACCGGGAAAACCACTCCATGACGTGTCATTTTTTTATTGACGGTAGAAAAATCTATTGAAAAATGCATAGAAAAACTTCAGGATGCAGTCACCCAAGTTCACAGTTGGACCACAAAGTGGCGAGTAAAATTAAATGAAACCCAAATCAATTCATGTTGATTTTACAAACAAAATTATAAATCACATACAAATTACAATTAACAACATTCCCGTACCATATTCAAATCAGGCAAAATATCTAGGTATGACACTTGATGCCAATTTGCGCTGGAAAGCACATGTTAAGAAAAAAAAAGAAGAACTTGAGATAAGGTATAGAAAAATTAACTGGCTAATTGGAAGGAAGTCCAATTTAACAATTCATAATAAGTTACTGCTTTATAGACAACCAGTATGGACATATGGTATTCAACTATGGGGTTGTGCTAAAGAGAGTAACATTCTAGTTGTACAGAGATTTCAAAATAAAGTATTAAGAAACATTGTGAATGCACCTTGGTACGTTCGAAATAGTGACCTTCATCGAGATCTAAAAATCGAAACTGTAGCAGAGACTATAAAAAAGTACGCAAAAAGCCATGAAGATAGACTCCATCGGCATGTGAATGTGGAAGCAATTCAGCTTCTAGACAATACTATGCTAGTTCGAAGACTAAAAAGAGTAAAGCCGTTTGAACTAGTAAACTAAGTGAATTACACATAAAACAAAATAATGCTATAAACACAACACAATTGTGAGTTACAGACTAAACAAAGCGGGGAGAACTGTTGAGTGAACCCTAAGTTTAAATCTGACTTTTCTAGTAAATTAAGTTAAAACAAAATTGCTAATTAGTCTTACTGACTAGATTGTAATACAATAAACACAGTGTGTTTGACAAAAAAAAAACTAAAAATATTAAAATAACAAAAAAATGTGTAGTGAGCTTAAGGATTATAGACCCAGATTTTTTATTATTGTATTTAAAAGTATATGATACAGTGAAAAATTTAACCTACTTAATTATCACCAGCACCCTGACAGACAGGGTCATTTTTGATGCTGAAGTTGAGGGATTTCCCAGACATTCTTAACTTCTTCGTGGAACTCCAAGATAACGGCTACTTTTTAAATATGATTTATAAAAGGAGGATATAGTCCTTGAGTATAGCTTTCCAACACTATATCAAAAATTTAAGAAAACATTACATTTATACCGCAAAAAAATGTGAAAACTTCGGGAATTTCTGCGTTTTTTTGATATTCTCTAAATTGCTCTAATTAAGCCAGTGTAAAAGACTTTGCTAAACGTCATATTTTTTTGAAAACTACTTTTATGAATGTTTTCAAAATTATACGTTGATTCTTTTTAGGTGCTGTTTACTATGAGCATAATTTTTTTCTTTAAAGTCCCATTTTACCTGTTTTTAGACTTTTCAAACACGTGTACAACAGACTAATTGGATTTAAAAATCTAAAATTGTGCAAAAGTGGTTAAGCATAAACTGTTTCATTTAGTAAGCATGACTAAAGAAAAAATTAAATGTCAGGGCAACACTTTTTTTGTAAATTGGATGACTTGTCGTGGAATTGTTCTTTATATATAAACTTAATTTAATTTCATTAATTAAAGCGTTTACCTGTTTGCTATCCTTCAAAATGGTAATAAGGCTCACTGTACCGTCAATTTTCCCCACAAGTAGGTGCTCTTTGTCCGAAACCTCCTGGTTTTTAAATCTCGGCCAGCATAAATTCTAAAAAATTAATTATAGAGTGATCCAGTATATTTTATCATCTGTTATTAATAGTCACCCATTATAGTTTAAATGGGGGAATTTGTAGTTTTTCCTGAATGAGAACAATTTTTTGCCGTCTGATTTAAAAAATATATATAAAGTTTTTTTAAGACGTAGCACATTAAAAAAATTGTGGAGTGTATAAGATCAATGGATTAATAAAGTGATATCCCAGAAAATGTAAAAATCACAACATATCTTTTTAAAGAAAAAAGACAACTCGAAAATATAATAAAATACAGTGTATTCCATTAAAAAAATAAAAAGAATATGCTACATACCGTGATAAACTCCTTTTGATGCTCAATAAACCAATCATAGCCCGGTACCCTGGTCAACTCTTCCGACTTCTTGATAGGCCAAATGTTGATGACGCTGTCCATTGCGGCTGCGATATAATCGCCCCGTGGCGACCATTTTAGGTGACCAATGAGTTTTCCCTGCAAGTCGTTGCCAAAGGTGTCCATCGACGTATGGAAGACCTAAAAGATCGTTAAATTTATAACTTTTAAACTGAAATATTTATTGTTCTAATGAGAACAAGATGGTATACTAAAATATAGCTTCACCAAGCCAATCATAGAGAGTTTTGGAAGGCATTTACTCCATGTTAAAATAACACATGGCATTTTAACACTTTCGCGCTGAATTCATCATCAAAATAATTTGTCAAGGAACGAATAACTTTTCTTCTCTCTCTCTTTCTCATTTCGGTGGCCAGCCGAGAATCGTACTTTTTTTTAGTTTAAATACTCAAGAGGGTTTAAACTCTGGAAGATGTGCCAATTTAATCGTAAATAGATTTTTTTTTAATATTGTCCAGTTCTTATTTTTGAAGGCAAGTTAAGTCACCAAAATTGGAATATGCAAAAATAATGTAACAAAAAAGAAGGTGTTAAAGCGTCCTTATTAGCAGATTAATTTTTATCATAATTTAACCGAGTATAGTTCAACATACTTAAAATTACACAAAATAAAGCTAAAGGAACAACCAACTAACCCAAAATTTCATAATTTCGTAGTGTTTATGTCCAACCCAAGACAAAAATTAAAAACTTTGATGATAAATACTTTGCCAGAACTTAAAAATGAACAAAGGTCCAGGCCCAGACGGGATTCCTCCCATTTTTATTAAAAGATGCGAAAATCAGTTAGCGACGCCCTTGCAACATTTTATTTAATAAATCCTTGATGAGCGGGGTATTTCCAAAAAAGTGGAAAGTAAGCGAAATAACACTTATATTTAAAAGTGGTCATAGAGAGAATGTTAAAAATTACAGGCCAGTGACTAAATTATGTATTTTCGGTAAAATGTTAGAAAAAGTTATTTATGATCGAATATTGCCTAATGTGAAATGCGAGATAATGGAGGAACAGCATGGTTTCTTCCCGCAGAGGTCTTTGGAAACGAACCTACTGTGCTTCTCAGACTACGTCTCTCAGCAGATAGACCGACTTCAGCATGGCTTTTGACAAGATTGATCACCAAATATTGTTGGATATACTTGCTGATGTCGGGGTGGATGCAGCTCTTATTCGGCTGACTAATTCTTATATTTCAGACAGAGAAAGTACAGTAGTAGTTGCTGGACACCAATCAGAACCCATTTCAGTAACTTCAGGAGTTCAGCAGGGTAGTCATCTTGGCCCACTCTTTTTCATAATTTATATTAATACAATTAAAGAATGCTTTAAGCACAGCAAATTTCTGGTTTTTGCGGACGATGTAAAAACATACTGTTACAAATTTAAGTTATTTAAATTTTATAATTGGAATTTATTTAGGTTTAGTGTAGTATTAGTTTGATTTATCTTAAGGTTGTATTCTTAGTCTAGGTTTTAGTTGCGTTATCTGTGACTTGCGGTCGTAATAATACGAGAACTTTACGGACGTCGAAGGCTGCCGGAAAGTTCGAGAGAGATGGACGATCCTATATATAGGGCCGGGGTCGCGCACCAGTCAGTCAGTCACAGACAACGTACTGTAGTGGTCGTGAGATATTAACACGAAGTTAATAGACCGATTATAGTAGTGAATTATTAGCAAGTTATTCGTAAGTTTAAGTGCGTGTTTTTGTACATAATATGTCGAAATAAATTGACGTATCGTTTTCAACAATTGCGAGTTTTAATTTGTCGTTGTGAACCCGTAACAATTGGTGTCAGAATTGGGATTAAAAGAAATAAATAGTGCAAAGACTATCCTTACACAGTACCACCGGCTAGGACAATTAAACAGAAAAACAGTAAGTGATTTTTCCAGAATATTCGAAGAAGTTCGATATTGTTTTATTCAAAAACTAAAAGAGATATTTAAGAACCGACTTCGACATTAACTTTACAGTCCAAAAATTGATAATTAGAGAGATTTTCTAGAATATTCTATAACATTCTACGACGTTCTATTCAAAAACTAGAAGAGATATACAAATACCGACTTCGACATTAGATTAGTAATTTCAAAAGTAAGAACTAAAAAGAATTTCTAGAAGATTCCATAACATTCTACGACGTTCTATTCAAAAACTAGAAGAGATATACAAATACCGATTTCGACATTAGTTTAGTTATTTCAAAAGTAAGAATTAGAAAGAATTTCTAGAAGATTCCATAACATTCTACGACGTTCTATTCAAAAACTAGAAGAGATATACAAATACCGACTTCGACAGTAGCTTAATTATTTTAAAAGTAAGAATTAGAAATTATTTCTAGAATATTCCATAACATTCTACGACGGTCTATTCGAGAACTAAAAGAGATAATCAAAAAAAGTGACTTCTACATTTGCCTAGTAGCAGAAAGAGTAGCATTTACCAGTATATTCCAGAACATTCCATTAGGTTCTATTTAAGAGTTGGAAGAGATATTGAACAACCGACTTCGACATTCGCTTTATAGCCCTAAAATAGACGTTTTAAGTGATTTATCAGGAAGTTGATGCTTACTAGACAAGGATCGGCAAAGATGGAAGATCTAACTAAAATGATACAGGCTCTAGCAGCTCAAATGGCTCAAAATCAGAACGATATGAAACAGACCATGGAAGAAAACTTCGATCAGATAAAGAGCAACTCCGAACAGCTGAGAGAAGACTTCAAGACTGCAACCGAAGATCTTAAGGAAGAAATAACCCAAAGAATGCATAGTGTAGAACAAAAGGTACAAAATAATTTGCAGAATGTAGAAGAAACGGTACAAAATGTTAAAGAGAAGGTACAAAATGTTGAAGAAAAGGTACAACATGTTGAAGAAAAAGTGGAGAACAAACTACAAAATGTAAGGGAAGAAGTTTTTCAAACCATGGAAGGAAAATTCCAGGACGTGTCGAAACAGCTTATACAGCTTCAGAAAGAACACAACAAAATAAAAGCTCAGGGATGTGTCGTGAATTCCAACCAGAACATTAAGCCTCCAAATTTTGACGGTACGTCCTCCTGGTCCACCTACAAACAACAATTTGAAGCTGCCGCCGCTGCAAATGGTTGGGACGAGGACGAAAAAGCTAGAGCGTTGTTAGTAGCTCTACGGGAACCTGCACTCGGACTTTTACGGTTCATTCCAGTCGAACAAAAACAGAATTATAACGCTTTAGTGGCAGCGCTAGAAAGAAGGTATGGAGACGAACACTTGCGAAATTTACAGCAGGGGAGTCATTACAAGAGTATGAAGCGGATATCAGGAGGCTGATGTACTTGGCTTACCCAGAAATGCCAGAAAATTACAGAGATCCCTTCACGGTAGATCGCTTTATTAACGGCTTGCGAGACACGGACTTAGCAAAATTACTTCGTCGAGAACGCTTCCATAACAGCAGTGAAGTGTTGATTCGAGCCCTTGAAATTGAATCATCAAATAATATGTCCAGGCCAAAAGTAAGAGCTGTTTCAATTCAGGAGGGAGAAGAAATGAGCACTGGAGATGAGGTCAACTTAAAAACGCTAAACCAACTGTTTCAATCACTGATAGAGAAGATTGATTCTTTGAAAGAAAGTAGACGATCCCCTCCAAATGTAAAGTGTTTCAGATGCGGACGTACAGGGCATATTCAACGCGATTGTCGTGTCCAAATGAGGTCTCGCTCACCATCTAGTGGGACAGAGTACCGAAGAAGAGTGTTGGCTAATGGGAATTTAGCCCCCAAAATTTACTCTATCAAGAGCTTAAAACATACTGCTGACAGTCTTAACATCGACGGACTTATTAATGGAAGAAAAGTTAATATAACAGTAGACACTGGTGCTGCCATATCATTGCTTAAGTTCAAAATTGCAACGAGATATAAAATTCGACCAACAGAAAAGAAAATAACACTTCAGACTGTGACTGGAGAATCCGCCGACGTGTTGGGGCAGACAGACATAGACCTACAGCTGGGGAGGTTGAAGATTCGCCAATCGGTATTAGTTGCAGACATAGAAGACGAATTTATTTTAGGAATGGCCCTGATAAGTAAACATGGATTTGCGTTTGATAATAAACTTAATATCCTAAGATTTGGGAACGAAGAGTTCATTTTGTCAAATAGTCACATCAATAAAGAACCAATTAAGGTGGTGGCAGTCTGCACAACAAGACTAGTCGGTAACAGTGAGACCATAATTTTTGGGAGGCTGGAAAGTAAAACATCAAGCTGCGTCGGACTCATAAGCCAACAAAACACACCCAACACCTACCTCGTTGCAAAATCACTAGTAAAACCGATAAAGACATCCCGATTAGAGTCGCCAATATTTTCCCAAATAGTGTCAAAATTAATAAGGGGGAGGTGGTAGCATTATTTGAACCAGTAGAGAAAGTAACAAGATGTGAAGAGCCAACTTCCGAGGATACAAGCAAGTTACCAATGGAGGTACTTCAGCAATTTGAGTCAACTTGGCAACATCTCACTCCAGAAGAATTTAGTAAAGCGAGAGAGTTTATAGAAGAACAAAGTAATATCTTCGAAACTAGGAGTAGTTCGGGACGCACAAACCTTATTCAACATGCTATCAACACTGGCGATGCCCAACCGATAAGACAACCCCCAAGAAGACTACCAATGGCCAAGCAAGAAGAAGTTCACAATCTCATTAATAAAATGCTCAGCGACGGTGTTATTCAAGAGTCATCAAGTCCTTGGTCATCTCCTGTGGTGTTGGTCACTAAAAAGGATGGAAGTACTAGATTTTGTGTCGACTACAGGAAACTTAACGATGTGACCAAGAAAGATAGTTACCCACTGCCAAGAATAGACGACACATTAACAACATTGGCAGGATCATATTGGTTTTCTACTCTTGACCTGAAAAGTGGGTATTGGCAAGTAGGAATCTTTGAAAGAGATAAAGAGAAGACTGCATTCTCTGCTGGAAGTGGACTTTATCAGTTTAATGTGATGCCATTTGGCCTGTGCAATGCCCCAGCTACATTTGAAAGACTAATGGAAGTCGTTCTACGAGGCCTTACTTGGAAAACCTGCCTAGTCTATTTGGATGATGTCATAGTAATGGGGAAATCATTTCAAGATCATCTAGATAATTTACGAGAAGTATTCTCAAGAATCAGGAACGCAAATCTTAAATTGAACTCAAAGAAATGTTTTCTGTTCCAAGAAAAAGTTGAGTTCTTGGGTCACGTCGTTTCCCGAGAAGGCATCCATACCGACGAAAAGAAGTTACAAGCAATAAAAGAATGGCCTCAACTTCGTGACAAACATGAATTGAGAAGCTTTTTGGGTCTGTGTACATACTACAGACGATTTGTAGAAGGATTCGCCAAAATAGCGTCTCCATTACATAGACTTACAGAAGATAAAGCTTCTTACAAATGGAATACCGAATGTGACCAAGCATTTAGAAGACTAAAAGCAGCATTATGTTCTAGTCCGATTCTTGCATATCCCATTCCAAAAGGAAAATTCATATTAGATACTGATGCGAGCAACGATGGCATAGGAGCAGTACTCTCCCAAGTACAAGATGGAGAAGAACGGGTCATCGAATTTTTCAGCAAGAAGCTATCCAAACCAGAGAGAAATTATTGTGTTACTAGAAAGGAGCTCCTAGCCATAGTTAAATCCGTAGATCACTTTCACAAATATCTCTACGGACAAGAGTTTCTGATTAGAACGGATCATGCAGCATTACAGTGGCTCATGAAAATGAAACAACCTGAGGGGCAAGTCGCGAGATGGATAGAAAAGCTACAACAATACCATTATCAAATTAAGCACCGAGCGGGAAGGGTGCATAATATTGCAGATGCATTGTCCAGAAGACCTTGCCCTGAGGATTGTAAACATTGCAGGAAAATTGACCAGAAAGAAGGAATTACCTACGTGCGCCAGATAAAGTTAGAACCAGATGAAGAATGGATGTCGGCTTCGATTAGAACCACACAACTTAACGACAAAGATGTAGGACCTATCTTGCGATTGAAAGAAGAGAACAAGTCACGACCATCATGGCAAGATATCGCAAACCAAGGGGTGATATTCAAATCACTGTGGGCACAATGGGATTCACTGATAGTAGAGGAAAACATCCTTAAACGTGCCTGGGAAAGTGCCGATGGTCTTACTGTGGTTAATCAAGTAGTGGTTCCTAGGAGCATGGTAGACAATATAATGGCCGAATGCCATGGTGGAAAATCAGGCGCGCACCTAGGCATAAATAAAACCATGGACAAAATTCGAAACCGATTTTATTGGGTCAATTACTTTCAAGATGTGAAAAACTGGTGCCGCCGATGTTCCGAACCGACTTGTGCAGCCAGCCAAGGTCCCAAAACAAGGTCCAGAGGTCAAATGAAACAATATAACGTAGGTCTGCCATTCGAACGCATTGCTATTGATGTGGCAAGACCATTTCCAGAAACTAAAAAGGGCAACAAATACATCCTTGTTGTCATGGATTACTTTAGCAAATGGCCAGAAGTTTTTGCTTTGCCTAACCAAGAGGCCGCTACAGTTGCAGAAGTTCTGGTAAATGATGTTTTCAGCCGATTTGGCATTCCTTTGGAACTACATTCAGATCAAGGAAGAAACTTTGAATCAAAGCTCTTCCAGAATCTCTGTGACCTTTTAGAAATACATAAAACACGGACTACTGCTTTACATCCGCAGTCAGATGGCATGGTTGAAAGATTTAATAAAACAATAGAAGAACATCTTTGCAAAGTTGTTGATGAGCACCAAACAGATTGGGACCAATATATTCCATTGTTTTTGATGGCCTATAGAACCGCCATTCACAATACGACAGGAGCTACTCCATCTAGTATCCTGTTTGGTAGAGAACTGCGTTTACCATGTGATATCATGTTTGGTTCACCTGAAGAAGCACACTTAGAGGTTAATGACTATGTCGAACGTTTAAGGCAAAAGCTGCACGATATCCATGAAGTGGTTAGAGAGCGAATAGAAATAGCCAGTGACCGCATGAAAGCGAGATATGACCTGAAAGCAAACTCTTCAGGGTTCAAAGAGAATGATCAAGTCTGGCTATACAATCCTCAACGCAAGAAAGGAAGATCACCTAAGTTGACACCACCATGGGAAGGGCCTTATAAAGTTGTTAAGAGAATTAATGATGTAGTCTACCGAATCCAGAGAAGCCCGAAGTCCAAGATGAAAGTTGTTCATCTAGACAGACTAAAACCTTACCTGGGAAATATTGATCGAGACGATCAAACTTGAAGAGGAGGATAGTGTTACAAATTTAAGTTATTTAAATTTTATAATTGGAATTTATTTAGGTTTAGTGTAGTATTAGTTTGATTTATCTTAAGGTTGTATTCTTAGTCTAGGTTTTAGTTGCGTTATCTGTGACTTGCGGTCGTAATAATACGAGAACTTTCCGGACGTCGAAGGCTGCCGGAAAGTTCGAGAGAGATGGACGATCCTATATATAGGGCCGGGGTCGCGCACCAGTCAGTCAGTCACAGACAACGTACTGTAGTGGTCGTGAGATATTAACACGAAGTTAATAGACCGATTATAGTAGTGAATTATTAGCAAGTTATTCGTAAGTTTAAGTGCGTGTTTTTGTACATAATTTGTCGAAATAAATTGACGTATCGTTTTCAACAATTGCGAGTTTTAATTTGTCGTTGTGAACCCGTAACAATACAAAAAAATAGAGTCTCAGGATGACTGCCAAAAGCTTCAGGAAGATCTTAATAAAAAAAACAGCCTTTTTCTAAACACCTCAAAGTGCTTTCGGGTGTCGTTTTCGAAAAGAGTAAACAAAATAGATTACACTGGTCTGCAAAAAAAAATCTTGAGCCCTGGCATTATTTTCATTGATTCTTATGTAAGACGACGCCCTGAATCCAAATATAGCTTGCGTTTTCTTCTACCACTCACCATTTTTGAGGGAGCAGCCCTTTTACCTATTTTTATCATTTTTCGAGAATAATTATAATATTATCGACATAAATTAAAATTTTTAAGTATAAAGAGAGTTTCAAACAATAATAAATGTATGGGCGCACCCAGGGGGGGGGGAAATCTTGCCCTCCCCCCCCCCAAGCCTTAGGTTTTCTTACATATATTCCACATATTTCATAAAAAAAAACACAAAAAATAGAGGCGTCGGCGTCGGGCCCCCCAAGACATATTCCTGGGTGCGCCACTAATAAATAAGAACTTTCGAACCTTCACTTGGTGCTTGCTTTCCTTTTATACCCTAAGGTACAACCCTCTCGTTTCAAAAACCAGCAGTACTCAGCCAACATGCTTGAATTTCACTTCCCTGAAAACCTCTTTTCCAACTTAGCGATGTCTTAAAGAAACCGTTCCCCGTATTCATCCGAGACTGCTCTCAAATTTTCAGGAAAGAAGTCCAGATGCGAGTGAAGGAAGTGCACTTTAAGGGCCGGTTTATCAATGCACCCCTCCTCGTCGTGTTAGCTAGCCCAGGGCCAAGTTTAACCTTGGGGTAACCCTCGAGTTAAAGAGAAAAGTGTTTATCCACACCATTTTAACCCAGAGCTCCGAAGGTTGGCAATGCTGATAACAATCGACCATCTAAGTTTTCCCTTCTTATTTGATAATCTATGGTATTTTTGACATTTTGTGGTTCGGTCTTGGGTGTTTTGTTTAAAAAAAAAATGATTTGGAAAAACCTAATTCACCTTCTTCAGTTATTGTACTCTAGCCAATAAGTATTTACTACGTATGATGAAACTAGTTTAGCTACATAAAATATAGCATGCAGCTCCAAATTTGTAAATTGTTTCTGTTGTACTTGTACTACTTATAGTATAAAATAAAATAATCTATAGGTACGTATCTACCTATTTAAGCTAGATTTATACATTACATAATTTAAGAGATAAAATGAGTTAAAAGCAAATGGATTAATGTTCATATTGGATCATAATACTGCGTCACATTTTTAAGTTTATTTTTAAATTACTACACCTATTTTATTTTTGTTACAGATCATTTCTTTGCAAGGAAACAAACAAACTTCTCTAAACTTGGGCATTCTAATGAAGAAATATTAACAATGTACATCAACAAAAAATAATGGTACTAGTTTCTGGCACATCAAACTGTTATCCCGGAATGACTGATTTACAAACACCCTGTGCAGAGCAAGAGGTTTCCCGGCTGACCAGAAGTGGTTTCAAAACCTTCATCTTATATATTATTTATTCGGTAGCATATTTTTCTAAAATTATAAAAGTGCTCTAGCATGTTTGAATGATTTCAGTATTTTATTTTGATGTTACTTTATAAGTTAATTGTTGATTATTTCTGATTCCTAAAATACTGTTGTATAACAAAAGAACTTGTTAGTCATTTGTCAGGGGCTGCCAAATAAAAACTCAGTGTTTAAAATACATTCACTTTTTATTTTGCATTTTTAAATAAATATAAAAAGTTGTAAAACTATATATATAAATTAGTATTATAATAAAACTGGTACACATATTGATGATGATTCATATGTGAATGGGCCTTGCAGCCATCTCACTGTGACCACCGGCGGAGCATCTATATTGTGGCTCGGTACAACAGTAGGTATAGCTCTGTTGGCGGGTGGGATATTTATTAGGTTATTCATAGACTGCTTTTCTATTAAATATTATCTTGCTCATAGAAAAAAGAAACTTTATTTTAGGCTTGCTTGGTAGACTGCTCCCATGGCAAAAATCTCCATGTCTGTATAGAATTCCATCATCTCAGCCTCACACCATATAAAGTATCGCCGCTGCTGTTGTAAACATTTCGGAGCATTCTATGTAACACTTATAAAATTAAATTACACAATTTAAATGTTATGCTTTTGAGAAAAATCAACCAAAACAAATAAAACACTTTAAAATAATTCGAAATTTTGTGGTTAACCCAGAGCTAAATACGTTACCCTGCCGTCCGAGTGCGGGTCAAGTTAGCCTAGGGTTAACCCTCGACTTTGCAGTTAACCTTGCATGGATAAACATTTTTGACAACTTTAACCCCGGGCTATCTCTAACTCGAGAAGTATCCCTTCATTGATAAACCGGCCCTAAGGGACATATCACATCCCATGACCTTGTACACTAAGAGCAATTCCTCGAGCTGAGAGACATAATCATCACTTTTATGGTTACCCAAAAAGTTCTTACACACGTTTTGGAATGCAAACCAAGCTCGTTTTTCTTTTTGATTCAGGTGTTCAATAAACGTCGAATCTTAAAAAATTTGTCCAATCTGGAGCCCCACAAAAACACCTTCCTTGATTTTAGCCTCACTAGGACGAGGAAATTTAGTTTTCAAAAATATGAATGCGTCGCTTGTTTTGTCCAGTGCTTTTACAAACTGTTTGATCAATCCAAGTTTGATGTGCAAAGGCGGCAAGTAAATATTATCTTGCGGGACTAATAAGGATCGTTGGCGACATTTTTCTGACCGGGAGTAAATCTTTCTCGCAAAGGCCAGTTCCGTACAATGTTATGTTTGTCCCGTGCTCGGCTGTCCCATTCACAAATAAAGCAACAATATTTTATTTTTTTATTATAGTTTCTTTCAAAACCAAAAGTTGCAACATTATTGCAACCGAAGTGCAGAATAGTAAGATAGACATTATTGCACTTACAGAGACAAAAAA
This sequence comes from Aspidapion aeneum, assembly GCA_963576565.1. Classification (NCBI taxonomy): domain Eukaryota; kingdom Metazoa; phylum Arthropoda; class Insecta; order Coleoptera; family Brentidae; genus Aspidapion; species Aspidapion aeneum. The sequence goes on from OY755045.1 coordinate 48,714,776, forward strand.
GAAAGGAACAGGTACAAGTAGTGTCGGTAACTTTGTTCACTTATTCACTGGAGTCCCAAAAGAACGGAGAGCAGCCAGAGGGGTATCCTTATTAATAAAGAAAATCCTCAAACATTAGATTACAGAGTACGAGTGCATTAACGAAAACTTACTTCGAGTTAACATGAAGATGCTTGGACACAATATAACCATAATGGCAGCCTACGCACCATCAAATGACGAAACGGTAGCTATAAAACAAATGTTCTTCGACCAGCTTGATGAGACTATCAGTAAAATCGGCAATACCAGGGAAATAATTATGCTTGGCGATTTTAATAGTCGAACTGGTAGACAAAGCCAAAGCAAAGTGGTAGGACCATTTGGAGAGGAAGTAACAAATGATAATGGCTTGAGACTGATACAATTGTGTGAAACCCATAATCTAAAAATAAATAATGGTTTTTTTAAACATAAGGATATTCATCGGTATACCTGGATTCAGCCAACAAGAAATCTTAGATCAATCATTGATTATGCTATAGGTGGACAACACTCGGAACTAAAGTGGTATGATGTGCGCACACTTCGTGGTGTTACCTGTGGATCTGACCACCATCTGGTAAAAGCAAAAATAGTATTCCCTGTAAGAAAAACAAATAAGGACGAAAGTATTTTTAAAAATGAATTTAAGAAATCGAAAGTACTCAAAGATTGTATCAGAACCGATTACATAAAAAATTAATAAACACAGATCACTGATTTAAAGAGATATATACAAACATAGTAAAAAGCTTGAAGGAAGTAAGCAAAGAAGCTGTTGGATACCAAGATAATAGAAATAACAATAAGATGTGGCGGACGGAAGAAATACAGGAAACGGTCAAGGAGAAAAAACGCACATACTTGAAATGGCTCAGTACTAAAGAGCAAAGATACCTAGAAATCTACAGGCATACTAGTAGACAGCTAAGAAATTTGATACGCACAGAAAAGAATGAAATGTTCGAGCGCAAATGCCACGATATAAATACACACGTAGGAGGTAGGCAGAGTTCTGAAGTATGGAAATTCATTTCTACAGTAAAAAACCCAACAAAAGAAAAAGTAAACATCCAGATCATCAAACCAGAACAATGGACATAACACTATAAGTGACTGCTGCAGGAGAGGAGACCCGAATATCTGGCAGCCTCTCCGAGGAGAGACATAGAAGTACATGGAGAGGAAGTAATCATCGAAAAAAAAATGATAAGGAATAGTTTTAAAAAGCTTAAATCCGGAAAAGCCAGCGGACCTGGAGAAATATATGCTGAAATGCTCAAATATTTATCAAAGAAACTACTCGAAAATCTCACATATATTATCAATCAATGCATAAACGGACATCCAGTACCTGATGATTGGAAAATTGCATTCATATCCTCAATACATAAAAAAGGAAATAAGCTGGATTGCAACAATTACAGAGGAATTTCAGTAACCAGTACTGGTAGTAAGTAGATTGTACGGTAGGATTCTTAGAGATCTAATAGAGAATGATTTTCATGAACAAAAAGAAGAAGAGCAAAGTGGGTTTCGTGCAGGCAGATCTTGTAGTGATAATGTTTTTTGTCTTAAACAAGTAATTGAGAAAAGGAGCGCCAGAAATATAGAGACTCATGTTACCTTTGTGGACCTACAAAAAGCATATGATACCGTTCCAGTAGAAAAATTATGGACAGTGTTAGAGCAGACTAATATCAATCATACATACATACATAAAAGCGATAAAACAACTATACAAAGAGTCAAAATCTAAAATTAAAATTGGAAATCGACTTTCAAAAGAATTCTTGGTAACAAAAGGCTTAAGACAGGAATGTTGTATCACTACAACTCTTTTTAAAATATATATCGCAGTAGCTCTAAAAAACTGGAAACGCAAAGTACACGGCATGGGAATACAACTTAACGACCGATTTACCATATACACACTACAGTTTGCTGACGACCAAGTAATTGTAGCTAATGATAAAGAAGACATGGAGTATATGATGAGAAAGTTAACGGAAGAATACCAAAAGTGGGGGTTAACAGTGAACGGGGACAAGACACAGTACTTATGTATTGGAAACGAATCAAGTGAATTAGAACTAGCCAATGGACAAACAATATCTCCATGTAATGAGTATGTATACTTGGGTGTCACATAAGAAATGAGATCATAAAAGAAAGAATGGGAATCGAGGGAAGCATAACGGATGACATCACTAAAAGGCAACTGATATGGTACGGCCATGTACAACGGATGAGCGACGAAAGATTACCAAAGCAGGTCCTAGAATGGCAACCAATAGGGCGCAGAAAAAGAGGGCGTCCTAAACTGGAATGGCAACAGTCAATCCAAAAATCAATGAGTCAAAAAAACCTGACGGAAGATGACTGTCAGGATCGAAGGAGGTGGAGAATAGGCGTCGGACAACGTAGAAAAACGTTCTAAACCGACATAGTAGTAGTATTATAGTTTCTGCATGAGCGTATACAAGCCCCCCAAGAATCTAAAAATAGATTATGTTAAAACTATTGATTTTCCTACTTTTTAATATGTTAATAAATAAAAGTGGAAAAAGTTTCCAAGCCCTTCCAAGGCTATTTTTTGTATACGCCAGTGGTTTCTGTATATATATATATATATATATATATATATATATATATATATATATATATATATATACTTTTATATACTAATATGTTGCTTTATACTTTGCTATAACGTTTATTACCTTTACCGTTAAGCTGCTTGTAATATTTATGTTGTTTAAGCCGCGTAATTATTTATGATTGCGCAAATATTCATGGCTGAAAACAGACTTACTATAAAATACGTATAGACCGTAAAATGGTTCCGTAACGAGAGGCAGTCCCATGTGACGTCACTCCAACGCTGCTTTCTCATTGGTCAGCCGCGCGGCCCTATTGCCTACGTCACTAACACTTTGTCACGGCGCACAGAGGGGCCGGGACCCATAAAAGTTACCAAAAATATGAAACTCAGGATATGAAATTTAAGTGAAAAAAACGCTTGAAAATTATCCTCCTTGCATCTCTTTCTTTATTTGAGGCATCCATGAAAAAGTGCGTACAACAAAACAATTGATAACGCTTGTCAAAGGTAACGTCATTTTAATTGCGTTACATATGCATTCTTTAAAGTAAAATATTTGGTACTTTCAAAGGTCATTTTCTCTGTGACGGAATTTCTTAGAACTAAAAAGTAAATGGCTAGCACTAACTACGGTAAGTATAGATTTGTTTAGTATAAATTTACTTAGTTTATTAGTTAATGTTATTTAGATAATTAAATTCTAATCAAAACGTAACAGAAATTCAGTTTTGTTTTAAAACTGTATTTTCAGCTGGCTCAAAAGTTAAGGATCCATTCGAATCCATCACATACTTTTATTACTTCCTTTTCTACAAAACCTCATCTTTAATGTGGTATAAGCATTTTTTGCAGTATTTTGCGGTATAACTCAAGAAAACAATTTCTAGAGTTTCAGGCATTTGCATAGTATGTGACATTTTAACAAGCTACATTTCCGTCTAAATGTCCCGCACACTATAATTTAAATTTAATAACAAAATATCACTCTGTTTTTGTTTATTAACAACTTTGCCAGTTAAAAAAGGGACTAAACACATTTTAGAATCATATTCTGCCAATTCTTGGGCATTTAAGCTTAAAAAATTAAATCAGAATTGGAATAAAAAATACGTAGGTACTTATTTTCTCCGTAACTATTTATTAATTTCTTTAAAAAAATTGAATAAATATTTTTTGAGTTATAAGCTTTGGTGACAGTTATATAAACATATAGGCATACATACAGACAAAAAGGCAAAATCCAAAAATGCTTCAAATTATTTTTCACAAAAGCAAAGATATATAATTTTGGTAAAATCATCGCACTTTTTGTTCTTGTAGCTTTCAGTAGGATCACTATAGATAATAGTTAATTATAGTTTGGTATATTGTGCGCTAAAAATGACAGGAGAAAATAAGTTTGTTATATTTTAATAAAGACAGAATTTAGAAATACAGTCGAACCTCTCTAACTCGAACCTCTATAACTCGAACCTCTCTATAACTCGAACCTTTTAAGTGGTCCCTGCACTTTTTATATGTATTTTAACCTGTTTAATTCGAATTTCTATAACTCGAACTCTCCATAACTCGAACTGTTTTAGTTGTCCCTTTGAGTTCGAGTTATAGAGGTTCGACTGTATTAGGGACGAAAAATTTTTATCTAAATAAAAAAAATAATATGTGGATTATTTTGAAATCAGTCGTTATGATATTTCGATAAAAGTAAAAGAATGTCCGTCTTTAAATTCAGTTTAAAGAGAAGTGGAAAAAAGCTGCTAGAAATGAGTCAACTTTTTATTATCAAATTATTATTTGATGAAGCTGAGCAATATGAATCCGAGAAAAAGACAGAAGTAAATTTCCTTGCTTAAATTTGCTTGCTAGGAATAATTTTGAAAACATTTCAATATATTCATCTGAAAATAAATTTAATCAAACAAAAAATTGGGTGGAAAAGGTCAATGATGTTACGCCTACAACAGCGCACGAATCTGAGGCTCAGGTAAAAGAAAACACGTCACAATGCTCACTTAATTCAGATTTTTTGAGTACGTCCTCTAATCTATATTAAAAAATGCGTCTACGAAATTTTTAGAAACTCTTGTCAAACCTACAAATGTTTTATCAAAACCAACTGCACCTTTACAATCTCAGGCTACATCCGAAAAACAGGAAGAACACATAAACGAATTTATTATTAGGGAGTCAATGGCAAAGGATCTTCCATATTTTTTAGGGGAGCCCGGGGAATGGATATATTTTATTTCGCAAGTATATTAAATTTTACAAATGAAGAAATATGTAAATTTTAGAAAATATGTTCGGCCAACCCGAACTTGCCATTCAAAATATTCCGTAAAACCCTTTCCTTGTTTAAAAGAGGAAAATTCAAACACAAATATAGATTTTTCTGAAAGTTCAAAACTAAGTGGGTACAGTGCAAAGTTTACAGTGTGACGAATATTTAGTAAATCCTCAGCTTATGAACGGTTTAGTAAAAAACACCAAAATTGAAAACTGACTGGGGCGTAAAGGTTGCTTTACTAAAAAAAGAAAACTCTAAGATCAACATGAAACATTTTTCCGAATGGCTTTATGAACTAGGTAAGGAATAATATTCGTAGTGTCACCAGTGGAGAACCAGAAAAAACGGTACGTATTATCTTCCTCTACATCTATAGAAGAAACAGTGATTTTTAAGTGCAAATACTGGATTGGATACGCTCTAATAAATGCTGTTTCTCTTGTTTAGCTTCTAACCACAAAATTAAATTCTGTAAAAGCAAAACATTGTGCGATGTAGATGGGTGCAAATTTAAACACTATCCTCTAGTTCACACAGAAGAAGACAAAAGCTACGAATAGACAATAAACCCAGCATGTCGGTATTAAAAAAATAGGGAGTGTTGAGAGTTGCTCCTATAGAAATTTCAGGTCCAAAAGGAACCGTTAATACTTATGCTCTATTCGACGAAGCGTCAACCATCACTATTGGTCGGGCAGTCAAATTGGAAAGATTCAATTTTTGGGTGATTTTGATATAACTTGGCATGCTGTTTAAGGACTCCCTACGAAGTTAGGAAAAAAACAGTGATTTGCTCGGCGTCGCATTATAGGTAGCGTCGCGACGCCCTAAAAGTGAAGATTGATTGATTTTTTAATAAATTTTTCGTTTTATTATACGCATTTGGCTGCCTTCATATAACACATAAAACACCTTAGATGACTGCGTCGTTAATGGCCTTGCCCCCAGACAAAATAGTTTTTTGGATTATAATAATTTATCAAAGTTTAACAGGAAGTAAAAAAAAATATTATTATATGGTAAAAATACACTTTTTTCGGAAATTAGCAAACAATCTATGAGCCTAAAAATTTGGGATGGATTTCTTGTTTGCTTTTTTAATTCTGCTTGCATTTCTTTGCTTATGAATTCCTTATTAATGAACTGCTTTTAATGAACAAAAAAGCATCATGGTTAACATCGATAGGGGGTGAAAATTACTCGCAACTAAAAATAGCGATCCTTCATAAAGAGACAAATAATATTTAGTCGGCCATCTTTGATTTAAAAATTAACGAAAGTTGCTATGGTGATGCTCAAAGAGCAATTGATTCTTACTATGATACTTTTCATTTAAATGAAATCGGTTTAGTTTTAATGAATTTGTGAGGAAATACAGACAGAATTAGGTAATCGTATAGTTTGTGAAACATCTTTGCTCTATCAATGGTTAAAATAAAAATTAATATTTCCGAAACTGCTAAGCCAATTTTAATGATTAAGTTTTGTTCTGTGTGGCGGATAAAGAGCTTTTTAACGAATTAACAAAAAACGAATAGTATCTCGAAACATAAGAATGAACAAACCTCTTTGAAAGGTTAAGTTTGATTCTGACCGCCATCTTGAATTTTAGGGTGATAAATTTCGATAGGGACGTTTAAAGCGCAATTAATTTTTGCCTTGATACTTTTTATTTGAGGAAAATCGGTTTAGTAATAATTAATTTATTAGGAAATGAATGGAGACAGAATTGAAATCTATACAATAAATGTTAAAACAAAAATATTTTTTGGAACAATCCAACTGATTTTAGTAATGCGTACCTCGTCCGTACGTGGCAGAAATAGGTTGTTTTTATAAATTTAAAAAAAAACTAAAAAAAGATCTGGAACATAAAAATTAAAAAAAAGTGTGTGTGCTTAAGACCACACGGCAGAAGTGTAAACTTCAATAAGGCGAAATTAATAATACTGGCCTTCATCTGCATCATCATATCGCTCGCTGAATGTTCCTCTCGCAGTTAGTCACCTCGAGCCGACTTCACCCGAATGAGCGTTACATAGCCGAGCTTGACGGCTCAGTTCAATTCACTACCCACAAAAACTGCTAAACGCGCCTAAAGAAGTTTACACTTCAACAAGCAAATTTAAAGGGTTTAGCATGATTTTGTGCTCCATCTTGTGATTTCAAGATTGCGGATAAATTATTTATTCTTAAAATCCTGATTCATTTCCTGCATTCATCAGCTTTTTTCAATAAAATCGGTAGCATAGTTCAAGAGTTATAACAAAGAAAATTTTCCGTTTTTTTTTGCTTCACCCGATATTTTAATAAACTGGATGATAGTATGTGGTCAGCACCCCCACTAATTAAAAAAAATGAATGCTTTATATAATGGAAGTACACAAATTTCTATAGTTAAGTTCAAGTCATAGATCTACAGCAAGTTAATAACAGTAATGACTTGCTTTTCATGGGATTTCATAGATTCTCTAAAAATAGCTATTTTTGGGGGCAAATGGCATGAAAACTTCAATATGGTTTTTGGAGATTTACACAAATTTTGAAAGCTTGTTCCTCGGGAAAGTAAATTCTTTTGGAGGAACAAAATCACCCGGGAAATATAAAAATCCCATAGACATGAATGACAAAATTCAAAGATTTTTAAAGTATCATTTCTTGTGTTTGGATTAAATTCCCAAACTCCCTGACTATTTTTTTTGAATTGCAATATATTTTTTAAAATTTTCTTTAAATTCTAAAACATAATAATAAAAACTAAGAAAAAAATAGTTCAAAATAAAGTGTAGTAAAAAAATGTTTTTGTTATGGCGAAATCCATGGATTTTATAAAAAAACTAACTTAACCAAATTCAAAAAATTTTTGCGTCATTTCCTGCAAGTGAAAAATCTAAGTTATAACATATTCTTATAGGCAGACTCAAAAGGAACCTTAGTTTGTAGCCAAACTCAAAATCACCCCTAAAACCACTTAAGCGCTTCAGATAAACCAAAATTAATGAAAAATACAAAAACGTAAATTTTGTTAAAAACTAAATTTAACAATTTTTATTTAATGGAACTTAATCACGCTTCTAAAGTGTAATGCCTTGTTAGAAAGGCACACTCATTGTCTGCCTAAAAGTGAAATTAGAACTGTCCTATCTAATGTTGTTATTAAGTTATTTCAGAAAATCTGGATCAATGTTACGTCACATTTGAAAGCGTCGCGACGCCGCATATATTAAGTCGCCGGAAAAAAAATATGATTTTTGTAAATGTCTTCATAAGTTTATTAATCGTACCAATTTATATCAAAATCACCACAACTTCGGAAATTCTGACCAACCATATGATTGATTCTACACTGGCCAATCAGATTGCAGCAAATGGTCCTGAAGATATGCTAAGACTTGCATAGACAAACAGCATGACTTGTCAAGAAAAGTAAAAGAAAGTGGCAATCAAAATAAGAGGAAAAGAAGAAGAGGAAGTATACATAATGGAAATCGTAAGAACAGTTAGTCAAATAAATTTACCTACCACTAGTGTCAATGTCTCGGAACTATCTAAGAAGTACAAATCACTACACACTGTAGAAATATCTTCTCTACAAAATGCAAAGCCAAAAGTCTTAATAGGTCAATATAGAATAGAAGCAAACCTGGCTGGGTAGTGCATGGCAACATTGGAAAGAGTTACGTAGACAGAATCGACACCAAATTTTGTTGTTTTGTACAGTCTGCAGATCAAGAACTAAACGAAATTGTTAAGAAATATTATTTGAGAGTTTGGGTGTAAAATACGACAATAATCAATTAAACTCTAAAAAATAAGAGCAGAGAAAATTTTGGATGAAATTACAAAATGAATTCAGGAAAATCGCTGGGAAACTGATCTTTTGTGGAAAACCGACTGGAAAAATCACTGTAAATATATCTAACAATAAAAATGATGCTATGATACGAATAAGATAAAGAGAAAAAAATTGACAAAATAGAAGACTTTTCAAAAGAATAGACACAAAAAATCAAAAACTATCTAGAAAAAGGTTATGCTAGAAAGCTAACAGAATCAGAAACTGATCAAAATAAAGAAAATATTTGGTATTTGCCTTATTTTGCTTTCTACAATCCAAACAAACCTGACAAAATGCGCTTTGTTTTTGACGCTGCAGTCAAATTAAGTGGATGATGGATGTTAAATGATGAATTGTTAAGGGGTCCAGATTTACTGAATTCTCTACAAAAAGTACTTTTTACTTTTCGAAAGAAGAACATTGAATTCTCAGGCGACATATAAGAAATGTTCCATCAAGTCAAAATCATTGGAACACATCGAAAAGCTCAAAGATTTTTGTGGAAAGGAGAGAGACGGCAAGGCAATTCAGATATCTATAAAATGGAATCAATGATTTTTGAACCAGTATCCACACCTACGTATGCTAACTACGTGATGAAAAAAATGCTCTTGAATTTGAGAATTAATTTCCATTGGCTTCAAAAGCAATACAAGAAAATAATTATGTTGATGCCTATTTAGATAGCTTAGACACAGCCAAAGAGTGTGGCCAATTAAAATGCGTTGGGTGACATTTGTGGCAAACTAAATACGTTGCCGCCATTTTGTGACACTGTAAATGGAATAATAACGCTGTGCCAATTTGTGACACTAAAAAAAAATTACTGAGTAATTAAACAAATATCTGGAAGCAGAACTGTATTTTCCAGCTAGGTAAAACATTGATATGCCCAGTAACTTTTATAGAGTGGGGGGGTTCAGAAATAAGAAAATTTTAAGCGCCACAGTGTTTTAATCAATGTTTAACAAAGAAGATCTTAATTAAAATACAGTTCAACCCAAACGTTGTAGCCAAACAATGAAATTCTACCTACTTCCGAGGCTTCCAGAGTATTTGTCCAATGCAAAAAACCAAAAAAAAATTGGCTCATCGACAAAATAAAATTGTAAAAGATTGAATTAAGATGACAAAACTAGAGGCACGTTACAGGTAGATGGACTCCTTTAACAGGTCATAGTGTACCTACATCTGAGTCAGTAGTGTGAGACTCAGTTATATAAATGATTGTAAAAAAAAAATATACTTCCAAAATTATTCCGTCATAGGGGAGATCTGGACCAAATATCTGCTGTCATCATTCTACGTTGGGTAGAATGAGACAGACCGCAACCCAGTCCGAGATCTACCCCATGAGGTAAAACAATGTAAGGAAACCGCTAAAAAATATATCCTCATCTTTTTTTTGTCTCTGCAAAGTTGGTTCACTGGATTGTACAAATAACATAAAATTTAGTTCATCTTGTTTATTGCAGTAAAACTACTGAAAAAAATACTGGAAACATGAAACATGTTTTTTAAAAAAAAAAGAAAGGAAACAAGTTCGGGCCAAAATAGCAAGGCACTCCAAATTTCACAGGAGAAAATGTCTTAAATAAATGAAATAAAGGAAAACAAGTCAATTTAGTAAATATGCCGCAAAACTAGGGTTATGCGTTTACAAGAATTTCAAAAGTTGTACTTAATAAAAAAAATTATATGGAAAATTATAGAAAAAAAAATTATATCTAAAATATCCTTGCTCCTACCTTGATCCTGTTCTTATCTAATAGTTGTTGAAGTAATATTTTGTAAACCTGGTGTTGTTTCCAAACAGTCCTGCTACTCCGGGTCTCGTTCTGCCGCTCCTCCCCTCGTGCTTGCTTAGCACATGGTTCTAGGGCAGCACATGGTGGTCAAAATGTTCTGGGTTCTTGCCCGAGCGTAAAAACCCTGTGGAAAATGAAATGTTTCAGTTTCCTGGAATTCGTCTATTTTGCACGAAGTTCCCCTACACCGAGTAACTTAAATCGAGAACCCCATGTCGACTCAATAAAATAAAGTAGATTTAAACAGATGAACTAAAATAATCCTAACGTACCTTTCCCAGGGTTACAACTGCTACAACCGGCTTCACACCAGCGTCCAGCACAACTGTCCCAGTGATGGATTGGACAGGGCTGTAGACAAAGAAGAAAAACAATATATAGTTTTTATCCAAAACGTGGTTTTAAAAAAATATAAAAAAAACTCCAAAAATTTCCCCCGTCTTTTGTCGAAAAAGTACATTTTACACGAAAAATAATTACAATTTGGGAGGCAAATATTATCTTGAAGAGTCCTCAAATAATAAAAAAAATAAAAAAAAATACAATCGAACTTACCACTGCTCTTCCCGTAGAAACGGCGTAGGCCGCCTTAAATCCCTCTCAGAGGGTGTGAGCGTCACTTAAGATTCGCCTAAACACGACGGCTCACAGTTATACCGTCTTTGGTATAATTTGCAACTACTGCAGTGCCATTAAGTGCCAATAACCACAAAAACAATGGCGACACCAATAGACGGCCACCAGCCCAGCCAAAATTCTTTAGGAAAGAGACAAGACACTTTGTCGAGAACACAAAAAAAATGAAGTTGCCGGAAATCGCTTGTAGATTTGGTGGGGACAGTACACAGTACCAACCAAATTTTCCCGGTTAAATTCAAATAACTAACTCCGGTTTACGAGCCTGGAGAAAAAACCCGCGGTTTTCAAACTAACCAATGATGAAATACATTAATACTTCCGTACCCTGCGCATGAGGTGTTGTCGGATCTATTTCCACGATTGAAATTTTTATAACAAGGACATCGAGACACCCTCCATACATAGACCGAATATTTGCCTACCGGACCCCCGCCAACATAGCAAGTAGGAGGAAAATAACCAGCAGGACTATAAGAAGCTCAGGATTGAAACCATCAACTGTAAAATCAATTACTGGAGATCAGAGCATGCATCAAACCCAGGAATATTCGAACACTCAACCAATTCCCATATGAGTAAAGCTATACTGAGTGTAGAATTTAGTTGTATTTTAGTTACAGTTTTAGTCAAAAGTTTCCTTTGCTCTTTAGATATGTTTTCTCTAAGATTCATATGGTTTGACGCCATTTTTGTAAAACATTTCTACATTAATAAAGTTGTTTCTGAACTTGAACCTAAAAATACACATTGAACTACTGCTTAAACCCGGCCTAAGAATGTTCAGATGTTAAGTTTGCTCACCACTAGCTAGCCCTACACAACCTTCCAATCCGACTGAGTTAGTTATTAACTTTATTTAACTATGATTATATATAAATTTATATAATATAAAAATACGATTTTGTTTATTCTTTTAGTCCTGGTTTTTATCCCTCGTTTATCTCCCATTTACAAAAGTGCATAACTCGTATTTATTTTATCTTCTCCTTATCAAATTAATAAAGATATCAAAGGGGCGGAGCCTCGGTTGTTCCTGGTCGAACCGTGGACCCAAATATATTTTCGGGCTATCAAAACTAGCTAATCCGTGAAGGATATGAGGTTCGGAAAAGAAATGATTGTCCCAATATCCTCGAAAATAAACATAAGCAAATGAAATGTTCACCTAAATATTTTCTTCCTGTTACTGAAACCGTTTGTGATGCGGCAACGCCGCCATGCCCCAGCAGAACAGCTGTTTATCTTCGTGAACGTCAAAGAAAACTACGAAATTTTACAGATAAACAAAGCAATCAAAAGTTTTTATGTGATTTTTCCCGAAACCTATGATCTCAAATTCCAATTACGATGTCCAGATAATGCGATGTGCGCAGTGTCCACAGTAATTCAATGGAATGCCTCCTTTTTTAAGGTAACTTCCTGGACACTATATAACCTCCAAACCAAGCTCTATAAAATACCCTTAATTTGTGTACAGAAAGACGAGTCGAAGAGCCTTGATTATTTACCTAAATAAAAAAATATGTAACGTTGCCTTAAACGTAAAAATGACACGTTACATAATCCCCCCCCAACTTCAAGACGATTAACCTAAAAATGTTAATCGGAGAGGTCCGCTGCCGACTTAAGGTCTTTGGCATGCCAACTCCCTGGCAGTACTTTACCCGATGGTTCCTGAAGCTCAAATATCCATGGAGAAATTTTATTCCTAATCACATAAGGACTAACGAATTTCGGTGCTAACTTCTTCGAGAAAAACTTCGCTGACCCACAACAAAGTTGGGTACCCTTGTACGCAAATTATACTGAACTACGTTTCTCTCTCCCGCCACCTCTAACCTTCTCTTAACATCCACATAGAGCTTCCGGAAACCTTCGTTCTTACTTTCAGCTGCAGTTTGTACACCATTCTCTTCAGATAACAAAACTGGGTTGGAGTAATCTTTTCCTGACAGACACATATTCCTACCAAAATTAACAAAGAAAGTAGACATCCTGGTTGTCTCATGGGTTGCAGTACGAATCGCGCAGGCAAGTTTATGTATTTGTTCGTCCCACTTCCTGTGGTTGTCGAAACAACATAACAAGGTTTTTAACGTACGATTCGTCCTTTCGGTTGGATTAGCTCTGGGGTGATAATACGGATTATACTTGATTTTAACCTGATAACTCTCAGCAAAACGCTTAAACTCGTTACTTTTGTACTGAGGGCCATTATCACAAAGTATCAAACGGGGTACTCCGAAGACCATAAATACTTGCTCCTCAAGATGCTTGACAACAGCTTGAGTAGGGGCTGTTCGCATTGGAAAAACTAAGGAAAACTTACTCAAATAGTCCGTAACGACGAGAATCCAGCAATTACCCTTTGTCGAACGAGGTAAAGGTCCACATAAAGTTGAGATAATCTCCCAAGGACGAGTTGATTTTGGGAGAGATATGATCTGATCAGATACACCTTGTGTATCACCTTTATGAGCTGCACAGACAAAGCATTTCTTTACAAAAGTTGCCACGTCCTGGCGCATTTTTGGCCAATAATATTTTTCTGCCAGTCTGTGGAAGGTTTTATACACACCCATATGTCCTGCGGTAGGAGGATCGTGAGCTTCTCCAATAATTCTACGCCTATGATCTTTGGGGACTACCTCTTTCCAATATTCGTTAGATGGTGAAAGTTGAGGGCATTCTTGTTTGACATATTTATACAACTTATTATCAGTGTATCTCCAATTCATAAATTTTAATGGTGATTCTACGACCCTCTTTACCATCTTTTGGTACCATCGATCTTTAATTGCTGTTGAAACGTCTCTGGGCTGCGTAATTGTATCAATCATGGGCACTGCACGAGATAACATGTCCGGGACAACTAAATCTTGCCCTTTCCGATGGATTACTTCAAAATCATATTGCTGCAGTTTTACAGACCAACGAGCAAGTCTTCCACTGGGCTCTTTCAAGCTATGAAGCCATTTTAAGCTAAAATGATCTGTTATGACCTTAAATGAGATCCCCTCAATATAAGGCCGGAGCTTCTCTATCGCCCAAACCAATGCCAAACATTCTCGCTCGGTGGTCGTGTAAACACGTTCTTGCTTAGTCAAAGATCGACTCAAATAGCATATGACTTTGTCTCCTTCAGGATAACGCTGCGTTAAACATGCTCCTATTCCATATCCTGATGCGTCTGTTTGAATGACAAATTCTTTGGTATAATCTGGACATGTAAGAATCGGTGCAGTCACTAAAAGTTCCTTAATCTTAATAAATGCTTTTTCGCAGTCTGGAGTCCAATCGAACTTTTGATTTTTCTTAGTTAGAGCTGTAATTGGAGCTATTATCGCTGAAAAATTCTCTATGAAACGTCTATACCAGGAAATTGTACCCACAACTCTACGGACTTCTCTGACAGTTCTTGACCTCTGGAGCTCTAACATGGCTTTAATTTTATTAGGGTCAACTCGGATGCCTCGACGGTCCACTACGAATCCTAAATAAGTCATTTTTGGCCTACACAGTTGGCATTTCTCCCAACTTACCGTTATCTTTGCATTCTGCAATCTTCGTAGGACTTCCTCAAGAATTCTAAGATGTTCAGAAAAGCTCTGTGTGACAATTACGAGGTCATCGAGATATACGTACACGTAGGGGTCTAAGTCATTTCCTATGATGCTATCTATGAGTCTCTGCCAAGTTGCAGGTGCATTATGAAGACCAAACGGTAAACGCTTAAATTGGAAGAGACCTCGTCGACAGATGAATGCTGTTAATAGCTTTGATGATTCTTCCATTGGTACTTGCCAGTAAGCACTCTTAATATCTAAAGTTGACAAGTACTTAGCATCTTTCAATTTGTCAAGAGTCTCGGATACGAGTGGTAAAGGATAACTATCACGCGCCGTCACTGAGTTAAATTTGCGGTAGTCTACGCAGAACCGATATTTCTTTGTGTTTTTCTTTTGTACCATTACCACTGGTGAAGCCCATGAACTACTACTCCGTTCTATTGCATCTAGTTTTAGCATTTCGTCGATTTCGTCATCAATAAGTTTTTGAATGACCGGTAAGACCTTATATGAACGCTGTCTTATCGGCGCTGCATCTGTTGTAATCTTGTGTTCTACCCTGTCTGTACATCCTAGTGAGTCACCCATAATAGTCTTATATTTATCGACCAATTCCTCTACTCGTTCTGATGCATAAGGCGTAAGAGTAGTTTGTTGGTCTGATGTTTCTAAAGAACAAATCACATCTTTATTATCGGCAAAGTGCCACTCATTAGTACTTAAGTTCGGTACTATCCCCATCGAAATCCAAAAATCTAATCCCAAAATCAAAGGGTGCGGCAACTCAGGAACGACGACGACCTCTATTAACCTAAATTTATCCTGAACTCGCATAGGAAGCTGCACTGTCCCAATACTACTCGTGCTTTGACCATTTGCCACAATACAACTCGTCTTCTTCGTGGTATCAAGTGAAAAACCAAACCTCTCGATGATTGACCAACCAGGATTCCCTAAAAAAGTACGTGAAGCCCCGGAATCCAACAAACCTAATAACTTATTTCCGAGCACATCCACTTCTAAATAAGGCCTCTCATCTTTACGAGCATGACTTATCACATAATTAAAACGTACGTTAGCCTATCGGTCGATGCTTGTTCAGGCTTACTTGAAGGTCGACCGCCTACGAGCGCCTGGGTCCGTTTCCCTGACGATTACAATTACGACATTCTCTGACTGTTACCCCTGCCTGACCACACGAATAACACTGCTTACCTCTAGGTAATGCGCACCCGATTGCCATGTGCCCTGTTTGGTTGCATCTATAACAATTTAGTTAAACGTCCCTGTTCGCCCTACCAGACCTAGCACCTTGTGGTGGTTGTACATCCCTGTCACTTACGCTAGACTGACCACTAGGTGGTTGTTGTCTCTCTCTATCAGCTCTAGCAGCGAAATTGCTTGCTGGCTGTTGCCTATCTCTGTCAAATCTATCAGCATGATGATTTGAATTCCGTTGGTTAGATGTCGCGGTACTTGATATTTAAATTGCACTGACTTCTGTTGGAAAATCGTCACTGTCGCTCTCTACGTCAACGTAGGCCAAGTCAGGTTCGATTGATTGGTTTTTCCTAGGAGTAAAATTCTCCTCCTCTAACCCATATCTCTGGTCTATTCTACGACACAAATCTTTTAGATGTGATAGGCTATTGACCTCAGTAGCAATTAACCCATTCTTATAGATGTCTGCTATATTTCTGAAGACGATAGCTAATTTTGCCTCTTCAGAAACAGTACAGCCAAGTCTTTGGAAGTATGTGTTCATGACAGCAATATAGGTTCCTATAGACTCTCCAGGGCCTTGTTTACGTTTTTGGATTTCCTTCAACAGCTTCTCGCCATATAAAGAAGGAAGATATTCTGCCATGAACCTCTGTTTCAGCTGTTTCCATGTATGGACTTCTCTTCGAACATCTTTATAAAAAGTATAGGCTGACTTTTCAAAATGCCTGAGTTCAGTAACACCTTTTTGCTAACTCCTCTAGCCTGACTCAACTCGTCCACTCTCTCAAAAAATGCGGTGACGGAGATTGTACCCCTCTCACCTGTAAACTTAAGGTTCCATTTATGCGGAGGTACAGGTACAATGTGATATGACGTACCAGGATCACTTGACATTGGTACTGGCGACGAACATGAAAATGGTCGTGACTGAGCTATTGGTGCAATGCTACTTTGGAGGGCAGCTAGACTCAAAGGAACGGTAGACGGTTGTTGATAATGAAAAGCTGCTGTATTGTCATTCTGAATTAGAATTGGGGGTGGTGCCTGTATTAGTGCTTGAGTTGGGTTCGTTAGCACTGGAGCAATGATCGACGGTTGGTTCGTAGGCTGTTGAGCTGTTCTTTGTGTGCTCGAGTGCTGTGGTTGTGGGAGTTGAGACTGGCTGGGAATGTTGCCAACATTTGTCGAGTGATCTGAGCTTCGACTTGTTGATTGGGTTTCAGATGCTTCATCATCATCTGAGGTCACGCCAACTCTTAGCAGATCTGTTGCTTGGCTCTGCAACCTCCCAATCAAACTCAAGGTTTCCGCAACCAGTATGCCTTTCGTTTGACTTTCTTCAAAGTTGGACGGATTCATGTTGTTAATCCTGGCTAGCACGTGTTCCAACCTTACAGCGATTTTTCTAAACTCTCCCCCTTTGCTCGTACCAGAGAACTTCTCTACCAGCGGTACCAGACTATCTAGCTTCTTCTAGATAGAAGAAATAGCCATAGTGCCTTTTATATTCAAACTTTAACCTTTAATTAAAACTGTTAAAAGTATACCTCCTAATTATAAAACTAAACCACGCAATAACAAACACAAAGTTCACTTTCAATTCACTAGTGAAAATCACTATAAATTTTCTCACAACTGTAGAAAATATAAAACTTAAATACGGGCAGACGCGAACAAAATCGAAGAACGCCGGAGCAGTAAGAAAATAAAATTTATTTGCATTTAAAAATGTAATCATAGTTTATATTAATTATTTGTACAACCAACTATGACGTCCAACCTTGCAGAGAGAAATAACTACTTAAATCCTAAATTAGAATTAAAGAGTAGCCATAAAAAATTTAAAAAAAATAAAAGAGGGACAAGAGTTTTGGCAGTGTTCAGGTTTTATAGCCCACCCCTGCGTGAGTAAAACCAAAAAAAAAATAATTGCGCTTATCCTAGCTGAACTGGATTAAAATTAAAGTTAAGTGATGTTTGTTTACCTCAGCAACCGAATAGGTAAATTTATCCCTAAATGGAACGTACAACAGACTACCTATAACTAAAATCCCAAAGCTGTTGTACACAGTTAACGCTAGGGTATACTCCTGCTATTGCAGAACGGCTCCACAAATAAACTCCTCAAAAAAAAACCCAAATCGCCGTATACAATGATTTTTCACAAAAGAATAAATCAAAACCCACTTTAACCTGCTTACCTATCCTGAGGTTACACGAAACATGCATTGCTTAAGGCCACATCATCCCTTAATATATAAGTGAACGCAATAAACATCGGAACAGATGTTCGTGTTATAGAAATCGTAAAATATGCTCAATTAAAAAAAAATCCGCTGGCTGAAATTGCGTCGAATTAGACTAGTAAGGATGTTGTGTGTAATTAAAAAATTTTTAAAAAAATTACCGATGGTATTAAAAAAAATTTATACAAATAACGTCTTGGTAGGACTGCAACTCTCTAATAATCGTTAAAATGAAATTCCCAAAATTTTAACTAAATTGATGCAAACATGGTCAAGAAGACCCTAGGATCGTACCGGAAGGTGTCCAAAAAAAATTAAACAATTTTTTGGTGTCGACCACAGTAGCCTAATAATAAAAAAAAATTAATGGCTCACTGAAATTTTCAAAATATCACTCTACCCTGATAGGTGGTTTGGAGTAGGGAAAAAAATTAAAACAAATGATGATAGGTTGTTAAAACGCGAGGGTTCGAAATGAAATTATATTTTAATTCAGAAAAAAAATATATTTAAATAAACTGGTAAAACCATTGTAGAGCAAGGTACTACTATGCACCAAAAAAAAATTTTGCAACAAGAAAATCAAGTTTCCTTTTTAAAAAAAATATTTAAAAAAAATTCCAAAAAAAATATTCAAAAAAAATTAGCAAATGATTAAATAGGGTTGCAGCTCCTATTAACGATCCTTATTAAAAAAAAATAAGATAAAATTAACACTAGACAAATCTTAATAGAGTTATGTCATACAACAGTTTTTGTTCTTTTCCTTTAAAAAAACAGTTGTAGATTTCCTTTCCTCTCCCAAAACTGTGTTAATGTACTAGAAAAATTATTTAACTATACAAAAAAATTATTGAAAATAAAATGTTCTTAAGAATCATAAGGTATAAAAGTCGTAATTGCAAAAAAAACCAATCAGTTTAGGAAAAGTTAAAAAAACATTTATGTTCCAAAAAAACAAACGATGTTAGTATATTTGTTTAAAATTATTACTGAAGGAAATAAACAACGTGAGTACTTATTTACTGTACCACTATAATAATGTGAACCTAAGTTTTAAACTTTGCACTCAATCCCGTAAAGAATTATCTTGTGTGCACTTTCCGAAAAACAACTATGAAAACAATTCCAAGGTTCACCAATAAGAACGTTGTAAAACTAAATCTGCCTACTCAAGTGTTTTTACACACAACATCTAATCAAAAAAATTTTTACTGCTTAATGCATTCTCAGATCCTTATTCCTGGTGTTCACGAGATATAAAATTAAGTTGGGCCCTTCCCACAACTATTATTCAAAGCAAAAATTACCAAATGTCCAAGGGCTAAAGAGACCCTATCTCTACAAATGACATTTTAAAATGAAACAGCTGGGAATAATCCTGCGTAACAACGAGACAACAAAAATCAAGAAGCCAAAACTATTACATTAATTTTAAAAGAGCATAATAACTCCCGGCCCCAATTAAACTTTTGTTATATCAACAAAACTCGGCCTAAAACCAAAAAACCTTTTTATTAGACATTTCCCCTATTTCCTAAGTATAATGTCAATAAACCCAAAAACTTGTGATTTCCATTCCAATCCCATCTGTACCCTATATATTTTTGAACGGTCAAACGCCAACAGGCGAAACAATATCTTATTTCAAAGAAAGTGTGATGATATTATAAAGCACCCTGTGAAAATAGGACACTATTATGGAAAATTGTTCAGATCAGTGTTAAAAATCAATGATCTTAAATTTATTGTTTAACCTGAACACTTTCCCATTTATTCCACAACAGTGTATTGTAATTTAATAATTTGCTTCATTTTTTGAGGTCACCAGTATGAAATTATTTTAAAATTAAAAAAAATTCAATAAAAAAAAATTATTTCCCAATTGTCCACAACTTCCAAGTTTTCATCCCTAAATAGGTACTTTCTTAGTCTAACACCATCCATCGTTATCCAACATAACGCTTTAATTTCAGAAGCAACAAAACGAAGATGAAGTGAAAAAGCTAAGCAAGTAAGTTGGAAGTTGCTTTACAATGGGCGCAGATGACAGGCCCCTTTAGGTACACGCCACTGTCCTGAAATGCAAACTATCAAAAAACGGAAGACTAGCATATCTGCCGTCAAACAACATTTGGAATGAAATAAAAATAATTCCATATCATACTAGTATCCTCAAAAACAAAATGTTTTTTATTATAAGACCCAAACACCTAACCAATAAATCTTGTTTTCAAAATTGTTTTAGTTGGGTTAGAGGGGTGAAGACGGTTAGGTGAAATGAAACCACTTTTCTTTCGGCAACGTTTCGCTCCTGTGTTGGAGCTTTATCAAGCCCTACAAGGAACAGACTTTATTAGGACACAGTCATGAAATTTAAAATAAACATGTTAAATTTTGATTGTCTAACCTTACAACTAAATTAAACAGAACAACACTTACTCAAGAGCTGGTTACAATAGCGTCCAAAGTTTTTACAGGGTGCGACTCAGCATACCAGCAGGCCACCATGGTTTATAGATTATTAGAATTATATTTTTTTTTGTTACAAAATATCTTTCTTCTAATTAATTTTCGCTTAATGTTTTTTTTATATATTATTATACACTTCTGTGAGGTTATGTATGTATGGGGCACTGGAATCTAACTAAGTGGTAACGAAGATGTTAAATTAATAAAACGTGACTGATTTCATTGGGTCTGTTCAAAAACTCAGCACAATGTTTATTTTGACCCTATATGCTAAATCCACCCAAAATAAAACATTGACACACAGTTTTAAAATTTGTTAAAAACTTCTAGAAAACTTGTTAAAATTTGTTAAAAAAAAACTTAATATTTTAATGTACTTATCCTATTTTAAAATTATTTCTATGATTGGTTTTTTTATGAGTATTACATATGCATAAAATTGACATAAAACCAGTTATAAAATTGATAAAACAATACAAAATTACATACAAGAAACATACAATGCACAACGGAACATTTTAACATTTTCACTATCTATATACCTTGTATTTTTAAAGACTTATTTCTAAAGGAAACTTGCTGCATCTACATTAAATTACAACCACCAAGATTCTGTGGAACTAGAGATTAAAAAATAAAAAAAACAAAAACAAAAAAAAAATTTATAAATTTTTTTTTTCTTTCCTTCTTCCTTTGAAATTTAAACTTAAGTTATTATCACACGGAACAGACATGCAGACAGGCTCACCGACTTTGGTCATTTCAAAATAATAGTACATATTTTTTCTCCCTAAGTATTTGCACTATGTTCACTGGGTTTCTTTATACATTTTGAGAATGTTACTGTATATTGGGGCAAGCCCTTCAGTGTCAGTTTTTAGGTTGACTGTATTTTCAAGATTAATATGTATCATTTCACTGATTTTCCGTTTATATGAGTTTGGTTCCTTAGATAAAATTGAAGCCTTATCAAACTGGAACTGATGTCCCGTATCAAAATGATGTTTTGACAAAGCAGTTTTATCTGCTTCAAATCTTTTATGGTTTCTGCAATCATTTTTGTGCTGTTGAAGTCTTGATTTAAGATACTGTTTAGTCTGTCCAACATAACATTTGTGACACTCACATGGTATTTTATAAATTAACTCAGACTGTTTTTCATGTGAGACTTTATCTTTGAGTTTTGTGTATATTGAACTCATTTTCTTTAAATTGTAAAAAGCTAAACAGGAGTCTGTGCCCTTGAAACAACAATTTATTTTTTGAGAAAGTCCATCAATAAATGGGAATTTATAAAATTTTTTACCAATTTTTTGATCCCTATTATTATTACTCTTACTATTAAATTTACTGATTGCTCTATTAATGACATTGAGTGGGTAGTTATTATGTTTCAATAAGGTTTTAACTCTCTCTAAATTAGATTGATGAAATTCAGAACTGCTCAATGTAGTTGCTCTATGTAATAATCCAGTTATCATGCCTAGTTTATTAGACATGGGATGATTTGAATTAAAATTTAAAACACGGCCAGAACTTGTGGGCTTAGTGTACCAATTAAGTGATATAGAACCATTGAGATTATGTTGTAGCTCAGTGTCTAAGAAGCATAACTTATTATCTTTCTCCCTCTCCATCGTAAACTGCAGAGAAGGATGAACACTGTTAAAGGAGTCAAGCAATAATTGAAGGTGATCTTCAGGAGCTGCTAAAACAGTGTCGTCAACAAAACAGTACAAAAACGGAATAGAAAAAGGTAACAGTTTTAAAACCTCAGTTATTATATGGTTCATAATAATATTCGCTAGCACAGGCGAACTAGGATTACCCATAGCGCTCCCGTCCTTTTGTAAATAATTTTTTTCTTGAAATGAAAAATAGCTAGAGTCGAAACAGTATTGAATAAGTTTAATCAGAGTATTTTTTGGAATTTCAGTATATTTAGAAATAAATTTGTAGGATTTACCGACAATATCAACTACCAATTGTTTTGGAATGTTGGTGAACAGACTAACCACATCCAAAGAGACCAGGACATAGTTTTCAGGAATTGCTTGATTTTTAATTAGATCCGCAAAGTGGAACGAATCTTTTACATTATAATGGAATGTGGAAGTAAAAGGAAAAAGAACCTTGTGCAGATACTTAGCTATTTTATAACTTGGAGCGTTAAGACAACTTCCTACTGGCCTAAGATTGATCCCGGGTTTGTGTTTTTCTCAAACAGTTTTTCTCAAACAGTTTGGTGGAACTGCGTTAGAGGTTTTTAGATTGTCTTCTTCTTGTTTAGAAATTAAGCCATCTTTTTTTAAGTTTGAAACTATTTTGTTAGCCCAAGTTTGAAGTTTACTAGTGGGATCTTTATTACTTAGTTCATAGATTGTACCTTGCTGTAGCATTTCTGTTACTTTTGTTGTATAATCTTCCAATTTCATAACTACCGTAGAATTTCCTTTGTCAGACTTACTAACCATAATTTCAGGGTTCTCTTGTAAGAATTTTTTTGTGGATCTTATTTTATGTTCTAATTCGTTATGATTTGTGTGATTATGGTTATGGTTTGTATAGAAGTTTGTGATTATGTTGGTGGTTTGGCCACGTAGGATATGCTTCTCTTCTTCAGTAATGTTTTGTGCCGAAATGCAATACTCTAGATCCTTTATGATTTCTGGAATTGGGATGTCTTGTTTTTTGATTGGAAGGCCAAATTGTGGGCCCAGGCTTAAAACAGTTTCCACATCATCCGGCAGTTGTGTGTCAGTAAAATTATAAATAAACTTTTCATGTTTTGAGAAGCAAATTTCTGTTTGTTGTTTAACTAAATTCTGGAATTTTTTAAAGTTTATTTGTTTTATTTTTAGAAATTCTTTTTTGTATCTTTGGTTATTGTGGTTACAACTTTGTAAATATATGTTTTCAGGTATTAAGTCTTTGTATTTATTTTTTATGCTAGTTATTTCTTCTTTAATTTTTTTAAGTTTCCATATGGTTATTTCGATTTCCAAGTTTAGTATGTCTTTTTTGAATCTTTTCATGATTCTGTCAGCTTTTTTTAAATAAGGGTGATGTTCCTCATAAATTGGATAGATACATTTTATTTCTATGTTTAAATGTTTTGGCAGAAGATCTCTTGACCTGCATTTCAACAAAAACATCAGTTCCAGTTTGATAAGGCTTCAATTTTATCTAAGGAACCAAACTCATATAAACGGAAAATCAGTGAAATGATACATATTAATCTTGAAAATACAGTCAACCTAAAAACTGACACTGAAGGGCTTGCCCCAATATACAGTAACATTCTCAAAATGTATAAAGAAACCCAGTGAACATAGTGCAAATACTTAGGGAGAAAAAAATATGTACTATTATTTTGAAATGACCAAAGTCGGTGAGTCTGTCTGCATGTCTGTTCCGTGTGATAATAACTTAAGTTTAAATTTCAAAGGAAGAAGGAAAGAAAAAAAAATTATAAATTTTTTTTTTTGTTTTTGTTTTTTTTATTTTTTAATCTCTAGTTCCACAGAATCTTGGTGGTTGTAATTTAATGTAGATGCAGCAAGTTTCCTTTAGAAATAAGTATTTAAAAATAAAAGGTATATAGATAGTGAAAATGTTAAAATGTTCCGTTGTGCATTGTATGTTTCTTGTATGTAATTTTGTATTGTTTTATCAATTTTATAACTGGTTTTATGTCAATTTTATGCATATGTAATACTCATAAAAAAACCAATCATAGAAATAATTTTAAAATAGGATAAGTACATTAAAATATTAAGTTTTTTTTTAACAAATTTTAACAAGTTTTCTAGAAGTTTTTAACAAATTTTAAAACTGTGTGTCAATGTTTTATTTTGGGTGGATTTAGCAAATAGGGTCAAAATAAACATTGTGCTGAGTTTTTGAACAGACCCAATGAAATCAGTCACGTTTTATTAATTTAACATCTTCGTTACCACTTAGTTAGATTTCAGTGCCCCATACATACATAACCTCACAGAAGTGTATAATAATATATAAAAAAAAACATTAAGCGAAAATTAATTAGAAGAAAGATATTTTGTAACAAAAAAAAAATATAATTCTAATAATCTATAAACCATGGGGGCCTGCTGGTATGCTGAGTCGCACCCTGTAAAACTTTGGACGCTATTGTAACCAGCTCTTGAGTAAGTGTTGTTCTGTTTAATTTCGTTGTAAGGTTAGACAATCAAAATTTAACATGTTTATTTTAAATTTCATGACTGTGTCCTAATAAAGTCTGTTCCTTGTAGGGCTTGATAAAGCTCCAACACAGGGGCGAAACGTTGCCGAAAGAAAAGTGGTTTCATTTCACCTAACCGTCTTCACCCCTATAACCCAACTAAAACAATTTTGAATGTATTCTCAAGGGGAAGAAATCTCACAAAATTTTGAAACGGGTTTTTTTCAAGGACTAACAGAAAGATATGGGGAACAGGCTACCCAGTTGGCTAAGACATGGTCTAGTAACACACTAAAATTGGCAAATCTTACAAATCGAAGAATATTTTTGTTGAAATGCAGGTCAAGAGATCTTCTGCCAAAACATTTAAACATAGAAATAAAATGTATCTATCCAATTTATGAGGAACATCACCCTTATTTAAAAAAAGCTGACAGAATCATGAAAAGATTCAAAAAAGACATACTAAACTTGGAAATCGAAATAACCATAAGGAAACTTAAAAAAATTAAAGAAGAAATAACTAGCATAAAAAATAAATACAAAGACTTAATACCTGAAAACATATATTTACAAAGTTGTAACCACAATAACCAAAGATACAAAAAAGAATTTCTAAAAATAAAACAAATAAACTTTAAAAAATTCCAGAATTTAGTTAAACAACAAACAGAAATTTGCTTCTCAAAACATGAAAAGTTTATTTATAATTTTACTGACACACAACTGCCGGATGATGTGGAAACTGTTTTAAGCCTGGGCCCACAATTTGGCCTTCCAATCAAAAAACAAGACATCCCAATTCCAGAAATCATAAAGGATCTAGAGTATTGCATTTCGGCACAAAACATTACTGAAGAAGAGAAGCATATCCTACGTGGCCAAACCACCAACATAATCACAAACTTCTATACAAACCATAACCATAATCACACAAATCATAACGAATTAGAACATAAAATAAGATCCACAAAAAAATTCTTACAAGAGAACCCTGAAATAATGGTTAGTAAGTCTGACAAAGAAAATTCTACGGTAGTTATGAAATTGGAAGATTATACAACAAAAGTAACAGAAATGCTACAGCAAGGTACAATCTATGAACTAAGTAATAAAGATCCCACTAGTAAACTTCAAACTTGGGCTAACAAAATAGTTTCAAACTTAAAAAAAGATGGCTTAATTTCTAAACAAGAAGAAGACAATCTAAAAACCTCTAACGCAGTTCCACCAAAACTCTACTGTTTGAGAAAAACACACAAACCCGGGATCAATCTTAGGCCAGTAGTAAGTTGTCTTAACGCTCCAAGTTATAAAATAGCTAAGTATCTGCACAAGGTTCTTTTTCCTTTTACTTCCACATTCCATTATAATGTAAAAGATTCATTCCACTTTGCGGATCTAATTAAAAATCAATCAATTCCTGAAAACTATGTCCTGGTCTCTTTGGATGTGGTTAGTCTGTTCACCAACATTCCAAAACAATTGGTAGTTGATATTGTCGGTAAATCCTACAAATTTATTTCTAATTATACTGAAATTCCAAAAAATATTCTGATTGAACTTATTCAATACTGTTTCGACTCTAGCTATTTTTCATTTCAAGAAAAAATTTATTTACAAAAGGACGGGAGCGCTATGGGTAATCCTAGTTCGCCTGTGCTAGCGAATATTATTATGAACCATATAATAACTGAGGTTTTAAAACTGTTACCTTTTTCTATTCCGTTTTTGTACTGTTTTGTTGACGACACTGTTTTAGCAGCTCCTGAAGATCACCTTCAATTATTGCTTGACTCCTTTAACAGTGTTCATCCTTCTCTGCAGTTTACGATGGAGAGGGAGAAAGATAATAAGTTATGCTTCTTAGACACTGAGCTACAACATAATCTCAATGGTTCTATATCACTTAATTGGTACACTAAGCCCCACATGTCTAATAAACTAGGCATGATAACTGGATTATTACATAGAGCAACTACATTGAGCAGTTCTGAATTTCATCAATCTAATTTAGAGAGAGTTAAAACCTTATTGAAACATAATAACTACCCACTCAATGTCATTAATAGAGCAATCAGTAAATTTAATAATAAGAGTAATAATAATAGGGATCAAAAAATTGGTAAAAAATATTATAAATTCCCATTTATTGATGGACTTTCTCAAAAAATAAATTGTTGTTTCAAGGGCACAGACTCCTGTTTAGCTTTTTACAATTTAAAGAAAATGAGTTCAATATACACAAAACTCAAAGATAAAGTCCCACATGAAAAACAGTCTGAGTTAATTTATAAAATACCATGTGAGTGTCACAAATGTTATGTTGGACAGACTAAACAGTATCTTAAATCAAGACTTCAACAGCACAAAAATGATTGCAGAAACCATAAAAGATTTGAAGCAGATAAAACTGCTTTGTCAAAACATCATTTTGATACGGGACATCAGTTCCAGTTTGATAAGACTTCAATTTTATCTAAGGAACCAAACTCATATAAACGGAAAATCAGTGAAATGATACATATTAATCTTGAAAATACAGTCAACCTAAAAACTGACACTGAAGGGCTTGCCCCAATATACAGTAACATTCTCAAAATGTCTAAAGAAACCCAGTGAACATAGTGCAAATACTTAGGGAGAAAAAAATATGTACTATTATTTTGAAATGACCAAAGTCGGTGAGCCTGTCTGCATGTGTGTTCCGTGTGATAATAACTTAAGTTTAAATTTCAAAGGAAGAAGGAAAGAAAAAAAATTTTATAATTTTTTTTTTTTTGTTTTTGTTTTTTTTTTATTTTTTAATCTCTAGTTCCACAGAATCTTGGTGGTTGTAATTTAATGTAGATGCAGCAAGTTTCCTTTAGAAATAAGTATTTAAAAATAAAAGGTATATAGATAGTGAAAATGTTAAAATGTTCCGTTGTGCATTGTATGTTTCTTGTATGTAATTTTGTATTGTTTTATCAATTTTATAACTGGTTTTATGTCAATTTTATGCATATGTAATACTCATAAAAAAACCAATCATAGAAATAATTTTAAAATAGGATAAGTACATTAAAATATTAAGTTTTTTTTTAACAAATTTTATCAAGTTTTCTAGAAGTTTTTAACAAATTTTAAAACTGTGTGTCAATGTTTTATTTTGGGTGGATTTAGCATATAGGGTCAAAATAAACATTGTGCTGAGTTTTTGAACAGACCCAATGAAATCAGTCACGTTTTATTAATTTAACATCTTCGTTACCACTTAGTTAGATTTCAGTGCCCCATACATACATAACCTCACAGAAGTGTATAATAATATATAAAAAAAAACATTAAGCGAAAATTAATTATAAGAAAGATATTTTGTAACAAAAAAAAATATAATTCTAATAATCTATAAACCATGGTGGCTTGCTGGTATGCTGAGTCGCACCCTGTAAAACTTTGGACGCTATTGTAACCAGCTCTTGAGTAAGTGTTGTTCTGTTTAATTTAGTTGTAAGGTTAGACAATCAAAATTTAACATGTTTATTTTAAATTTCATGACTGTGTCCTAATAAAGTCTGTTCCTTGTAGGGCTTGATAAAGCTCCAACACAGGAGCGAAACGTTGCCGAAAGAAAAGTGGTTTCATTTCACCTAACCGTCTTCACCCCTATAACCCAACTAAAACAATTTTGAATGTATTCTCAAGGGGAAGAAATCTCACAAAAAATAAATCTTGTTATTTAAAACTATGATTTGGAAGTAAAAGATTTATTTATTCCTGCCTGATCAACTAAGACAAAAAGTTCACCTTTTCTGTAACCCAAGAAATTCCTGTTTGGTCCCCCAAAAAAAATATAACCTAACGACCACTATACAAACCGTTTGGACCAAAACAAGAATTCGAGAAGTTATGTTTACAGAAAGAAAATAATCTTTTTAAGAAAGATTAAATTATTTAAAAAAAAGTAAAATTTTGAAATATTTTTACCAATTACCACCGCCTAGCATTTATATCTAGTTGAAAGTTTCTTTTAAATTTACTGACCAATTTCACGGCCTCAAAATGACATTACTTAAAAAAAAATTACTGAACTTTACAAATGAACTAAAAACAAATCAAAAAACTTATCTATATCTGTCTCAGTTAAACATTTCTTTTGTGGTATTATATCTAGTTGGGCTTCAAATTCATTTTCTCTGTATTCAATCTGAAGCAGGCAAAACTTCTCAAGGCTCAAACATAAATGTTTGCTCTCCATTGGCCATGACCAAGCTATGACCTGAACGCAGAAAAAAATACAGAACAAAATAATTGTGAACCAGAAAAACTTTAATTGATAGAAATACCCGTAGGTCATTTAAAAAAAATGCACTCCAAAGCCCAACGCTGTATTTTCTACCAAAAAAAAATTGACCAGTCACGAAAACACAACTAGACAACTAAACTGGCAACCAAAGACCTAAAAAAAAACTGCCCCAACAAAAATACCCAAAAAAAAATGTTAACTGGACTTTTGGCATGTTCAGCCAAGGTGTTGCTCTAGGAATTTTAGCCTTGTGTTCCCTAAAGTTCCGAGCTGACACTAAATAGTAGTAGTACCCTCCTCTGACCCGATGTAACTGAGTGACGTAAGATCTTAATTGTCATCAACAGTTACCACCAAAAAAAAACAAGAAAAGAAAATGACAATGCAGAATACTCATTTTATTAATTTATACTTTCAACTAAATAAAATTACCAGCTGTTAGGCTATATTTACTTTAAAACAACCCAGCCAAGAAAAATTTGTGTGAAACCCTGTAAAAATATTCCAATTTCCAAGTGGTGATATCCCACAAAAAATTAAAATCACCAAAAAAAAAATAACTTGTTGACCTAAATAAATTGACTGCACTAAAAAATAATCGGTGAAACAATTTCTATCGTATCACAAGCAGGAAATAATAACATATAAATAAATGAACCTGCAAAAAAAATTGTTAGAAAAAACACACTACTTCTGTCATATATTTAAAACATAAAAAGACCATGTCTGGAGGTCCATCCACCTATAAATCAACAAAGAAAAATTGAAGTAAATTTACATTGCTGTATTTATTTTTCTTAAAAAAAAATTAAAAAAATTAAAACATGTTTTTCCTACAAAAAAACTTTAAAGAATTAAGAACATGATTTGGACGCTGTTGAATAAAATCTCCCATGCTTTTTATCCACTTATTCTTCCTTAATAAATAAAAATGAATCCTTTATTTTCCAAGAAAAAACTTGTGAAGATAAGTTAATAAAAAACTATGAGAACTACTAAAATAACAAAACGAATTCCAAACCAACGCTTAAATATTACCAAAAAATATTTAAAAAGTGTTATTTCCAAAAACCAATGATCTTGTTTTAAAAAAAAAAAAAATGATTGGGTGTCAAAAAACACCGACAGCCACTGAAAGCCTTTAACCTGGCTTTGGCTGTACCACAAAAAAAAAATTTCTTTAAAAAAAATTAAAAAAAAAAATTTAAAAATAATTTTTTATTTTTTTTTTTCAAATTCAAAAAAAACCAAAAAAAATTACATCAGATGTTAAAAAACTAGCCAAAAACTCACGTTGGGCGCCAATTGTGGCCAATTTAAATGCGTTGGGTGACATTTGTGGCAAACTAAATACGTTGCCGCCATTTTGTGACACTGTAAATAGAATAATAACGCTGTGCCAATTTGTGACACTAAAAAAAAATTACTGAGTAATTAAACAAATATCTGGAAGCAGAACTATATTTTCCAGCTAGGTAAAACATTGATATGCCCGGTAACTTTTATACAGTGGAGAAGGGGGGGGGGGTTCAGAAATAAGAAAATTTTAAGCGCCACAGTGTTTTAATCAATGTTTTACAAAGAAGATCTTAATTAAAATATAGTTCAACCCAAACGTTGTAGCCAAACAATGAAGTTCTACCTACTTCCGAGGCTTCCAGAGTATTTATCCAATTAAAAAAACCAAAAAGAAATTGAAACCCAGTCCGAGATCTACCCCATGAGGTAAAACAATGTAAGGAAACCGCTAAAAAATATAATGCTTCGATTAAATTTGTCTCTCTTTTGTCTCTGCAAAGTTGGTTCACTGGATTGTACAAATAACACAAAATTTAGTTCATCTTGTTTATTGCAGTAAAACTACTGAAAAAATACTGGAAACATGAAATATGTTTTTTTTTTTAAAGAAAGGAAACAAGTTCAGGCCAAAATAGCAAGGCACTCCAAATTTCACAGGAGAAATTGTCTTAAATAAATGAAATGAAGGAAAGCAAGTCAATTTAGTAAATATGCCGCAAAACTAGGGTTATGACGTCATAGCTTATCTTGCGTTTACAAGAATTTCAAAAGTTGTACTTAATAAAAAAAAATTATATGGAAAATTATAGAAAAAAAAATTATATCTAAAATATCCTTGCTCCTACCTTGATCCTGTTCTTATCTAATAGTTGTTGAAGTAATATTTTGTAAACCTGGTGTTGTTTCCAGACAGTCCTGCTACAGAAGCTCAGCATTGAAACCATCAACTGTAAAATCAATTACTGGAGATCAGAGCATGCATCAAACCCAGGAATATTCGAACACTCAACCAATTCCCATATGAGTAAAGCTATACTGAGTGTAGAATTTAGTTGTATTTTAGTTACAGTTTTAGTCAAAAGTTTCCTTGGCTCTTTAGATATGTTTTCTCCAAGATTCATATGGTTTGACGCCATTTTTGTAAAACATTTCTACATTAATAAAGTTGTTTCTGAACTTGAACCTAAAAATACACATTGAACTACTGCTTAAACCCGGCCTAAGAATGTTCAGATGTTAAGTTTGCTCACCACTAGCTAGCCCTACACAACCTTCCAATCCGACTGAGTTAGCTATTAACTTTATTTAACTATGATTATATATAAATTTATATAATATAAAAATACGATTTTGTTTATTCTTTTAGTCCTGGTTTTTATCCCTCGTTTATCTCCCATTTACAAAAGTGCATAACTTGTATTTATTTTATCTTCTCCTTATCAAATTAATAAAGATATCAAAGGGGCGGAGCCTCGGTTGTTCCTGGTCGAACCGTGGACCCAAATATATTTTCGTGCTATCAAAACTAGCTAATCCGTGAAGGATATGAAGTTCGGAAGAGAAATGGTTAATTAAAAAAACCAAAAAAAAATTGAAACCCAGTCCGAGATCTACCCCATGAGGTAAAACAATGTAAGGAAACCGCTAAAAAATATAATGCTTCGATTAAATTTGTCTCTCTTTTGTCTCTGCAAAGTTGGTTCACTGGATTGTACAAATAACACAAAATTTAGTTCATCTTGTTTATTGCAGTAAAACTACTGAAAAAATACTGGAAACATGAAATATGTTTTTTTTTAAAGAAAGGAAACAAGTTCAGGCCAAAATAGCAAGGCACTCCAAATTTCACAGGAGAAATTGTCTTAAATAAATGAAATGAAGGAAAGCAAGTCAATTTAGTAAATATGCCGCAAAACTAGGGTTATGACGTCATAGCTTATCTTGCGTTTACAAGAATTTCAAAAGTTGTACTTAATAAAAAAAATTATATGGAAAATTATAGAAAAAAAAATTATATCTAAAATATCCTTGCTCCTACCTTGATCCTGTTCTTATATAATAGTTGTTGAAGTAATATTTTGTAAACCTGGTGTTGTTTCCAGACAGTCCTGCTACTCCGGGTCTCGTTCTGCCGCGCCTCCCCTCGTGCTTGCTTAGCACATGGTGCTAGGGCAGCACATGGTGGTCAAAATGTTCTGGGTTCTTGCCCGAGCGTAAAAACCCTGTGGAAAATGAAATGTTTCAGTTTCCTGGAATTCGTCTATTTTGCACGAAGTTCCCCTACACCGAGTAACTTAAATCGATAACCCCATGTCGACTCAATAAAATAAAGTAGATTTAAACAGATGAACTAAAATAATCCTAACGTACCTTTCCCAGGGTTACAACTGCTACACCCGGCTTCACACCAGCGTCCAGCACAACTGTCCCAGTGATGGATTGGACAGGGCTGTAGACAAAGGAGAAAAACAATATATAGTTTTTATCCAAAACGTGGTTTTAAAAAAATATAAAAAAAACTCCAACAATTTCCCACGTCTTTTGTCGAAAAAGTACATTTCACACGAAAAATAATTACAATTTGGGAGGCAAATATTATCTTGAAGAGTCCTCAAATAATAAAAAAAATAAAAAAAAAATACAATTGAACTTACCACTGCTCTTCCCGTAGAAACGGCGTAGGCCGCCTTAAATCCCTCTCAGAGGGTGTGAGCGTCACTTAAGATTCGCCTAAACACGACGGCTCACAGTTATACCGTCTTTGGTATAATTTGCAACTACTGCAGTGCCATTAAGTGCCAATAACCACAAAAACAATGGCGACACCAATAGACGGCCACCAGCCCAACCAAAATTCTTTAGGAAAGAGACAAGACACTTTGTCGAGAACACAAAAAAAATGAAGTTGCCGGAAATCGCTTCTAGATTTGGTGGGGACAGTACACAGTACCAACCAAATTTTCCCGGTTAAATTCAAATAAGAATGCAAACGCATTTATAACAAAACGCTCTCGCCGAAAAATCACTAACTCCGGTTTATGAGCCTGGAGAAAAAACCCGCGGTTTTCAAACTAACCAATGATGAAATACACTAATACTTCCGTACCCTGCGCATGAGGTGTTGTCGGATCTATTTCCACGGTTGTAATTTTTATAACAAGGACATCGAGACACCCTCCATACATAGACCGAATATTTGCCTACCGGACCCCCGCCAACATAGCAAGTAGGAGGAAAATAACCAGCAGGACTATAAGAAGCTCAGTATTGAAACCATCAACTGTAAAATCAATTACTGGAGATCAGAGCATGCATCAAACCCAGGAATATTCGAACACTCAACCAATTCCCATATGAGTAAAGCTATACTGAGTGTAGAATTTAGTTGTATTTTAGTTACAGTTTTAGTCAAAAGTTTCCTTTGCTCTTTAGATATGTTTTCTCCAAGATTCATATGGTTTGACGCCATTTTTGTAAAACATTTCTACATTAATAAAGTTGTTTCTGAACTTGAACCTAAAAATACACATTGAACTACTGCTTAAACCCGGCCTAAGAATGTTCAGATGTTAAGTTTGCTCACCACTAGCTAGCCCTACACAACCTTCCAATCCGACTGAGTTAGCTATTAACTTTATTTAACTATGATTATATATAAATTTATATAATATAAAAATACGATTTTGTTTATTCTTTTAGTCCTGGTTTTTATTCCTCGTTTATCTCCCATTTACAAAAGTGCATAACTTGTATTTATTTTATCTTCTCCTTATCAAATTAATAAAGATATCAAAGGGGCGGAGCCTCGGTTGTTCCTGGTCGAACCGTGGACCCAAATATATTTTCGTGCTATCAAAACTAGCTAATCCGTGAAGGATATAAAGTTCGGAAGAGAAATGGTTGTCCCAATATCCTCGAAAATAAACATAAGCGAATGAAATGTTCACTTAAATGTTCTTCCTGTTACTGAAACCATTTGTGATGCGGCAACGCCGCCATGCCCCAGCAGAACAGCTGTTTATCTTCGTGAACCTCAAAGAAAACTACGAAGTTTTACAGATAAACAAAGCAATCAAAAGTTTTCGGTTCGGTTTTTTCCCGAAACCTGTGATCTCAAATTCCAATGTCCAGATAATGCGATGTGCGCAGTGTCCACAGTAATTCAATGGACACTATATAACCTCCAAACCTAGCTCTATAAAATACCCTTAATTTGAGTACAGAAAGACGAGTCGAAGAGCCTTGATTATTTACCTAAATAAACAAATATGTAACGTTGCCTTAAACGTAAAAATGACACATTACAAGAGCAGAGAAGTTAGTTTTAGATCTCATTTACCATAAGAACTTGGTGCAGTAATTCTAAAGAATTAATGTCTGTCATTCCAGAAGAACTTAGAGGAAGTACAAATATTTAAATTTTGAAAAGGCTGAAAATGTTTTGGGATTATTTTAAAACCCCAACAAAGATATTTTTACTTTTTCATTCAGATGGGGTAAAAAAGATTTAGAAAATTTAGCAGATAAAAAAGTCACAAAAAGAGAAGCTTTAAGAACAGCTATGACTATTTTGGATCTTTTTGGATTTTTGAGCTGTTTGACAATAAAAGCAAAAATATTACTGCAAGATATTAGAAAAGCAAAAAATGAATGGGATGAAATTTTGTCATTGGAATAGTGGATAGTGGAAAATATGGGTTTATCAAATTAAAAATGTTAGGTTATTTAAAATTCCAATGTTCCAAACATTTTTGAGGCAGAATAAATCCAACGAGCATTTTGTGATGCTAGCTCACAAACGTATTCCACTGTGTCATATATTAACCTTCGCAGATTAATATTTCATTTATAATAGCCAAATCAAGAGTTGCGAATCCTAAACCTACCTCAATTCCTCGTATGGAATTGCAAGCTGCTGTTCTAGGTGCCAGGTTGCCAAATTAGTCAACTCTATTTGTGGTCAGATTCAAGCTGTAATAAGTTGGATCAAAATAGGAAATCCCTTAGTGTTTAAACTCTTTGTTGATCATAGAGTGACAAATAACAGATATAACGACGACAAAGAGTTGGAAATAGCTACCGACTGAATAAAGTGTAGCAGATGACCACTAGAGAAAACGGAACAGTTCAAAATTCTAGCAGGTGGTTTGATGGACCAAAGGTCAATTGAAGAAAATTGGCCAACCAATTGTGAAAATATAAAGACAACCATTCAGAACTTTTAGAGTTAAAGAAAACATTGTAGTGTCTCAAAACTCAAACCAAATTTACAGTCTACTAATTATAGAAAACTTCTCTTCCTAGTTAAAACTAGTACGCACTACAACATGGATCCTAAGATTTGGTGATAAAACAGGCACTAAAAATTTCCTGATCTGACTGTTTCTGAAATTTCAACAGCTGAAAATGCTTCGATTAAATTTGTTCAAGATCAAGACTTTATGGAAGAAATTGGCTGTTAAGAAAGAACGGTATTATTCCTTCAAGTAGTAAAATATAATCACCCATATCGGGCTCAGATGGTATTTTAAGAGGTCGGATGACTCACTCAAAAGCCTTATCAAATGACACAAAATTTTGAATTATTTTAAATTCTAAAAATCATTGTACAAAGCTACTGATCTACTGATCATGTCAAGGCAGCTCATTCTGGGGAAAATTTTGTTGTAAATGAATTCAGGCAAAGATACTGGATAGATAGATACTGTTAGAAGTTGTTGGAATTCTTGTCAGTCTTGTAGCAGGCAACGAAAAGGCCTGTGAACTCGCGAAAGCAATTCTATACTTTTGGGCATGGCCATGAGACACGTCCAAAGCGAATGAAACAATTGAGCCCAGGATGCACTACCAAAACACAACAGAAAACAAAAGCAGTTTGCAGACAAACTAAAGAATGTAGAGACCGATCTAATGTGAGCACGGATTATAGAATAATAGCGGATGGGATTTAACCAAAGTTAAAGTGGCAAAACCTAAATGGCAGGGTTCTTGCTTTCTGCCTTTCGTTCCGCTGTTTTTCATATTTGTGTTCATGCCAATTTTTTTAATTAAATTAGGGATAAAATCTAACTGCCAGAAACTGATTCACTAGTTTTTCCATTAACTCAAAATATAAACAATGATTTTAGAATTGTACAACAAAATATAAGAAGTTTGAACAAAAATTTTGATGAATTCTGGGTTTATTAATAAAATATTTCTCAAACTATTTAATGTATTATTTTGACAGAAACCTTGAGATGATGAATAAAATTGCTGCATGAAATGTCTAAAGTTCTTCTTAATACTACTACTATGTCGCTCTAGAACTTTTTTCTACAATGTTCAAGCCTATTCTCCACCTGCTTCGATCCTGACAATCATCCTCTGTCAGGATTTTGTGACTTATTGATCCTTGGATGGACGCCCTGATTTTCTGCGCCCTATTGGTTGCCAATCTAAGACCTGCTTT
Organism: Aspidapion aeneum; assembly: GCA_963576565.1. NCBI lineage: Eukaryota > Metazoa > Arthropoda > Insecta > Coleoptera > Brentidae > Aspidapion > Aspidapion aeneum. Next base: position 48,751,727 of record OY755045.1, read on the forward strand.
TAACCTGCAAACTTAAGGGGTTTTAATTTATTATATAGTGAGGGTGATTTTAATACGCGTGTAGTAATTTATTTAAAAGAGACAATAACTTTCACTTATAACATTTTTAAAATTGGGGAACAAAAATCTCTTGAACTATCAGTAAAATAGAATTGCATTCTTGCCTTATAACTGGAATATACCGAGCGCCAGCAACAAATAAGCAGGAATTTTTAAACAGCTTTTCAGACTATCTTAAAATACGCGATAGAAATCACCAAATTAATCTTATTCTTGGGGACATAATTATAGATATTTTGGAAACAAATCAAATTGTTGAAGATCACTTAAATTTGTTATATCAGGAGGGTTTTTCTCCAACAATAAATAAAGGCACTAGACCTCACCACTGAAAGGTTTCCTGTTTTTTAAAAGAAAAAAAAAACAATGACAAAGATGAAACTTGTATTCCTATTGTTGTTGTATCAGGCGTAACAGATCACTATATCACCTTTTTACAAATAATTTTCCAATAAATAAAAACATTAATAATACAAACCATATAACAAAACGATTACTCAAAAAAATAGTTTTACAAAAACTAGGGGTAGAAAAATGGGAATGTTTTTATCAAGAACCCAACATAAAGGAAACAAATATTTTTCTAAATATAATTGAAAAGCACAGACATGACAAAAATAATTAAAAAAAAAAATAGCATCAAAAAAATCTCCATGTATAAGATCAAATCAATTCAATAAAAAAGAAAATTCATTTATTTAAAAAAAAAAAAAAACAAAACAAACTAAGACTAAATATATTCAAAATAAAATGGATTCAAATAAAAACGATTCAAAAGTACATTGCCATGCTGTCAATGAAATATGCGGAAGTAACAAAAAACTATAAATAATAAAATAAAAGACCAAAATGGGAAAACAATGCCCCAAACAAAAGATATTGCTAATTCATTTGCATCATTTTTTACGAACACAACAACAAAAAAACTCCTGGCATTGATTACGTTACAAGTAAGTAACGAAAAAGATCTTAAAATTTATTGCGGAACGATTGAAAGGGATAGTTAACAAATCATTTATTATAGGAGTTTCCTTATATTTTTCAAAGTACAATTATAAAGCCTTTACATAAAGCTAGAAATAAGAAAAACGTTTCCAACTATAGGCCGATTTCACTTATAACAAGTTTTGCCAAATTGTGGAAAAAAAAATGAAAAAACGACTTAATTAATTTTTAGAAAATAATAAGGTTTTTTCTGATCAAGAAATCGGTTTAGACACTAAAAGTCAACTGCAGATGCAATAGAATATCTTCCACGCGCATACCTAAACATTTGAAAGACAGAAAACCTTCGCTTGCTGTATTTTTAGACTTATCCAAAGCTTTCGACACATTCGGACACACAGAACTACTAAAAAACATGACAAAATAGGTACGTGGAAAAGCATACCAACTTATTAGAGACTACGTTAAAGACAGGGCCATTACTGTTTAATATTTACCTGCATAGTCTTTTTGAAATCGGAATCGACGGAGAAGTCTTAAGTTTTGCAGCTGACACCGCCATTTACTTTACAGCTAACAACTGGGAAAATTTAAAGTTAAAAGTAGAACAAGAAACAGAAAAAATTGTACATTATCTTACAAAAATAAATTTAACTGTTAATTACAAAAAAAAAACTAAAATTCCACCATTTACATCTTACTTCAACAATCCACCGTCATTTAACACATTAGACATGTTTACAAAAAAAAACTGTGATTGCTTAGCAATCTCCATCGAAAAAACATAAAAAATAAAATATCTTGGAATAATTATTATCGATACTCATTTACGATTGGATGCTTACACAAAATTCGTCACAAATAAAATTCGACATTTATTAGATAAATTTAAAATATTAAAAAGTTTATTTAAAATAGAACATTTGAAAATACTCTACCAAGCTCTTGTAGAACCTCATAACCTATGGAATTATCGCTTGGGGTGTGCAACAAACCATCACTTGGATAGTCTTGAATAAGTCGTGCCTTAAAATCATTTATACCAAACCATATCGCTAGTCGTCAAACTTATTAGATTCTAATAGCATTCTCAAACAATTAAACTATTATAGCGATTTAAAAAATATTACGAAGATTGGCAAAAGATTTCTGCCTAAAGCAGTGTTATACCACATAACAAATTTTTTTGGATAATACAACAATCTATCTAAGTCGGCCGTAAATTTAAAAAAAAAATAAAACAAAAGAAAACAAATTAGAAAATAACAATGCAGAAATTATTAAAACTTCCGTTTCGAACATCAACACCGCAACAACATGTAACAACATAAGAAACAAAAACAAGACAAAAGAGGAAAACATGACAAAAATAACAATCTTTCATAATAATATCCAGTCCATAGGAAACGGTAATAATCAACTTGAAGTTTTATTAAAAGAGAATAATAACCCCGAGCTAGTGTGTTTTACACAAAATTGGCCGTGTGTAGAAGCGATCAGTAGTCTGGGTATTAGTAGTAGTTCTCGCTGATATCACCTTACTACCGCCCTCCAAATCAGTATGGTGGCTCATTAATATATGGAAGAGATGACCTCTTAAGGAAAGGAAGGATATGTGCATGATGTCGGTACTAGGTAATATAGAGCGTTCAGCCGCGGAATTTTGTTTTAATAAGAAATCATATGTTCTTCTTAGCGTATACAGGTCGACAAAGCTAGGAAACATTTTTCGAGGTTCTGGTATGTATCCTAGATAAAATTGAAAAAGAAGGCAAAACAACAATAATAGCAGGAGACTTTAATATCAGACTTGATAAAGAATCCTTAGAAAAAAATGATTTTTAAACATTATTAAACCTGTATAATCTTTCTCCTACAAGTACACAAGAATAGTTGACAACCATAAATCTTATATAGATAACATAATTTTAGATATATTTAATATTGGCTATAACACTTAAATCCTTTTTAAAGGGAAATCGGATCATACTGCACAAGTATTAAATATTTTAGATACTGATGATAACAGCACCAAAAAAATAAATTATAGATTGTTTTCTTAATCAAATAGCTTCGCTTTTTGTAATCAACTTTCGTTAATATCTTGGGATTATTTTTATAGTTCAGATTAGACGTTAACTCTCTATGGTATAATTTTTCGGAAATATTTTTAAGTGTCTTTAATGAACATTTTCCTTTAAAATAATTTAGTAGTCAAAGAAGTAAAAAAGTTAAACAACTAGACTGGGTAATTTCAGAACTACTAGAACTAAAAAATAAAGTTGTACTACTACAAACTATGTCCAACTCTAATACTGTTTATAAAGAACCCTTTAAGGAATATAAAAAAGAGTATGATAAAAAACTTCAAATCTGAAAAAGTGATTTTTTGCTGAACAAAATACGTTCCAGGAGTAACATTTAACTGATACTCAAAATAGTAGAAATCTGGCTAATTCTTTTAACAAACATTTTACAAATTCAGCACCTGAACTACTAAAATAAAATAACATCAATATAAATACATGCAATTATAATCCGACCTTTTTCAATCCCATTTCTATGTATTTAGTCCAACGCGACTGAAAGTATTCAAATATCATGGAAAATGAAAAATAAAAAAAGTTCAGGACATGATGAGGTTCCATCCGATCTCCTAAAAAAGTTATTTTGGTAATCGCTGCTTGCTTATATTTTTAATTCTAGTATGAGTTCAGGTGTTTTCCCAGAACAGCTTAAAATCGCAACAGTAATACCGATCTATAAAAAAGAAAATCACAATGACCTTAATAATTACAGACCTATTAGCCTTCTATCTTCATTTTCTAAACTTTTTGAATTAATAATATTTAGCAGACTTTTTAACTTTTTTGAAACATGTTTTCTTTTTAATTATTTTTAACATGGATTTCTTCCTAAAAAATCAATGCTTGAATTTATCAAAAAAATACGTGAAATACTGGAAGATAAACAAACACAGCATGTGGAATACTTCTTGACTTATCCAAAGCTTTCGATTCCATTAATCACAACATCCTTTTAAAAAAACTATAAGCTTACGGAATCAGAGGAATAGTTAAAAATTGGTTCGAGTCTTATTTAAGAGAGAGAAAGCAAAAAGTCAACGTCAAACGTCATGATATGGCTGTTGAATTTCTTTTCTATAATGCAATAAAATTTTATAACCAGTTACCAAATAATGTTAAACATATTGAAAGTTTTAGTCAATTTAAAAAAGCATGTTTTACTAGGTTATGTCATATCGAACCGTTTAAACTAGCACAATTCTTTGATTATTAAAAACTACTTTAAAGTAAAGGTTAGAAAAAGTGTTATTTGTGGCAAGGTGTCGTCATTGTTAATGTTTGTTTACTTATTTAATTTTTAATCAAACAATAGTACCCATAGGTACATGGCTGTCTCCGTTTCATTATTTATTGTTTTTTATTTGTTTGGTGCTTTTGTTTTTTATTATCTGTTCTCGTTAATTGACTATGTATTTTTTTAAATCCAACAAACTTTTGCCCTACAATTTGAAAGTAAGTGTTAAAGTAAACTAGATCTACCCGTGTAAGAATTATTTAGTGTTGGATATTAGTACTTATCAACTTATTATGTCAAAACAAAAAATACAGTACACAATTATTTAGAATAGTGTCACTTTAGTAATAGAGTCACTTCAACACCTTCCCTAATTGATGTAATGCCAAGTCATCTCAGGCCCATCGAACTTCTTAAAGAAACTAATCTTGGTGTAAACAAAGCCTTCGTCATCACATCAGCAATCTGATAAGTGCCTTCTACTTTTTGAATAACAATTTCGCCTTCCAAAACCAGTTCTCTTACAAAGAAATGTCTTATTCTATATGCTTTGTGCGTTTATGGAATTCTGGATTTTGTGTATTCTAATATGCTTTTTGCGTTTATGGAATTCTGGATTTTGTGTAAGCTTAATGGCGGCTTCATTGTCTACCATCAGTAGAGGCAAATCCTTGAGTTGTAGAATTCCTGTGTAAAGAGTCTTCAGCCATACTAGCTCTTTCCCACATTCGCTTGCTGCCACAATTTCTGCCTCTGTAGTAGAAATTACTACGGAGGTCTTTGACTACTCCAGGATACTACTCCACCACTGTATATGCAGAGTACTCCAGACGTTGAACGACCAGTACTTATATCACCACCGTGATTAGCCTCGCTAAATCCTTTCAAGTATCCTTTCTGGAAGTTGTACTTGTAGCTGATTCCAAGATCTACAGTGCCCTTGATATATCTAAATATTCTTTTTACTCGCATGTAGTCCAGTGAACTAGGACTCTCAACACTTCTTGAGCATACACCAACTGCGTAGGCTAAGTCAGGTCGACTTCCTGTCATGAGGTACATTAAAGCTCCTACAGCTTCCCTGTAAGAAAATTTTGGCTCATCTTCCTCATCCTTCCCTGATTCAATAACTTCTCTAACAATTGGCGTGGAGACTGGTTTGTAATCTTGCATTTTGAATCTCTCCAAAAGTTTCTTAGCATAGGATTTTTGACCGATTTTGATAGAATTATCTAAACTTCTTTCAATTTCTAGTCCTAAAAATATGATGCTTCTTTTATGGATACTTTGAACTCCTTTTGTAAGTCTTTCAAAAATTCATTCTTCATTTCTTCATCATTGGAAACTAAAAGTCCGTCATCGACATACAAGGATAAAATTAGCATTCCATCACCTCGCTTCTTGACAAATAAGCAATTATCTTCATCACTCTTTGTAAATCCTGATTTTAATATGACATCAACAATGCGCTTATTCCAGCAACGTGGCGCTTGTTTTAGTCCGTAAAGGCTTCTCTTTAACAAACAAACTCTGTTTGTACTATCTGGGTAGCCTTCTGGTTGCTTCATGTATATTTCTTCATCTAAAGAACCATACAGAAATGCAGTTGATACATCAAACTAGGTCAATGTTATTTTCTCGCTAACAGCAATGCTTGTGGGAGCTCTTATTAAAGACATTTTAGCAATAGAACTAAAAGTTTGATCATAATCTTCGCCTGGCTTTTGCGAAAATCCTTTTATTACTAATCTAGCCTTATACTTCTCAACTGTGCCATCTGGATTTGTTTTAATCTTAAAAACCCATTTACATGGAATAGCTTTTCTTCCAGCAGGTAACTTCTCCATGATCCATGTGCCATTTAATCTATGAGCATCCATTTCTTCTTCCATAGCACGTAACCAATGGTTTTTATCACCGCTTTGAATAGCTTCCTTATATGTATTCGGCTCTGTAGTTTTATTGAGTATGTTTGCTGCTACTGTCATTGCAAAATCTTCAAATCTAGCTGGTTTTCTCAAGCTTGCCCTGTTTCGCATTGTCCTTTCAGTCTGACTTTGGTCTTCAAAACCACAAAATTCCGAAGTTACGCTCTCTAGATCTTCATCGTCATCTTTGTCTAGATCTTTAACCTCTTCTTCTTCAGAGTCTAAATTTACACTTTTTGAGGTTCCTTCTCCACTTTCTTGATTTTATAAAACTGCGTTTCGTTCTTTGACTTTCTGAACTTTTTCACAATTTTCAAGAGTTTGCATTAAAGGAATTTGTATTCTTTCTGGACTTGAGAAAGGTCTTTCCTCAAAAATAACGTTTCTTGATCTGATCAACTTCTTTGAATCTTGACACCAAATTCTATAACCATCATCATTGTCATATCCCACAAGAATTCCTTTCACAGCTTTCTTATCCAGCTTTCTTCTTCGTGATTTAGGAATGTGAGAATAGCATATGCTTTCGATTACTCGTAAATGTGTCATACGAAACTTCATAAGGCGACTTGTTGTTTTCACTAGAAACTCCTGACCTATTCAATTCGTAAACTGCAGTATTGATCATATCTGCCCATAAACTTTGAGGTAGGCCTTCTCTTGCATGTAAAAGTGCTCTTGCTGTTTCGACTATGGTTCTGTTGTCTCTTTCGGCACAGCCATTTTGTTCGGGAGTATAGGGCATGACTAATCTTTGGTGAATTCCATGCTGATTTAGGATTTCTTCAATTTGTTTATTGTTGAACTCTCCTCCATTGTCTGACAGAAACTCTTTTACAGCATGACCAGCAACTTTAACTTCTGCTAAGAACGTTTTCAAATGTCTAGCAACTTCAGCCTTTTCTTTCATAACGAAAACTCTTCTAAATTTGCTGTAATCATCCTTGAATAGGCAATAAAACCTGAAACCTCGTCCAGAATTTTCGAATGGTCCACATACATCAGAATGGAATAGCTCGTCTGTTTTCTTAGCTTTTTCTCTTTTGAAAAAGAAAATCTCTGTCTTCCTCTACTAATTTTTAATTTTCGTCGACTAGTTTCGGCTTATTGGGTCATCATCAAGAACTACTAACTAATAAAAACAGTTGAAACATCCCAAGACAAACAATGTTCTCTCACAAGAGATAAAAAAAAATAAAATACATGGGACGAACAAAAAATTGACAAACAAATTAAAATTGTGTAGGACTATCACATTATTTAAAAAGTCTCTGAAAAATTATTTTAAAGTTGTTAAAAATTTTTGTTTTCTTCGATTCGATCGAAGAAAACAAAAACAAAAAAAATTTTTGTTTTCTTCGATTCGATCGAAGAAAACAAAAACAAAAATTTTTAACAACTTTAAAAAAATTTTTCAGAGATTTTTTAAATAATGTGATAGTCCTACACAATTTTAATTTGTTTGTCAATTTTTTGTTCGTCCCATGTATTTTATTTTTTTTTTATCTCTTGTGAGAGAACATTGTTTATCTTGGGAAGTTTCAACTGTTTTTATTAGTTAGTAGTTCTTGATGATGGCCCAATAAGCCGAAACTAGTCGACGAAAATTAAAAATTAGTAGAGGAAGACAGAGAGTTTCTTTTTCATTCCTTGGAACCTCTACAGAAAGTTATGGAGTACTTCTTCACATTTTTCTCTTTTCCCGAATTTCAGAACGTGTGCTTTACCATAGATGCAACCTTCGCATAATTCGCTGTCTAGAGGTACAGTAATTCCATAATCTCCCTTTAGAATTTGCTTTATATGCCTCTTGTTTTGATGAGCAAACCTCTCGTGATAGAGTTGTAAAATGTTGTTACTCTGTAAGCTTAAAACATTTTCTTCTCTACTCGATACAACATTTTTCAGGTTTAATTTGTATAATCCACCATGTTTAGATCTGGTTCCGATTAAAATTTTCTTCTTCAGAATCTTGAATTGACAATTCTCTGCTGTGGATACAAACTCGCTTCTTGGATTTCTGTCTTGAGCTGCCAAAACTGAGAACAGATTCTTTGTAATGGAAGGAACATACCATACATCTTCCATGCTATACTGATCTGTTTTTCCATTTAAACAAGCTTGTACTAAGACTCTTCCTTTTCCTAGAGCTTTTATAACATCACCGTTTACAGTCGTCACTGTATAACCTTCGTGAAATGGCTCGTAACTATCATAGATATCTCTTCTATTACAAATGTGATTGGTAGCGCCATTGTCTACGTACCAATATTCTAAGACAGTTTATGTTTGTGCCAGTAACATTTGATTAGTCTGCTTACTTTGACTTTGACCATTGTTGGCTGTTTTCTCAGGTTTAGGTGGTCTTCCATCTGCTTTCCACTTGGAACAGTGTTTAACCCGATGTCCAGATAAGTGACAGTAATTGCATTTGAAGTCTCTTTTCTGCTTTAACTTTGAACCATTGCCCCTGTTTTGATTGCCATTTACTGCTAAAACTTCTGGGTTATTTTCATTCTTATTTAGCAAAGCATTCTCAAAAGCACAGAGTTGACTTGTTAAATTGTCCACTGTTCTTTCTGATTTTGTCATCATTAGCCAGCTTGATTTGAATGAAAAATAATCATCCGGTAATGTTTCCAGTATTTTGCAAGTCAACATTAGGTCTGGTAAGTCGCAAGTACATAGATTACCTTTAGCAGATTTTTCTTTACTAACTTCCACTTGCAATTCATTCCACAAGTTCTTTAATTTGGAAATGAGTGTCGCAATGTCATCGCAAACATCTTTTCTGTAACTGAAGAACTGCATACACAAGTTATATGTCTTCTCTTCAACAGCACCATCGTAGAGTCTGTGTAGTTCCAACCACATTTCTCGAGCTGTCGTGAATCTGATTAACTTCTGTAACGTATCTTGAGTCATTTTTACAGTGAGTAATAACAAGGAATTACTATCCGCTTTAGTATAAAACGCTAGGTCTTTTTCAAATTTCTCTTTATCTTCTTTTTAGCGTTGGCTTCATTTAACGGTAAAGGTTTTAATAATTTACCTACGTCAGTTGCGCCTGGAACACTTCGAATGAGAATAGAGAATTTGAATTTCCATGTTGGCCAATTCGGTTTACCTTCTAATAACCCAATCGGAACTTTACTTGCATCCATTGCTATTTTATTTCACTTTTGAAACTTAAAGTTTTTGTTTTTTTTTGTTTAGAAACTTTTACTTCTTGACTCTTCAAAACACTAGTTTCTTGCCTTCAGGGAATCGCGCGCTGCTACCATGTTAAAGTAAACTAGATCTACCCGTGTAAGAATTATTTAGTGTTGGATATTAGTACTTTAAAGAAAAATATATGAGAGGTTTTGTAGTCAGTTTTTTAATTAACTTGATAACTAATTGACATCTTACAACTTATTATGTCAAAACAAAAAATACAGTAGTATCAATTATTTAGAATAGTGTCATTGAATTGAATTTATTTTATTTAAATACAGTCTTTTACATTTTGCAAAAACTTCTATTCCTATTATTAATACTAATGTTTATCAAAATAACAAAGCAAGGGAATGAACCCTGAGTGCCTCATTAATTTAGTATTGCATGAAATTAAGTATTTAAGAAAAACTGTAAACTAATAAAACAAAATCTGTAAGCTAAAACTAAAAGTATCCAATAATAATTATCTTTAACAGTCAGATTTTGTAAGAAATTATTACAATAGCAACCGATAAATAAATAGTATTGACCTAAATAATTAAACTATTTCTTCAACAAATATTATGCAATATGTTTTTAAACTACAATAAATATAAGTAGATAAGACAGATTTAATTAAGTTAATATGAATACAGATAGATCCGAGTTAAAAATTTATAGTTTAAAGTAAAAACACCAATCTTAAATAAAATTTAAACATATGTAGGTACAAAAATATATAGTTTAATTATTTAGGTCAATACTATTTATTTATCGGTTCCTATTGTAATAATGTCTTACAATATCTGACTGTTAAAGATAATTATTATTGGATACTTTTAGTTTTAGCTTACAGATTTTGTTTTAATAGTTTACAGGTATGCAATATGTTTTTAAACTACAATAAATATAAGTAGATAAGACAGATTTAATTAAATTAATATGAATACAGATAGATCCGAGTTAAAAATTTATAGTTTAAAGTAAAAACACCAATCTTAAATAAAATTTAAACATATGTAGGTACAAAAATATATTATGTAATAACTAATGTTATTTCAAAGTACATATATTCTAATATTTTAAACAGGTTCTTTAGTAAACAGGTACATTTAGTTACTAATTCTATAACAGCATTCTATTTTTAAGGCAAGAGATGATTTTTAGAAAAGATCAAAATACAGGTACATCAAATGATCTGGCTAGAATAGTATTGACCAAATTGTTTTGTAAGAAAAATGTTTTAATTTTTTTGTTAAATATTCTAATAGGTAGTTTCTTTATTTCCTCTGGTATGCAATTAAAAATCCTTGCACCTAAATAGAAGAACATCCTCTGACTGAGCGACCTCTCAACTCTGGGAATAAAAATTTTAGTTCTATTAGTACTTAGTTGAAAGTCTAGAAAATTGAAATGTTTTATTATTAGTTTTGATATGCTAACGCAATAAAGCTCATTTAAAGTTAAAATTTTTAGATTTTTAAAGATTGGTTTAGTATGCTTTTTATATCCACACCCTTCTATGCATCTAATTAAAGCTTTTTGTTTGGTTACAATACTGGATAAAGTTGTTCTGTATAGTTATACCATAGCTTAGTAGGCATTGAACCAATGCAGAGTAAAAGTGTTCTTTTTAGAAATTTTGGAAGCATTTTTTTTACAAAATAAAATTTGCTAAGAATGTATTTTAGTTTTTTATTTAGTGATTCTATGTGTAATTTAAAATTTAAATTTTCATCAATTATTATTCCGAGATATTTTATTGACTTTGACTGTTCTATGATTTGGCAAGTGCAGTTATTATCTGTATAATAGTAATAGAGTCACTTCAACAGTAAGTAGGTAATTAGGTTACTTTTTTTACTGATATTGACTTAAATAGCTTAGTATATTGTGTTTATTAGGTGGTAGAATTAAGTCTGACGAAACATATATGTACTTTATTCTATAAATGCGTATAGTAAATACTACTACTATGTCGGTTTAGAACGTTTTTCTACGTTGTACGACGCCTGTTCTCCACCTCCTTCGATCCTGACAGTCATCTATCCGTCAGGTTTTTTTGACTCATTGATTTTTGGATTGACTGTTGCCATTCCAGTTTAGGACGCCCTCTTTTTCTGCGCCCTATTGGTTGCCATTCTAGGACCTGCTGTGGTAATCTTTCGTCGCTCATCCGTTGTACATGGCCGTACCATATCAGTTGCCTTTTAGTGACGTCATCCGTTATGCTTCCCTCGATTCCCATTCTTTCTTTTATGATCTCATTTCTTATATGATCTGTTTTAGATATTCTCATTGTTCTTATTGCATCCATTTCGACACTTTCCATTTTTGCTTTGTATTTTTCTGTTACGCGACAAGTCTATTCCATACAACAGCGTGCTTTTCACCATTGTTTCATATATGTTAAATTTTACATTCTATTTTATCTCTCTGCTCCCTAAAATACTGTTATGTAGACAACCAATAACCTTTTTTGCTTTTACTATTCTTTTTTCCAGTTCTTTACAGTCTGTTCCCGCCTTATCAAATGTGACACCCAAGTATACATACTCATTACATGGAGATATTGTTTGTCCATTTTCTAGTTCTAATTCACTTGATTCGTTTCCAATACATAAGTACTGTGCCTTGTCCACGTTCACTGTTAACCCCCACTTTTGGTATTCTTCCGTTAACTTTCTCATCATATACTCCATGTCTTCTTTATCATTAGCTACAATTACTTGGTCGTCAGCAAACTGTAGTGTGTATATGGTAAATCGGTCGTTAAGTTGTATTCCTATGCCGTGTACTTTGCGTTTCCAGTTTTTTAGAGATACTGCGATATATATTTTAAAGAGTTGGAGAGATACAACATCCCTGTCTTAAGCCTTTCGTTACCAGGAATTCTTTTAAAAGTCGATTGCCAATTTTAATTTTAGATTTTGACACTTTGTATAGTTCTTTTATCGCTTTTATGTATGTATGATTGATATTAGTCTGCCCTAACACTGTCCATAATTTTTCTACTGGAACGGTATCCTATGCTTTTTGTAGGTCCACAAAGGTAACATGAGTCTCTATATTTCTGGCGCTCCTTTTCTCAATTACTTGTTTAAGACAAAAAACATTATCACTACAAGATCTGCCTGCACGAAACCCACTTTGCTCTTCTTCTTCTTGTTCATGAAAATCATTCTCTATTAGATCTCTCTATTAGCTCTCTAAGAATCTATATAGTAAATAAACTAAACTATAAAAAAAAACCTAACTATTATATGAAGAATCAAACATCTTTGATATAAAACAACTGTTTACTTACTCAGTTATTTTAAGGCAACACAAATATAAAACGAAGTTACCGTTAGAGTACCAAGAGTAGAGACAACCATAATTCAAAGAAGTTGTTACTTCTTAGGCCCTAAAATTACACCCCATTTCCCGAAAATATTAAAAACATTAATAATATATTTTAATTTAAAGAAAATGTAAAAAAATTGCTCATGCCAATATCCAGACAAGTGGTGCACAGCTGGATTGACCTAACAAGAGTAAAATAGAAATACAAAACATTAAACTACCGACCCAAATTATGACAAAAACTCCCTATTATGACACCCTCCTGACATGCGTACAAATAAAACTACCGAAATTGACACAATATTAAAAAAAACAATTTTGTAAGTATGTATAAATTTGTGTTCCTTAATAGGTTAATTAACAATTATGTTTATTAAGGTGTTCTGATAAGAATTTTATGAATTTTGTTTAAATTAAATTCATTTTAGAAAAAAAATTGTGTGCTTAAGACCACACAGCAGAAGTGTAAACTTTAACAAGGCGAAATTAATAATACGAAATACAAGATTTTTTGCGTTGTATATTGACAAAGTAATATACAATATATATAAATATATATATTGTATATAGTATAAATTACTCTGGTAAATTTTGCTCTGAGTGGCCTTCATCTGCATCATCATATCGCTCTGCTGACTGTTCCTCTCACAGTTAGTCGACTCGAGCCGACTTCACCCGAATGAGCGTTACATAGCCAAGCGTGACGGCTTAGTTCAATTCAGTACCCATAAAAAGTGCTAAACGCGCATAAAGAAGTTTAAAAAAATACATTTAGGCCAAACAAGCCATCGAGGCTTTAAAATGCCTTTAAATGTTTATTTGCGGCTTAAAAATGGAATAGGATAAGGAACTTATGTTATAAGTATTTTTGCTCTAAATAAACATTATTCTAAGGGAAAGTCCGAGATGTTCTTTCTTTTCCAACAAAAATACAACAAAACAAAACAAAAATTACAACAATAACCGACCGTCTTTGTTAATTTTGACAAGGCCGCAATACAATCAATAGCGAGCTTGGGTGGATCACCTCGGGGGTTGCCTACGAGCGCCCATCTTTTCTTGTCCGCATTTCAACTTTTTTAATGGTAATATCAAACGCATGGTGTACCCACTCTTTTTATTTTGGTTGGCTGTGAAATCGAATCTCTAGCTGTTCTAGAATCTTTGACCTCGACGAGAATAAGATGGTTGCTGGGACAGACACAAAAATATGTTGGACTGCTGATAGGAAAAAGGCCAGGGAGCACATGACACATATAGGAGTCGAGAACTAGAGACTCTGTATGTATGACATATTTTTACTAAAGAGAGACGCGACAAACCCATCAAAGTCACTGAAATTGACATTTTTTGGTTATGTTATTTTCTTGCCAAATTCATTGGCGTTTCACTTAAATAATTTAAATGTTCAGCAGTGAGTGACATCAATCATCATGCAAATATAAACAAACATGTTTGTCGGTCACCCCCTGTATAGCTTTTGTTAAAAATCATTTATTTTTATTTTCCGACGCTTATGAATTGACAAGGACAGAAGGTGCGTCTCTCTCTAAACATGGCTAGAGTATAGAGGACCGATATTTTCATCCTTTGATTTTGATTTAAATAAATTTGACTTTGAAGAGTTTGTCGCGTCTCTTTATCATTAAAATATGTCAACAAAATATGTCATACATACAGGGTCTCTATCGAGAACCTGTCCAGCCTATGGCCAGGAGAAAGAATCAGCGAGATAGTGTCACGAAGGTGTACCCAGCCCTAAAATATAAACCTTACAAGGCATAAGGGCTTAAAGGCAATTCAATATTTGCAAGTTATTCTACATATTTATAAGCAGCATGATATTAATTATTGGGACAACTTATAAATCAATTGACGTCTCGAGTTATACGACATAATAGTTGGCACTAAGGAACAAACACCTAAACTTACTTGAATTTTCCTGATTTCTTCTCAACTAGCACCAAAACCGCGGTCAACTCATACAAAGTGTCACCCGCCCATATAGCGGTTAAGTTCACGCAAGTACTTGATCTGATTTTAGTTATAGGAAAAAACCGGAAACTTTACTTTGGCGTGGCGAGGCAACAACCTTCCTCGTCGTACTTAGATTCTGGTTATAAACTTTTATTGCTGAATTGCATTTATTTCTATTGACGTCAATTAATTTATAGGTTATCCCAATAATTAATATCATGCTGCTTATAAATATTAAGAATAACTTGCAAATATTGAGTTGCCTTTAAGCACTTATGCCTTGTAAGGTTTATACTTTAGGGCTGGGTGCACCTTCGTGACAATATATCATGACAGAATGTGAGGCCAACTCAAGGATTTGTGGAAGGCCCAATAAGCAACTTGGACCACAAGCGGAAGTGCAGAGAGTGGGTTAAGGGATATATCTGGAGCATGGCAAAAAGGGCCTTTTCTTTCCTACTTGCCAAAGCTACGGGTCACACCCCCTCCCCTTCTAAAACATATAAAACTAGTTCAGGAAAACTGACCAAAGTAGAGTCAAATACAGGCTGTTTTTTCTCCTCGACAGTCCACAGTCTGACAGTCCCATCGTAACCACTAGAGGCCAGTTTTTCGCCGTTTTGATACCATGCCAACGTGGCAACCCTGTTATCGTGTCCTTCGATTGTCAAGATATTTTGGCTGGGCATCGTACCAGATAAGTCAGCGAAGTTCACCTAAAAGAAGAAAATTAGAAAACAAAATAAATTCGAGTACCTAATAAATTTTTAAAAGTTAAAAATAATTTCCCAATAGTCGAAGTCTTTTCGATTCCATAGTTCCATACCTGATCCAAACTGGACCCAGACATCATTTGCACTTTGGTGGCGATAGATTTAAATAGCTGTTGAGCGGCCCATTCTTTGCCTGATTTGACAACTCTAGTTGACAGTAGATAGGCTGCTAACGCATTGGCTAAAGTGAGAGGGCCTACACCGCTTCTTTCAACTAAAGGCAAAATAAGGCATATTTAGAGAGTTCCAGGTGCAAACAATTTTTTTCTCAAATACATTAAAAAAACATAAAAATAAATAACTTAACTTCTGTTTACAGTAAAATTAGGTTACCTGTAGGGCTCAAACAAGGTTCTTCTTTGGGTAAATCTATTAGAGAGCAACCACCGTGCGTTGACAGAATGTTGACAAGCGCCTGTGTCACGGCAAACCAGGATTTCGATCCACCACATCCGGAGGCTCTCATTCCTAGTTCTCGAGTACAAATTGATACCTAAAATAAAACAAAATATTTTTACACGATTACCAATCTGTTGTTAAATTGAAATAAAATGTTAAAATGTTTAGAAGCCATTAAGTCATGATTGTCAAAGAATTAAAATGTCAAAAGGTATTTTCATGGTTTAATATTCTTACCACAAGATTGGAGGCCTGAACCTCGTTCTGACTGAGCGCCGCAATACTGACGCTCAAATATTTTAGACATGAGTTTGCTGAAGTTGACAGCTGTGTTGCCAGATCGTTAAAATCCTTTGGCAATTGAAAGTTGGCAACTTCGTGCGGGTTCTGGATTTTCGGTATTTCGACTCGGTTCATGGCGGTAAGCGTCATAAGACGAACCTATATAAACAATTAAGTTGGCAAAATAAAAATTTAAAACGAGAAAGATTGAATCATTAAAATATATTTTTGGATAAAAATCAATGTTCACGCATTGACAAAACAAAATTGAAAATTACCCTTAAAACGGGTGTTTTAACAATTGACAAATCGATTTTGATAAAAATCTTTAAGAATGATAGTGGTGAACCAAATACGATCCAAAAAAGGTTTTATTAAAGTCGGTGAATCTTAATTTATTATTTGTCAAAACAAGTCAGAAAAACGAAGTTTTTGAGATATTCGTTAAAAATTAAAATTTTATTGCGTTATAAAATCTGTAAAACTATTAAACCGATTTTGACAAATTTTTAGAGCTAAACTGTTGTGGGTCTGACATATTTTTTTTTTCAAATCTGTCAAGGATAAGGCTTGGCACTTTCTAAAAGATTAAAAAATTACCAAAAAATATCAAAATACCCTGTTTAACTCGATATGAGTTTTTGCAATAACTCTTAAGAAAATTAAAACTGTTGCCAGAGTATTAATTTTATAGATATAAAAAAAACATGAAAAATAAAATTTTAAAAAGGCAATATAATTTAATTTTTACAAAAGAAAAGCTTTAGTTTTTTCCACTAAAAAAGTTGTCTTTTCAATATTAAATTTTTGACTAAATTTCTCTTAGCTGGTAAGTTATTGGATTCATCAGACTTAGTTTATTTTTTATTTGCACTGGAGGTTAGTATTTTACCACTTTCTCAATATCGGAAAGTCCCATGAGCTCTAAACAGCTGATCAAAGTGACATAGTTTGTGCTCATGGCGAGAAGCGACAGGACGTTCAACATTATCTGTCTACTCAGAAGTATCTGCATTGAAGCTGTCAAATCGCGTAGACCCAACATTCTGGAGAGTGGGGTCTCCAAGGTCATTGCTTGATTTCCTATAAGAGAGAAAATAAATAACAAAGTAAAAATATGCACGAGATTCCATTGGAAATTTTGTTATGATAAAATTTGCTATAATTTGTGTTACAGCAAAATGGGTAAGTAAGATGGTTTTTAAGATATATGCTACCAGTTGGCCATCGGTCATTCTAAGAATATTTTGCATTAACAGAATTGCTTAATAATACTAACAAAACTACATCAGCAGAATACCCTTGAATATAAAAACTTTAAATAAAGCTAATATTTTTGAGACCCATTTTTGTCTTTGTACAGTTTTAATTTTATTTCAACACGTCCATTTTTCCTCGAGTTTCCTATCCTAGCGAAGGTTTCATTTTATAGTATTTCCTCTTCCTTGGCTTCTGCTGCCTTTAATTTTTTCCCTCCACTAGATTCTTAGTAACTTATATTTGAGACCTCTTATCATGTGACTAAAATATTGCAAATTTTGCTTTTCACTGCTTCAGATTTGATTCGTGACTCTCTCACTTCATAATATTTTTGGCATTCAACTTCAACGCATCATATTTCAAAAGCCTTAAATCTGTGATTTTTTTTTGAGGCCTTTCAAGCATAAAAAGGGCTAAAAGACCGTAGCCATCGGGTTTTATAAGAAAAGATTTCAAAATAATAGAATTAGCCACTACTAATAACAAGATAATATCAAAAGAAGACTCCTGTATATAAAACTTTTAATGAAACTAGTTAATTATCTACAGGATGTCAATAAAAATTTTTGAGACCCATTTTTGTACTTGCACAGCTCTAATTTTCTTTTTATAAAATTAACACATTAATTTCAATTAAAAATTCGTCTTCCAAAACCATTATTTTCACAGGCCTGTGATATTACTTTTGTCAATTAATCGCAAACTTATTCGCATCTAAGCGTGTCTGAACAGTTAAGAATACGTTTGCGATCAAGTAAGGGTTAGATTTCGACCTTCCAAAAGGAGGACAGTGGATTAATAATTTAAAAATCATTAGGCGAATAAATGTTTTTCGAAAAAATGTGTTGGTTTTGAAATGGCATTTTCCGAAAAAATATTTTTTTAAAAATATTTGCTTATAGTCTATATTGCATATAAGTGGCACCGCGCCATCAAAGCTGCGATGGGCGGGAAGGGAGTAGAGGGGTGCAGACAATGGCGTGCACTATTAAAAATTAATAATTAACATAAAGTCATTAACAATTTATTTATTTATTTATTAACAAATATTTACAAAAATAGGTTTTAGGATACAAATGTAGGCACAAACAAATTAGCCGCTATCTGATGCGCTACTGTTATAGTTGGAATCAGTTTCGCTATCCTCATTGGGGTTTATTATCGGAGGTTTAACTAGTGTTCGGTTCGGTTCGGTTCGGTTCGGTTCCGTTCGGTTCGGTTCGGTTCATTGTCCAAATCACACATTTTGTTTTCAATTTTTTGACGTGCTCAATACACTTTATCCAACTTTGAGCAGTCGCATTTTAAATTGCAATCCTAGAATGGTAACCTCCTTTTCACGCGCCATCTAATCTACACCATATTTCATGTAACTAAAAAAAAACATTTTAACTAAATTTCCATAAATTATAAAGAATTAGTAAGTAAAATGCAATATTGTTAAATACATTACTAAACTATTTATCCGATTTTGTTAAAACTTTGTAGAATTGTTGTAAACATGTCCATTTTTGCATGGGATGGGACGAGGTCAGTCAGCGACATGACGCGACAAAACCAGCCACGTAAAGCTGGGACTCTTAATTATTATAAAATCAAACCAAGTTTTTTGAAAAGATGAAATTAACCAAAAATAAATTATAAAAAATTACCAATTTTTTTGTTTGCTTGTGAGGTGCATATTATCGCTTTTATTATCTACCTTCTAAAGGGTCTTAGTCTGGGAATAACTATAGGTACTTGTTTTTGTAAAGTCTTGCAATCTCCAGTAGTTCTGCCTTGAGCATGAAAGATTCGCAATGTATTTTCTTTAACTGCAGCCGGTCATAACTCTGGGCTTTGTGCCAGGCACTAGTGGGTTGCTTTTCCAGCCGGCGGCTATGATATGGTGTATTATCGATCACAATTATCGACCCTGGTTCAACAAGGTTCAAGATGGAAAACATCCAGTTTTTGATACCACGCCACACCTTCGAGTTCATTTCCTCGTGGTAGTCTCCCGTCTTTTTCAAATAAAAAATGCTAAGACCACCTTCCAAAAAACCAGTGTCACTGCCAATATGAATGATTATAAGGCGTCAACCCTTTCCAGAAGAACCTTTAAGCCCTGTGGACCATCCATCAAGAAAAGCCCAAAAAAATGTCAACTCAAATTAGCTTAGAAAAAAGCTTACTTATGCGATGCCCAAAAGATATCTACAAAAAACTGCCCGAATAGCACATGCAAGTGGCATGCGAAAAAAGTGCGGCTTGCAAATTTTGAAAATACATTGTACAGCTACTAATTTGAAAATATCGTAAATTCGTTATACAATTTTAACGGGGGGCGCCAAATTGTTATGTACTATAACTTAGTTGGCTAAATTGTTATGAAAACAACATTGGGCGCCAAATTGTTATATACTATAACGTTGTGCGTAAAATTTGTTATAAAAACTGTTAATTATTAGAGCATGATTTTTATTATAAAGATTGTAAGGGTCGTGAGTTTTTAAATTTGGAGGAAAATATGTTCACCTTTTATTTTTAAATGTATTGTAAGTCTTCTCTTTACTTAAACACGCTTTAGAAACCACGAAAAAGATCTTTCTTACTTCAACTTGGTTCCCAGTGCATCTACATCGAAATGAAATAAAAGATTTGTCTCATTTTCAGTTATAAAAATTATATATTGTAATTAATATGTTATTCAACAACATTTAGTTAATTTCAATAGAATGTACATTATAAAAGAAAATTAATACAAATGTTTGTCGAGAAACAGAGTAACGGAATAATAGATACATTTCAAACCTGGAAAAGGTATGTACTTATTATTTTTAATAGTACTAAGGTATAAACAAATTGTTGTGTGGAGTTAATTCTTTAAATAAGCAGCCTTATATAGGAAAATTTTAATTCAAAGTTGCATTTCTGCATAATAATTATTAATAATTATCTAGTGAAACTTTAGTACTATCTACGCAGTTTTATTTGTCTGTATTTAAATTAGATACAAACCGAGGAAAAATAAAATTTTAATATTTTAATCATATATAAAAAAAAAATAGCTAACTATAATAGCAAATATATATAATATAAAATAATATGTATGTAGCTCTGTTAGATATCTAGTCTAATGACCGCTTATGGTAACAAAGAATCCCAAAAAAAGCTTTATGCCCAAGTCAAACGGACTTAATGACCTTTGAAACCCAGCTGTTTAAAATAAAATCGGACAAGGAGCAAACTAACGACTAGTCTATCATAATCTTGATTTCAAATATCCATAAAATAAATATATTTATAGGCACACATTACATAGATGTGGTGACCCTATAAGCAAACAAAATATAACCAAAATATTATTCATAATAGAAATCTATATTAGTTTTATTTAGTTGAATTTAGGTTATGCCATTAAAGAATCATATCCTAATACCAGCTGCGGTATGGAAAAATTATTTTTCAAAGAAAATTGTTAAAAAAGAAAGAATAGCATACTTAGATAAAGTGGAAATCCTATAACAATTCCCGGTCTTAAAAAAAATATGTATAAAAAATACAGATTATGCTATAACATATTTAAACATCAAAATTGGAATGGTTAAATGCAAAAAATTTCACATTTTATTTAGTTTGTATTTTTATCTATAAAATTCAACATAATTTACCTCCAGAAAATTTAAAATCATTTATTACTATAAACTTTGAACAACATTCATATTTGACTCGAAATAATTCAAATTTTTAATTGCAGATCTAATTTAAAATTTATTTCAATTTTTTATAAAGGGCTTTTAGAATTTAATCAATTAAAAAATAATATATATATAATTAAAATGTTACCTTTTTAAAAAACAACAAAGTTATTAATTTAGTTTAATTATAAAAATATTTTGTACATAGTAGCAAAATGCTAAATAAAATATATTTTATTTCATTTTATTTTATTTTATTTTATTTACACCACTTAACAGGAGTTAACCCAATTACAAAGTGGGGAAGAATACAGTGATTAACAATAACAGAATCTAAGGATAAAATGATGTACAAAATAAAAGAAATTTACTACATCTACACTGAGTGAGCAGAAATAAAAATTATAAAAATCGTATATTTTTTAAAGTAGCGATACTGCAATTAAATATGTCAAATCTGTCGCAAGTCTGATTGCACGTGTTACAAGCCCGAATGATTGGAGAATTTTTGCAAATATTGGTGCGCTAGTAAGGAAGATAAAACGGAACAGTAGTGCGTGCTGATGTTCTGGGTACTAAAAAATTAATCTAATGCAATAATTCCTGAGAGTCGATTTTATTATGTATTAATTTGAAAATGAATTGCAACTCTGCCAACTTGCGCCGGTCCTCCAACGAAGATATACTGAACCTTTCACAAAGGACCTGGTTCAGAATACCAATTTCGGGATACACACCATCAAGCTTAAAAACAAGGTACTTCAGAGACTTACGTTGAATTTTTTCAATAGTATTAATGTGAGTATCATAATACGGAGACCATACTATGCACGAGTATTCCAATTTAGATCTGACATAAGCAAAATAGAGTAATTTTATACTGGAAATATTTTCTAGGTACTGAGAATTCCGTATTATGAACCCAAGCATTCGGTAGCTTTTCTTTACAACATCCTGGATGTGGGGAACAAATGATAGAGCACTATCGAATGTTACTCCGAGATCTTTAAATTCCAGACTCCTGGGTATTTCGGTTGTATCAATGGAGTAATTGAACTGAATTACCTGTTTTCTAAGGGTGAAAGACACTACATTGCATTTAGATGGATTGAGAGGGAGAGAGTTATCAAGACACCAAGTATATAGCTTATTTAGAGCAGCTTGAAGTTTTTCACAATCAGCAATGCTATTTATTCTACAGATAAGCTTTAAGTCATCAGCGTACAATAGGCAAATAACTTCTATGTCCTGAACTATGCTATTTATAAAAGCTATAAAGAAGAGAGGACCTAGTATAGAGCCTTGAGGAACTCCGGAAGTAGCCTTGATTGTAGAGGAGGTTTGTCCATAGCATTCTACATACTGAAGCCTTTCAGTTAAGTATGAATAAAGAAACTTAGATAAATCATCAGAGATGCCAAAGGTTACAAGTGTACGGAGAAGAATACTATGGTCTAGTCTGTCAAAGGCCTTAGAAAAATCGGTGTAAATAACATCAATCTGAGCACCCGCATCCAAGGCTTCAGCTATTAGGTGTGTAACAGTAATTAAATTGGTTGTGGTAGATTTGCGTTTCATGAAGCCGTATTGACAGGAATCTATTTGACTGCTCAGGGGAACGTAAAGCGATGTATGGAGAACGCGTTCAAAACATTTTGAAAAATTGTTTATTATGGTAATTGGCCGAATTTACAATACGATCTTTTTCTTGTTTTTTATGGACAGGTATAATTTTAGAATTTTTCCAAGTATCAGGAAATGTGCAGAATTTTAAAGATAAGTTAAAAAGAACAGTTAAGGGGTAAGCAAAGACGTATGCACAATCTTTCAGTAAAAATGCAGGAATTTTATCGGGACCGACAATCGCCTTGGGTCTCATGGTCTTTAGTGCTTGCAATACCTCAGATTCATTGAAGCTTTTAATTGAAATGAAATTTGAGTTAAGGTTAGAAGGAATATTATTTTGTACTGAAGTACGCTGCTGAGATGGTGTATATGAACTCTGAAAGTAATCAGCAAATGCATCAGCTATGCGCTGGGGATCCGTCGTACTCTCTTCATTGTGATCTGTCATGCACTGCGGCAGACCATTATTCGACTGCAATGATTGTATTAGGCGCCAGAAATTTCCAGGTTGAGTTGTCAGGTTCGCTTCAAGTCTAGCGCAATACTCGCGGTATGATGTTTCTGTATCGCGTTTTATTTTCATACGAAGTTCTCGAAATTTAAGTAAATCATTATCGCTGCGACTTTTTTTTTATTTTTGAAAGTATTTATGTTTTTGTTAAATCGACCGTATGATGAGGAAAGTAAACCAGGGAGGATATTTTCTACGCCGCTTAGATGTTTTTGGCACGTGGGTGTCTAGACAGGAGCATAATTTGTAATAAAATAATTCGACAGCCTCATTGACGTTATCAACCATTTCCAAAACACGCCAGTCAATCTCAGCTAAGCTCGCATATAGATTTCTCAGGTCAGATCTCTTGAAATTATAAAAGATGTCATTAATTTTGAGTTTGCTCAACTTTTTGTCACCGGCCATTTTATAGTCAATTAATAAAGAAGGATGGCACCTGTCCTCGTGTAGCAGGATGTCATGACATCTCTGCACGGAAGTGAGGTTTGAGGAAGATGTTAATAGTAGATCAAGCAGTCGATTATCAGAATTTTTGACAGTGTTAATCTGATGCCAATCAAGAAAATTAATAAAATTCAGCAAGTGAGTTAACCTACTGTTGGGAGGAGGATCCCTCTCCATGTAGGTTACGTATTCAGGGTAATTAAAATCTCCGAGAAAGACTACTTTAGCACTATATAGGAAATTCAGGGATGACAGATATTCAAAAAGTTGTTCATATATGTATGAGATTTTGCCTGGCGGAATATATACAAGGAAAATATAAAGAGATAGTTTGTTCGAAAAAGATACTTTGATTCATATATATTACTACTACTACTACTATTTCTTTAGATTTTATTTTAAAAAAAACTAATTAATCATATTTCTATGAAAAGAAAATAAAAATATAAAAATTTCCCACATGGTTTAAAAAATTATTGAGGTTATCTTATAATATAATTTTACGGCATCTTTCTTGACAACAAACGAAAAAAGGGGCGAGATTTCTCCAAAATTTTACAAAGTAGCCTGGCAACAAAATCTTTAACCAATCATATCTTTTAAAATTAAAAATCTCTTTCTAGGAGAAAAATCAATAAACAGGCTACATTCATTTTGCACAAAACAACTGACAGATTTTTTTTAGATTATTTCACTAAAATTTAAAATAATTAGGTATTCCTCCCGCAAAAAACAAAAAAATAAAACTCAAATAAAACCAAAGGTCAATAATTCGACAAGTTAATAACAGCTGATTATGTAACATTGCATATTCACTCTGTACTCAATATGTATAAACAATGGCTATCTCTTTGTTTTAACTTACAGAAAAAGAAAAAAAAGTTACTCGATCTATTTATAAATAAAAGGAACTTATAAACGCCCAAAAGACATCTACACACTACTTAAGCGTACTAAAAACCCTAATAATATGAATACTGTAAGAAGACAAATTCATTGATCAAGTATTTATTATAAGTTCTTTTATTTTTAAATATTTGTGAATTAAACAAAAGGTTAGGAAAAATTTTAATTTTTCCGTAACAAATTGTAATTTTATCATCATAAATACCTGTCTTGCAGAAGAAGACCATCCTACCATTCGTGTGTCCTTCATTTAGCCGTTTTATCAGTATAATATACTATTTTTCGTGCCTTTCTGTATTTTTTAAGATACAGCAAGAATTTTCTCCTCCAAACTTGAACTTCTCTTCTTCCTACCAAGATGCTCTTTCTGTTTCTTTTTAAAAATCTTATGTTCATCTCCGGTAAAGTTCTAACTAAAATTGTTTTTAACATTTTTGGCAGGAAAGAATCTTGCCTTAGAGCATCTAACAGTTTATCAATGGTTGGCAATTCTTTATTATAGAAGACACCATGTAACTTTCTTCTGACTGCGTATTTGGTATCTTCATCTAGATTAATTGTTTTTTCTGGCCCTTAAAATTCGATTTTTTTCTCTCCGGTTCCCTGCCCTCTTTCAAATATCGAAAAATTGATCTTTCCGAAACTTTATTCACTGCAGAGTTGTAGATAATCTTTAGCGCCAGCTTCGGATTTTACTTCTGAATTCCGTTGAATACTTTTAAAATAATTATTTTTCGGCATCTGAAGCTTAATGATATTTAGCGCAGTGACCATTTGTAGAACTGGAAGATCCAGCGACTTCTTCATCCATTTTACTAAACCTATTGATCTAAAGATCCCTAAACATGCGGCACTGGAAATTTTTTTTATTTCTTATTTTAATTGTTTTTTTATTTTTGTCTTTGTCTAAACGCTTTCATAAGAAAGAACTAAATATACTCCTTCACTTGTTGTCAAGCGCAATGTAATAAACGTTTTTGACGTTTATTTGTTGTAATTGTGAGTACGGGGTCCATGCGTTTAATGATAGAAGCACCACACTTATTATGGATAGACATAAGATTCGCCCGAACATTTTACGAAAGGGAACCGCCCCCCAACCCTGGCAGGGGGGTTGTTCACCCCCTTAAACGTGTTTTTTGACGGTTTTTTGCTAATTACTTGAAAACGGTCAACTTTTCTAAAAATATTCTAAAGATCATTTTGCAAGCGGATAAAATTTCCTTTTTAACCATGTACCTTAGTACCCTCTAAAGGCAGTGGTGTACGTTCCATAGGCCTACGAAAAAAAGGGAAAACGTTTAAAATATGTTTTTCTTGTGGCATGTTGTCTCCTTAACAAATTGTTTTTTTCAAAAAAGTACTTTTGTTCAAAAACCCATTGTATACACTTAATATTTAATAAGTTAGAACTTTTTAAAGTAGCCGCCTTCAATTAAAAATAAATGTGTTTGTAGAAATCCTGAAATTTTGTAACTCAGTAAATAATACTCAAGGTGAGTAAAAAATATTTTTGATTAGTATTAACTTAAAACTTAATTTTTCGAGTTGAATTTAAATTGCGCCCCCCTCAAAAGTGATATTTTACAGTATTTTTCTTATTATTTGCAAACTGTTAACTTGGCCAAAAACAACTAAGTAATACTTATTAAGGCTGGCCAAAGGTCCTCTGTAACGATGTATAACACGCCCCCTTACGTCAATGGCGCACCTTTTATAGGCATTTAAATAAATGACAGGTGTGGACATTTCATGAATTTTATTGTCCTGCATGTCTGGTTTTAAAACTTATTTTTAAAGCTGAACAAATTTCCTTTCCAACGATGTATATCACTCCTCCCTCAAGGCAGCAGTAGATCTAGCATAGCACCAAAAATGGTCAAAAACACTTGAATATGTTGGAACAGTACTAATACACACACTGTGTTCAATGAGAGAAGCAACACACTTGGTATGAATATACAGTCTCTCCCGAAAATATAACGAGGGGGAACCATCCGTTCACTCTTGGTGGGGGGGTGGTTTCCCTCTAAATGTTTTTTTCGACATTTTTTTTTATTTGTTATATCAAAGAACATCGCACCCGTTTACACAGGCCTTATGGAAAATTTTTGGCTCGGTGGAATTGGCTATAATTTTGGTATGTTATAGAAGATATGTAACCAAAAAAAAAATGTAAGTAAAGTCATCGAAGAAATAACTGGACAAGAAGGACAACGCATGTAGAAAATCTCGAGCCCTTGTTATAACGTGAATATCGTGTACATATCTTATTCGAATTTAATTTATTAAGAAGTAGGTAAGCCGCGTCGCTCGAGCCTTCCACAAAAGACCATAGGCGCGCGTGCAAAACAAAAATTGAATCGGATGTCATCGGGTGTTAACGTCGGCTATCGTCAACGCGAATGCGGCCGGTCGAAGGTCAAGCGAAACGCGTAATATTTGAAGTAGGTAGACTGATTAATAAATACGTAAATACCCAGGTCGATTTAATTTTCTCTTTTATAATATTTGGATGATCCGTGAAAATAAACCCAGAGCGGAGGCAATTGCAAATTAACAGAAAAAGTAAAATTTAAATTTTTAAAAGGTCATAGTTTTATAACCATTTTTTGGATTTTTATGAAAATTTGAGAAATGTGGCATATTTTATATAGTTATGTTAATATTTGCTAGGAGACAAAAATTTACTAAATTTACTAAAAAATTTATATCCACGGTTTTAAGACAGAAGGGCGTTAAGGCTATTTCCTAAATTTTAAAGGAGCTAAAAACGTTTTACGCCCTTATGAAACAGACGATAGGAGCGATATTTGCAACAAACATTCTAGGTCAAGAACTTGTTTTTTTAAACTACTGGGTGGGCCAAAAAAACCGGAAATTTATTTTTCATTATATCATCGATTTTAATGGGACAAACTGCACTTGCCAGAGAATTAATCAGAGATTTAAATAAATATATTTTTTTGTCCGCCATCTCAAAATGCAAGATGGCGGATGAAATTAAATTGTACCCTTCAAAGATTCTCGTTTATTCTTGTGTTGCGAACACGTTTTAATTATTTTTTTAAATCTATAAAAAACTGCATTCTTGCCACGCACAACAAGGTACGAAATAACAAAATCGGTTCGGTGGTTCTAAAAAAATATATTTTTGTTTCAACCATTGTTTTGAATATTATACGATTGCCAATCATGTTTGCATTTATTGCCTTATAAATTCATTAATACTGAACCGATTTTATTGAAATAAATAACATCCTGGTCAAAATTGATTGCCTTTTAAAGACTATATGGTCAAAATTTACAGCCATTCTAAAATTTAAGATGGCGGACAGAATCATACTTGATTCTTTAAGATGGCGTGTTTATTCTTGTTTTCTGACAATGTTTTAGTTTTTTTTAAATCTATGGAAAAGCACTACTTTTGGCCCGCACAAAGTAGTACAAACTGGTAAAATCGGTATGATGGTTCTCAAAAAATCTATTTTTATTTCAGCCATTGTTTAACAGATTATACGATTGCATTGCTAATCCTGCCTGCATTCATTTCCTTATAAACTCATTATTACTGAACCGATCTTAGTGAAATAAAAAAATCATTAGGATGTTTTTTATTTCATTAAAATCGGTTTTTATAAGGAAATAAATACAGACTTGATTGGCAAGGCAATCGTATAATATGCAAAACAATGGTTGAAACAAAAATATATTTTTTTAAACCACTGAACTGATTATGTTTATTCGTACCTTGTTGTGCGTGGCAAGAATGTAGTTTTCAAACTAATTTAAAAAAATAATTAAAATATGTTTGCAACCAAAGAATAAACGAGCATCTTTGAAGGGTACATTTTAATTTGGTCTGCCATCTTGGATTTTGAGATGGCGGCAAAAAAATATATTTAATCAAGTCTGATTAATTCTCTGCGAAGGGCAGTTTGTCCCATGTCCGGTTTTTTTGGCCCACCCGGTATATAAAAATTTTTAAAGGTTTTTTTTATTCGAAGGTAACTTAGAATTTGGCGTTTACGCCTTTTTTCAAATTAAAAACGTTATTTTTTTTAACTAATAAATAGGAAAACAGGGTTTATGAAAATGTAAGTAAGTAATATTTAACTTTTATTCAAATAAGCTAGGTATACATTTTAAGTTATGTACTTTGTTAACTTTGATAGTTTTTTGAGTTAAATCTTAAAAAATTAATAGAATATTACAGTGATGTAAAGTAGATGAGGGGTATAAGGCTCACCTTTTTTTACGACTGAATTATCTTAAGACAAAAGTAGAAGCTAATATTTCTGTGACAATTTCCAATGCTTTATAGAGTTATCCAATTAACCCCATGAAAAAAAAAACACATATAGAAATATTTAAAAAAATATAATATTGTACATTGACATAGAACATATAAATGGCATTGAGCTTTAATATCTGATACATGTCGGTAATAAGACCCTCCAAGATAAACATGTGCCAACAATACTTTAAATAAGGCCCAAAAATAAATCCCATTAACCAGCATTAGAAAATAGTTTCTAAAAACTAAGGCATTATATTATAGTAGGTAGTTAGATACATTTCAGTTGATATTTAGTCTTTTTAGTTTTTGACATCCCCCTGGCATATTATCGGGCGGGCCTTACAACAAGACTTATAATGAGCTTTATTTATGTACTAATTTTGGTAATTCGAAAATGCTATTTAGGTTTCAAAATAAAATAAATAATTACAAATAATAAATAATTACAAATAATAAGGAAACGTAACTAAAGTGTATTTCTTATTATAATTTGTTTAATTAAAATAAAAACAATATTTAAAAAACACAAAATTCCGGAAAGTTAACAGAGTTTGGAATCGTAAATATTATGGCTGCTTGCATTTCGATTAAATTGCATTGACATAATTTTGCAACGGATTCAGATTCTACGCAAGAAAATACGTACCTTTTATTTCAAACATTTTTTTCTTTTTTTTTAATATATGCCAATCCGTATTTGAAAAACGGACTCCAGGCTTAAACAGGCGACTCCGAAAGTTGAAAACATCTACCACCAATCGAAAGAGCGTACTCGAGTAATTTTTTGGATCGTTAAAAAAACTTTTTCCTCAAGTTTTCAAAGGGGTTGACGGGTGGTCTGAGACACCATGTATAATAGTCGATAAATTTTGTTAAAAACGTTTTATAGAGTACTGGCCAAGTGGAGAAACCACCCAAAAGTGTATATAAATCTGACCTTGTACACTCGCCCACTTTTTTAAAGTTCTCTTATTTTCTCCACACTTGTAAAATATTTTTTTTTCGCTTTTTTTTACACTTTTTTTTACGCCGAAACACGTCAACTGAGAACTGAATTAAAGTTTTCAAATACACCACTTTAATAGTTGGTACAGGATCGGAATTATATACAATTTTAGGTGGTCCTTTCTTTAATCAATATCTTGTTAAACTGTACAAGTATATTTTCAAAGATCCAACTAAACTGCAAAAGTGACTTTACATGTTAATTAAAAACAAAAGTTTTAAGCGTTACCTAATTTAAAAATATTCCTTAAAGAAATAAAATAAACTTCAAATTTTGAATGTAAATTTTTCACTTATGTATAAATTTTCGACTATCGAAAATATATAGTTATATGTTCGCTGTCCCAACCCACCAAGTAAAAACTTAATATTTTTTTAATGTCAATTAAAAAAATCTTCACTAGAAAAAAAACAGGAAATGTATTTCAAAGACTCGTACGAGTCCCGTTAAAACCGATTCTTAACAAGTAAAATTTCTAAACGATTCTTTTAACCTTTAAACTTTTAAGTTTATTCTTTTTGAAAAAATTAAGGTTTCTCCTACCTAAAGCTTTGAAAAAATCACAAAAGTTTAAATATTTAAGAAGCAAGTACACAAAATTTTCACAATGAACCTTAT
Source organism: Aspidapion aeneum (assembly GCA_963576565.1). NCBI lineage: Eukaryota > Metazoa > Arthropoda > Insecta > Coleoptera > Brentidae > Aspidapion > Aspidapion aeneum. Next base: position 48,782,309 of record OY755045.1, read on the forward strand.
GGAATTAGATAGAAATAGATAGAATAGAGGTAGAAAAAGTAAAAATATTTTTTTGTCAAAAAACACTGTTTTTACAGATACAGAATTTATTTTTATACCAAAGTATCTCAAAGTTAAAAACAATGGCATTACGACCTGCAGTTGTGTACTTGTGTAAAAAGTATTAACATTGCTTAGAAAAAAAAACCATTTTCAATATGGTTTTTAACTTTTTCAAAGAAAAATCAATAACTTTTTACTTAAACCTAAAACGTGTTAAAATACAAAGCCCTACTACCGTACTCAACCCGAATTCCGTCACCCACTTGAATTCCGTCACTATTTAGAAATGTTTTGAATTATTAAGCTAATCCTACAATGGAATTCCAAAAAAAATACTTTTATTAGTTCACCTATATATCTTGCAACACTGTGCGCAAACTTCAGCTGTATAGTTTAAAAGGAAGCTGCGCGCGAAAAATTCTTTTAGTCGTGCGTCAAGTGTCGAAGCGGAACGTTGCATTTTATTATAAGATAAGCCCCTTGCACGTATTCATTTTATCTAAGATCTTAGGTATTTTATTATATTATTACCTAATGTCCGTAGATAAGTTTTTAACCTAAATTTTCTTCCTTTTTTCGATTATTTTTAATAAAAAGTGGGTGGCGGGGTTTGGGTTACAAAAAAACCATTATGTCGGAAATCCGAAAGGAGAGTCGGAAATCCGAAAGGAGTGACGGAATTCCCAACAAAAACAATGTCTATTCAAATTAGTTTTTTTCATACATCACATTTGATCATATTTTGTAAATCCCAAATTCCGTCACAGGCTTTTTGAGCTATTTTCTCTAAAAATGTGTTTTAAATTCAATGTGTCGGAATTCAGGCTGTGGGGCAATGACGGCTTTCCGATTATTTTATTTTTGTAAAAAATAAGGGTGACGGAGTTCTGGTAGGCAACAATTTTTTTTAAAGTTCAGTTTTTTCCATGTCAACAACCATCTAAAGACAAAAAATCTAAGATGATAAAACCTTGAATAAATAAAAAAATTTTAATTTCAAATTCCGTCATATGTTTTTTATACCCAGGTTACGACAATGACGGCTTTCAGGTTGTGATTTTCACGTTTGCTGGATTATGAAGCAGGCTGTTCCCTTTTCATATCTTACGAAAAATACCTACCTATCCAGAATTTTTGCTGCAAATATTCTGTTTACTGTAAGAAATAAATACCTTACAAGGCTCCACCCCACTTAAAACTATTAATTATCATTTCGAATACCATAGTTATAGGTTAAGCGAAGTTTTAGTTATGTTACAGTAGGACAGATAGACCGACAGATAATCCTAGAACAGTTATACTGACACACAGACATATACTACAACAACATTTGGTAATTAGTTTTTTTTTGGTTTTTTAAGCAACTCATTTGAAGTGGTAATAAAAATATTTTATTGACGAACCCATTAGACTTTCACGTTTAATGGTATGCATGAAAAACTCCTACAAATATTTGATGAATTTATGTAAGAATTAGCATTAGTTGTATTTGTTATAGATTGTTTTTAGAAACCATTTTATCATATGACGGAATTCAGGTCAAAACTACGTCGGAGTTTAGGTAAGCACTATGAATGATTTAGAAATTTAGGATGTTTAACTTTTTTTATTTACTAAAAAAATATAGTTAGATTTAAATTCTCAAAATAGAATACACTGTTTAATCAAATGTCCAAAGTTTCAGCACAAGTAAAAATAATTCAATATATCAACACATAGAACATTGTATATCATCTTAAAAGTCAGTCCATGAATACTAAGGGGCTTAAAGTGACGGAATTTGGGCCGACTACGGTATTACAAAATAATGTGTAAATTACGACCATTAAAGCCACATAAAATAAGCAAAAACTGACAAACCTGGGGCTTCCACTTATCTAATCTTAGAACTATTTAAATGAGCAGAAATTAAAACAAAATAAATGGATCCATGACAGATCTGATACCTTCCTAGTCTATCAGCACACTTCAAGTGAAGCTATGATAATCAGCCTTGAAAACAGTTTTTTGTAAATATCTCAGAAACTAAAGCTCCTACGAAGTCTTTGGTTATAACACAAACTATTGAGCTAAATGCAGTCTACTATACTCCTCATATTGATGCGATACTCCGTTAAAAAGTTAGCATTTTTTAAATTGTTTAATTGTCAAAAACCTGTCATTAGCATTAATGGATTTTGACCAAAATCTAATACGCTCGTTAGAGTGTCGAACATTATAATAACTGAAAATTTTATGAAAATCGGGTCAGCGGTTTAGGAGCTATCGTGTTCCGGACAGAAAAAAAAAATACACACACACACAGACAGACATCACGACGATATTGCTAGGATACGCAAAAAAAAATTTTTCATCGAAAACTATTACTTTGATGACAAAATCCTAACTATGCGGTGGGGTTTAATATTGGCTTCGGTATTTTTATCTTTTGTCTGTTTCTTTGGCTTTGCTTCAAGTCTTTTTGATTCCAAAACTAAACTTCTGTAAATTTTCATTTTTACTAAGGTACTTAAAATAATATCAAAATGATTGGGACAATGTTCAAACCAAAGTTTGGGACAATGTACAGCAAAAAGTTTTGACAAGTGCACTTTGATATTTTTTGATTAAAATGCCTGAATTTCCACAGTTTTGCTTCCACTGAAATGAAACTTCTCTGTTTTTAACCACATGGTTTAAACAGTTCCAATATGAACATGTTTGGGTCGACATTTTGAGGCAATTAGCGTACATAGATGCTAGAAGGAAAAAGCTCAATTCTAATTGAGTAAACTGTTCACGCAATGATCCCGTGTCAACTCGCTAGACATGCATTTTTTCGCGACACACGCCCGCTCTTCCTATAATTTTATTGGCTTGAGAAAGTTAGGGTGACCATTCGGGCTACTTCGTTGTCAGCCCAGTATAGCGTATATCTTGTCGAAGACGCGACGTAACGTCGTCTTATAATTTGGCGTACATATAGGGGCACTTCCGGGGCATTGCGAGGGCCTTCTCTGGGCATTTCCCGGGCCTTGCGGGAATTGCCTGGGCTTTTCCGATCCATTGCTGGGTAGGTCGTCAAAAATTCTTTAAAATGACCGAAGCTTTTTTTGGGTTGTCAAAAATGTTTTTCACCAAAATCAGTGGACTTCGAGGGCATCGCCTGGGCATTTATTGGACGTTTCAATGCCTTTTAACGTACCAAAGTTAGCACCGATGGAGCCCTCGGACAGGACAACCAGCCGGGCCATTTTGCAAAAGAATAATGCGAAAAATAAAGAAGCTTAGCAATATAGGTTCAACTTTATATACACCCAGCAAGTTTTCGTAGCTACACGGGTAAAAATGGTCTCGTTTCTCTCGTATTTTTTCGTGGGTAGCTCGAAAGCTTATTCTAACGGGGGTCCAAGATCTGATGGATCTATTAAGTGTTGAGAGTTTATTGTTTCGCCCTTATAGAAAAAAAAATTGCAAAGAAATGGCGTAGCGAAAATTTTATAACACATGGCACCGCGAAAAAACATTTTGGTAAAAACTGAAAAACTTGATGCCGCAAGCGAAAATTATAAAAAAAATTTAAAATCTCCGGTAAAAATGGTATCAATTGTTAACATTTTGGTTAGTTTTGAATATTTTTGCCACCACAGTTGGAAATTTTTAAATCAATAATTAATAAGAAAAACAATTTTTAGTTTTTGCTCGATATTTTGAAAACATTTGTAGATATTTTTAGTTTTAACAGAGCATTTCACTGGCCTTGGAATGACGCTAATTTTCTCCTAGTTAACAAGACCCCCTGTAGTTACTTTTATGTGAGACGCACGCTATATAAGTAGGTATGTTAGAGTTTAAGGAAGTATGTTTATTGTGGTAATTAATATGTGCTGCATGACAGTTTTTATTTTATCTTTTCTCTGAAAGCTTCCTTTGAGTAAAAAACTTTATTTTGATCGGTCTAAAATTAATGTGGTGAGTAAACGATTTTATTATAAAATTTCTGGTTACTGGTACATTAGATATTTTTAAAATCGTGGCGCGATTATTAAAGATCAAATTGAGATGTATACGCGCCACATTTTTATCCCGAACGTAGAATTGATGGGTGTCAATATCTTTAATAATTTACCCCGACTTTGCATTGAACTTAAAAATATATAATGTGTCAACAGAAATCTTGTAAGGTATGTTTTACTTTTAAGTACAATTTTCGAAAAAAATCGTTTAACTAAAAATATAGATTTATATTTTTTTAAAAAAATTTTTATGAAAAAAACAGAAGTATAATTATAATTATGGCTTTTACAGCCTTTCCATTTCTAGTAGTGCCTCATGATTACAAGGTTTCTTTTCTGTCAATTTTATACAATCCCATTCCTCAATCCTTAGTTTATCATGCGATACCTCCGTTTCTTTTATAAAATAGTATTGTCAGCAGAACAAAACATAAATCTGAAAAATCAAAGGTCAGAATTTACCTCTTTACACTTCTCACCAACCAAGTTTATTCCGTTTTTTTTTCATAAAATTGGATTGTCACTAGATCAAATCATAAAACTGAAAATCGCATATTCGTGTCTGTTTTGATTACTAGTTATGAATTTACCCCCTTTACAGCCCTGACGTCCCTCTACCGCCGTTTTTTTGTCATAAAATTATATTGTCACCAGAACAAATCATAAATCTGAAAACGGCATGTTTTTATTTGTATTTTTACAAAGTTCTAAATTTACCCCCTTTACAGCACTTACCCCTTTCCACCCCCTACTTCCGATTTTTGTTCATAAAATTGTATTGTCACCCGATCAAATCATACATCTGAAAACCGCATGTTTGTATCTGTTTTGGTTTCAAAGTTCTGAATTGCCCTCCCTTACACCCCTCACCTACCCCCGTATTTCCGATATTTTTAAATAAAATTGTATTATCATTACACCAAATCATAAATCTGGAAATCGAATGGTCATATCTGATTTGGTTTCAAAGTTATGGATTTATCTCTTTTACACCCCTTAACCACCTTCTACCACCCATCTGTTTTCATAGTATTATATCGTCATCGGACCTACACTACTTTGCTAAATTTCAATAAAATCGGTTCAAGGGAAGTGTGTCAAAAATAAATCGCTAGATTTGATGACAGACATCGCCAGGCTCTGTGAAGTTAATAAAAATCTTTTAAAACATGGTCACCTTAATAGTGTATCTGAACAGGAGCCTTGCATGCCTCCGCCACTGACGAAACGTGGCGCGAAAGCCGAGTTCTCATTGTGAATTCAAACTCGCAAAGAAACGATCGCAGAGCCCTCTTCTTCTGGCAAAGTTTAACTGGGCTCGCGATTGAGCGATTTGGCGAAGGTTCTTTAGATGTTATATGTTCTCTGGTAAAGTTAAGTTTTTCTATGTACAGTTTTTGAGATATAAACGATCAAAGTTCGTTAAATGGTCGTTTTTGGGTATGTTCTAATAATAATAACTCTTACATCTTGACCGAAAAAAATTAATTGACCATAAAATTGACTTAGTAAAGGTCTAAGGACAAAGTCGTTTGTGGTGTCATTCTTGTCAATTAAATAAATAATATACGGGCGATAGTCAAAAAAATATTTTTTTTTATATATGCACTATTACCGAAGATTATATAACTAGCACATTTTATTTTGGTACAGATTAATAGTTTTATATAATATTTAAAGAAAACAAACATTTTTGCTTTTTGATTGCCCCCACTTTTATAGATATTAATTTTTTTATTGCAGGTATTTTTTCTTACTAAATAAAATTGACTTTAGCTGTTTTAAGCTATGTTCCGTATGAAAAATTAATTTGTTAAATATTTTGTAATAAAATACAGCTCAAAGAATATTTTTATTATATAAAAAAATACTATAGCTTTTGGTTAAGTCAAAGGGTCTTTAAAAAAAAAATTATTTTTTTTTTTGCTCATAAATAAATTTTAAGTTATTTTTGGAAAACAATTTCGTGAATTTTAATTAAACTTTACCTGCTTATTTTTGTAAGTTAGCGTCACAATAGGAAAAAAAATGTTTTTTTTTCTATCTCTAGTTTTGAAGATATTAATTTTTGTAACTCTATTTTTATATTTACAGGGCATGGCAACAAAAAAAAGGTATTTAACGTCCAATTTTTGCTGTACGCACCGAAACTCTAAACAAATAAGAGCCAAAATAGTAGAAAAATAAAATATATACAAGAAATAGGTTTATTTAATGCATGAGTTTTATTAGTACTAATGCAGGTCTTTATTTTTTTACTTAACTACAAAGTGTCAATAGTATGTAACTTTTTGTTAAGCACCAGCTATGGGTTCATTTACCGAAGCCCCCGTAGATCAGCGTATCCTAGGATACTACATGCAGTGTTCTATGGTACCTAGGATACGCTCATCATCAGGAGCATATAAGATACCCCGCAAGGTGTGCTTTAAAATAACTTGGATGCCGCAAATAGACCACATAATATTAATCAATAAACATATAAATAGAAAAGGTAATAATACAAGATAATTTTAATCTAATTTAATTTGTTGAGTTATTTTCTAATTTAATGGTTTCCAGTTTATAGTTTAAAAAATAAGTTACTTGTTACCATTATTAGTATTAAAATACTACAATAAAACAAGCTTTTTTCTTGATACACCCTGTATTTATTTTATTTTTCTAATGTTTTGGCTCTTATTTGTTTAGAGTTTTGGTACGTACAGCAAAAATTGGACGTTAAATACGTTTTTTTGTGGCCGTCCTGTAAATATAAGATAGTTAGAGTTACAAAAATTAATACCTTTAAAACTAGAAAAAAAAAACAATTTTTTTCCTTGTATGACGCTTAGTTACAAAAATAAGCTGGTGAAGTTTAATTAAAATTCACCGAGCCGTTTTCCAAAAATAAATTAAAAAATATATAGGGCAAAAAAAGTCCCTATGGCTCAACCACAAGCTATAGTATTTTTATTATATAATAAAAATTTGAGCTGCATTGTATGCCCGCAATTAGAAAATAGAAAAACGACAACTGCAGTGGACTGTATATATTTTATTAAATGAAAGCGCGAACAAACATAAATATATTGATACGAAATCACGAAATAATTAAGGTCCATAGGTTAATTGCTGTTACCACACAACGGAATTCAGAAACAAAGTACTCACCAGTTTGCAGCCAATTTCTCCACGTTCCAGGGGCCCCTTTCTGGATCTAATGATGGCACCACGTAGCTGAAGGGCTGAAATTTCTAGTTCTATGCTTCAGTACACCAAAATCGAGCACTTTTAAGTGTAGAAATTTGTAATAGTTGGAGAAAGTAAATTAACACGCCATTTTCTCGAGGCGGTAGAAAAAGATCTCTCCGATTCTTGGTGCGCATGTCAAAATGCGCAAAAATGTACTCCGTCCGTCATCCAATTGTGTGGTTTTAAAAAGTAAAAACAACCGCGAAATTTAGCGGGAGCTAACATAACTGCCCTCCAAAACACACAATTTTAGAATATCAACCGGACAGATATAGATATAAGAAAAAATGATCGACCGATAAATATAAATGAATGAAAAACAGAAAAGTAGCGTAAGTTTATTTAGAGATAACGAAAACCCGAAAAAGGCAAAACAAACAAACAAAAATCAAAAAAAATAAAAATAAAGAAAAACCTATTGTAATACCCGGTAATAGGTAGAAAATGAAAATTAGTTTTAATTCGGCAAGAGGCAGTTTTACAACTGGCCGCTTGTAAACACCGGTAGCCGTTCGTACCGTCGCTACACGCACTTGACCGTCTCCGCCGGGATGTAATTCGAGAACCCGACCGACTGGCCATTTCAAAGGTGATTGGATGTGATCAGTCGTTATGATAACCAAATCATTTAATTTGATATTTGGGGACGAATCAGCCCCCTTGTGTCGCTGTTGTAGCGTATGCAAATACTCTACAGAATACCGTTTCCAAAAATCATTATGTAGTTTTTGGATTAGTGGCCATCTCGAGAGCCGATTTAGGGGAACCTCGGACAAATCTGACTCCGGAATTTCTGAATTAAGGGGTTCAAGGGTCAAAAAATGCCCAGGGGTAAGAGGTTGAAGATCGTGTGGGTCTGAAGAGGCAGGAGATAAAGGGCGACTATTAAGTACAGCTTCTATGCGACATGTAAGGGTGGACATTTCCATGATGGACAACTTCTGGTCGCCGACAACTCGAACAAAGTGAGTTTTAAAACTTTTGACGCCAGCTTCTGCCAGGCCATTGAAATGTGGACTGAGAGGGGGTCCCAGATGCCAACGAATAGAAAGTCTGGTGGACGCACTTCTTGCGTAATCAAGAAATTGGTTACGAAACCCTACAAAATTACTGCCCTGATCTGACCAGCATTGCGTCACGCTTCCACGTCTGGAAATGCATCGATGGAATGCACCTACAAACCCTTCGGTGGACAATTCCATGGTTAATTCCAAATGTACGCAATGTGTGGCCGTACAGACAAACACACAGACATACGATTTGAAAGCCTTACAACTACGGTAACGATGAGGAATCACAAAGAACCGGTGGTAGGAAAAACAATATTTTCAAAAATACTTTTTTGGTCCGGTAGATTAGTGGGTTTTTGATAGGAATGGTTTTGAAAAAGGTTAACTATTCGAAGGACATAACAAATGATACGTTGAATTTTTGATATAGATGAATATTTGATAAGAAGCTGATCTAAGAAGTTAACGTCAATTATCGCATTGCAACAGACCTTTGGCCTTTCCTCCAGATTAATATCTCCGAAATCAATCGGCATTTTTGATTTATGAAAATCGGGCTATTCGTTTTCGGGAGACCACAAAAACGACGGTGCGTTCCACCACATGTCATGTGAAATGAGCTGTGAAGGGGTGGCCCCTCGTGACGCAATATCGGCTGCATTTAAAGCAGAAGGAATGTAGCGACATGAGTTTGAGGGAATGATTTCTTGGATCCTACTGACTCGATTTCCAGTAAAGGTTTGCCAGCGATTAGGAGGGGATGAAAGCCAGTGCAATACGACTTGCGAATCGCAGAAAGTAACGATATTTGTAAAAGTTAATTTTCCTTCATAGCTAGATAAAACGAAGTCAATTAATTCGCTTAAAAGAAATGCGCCTAGGAGTTCTAGCCTAGCCAAAGTTTGTGACTTTATAGGCGCGACCCTAGATTTTGCAGATATGAGAGAAACAGATATATTGTTTTCCTCTTCTTTTTTTTTTTTATTTGTCAAACACACTGTGTTTTTTTTAATTACAATCTAGTCAGTAAGACTAATTAGCAATTTTGTTTTAACTTAATTTACTAGAAAAGTCAGATTTAAACTTAGGGTTCACTCAACAGTTCTCCCCGCTTTGTTTAGTCTGTAACTCACAATTGTGTTGTGTTTATAGCATTATTTTGTTTTATGTGTAATTCACTTAGTTTACTAGCTCAAACGGCTTCACTCTTTTTAGTCGTCGAACTAGCATAGTATTGTCTAGAAGCTGAATTGCTTCCACATTCACGTGCCGATGGAGTCTATCTTCATGGCGTTTTGCGTACTTTTTTATAGTCTCTGCTACAGTTTGGATTTTTAGATCTCGATGAAGGTCACTATTTCGAACGTACCAAGGTGCATTCACAATGTTTCTTAATACTTTATTTTGAAATCTCTGTACAACTAGAATGTTACTCTCTTTAGCACAACCCCATAGTTGAATACCATATGTCCATACTGGTTACAGTATTTGTCTATAAAGCAGTAATTTATTATGAATTGTTAAATTGGACTTCCTTCCAATTAGCCAGTTCATTTTTCTATACCTTATCTCAAGTTCTTCTTTTTTTTTCTTAACATGTGCTTTCCAGCGCAATTTGGCATCAAGTGTCATACCTAGATATTTTGCCTGATTCGAATATGGTACTGGAATGTTGTTAATTGTTATTTGTATGTGATTTATATTTTTGTTTGTAAAATCAACATGAATTGATTTGGTTTCATTTAACTTTATTCGCCACTTTGTGGTCCAACTGTGAATTTGGGTGACTGCATCCTGAAGTTTTTCTATGCATTTTTCAATAGATTTTTCTACCGTCAATAAACCAGTATCATCGGCAAATGTTGCTAAGTGACAATTTTCTGGCTTTGGGATATCACAAGTGAATAATAAGTATAGATAAGGGCCTAGTACGCTACCCTGGGGCACGCCTGCTTGAATTTCTCTTAAATTTGAGTATGAGTCTTCCTGTTTTACTCTAAAATGTCTATCAGATATGTATGATTCCAAAATATCCGAATATTGTTTTGGCACAAACCTTTTTAGTTTAAAATTAAGGCCTTCATGCCACACTTTGTCAAATGCTTGTGCTACATCTAGAAAAACTGCAGAACAAACTTTTCCCTCTTCTAGTGCTTTTTCTATTATATTAGTAATTCTGTGTACTTGATCTATCGTGGAATGCTTGTCTCGAAAACCAAATTGATGAGATGGAATAATTTCTTGTCTTTCTATGATGGGTTTTATTCTTTTAAGCAATATTTTTTCATAGAGCTTGGATATAATTGGCAGCAAAGATATTGGCCTGTAAGATGACACGTCATGGAGTGGTTTTCCCGGTTTTGGAATCATGATAACTTCTGCAACATTCCACAGTTTAGGTACATACCTAAGCCTAAAAGACGCATTAATTAGGTTGCATAGTTTTACGATAGCTTTTCTGGGGAGTTGTTTTATGACTACCCCGTTAATAAGATCATACCCTGGGGCTTTTTTCGAATTAATATTTTTGATTTCTGTTAATATTTCTTTTGGTGATGTAAGCGGGGTTCATTTAAATGAAAGTGTTCATCTGGTGCTTCGTGGGGCTGAAATGTTTTTTCTAAATGACTTGCAAAAATATCTGCTTTTTCTTCGTTACTCCTTGCCCACTGGTTGTTAGATTTTCGTATGGGTGGAATTTGGATAATTGGTCTTTTAAAATCTTTGGTTGCTTTCCAAAGGGAATAGTCGGTATTTTTATCATCTGTAAGTTCATTAAGAAAATGGTTAATAGATTCATTTTTTATTACTAGAATTTCTCGCTGCGTCATGTTGTTGAGATTTGTTTTGTCCCGAGGATCACGGCTTTGTTGCCACTTTCTTCTTAGTTTCCTTTTTTCCAATATAAGGTCTCTAATTTCCTTTGGATAGTTTTTCCCTTAAAAATTCTCTTTGGTTTTGGACTGTTTCCCCAAGCTGCTTGTTGAATATTTGTAACAAAATAATCAACTTCTTTATCGATTTGTTCTGGCGTTTGCAATGGTACTGATAGGTTTATTTTTTCTGACAGACTTTGTTTAAAACTAATCCAGTCAGTCAGTTTATTAACTAGTGAGATATTTGCTTCTTTCTTTATTATGTTTTTACTAAGAGTTAGAATAATAGGTGAATGATCTGAGTGTAAATCAAAACTTTCTTCTATATCTACAAAACTTAAAGATATATTTTTTACTATAAAAAAATCAATTAGATCTGGAATTTTTCCTGGATCTGTTGGATAGTATGTGGGCTTACCAGTTGATATCGGCTCACATTGATATTCACTAATAGCTTGCAAAAGTTCTTTTCCTTTAGAATTCGTCAGTCTAGATCCCCAGTAGGTATTTTTTGCATTAAAGTCACCTCCAATTATAAAACGGTTTCCTAATTTTCTGAGAAAATTAGGATATTGATTTTTCTTTAGTAAGTGCCTTGGTGGTATATAGACAGCACTTATGACTAATGTATATGTTTTGGTTTTTACACTTACTAATGTAGCTTGAATCTCTATGGTTTTATATCCCATCTCCTCATAGTGTGATATATTTTCTTTAATTATTACAGCAGCTATATCAGCTATTACAGTGGTAGGTGGTAGACGCTTTTTACTCATTGGGCATCGACCGGTGAGATACCACCATGCCAGAAGTGAGTAGCGCTAAGTGGTATCACCACGTTCCGCTACTGCGCTGGCAGTCCGGTTCCAACAATGAGTAACATATAGTATGATGGCGCTTCCAGGATCTAAATATTCCGGAGGTAAAATACCCGACCACTCGGATCTCCGGGCGTCGGGTGATCCTGGGGGTCCTTCATGCAAAGATATTAAAAGAAGACCAAAAACTCAACTCAGAATTGATTTTAGCAATATAAGAGGATTAAGTACCAACATGAATTCAGTTCACCAACATCTTGAAGAACAAAGACCTGACATCCTTGTTCTCACTGAAACTAAAATCAGTTCTGCAACACCTATTGTGAACTATCTTTATCCCGGCTATGACCTACACCACCGATTTCGACATAATTTTGGGATCTGTGTGTACATTAAAAATGACCTTTCATGTCATCGAGAGGAGAAGCTAGAACCAGCGAACCTCGATATCATATGGCTGAAATTCACCTCAAAGTCATCGACCAAGTTCATTTGCTGCCTCTACCGACCGCCAAGTAACACCGAGTATCAAAACTTTTTTGCGACATTATCCGAAAACTGTGATAATATACAGTCTAACTATCCACATGCGGAAATTGTTTTTTTAGGCGATTTCAACGTCCACAATATACCCTGGCTAAAACACCACAACAAAACAGATAATGAAGGCAGGGAAGCAGAAGCTTTTGCCATAAGTTGTGGTCTAACGCAGCTTGTCGATGAACCTACCCGTATCTCAGAAAGGGGTGAATTTGCAGCGCTTTTAGACTTGTTCCTAACTACAAATCCTGACTTGTACACAATTCAAGTAGAGCCCCCACTTGGTTCATCCGATCATAAACTTATAAGAACAAAGTGCGAAATGTTCATACCGCCAAGCCAACAATGACTTCCTCGTAAAATGTGGCACTATAAATCGGCAAAATGGAATGACCTTAAACAGTTTTACCTGGATTTTCCATGGCAAGAAGTTTGCTTTAAAACAGCTGATCCCACTATTTGCTGTAATGAAATAACAAAAGTAATCTTATCTGGAATGGATGCATATATCCCACATACAATAAAAAGCAGAGCTAATGCAAAACCTTGGTTCAACAGCCAGTGTCAAACGGCTGTACAGAAAAAACACAGAGCATATAACCTTTGGAAACGACAACAAACCGCTCAAAACCACACAGAATTTATAGAAGCCAGAAATAACATACAATCAAAGAATAAAAAACAGGTTGCTGAATTGTCCAAGTAGTTCTAGGTCCTTTTGGTCTCTTGCAAAAGCCGTTGGATCAAACTTCACCAAGTCATCCATACCACCACTTACAGATAAAAATACTCACTCAGCCAGAACATCAGAGGAAAAAGCCAATATGCTGGCCAAAATCTTTTCCTCCAACTTAAACCTAACAGTGCCAAATGGAAAAACTCCACCGTTCATTGAAAGGGTTTCCCACAGTATGCCAGAGGTACCCTTTTGTCACAGAGAAATACGAAAATCCCTTAAAAAGTTGGATACAAACAAAGCAATGGGTCTAGATGGCATTCCCGCGATAGTACTCAAAAATTGTGCTAACGAACTCACCCCAACTTTCGCTAAATTATTCAATTTATCTTACAGGCAAGGAGTATATCCATCATCATGGAAGTCTGCCGCAGTACAACCTATTCCAAAGAAAGGAAAAAAGACCGATCCGTTAAACTATAGACCAATTGCTCTACTTCCGGTGATATCAAAAGTAATGGCAAGAGTTGTGAACAATCACCTAACCAAGTACTTGGAAAAGTACAAACTTATCAACGACAAGCAATACGGATTTCGAAAATATAGGTCAACTGGCGATTTAGTTACATACGTCACTCATTTATGGCAAAAAGCGATTGAGTTACGGGGCGAAACAAGAACAATTGCCTTAGATATATCAAAAGCATTCGATAAAGTCTGGCATGAAAATCTGCTCAACAAGCTTAAAGCAATGGGATTGTCGCCGAAACTTTGCACTTGGTTTGAAAGTTACCTTAAGGATAGATCCATTTATGTTGCACTGGATGGCCGGAACTCCAACTCTTACCAAATAAATGCTGGTGTGCCACAGGGAGCAATCCTTTCGCCAACACTTTTTCTGATTTACATAAATGACCTCATAGATAAAACAGTAAATCCACTTTATTGCTTTGCAGATGATGGCAATGTAGTCTCCTCAGTCATACCACCCACTCAGTGTCTATCCGCACGTGAATTCCATCATCTTAGACAAACTCAAATATCGCAGATAAATAACGACCTGGAGATAATAGAGGACTGGGGCAACAAAAACCTTGTACAGTTCAACGCGCAGAAAACCCAAGCAGCACTGTTTTCAAAAAAGACCAGCACCGGTGAGCCAAACATCATGCTATCTGGAAGTGCTGTCACATTGCAGAGCCAGTTGAACATCTTAGGAGTCACTGCGGAGACCAACATGTCTTGGCACAGTCACGTGGCAGATATAGCTAAAAGGGCGTCCCAAAAGCTTGGGGTGCTATTTCGTACAAGACATCTGTATACACCAAGCCAACTGCTGACACTCTGCAAAGCCCAGATTCGACCAACTATGGAGTACTGCTCACATATATGGAGTGCGGCACCCAAACATACCTTAATGCTTTTGAACACCGTGCAAAAACGAGCTATCAAGCTGATCAATGACCCCGCACTTACCCGTAGTTTGGATAGTCTCGAACATCGAAGAACTGTGGGCGATATATCTCTCTTCTACAGGTATTATCACGGAAAATGCTCTGAAGAGTTGGCACGTATGATCCCCCCGGGAGTAGCACCTACTAGGCGAACACGTCAAACAGACGGTAACCATCAATTTACTGTCAAAATAGAGGCACCAAGAACCTCATTATATCAGAATTCATATCTCTGGAGAACAGCATCGCTGTGGAATAAACCCCCTGCGACAGTTTTCCCTGCAGGTTACAACCTGAACCGTTTCAAAACCAACACACACCAACATTTCCGCGCACTGGCCGCTTCTCGAGCGTGATAGGGACCACCTTGCGAGTGCGCTTAACCGTAAAAAAAAACTTCCCCCATGTGCAGTATTGCTAGGGTGAGTTGTATGATACACTTTATAACTTTTAAATTTAATGTGAGACTGGTTAGTGAAATGCGTTTCTGACACAAGACAGACGTCAATTTTTTCTATGTCTAGAATAACTTGCAAGTCTTGCTGATGTTGCAAGAGTCCATTGGCATTCCAAGCTAGGATTCTAAGATTACTGACCATTTTGAGGCATATTGGTAGCTCCGTTATTGCTACTTTCTAGTTAAGTTAATCGCTCATCAAGTTTGTTCAATTTCTCCAAAATTAATTGTAGTGTTTGTTCCATAGTATTTTGACTACTGATATTAATATCAGGTATAGTAGCTGTTGCTGCTACTTGGCTGTATGTCCTTGTCACAGAGTTTTGTGTGACTGTGTTTCTTGTCTGTTGGTTTTGTCTATTTGTACTCACGTTTGGTATGAGATTCGGTTTCTTAGGTTTATTTTTCAATTTTTGTATTTCCTTAGCAACAAGGCATCCTCTGTAGTTAGCAGGATGCTTGCCTCCACAGTGGATGCATTTTGGCTCAGATTCTTTTGGTTTGGGGCATTCTACAGTAAGATGTTTCCCCGTGCATTTTACGCAACGTGATTCTTTAGCGCAATATTTTTGCGTGTGTCCATAAGATTGGCATCTTTTGCATTGAGGGACTAACTTTGAGGTTTTTAGTGCTTTTATTTCCACTTCAATCCCAAGGATACTGGAAATTTCAAAAATTTTGTTGATATCTTCATCGTGGCTAAATGTGAGCATAAACATGATAAGAGGTTGTCTTGTTCTCCATTTAAGTTTGTTGCTGGCCTCCAGTGCCTTAAAACCTTTTTTTTGTAGATCAGCTACAATTTTTTGTGGGTCACATGAGAAGTGTAGCCTATTCGCTATTACTCTAATTGGCCTTATTTGTTTGTTTTCGTATGAGTGCCATTGATGCTTTATTTCATTAAGCATTTTAGTAACCAGCCGATAGCTGTCTGCTTGTACATTTATTTTAATATTTTCGTTATTTAAAACTTTTATTTTAACTCCTTGTATGATATTTAACTTTTCATAAATATCATTAAAATTATTTACGCCATTTACCATAATCGGTGGAGGTAATGGAGCTTTTTAACCTTAGTTGGGGGTTCTTCATTTTGTGTTTTATTGGAGGGCTCTCCAGTGCCCGAGCTTTGTTGTGGTGGTGAGAGTGAAGTATCCATTCGACGTTTTTTCCAACCTTTTCCTTTTTGTCTGATCCACTTAGTTTCTCTTGCCAGATCGTCCTCATCAGTAATGTAGTCCATGTCAGACTCTTCTTTTTTAGTGACTTTTGTCTCTAAATCTGCAAATTTTCTTTGCATACTTTCCAGTTGACTTCGGAGATAATCCATTTGTACACTAAGTGAATTTTTTTCGTTTTGGGATTTTTTCCATTCGCTATATAAAACTTCTTCATTTTGTGTTCTAGCATGGCTATCCTGAAATAATTCGGCATTATCCATTTTTTCTTGATTTTGTTTGGGCTTTTCGCTAATTTTTAAAACAAGTTTCACAGGTGATGGTACACTTTTTTTGCTTTTAAACATGATATATTATTTATAATACACATTGTTTTCCTCTTCTACACGAAAATATACGACGCCTGCGTAACCTCGAATTGAAGCGTCACAGAAGCCGATGATTTGACAGGTATTGGTTTTAGACAGTTTGATTTGTCGGGGTAATTGAAAATTGGAAAGAAGCGGGAATTCAGAACGAAGTTTGTTTCAAGAGTCGATGATAGAAGAATCTGGTTCTTTGTCCCAGCCTATTTTCGATATCCACAACTGTTGCAAAATAAATTTTGCTTGTAGCAACAAGGGACAAAGAAAACCTAAGGGATCGAAGATTGTTCCTATGATAGATAAAATAGAACGTTTAGTTGGGGGTTTGTCCTTCATTCAACATTGATAAGAAAAAATGTCGTTTTTTGGAAGAAAAAATGTCGTTTTTTGGATGACACTGAAGGCCTAAAACTTTGATAAAGTGTGGTTCATCCTTGTCAAAAGAGAGAGGCATTTGACGATCGGATTCTGGCAATGTTGCCAATAACTCAGGACAATTGCTTAGCCAAAAATAGCAGCAAAAATTGATTCCGCTTGTTTTTCTTCCTTTGATAAGATTTGTTTTTTAGGCAAATGTTCGATTTCCCAAAACCTAGGGATAATGACCTCTAACGGAGGTGAATGACTCGTTAAAAAACAACTGGTTCGTTCCGTAAGATTACCTACTTCGTCAACTTTTTCCATGACGACCCAGCCAAAGACGGTTTCAAGAGCTGAAGGTTGCCCTATTTGTCCAAGAACCCTGCCCTCCTTGAATATCTGTGCGAATAGCTCGCAACCAATAACTAGGTCCACAGGTCTAGATTTGAAATAAGATGAGTCGGCAAGTTTAAGGTTTTCCAAGTGTTTCCACTGATTATCGTTTAAAGTGAATGTAGGCATATTGGAACATAGTTGTGGAACAACAATTGCTTCGAAATTAAGTAAAGGAGTGACCTGTCCTTGTGGCTTAATGTGACATTGAACGAGCCCTTTGGAAGTAAAAGAAGACATTTGATTTAATCCGAATATTTCAGTGGTGTAACTTCGCCTAGGAAGATTAAGACGCTGAATACACTTTTCACTGATGAATCCTGTCTGTGATCCAGAATCAAGCAGTGCCCTTACAGGTTAAAAATTTCCGCAACCGTCCATAACATCTATTATGGCGGTGCATAAAAGAAAGGTACCTGAAGGTCCTGAGGTATTTAATGACACATGAAGATTATTGACAGGTGGTGTGTGAATGACAGGACTAGTATCTTGGCTTCCAGACTCTTTATTAGTTTCTAAGATATGAGTTAAAGTGTGGTGCCTTTTACTATTGCAAGTCCTGCATGAATATTTTGATTTGCACGTGTCTACCCCATGCGAGGGATGGAAACACGCTAGACATAATTTTTTATGCTTGACGAAAGATAGGCGCTCGATAGGCGAGAGGTCAAGAAATGTTTGACATTTCGAAAGCACGTGACCTTGATTACACCGGAAACATTTTATTCCTGTACTTGAATTAGTTGTCCCAGTCCTATAAAAGGCGAATTGGATGATTTATAGGTAGGCTTTTGCCCAAACTGATTTTGCATAGAATTTGATTTTTGATAGGTAGGCACCTTTTTGGGTGCTGTTGATTAAGGAAGTGATTCCAAAACTTTACATCTTTTTTCTAGAAATTGAAAAAGTGACTGAAAAGTGGGAATTTCAGTGTTAGTATTGGCGTGACTCATTTCAAAATTTGAACGCGCCGGAATATCCAATTTTTCTAACAGAATGAAAAAATTAATAAAGTCCCAACTGTCAACGTCAAAGCTAAGTGATTTTAAAATTTCTAGGGATTCTGAAAAGGTGTCAATTAAATTACGCAATTCTTTAGCTGACTCGTTTTTTAATGTAGAGTTCATAATTGTGCTTAAAGCATCATTTGCGAGGTCTCGCTTGTTTTGATATCTATTGACTAATTTGTCGTAAGCAATTTTATAATTTTGATCAGATAAGCTAATCCCTGATATCAATTTTAAAGGCTCATCCTCGAGATATGAAAATAAATATTGAAGTTTTCGGACGTTACTTAGACTTTGATTTTGGTCTATAATGTTATTAAAAAGATCGAAAAAGCTTGGCCATAATTTTTTATCACCTCGAAATATGGGAATACCTAACTCTTTGAGTTTTGGAGTTTCGTTTTGTCGAACATATGATCCCGAAAAGGATGGGGCCTCAACCGGAAATATTTCAGAGTAAACCCCTTTACACGCATAAAAATATTTACGAGCTTCTGAAAGGATCGCATCCTGCGTTTTAAACTCCTCGTCGTCCGAGTCGTCTATCAACATAATGACATCATTATGTGCCAGCATGCATTTATCGAAGGTTTCATCCAAATCGGAATACCTCACTTGAAACTCGTTTCTCGCTTTTGCGTCCGTTGCCGCGGTCTGTGAAAACACATAACACTCGGTGATCGCAGATAAAAAACCCTTGCGTTTTTGCACGGCTTTTTTGATAGACATGATTCTACCTTTGAAATGACGAAATTGTCGGTAAATATACAATTAACGCTAAATTAATGCTTCTGAAATAAAAAAAATGACGAATTGTCGAAAATATGCACTAATTTATCGCAATTGATGAAAATTGTTTTAAATATCGAAATGGTATGGAACAAATCTTATCACAGAAATTGTGTTTGTTTGTTTTGATCGATTCTCGATTTTTGTTTAGTGAAGTGACCACGCGATAAACCCTGCGTTACCATAGCAGCGGACCGAAAACAGGTGAACTGCGCCGAAACCGAAGGTCGAACGAAAATCTCTCTCGGTTCAATACGATTGGCAAAATTCAACGCCGTGTGATCTCGGCGAAAATGTGAAAATGGCCGACTTATTAATACCGTCGTATGGAGTAAATTTAAATAATCCGGCTCGAAGGACCACTTTATGTATGCCCGCAATTAGAAAAACGACAACTGCAGTGGACTGTATATATTTTATTAAATAAAAGCGCGAACAAACATAAATATATTGATACGAAATCACGAAATAATTAAGGTCCATAGGTTAATTGCTCTTACCACACAACGGAATTCAGAAACAAAGTACTCACCAGTTTGCAGCCAATTTCTCCACGTTTCAGGGGCCCCTCTCTGGATCTAATGATGGCACCACGTAGCTGAAGGGCTGAAATTTCTAGTTCTATGCTTCAGTACACCAAAATCGAGCACTTTTAAGTGTAGAAATTTGTAATAGTTGGAGAAAGTAAATTAACACGCCATTTTCTCGAGGCGGTAGAAAAGGATCTCTCCGATTCTTGGTGCGCATGTCAAAATGCGCGAAAATGTACTCTGTCCGTCATCCAATTGTGTGGTTTTAAAAAGTAAAAACAACCGCGAAATTTAGCGGGAGCTACATGCATTTTAGAACAAAATATTTAACAAATTAATTTTTGTCATAAGGAAAATAGCTTAAAACAGCTAAAGTCAATCTTATTTAGTAAGAAAAAATACCTGCAATAAAAAAATTAATATCTATAAAACTGGGGGCAACCAAAAAACAAAAATATTTTTTTTCTTTAAATATTATATAAAACTATCGAAACCAAAAATATTTTTTAAATAAAACGTGCTAGTTATAAAATTCGCTAATAATGCAGATATAAAAAAATGTTTTTTTTGACCATCCCCCGTATATTATTTATTAAATTGACAAGAATGACATCATAAGTGACCTTGTCCTTAGACATTTATTAAGTCATTTTGATGGCAAATTAATTTTTTTCGGTCAAGATGTAAGAGTTATTATTATTAGAACATACTTACACAAAAACGACCATTTAACGAACTTTGACCGTTTATATCTCAAAAACTGTACATAGAAAAACTTAACTTTACTTAAATTTTTTTTAGTTGCATATCCTACTATAACATACTAAAATTATAGCCAATTCCACCGAGCCAAAAATTTTCCGTAAGGCATGTGTAAACGGGTGCGGTGTTCTTTGACCAGTTTTGGGGCGTCTATGCCAGATCTACTGCTGCGTTGAGGGGAGAGTGCTGTACATAGTTGGAAAATAAATTTCCTCGGCTTTAAAAATAAGTTTTAAAACCAGACATGTGGGATAGTAAAATTTAAGAAAATTGAAAAAAAGGTTTTTCCACATTCATACTCTCATTTATTTAAATACCTATAAACAGGGGCCGCTGATATAAGGGGGCGTGTTAAACATCGTTAGAGAATACTTTTCATTAGCCTCAATAATTGTTACTTAGTTGTTTTTTGCCAAATTAAAAGTTTGCAAATAATTGGGAAAATACTGTAAGAGAGCACTTTTGAGGGGGGGTGCGAGGGGGAATGCTCCCACCCCCACTTTAAGGAAGGTCAACTAAAAAAATCAAAAATATTTTTTTACTCACTCTCATTTTTATTTAGTTTAAAAATTAATGTTCAACATTTTTGTTTGATTTAAGGATTTCTACACACATTTATTTTTATTTGAAGGCGGCTATTTCAAAAATATATGTCTACCTTAATAAGTATTTAACTGTATACAATGGGCTTTCAACCAATTTTGAGCAAAAAATGGTGTTAAGGATCACAAAAAAATATTTAAAAAAATATTTTAAAAATTTTCCCTTTTTTTAGTACGCTAATGGAACGTGCACCACTGCCGTCAGAGGGTACTAAGGTGTGACACTTGACATGTCGAGAGTAAGAGTGTGACAGCGCTATGGTCCGCTGTATCACTGTCTCACTCTAACGCGCTGTAGTCACGGTTCATTGTTTAGTGCCAGCACGTTTACTCTCTCAGTCACCTCGCGGTGTTATATAGAAAATCTCGTTCGGGAGACTATGTCCATTTCTTTTCAACATAAGACTGGCAATCTCACCTATCGGTATGCGCACGCGTAAAGGAGGCTATTGGAGAGTTTCCTACCGTATTCGCATTTACGTTTACGTTATGAGACACACAACCGACTCTTATATATATTGTTCGTGCAACTTTAATTTGAAATTTAAATTTTGCGCCGAATTCCCGTATTCGGAAAATCCACACATTTTCAATTTTGATTGGCACAAGCAAAACGCCATCGCGCCATCTACGAATCTGCGTGACAAGGCGTTACCAAGAAGTGTGATTCTTCTACCGTTTTCTATCGAGATCACCACGCAGCAGCGTGATAAATTTCTATTAACCAAAAAATCCAATAACATTCTTTTGAAAATCAAACTAAAACATTAAAAATGATTCCAACCAAACTGTGATTCTAGTGTGAATCGACTGCAACGACTGGGCCAGCGAGAGGAGCTCCTCTGGACGACGGAAACAACTACCAAGGTGAGTGCCAATCCTCTATATTGTCTTTGTGTGGCTCGGAAAAATTAATATTTTTACATCGTCTTTTTAACGATTTTTGCACCCAGATTTTATAAAACGACCAGCGCGTCTACAGTCCCGCAGCTCTACCAATCCTCAACCTCAAACCTCAAGTCGCCAACATTTTCTGGTCCCACGACCCAGATAGTTTTTTAAAATTTGTTTGCTAAAAATATTAAAGATTTTTTCGCCATTTTGGCTCCCTTAGTTGCCGAGTCCAGTTTAGGAAAGAGGTTCCGTCCCCTCCTTGCGTGGCTTCACGTGTGCTCCACCTACATTTCAGTGCAGCCGAAATTTGCACTTCGTACGTCGTTTATTTGTTTAAATAGATGGTTATTTGCACAACAACAAAAGTGCTTGTGAGTTTAATGGGCAAATGCTTTATTCTTATTTTACCGGTAAACAAACACATCTAGTAGGAATTAGTATTTACCTGTAAATAATAAGAGAAGATTGCGTCTGTGTGCATTTATTTTGGGAGAAAAATCGCGACCTAGGATAACAGCTGCTAATAAATTTTTTGCATTTTATTCGTAAAATCGATAAAAAAAATATATGCTTGTTGGACTCTTTTGGACTGATTAAAGTCAATAGGGGTCAAGGGTTAGTTTTATTTTTTTTTTAAATAATTTTTATTTTTTAATTAACAATATGTCGTTTAAAAAACTTGAGAAACAACGCAAAGTTTCAATATCTCGTATTACGGAAACCTATAACTTGGGCATTTCCTCTCATCATGTGAAGCATACAAGGAAGCAAGAAGAGAGGTATTCGAAGAGGAAGCCTTTGAGACGGAGGACCTTCTGTATCTGAGGTGGCCCGATATTCTGGCCTTTGTACAGAAGACGGGCAGATTCCTTAGCGAAGGAAGGACGCAGTAGGGGGGATGCCCAGGGGTTGGCAAAAAGGGCGCTTCATGTGCCTGGTCGCCAGGCCTAGAGCCTACCCCACACTGCTACTACTATAACTTGGGAACAAAAGTTAAATCAGATAGTTCTTCCTTACCAATTTTTAATGCGTTTTACGAATCGTTAGATGATCACTATGAACAATTTAAAAACATTCATAATAACATCATAGGTCTCTTGAAGGACGACGACAATGATGAATTCGAGGCACAGGATAAAGTTAGGAAAGATACGGATCTATTCTACCACCAAGCTAAAGTTTTTTTTTCGAGTATATGTTCCGATTCAGTTCATTCAAATTTTACCCCTGCAACTTCACACTATTCACGTAGCGATGATCTGAGCCCTTTAAAGGTACCTTGCTTCAATGGAAACGTAAAAAAGTGGCCAACCTTTTACGATGTTTATTCTTGTTTGGTTCACGAAAACTCTTATTATTCCGATATAAGGAAATTTCAACATTTGCTAACTTTCCTTGAGGGTGAACCACTTAATATTTTAAGTTCTATAAAATTAACAGCAAGTAATTACGCAGTCGCCTGGAAGGTATTAACAGATCGTTATCAAAATAAAACACTTTTAGCCAGTACCTACTGGAACTCAATCTACTACGCAAATTCTTTAAAGATACCTTTTCTGAGAATATTGCGGCGCCCAATAATCTTGAATTTCCAGTAACGTAAGTTCAATTTTATTATCAAAAATCGATCAAACCACAAGAACCGCTTTCGAATTCAAGTATAGTACTACCGAGATTCCAACATATCAAAATCTAATTCAGTTTCTTATTCACCAATGTCGTGCTCTTAAAACAGTACAGCTATCTCCCCAAAATACGCAAATGCAACCTTCTACTTCAAAACAGCAAAAACCTAATTATTCGAATTCTATTAACCAAAAATATACTTCTTATTCAAATAATCAGTACAAATCAAGCCCTCTATCAATAGCAAATAAACAATCCAATATTCAATTTTGACAAAACCAACAACCCTATAAGTGCAATTTATGCAATAATTCTTTTCATCCACTTTCACAGTGTGGTGTTTTTATTTCCAAATCTCCTTCAGATCGTTTTACTTATGTAAAACAACAATCTTTATGTATCAACTATTTACGTTCAAATCATCAAGTACTTGACTGCAGTAGTACCTACAACTGCAGGGTATGTCGACATAGACATCATAGTCTTATTCATCTATCGCAAATGACAGATTCAATCCATCAGAATTCAAGTCAATCCTTTGTTAATTCAAGTCAAAATTCAAATCAAAATTCGAACTTAAATCAAAGTTTTAATTCAAATCAAGTGGCCGTGCCTAGCACAAGCACAAATTTGTCGTATCAGAATTCAAATTCAAGTCTTAGCCAACAGAACCCTAGTTTTATAGTAGTTATCCACCTTGACGCCTCGAACTACAGTGCTTCTAGCGACTATAAAATTAGAGGTACTCGATAGTCGGGGTAACTACCAACCTGTCCGAGCACTTCTGGACAGCGGTAGCCAAGCTAACCTGATAAGCAAAGCTTGTCTTAACAGGTTAGGCTTGCCAAGAAATAAAATTTTGATCCCTGTTCTGGGACTAAATCAATCTTCGTCGGCCACTAACGGCATTTCTACTTGCACTATTCGAGCCCTAGGCCAACAAGAGCCTACCTTTTCTATTCGAGTCTTCGTTTTACCGAAACTATGTTCGAATATGCCCTCAGTACAGGTAGATTCATGTAATTGGAGTTATATTTCAAATCTAGAGCTTGCAGATAACCAATTTTACAACCCTGGTCCAATTGACTTACTCTTAGGTGCACCAATCAGGACGAATTCCAGGACCTCACGGCTTACCCTCCGCTTTTGAGACAGTTTTTGGGTGGGTCTTGATAAGTCAAACTTAAAACATAAATATTTCAACTCAAGTCAATTCTTACTTTACTTCCTGTGAGCAGTCTATCGACTTTAATATTCGAAGGTTTTGGGAACTAGAATCAATTAAGTCAAAAACGTTTCTCTCACCCGAAGAAAAAAGATGTGAAGAGATTTTCAAAAAAAATACCACTTAAGATATTTCGGGCCGATTTACTGTAAATTTGCCTTTTCGTCACATTGACCCTCCTGACCTAGGAGACACATATTCAGTGGCCTATCGTCAATTTTTGTCTCTTATCTCTCGCTTAATAAAAAATTCAAATTTTTATAGTATGTACTCGGATTTTATGAGAGAATATCTCAAAAACGGGCACATGTCTTTAATTCCAAGATCCGAACCTAGACCTCAGTTATGTTCGTATTTACCACATCACGGAGCCCTTCGTCTTGACAAATCAACGACTAAACTCCGGGTGGTTTTTAACCCCTCGATTAAGGGTTCGAAAGGCCTAAGCACGAACGAAACTCTTTTAATGGGAATAAAATTCAGATTTTATACTATCGTATTTTTGACTGATATAAAACAGCATTTTTTACAAATTCAAATCAATCCAATTCATCGAGACTACTTTGGCGATTTGATTCCAATGAACCCCTGCAGGAATACAGGTTTAATACAGTGACGTTTGGTGTTAGTTCAAGTCCCTATTTAGATATTAGAGCTTAGAGAACTAGCCATCCTGGAGGCTAAGAATTCTCCTGAAGCATCCCAGGTCCTTTTGAATAACATTTCCATGGACGATATTTGTTGTGGAGCTAACTCTCTAGAAGGTGCTTTATCGCTTCAAAAGGATCTCATAGCGTTGCTTAAATTGGGAAAATTTGAATTAGGAAAATGTGCATCAAATAATCCAAAACTTCTTTCACATTTGTCGCCCGCTGATTATCAGATCCCTGTTACCTTTGAAGACGATTCTTCAACATCGGATAAGGTGGTGGGCCTTCAGTGGCACCCTATTACAGATACTTTTACCTATTCTTGTACCCCTTGTGAAAAACCTTACCACAAAAGGAATATTTTATCGCTAAAATTTGGGATCCTATAGGTTTCTTATTACCTGTTTCATTTTTAGCCAAAGTGATGCAATCAAAAGTCTTTGGAATCAATTCAATAATCAATTAACCACTCTTTCGAATCTTTGTATACCTAGACATATTTTTTCGAATAATATTCAACGATGTCAATTGCTAGGTTTTTGCGATGCATCCGAGCTAGGATACGCTTGTTGCGTATACGTTCGCGTCGAATTACCAAATAAAATTATCAAAACTGCTTTAGTCATGGGCAAGTCAAGGGTTGCTCCCTTACACACTATTTAAATCCCACGTTTGGAACTACTTGGAGCTACTCTACTAGCTGATTTACTCGAACTTGTTATTCGCACCTATTCATCATTACTCGTAATCGATGAAATTTTGCGTTCTCGGAATCACAGGTCACGCTTCATTGGGTCACATCTTCACCTCGCAAGTGGAAGACGTTTGTGGCAAACCGCGTGAGTCGTATTCAAGAAACAATCCCCAAAGTCCCAAGGTATCACATCACTTCACAGAGGGTTGTCGCCTAATAACTTAATAAATCACCCTCTTTGGTTTCACGGCCCTCCATGGATTACCTTGCCCACTACGGAGTGGCAAATTCAAAGGTTTATAAATGAACGTTCTTTGGGACTTCCAGACGAGGTTCTCAAAGAAGAAAAGCCGGAAAATTCAGTGGTGCTGATGGCAGAACTTCAAAATCAAAACTTTTTTGATAGATTAATCGATAAAATATCCAATTTAAATACCATTGAAAAACTCGTTTGTCATTTTCTAAGACTTATTCACAATCGAAAAAACTCAGTTGACCTTTTATCCGGCGTTTTTTCCGCTTTTGAGCTACACAAGAAGAGTGTTTTTCGGATATCATTCAAAAAATTCAGAATACTCAGCTATTACCTAAGCCGTTTCGTAAACTCGCGCCCTTTTTGGACTAATTGGGTTTCCTTAGAGTGGGCGGACGCTTACGGCATTCTCAACTCTCCTTTGAGGCAAAACATCCCTTATTATTGCCGAAATCTCATAGATTAACCCAATTGATCATTATTCAAACTCATAACGAAAATTTACATCCTGGCATAAACACAGTCCAATATTTAATTCGTCAAAAGTTTTGGATTATGTCATCACGTCGAGCTATTCAGAGGGTTTTATTGCAATGTATTCCCTGCTTTCGCTTAAAACCAAAACCTTACACTCCGTACATATCGGATTTACCTTCTTTTAGAACGTCACAATTAAAAGGTTTTTCACACGTTTGCTTGGACTATGCAGGCCCAATCAAAACCTTTGTAGGTCAGAGACGTCGTGGCGCACAAGTTGGTAAATCATATATCGCAGTCTTTGTCGATACTTCTGTCAAAGCAATCCATATCGAGCTGGTTTCGGATTTAACCACAGAGGCGTGCATCGCTGCTTTACGACGCTTTATCGCTAGACGTGGGACTTGTGTCCAAATCACAAGCGATAGAGGCTCAAACTTTGTTGGGGCTATTAAGAAGCTCCATAATCTTTCGAAATTAGCTTCTGAGCTCCCCCTAAATGGTCTAGCAGAAGCAGGAGTCAAATCTATAAAAACACATTTGTATCGGGTCATCGGTGACCAAATACTCTCCTCGCGCAAATAGAGGCATTACTTAATTCTCGACCCCTTTGTGAGCAAAGCTTTGACCCAAACGATCTTACATCTCTGACTTCGGGTCATTTCCTCACAATGGAACCCCTTAATTCGTGTCCTGATCCTGACCTTTCTACTCTTAAAGTTAATACCCTTTATCGTTGGCAACTTATCCAACGAATTCATGCCGATTTCGGGAAGCGTTGGAAACTCGAGTACTTAAATACTTTGCAACAGCGTTCTAAGTGGTCGGACCCTTCGGTAGAAATCCAGCTAGATACGCTTGTATTAATTAATGATGAAACTAGGCCGCCATGACACTGGTTACTAGATAGAATAGTATCCGTCATCCTGGTCGGGATAATCACATTCGAGTTGCTACTATTAAAACACAACACGGACTTTTCACTCGTCCCGTGGTCAAGTTGTGCCCACTACCTTTAGATGCGCAACTAAACCCCAAGCAACTCCTTTTTGTTTCGTGTGTCGTTATCTAGAATATATATATATATATATATATTTTGCATTTTTCTACCTAAAACGGGATTTAATAACCTACCCTTTAAGGTTTTGAATTAACTTTTATTTTTTTAATATAGCCATTTGTTTATTCAAATTAATCTCAATGTAAAACTTCGTTTTAAGTGGGCGGAAAATGTTCGTGCAACTTTAATTTGAAATTCAAATTTTGCGCCGAATTTCCGTATTCGGAAAACCCACACATTTTCAATTTTGATTGGCACAAGCAAAACGCCAGCGCCATCGACGAAAAATGAATCTGCGCGAAAAGGCGTAACCAAGAAGTGTGATTCTTCTACCTTATTCTATCGAGATCACCATGCAGCAGCGTGATAAAATTCTATTAACCAAAAAATCCAATAATATTCTTTTGAAAATCAAACTAAAACATTAAAAATGATTCGAACCAAAGTGTGATTTTAGTGTGGATCGACTGCAACGACTGGGCCAGCGAGAAAAACTCTGGACGACGGAAACAACTACCAAGGTGAGTGCCAATCCTCTATATTGTCTTTGTGTGGCTCGGAAAAATTAATATTGTTACATCGTCTTTTTAACGATTTTTGCACCCAGATTTTATAAAACGACCAGCGTGTCTACAGTCCCGCGGCTCTACCAATCCTCAACCTCAAACCTCAAATCGCCAACCTATATTGCTATCCTATTCTTTTATATGGTATTGAATAAAGAGTAACTGTAATTTCTGGTGATTAATATAATCCGCTATTTTTGGAATCTGTTGCCTTATTTCTTATTTTTAATTATTAATATTTATCTTATCTTTTATTGAGACAGCTAGACCCCTGGTTTAACTTTCTCCTCTGTCTAAAAGCACGTGGGCCCTCTACCACATTAATCCAGAGGGTGGCGCCCGAGATGCTTGTTGGATAAGCTTTCGTCAGGAACTTTATGCAACATCACCGATGCTCAACCCACTCTTACTTAACATCCTGTCGTTCTAAAACGGAGCAGCGTCACAAAAGTTTACTTTACGAAATATTTTTTGATGTTTAGCTTTAATATACTGGGTAAGTAGTTTTTTAGTAAAGAAAAATTATTTAAAGATAACGATTCACAAACATAAGCGAACTTTTTAAAAGTAACCTGAGTTATATTATGTATAAAGCGACGCATTAATGTAATAAGTATTAAGTTTCAAGGGTTTATTGTTTTGTACCTATTTGGATTTTTTTTTAACTACTTACTAAAATGTTTGTGAATCTTGAATGTTGGTATTAGGCGGATGACTAATTGGTAGATACACAAACACCTAAATGAGTGATTTTATATTTATTTGTTTTTTTTACAGTTGTGTTGAGGGGAATAGTTCATCACAAACTCGCATAGTGGATGTCTGTATTATAGCCGCATGGCATGATAACATAGTTCGATGGTTTAAATAGAGTAGACACACGTTGTGTTGCTCCTTGTTAAATTGTTAACAAATTGTGGTTTTTGGCTTGCATAGTTGTTGTTTGTCCAGTGATAAAACATTTGCATAAAAAAGCTAGTTGAAATACTACGTAAAAGTGTAATACAATAAAATGGCACCTTTATCGAAAAATCAAAAAGATGAATTTAAAGCAGTGATAAGCGAGTGTTTATCGGATGAAAAAACTCTCGGTGTTTTTGCAGCGAAGGTTGCGGCTGTTGTATCCATTAAACTAAATAAACAGATAGAAACACTTAACATGAAAGTTTCACGTTTGGAAAATAAAAATATGGAGTTGGAAAAACAATTAAATTACCTTAACAAAAAAGTGGATTACATGGAGAAAGAGTCAAAACTAAACCAGTTAAGAATGTATGGAGTTCCAGAGAGCAAGAACGAAAATATTACTAAAAAGTTGGAAGAAATTTTTGAGGAAAAACTCCAAATTAATTCTATAGTATAGTATATGTGTGAGCTAAAAATTATTTCATTAAAAGATAAGACGAGAGATTTAATAAGTTTAAAAAAACTAAAAATCCAATACACTGGGATACATATAAAAACCTAAAAAATCAGTTAATTAATGCAATAAATAGAGAAAAACAGGCATATATAGAAAACCACTTGATACAAAAACCAAGAAATAATAAAAAAGTTTGGCAATCGGTAAAAGAATTAGATGTTAATAGAAAACCAAACAAAAGTACTTTACCAGACACACTAAATAAACCAGATGAAATAAATGCTTTTTTTTTAAATTCTAGAAAACTGGATGCAAATCCAGAGCTGCTTCATTTTTATTCTTCAAACTTTTTTACAAACTTTAATTCTAAATTTCACTTTCACCTACTGGAACAACAAAAAATTTTTGAGTTCATGTTTAATATTAAATCAAATGCAACTGGAGTGGATGAAATTAATATTCAAATGTTATTATTGTGTTGTTCTTACATCTTACCTTTTATTACAAATATAATAAACGCTTGTTAACTAGATAGTTACTTTCCAACTTGTTGGAAGATTTCTAGGGTCATTCCGTTACCAAAAAAACCAGACGTTTTGAGTTTTAACGAGCTTCGACTGATATCAATTCTCTGTACCATGTCCAAAATAATAGAAAAAGCTATGGCTGACTAATTTCGACAACACATCAATAAATATAATATTCTACCAACTAGACAGTCTGGATTTCGGTCTGGATATAGCTGCGCCACAGCCATGTTGGATCTGGTGGATGACATAATAAGTGACATTGACTCAGGTAAAACAACTGTCTTAATATTGCTGGATTATTCAAAGGCGTTTGATACAATTAACCACGATCTTTTGTTGTCAATTTTATATTTTATTGGATTTTCTGAATCCGCTATAAATTTATCTAAATCCTATTTAAGTGACAGAAAACAGTTTGTTCAAACGCACAGTGAAAAATCTACTATGGGGGACGTATGTTCCGGTGTGCCACAAGGTTCTATCTTAGGCCCGCTTCTCTTTTGGATTTACACATTTAACACAGCAAGTTGTTTAAAATTTTCTCGAGCCTATAATTACTGCGATGATACGCAAGTTAAATATAATTTTATCTTTAAAATTCTTATTCTGAACAACAAATTAATTCTGATTTAAACAAGCTATGCGAGAACTCGATAAAACATCAGCTTTCGATTAATCCAGCAAAGTCAAATATTATGGTATTTGGCAAAAATAGGAACATTGTTGAAAACACCTTAAAAATCAAAATATCAAATGATTGTCATTCGCCAGGTCCGCTAGAAATCTTGGGTTGATTCTGGATATGGGGCTAAGCTTCTTCTCTGATCATGTAAAAAAGTGTCTTAAGAGTGCTTACATGAACCTAAAACTACTATATTCACATCGCCAAATATTAAACCAAAAACTTATATTTGTATTATCTTATTTCACATTTTGTGATGTAGTGTATGATCCATGTCTAGCATTTGAAGATAAAAAAAGAATTCAAAAAGTTCAAAAGAGTTGTCTTCGTTTTGTGTTCGGAATCTGAAAATCAAACTAAAAACAGCAAATTGGCTGGACATGGCCAGTAGGCGAAAACTTAATAGCGCATGTTTAGTTCACAAAATTATTTTCTATAAAAGTCCACCATACTTAAGTGAAAAAGTAACACACAGAACAGACGTATACAATCTTGGCTTGAGACTTAAGGGTAGATTGACTATACCTCTTCATTGAAGAGCTATTTTTAATTGGTCCTTTTCTTACAACGTCTGCAAGATATATAACGATATTCCAACAGCATTAAAAAATCTTCCTTCAACAAAATTCAGATTTGCCTATCGTCGTCACCTCTTTCAGGTCTTATAATAAAATTGCATTTTTTAATGTACATTAATTCTTTAAAGAATCTTCATGAACCTTGAACTTGTTCTTTAATAAAAATATGTATATTTTTTATCAATAATAATTTTTATCAATTTATTTAAATTGTTTAAACTCTAAAAACCAAAAGGTTAATAAAAATTGGGGCTAAAATTCAATATCAGTTATGATATAAAAGTAATTGCTTGTGATTTTAATGTTAAGTATAATTAAAATCTGCCTTTTTAATCCTTTTGTGGCATCTAATCTAAAAAAAATTGTTTTAGAATGTATAATTTCTTAAGTTAACGTTTTTCCGCAATAAAAATATCTTTATCTTTATCTTTATGATAAGATCCTACCCGAGTTTGTGGAGCTGCTGGTGGTATAAGTACGATTTTTGGGTGAACTGTTACCCCTCAAGCAGTAACGCACCCAGGAATATGTCTTGGGGGGGGGGGGCGAGGCCTCATAATGTCGTATTTCACGCTATTTTTTGTGTTTATTCTTGAAATATGTGGAAAATATATACAAAAATCATAGGCTTGGGGGGGCCCGGGCCCCGCCCCCCCCCCTGGGCGCCCATGCCTCAAGTATAATTTAAGTAAGTGTCTGTAATTGGCTGTAGCTGTGGACACTTTAACCAATAAATAAATAAAATAAATAGTGGCACACTAATTATTATACTTATATTTTAAATATATTTTTTAAAAAATGCCGCATAATTAGATTTGCCATAGCTATGACGCGGTATGCAATATAGACTATATATATATTTGCATCCTATAATTCAGCGTCTGCAAAGTACCACTGAGTGTTAGTTTGTAGGAAATGATATACAAACCTATAAATCTAGTCTTGAGATCGTCTTTGTTTTCTGGTTCTATGGGGACTTTTGGCACAGTACTGGAACCAAGTTGATCGTTGCGATGGAAACCAAGCGTTTTAAGGCCTCCTTCTTTTTCTGTCAGACCTAAGAGAGCTAAAATAAACATATTCAGAGCATTAAAAAAAATTCAATTCAATTTTTCTGAAAGTGGTAGGGTGTTCCCACAAAAACGAAACAAAGCCTTTTCGGTTATTTGGCGTCGATTTTAATTAGCCATTATAATCTATTTGAAAATACTATCCCCGAATTTTAGTTTTTTCCTTAGAGGTCGGATTTTTTTTTGATAGGAAGGGATATTTTTTGTATCCATAAAATAAACCACATATGATGATAATTTTCACCCCACCAAGGAAATCTGTCGAGCGGCATCTTGTTTTAAAGGGCTTTCGATTCACATTAGCAAGCAATGTTTTTAAAAATCGCTTGATTGGTTTTAGAGATATTTATGTTAAACTTATGGGTCAGTTAATTTTTGACCACACTATTCTTAAATTTTGACTTTTTCCTCGGGTATATCGATTTTGTTTCTGACAATTTTTGGCCGTTTTGATGTATTTATAGGGTGCAATCCCTACGAGGAGTTCTTCTATAACATATAGCTAGAATTTTTATTTTGATAAATTATTTAAGGTGTAAACCTTAACACCAGTATTTACTAAGACCTTAAAACTTAGCATTTTAGACCGGGTTTAAGTATCAAGTCAATAGACTTGATACCGACCGGTTTAAATATATTTTTTTTATACTCACAGGTCAAATTACTGCAAACATTTGGTTCACCCTAATGTGCAATATGATAGTAAGATTTTCTCAGTGAGTTTTATCTCATATAAATTTAAATTAACTTTAGAAATAAAGAAAAACCACATAAAAAATTTGTAACGAAATGTCATTTTTTGGAAATTTAGTCCGTGCAGTCGTAGGATTCCCGTTAAAAATTGTTTCAAATTGTAGTACCACCCCTGAGGGGTGGTTTAAAGTTCGAAAAACAACAGAAATAACCCAGGACTGATAAAAAAACTTCTATACAAAAATTTTCAAAGCTAAATAATACATAAATAACTTAAAACTATATCTGTAGATGCATTACCGTATTAAATACGTATCAATATTTAAATATTGTAAAAAGCACAAGATATATTAAAATCCGTTTTCAATTACACATCAACCAAAACAATTGAACATCAGTTTAATCATCGCTAACTTGTCTAAAAAATTAACATGTAAAATGTAGCGGACAGCTGATACTGACTTACACCGTTTTAATTGGACATCTCCTAGTGACGTTTGGAGGTTTAAATATGGCTACCATTTTAAACCAAAATATTATATTCTTTTTATTTATTTCCAACCTTAATGTGGAAATAATGTCTTTGTTACAACGAAAAAAGATGAGCCATATCGCAAGATATTTATAAACAATTTATATAATTATTAAAAACTATTGAATTCACGGGAAAAATAAGTTAAACCTTCAACCAAAATCTAGACTTATAGACTTGTAGCACTTAGCAATGTAGACCCTTTAGTAAATACTGGTTTAAGAGTCACAATATTCTAGTTAATGATAAAGGGGGGCAGAATAAAAAAATAAAATTTTTAAATTGAAATGTCTGTCTGTATTTCTGTCTGTCTGTCTGTATGGCTGTCTGTATGTCTGTCTGTCTGTATGTCTGTCTGCACGTCTGTCTGTAAGTCTGTCTATATGTCTGTCTGTATGTTAACTAATTAAAAAATATATTATGTACAGTACAATCCCGATTATCCGAATCGCGATTTTCCGAAATCCGGTTTGTCCGAAACAAACTTTAAAAACAAAAATCCCGATTAACCGAAAAAATTCGCATTATACGAAACGCGTCCCTCGGGGTTTCACGGCAATACGACAGTCTAAAATGGAAATTGTTTTAGTTAGCCGATAGAGTGATGTTTTAAGTCGATCTAATGATATACGCATCCAAAACTCCTATTCTCCAAAAAAAAATCGGATCAACCGAAATTTCGATTATCCGAAATCACTTTGGTCCACATTATTTCAGATAATCGGGACTGTACTGTATTATTATAATTCCCTAAAAAATCATTTGAAATTTATAAAACTAAAATATTCCCTCAAAAAATTTGACTTTTTTCAAACTAATTTTTATCTCTAGTTGTTGCTCTTGTTTTGATGCACAACTTTACCAAACTTCATATTTTTCACTGCATTTTATAAAAAAATTTATAACAAAAAAAGTTTTAAAAATCGTCAAGATTGATGCTTTGCTTTGCAGTTTACTTTTCCAACTGCTCCGGTTAACCCCTAGAGCGGTAGCCACCTCTACCCCAATATCCCAAATGGAAAAATAATCAACATCCCCTTTAAGAATTCCATATATTGTTAAAAAAAATTTAGTTCTTCTTTGTTATGTTATGTTATCACAGCCTCTTTGTAGATAAAATCCAATCTTTCTAAAGTGCATGGCTTAAAAATTTTCTTTGAATTTCCTCAATAATGCTAATCTAAATGTCATATTGGGGGGACGAGGTAACACTTCAATATTCCAGTATTTGCAATACTAGACTGTCAAATAAATAAATGCTTACTTCACTGTTAAAACTTTTAGTAGGTATTTCTACAAATAAAGCAACTTTATGGGCACTCTCAATTTTGGAAATATTATGTGATGACAATGAAGGACTAAAATACTGTGACACTAATACACCAGGTATTATAATTTCTCATTTATTATGAACCAGTAATAAAACCTATCTAACACTAACTTTTAGCCTCTTCCAAGTAGTCACTATCGAACATTTCGATGATTGACCTTCTGTCGTATCTGTTCAGACACTCTGTCATGTCATTTTCGTCGAACACAATGTCGGGTGCTTGACTGTGTAGCGTCGTATCGCTAGTGTGGGCTTTCGAGTATTTGTCGTGACACTTCGTGCACAGCACATAATACAAGCCGCTACGGAAATAGCCGCAGCCGTGTATGATGCTTGAAACTGATCCGCAACCTAAAAAAAAATGGTTTTTTGTTTTAAAATATTTTCAGAAAACCGCTTTTGTTAACTTTTTTTACTTTAAAATTTTAGTGTAACGTTAAAACAGTGACAATTTAACGGAAACTACTGCCACTTATGACTTATTTATAGCCCGCTCGGTTAGTTGTATATTCTTTCAGCTAATAAAATCATATTTTGTTTTGCTTATTTTGTGAAAACTATTAACAATACGTATTTATTGAAATAACGCTAGGCATTAATAGTGCTTAGGCCATTGTTTACTATAAGTCTCGGAATAAATAATGCCTTATTTTACTAAAAAATAAGTAAAACATTGATTTTTATAAAGGAGTTTATATCAATTTTGTGTGATGTCAGCGTACAATCAAAAGCTGTCAAAATACTTTCTGGCACTATTACTGGCTGGCTTTATTCCAACAATTCCTAACCCAACCATACCTTGGCAAACCTCATTATGCACTTTTCGATTGTATAGCTGAAATTACTATAGAGTTATGCTGTTAAAATTACTAAATTTTTTAAAACTTTTTGAACATGACTAGCTGTTTAGCGAAAATTTCTCATTAGATTCATTAAAAAAATTTCAGTAAGGGACAAACCTGGATGAGCTGAAATCATGTGACCTTCCAAGTTGGGCGTCAGCTGATCACAGTACTGACACACAGCACATTGCTTACTGATGTGGACTGGATGTAGGTTGGGGAAATCGTCAACGATACTTTCAGGACTGATATCCTAAAAAAAAAATATTTTTCATTTAAGGTTTTGAACAAAACGCGGATGCACAAAGCATCGTGAATACTTCTATCCGAGAACAAGACGACCAGCGTCATTAAAAACTCTAAATAAAAAATTCACGTAAAAAAAGCATTCAACAAAAGTGTGTCTTTTTAAAGATAACGGACAAGTTTAAAGTAAGCAGTTTTAGTTAAGAAACAAAAATTGAATTATTATTGGCTTAGAGAATTGAATTTACTAGAGGAAGCATTGTAAAATTTTGTTTGAGTTTAATATGTGCACAGGGGGTATTTGTTTATTATTTTTCTACAATAAAAAAATTATTTTTGCCAAGCTTGTTGCAAAATATTATTAACGTACTGGCAACGTCATTAATTTTCTATTTGATTTGAGCATCACCCCCGCCATACACATTTTAGTTATTTGTTTGGTGGTTACGTGTCATTTTGAAAGTTGTACAAAAATGTGTGTTTTTATTTGGTTTTGGTTGGTAAAAATTTGTAGAAAGTTATGTATTATGTGAGAGTGTGTACTCAAAGAAGATTTAAGCGGCTCTTTGCACAAGTACCTTGTACCTAAATAAATTTGTTTAGGTACAAATAAACGGAATTCTTATTGCTTAGTTTATTTTCATGAGTAAAAACGCAATTTACTTAATACAATTTTAAGCTGATTGTCACAATCTGTTTAAGAATATTTACGATGTTAAATTAACATCGTGGCATTTTACATTTTTTACGACAAACAACCTGCCTATGTTTTAGAATAATGCTTCCTCTATTGATTAAATACTCTAAGTGTTGTCAAGTAGGTTTCTTGCCTAATTCATCAACCATAAAAATCAATTAGTTAAATACTATTTAAGATATGACGATTAAACCAAATACTCTTTTATGTCTGAATGTCATTGCCTACATTGTCATTACAAAATATTTAACTGTATCTCGATTAGATATATTATCAGCTTCTTAGTGTAGGTGCTAAAGGTAGTTTAGTATGTTTGACAATGGATTCTAGCTGAGAATAGATAACAGTTTAACGATCCGTATGTTGCCGGGTCAGTTTTTGGCTGATTTTTTTTATCCTCCTACTCTTATAGTTGTATTGTAATTTCTAAAAAATTAACTAAGTAAGCCGCAATGACACAGAAATGCATCAAAAATTTGTAAAATCTAACCTAAAAATAAAATTATATTAGTTTTTTAAATTTTGGCTGCAAAAAACTACAAAAACCCCCAAGACCCTCTAAAACCTGATTTATTTTTTGAATTTTTTGAAAAAAAGGTGCTTAGCGAAAAATATGTAATTATCGTTTTTGTAGACAATAAAATTTTCTTTTCAGCGATATTTAAGTCAATGGGGTACGACCAATGATAAAATTTAGAGCGGCATCCGTTTATTGAGGTAATGTAAAAAACTGAAAAAAAGAAACATATTTATTACATGTTTTACCCCATTTTCTTAAAAACCAAGCTCTATAGCAAAAAATGTTATCTATAATTTATTGTAGACAATAAAATTTCCTTTTAAACGATGTATAAAAAGGCAAGGTTAGTTTTATCTATAACAATTTAGGGGCGTCCGTAAATTAAATCAATTTTGAAAAATCACTAAAGTTACCAATTTTTTTACAAGATTTATCCAATTTTCTCAGAAACTAAGCTTTTTGGGCAAAAATGTATTCCACACTTTATTGTAAAAAATGAAATTCCCTTTTTAACAATCTATAAGTCAGTGTGGTCAGACTAATGTCAAACACTCCAGCCTTGTTCGTTTATTGAGAAAATTTAATTTTTTTTTAAAAACCTCCCGATTATCTTAAGCAAGCCCTCTATTAAAAATTATGTCCTATAGTCGATTATAGACAATTAAATTTCCTTTTAAACGCTGTATAACAAAGTAAGATTATCTTCAGACTAAAACTTCACAGGCGTCCGTAAATTAAATCAGTTTTTACAAACCACCAAACAAATTAATTTTGTTACAGGTTTTTCTTCTCATTTTCTACAATTAAGTATAGAACACGTGTTTTTCAATTGAGCTTAGTTTTTGATAAAATTAGTAAAAAAATTGGTTAGTTTTAGTGATTTTTCAAAATTGATTTAATTTACGACCGCCCCTAAATTGTTATAGATCAAAGGAACCTTGCCTCTTTATACATCGTTTAAAAGGAAATTTTATTGTCTACAATAACGTCTAGATTACATTTTTTGATATAGAGTTTTGTTCTTAATAAAATTGGTAAAAACCTGTAATAAAAAAGTTTCTTTTTTTATTTCTTTCACATTACCTCAATAAATGGATGCCGCTGGAGGGTTTGTCATTGGTCGTACTCCACTGAATTATAAATCGTTAAAAAGGAAATTTTATTGCCGACATTAAAGAAAATTACATATTAGCTTAGTTTTTGAGAAAATTTGAATCCAAAAAATGTCAGGTTGTGAAGGGTTTGGAGGGTGTATGCAGCTCAAATTTAAAAAACTGTTTCATTGTGGCTTTAGGGCGTCAACTTAGTTTAATTTTCAGAAATTGGAATACGACTATAAGAGGAGGGGGGATAAAAAAAATTGGACCAAAAATTGGCCTGGCAACATCTGGAGCGTTAATCTGTCACCTATTCTCAGCTAGAATCCATTGTCAAACTGCGGTTCTCATATTTTGCATACTCAACTCAACGTAAATGTTGTCTTTACATATTTTTACCCAAAGAATCGACAGTTTTACTCTGTAACATTAGTTCTGGAATATCCTTCCCTTAAAATTCTGTGGATCTTCACACTCTTACCTGTGAAGAAAGTTCATCTGTATTTCCAGGACTGCTAAGCAGTGGGTGGCCCTCTCCCCGGACGTGTTGCCTCTCGCGCATCGGTCTCTGCCTCAGTCTGTCTTGTAGCGCAAGCGCACGGTCCACACGATCCACCCATCTGCGCAAATCATGACATGCGCGTCGGTCCGTTCTTATGTTGCGTCTGCGCAGAATTTCAAAATCTGTCGTTGAGGGCTGAAGCATAATGTCTTGAGACCTGGAAGTGAAGCATACATTATTTTACCTGCGTTCGCTTATTTAATCTGTCAATTCAATTCAAAATAGTCTTTACCATAAACTACAGTAGTAGAAATGCTGAACTACCCGACGACGTTGGTAATTTTTTGGAGTTTTGAACTGTCAATTTGAGTAAGTGTTATTTTACTTTGACAAAATGCCAAGCAAAAATTATTTTCATTGTTCTCAAAATATTAAACACAATTCAGGAAATAAAATAGTATTATGTTTTACAATTATATGTGTGTTGCTTTTTAGGGCTTGAAAAAGGGTATGTCAATACACGAAACGGTAATAGTGTGAATCTGAGTGTGTTGTAATTTGTTCTTCTAATGTATATTTTATAGAATTTGTCAAACATTTTAAGTGAGTAAAAGTGTATAAAGGGATGTTAGATAATTGATAAAAACCAAACACTGCACTCAAATATATAAATATTACATTAAGAAATCATTAAAAACAGGAAAATCTATCTAAAAACTTTAAATAATTGTTATACAGACCTATCCATAAAATTCTGGTGCCTAATCATATCGTTATGATTATCGATCAATCCCATGAAGAAGTTTGACGGTTGCCCTGATGCCAGATCCATTTGAATTCTTGCGGTAGCTGCCGATTCTGCTCCCTGCGCATGCGTATGTGCAGACGACGATTGAGATTGCTAAAATTAAAATGGCAATGATAAAAAACACAAAAACAGAACAATAATTAATATAAGAAAATATATTTAAAAAAATTAACTTGATCCTAGTACAAAAAATTAGGAACTAAAGAAACACAACTATACCTGGGCTTGATCGGTATTAACTGGATAAGGGTGCTCGCACATCCAGGTGGCTAACATATTTACTGTTCGGGCATTCACCTCTCCAGGGCTCTTGGTTTCTTGGAGTGCTCTATAAGATAAAACAGATAACGCAGAGAGCCAAAAATAAGTTCAAAAAAAGCCTAACTACCAAATGTTGTGTTGGTATTTGTCACACAATAAGTCAAAAACTGGTTAACCAATTTTAAACAAATTTGCCACAAAACCTCTGTAGTATCCGTGGATAAGGCAATTAGGCTTTAGTGGGGAGGAGGGTTAAAATAAATTAAATAGGACGGGGCGTAAAAGGAGGGTTAAAATAATTTAAAAAATCATAACTGATCAGCAGCTAGAAAAACACGATTTTCAAATTTATATTAGAAATTACAATTTCAACAAAATTTGCTACTTCAGACGTAAAAAAATTATTGAACAAATCATATCTTACTAACTACAGTAGAGAGCAAACGCTGTTTTTAAATGTATATCGAAATTAGACTGCACAAAATTTGACCAAAGCCACAGTTTTTGAAAAAATAAAATCGTATAATAAAAAATGACGGCGGCTAGCGTAACAATGAAGTTGTTAATTTAATAATAAAAATAAAAAAAAATTCCAACAAAAATAAAGCTACCTGACCCAAATCAGATCGTTACAGTGTCAAACACTATTTTACCTGAAAATATCACAAAAATCAGTTCAGCGGTTTAAGAGCTACCGTGTTAACGGTTTTCAAAAAAAAAATTCTTCGAATATAATACCTTCTCTAGCCATTGCTGTGCGGGTTAGGATGGTAAAAATATTAAGAAGCAATAATTTTGTTCTGAAAACTGCTATATATAACTGTTTTGGGTACTCTGGGAACTAACAATATTTAAATTAAAATGAATCAAACAATCTGGGGTTTCATTAGGAATAAACATAAACGGGTTGCATGGTGTTATAAATATAAGTTGTTCATTTAAAAGGCCACTAGGAAGAAAAATACTGTAAATCTGAACGTGCTACCTGCAACAGTGGCGCCGCAAAAATAAGAAAAACATACTTTTTTCTTTCATAATTTGACTAAATGTTTAAGAACTTAAAGTTTTTGATCTCATAAAGTCCGTCGGAATTTTTGGTAGTTTAAATCATTTCTTAAACCTTTTTTATATGTATGTATATATAAACTTTAAAATTAAGTTTCTAAAGTTTAAATGTTTGAATTTTTAACTTTTGCCGTCATCACCAATAATTGTGAAATGTGATATAATATTGTAAATTAGTTACGCTCACTTTTAATTACTCTGAATTACTTGTAAATGCTAAAAGCATAGATAAAAAAATTTGAATTATAAAGTAATATCCACTTGATCGGGGTGTTGGGCTACACTGTAGAGGTAGTACCTTTTAGTTTAAGATGGTCACATCGAGAGTCAAACACTGGAGTTGGTTTTAAACAAACTGGTCCTCACAGGGCAGTCAGCTTTCACTTATGGCTTCAAGTGCCACACCCTGGTAACTGCATCGATCTGCAGGCTAAACTAAGTGAGGGTAGCCAGATATGGCGAGAAAACTGATGTTGGGCAGCAGCAGCATTAAAAGTAATTGGTTGACGTCATCTTACCCAGCAAGCACAAACGTTAATAAGCGGTTCTGCAATGTTCTTTTTTTTATCAACTTTTTGACATAACTAATTATCATTGGGTCAATATGACACAAATAGCCTATCGTAAGTTTAAAAATTACTGCAAAAATACCAGTTCGATGTTTTCGTAAAAATCGCGGTAATATCAAAGTTTTATAACTCGAAAGATGTACTTTGTGAATTACGAGGCACTTACATGTAAAGCCAAATGTCCGCAACATAGCGGTAGGCAGAAACATCGTTACAACATATCATTGAGACTTTAGTTTTGTCATTAAATAACATTAGGGAGAAGATTGTTGATTCTCTATTGCGATGTACTTTTTGCATTATGTAAGACTTACATGTAAAGCCAAATATCCGCAACATAGCAGTAAGAAGAAACATTTTTATAACATACCATTGAGACTTTGGTTTTGTCATAAAAAAACGTCTCCATAATGTCTCCTTTAGATCAACTTGAGATATCGCATGTAAACATATTTGTTTCATGACAGAGAAGAAGAAAGTGGTATTAACCCACTTTTTTTAGCCTTCGCGTCTTTGCGTTTCTTCGACTCCTTTGTGTTTTTGACAGCTTTTTTCGAAGCTGCCGTTAATGATTTTTTGAATCGACTGTTGTTCATCGGTAAGTGTTTTTTCATAATGTATAAGGCATTTAAAAACGTTTCATCCAGGCATCGCCGAAGATTAGGCAAAAAATTTGCGCTGGGGTTTTTGAAGGGGGTAATTCAAAGGGTGTTCACAAAATCAAAAACTTCTGAGGTAAGCTCTAAGCAAGCAGAGGAAAAAGGATATGTTCCTAATGCAAGTTTGGGGCTTAATTTAGATGGTTTTGATAATCATGTGCACATGGAATTAAGGGGGTCTCTGAGATTTTCCAAGGGGTTGTGGATAAGGATTGGCAAGGGGTTGCCGGTGATAACAAAGAGCAAAGTGTGTCTGATAGTGGACAAGAGGGGGGTAAACAATAATTGTTGTTGTTTTCTTCAATGTAATGATCAAAGTTTTGTTAATAAAGATTTGTTTGTAAGCGATTTAAGATCATTCGCTATTGATTTTCATGTACTGTTAAACTCTATACCTATGTAAGTTTTTTTTTCAGACTAAGAATCTACTAAGGACAAAAAAGTCCACGACCCAGTGGCGTATCCAGGTGTATCAGAGTTACTCCACAATGAAATCAACGACAACAGACTGGAAGCAGCTCTCAATTGTGGGCTCGTGTGGTAGATTGGTAATAATGATGCCGTTTACGATGGTCAAATCAAAAAAACAATCAAACATCATGTTTTCGAGTTTTTTCAAAAATACCTTATTTTTAAAGAAAAATTAACACCCTGTATTTTATTTTTTTTTAATGGTCGTTGAATTCTATACAAAAATAGTTTTTGAATTTTTTTCCCAAAGCCAAAAATAATGAAGATATTTAAAATTAAAAATTATGCAAGTACTGAAATTTTATTTGGTAGAAAACAGTCTAAGTGTAATTTTGAATTTGGAATATCTTTGTTATTTTTAACTTTATGAAAAAACATTCAAACACTATTTTTGTTTAGAATTGAAAGCCCTTACAGACAAAAAAAATAAAATACAGGTTGCTCAATTTAAAAAATAAATAAATATGTTTTTTGAAAAAACTCGAAAACGCGATGCTATATAAAGAGCAGCAAAAATTCTACTAGTTTGCCAGTTTAAACTTTTTTTTATCTTTAATAAGAAATTTAGCAATGGTGGACACTTAACTTGGAACACGAAATTAGTCATTATTTTAACCACGTATTTTACAACCAAAATAGAGAAAAAAGTTTATATAAGCTATGGCCCAAAATTGCTCTGTTTCCGAGATACAGTTAAAAAATAAAAATCGATTTTTTTAAATATTATGAAGAGTTTTAAACTTATTATTTTCAAATTGATTACCCGGGGGTTTTTTGGGATGCAAAACTCGAATATGGAAACCTATTTAGTATGGCCGTCAAAAGGACCATAACTTTTTTTTCAGTGTAATTTTTTAAGCATTTCACATTAAAGAAAGTACTCTCGTTAAAATTCGCTAAAGTAAGCCGTTTCGGAATAATTATTTAAAATTAAAAAATTTAAAACAATAAAAATATTACATTATTATTTTAGAATAATCGATTGGGCACTATTAGTTAACCGACCAAATTTCATCCTTAAATGTCACAAAAAATTATTTTTGACAAATTCATTAGAAATATTCCAGTGAAGGATCAAACACTAAAAACCTAAATATCTCGAGATCGGCTAATTTTAGCGGATTTTAAGAAGTGCACCTTCTTAGCTGAATATTGTTTACGAAATTACTTTCTTAACAAAAAACGTAAGAAAGTACAATGAGAAAAAAGTTACAGTCATTTTAAACTATCAAAAGTGCAGTGTGAAGCGCCCTCTAACGGCTGTAGTAAAAATGTGTCCATATTCGGATTTCGCATCTTAAAGAATCCCCATGCAGGTATCAATTTTGAAAACAAT
Source organism: Aspidapion aeneum (assembly GCA_963576565.1). NCBI lineage: Eukaryota > Metazoa > Arthropoda > Insecta > Coleoptera > Brentidae > Aspidapion > Aspidapion aeneum. The sequence goes on from OY755045.1 coordinate 48,826,693, forward strand.
ACATTCAAAACTGTGCATAAATATTTTAAAAAATCGATTTTTATTTTTTAAATTTAACACCCTGTATCTCGGAAACGAAGCAATTTTGGACCATAGCTTATATAAACTTTATTATCTATTATCTTTATTTTTGGACATAGAATACATGGTTAAAATATTGACGTCTAATTTTGAGACACTTTAAATGTTGCACAACCTTTATTATAATTTGACCAAAGACTGATTAATTCTATTTTATTATTAAAACTATAAAAAGTAGAAAACTGCCCGACTTTTGCAAAACCTAGTAGGTTTTTGGTAACTTTTCAGGAGAGCGTTTTCTCTAAAATATTTTGCCATTTAGCTAATGGGAAATAATAAAAATACGTAGGCTATTATCATCGAAACCGTCACCGTTTCAAAAATGAAATAATTTTTTAAAACCTAGTAACGTTGCTAAATTTTGCAAAAGTCATTAATGTTAAATATTAATTTATTAAATTTATATTTTAAACCTTCCAAAGATAATGTACTATGTTACACGACAGGTAACATAGGATTCACAATTCATACTTTTGAGAAAAATTCAAAACCTATATTTTTCAAAACTTTATTTTTAAGCTTGTATATATTTTAAATGCATAATGAAGACAAACACAGTTAAATATTTAAGAATTTTTTTGAAACTAAATTACCTTTTTGGGTTCGGTTCGGTTCGGTTCGCTTCGGTATATTAACTCTGGAATGTTAATACCAAATAAAACTAGTTAAAAAATGTAGATTAGATAAAGTTTATTTGTTTTTGTTCAAGTTAATATATATATATATATATATATATATATATATATATATATATATATATATATATTATTAATAAATACAATTTATTAAAAGTCTACTTGTGTTTATTTTAAAAGCACTAACTGGGACCATTCGTCACGGCTGATTTGTCGCGAAGGACTGTTCTGTGACCAACCGGCTTGGAGTCGAAAAGTTTTCGCTACGAATCAGCCGCGGAGAATCATGTTTGCCAATGCTTTTTAATGAAATAAATATTTTATAAGTAAATAAAATAAATATTTATGTATTTATAAATATAAATATTTATTTTATATATTAATAAAATAAATATTTATTTTAATAAAAAGCATTGGCAAACATGATTCTTCGCGGTTGATTCGCAGTGAGAACTTTTCGCCTCAAAGCCGTTTGGTACAGAACATTCCTTCGAAGGCAACGTGGCAGACACGTTCTCGAGAATATATAGGATATTCTCGGGAACGTGTATGTCATGATGCTTTTTAACGTTGATGTTATGTTGCCTTTTAACGTTGATGCCACGTTGCCTCTTAACGTTGATGTAACATATGTAAGAACATCTAGAGAAAGTACCATCTTAACTTCTTTGTGACGTTATTTAGTAATATTGCACTCTTTCATTATATCAACTTCTTTGTTATGTTATTTATGGATAAAATAAATGCAGAAATGAACTTTAAATCGCGTCAACGTCTCTATAATGTTATTTAGTGATAAAATTAATAAGGGTTGCAATAATATATCATATCAACTTCCATGTAATGGTATTTGGCGATAAAGTATTGCAACTAGCAATTTTATATCACATAAACTTCTTTATAATATTAACTGATGAAAAATAATTTGTTCAACAATGTTATGTAGCTGGGATGTTATAGAGCACTGCTATGTTGCGGACATTTGGTGTTACGTGTAAGTCTTGCATAACGCAAAAAGTACATCGCAGTAGACAATCAACGTAACTTCTCCCTAATGTTATTTAATGACAAACCTATAATGTCTCAATGATTTGTTGTACAGATATTTCACCCTACCGCTATGTTGCGGATATTTGGATTTACATGTAAGTGCCCAGTATATTACAAAGTACATCGCTGAGTACATTTTATATCTCGCAGTTCAAATACAGTGATATTACTGCAATCTTGTTGTGCTTGTTGGGTAGATATAAGATATAAACGGCACCAAAAGCGTGATTGAAAGCGCGGCAAGGACTGTCAGTACGGTTTCAACACTGCGATGAGGAAGGCAAGGGCAAAACACCTCATAATCTCTCCCTGGTAAAAATTATCATGGCTGAAAAAACTATACAAAAGGCCCTCAGTCCCCGGCAGATCTTGAATGATCAGAGGGTGAAAAGAATCTCCGGGTCAGCTATGAGAATTGGTACCTGGAATACCAAAAGTATTTACGAAGCTGGGAACAGATAGCATGATGGCGCCTCCAGGATCAAAATATTCCGGAGGTAAAATACCCGACCACTCGGATCTCCGGGCGTCGGGTGATCCTGGGGGTCCTTCATGCAAAGATATTAAAAGAAGACCAAAAACTCAACTCAGAATTGATTTTAGCAATATAAGAGGATTAAGTACCAACATGAATTCAGTTCACCAACTTCTTGAAGAACAAAGACCTGACATCCTTGTTCTCACTGAAACTAAAATCAGTTCTGCAACACCTATTGTAAGCTCTCTTTATCCCGGCTATGACCTACACCACCGATTTCGACATAATTTTGGGATCTGTGTGTACACTAAAAATGACCTTTCATGTCATCGAAAGGAGAAGTTAGAACCAGCGAACCTCGATATCATATGGCTAAAATTCACTCAAAGTCATCGACGAAGTTGATTTGCTGCCTCTACCGACCGTCAAGTAACACCGAGTACCAAAACATTTTCGCGACATTATCCGAAAACTGTGATAGTATACAGTCTAACTATCCACATGCGGAAATTGTTTTTTTAGGCGATTTCAACGTCCACAATATACCCTGGCTAGAACACCACAACAAAACAGATAATGAAGGCAGGGACGCAGAAGCTTTTGCCATAAGTTGTGGTCTAACGCAGCTTGTCGATGAACCTACCCGTATCTCAGAAAGGGGTGAACTTGCAGCGCTTTTAGACTTGTTCCTAACTACAAATCCTGACTCGTACACAATTCAAGTAGATCCCCCACTTGGTTCATCCGATCATAAACTTATAATAACAAAGTGCGAAATGCTCATACCACCAAGCCAACAATCATTTCCTCGTAAAATGTGGCACTATAAATCGGCAAAATGGAATCACCTTAAACAGTTTTACCTGGATTTTCCATGGCAAGAGGTTTGCTTTAAAACAGCTGATCCCACTATTTGCTGTAATGAAATAACAAAAGTAATCTTATCTGTAATGGATGCATACATCCCACATACAATAAAACGCAGGGCAAATGCAAAATCTTGGTTCAACAGCCAGTGTCAAACGGCTGTACAGAAAAAACACAGAGCAAATAACCTTTGGAAACGACAACAAACCGCTCAAAACCACACAGAATTTATAGAAGCCAGAAATAGTTGCAAAATTACTATTGACGCCGCCAAAGAAACATACAATCAAAGAATCAAAAACAGGTTGCTGAATTGTCCAAGTAGTTCTAGGTTCTTTTGGTCTCTTGCAAAAGCTGTTGGATCAAACTTCACCAAGTCATCCATCCCACCACTTACAAATAAAAATACTCACTTAGCCACTACATCAGAGGAAAAAGCCAATATGCTGACCAAAATCTTTTCCTACAACTCAAACCTAACAGTGCCAAATGGAAAAACTGCACCGTTCATTGAAAGGGTTTCCCACAGTATGCCAGAGGTACCCTTTTGTCACAGGGAAATACGAAAATTCCTTAAAAAGATGGATACATACAAAGCAATGGGTCCAGATGGCATTCCCGCCCCGATAATACTCAAAAATTGTGCTAACGAACTCACCCCAACTTTCGCTAAATTATTCAATTTATCTTACAGGCAAGGAGTATATCCATCATCATGGAAGTCTGCCGCAGTACAACATAATCCAAAGAAAGGAAAAAAGACAGATCCGTTAAACTATAGACCAATTGCTCTACTTCCGGTGATATCAAAAGTAATGGAAAGAGTTGTAAACAATCACCTAACCAAGTACTTGGAAAAGTACAAAATTATCAACGACAAGCAATACGGATTTAGAAAATAAAGGTCAACTGGCGATTTACTTACATACGTCACTCACTTATGGCAAAAAGCGATTGAGTTACGGGGCGAAACAAGAACAATTGCCTTAGATATATCTAAAGCATTCGATAAAGTCTGGCATGAAAATCTGCTCAACAAGCTCAAAGCAATGGGATTGTCGCCGAAACTTTGCACTTGATTTGAAAGTTACCTTAAGGATAGATCCATTTATGTTGCACTGGAAGGCCGGAACTTTAACTCTTACCAAATAAATGCTGGTGTGCCACAGATAGATAAAACAGTAAATCCACTTTATTGCTTTGCAGATGTTGGCAATGTAGTCTCCTCGGTCATACCACCCACTCAGTGTCTATCCGCACGTAAATTCCATCATCTTAGATTAACTCTAATATCGCAGATAAATAACGACCTGGAGATAATAGAGGACTGGGGCAACAAAAACCTTGTACAGTTCAACGCGCAAAAAACCCAAGCAGCCCTGTTTTTAAAAAAGACCAGCACCGGTGAGCCAAACATCATGCTATCTGGAAGTGCTGTCACATTGCAGAGCCAGTTGAACATCTTAGGAGTCACTGCAGAGACCAACATGTCTTGGCACAGTCACGTGGCAGATATAGCTAACAGGGCGTCCCAAAAGCTTGGGGTGCTATTTCGTACAAGACATCTGTATACACCAAGCCAACTGCTGACACTCTACAAAGCCCAGATTCGACCAACTATGGAGTACTGCTCACATATATGGAGTGCGGCACCCAAATATACCTTAATGCTTTTGAACACCGTGCAAAAACGAGCTATCAAGCTGATCAATGACCCCGCACTTACCCGTAGCTTGGATAGTCTCGAACATCGAAGAACTGTGGGCGATCTATCTCTCTTCTACATAGTTCAGGCAAGATTTGGGAAAATCCACTTTTTAGAAGCATTTTATATTACTTTTTGGTAAATGGGCAATTCCCCCTATATTGACCCCGCTGAATCCGAATATCCCTGTTGCCAACTCGAAATATTGACAGGGGCTGAGATATTTAAGATGGCGGCCAAAATGGCGGCGGAATTTTAAATTGCCGCTGGAAAGCCCAAATTGTCACAGGGTACATTCAAAATATATATTTGTATATTTAAAAAATAATAACATATTAGTATTTTTTTAATGGCTGCAAAAACCTCCAAAAACCCCCCCAGACCCCCCAAAATCTGAAAGTTTGAGGTTTTTTCAAATTTTCTTAAAAACTAAGCTTCTAAGAGAAAAATGTATAATATACTTTATTGTAGACAATAAAATTCCCTTTTTAACATGGTATAACTTAATAAAGTTAGACTAATAACAAGCTCTCCAGCGGCGTCCGTTAATTGAAGTAATTAAAAAAAGTTGAAAAAATACCTATATAAATAAATAAAACTTCAGGGGCATCCGTAAATTAAATTAATTTTGAAAAAACAGAAAATAAACCATTTTTGTTACACGTTTTATCTAATTTTCTTAAAACATGAAAAAACTTGTTCTACACTTTTTTGTAGACAGGGAAATTTCCTTTTTAAAAATGTGAAACTCGGTGGGGTTTGACTTATAGCAAACTCCAGCGACGTCCGTCAATGGGGGTGATTTCAACAAATCATTAAAAAAAAGATGTTTTTCATACGTTTTATTCAATTTTCTTAAAAACCAAGCTTTTTATCAAAAAATGTGTTCTATACTTCGTCATAGCCAATAAAATTTCCCTTCAAACGATGTATAACAAAGTGGAAGTTATTTTATATTTACCGCTCCAGTGGTGTTCTTAATTTAAAGAAATTATTTAAGATCAATCCAAACAAATCAATTTTGTGTCTTATTAGCTTTTCGGTGGATAATAAAGAGCGGCGGATAAAAGGTCGAAAGTACAAAAGGTCGAAAAAACAAAAGGTCGAAAGTACAAAAGGTCGAAAGTACAAAAGATCAAAAAACAGAAGGTCGAAAGTTCAAAAGGTCGAAAGTACAAAAGGTCGAAAGTAGAAAAGATAATAGAGAGAGATAGAAAGTACGGCCGCGGGTCCACATCGACTGAACAGGTCAATTCGACTTGATACGGTAAATTTGTATTTTTAATATTTTGTTTTGTCGATTTTTTTTCGACCTTTTCTACTTTCGACCTTTTATGGCTTCGGCGGCGGGCCCGGTAATAAAATGTCCTTTTAAACAGTGTGTCACAAAATGTGGCCCATAGTATAGGAAACTCTCCAGGGGCGTCTGTAAATTGCAAAAATTACCAAAAAATATTATTTTTATTACGGGTTTTCCATCAAAATCTCAATTTCAATTTCAATTATGATTATGCCCCCCCCCCCCCAAACCGTTGCATAAGATTCACCATTTTATTTTTAGTTCCATATGCTTAAAAAAAATTACCAAAAACACCTGTGTCAAAGTTACTACTGTTACTTTCTGCACAAAAATATTGCTTAGAGGGGGGGGACTTGGCTCTATGCCCCCTCCCCTTTTAACCACCGATGTTTTTTGCTTTAAAGAACTTATTTAGATAAATCAAAATATCTAATCTAATCAAAAAGCAGTTTATTTTAATTTGAAAACATTTTATTTTAGTAGGTATAAATTACGAACCTTTTTGAAGTATTTGTCATAACATTAACCTCACTTTGTAATATATCATTTAAAAATAAATTGTCTTATCCTCAATAAAGAATAAAGGCACATTTCTTTCTGAAAATCTTATATTAGTTTTTAAAAGAAAATGTTATGTTCTACAATAAAGTATACTACATATTTTTTCCTAAAAAGTGTAGTTTTTGAGAAAATTTTGAAAAACCTATAATAAACATGTTTTTTCTAAATAATCCCAATTTACGTACGCCACTGAAGAGCTACTTGCTTTTCCTAATCTTATTGAACAATACATCGTTGAAAAGGGAATTTTATTCTCCACAAAAAACTGTCCTTTGCAATTTTTGATAAAAAGGTTTTGTTTTCGAGAAAATTGCATAAAACTGAAAAAAAAACAGATTTTTGGGGGTTTAGGGGGGATTTTCTCCGTCCCTGTCGATTTTTCGAGTTGGCAGAGATATTCGGATTCAGCGGGGTCAAATTAGGGGGAAATGGTCTGTTGCCAAAAAGTAATATGATTTGCTTCTAGACCGAAAACGGAAAGCATTTTAAAATAATATGCTCTGACTAACAGGTATTATCACGAAAAATGCTCTGAAGAGTTGGCACGTATGATCTTCCCCAGGAGTAGCACCTACTAGGCGAACACGTCAAACAGACGGTAACCATCAATTTACTGTCAAAATAGGCACCAAGAACCTCATTATATCAGAATTCATATCTCTGGAGAACAGCATCGCTGTGGAATAAACTCCCTGCGACAGTTTTCCCTGAAGGTTACAACCTGAACCGTTTCAAAACCAACACACACCAACATTTCCGCGCACTGGCCGCTTCTCGAGTGTGATAGGGATCTCCTTGCAAGTGCGCTTAACCGTAAAAAAAATACACAACGTTGAACAAGAAATGAGCAGACTGAAATTAGATATCCTAGTTCCAGCGACACAAGGTGGTCAGATTCAGGACAACACGCTACAACTAATGGTTATATATACTACTCTGGAAATAACGAAAATCACGATAGATATGGTGTAGTAATTATAGTGTCCAAAGAGATCAATAAATCAGTCTTGAATTTCTTCCCTATATCAGACCGTATTATGTTGCTACAACTGAATATGCTGAGATTGAGGGATGTTATGGAGAGGTTAGTAACGTACTACGACCTTTGAAAAATAGAGATGTTACATTGGCACTGGGAGATTCAATGCGATAATCGGAAAGGGAAAATTCGAAAAATATATTGGTGAATACGGATTAGGAACTAGAAATGAAAGAGGAGATAAGCTCTTAGAGTTCAGTCAAGAAAACGACCTAGTGATAACAAAAGGATAACATCGTTGGAAACCAGATTGACTATATTCTGAGCAATTACCGATACAGAAACAGCATAACATCGGTTAAATCATATCCAGGAGCTGATATCTCTTCGGATCACAATCCCCTCATAGCTAACATCAAAATAAAGCTGAAAAAATGTCCAAATAAACCCAAATCGAATCAACTGAATACATCTCTTTTGAAAAACCCTGACATAAACCAAGAACTGAAAAGTAAAATTAATGAAAACATAAAACAATGTAACAAGAACATACACTTAGAAGATGTGAACGGAAAATGGTCCTTATAAAACATCCAGAGGCAAAGCATGAATGGATGACTACCAATATCTTTCAGTTAATGGAAAAAAGACGAATAGCTAAAAACAACACCGAGGAATACAAAAGTCTACAAAGAGAAATTCGAGTCAAAGTCAGAGAAGCAAAAGAGGAATACTTTGTGAAAAAATGTGGAGATAGAGGAATTGCAAAGAAAACATGATAGGTTTGGAGTTCATACGAAAGTGAAGGAATTAACTTTATGTCAAAAAAGAAGGCAAATTTCTGTTCTAAAAGATAAAGATGGGAAGATTATTACAAAAACAGAAGAAAAAATAAGAACTTGGACAAATTATATTAAAGATTTATTCGATGATGAAAGAAATGATCAGGAAGAATCGCCTCAAAACAGTGGACCAGAAATAACTAAAGAGGAAATTTTATACACTCTTAAAAATCTTAAAAACGGTAGAGCCCCAGGGTCCGATGAAATTCCAAGTGAAATTCTTAAACTTATTGAAGAAGAACACATTGACATTCTGGTTGACTTGTTTAATGCAGTGTATGATTCGGGGCATATACCTGAAGAATGGCTTGTCTCAACTTTTGTTACTGTTCCAAAAAAACCTAACGCTAGACAATGCTCCGATTACTGTACAGTTAGTCTTATGAGCCACACTCTAAAAACTTTTCTCAAAATTATGCATTACAGAATGTACAGAAAACTAGAACAAGACATACATGAAACTCAATTCGGCTTTAGAGACGGACTTGGCACGAGTATTGTGCAGTGAATGTACTGGGCCAACCATAGACTATAACAAAGCCTTTGATAAAGTGCAACACGAAAAACTTATCAACATTCTCAAGGAGAAAAATTTAGATGACAGACATCAGAATCATTTCAAGGCTCTATTTCAATCAAAAAGCAGTCAAAGTCGACAATCAACTATCCACGGACATACAAATAAAACGGGGGGTTAGACAGGGGTGTGTGCTTTCGCCAATGCTCTTCAATATTTACTCAGAAGAAATCATAAAAAATGCATCAGAGAACGAAAGCAGAGGAGTAAAAGTAAATGGAAGAGTGATAAATTTCATTAGATATGCTGACGACACAGTTTTGATTGCAACCTCCTTGGATGATCTGCAGGTTGAACCCAAACTGTTGAGAGAGTAGAAAGATATAAATACCTAGGCACCCTTATAAATCAAAATAATGACTGCTCAGAGGAAATCAAAAGTAGAATTGAAAAGGCAAGATCAACTTCATGAAGATGAAACAAGCGTTTTGCGGGAGAGACCTCACGTTGGAATTGAAAATTAGATTGCTGCGGTGCTATGAGTTTTCGGTGCTCTTTTATGGTATGGAGTGTTGGACTTGAAAAGGACAGAGATGCGGAGACTTAATGCTTTTGAGATGTGGTTGTACCGAAGGATTCATAGAGACAGAAAGAGTTACAAATGAGACTGTTTTGCAGAGAATGGGGAAAGAAAGGGAAATAGTGATTGCATAAACTGCAATACCTCGGACATATCATGCGCGGAGATAAATATAGTTTGTTGCAACTCATAATACAGGGTAAAATTCAAGGAAGCAGAAGCGTGGGGAGAAGACGACATTCATGGCTACACAACCTACGAGAGTGGTTCAACTGCTCTACAAACCAAGTTTATAGATCTGCAGTATCTAAGACCTTCGGAACGAAGATGGCACTTAAAGAAGAAGAAGATCCACTTGATCAAAATGTTTTTATTTCGTGTTCGTAAGTGTCCTAGTTAGGGAAATATTTCAGTTTATGGAACCAAGAGCTTGTGAAAATATCAACAAGGCGGCCATGAAGTGTTGCTCAACGATTATACAGTGCTGCCCATTAATTACCAATTTTTTTTCGCAAAAGATAATATTTTACGATCTAACAAACACCAATCGAAGTTAATGCAGCCAGTCTAAAGTCGTTTTTACCACACTATGATATGGTTTGGTTAAAATTGGTGGCTATTAATTATATCGTCACCAAAACAAAAATATTTTAATTAAATTAGCAAGTCGCGATTTTGTTATAAATAAAAAGAGTTTTTCCCGTAGCGGCAGTAGTTACTGAAATAAATTCGGAAGCCATTCTTAATGGCACACCCTGTACAAGATAGTCACAAAATTTTTTTTTGTAATCAACTACCTTAAAATGTGTCGCAGGGTAAAACCCATCTCTAGAAGAGGTGCTGCAATAGGTGGAGGTGGTGGAGAGTTGGGCCTCCTGCGCTTAAAAATGTTGTCCATTGATTCAGAGGGATTTAGCAAGGGATGCCTTGATCCTGTTCCATCATATCTAGAAATTATAAAAAAGTATGAAAATATCGAGAAGCTTCTATAGAAAGTAAGAACAGCCCAGATTACTACAGGCAAACCCACCTGGATTGTGACTTGATCTTACCAGTGCGCAGTGCAGCCATATATCACCCTTTATTAGTTTTGTCCATTATAATATTTTTTTATATTTATACAAACGTCTACAAGTTTTAAAAATCTATCGATTAGTTTTTGAGATATTTGTCTTTTCAAATTGAACATGAATCAATAGAACTAAAAGTAAATCAGAAAAATGTAAAATTCTGATTTAATTTTTCTGTAAGTCCATTTTAAATTTAAAATACTAAATTTTTGAAATTTTTACAGAGATTTTTAAGACATTCGCTGGACCTTTAAAACAAGGTATCACTCGGCCCACTTTCCCTATACAATATAGGGGTATAGTCCTTGCCATAGGCAGTTACACTTTTGTGACATTTCCAACCTCTTTGTTTATCATGTGCATAATGACAGTAACAAGAAAAATTCTAAAAAACGGAATCTCTTTGAGTTGTTTTTATCTTTCCTTTTTTCTGCAACATACAGTCAGCATTTTTTTATCAATGTCTTTAATTTTATACCAATATTTCAAAGTCACAAAAGTGTGAATGCGTATGGCAAGGACTATAAAGTTTACCCATTGACGGAAGTGCGTGCTAAAAAAATTTCAAGATTAGCAAAATGTGTCCCTCTTGTAAACAAAATCGAAGTGTTTTGGCGTTTTTCAAATTTATCTAATTTCAATTTAATTTTTTAATTTCAAATAATTTAATTTTAATTTAAATTTAAACCTTTTTTAGATGAATGTAACTATACAACTATATAACAATAATTAAAGTAAATAAAATAAAACAGAATAAAATAAAATAGTTCCGAGAGTGATTTAATCAAATTCAAAAATCCAATGCATAGTGATAACAGTGATACCAATTTGAATAGTGCCGAAATTGTATATCAGTATATTTCTGTATTGTGGGATCAAATGTAAGTTGATTTTCGTTAATTTTTAGCCACTTTTATTTTTCAACTTCCTATAATAAAAATTGCACATTATGCTGAATAAAAATATTTATTTTTAATTTGGCCAAAATAATATTTTGAAAAATTTGATATACCAATTTAGTTGTTTTTTAACAACTTTACTGCTTATTTACTAACCTTATTTTTTTCTATTTAACTTGTTTTTTAGCTCACACATATACTATACTATAGTAGTGTGAGCTAGAGTGATTCTTATTTTTTCGAGAAAAAAGAAGTTGCTCCGATTTCAAAAAATTTTATATATCTTTGCGTTTCAGATGATTTTGAAACTTTTTTGTCGCCGTCTGTCTGTCTGTCTGTCTGTCGGTAACGACCAACGCGCATAACTCAAAAACCGCTTGCCCGATTTCAATGAAATTTGGTACCTAGGCTGGGTCTTGGGTCGAGATGGACCCATTTAAAAATGAACAAAATCCACCGAACACAAGCCAAATACATGGGTGGGGGTAGACTTCAAAAATTAGAGTTTATGTGAAAATATGGCGTGTGTGATATCAAACGAAAGGTAATTGAGTCTGGAGTTAAACAAAATAGATTTTTGTAAAAAAGAAGGGTTAGGGTGTGGTGTTCAGAAATAAACTACCCGTTTAAATCGAACTTTTATATTGATTTGTTTTAAAAAAAATGAATGACAAGAAAATGATAATTATTAATCAAAATTACATGTGTCTTATATAACTTCAAACATTCAAAAAGTGGCTGGTAATTATATAATCACTCAATAAAATGAAAAATTATATACAAAGAGGATATATATAATTTCAAAACCAAAATTGTTCAAAAACTGGAAGTTAACCTCACATTACTCCCACCTGAAAAACATTGTAAAACTGTTGCAATTCTTTTTCACATAATAGTTTTTAAAATCTGATTGGTTTTTTCGAAACTCTACCACTTCGCGTAGTTACGGAGTCGGGTGCTCTGCTTTCACTTATCACTCCCGCACTAGTATCATCTTCCTTGACATCATTTAAAATGAATTCTTCCAACATATGAATATTTTCTTGTCGTCTTCTTTTTATAGCTTCATTAGTATCAGATTCGAAAGATTCTAGAGGATACAATTTCTGCACTGGTCGAAGAAACTGGCCATTCTTTGTTTGAATTCTTACTAGTCGAACAATACCATCTCTTCCTGGCAAAAGCTCAATTACACGTCCCATTGGCCAATCAAAACGATTTCACCCAAAGAAACACTTCTAGGTGGGTTTTTGTTTGAAATGATTTTCAGCTGTCCTAAATATTCATTTCTGAATCGACGTCTAAGGTCATCTTTAAGTTTTTGCTTCAATTTTAATTTACGGCAAAGTGATTGTCTATCTATTTCATCACAATCAGACATACCATAACTGTTATTTAAGTCCATTAAGAACATAGCTGGTGTCAAGGCAACTAAATCCGCTGGATCATTGGATAAGTATGTAATTGGCCGATTATTAATTATGGCTTCGCACTCGCAAATCATAGTAACCAATTCTTCATAATCCAGTGATGCTCGACCCAGTACTTTCTTAGTAAGTTCTTTACAACAGCAACTAAACGTTCCCAAAAACCACCCCACCACTCGTTAGTCACGCACTGTTTAGAAATTTCAGTCCAATCAAGTTTTTTAAATAAGTTTTCGAGACCGATAAATGCAGAACTATTATCACTATACATTGTCATTGGTCGCCCTCTACGCGAAACGAAACGTCTGAGTGCCATCATAAATGACGAAGTTGAAAGACCGGTAGTAACTTCGAGATGAATTGTCCGATAAAGCGCACAAGTGAATAGGCAAATATATGCTTTTTGTCCATCTTTTAAAATTAAAGGCCCGGCAAAGTCTGTCCCGGTAACTTCAAAAACACAAGCATTGCGAACTTGATCCATCGGCAAAACTGGAGAGTTACCCGTTAGCGGTTTCGCATCAAATCTTCTACATGTAACGCACTTTGAAATGACAGTCCGTATAGTACGTCGTCCAGTACCCAGTAGCGTTCTCGAAGAATACTTAATAAAGTTTGAACTCCCACATGACAAGCCCATGTATGCTCTTGGGAAATAATTTGATGAACAACAGGGTGTTTAGCAGGGAGAATCACGGGAAATCGAAAATTTTCTGAATCATTTCGAGAAGATATTCTAGAAACCAAACGAATGAGACCATTATTGTCAGTAATAATAGAAAAAGAAGTAATAGATTTATCTTTTTCCTTGTTTGGAAAAGATTCTTCCTGAATAATTCTCAAGATAAAATTTTCAGCAGATTGTAATTTTTCATTAGAAAAAATACCAGAATTTTTATTAGAAGTTTTATTATTTATTAAACTAAGTATATTATGAGCAAATCGTAATACGGCAGCAATCATTTTTACTGTTCTAGAAAACTCAGTAAAAACAGTAAGATGGTAAAAATCAGAACTGTCATTATTTAACATAGACGTAACTTTTTTTTTACGTTCACTGTAGACTTCATCCTCATTGCAAATTGCATCTTCATTCGGCCACAATTCTGGTTCATTATAAAGCCAAACAGGACCCTTTCACCATCTGGATTGAATTAATTGTTTCGGAGAACAACCACGAGATGGAAGATCAGCTGGATTATTGATACCAGGAATGTGTCTCCAAGCTTCCACAGGGTCAATCTACGAATTTCTGCTGTTCTATTCCACACAAAAGTAGCCCATTCTTCTTTTCGTTGGATCCATGAAATAACCGTCGACGAATCGCTCCAAAAGTAGTATTGTGTTATCTTAGTTTGAAAATTTTGTACTATATTGCTAAATAATCTAGCTCCAATCGTCGCTGCAAGTAATTCCAAACGTGGAATGGTATATTTATTTCCTTTTTGAGTAGGAGAAACTCTTGATTTTGCTGCTAATAAATGTATAAAAACTTAGAAAAATTATTGTTGAATAGGCTAATTTACTAGCATCACAAAAAGTGTGAATGGAATAGTCTATTCCAGAATTGGGTTTAATACCTAACCATCTTGGTATTGCAATTTGTGTTAGACAAGGAAGGTCATCTAGCCATTTACTGAATTTTTCGGCAGTTTCGTTATCAACAGGTTGATCCCAGGTAAAATTCTTTTGCCAAATTTCTTGTAGCAAAAGTTTTGGTTCCAAACTAGTAGGACAAACAAACCCAATGGGATCGAAAATACGCTGAGCCATTGATAAAATCAATCTTTTTGTTATGGCTTTTTCTCTCAAATTAGGTATTTCCGATAAAAAATTTGGATTAACTGTCAGTTGGTCTTTATTTAGATCCCAAGTGATTCCTAAAACTGATAAAGTTGGAACATCTTGCTCATTACTTTGACTTCTTGTGAACTCCCACCCTCTTAAGTCAAACATGCCATCTGCCAAAATCATGGCTGCTTCTTATGAACCTTTGAAGAGAGGCTTTATCAGGAAGACTTGTGATGCAATTATCAACGTAAAATCCTTTATCTGCAAGTTTAAGAATAGTATCACGGGAATATTCATTCTTTCCGGCTTCGTTTTTCTTTAGGGTTTCTTGTATATGGTGTTCGATAGTCGCCCCTAGTAAAAATGGACTGCTACTTACGCCAAAAACAACTCTACAATGGTGAAACGTTATTTCTTGACCATCTTTATCAATCCATAAGAAACGAAGACAGTCTCTGTCTGTCATGTGCAGACTGATTTGTAAAAATGCCTTGCGAATGTCTGAAACTACTCCAAATTTATACTCTCTAAATTTAAGCAAAATTAACGGTATCAGTTCAATAAAATTTTGACCTTTTTCTAAACAGTCATTTAAAGAAGGCTTATCTTTTTCTTGACCTGATGCATCGAAGACAGGGCGGATTTTTGTAGTAAGACTACTTTCTTTTATCACTGGTCTATGTGGAAGGTAGTGAATGCCATCTTTGTCATGCTCGGATGGAATTATTTCAATAATTCCCTCTGTTAACCATTCTCTAAATACCTGGTCATATTCTTGAACAAGATTTTGGGTCATAAGCTTTTGTACAGTCGTTTGTAGTCTCTTCTTAGCTAGGTAATAGTTTTTAGTTAGTGGTGGGTGTCCTTCTATCCAAGGTAAACCGACTTCATAGCGATTTTCTGAGTTGACAGCCACAGTCTCTAAAAAATTGTCCTTGGCGGCTAATACCAATTCCTCTCGTGTTCGAAACTTGCTTGGTTCTTTTATACCTAATATGTCAAGATCCCATAAAGACGTAATTACAGAGTCTTTAATTAAAAGGTTAAATGATATATTGGTGTAAGAGTTGGCTAAGCTTAGGTTATTTTGAATTGATATTTTTCCCATGAGTACCCAACCAAAAATTGTCTCATTGGCTATTAGATCATTGGATAATATGTGTCTATTTCCTGTAAAAATTTGACCAATAAAATCAGCTCCAATTAGTATCTCGATAGGTTCAGAAGAATCAACATCTGATAACTCAATTCCAAGATTTTTGAGCTCTTCATTCCAGGGTCCATAAAACACATTAGAAACAGCACTGCATATCTTTTCTTGATCTAAAGCTTGTAGGTTGCACGACACACCTTTGCTCTCTAATTTTAAATCATAACATTTATGATACTGTTCCTGTTGAGTGCCACCAAATAAGCAATGCAAAATTGTTTCGTTATTGGTAGATTGGCATCCCAAATCTTCAGCAGTACTTTTTAAAATGTGATCTAGTAGAACCACTATGAAATAAAATTCTTACGTACCTTGAACTTTTTAAACCAGTTAATTTGGCTTTTAAAGTTTGTAGAAATGTATGATGGGTCCTTTTATTATTTGAATTCGCAAGATTCTGGTCAACTTGGGGTTTTTCTGCCGTTGTCTTACCGCTGTCTTTTTCATTCTTCTTTGACTCGGCAAATCAGGGCACATGAGGACGACATGGGATTTTTGACAGACGGGACATCTGAGGCTCCCAGGACACCTTTTATACTTGCCGTGTGATTTCATACATCTAAAACAAAGCTTTTTAGATGACAAAACACCCTTTTTCTGCACCATAGACATTTTCTGAGCTTTGAAACAATTTTCACTCGGATGAGAGCCACTACAGAAACAACACTTACAAGAATCAACATTAGCTAACATTTGCGCAGTGGGTACCGGTGGAATATTTTTGCTCGAATTATCCGGACATTTTTTAAAATTAGCACTCACGTTTTTACCGACAATACCGAAACCCTCCGAAGCCAACGCAATGCGTTGTTCATTTTCAATTTCGGTTTTCAAAAATTTTTGTAGGTTTTTCAAACAAGTGTCTAGTTTAGATAAATCTGAACCTTGTGGGTGACTTGTACTACTAGTACTATCTAAATTTTCAGGTTCAAATCTTAGAAAAGATCTTTGCCATGCTCTTAAAAGATCTTCAGGAAGACATGATTCGATAAGAGGATAAAGCATAGCTGAGCACTTCTCTGATGTAATTCCTAACGTAGCCAACGCTCTAATTTGCGTCTCAATTTTGTCATATAAAACTACCAATTCTAGTTTATTTTGAGACGTGGCATTATTCAAAATTAACCTTAATAATTCTCTAACATATACCTCAATTTGCAGATCTTCTCGGCCAAAGCGAGATATCAGGGCATCGATAATATGACAGTAGTTTTCTTCAACAGCGGGATAACTTTCCACTAGTTGCCTTGCTCTACTAAAAGGAACAGTTGCCTGAATTAAATAGTTTATTTTATTGACTGCCGAAATATCTTTGGCTTCGTGGATCTTTTTAAATTGAGACCAAAATGGTAACCAGTTTATAATTTCACCATCGAACTTTCTAAATTCTATAATAGGTAATTTAAAACGCCTACCTGAACTACTGGCATGTGATATGTCAGAGACAGCATCATCAAACTGCTCTGGTATTACCTCTTTAAAAATTTCCTCAAACTGAAGCTTTAAGACGGCAAATTTCTTCTTGTAAACATCACAACTTGTCATATCGGTGAACAAATCATCATCTGAGACGTCGTTCTGAAGAAGGGCTTGATAAACTTGTTCATTGCTTGTACCCAGCTCTTCCATTTTTGACGAAAGCATCTCATAGGAAATTTTCACTTGCCGTTTATCAATCGGTACTGCTGACATCAAATTTTTGAGCTCATCAGCTCCCATGGTAAAAGCTCTCCGTAAAACGGAACGATGTTTTTTATGGGAATCCATACCTCAGACAAACTTATACACACAGACTGCAGGCAAGGTTTAAGCACACACGGTCGCCAAAAAATGTGGTGTTCAGAAATAAACTACCCTTTTAAATCGAACTTTTATATTGATTTGTTCAAAGATTATAGATTTGGATTTGTTCTAAAAAAAATGAATGACAAGAAAATGATAATTATTAATCAAAATTACATGTGTCTTATATAACTTCAAACATTCAAAAAGTGGCTGGTAATTATATAATCACTCAATAAAATGAAAAATTATATACAAAAAGGATATATATAATTCCAAAACCAAAATTGTTCAAAAACTGGAAGTTAACCTCACATGGGGTAGATTAAAAAAAATTAGAGTTTACGTAAAAATATGGCGTGTGTGATATCAAACGAAAGGTAATTGAGTTCGGAGTTAAACAAAATACATTAAAATTTTTGTTTTTTTAAGGGTGGGGGTAGATTTCAAAAATTTGAGTTTAAGTCAAAACATGGCTTGTGTGGTATCAAACGAAAGGTAATTTAGTCTGGAGTTGAATAAAATATATTTCAGTTTTTAGTTATATTAGCTCCCACGTACACTATAACTATAGTACCTAGTGTGAGCTTAGGGGCCCATATATTGGCAGAGTATTTTTTCTAGTATAGTATCATAGTACCTTAGTAATAAATTCAATAATATTAGAGATCATAAATTTGAGCATACCTTATTTCTATCCTAATTTTAGTCTATTTATTTTTTCAATCATAAATTAAAACTTATTATGAAAATTGGCCATTTGAACATTAGATCAGTATTCACGGGTTTTATTGATTTTAAACTAAAGATAAAAATATTTTTTAGAAGACTGAAAATATATATTTTTTTGTGTCCCACTTTGATGAGGTTATGTGCTTGGGGGACTTTAATACAGATTTTTTAGATCCCAATAACCCAGTGAATTTTTGTTTGGAATCATATTGAGTTACCAGAAGTAACAATAAATTATTGGATCCCATCTTTGTGTCAAAAAGAGAACTGGTGATTTCTAGTGGAGTAATAAATACTGATCACATATCAGATCATAGTCTTACTCACTGTGATCTTTGAATAATAAAACCGAAAATATCTCAAAAATTTATCAAAGTAAGATCTTTTCATAGCTTTAGTCAAGAGGAATTTGACTGTGACTTCCTTGGCATTTAATTTTGAGAGAAAATAACATTGACAAAAAAGTTGATATCTTTAATAATTTTATCATATAATTATTTGATCGTCACGCCCCAATTAAAGAAATCAAAGTAGGTAAACCCAAAGCGCCTTGGCTAACACACAATCTAAAATTAATAATGAAAGAGCGCGACAGAGCTTTGCAGAAATTTAAACAAACTAAGAATCCCGGTGACTACAGTAGTTATAAAGACCTCCGTAACTTTGCCCTTACTTGTTAAAATCCAAAAAAGTTTTGCTTTACATTGAGTGATTTTAATATTAAAACAAATAAACCAAGTGACATTCCCCACCATCTATGTAACCCTGATGATATCAATAACTACTTTTCTAGTTTTTTGCAGACCGTATCGAATAACTGTCAAGGTCAAATAAACTATTTTCAATCAAATTACTATGAAAACTCAAACTCTTTTAGTTTCACCATGACTACTGTTCAAGAGGTAAATTCGATCTTGCAGAGCCTGAGTTCGAATGCTTATGGCATGGATGAAATTTCAGTTCGTATGATCAAATACTGTTCCCCTTTTATTAATCCTTATATCACTAATATAGTTAATTCTCGTATTGAACAGGGCTACTTTTCGCAAAAATGGCGAGTAGCTGTGGGCAAACCTTTGCCTAAGAAAAATAGTCCTGAGAAATTTTCGGATCTGCGCATAATCAGTATCCTACCAGCTATTTCTAAAATTCTCGAAAAAGTTCTATATAAACAAATCTATAATTACTTAACGGTGAAAAATATTCTTCCCGAATTTCAATGCGGATTCAGAAAGGGATACTCCACAGCAACAGCCCTTGCAACAGTGCTAAGCGACGTGATAGAGGCTTATGATAAGGGTGAGGTTACCGCATCGGCATTATTCTTGTTGGATTTTTCCAAAGCGTTCGACACCATAGATCATAGACTAATGTTAGCCAAACTTAAATATTATGGGTTTGACGATCTTGCCTTGAGTTTGTCAAAGTCTTACTCAAATAATAGGTTTCAACGCATTACTTGCAACGGCCGTACATCTTCACAAATGAACATACTGTCTGGTGTTCCTCAGGGTAGCGTCAGGCCTCTCTTTTTTTTTTAATTTACATAACAAGTATTTTAAAGCCAATAGAATACTGTAAGGCCCAGGCCTACGCTGATGATGGCTGAACTGAGAAAGCATTGGAGTTGTTAAAGTGTCCTTAAATGTTTTTGTTTTGGATAAATATTTAGTTGACAGTTTTTGATTGATTTGATTATTATTGACTCTGCAATTTTGAGGAAAAGTTGTCAATATATTTTCGAAACCCATTTTGCAATTTTGTTCATTTTCGAAGCAACTACTCGAACTACGATATTCTCTTAACCAGTGGTTAATAGAATAAACCATTTGGAGGCCCCGGTGAGATAGCTGCTAACCGAAATTCAAGATGGGCAACAACGATTACAGTGTCACAATGAAGCTGTTAAACAAATCTTTTGAAATGTACCCAGAAAAACTAGAGCAAGCTTTAAAAGATTCGAACCCTGATTTGGCTGAAATTCAAGGTATATTTAAATTACTTTCGAAAAAGAATGATGATATAGACGAAGAGTTTAGCAAACTTATACATACGATGCTTAACGAAAATAAATCTGAAGACAGTATAGCAAATGTTATGAAAGACTCTGACGATCATAGATTAGATTTGGTTTTTTAATGTATAAGGTAGAACAGCTAATGACGACCAAGATTTTTGAGAAACCCAGCTCTGTTTCCACTACTCGACCCAGACTTAATCTACCAAAAATTGATTTCCGAAAGTTTGGCGGTGATATTAAAGATTGGCTACAGTTCTGGAGTTAATTTAAACGCATACACGACGACGATGAGATGGAAAATGATGACAAGTTCCAGTATCTCTAACAAGATTCAGAACTCCAAAGCCAGGCAGTTGATTGAAAGCTACCCTCCCACAGGTGAGAACTATCCTAAAGCCATTGAAAGATTAAAGTCAAGATTTGGTAGAGATGATTTATTAATCGAACACTATGTCCGAGAAATGTTGAAACTAGTTATAAATAATCTCACCAACAAATCCAATAACCTAGCGTCACTCTATGACAAAATGGCCTCACAGTTTAGAGCACTGGAAACGCTCGGTGTGACAACTGACACCTGCGCGGCAATGCTATATCCTCTATTGGAGTCATGTAGAAGAGATATTGAGAACCTGGCAAAGATCTATTGAGTTTTCCACTACTGATCCTTTAAAATTGCGCTTGACCAAACTCATGGATTTTTTAAAGCGTGAAGTAGAAAATGAAGAGAGAATTCTAATGGCGACGAATTTTGAATTAAAAAGAAAGAGGATGGTATAAAGCATCCAATTCCGAAAGGGGATGGTATAAAGCATCCAATTCGATCAGCGAGCGGTTTTCTAAATCATAATCAGATTATTAAATTATTAAAGAAATTAATTATTATTAAAGATGCAGTTTTTGTAAACAACTCCATATAAATCAAAAATGCGAACTAGCCAAGAAAATTACTTTTCAAGAAAAGAAAAACCGATTATCAAAAAATGGATGTTGCTTCCGCTGTCTTAAGCATGGACATGTAAGTAGAAAATATTCTATGTTTGCAAAATTGAAATGCCAGACATGTGGTGGAAAACACGTTCCCTTGATGTGTGATAAAAATTATTTACATAAACCTACCACAGATAATTTAGTAACGACAACTGGGCTCACTTGTAAAGTAAATCCACAGGTCTTTTTGCAAACGTTGGCTGTCAATATAGTCTGCAATGATCAAATAAAAAGAGTGAGAGCTTTAATCGATACTGGTTCTCAAAGATCGTATGTGTTGAAGAAAACAGCAGATCAATTACAGTTACAGATACTGAGAACCGAATAAATGATACATACTTTATTTGATGGGTACAGTACAAAGGCGATAAATCACAATTGTTATAGAACGCAATGGGCCAGATTAGATGGACAATATAATTGTTCACTAGAAATATACGATCAAGCTGTTATTTGTTCAAATGTCACCAATATTTACAAAGGCTCTTGGTCGAAAGAAATCGAAAAATTGGGTGGTATTGTATCTGATACAGAAGAAGGACCCATAGAAGTTTTATTGGGTGCAGACGTGATCGGAAAGCTGTACATTGGAAAAAATCACGTTTTATCTTGTGGCCTGGTATTAGTTGAAACGAAACTAAGATGGACTTTGATGGGAAAGACATCATCTGATACTACAGTTCCAAAACCTAGTTCAATGTTTGTAAATAGTATGTTTGTTAATGAAAAAATGGTGTCTGACTTGTGGAACCTTGAAATGCTCGGAATCAACGATCCAAAGAATTAACGAGAGCTGAAAACGAGAAGGCAGTCATGGACTATTTAACATCAACTGTAAGACAAAATGATGATGGTAGGTATGAGGTAAGCCTTCCATGGATAGAAAAACGACTGGATTCGTTAATGATCAAATTAAACAAAGATGGTTACCGGCAAGAATATGATCGAATTTTACAAGAATGGTTAGAAGAAGGAATAATTGAAAAAGTTTCGATGGAAGAAAACTATTAACATCAAGGACATTACCTTCCTTATAGACATGTTGTGAAGTTAAGCAGTACAACTACTCAATTACGCCCTGTTTTCGATGCCTCAGCACGTGAAAATGGTCGTAGTCCATCCCTAAATCAATGCTTTGAGAAAGGTATTAACTTTATCGAGTTGATTCCTTCCATGTTGATCCGATTCAGACAATGCAGATATGGCGTTATTTCTGATATTCGAAAAGCTTTCCTTCAAATTAACCTTAACAATTATGACAGAAATTTTTTTAAATTCTTGTGGTACACCCCTGAAAATGAATTGACTATCTTCCGACACACACGAGTTGTTTTTGGATTAACCTGCAGCCTGTTTTTACTTGGAGCTGTCATCCAACATCATTTGAAAAACACGCTGGCTGAAGATCAAAAATACTCACAAGAATTTTTAAATACTCTAAGCAAAAGTTTTTATGTCGATAATAGTATCATAAGTTTTGATTATCCAGAAGGAATTGCAAAATTCCAAGAAGATGCTCGAAATGCAATGATGAAAGCACAAATAGACCTAAGATGTTCGGAATTCACAGACAAATTACAGAATGCATCGTTAGATACTAATTTGACATCAGTTCTGGGACTGAAGTGGAACAAGTTTGCCGATACATTAGAAGTATCATTAGAAAGTTTTTAAAATAGCTCAATCACAGAACACCTGACTAAGAAAATGATTCTTTCTACTGTAAACAAGATTTTTGATGAGGATTTGTATCTCCAGCAATTTTGGTTCCGAAAGTCCTATTACAAACTACTTGTAAACTTAAGTTGCCATGGAATTCAGAAGTACCTGGCGACATTAAGAAGGTATTTTTTGAATGGTTTTCTGAAATCCAGTACTTATCGAATGTCAAAATACCAAGATGGTTACGTCCAGATATAAAACCACATTATAAATATGAAAGTTTACATATGTTTTGTGACGCCAGTCTAAATGCATATGTAGCCGTAATATTTTTACGAGTGGAGTCATCCACCAATCATACTGAAATAAGGTTAGTCCAATCGAAGAGTCGAGTAGCAGCAATCAAAAGCCTTACGATTCCACGTTTAGAATTATTAGCTGCTACGATTGGTTCGAGAATTTTGGAAACAATTAAAAAAGAATTTCATAGCGACATTCCTATACACTGCTGGTCTGACTCTTCAACTGTTTTATGTTGGATCAAACAAAATGAGCATTGGAAACCTTTTGTACGAAACCGAGTAAATGAAATTTTGCAACTTACGTCAAAAGAAAGTTGGCATCACGTTCCAGGATCTATAAATCCAGCTGATTTGGCATCAAGAGGGTGTCTGCCAAAAAAATTATTAGAATGTCAATGGTGGAACGGTCCATCATGGTTACTAGATCCTCCAGAAAAATGGCCTAATCAGAATTATGAAATTAATGAGCAGATGGTTCAGGACGAAAAATTGAAGGGCGTAGTATCTATGGTAAATCATGATGAGAACGAAACTTTATGGTTATCCGATATTTCATGTAAATATAGGAATTACAAGATTTTTTTGAGAGTAATAGCATGGATCAAACGATTTATCACAAATTTTATTATTGTCAAGACTAAACAATAGAACCAATATATCTTGCCAAAGATTTGAAAGTAGAAGAAATAGAGAATGCTGAGAAAATAATTATTTTAAACATTCAAAAAGAGTATTTTGAGAAAAATCCTGAAACATTAAAAAATGTTAAACTAAAAGAAGATGACTTTGGAATTCAAAGAATACAAACCAAGACTAGCGAAAGAGAAGATATCAGTTCTTTTGAGTATCCAGCTATTTTGCCCGGAAAACATCCAGTTGTGCGACGTTTAATCGAGGACAGACATGTCAGACTGTTGCATGCAGGAGTTCAAAAAATATTAACAAATCTTAGACAAGAGTTTGGGATAATTGGAGAAAAGAAATCCATATAAGCCGTCATCTCTAAATGCCTGACTTGTCAAAGGCATCATGCTAAACACCTTGAAGCAGATCGAGCTACTCTTCCAAAAAATCGAGTCAGAGACGCATCTGTTTTTGAGGTTATAGGAAGGATGGTGGGAGAGCCTTATAAAGACTATGAAAAGATTATTAAGAAAAGTTTTAGGCAAAACATCATTGACATTTGAAGAACTAGCAACAATTATATGTGACTGCGAATCTGTTGTCAACCAACGCCCTTTGAGTAATTTAACAGAAGACCCAGATGATTGGCAAACTTTAACGCCTGCTTTATTTCTTCAAGATTTAACAGAACATGGAGTGCCAGATTTAGATAAAGTTGATGCTTTAGATTTAAGGAGAAGGTACCGATACAGACTAAAACTAAGAGATGAACTACGCAGAAGATTGAGGAATAGTATTTAAGTTTACTTATTATGAAAAACCAAAAGAAATCAACCAACAGAATTGTACCAAAAGTTGGAGATTTGGGATTTATTGAAATAGATAATTCAAAAAGATTTGAATGGCCATTGGTTAGGGTTCAAGAGGTAATTCCAGGGAAAGATGGTATTATAAGAGTATTACGTTTAAAAGTACCATCAGGCAATACCATTTTAAGACCCATTCAGAGATTTTACCCTCTTGAATTGTCAGAAACCCAAGAAGTGAAAGATATGAAAATAAAAATTTTGGAGGATAACGATGAAGATCAGAATTTATTTCATGGTTTTTCTGAATCAAATTCAAGTTGTGTCAAATTTGATACCAAGAGTACTGAGCAACCGATACTTGAAACAAGGGTTACCCGTTCAGGAAGATTAGTTAAAACTCCTCAACGCCTCAATCTTTAATAGTGGATTTTTGAAAAATCACTTTTTTTGGGTGGAAGAATGGTTGAGGTCTAGATGAACTGAGAATACATTGGAGTTGTTAAAGTGTCCTTAAATGTTTTTGTTTTGGATAAATATTTAGTTGACAGTTTTTGATTGATTTGATTATTATTGATTCTGTAATTTTGAGGAAAAGTTGTCAATATATTTTCGAAACCCATTTTGCAATTTTGTTAATTTTCGAAGCAACTACTCGAACTACGATTTTCTCTTAACCAGTGGTTAATAGAATAAACCAGTCATTTTAATATGGGTGATGCTAGGAACGCCGAAGAACTAATTAATTAGGACCTAAACCTAAACTAAAATTAAATACCAGTAAGTCATATGTCCTCTTCTTTGGGACAAGGGATAAAGTAACAATTTTAAAACAGCAGCTTAATTTGCAAATTGATAACATTCCTCTAAATGTCGTTAATTCTGCCAGGAATCTTGGAATTATTTTACATACTGAAATGAGATTTCGTGAACATGTTAAGAAGTTAATACAAAAATCATTTTTAGGTCTTAAACTTCTTTATTCAAACAAGCATTTTCTTAATAAAACATTAAAACGCGATTTATGTGAAAGTTTGGTCTTATCGAATTTCATCTACTGTAATTTTATCTCTAACACATTTCTAGACGTATCGTGTAAAACTCGAATACAAAAAATCCAAAATAGTTGCTGCAGGCTTATTTTCAACCTTAAAAAATATGATCGTGTCTCTGAAAAAATAAAGGAGCTTTCCTGGTTAAAAATGGACAAGCGCATGAAACTTCATTTGGTTAATTTTACCTACCAGCTTTTACAAAGTACCCATTCTACCCCCCTTAAAGCTAAGTTTATAACGCGTCAAAATGACCGTATACGTAGTTTAAGAAATGATAACCTATTATCAATTCCTAAATATCGAACTGCCCTTTTTAAAAGAAGTTATGTGTACAATGCTATAATGTTATACAACTCGTTGCCCAGTGCATTAAAGAGCAAATAGTAAAAAAATATCTGTTTACAAACTAAAAGTGTAACTATTTTTTGTGGAATATTGTATGGTCACTGTTTTTTTTTTCTCCTTATCAATACTGTGTAGAAAAGAATAATGTAGTATTTATTTATTTTTTGTTGATATGCTCGATCAGCTGTCAATGCTTTTTTCTCTTCTAGTGGTTAAGTAGAATAGGTAATAGCTAGACTTCGCCACGCTAAAGCCTATTTGTTTGAGATTTGTAATTTATTTTTTGAAATTAATAAAAGTCGTTTTTATTTATTTATAATAAAATAAAATAAAATAAAAAATTATTCCACCATACTTTTTAGATCAAGCCCATCCGATGAATCTATGGTTTAATATCAATTTAAATTTCGATTTAAAGTTTTCGCGACGACACCTTCACCAGTAAGAATTTCTTAGAAGTAACCGCAACGTACTCCCGCTACGTCTCAGTATACCATATAGCGAAGTGATAATTCTCTAAGTGGGGAACCAATTTGCGGTTATTACTACTTAGCCACGTGTTTAAAGTCACTGTAGTAACGACTACACTACTACGTCGCAGCCAAGTATCTACTACGTCGTAGAGGCTGTTTTTTTTTGTAATGACATAAAAGTAGCGATGTAGTTGCAAATAATATTATCGTTTCTTTTTGGTAGAATTATTACACAATATAGTAAACAAACTGGCTAAGTTTTTTAGTTTGGTTATGGCTATAATATGTACTGTGTTATCTAAAAGTGAGAGAATTTACTACTAGAGGAACAATATTCAACTGCGACGCAAATTTTTATGTGAAACATGCATATTTATTGCAAAAAACCGACGCGCCTGTAAAATTGAATCGTTTTCTGGTATCTGATGGAATTTTTTTGTTGTGGTTTTTGAGATTATGTTTTCCTAATCGGCAGTTAATCCCAACAAATGGTTGCATGGTGCATTTGGTAACCTTCAATTAATTTGTTTATAAAATAGTATATCTCCTTAATATGGGCTCAAAAAACAAAAATAAAAATATTAAATTTTCTACTTACAAAAAAGAACATTGCGTCCCAAACAATATTCCCTAATAGTCGAAAGCATAACTTGAAAGTGAGCCTACGTTGCGGCAATGTAATATAAACCACTTTTATGGCAGTGTTCCCTTTTAGTTTTAGATAGCACACTAGAATTTCTACTGTTTCGTCGCGGCAACGTATCAGTTCCTTGCTTCCGCCACTATAAAAACACCTTCACAGTAGTAAGGACCACGCGATATGCAATATCACTACCCTTAAGTTATTGGAGTGAGGCCAATTGTCATTTTTGTCAACAACACTGCCTAATCCTGGTTTTTGATGTGGTATTCTGTGTTCTGTAGGATCGTGGTTTTGTAGATTTGTCAGTTTTTGTTGATGTGAATGATAAA
Organism: Aspidapion aeneum; assembly: GCA_963576565.1. Classification (NCBI taxonomy): domain Eukaryota; kingdom Metazoa; phylum Arthropoda; class Insecta; order Coleoptera; family Brentidae; genus Aspidapion; species Aspidapion aeneum. The sequence continues at coordinate 48,854,448 of OY755045.1, forward strand.
AATGCGTCTCGTAGTCGTAAACTAGTTTACATTTTGTACTTTCGGGGGCGCCACTTACCGGGGAGAATTAGGAATTCATCCTGGAAACCTGGCGGGCAGACGCCTGGCTTCCAGGATGCAGTGAACCAAAATAAATATTGTGATTTATTTTACTAGAAACTGATCAAGCAAGGTCCTTATTCTCTAGAGTGTTATCAAGGAGCTAAAAGAACGTAGTCATATACATAAAATCAACTTATTTTTTTTACAAATTTAAGTAAATAGTATTTTGTTTCAAGCCAGGGGTGAAATTAAAAAACGAAAAATTATTTAACAAAATTACGAGCCTCGAACGGGACTCGAACCCGGAACCTTTGGCTAAACGCAAACGCAGGCGCTTCGTTTCATCTAAATATAATTTACCACACTCACACGGGATTTGGTAAATACATTCCTTAATATTTGGGATTTTCTGGTTTTGTTTTAGTTACAAAACTCCTTATCGTATTTTCGGATGAAAATACTGTTTTTATATTATAGTGTTTGGCTATTCTTCTTATATTTTTTGAAATCCCTTGAACATATGAAATGTTAATAACACCCAACGAATTATTATTTTTTGAGAATTTGCTACATTTGGTTGTTTTTAATTTTAGAGATCGTTGAGTTTATTAATTTCTCGGTATAACCATTTTGTTGTAAGTAGGTTTCCTATATACGTTTTATATGAACATCCAAAAAAGGTAAGGCCGAATCTTTTTCAATCTCCATTGTGCATTTGATTGTTGGTCGAATAACGTTCAGATGGTGTAGAAAATCTGTAGTCGTCATTATTTTCTGGCCATATAATAAATGTGTCATCCATGTATCGTAGCCATAATTTTGGCTTAACTCTTGCTGTGTTGATAGCATGGTCCTCGAACGACTCCATGTAGATATTTGCTACCACTGGCGAAAGAGACAAACCCACTGGAAGTCCATCATTTTGCGCGTAAAACATATTTTTTGGTAAGTAAGCTTTCCAATCCTAATTTTGGGAAATAAAAATTGGTAATTTTAATATCCCTTAGTTGGGGATATTTTTAGGGCAATATTCGCGCCCGTTTATTAATAAAATGCCGTTAATTACTTACACGATGTGAACGCCGCGTATGCTAAAAGGGAAGAGAGGGATCCAACATGGCTGCTAGCATTAATTGTCATAATTTGAATTTTCGCGGGTTATTACATCCATCCATGCTAAGATTGGTGCTTGTACTATGTTTCTTCTTATTTTTTTAACACTGGATTTATGTTTGTTAACATTTTTATATACATTATATTTATTTTGTATATAAACACTTACAACATTTAACATTTATTTTTATTTATTTACTGCAGAATAAACGGTTTTGTTTAAGTTTAGTGTTTTTTATTTATATTTCTTTCCGAACGCCTCAGGCACTTATTTTTATCTTTTTCTGTACTCACAGGAGTTGTCATGTCGTAAGCGGAATATTTCTTAGACTTTAGGTCAAATGGTTTTCCAAAATCGCTAATTTGGATTTGTTTCGATGGACTTGTATTAGGGCTATAAAAATCTGTATTTTCGTCAGAGTAGCTAGAGATATCACCTTCGTCTGAGCTTCCAAGTTGCTCTTCAGGCAATTCGTCTTGGTAGTCACGGCCATTGACTTCTTTACTTGTACTTGGCGCAATTATGTCTCTTGTTATTGTCGTGCCAATTTGCGTGACGATATGCCCTTGTTTTTGTGGCTTGCTTTTTTCTGGCAAATCATTTGAGATTTCTGTAAATCTTTTATTTATTTGATTTGCATGTCTTTTCCATAACTGTTGGCTTGGCAATAGACATAAATACACTGTTTTTCCTATTTTTTTCTCAATAACAACTTCTGTCCATGACTTTTTGTTTGTTTCTCTGTAATCTCTAACAACTACTCTTTCCCCCTCTTGAAATTCTCTGAAAGTCTCTTTCTTGTTAGGGTTAGTTGTCTCAACCAGTGTATTCTTCTGTTCTTCTTCTTCTATGACCTTACGTCTTAGTAAGTCAAGTCGTGTTCTTAGTTTGCGTCCAAACATTAACTGAGCTGGAGGTACTTTTGTTACACAGTGATCTGCATTTCTATATGTCAATAAAAATCTCGATAGAAGTGTTTCTATCGGTGTACTACTATTTATTGGATCATCCAGCGCTGTTTTAATTTTTTTCTTAAATGTTTTAACACAATTCTCTGCAAAACCATTACTTTGACTATTATAGGGTGGAATTGTCAAGTGTTTAATGCCGTTTTTTTGTAAAAACGATTCGACACAAAGGAAGTCCGATTATCTGATACTAAAATCACTGGAAGTCCATATAACGCAAAAGTTTCTCTGAATTTCTTTTCTACGTCTTTGCTTGTTGCAGAGTTCATTGGAAAAATAATCGGCCACTTGCTGTAAGCGTCTACAATGATTAAAAAATTTTGACCACGCTTAAGTTCCTCAAAATGTACGTGAATTCGTTCCTACAGCTATTCAGCTGCTGGCCAAGGTGTGCAACTTTTGTGTGGATCATCTTTATTTTTTAAACATGCCATACATGATTTTATTTTTTATTCGAGCTGTCTACGACTCCGTTTTTGTTAGTCCTAAATGGCTTGGTTCATGTAGTTCTTTTAACATTTCTTTTCTTAATGCCTCCGGAATTACAACCCTATGTCCCCACAAAATGCATCCATTTTCTATGTAAAGTTCTTCTCTTTTTTAATAAAAATATCTTTCTTCTTCACTGCATTTTGTAGGCCATCCTTTTTCTATGTATTCTGTTATTCTATACATCAAGGTATCTTTTCTTGTTTCTTGTGCTATTGTTTTACTATCTATTGGCCATTATCTTATCGTAGCAGCAAAATTTAAGAAGTTTACTTCACAGATTCCGACGCTTTTATCTGTGGTACCGCCAGGAAGTCTCGATAAACAGTCTGCAAAATAATTTTCTTTTCCCCGCAAATATTCAATAGAATAATCAAAGCCTGACATATACAGAGACCAACGTTGTAATCTGTCTCTTTTTCTTTGCGGGATACTTTTATTTTCTCCAAATAAACCTACTAATGGTTGATGATCTGTTCTGATGGTAAAATGTGTCCCTAATAAGTATTGTTCGAAATATTTAATACCAAAAATTATGGCTGCTGCTTCTCGATCCAGTGTTGCCATATTTTTTTCACTTGCTGAGTACGTTCGGGAAGCACAGGCAATCGGCCTTTCGATCCCGTTTTTTTTTGTGATACAAAATTGCTGATATACCGTCTTGGCTAGCATCACTTATCCGAATTATTGGTTTATTTTGGTCAAAATGAGCGAGTGTTATATCTTTTACTATTATTTTTTTTAGTGTCAAAAGCATCTTGACGTTTATCATTCCACTGCACTGTACATTTAGCTGAGCTATTGCTCTTTGTTAAAAGATTGTAAATTGGGCTCAAAATATTTGACAAGTTAGGTTTAAACTTAGAATAATATTGTACTAATGAGCAAAACGATCTTACTTGGGTTGCTGTCGTAGGGGTTGGTTCATTCAAAATAGCCTGTATTTTTTTTGTCACATTTCCTGATTCCTTCTTTGCAAATTACATGTCCGAGGTAATCAACCTTTTTTGTAAAGAATTTACATTTTTCTGGATGGACCGTGAGACCTGCATCTTTTAGTTTAGTTAACACAGCCTCTAAATTTTGTATATGGTCTTGTAGATCGACTCCTGTGACTGCGATATCATCAGAAAACGCGACCACGCCCTTCATACCCTTAAAAAGTTCTTCTATCGTTCTTTAAAAGACAGCACTTGCTATTTTTACTCCAAATGGGAGCCTTAAATTTCTGAACAGCCCCATATGGGTAGTTATCGTTGTAATTTCTTGAGAGTCCTTGTCAAGCATCAGTTGCGAAGATGCTCTCGATAAATCTAATTTTGTGTATAATTCACCACCATTTAAATGAGCAAACACTTCTGAGACCCTTGGAAGGGGGTAAAATACATCTTGTACTATATTATTAAGGATGCTTCGAAAATCTCCGCAAATTCTTATAGAATTGTCTGCCTTCATGACCGGTACTATCGGTGTTGCGAATTTTGAAGTCACTACCGGTTCAAGTATACCCTCTTCTACCATCATTTCAAGTTGTTGCTCTATTTGTTTTTTATATGCTAATGGTACCGGTCTATGCTTTAGAAAAACAGGCGTTGCTTCTGGTTTTGATCTAATTTAATTGTATTCATATTTATAACAGCCTAACTTATTAGTAAATACCTCTGGGAATTTTTTTATAATGCTGCTTTTTACATTGTCTAAGCTATGCATCTCAGTGAAATTAAGTTTAATAATTAATAATTTTAAAAAATCCCTGCCAAGCAGGTTTTGTCCTGATTTATTTAAAACGTAAAATCTTGCTAATTTTAGCTCACACATATACTATACTATAGTAGTGTGAGCTATGGTGATCCTAATTTTTTCGAGAAAAAAAAAGTTGCTCCGATTTCAAAAATTTTTTTATATCTTTGCGTTTCAGATGATTTTGAAACTTTTTTGTTGCGCCGTCTGTCTGTCTGTCTGTCTGTCTGTCTGTATGTCTGTCTGTCTGTCTGTATGTCTGTCTGTAACGACCAACGCGCATAACTCAAAAACCGCTTGGCCGATTTTAATGAAATTTGGTACCTAGGCTGGGTTTTGGGCCGAGATGGTCCCATTTAAAAATGAACAAAATCCACCGAGCACAAACCAAATAAAAGGGTGGGGGTAGATTTCAAAAATTAGAGTTTATGGGAAGATAGGGCGTGTGTGACATCAAACGAAAGGTAATTGAGTCTGGAGTTCAACAAAATACATTTTAATTTATTTAAAAAAAAAGGGTGGGGGTATATTTCAAAAATTAGAGTTTAAGTGAAAATATGGCGTGTGTGATATCAAACGAAAGGCAATTGAGTCCGGAGTTTAACAAAATACATTTTAGTTTTTGTTTTTTTTAAGGGTGGGGGTAGATTTCAAAAATTTGAGTTTAAGTCAAAACGGCTTGTGTGGTATCAAACAAAAGGTAATTTAGTCCGGAGTTGAATAAAATATATTTTAGTTTTTAGTTATATTAGCTCACACATATACTATAACTATAGTACCTAGTGTGAGCTTAGGGGCCCATATATTGGCAGAGTATTTTTAAAGTCATTCACTCTGCATTCTACTTTAAAATACCTTATAGGTGTAATTAGATTCCCTGTATACCTCTTTAGTATAATATTGTCAGATTCTAAATGGTACCTACTAAATTCTTGGTTATAAAAATCCAAACTTGCACATTTTGTATTTTTTCTATCTATTTCCACTAGTATTTGGAATTTATTATCAGCTCCTAAACTGTCGTCAATTTGAAATATATCCAAGTATTGATTGTCTATTTCAGTGTCATTATTTTCTACATTTTCTATTATGTTTTGTCTCCTTATGTTGTTTTTTTTTTATAACAAAAGAACTCTGGGTGATTTCCCCCACCACAATTTGTACATTTGTGATTTTCGTATCTACATCTCCCAAAATGTAACTTTTGACAAAATCTACACATTTCCTTTTTATTTTGATATCTTTGTTTTTCCTTATATGTATTTTGTCTTTTGCCATAGTAATTTCCATTATTTTCTTGGATTTTTATTTTATTCCTATTGTTACTATAGCTACTTGCATTATATTGTCCGTTTTTTTCTGCATATCTCAAGACATTCACATTACTTTTACAGGTATTTGCTCCTTCATTTTGCAACGCTATTTGAAATATTTCTTGCAATGTTCTGGTATCTTTTTCTTCATAAAGTCTGTCCAATATGGGCCCTTTTATTATGCCACATATAAATTTATCCCTTACTATGTTGTTAAGCTCATTTCCGAAAGAACAAGTTACCGCCAAACTCTTGACCTTAGCGTACCAGTCTGCTATAGACTTACTGTCAAACTGCTGAGAAGCATAACATTTTATACGTTCCCGCCATACAGTCACAATGGGCGTATATTGTACAGTCAAAAGACTAATTAGCTCATCATATTTTTGTTATTTTGGCAGCTTTGGATAGGTTAAATCCCTTAAAGTTTTATAACTACTGGTCCCTATTAAGCTTAGTAATGTATTTACCTTTATGGTTTCGTCGGTTATCTGGTTTGCCTGTAAATAGGATTCTAATTTTTCGTTATAAACTTGCCAATCTTGGGTTTCTGAACAAAACTCCGTTATGCTTCCAATCAAAGACATTTTAATTTAATTTTATTGCAAGTTATTATTATATATATTTTTTTAAATATTTTATTTTTAATTTATGCTATTTATTGGATTTTATGCGTTCAGTTATTTTATTTTATTTTATTTTATTTATTTAATTCTATACAACAGGCAAAAGCCCAATTACAGTATAGAATAGAAAAATACTATACTACAAAACTATATCTACTAAGAAAACTATAAACTAGTAAACCTAGATTCTATAAAATGATGATCGCATAAAATTAGAAAAAACAATCTATCCTTTCAGTATTTACTAAATAAAATGCAGTACCAAAAAAAAGTTAATAAACAACTAAAAGTGTAAACACAAAATAGCAACAAAAATATCATTTATATCTCTGATAACACGTTTTTTAAACCGTTCAGCAAGATATGGAAGTAGTCGACGTTAAGTGAGTTACACATATTACATATTTTAAGCACCGGAGACAATTTCATGATATTAGTCCTTGCATTAGGAAGATAAAACGTACTAATTTGACGGGTTGAAGTTCGAGGGACTATAAATGACATACGACTTAAAATATCAGGGCAGTCTATTTTATTATGCAAAATTTTGTGTAGAATAATTAAAAATGAGTTATTTCGCCTTGTCTCTAATGAATGAATATTAAATTTTCTCAAAAGTTCAATCTGTGGAAAGCCTTGTCTAGGATAAACATGATCAGATTTTAGGTGCAAGTATTTTAAAAATTTTCTTTGGATGTTCTCAAGGTTTTCTTTGTGAACAGCATATATTGGAGACCAAATAATTCCAGCATATTCTAAATGAGATCTTATAAGGGTGTAATATAGTGTTTTGACAGCTTGCACATTACTGAACTCCTGAGTGCACCTCACCAGAAACCGATACATTTTAAAAGTTTTAGCAGAAATCGATTCGATATGATCACCAAAAGTCAATTTGCTGTCAAAGATGACACCTAGGTCTTTAAAATTAGTTGGCCTGTCTAAAATAACATTATTGATTTGGTAGTCATAGTGAATACCATTTTTTGTTTTAGTAGTATAGGTCATAACATGACACTTATTAATATTTAAGTCTAGACGATTACTGACACACCACCCATGTAATTCCTGTAAATTATATTGCAATCTTTGACAGTCTTCTATAAACTTTATGGGAAACTAAGTCTTAAAGTCGTCACAATAAAGTAAAAAGCTTATATCCAAATTTCCTCCAATGTCATTTATAACTAAATCGAAAAAGAGAGGCCCCAAAACAGAGTCTTGCGGTACTCCTGAGCTTACTGGGCAAATAACCGACCTATGACAACGCGACTCAACGTATTGTTTTCTATCTTCTAAGTATGTTGTGAATAGTTGTAAGTACTGATTATCGAAACCGAAAAACTTAAGTTTATTTATAAGAATCGCATAGTCAAGCCGGTCAAATGCTTTTGAAAAATCTGTATATACAACGTCAACCTGCCCCTGATTGTCTATCGCTTCAGCAATATTTTGTGTGATCACTAACAGATTAGTGACCGTGGAGCGATGGTAGCTAACGTTGTATAGAGCTATCTCAAAGACTTTAGCAAAGTTGTTCATAATGGACACCGGTCTATAATTCGTGACATCAGCCTTTTGGCCCTTTTTAAAAACTGGACAAACTCTCTTCCAGCCTGTAGGAAACGTTTTACATTCTAAGAATAAATTAAACAAAAGCATCAGAGGTTTAACAAGCACGGGATAACAGTCACGAATAAGAAATGCTGGTATTTGATCAGGCCCCGCGGTCAGTTTTGGTTTTATCTTTTTAAGCGCAATTTCAACATCCTTTTCCGATAACTTTTTTATATTTATATTATTATTATTAAATCGGTCCTCGATCGTACTACTTACAGATCCGGGTAAGTTTGGAGGTGAAAATGATTGCTGAAAAAAGTTAGCGAAGGCAACCAAAATGTCACTAGGAGTACTAAGTTCTTTTTTGGTATACCAGAAGACTCCTTTTTGCTATTAACATATGAATGAAACTCTTACGTGAATTTTCAATGTCTTTTTTCAACTTGGATCGGATAATTTTAAAATGATTAAGATTTTTTTTTTGTATGATTCATGAAGTCCAGTTTTTTCTTGATGTCTTTTATGATTTGCTGCGTAAACCAAGGGGGATATTTTGATGACTGCTTAGGTTTATGATGAGTCACACAGAAGTCAAAAGTTTCATACAGTTTAGCATAAAATGATTGACATGCTGAATCGAGAGAGCATTCGTCGGATAAAAAAGACCAGTCTATTTCTAAAATTTGATTGTATAACAGATTTAAATTTGCTTTCCTAAAGTTATATTTATTTTGAAGGTTGAACGTAATAGAATCTTCCATAGTCATAGATTTTTCAAGACAAAATAAGTTTATTGATAATGCCCTATGCTGTTGAACTTCATGAGTCAAAAGGTCAACCGCCTGCTCAACTTGGCAATTCCTATTTTCAAACAATACTAGGTCCAAAATTCTGTTACTTTCATTGCGTACAAAGTTATGTTGAAACAATTTTGTTAATTCCAAAAAAGAATTTAGCATATTTACACAGTTGTCAGTTAGGCCAGAGTCTAGATGATGGGTGTAAGAAGGAATATTAAAGTCACCTAGAATGCATACTTTTTTACCGAGCAGAAAGTCCATTGATGCAATAATATTAAAGACATTCTCTAAATCATCCGAACATACAGGAGGTGGGATGTATACAATATATTGAGTTTGCTTTTATCCAAGGGACAATTTTGGGACCTTATATTCTTATCCACAGCGAAAAGAACTCCTCCCCCTCTACTTACTCCAGGAATATATCTGTCAGATCGATACAAAATGTATTTAGGCGCCATAAATTCATTGTCAAATATCGAGTCATTCAGCCATGTCTCAGAGAGCACCAGAATATTGTAAGTTGAATGTGCACTCGAGCTGAGTATCTCAGCCGTCTTTGTACCCATTCCACCTACGTCCTAATAGTACACGGATATTTTACTTTGCTGTTTATTTATAACATTAAAACACACGTGGGATTTATGAGAGGGGGAAGCATCACCGCGCAGTGTTTGCTATTGTTCTAAAATGCCAGCACGCAGACGCGAGCATGCATTTTTGTATGATGTACATTGATTAAGATCCCAAGCTGCGTGGTTTGTATTAATACTTGACCGATGTTGCCCGATTTTCAATTTTGTGCAATTAGGACAGGAAAAAGTAATTGATGTGCACCCGTGATTACCACCACATTTCGGACAACATAATTCGCGTTGACAAGAAGCAGAAGAATAGTTAAAATCGCTGCACCTAAAGCATCGTTTCACTTCAACACCATCAAACACACTACAACAGTCATATCCTTTAAAAACATTTCCTACTTTAGTTAACCTATCATAAGTTATTTTATCCACTTGCAATAAAACCTGAAAGAACTTACTATTTTTCTTAGTCGCAAAAATTTTAACTACCTTACAGTATGATGTATTTGTAATAAGATCAGCATTTTGTTTTTTAAGAACAGATAATAGTGTATTTTCTTCTAAGTCTTCTAAAAAACCCACAATTCTTACACGATGATTAAGTCCTTTCACCTGTTTTATTTCATATGCATTAGAGAGTTTAGATTTAGCCAGCTTTTGGAATCTTTGATTGTCTTCAGCATTTTTACATCCAATCAAAATACCACCGTCATTAACAGAGCGAATTTTTGTCAGGTTTAAATCTGACTCACTGGGATCAATGTTAGCTAATAAATCCTGTTTAGTTTGGTCAACAGTTTGCGTTTGCTTCGGTTTAATTATGACTGCAGGCTGAGTTTTATTTTTTAAAGTGTGAGAGTAACTTACAGTTGGTAAAGGCGCAGGTTTAGACACAATAATGCTGTTAATATTCTCTTTTATGGTAGACACCAGGTTCGTTTGTAATGTCTCAACAGTTTTATTAAGGGTAGCTAATGCCGAAGTTAAGGAGTCTTCCACCAGCTTATTAATTTTCTCCTGATCAACTGTAATACAATTCTCTAAACATACCCCACATTTCCATGAAAGACCAGAAGTTTCTTCTAGTATTGTGGCAACATCGATTGATTTGTGCAGACAAGTGGAATGGGCTACCTGGCTACACTGACTGCAAACAACGTGTTTATTGTTTCTCAAAATGGATTTCGAACATACGGTACAAACCGCCATGTTCGCTAAATTCACCAACTTTTTATGAATTTTGTTATTGCACAATATCCCTTATAACGTTTGTTTATTAGTTATTCACTTTCTAAAATTTTTAACTTTGATTTACTAGCAAAAAAACATAGTTTAAACAGAGCAACTCAGTAGGTGATGTTCACCCTTCGATGCATGCTACTATTTATTTATTTAGTGGTTGCCTCGCGTATATTTTTCCTTTTTCCGCACTTTTGCGATAATTTTTTTGTTTCTTACTCGAAAACGCGAAAATATTTGTTTTTGTTTACTTGTTTACGAAAACCTAACCGCACTTTTGCACATTGTATCTTTTTGACGTTCACGTGATTATTTACCACGTGCGTTTTTGTTTATTTCGTGCACTATGGTCGTCACCATGGAAACAGTATCACGTGTCAAGGTTTTAAAAAATCGACACGCTTGGTATGTTTTAGGTTAAGAATTTCGTGAAACTTTTGAAATTTTATTTTTGGAATTCACTCCCGTCGCCAATTTAATATCCCTTAGTTGGGTATATTTTTAGGGCGATATTCGCGCCCGTTAATTAATAAAATGCCGTTAATTACTTACATGATGTGAACGCTCCGTTATGTTGTTATGTATGTTAACAGGGAAGAGAGAGATCCAACATGGCTGCTAGCATCAATTGTCATAATTTGAATTTTCGCGAGTTATTACAGTAATAAACCTCTTGGTCCAATTATCGCAATCAAATTGTAACCCGTAGAGACACCACCATTTTCCACACAAAAAATGTTACACAAGGTTGTAAAAGTAGTTTTTCGAAAAAGTACTTTTTGAAAACAAATGTTTCGATTTTTAAAAAAAATATTTGTAGAGTATAATAGTCCGGAGCCTAAGCCACTTTTGTCTGCATTTTTGCGTACCGTAATGAAACTTGGCACGATTATAATACTATGGTATTATTTTACGAAGTGGTGCTCATCCCGAACCCAGTGCAGAGCAAAGATTTTAATTGTATCTATCTCATTAAAATTCTGTATAAAATTTAAATGTAAAGCTAGAGCAATGAAACTTGGCACCGATTATAAGGACATATACGTTTTTATTTTAGGCGATAAAAAATTATATTGATTTATTTTCTTATTTTTTTTTTTTTTGAAAAATTTATGGTGTGGGTGTTGAGTAGAAAAAAAAATTCCGGGCGGTTAGTTATGTAAGATAACTTGCTAAAATTTAATGTAAGCATTAACAAATTGCTTCTCTTTAAAATAAGTTTTGCTGGACTGATGTGACGTATACAGGGTCGGAGGTTTTAATTAATAATTGTAAATGAAAAAAATCTAAAAATATAGAAAGGTATGTGGATTTTTTAGACGTAACGATATTTTCAAAAAATAGATACCAAATAAAAGATAATCAGCTTTTATTTATATTTTATGAAAAGAAAATGAAAATTTTGTTGAACTGTTAAAAATACAGGCTGTTTTTAAAAATAAGTTACATTTTTATGATCAATTTAAGTAGATTTTTATGACGACGTTATAAATCACTATGGAAAACTCAGTCAGTACGTTACAACAATACTAGTACAGCTTTCACTTTCTTAAATAAAAACTTTTGTACAGTGTTAAAAAGTAACTAGACAATAAAGTGTTTTCATAATTTTTTATTCTAGTGCTGAAAATTCAAATAACTCTAGATATGTCAAATAAACATCTCATTGCAATCACTGTTAACGCAACAATACATTATTTGTAACAATTCTATTTTATTCAACCTTTTGATAATCGTGATTTATACCTATTTTTCTACGAAGATTAGTGCCGATTCTTTAAAAGGACTCGATCTTGGCGATGCTGAAGGCTGGGCACACAGAAGCTGAGTAAAGAACTGGCTTAGGGGATCCCCTAAACGAGCTGCAGGAGAAAACCAGGTTAGTGGTGCATTTTGTGTGTATCAATTTTAATTTGACGGACGATCCTAATTTCTTTTAAACCCTCTTTCTTCCCATATGTAGCGCAGCGTAACAGCTTTATTACAGTCCACGAGAAATTCAATTTCCTTTCACGTTGCGTATACATTTTGGTCCTTCGAGCCGGATACCAAAAACCTGTGTCGAAAATCAAATTAAAATATTTTTTTTCGCCAGCCATATTATTGGCCCACACTCTTGTTGACCTTGAGCTACGCTCTTATCAGTAAGGCGGTTTTTTGCGCTAATTCCTTTCCTGCTTCGCTTGGCGCATCGCCTGCGAAGGCAGATTTCAAATTTCACAGCGAAATACATTCATTCATTGGTCGGTCCTAACCTGCGACGCTGCTGCGACGTCGGGATTATACAATTGCGTAGTCTTTTTTAGTACGAGAGCTCGGGAATAGTTTTCCCTAAATTAATTTTAAGTTTTCGGTAAAACAATTTTACTATTCTTTCAAAAATGCCCGTTTCGGAAATTAAAAGGCTAGAAACCAAACGCAGCGTTTATGCTTCTCGAATTACGGAAGTTTATCGCATTACCGTTCAGACAAAAACAAATAAAACTTATTTACAGCAATTCAAAGCGAGATTCCAGGATCTCAAACCGAATTACGAGGACTTCGGAGACAAGCATAATGACGTTATTATGGTTGTTTCTGATGATGACGATTTTGAAGCCCAAGATAAAGTTAGAAAAGACGTTGATAACTTTTACTACGAGGTAATTTCCATTTACAATACACTTTTTCCGCCTGCCTCGACATCTCAAGTTAAGGTAGGTCAAACCAATTACGCTATGTCTTCTATAAAGCTCCCAGAAATTAATCTCCCTATTTTCAAGGGGGATCAAAAGCTTTGGCCGCAATTCTTTTATTTATACATAAAGCTCATTCATGAAAGTACTTCCTTGTCTGATTGCCAGAAACTGCAATACCTTTTTGCTTATTTAGACGATGAACCTTTAAAACTTCTTACTGGTCTTCAAGTTTGCAAAGCTAACTAAACGATATCAAAATAAACGCCTTTTGGCATCAAATGCGCTAAATTCGATTATGACCGGAGGATTTAAGTAAATAGTATTTTGTTTCAAGCCAGGGGTGAAATTAAAAAACGAAAAATTATTTAACAAAATTACGAGCCTCGAATGGGACTCGAACCCGGAACCTTTGGCTAAACGCCAACGCAGGCGCTTCGTTTCATCTAAATATAATTTACCACACTCACACGGGATTTGGTAAATACATTCCTTAATATTTGGGATTTTCTGGTTTTGTTTTAGTTACAAAACTCCTTATCGTATTTTCGGATGAAAATACTGTTTTTATATTATAGTGTTTGGCTATTCTTCTTATATTTTTTGAAATCCCTTGAACATATGAAATGTTAATAACACCCAACGAATTATTATTTTTTGAGAATTTGCTACATTTGGTTGTTTTTAATTTTAGAGATCGTTGAGTTTATTAATTTCTCGGTATAACCATTTTGTTGTAAGTAGGTTTCCTATATACGTTTTATAAGAACATCCAAAAAAGGTAAGGCCGAATCTTTTTCAATCTCCATTGTGCATTTGATTGTTGGTCGAATAACGTTCAGATGGTGTAGAAAATTCTGTAGTCGTCATTATTTTCTGGCCATATAATAAATGTGTCATCCATGTATCGTAGCCATAATTTTGGCTTAACTCTTGCTGTGTTGATAGCATGGTCCTCGAACGACTCCATGTAGATATTTGCTACCACTGGCGAAAGAGACAAACCCACTGGAAGTCCATCATTTTGCGCGTAAAACATATTTTTTGGTAAGTAAGCTTTCCAATCCTAATTTTGGGAAATAAAAATTGGTAATTTTAATATCCCTTAGTTGGGGATATTTTTAGGGCAATATTCGCGCCCGTTTATTAATAAAATGCCGTTAATTACTTACACGATGTGAACGCCGCGTATGCTAAAAGGGAAGAGAGGGATCCAACATGGCTGCTAGCATTAATTGTCATAATTTGAATTTTCGCGGGTTATTACATCCATCCATGCTAAGATTGGTGCTTGTACTATGTTTCTTCTTATTTTTTTAACACTGGATTTATGTTTGTTAACATTTTTATATACATTATATTTATTTTGTATATAAACACTTACAACATTTAACATTTATTTTTATTTATTTACTGCAGAATAAACGGTTTTGTTTAAGTTTAGTGTTTTTTATTTATATTTCTTTCCGAACGCCTCAGGCACTTATTTTTATCTTTTTCTGTACTCACAGGAGTTGTCATGTCGTAAGCGGAATATTTCTTAGACTTTAGGTCAAATGGTTTTCCAAAATCGCTAATTTGGATTTGTTTCGATGGACTTGTATTAGGGCTATAAAAATCTGTATTTTCGTCAGAGTAGCTAGAGATATCACCTTCGTCTGAGCTTCCAAGTTGCTCTTCAGGCAATTCGTCTTGGTAGTCACGGCCATTGACTTCTTTACTTGTACTTGGCGCAATTATGTCTCTTGTTATTGTCGTGCCAATTTGCGTGACGATATGCCCTTGTTTTTGTGGCTTGCTTTTTTCTGGCAAATCATTTGAGATTTCTGTAAATCTTTTATTTATTTGATTTGCATGTCTTTTCCATAACTGTTGGCTTGGCAATAGACATAAATACACTGTTTTTCCTATTTTTTCTCAATAACAACTTCTGTCCATGACTTTTTGTTTGTTTCTCTGTAATCTCTAACAACTACTCTTTCCCCCTCTTGAAATTCTCTGAAAGTCTCTTTCTTGTTAGGGTTAGTTGTCTCAACCAGTGTATTCTTCTGTTCTTCTTCTTCTATGACCTTACGTCTTAGTAAGTCAAGTCGTGTTCTTAGTTTGCGTCCAAACATTAACTGAGCTGGAGGTACTTTTGTTACACAGTGATCTGCATTTCTATATGTCAATAAAAATCTCGATAGAAGTGTTTCTATCGGTGTACTACTATTTATTGGATCATCCAGCGCTGTTTTAATTTTTTTCTTAAATGTTTTAACACAATTCTCTGCAAAACCATTACTTTGACTATTATAGGGTGGAATTGTCAAGTGTTTAATGCCGTTTTTTTGTAAAAACGATTCGACACAAAGGAAGTCCGATTATCTGATACTAAAATCACTGGAAGTCCATATAACGCAAAAGTTTCTCTGAATTTCTTTTCTACGTCTTTGCTTGTTGCAGAGTTCATTGGAAAAATAATCGGCCACTTGCTGTAAGCGTCTACAATGATTAAAAATTTTTGACCACGCTTAAGTTCCTCAAAATGTACGTGAATTCGTTCCTACAGCTATTCAGCTGCTGGCCAAGGTGTGCAACTTTTGTGTGGATCATCTTTATTTTTTAAACATGCCATACATGATTTTATTTTTTATTCGAGCTGTCTACGACTCCGTTTTTGTTAGTCCTAAATGGCTTGGTTCATGTAGTTCTTTTAACATTTCTTTTCTTAATGCCTCCGGAATTACAACCCTATGTCCCCACAAAATGCATCCATTTTCTATGTAAAGTTCTTCTCTTTTTTAATAAAAATATCTTTCTTCTTCACTGCATTTTGTAGGCCATCCTTTTTCTATGTATTCTGTTATTCTATACATCAAGGTATCTTTTCTTGTTTCTTGTGCTATTGTTTTACTATCTATTGGCCATTATCTTATCGTAGCAGCAAAATTTAAGAAGTTTACTTCACAGATTCCGACGCTTTTATCTGTGGTACCGCCAGGAAGTCTCGATAAACAGTCTGCAAAATAATTTTCTTTTCCCCGCAAATATTCAATAGAATAATCAAAGCCTGACATATACAGAGACCAACGTTGTAATCTGTCTCTTTTTCTTTGCGGGATACTTTTATTTTCTCCAAATAAACCTACTAATGGTCGATGATCTGTTCTGATGGTAAAATGTGTCCCTAATAAGTATTGTTCGAAATATTTAATACCAAAAATTATGGCTGCTGCTACTCGATCCAGTGTTGCCATATTTTTTTCACTTGCTGAGTACGTTCGGGAAGCACAGGCAATCGGCCTTTCGATCCCGTTTTTTTTTTGTGATACAAAATTGCTGATATACCGTCTTGGCTAGCATCACTTATCCGAATTATTGGTTTATTTTGGTCAAAATGAGCGAGTGTTATATCTTTTACTATTATTTTTTTTAGTGTCAAAAGCATCTTGACGTTTATCATTCCACTGCACTGTACATTTAGCTGAGCTATTGCTCTTTGTTAAAAGATTGTAAATTGGGCTCAAAATATTTGACAAGTTAGGTTTAAACTTAGAATAATATTGTACTAATGAGCAAAACGATCTTACTTGGGTTGCTGTCGTAGGGGTTGGTTCATTCAAAATAGCCTGTATTTTTTTTGTCACATTTCCTGATTCCTTCTTTGCAAATTACATGTCCGAGGTAATCAACCTTTTTTGTAAAGAATTTACATTTTTCTGGATGGACCGTGAGACCTGCATCTTTTAGTTTAGTCAACACAGCCTCTAAATTTTGTATATGGTCTTGTAGATCGACTCCTGTGACTGCGATATCATCAGAAAACGCGACCACGCCCTTCATACCCTTAAAAAGTTCTTCTATCGTTCTTTAAAAGACAGCACTTGCTATTTTTACTCCAAATGGGAGCCTTAAATTTCTGAACAGCCCCATATGGGTAGTTATCGTTGTAATTTCTTGAGAGTCCTTGTCAAGCATCAGTTGCGAAGATGCTCTCGATAAATCTAATTTTGTGTATAATTCACCACCATTTAAATGAGCAAACACTTCTGAGACCCTTGGAAGGGGGTAAAATACATCTTGTACTATATTATTAAGGATGCTTCGAAAATCTCCGCAAATTCTTATAGAATTGTCTGCCTTCATGACCGGTACTATCGGTGTTGCGAATTTTGAAGTCACTACCGGTTCAAGTATACCCTCTTCTACCATCATTTCAAGTTGTTGCTCTATTTGTTTTTTATATGCTAATGGTACCGGTCTATGCTTTAGAAAAACAGGCGTTGCTTCTGGTTTTGATCTAATTTAATTGTTTTCATATTTATAACAGCCTAACTTATTAGTAAATACCTCTGGGAATTTTTTTATAATGCTGCTTTTTACATTGTCTAAGCTATGCATCTCAGTGAAATTAAGTTTAATAATTAATAATTTTAAAACATCCCTGCCAAGCAGGTTTTGTCCTGATTTATTTAAAACGTAAAATCTTGCTAATTTTTTTAAAGTCATTCACTCTGCATTCTACTTTAAAATACCTTATAGGTGTAATTAGATTCCCTGTATACCTCTTTAGTATAATATTGTCAGATTCTAAATGGTACCTACTAAATTCTTGGTTATAAAAATCCAAACTTGCACATTTTGTATTTTTTCTATCTATTTCCACTAGTATTTGGAATTTATTATCAGCTCCTAAACTGTCGTCAATTTGAAATATATCCAAGTATTGATTGTCTATTTCAGTGTCATTATTTTCTACATTTTCTATTATGTTTTGTCTCCTTATGTTGTTTTTTTTTTATAACAAAAGAACTCTGGGTGATTTCCCCCACCACAATTTGTACATTTGTGATTTTCGTATCTACATCTCCCAAAATGTAACTTTTGACAAAATCTACACATTTCCTTTTTATTTTGATATCTTTGTTTTTCCTTATATGTATTTTGTCTTTTGCCATAGTAATTTCCATTATTTTCTTGGATTTTTATTTTATTCCTATTGTTACTATAGCTACTTGCATTATATTGTCCGTTTTTTTCTGCATATCTCAAGACATTCACATTACTTTTACAGGTATTTGCTCCTTCCTTTTGCAACGCTATTTGAAATATTTCTTGCAATGTTTTTGTATCTTTTTCTTCATAAAGTCTGTCCAATATGGGCCCTTTTATTATGCCACATATAAATTTATCCCTTACTATGTTGTTAAGCTCATTTCCGAAAGAACAAGTTACCGCCAAACTCTTGACCTTAGCGTACCAGTCTGCTATAGACTTACTGTCAAACTGCTGAGAAGCATAACATTTTATACGTTCCCGCCATACAGTCACAATGGGCGTATATTGTACAGTCAAAAGACTAATTAGCTCATCATATTTTTGTTATTTTGGCAGCTTTGGATAGGTTAAATCCCTTAAAGTTTTATAACTACTGGTCCCTATTAAGCTTAGTAATGTATTTACCTTTATGGTTTCGTCGGTTATCTGGTTTGCCTGTAAATAGGATTCTAATTTTTCGTTACAAACTTGCCAATCTTGGGTTTCTGAACAAAACTCCGTTATGCTTCCAATCAAAGACATTTTAATTTAATTTTATTGCAAGTTATTATTATATATATTTTTTTAAATATTTTATTTTTAATTTATGCTATTTATTGGATTTTATGCGTTCAGTTATTTTATTTTATTTTATTTTATTTATTTAATTCTATACAACAGGCAAAAGCCCAATTACAGTATAGAATAGAAAAATACTATACTACAAAACTATATCTACTAAGAAAACTATAAACTAGTAAACCTAGATTCTATAAAATGATGATCGCATAAAATTAGAAAAAACAATCTATCCTTTCAGTATTTACTAAATAAAATGCAGTACCAAAAAAAAGTTAATAAACAACTAAAAGTGTAAACACAAAATAGCAACAAAAATATCATTTATATCTCTGATAACACGTTTTTTAAACCGTTCAGCAAGATATGGAAGTAGTCGACGTTAAGTGAGTTACACATATTACATATTTTAAGCACCGGAGACAATTTCATGATATTAGTCCTTGCATTAGGAAGATAAAACGTACTAATTTGACGGGTTGAAGTTCGAGGGACTATAAATGACATACGACTTAAAATATCAGGGCAGTCTATTTTATTATGCAAAATTTTGTGTAGAATAATTAAAAATGAGTTATTTCGCCTTGTCTCTAATGAATGAATATTAAATTTTCTCAAAAGTTCAATCTGTGGAAAGCCTTGTCTAGGATAAACATGATCAGATTTTAGGTGCAAGTATTTTAAAAATTTTCTTTGGATGTTCTCAAGGTTTTCTTTGTGAACAGCATATATTGGAGACCAAATAATTCCAGCATATTCTAAATGAGATCTTATAAGGGTGTAATATAGTGTTTTGACAGCTTGCACATTACTGAACTCCTGAGTGCACCTCACCAGAAACCGATACATTTTAAAAGTTTTAGCAGAAATCGATTCGATATGATCACCAAAAGTCAATTTGCTGTCAAAGATGACACCTAGGTCTTTAAAATTAGTTGGCCTGTCTAAAATAACATTATTGATTTGGTAGTCATAGTGAATACCATTTTTTGTTTTAGTAGTATAGGTCATAACTTGACACTTATTAATATTTAAGTCTAGACGATTACTGACACACCACCCATGTAATTCCTGTAAATTATATTGCAATCTTTGACAGTCTTCTATAAACTTTATGGTAATCAGTAAGTCTTAAAGTCGTCACAATAAAGTAAAAAGCTTATATCCAAATTTCCTCCAATGTCATTTATAACTAAATCGAAAAAGAGAGGCCCCAAAACAGAGTCTTGCGGTACTCCTGAGCTTACTGGGCAAATAACCGACCTATGACAACGCGACTCAACGTATTGTTTTCTATCTTCTAAGTATGTTGTGAATAGTTGTAAGTACTGATTATCGAAACCGAAAAACTTAAGTTTATTTATAAGAATCGCATAGTCAAGCCGGTCAAATGCTTTTGAAAAATCTGTATATACAACGTCAACCTGCCCCTGATTGTCTATCGCTTCAGCAATATTTTGTGTGATCACTAACAGATTAGTGACCGTGGAGCGATGGTAGCTAACGTTGTATAGAGCTATCTCAAAGACTTTAGCAAAGTTGTTCATAATGGACACCGGTCTATAATTCGTGACATCAGCCTTTTGGCCCTTTTTAAAAACTGGACAAACTCTCTTCCAGCCTGTAGGAAACATTTTACATTCTAAGAATAAATTAAACAAAAGCATCAGAGGTTTAACAAGCACGGGATAACAGTCACGAATAAGAAATGCTGGTATTTGATCAGGCCCCGCGGTCAGTTTTGGTTTTATCTTTTTAAGCACAATTTCAACATCCTTTTCCGATAACTTTTTTATATTTATATTATTATTATTAAATCGGTCCTCGATCGTACTACTTACAGATCCGGGTAAGTTTGGAGGTGAAAATGATTGCTGAAAAAAGTTAGCGAAGGCAACCAAAATGTCACTAGGAGTACTAAGTTCTTTTTTGGTATACCAGAAGACTCCTTTTTGCTATTAACATATGACCAGAACTGTTTGGGATCAGAACTTATTTGATTTTCTGATCTATGAATGAAACTCTTACGTGAATTTTCAATGTCTTTTTTCAACTTGGATCGGATAATTTTAAAATGATTAAGATTTTTTTTTGTATGATTCATGAAGTCCAGTTTTTTCTTGATGTCTTTTATGATTTGCTGCGTAAACCAAGGGGGATATTTTGATGACTGCTTAGGTTTATGACGAGTCACACAGAAGTCAAAAGTTTCATACAGTTTAGCATAAAATGATGGACATGCTGAATCGAGAGAGCATTCGTCGGATAAAAAAGACCAGTCTATTTCTAAAATTTGATTGTATAACAGATTTAAATTTGCTTTCCTAAAGTTATATTTATTTTGAAGGTTGAACGTAATAGAATCTTCCATAGTCATAGATTTTTCAAGACAAAATAAGTTTATTGATAATGCCCTATGCTGTTGAACTTCATGAGTCAAAAGGTCAACCGCCTGCTCAACTTGGCAATTCCTATTTTCAAACAATACTAGGTCCAAAATTCTGTTACTTTCATTGCGTACAAAGTTATGTTGAAACAATTTTGTTAATTCCAAAAAAGAATTTAGCATATTTACACAGTTGTCAGTTAGGCCAGAGTCTAGATGATGGGTGTAAGAAGGAATATTAAAGTCACCTAGAATGCATACTTTTTTACCGAGCAGAAAGTCCATTGATGCAATAATATTAAAGACATTCTCTAAATCATCCGAACATACAGGAGGTGGGATGTATACAAAATATTGAGTTTGCTTTTATCCAAGGGACAATTTTGGGACCTTATATTCTTATCCACAGCGAAAAGAACTCCTCCCCCTCTACTTACTCCAGGAATATATCTGTCAGATCGATACAAAATGTATTTAGGCGCCATAAATTCATTGTCAAATATCGAGTCATTCAGCCATGTCTCAGAGAGCACCAGAATATTGTAAGTTGAATGTGCACTCGAGCTGAGTATCTCAGCCGTCTTTGTACCCATTCCACCTACGTCCTAATAGTACACGGATATTTTACTTTGCTGTTTATTTATAACATTAAAACACACGTGGGATTTATGAGAGGGGGAAGCATCACCGCGCAGTGTTTGCTATTGTTCTAAAATGCCAGCACGCAGACGCGAGCATGCATTTTTGTATGATGTACATTGATTAAGATCCCAAGCTGCGTGGTTTGTATTAATACTTGACCGATGTTGCCCGATTTTCAATTTTGTGCAATTAGGACAGGAAAAAGTAATTGATGTGCACCCGTGATTACCACCACATTTCGGACAACATAATTCGCGTTGACAAGAAGCAGAAGAATAGTTAAAATCGCTGCACCTAAAGCATCGTTTCACTTCAACACCATCAAACACACTACAACAGTCATATCCTTTAAAAACATTTCCTACTTTAGTTAACCTATCATAAGTTATTTTATCCACTTGCAATAAAACCTGAAAGAACTTACTATTTTTCTTAGTCGCAAAAATTTTAACTACCTTACAGTATGATGTATTTGTAATAAGATCAGCATTTTGTTTTTTAAGAACAGATAATAGTGTATTTTCTTCTAAGTCTTCTAAAAAACCCACAATTCTTACACGATGATTAAGTCCTTTCACCTGTTTTATTTCATATGCATTAGAGAGTTTAGATTTAGCCAGCTTTTGGAATCTTTGATTGTCTTCAGCATTTTTACATCCAATCAAAATACCACCGTCATTAACAGAGCGAATTTTTGTCAGGTTTAAATCTGACTCACTGGGATCAATGTTAGCTAATAAATCCTGTTTAGTTTGGTCAACAGTTTGCGTTTGCTTCGGTTTAATTATGACTGCAGGCTGAGTTTTATTTTTTAAAGTGTGAGAGTAACTTACAGTTGGTAAAGGCGCAGGTTTAGACACAATAATGCTGTTAATATTCTCTTTTATGGTAGACACCAGGTTCGTTTGTAATGTCTCAACAGTTTTATTAAGGGTAGCTAATGCCGAAGTTAAGGAGTCTTCCACCAGCTTATTAATTTTCTCCTGATCAACTGTAATACAATTCTCTAAACATACCCCACATTTCCATGAAAGACCAGAAGTTTCTTCTAGTATTGTGGCAACATCGATTGATTTGTGCAGACAAGTGGAATGGGCTACCTGGCTACACTGACTGCAAACAACGTGTTTATTGTTTCTCAAAATGGATTTCGAACATACGGTACAAACCGCCATGTTCGCTAAATTCACCAACTTTTTATGAATTTTGTTATTGCACAATATCCCTTATAACGTTTGTTTATTAGTTATTCACTTTCTAAAATTTTTAACTTTGATTTACTAGCAAAAAAACATAGTTTAAACAGAGCAACTCAGTAGGTGATGTTCACCCTTCGATTCATGCTACTATTTATTTATTTAGTGGTTGCCTCGCGTATATTTTTCCTTTTTCCGCACTTTTGCGATAATTTTTTTGTTTCTTACTCGAAAACGCGAAAATATTTGTTTTTGTTTACTTGTTTACGAAAACCTAACCGCACTTTTGCACATTGTATCTTTTTGACGTTCACGTGATTATTTACCACGTGCGTTTTTGTTTATTTCGTGCACTATGGTCGTCACCATGGAAACAGTATCACGTGTCAAGGTCTTTAAAAATCGACACGCTTGGTATGTTTTAGGTTAAGAATTTCGTGAAACTTTTGAAATTTTATTTTTGGAATTCACTCCCGTCGCCAATTTAATATCCCTTAGTTGGGTATATTTTTAGGGCGATATTCGCGCCCGTTAATTAATAAAATGCCGTTAATTACTTACATGATGTGAACGCTCCGTTATGTTGTTATGTATGTTAACAGGGAAGAGAGAGATCCAACATGGCTGCTAGCATCAATTGTCATAATTTGAATTTTCGCGAGTTATTACAGTAATAAACCTCTTGGTCCAATTATCGCAATCAAATTGTAACCCGTAGAGACACCACCATTTTCCACACAAAAAATGTTACACAAGGTTGTAAAAGTAGTTTTTCGAAAAAGTACTTTTTGAAAACAAATGTTTCGATTTTTAAAAAAAATATTTGTAGAGTATAATAGTCCGGAGCCTAAGCCACTTTTGTCTGCATTTTTGCGTACCGTAATGAAACTTGGCACGATTATAATACTATGGTATTATTTTACGAAGTGGTGCTCATCCCGAACCCAGTGCAGAGCAAAGATTTTAATTGTATCTATCTCATTAAAATTCTGTATAAAATTTAAATGTAAAGCTAGAGCAATGAAACTTGGCACCGATTATAAGGACATATACGTTTTTATTTTAGGCGATAAAAAAATTATATTGTTTTATTTTCTTATTTATTTTTTTTTTGAAAAATTTATGGTGTGGGTGTTGAGTAGAAAAAAAATTCCGGGCGGTGAGTTATGTAAGATAACTTGCTAAAATTTAATGTAAGCATTAACAAATTGCTTCTCTTTAAAATAAGTTTTGCTGGACTGATGTGACGTATACAGGGTCGGAGGTTTTAATTAATAATTGTAAATGAAAAAAATCTAAAAATATAGAAAGGTATGTGGATTTTTTAGACGTAACGATATTTTCAAAAAATAGATACCAAATAAAAGATAATCAGCTTTTATTTATATTTTATGAAAAGAAAATGAAAATTTTGTTGAACTGTTAAAAATAGAGGCTGTTTTTAAAAATAAGTTACATTTTTATGATCAATTTAAGTAGATTTTTTATGACGACGTTATAAATCACTATGGAAAACTCAGTCAGTACGTTACAACAATACTAGTACAGCTTTCACTTTCTTAAATAAAAACTTTTGTACAGTGTTAAAAAGTAACTAGACAATAAAGTGTTTTCATAATTTTTTATTCTAGTGCTGAAAATTCAAATAACTCTAGATATGTCAAATAAACATCTCATTGCAATCACTGTTAACGCAACAATACATTATTTGTAACAATTCTATTTTATTCAACCTTTTGATAATCGTGATTTATACCTATTTTTCTACGAAGATTAGTGCCGATTCTTTAAAAGGACTCGATCTTGGCGATGCTGAAGGCTGGGCACACAGAAGCTGAGTAAAGAACTGGCTTAGGGGATCCCCTAAACGAGCTGCAGGAGAAAACCAGGTTAGTGGTGCATTTTGTGTGTATCAATTTTAATTTGACGGACGATCCTAATTTCTTTTAAACCCTCTTTCTTCCCATATGTAGCGCAGCGTAACAGCTTCATTACAGTCCACGAGAAATTCAATTTCCTTTCACGTTGCGTATACATTTTGGTCCTTCGAGCCGGATACCAAAAACCTGTGTCGAAAATCAAATTAAAATATTTTTTTTCGCCAGCCATATTATTGGCCCACACTCTTGTTGACCTTGAGCTACGCTCTTATCAGTAAGGCGGTTTTTTGCGCTAATTCCTTTCCTGCTTCGCTTGGCGCATCGCCTGCGAAGGCAGATTTCAAATTTCACAGCGAAATACATTCATTCATTGGTCGGTCCTAACCTGCGACGCTGCTGCGACGTCGGGATTATACAATTGCGTAGTCTTTTTTAGTACGAGAGCTCGGGAATAGTTTTCCCTAAATTAATTTTAAGTTTTCGGTAAAACAATTTTACTATTCTTTCAAAAATGCCCGTTTCGGAAATTAAAAGGCTAGAAACCAAACGCAGCGTTTATGCTTCTCGAGTTACGGAAGTTTATCGCATTATCGTTCAGACAAAAACAAATAAAACTTATTTACAGCAATTCAAAGCGAGATTCCAGGATCTCAAACCGAATTACGAGGACTTCGGAGACAAGCATAATGACGTTATTATGGTTGTTTCTGATGATGACGATTTTGAAGCCCAAGATAAAGTTAGAAAAGACGTTGATAACTTTTACTACGAGGTAATTGCCATTTACAATACACTTTTTCCGCCTGCCTCGACATCTCAAGTTAAGGTAGGTCAAACCAATTACGCTATGTCTTCTATAAAGCTCCCAGAAATTAATCTCCCTATTTTCAAGGGGGATCAAAAGCTTTGGCCGCAATTCTTTTATTTATACATAAAGCTCATTCATCGCCTTTGAAATGGCATATCGGTCGAGTTATTACTATCCACCCCGGAAAAGACAATAACGTACGCGTCGCCACGGTCAGAACGGCTGTGGGACAGTACAAACGGCCAGTTATCAAACTGTGCCCCCTTCCGCTTAATTAATAATTAAAATTAATTATTAGTTAATTAAATTTCATTATCCTTTTAGAATACATTATTTGTAACTTTTCTTTCAATTCTATTTTATTCAACTTTTCAATTCAAATTTCGCGCGTTACACACAGAGTGCACTGTGACACCTGCCGAGCGCAGCGAAAAACGTAGAAAACAACATGGTGTGTTAGAAAGAACACACAACCTTTTGATAATCGTGATTTATACCTATTTTTCTACGAAGGATTAGTGCCGATTCTTAAAAAGGACTCGATCTTGGTGATGCTGAAGGCTGGGCACACAGAAGCTGAGTAAAGAACTGACTTAGGGGATCCCCTAAACGAGGTGCAGGAGAAAACCAGGTTAGTGGTGCATTTTGTGTGTATCAATTTTAATTTGACGGACGATCCTAATTTCTTTCAAACCCTCTTTCTTCCCATATGTAGCGCAGCGTAACAGCTTCGTTACAGTCCACGAGAAATTCAATTTCCTTCCACGTTGCGTATACAATCACTATATTCTCCTTTATAAACTATTTACCGTACTTTATTTTTGTGATAAGCGTTACATCATTGCCTTTTTTCGAATGTACATACTGGGCGACAATAACTTTGCTGTAATTTTTACTGTTTTTTACATTATTTATTTTATCTACTGCGTTATTAAGAATTTTGCAATGAAACTTGGCACAATTTATCGGTTTATTACAGGCTATGACAGAAATATTAATGTTTGTGTAATTTTGTAATACGCTAAAAGATACAAGCTGATATTAAAAAAATCATGTAAAAAGTAGTAGACTCAAACTTTGGGTCATACCGGTTATGCAGTTTAAGATACTTTCTAAGTTTTACAACTTTTTAAGACTTAAGGAATGCCTTTCTCACATGGTGTAAATTGTTTTATTTAGTTTTGTAATTGTAAGAAAATACAGGGTGTTTCGTTTGTCAATATTAATTTTTTTTAATACGTACATCATTATTTCCAGCACTTATAAAATTAGAAAATATACAGTAGAGAGTTAAACTGTTAATCATCTATGTGGCTGTTAGTTAGATACTTTAAAACATACAGGGTATTCGAATTAAAGTCGATAATATTGTTAACTTTGTTATTATCAAAAAGGGTCGGTTAAATTATTAGGCAAAATGTTAATATTTTTCCGCACTAAATTGGTGAAACAAAAATAAAATTAAACGACGCGTAGGTGAGTTGTAGTAAAAAAATTATTTTTTAAAAGATACACATAGTATACAGTATCAGCAATCGATTTTTTTTTATATATAAATAAAAGCTGTCGTATGCTTATAACTTTTTATTTTTAACTAAAAAGTTATTAGTGAAAAATACAGTAACTTTAATTTTATAAAAAATATTTTTTACATAATGTATTATCATTATTTCTCAAATATCTATTTAATTATGACTTCTGACAACCAATCTCAAACAGAATGCAATTTATGTAATTTTATTAAAAGTGTATACTTTGGTGCCCAAGACAGACTACACTTTTACTTAAGTTATCAATTTTTATTAAGGCTTGGTCAGGTATTTTTAATAATCCCTGGCGTAAAACCCCAGAAAAGTTGGTGGTTCTTCTCGGGTAAAACCAGATTATGGGGTCAGTTTTGACATATCATGTGAACAGTTTGACATATTGACTCAATTAGTATTTATTTTGGTTTAGAATACTAAATTGCCAAGAAATCGATACCCCACACGACCTTTAGACGGAATAAGATTTGAACAATTAAGCCTCCTACATTTTGCTCCCTCTCCCCTCAAAAAAATACCTTATTTCCAACGTTTAATTTTAATAGATTTTTTTTTCAATTTATAAGCTACATAGCTATAAGCTTAAAAAACCAAACTGTACGCGAAACTTTATATTTAATTTATCAATTTTTCCTTTCCCATCTCAAGTACTCCCCTGTATCTTGGCCCTGCACTGGGTTCCATCATAGCACCACTTCTAGAATGGCATTACTAGGTGTCCGACCTCTGTGCCAAATTTCGTCACGGTACGCGAAAATGCAGACAAGCCCCTAAATTTCCGGCTTAGGCCCCGAACTATAAGAAACGAAGAAAATTGCAAACTGAAACCACGGCGGCGGCGAATTGGTTCGGCGGTAAGTTGAATCGGGGGAGAGTTGGTTCAGCGGCGAATTGTCCCATTCCCTAAAACTATTTTTTAAATATATCAGATTTAATATAGGTTACAACATTACTTTTTTAGGAAATATTATCTAAGAAATACGAAAAACAAACATTTTCTCGACGCAAACAAATCCCTCCCATGCTATTGTTTTTTGGGTCAGCATACAGTTAATTAAAAATGTCACGAAGTTTTTAATGTTAAGAACTGTTCTCGGGCAAATTACGTAACGCCTCCTTCACGCAAGGCTAAACCCCCCACCCTCCTTCCGTCTTCTAATTATGGCCCCTACATATAAACTGCCCTTTATTTTTTCTGCAAGTGCAACACGCAAGGTGACGCGACATGGCAACAACGCTTAAAATGATCGAACATTTTTTTTCTGTGGAATGTGCTGTTGGCTGTTGTATGGTTCGGTGTTTTTGAGTTTGGTGTTTATAACTGCGTTTTTTACTATGTGCCCTATATGTTGGTAAAAATTACTTTCTTTTGCTTTTCAAAATATGAACCTTTTCAAATTGTCAGCCTGAATATATTTCTACATAATTATGTCTAGCATTAAGTGCTCACTGAAATTTTATTTCGATGATTAGTAGTGCTTAAACTCTACAAACAGATAAGCCGCGTATTAAATAATAAGATAGAATGTTCCTAATATCGGTTAGACTTGTTTGATCAATGATTAATACTTTAGGATCCGCTACAATAAGATAGAGAACCCTTCTTTCCAGCGGAATATAGTCCACACAGCCCAAAACCAAACCTGACCCTGCTAACACAAAATCCGTAATATGACGTCATATCACTGTTACCACGTCTTGTGAAAGTCGTAGGGAAAGGGACCGTTCATAAATTATGTTCTTGTAATAAAAGGTTTTCGAATGATGTAATCAAATATTCACAGTGCAAAACGACGCGACGCTAATAAGGGTAGGACAAAATATCGCGTGAGTTGATTACGTCAACAAAACCAAACCACTATATATTTTGCAACTGGTCACAAGTTGAACCTGATTTATTTTTTATACAATTTGAAGAAGATACAGGAGACGACAACAGCGTAACTTACTCTGAGGAAAATGGTCTACCTGAAAATAAACACTGTGGGGACAAAACGGTCGATTTAAACACTTTTTTTATGTTTTATTTCTTTTTATCCTGATTTTAATATTTGTTACTATAACTATCAAAGGTTAAACGTTTCTAGATCGGTTGGAAATCCATGAAAAACTACTTCTTATTTATAAAACGAGCCTCAAAAGTATGGTTAAGAATGAGCGTGACCAAGATGCGACCGCAAAATGTCTACGTTTCCAAAGTAGAAACAGGAGGTAGCATCTACTTTAAAAGATCGACACTAAAAAAAAGTCAAAGTATTTACGGCTTTCCAGTTGTTACAAAAAGTTATTTTCTCTACATTATTACATCAGATGTTACTATGATGACACAAACTTTTGTGGTAAAAATTAAAGTTATAATGTAGATGTCAGATACACTTGTTTCAAAATTTGATGTTATGAGTTATGTATTAGGTTATACCACAGCAAACCCTTACGCTTACCGATCGGAATTGCATTCCAGCGATGCCGCTCGCATAAAAGCAGAAAACGGTGATGTGGACTGTGCCGATTGGACGGCTAGAGAAGACGGCGGTCGCGGTACCAAATTATGATTCTTCGACGTTCTGGTAGCAGGCAGTTGTTCTTGGCTGGAACTACAGCTCGGTTCGTTCACCAATGACGTGTTGGAACTGGTAGGTGGGAATGAGAGTTGTTGACCAAATTGGTGGTCAGAGGTGGGCCGGTGAACTACAAAAACTAGAAGCTCTGTACGAAAACAGTACTCAAGTGGACTAAGCAGCCCTTCCACTAGAAAAAGTCACATGTATTTCGAACCTTCGAGTGTTTTAATAAAGTTGCGATATTAATGTTTTTAAAACAATAAGTTAGTCGGGAGTGAGCTTTAATATCTGAACATTAATTTTTATTTCATTATTTTATTTAATTATATTAAATAATTGCCTTGGACTATTTTAACACTAAAGATCGCCAACTGCCGAAAGCGCTTTATATACTTTAATAAATTTCCAAGCACGAAGTAAAAGGTATTTACTTGAATTCTCAACGACGTGCAAACTAAAACAACAAACTCTCCCTTACACTTAATAAATCATATAAAAAGAAAACAAAAAAAATCCTCTTTCCATAAAACTTTGTATAGTTAAATATTTATAGCATTGTGTTGCAAGTTAGGTAGGTAGGGTTCAGTTTGGTAAGCTTTTATAGATTTTAATGTGTCAAAGTTTTAACTTACCCTCTGTTCGAATCTTAACATTACTTTCTTCGTTGTTCTTGCTTTTGGTAAAGTTCATGTGTAAAATATTCTGTACTCGTTCAATATCACAAACTGTGATTATATTCTTGAGCTAAAAAACAGAAATTTAAATATAAACCACTTAAGAAGACTTCTGCGAAAAAGCAGAAAAGCATACATAACTAGAAGCTTGTTTATGCTACATATAAAAGCCATCAACACTGAGTCTTTAACAAATTTTTATTTCTTGATAATGCCCGTCAAAAAGTTTCTCTAATTTCTCGTATGTTACAATTTCCAGTCACAGATTAATCTTGACAGAAATGATATTAACATTCTCATTTATGCTAAAAATGAATCCTTAACCAACTAATTATAGGGGAAACTCTGCACTGCCATTTTCAACTTCAATTCTTGAATCGAGAAGTCGCAAGTGAGAGAGATAATTCAAGTGCATGAAAAGGATAGCCAATCCCCCACATCGACATAATGCTTAAGCTCGCCGCCTTTTCATTGGATGCACACCATTTGCTTTCTCTGCTTTACATACTTAAATCATATACCTTGTCTCACGCACTGATTTTAGGATTAAATAATTGAATTTGAACATCCTGTATATGTACCTTGCACTGGTCCACAGACATGTCAACAATGCTATGCATAACTTCACGGATAATATCGGTATCTAACGTTGATTTCTTCTCGTTGATTAGGAATTGTTCTGTGAAGTTGGTTGTCATTAAGAATGTCCCTTAATACAAAAAAAATATTTAATAATTTTTATATTAGGGCTGTCTTGCCAAATAGGTATCAAGTTAAACCTAAGCGCGGATTTGAGGGGGGGTAACGTGGTAATTACCCCCCCCCCTAGAACCAAAAATATGCACTTTTTGTTACTAATTAAAGGGAAAATAGGCGAATTACCCCCCCCCTAGAAAAAAAATATTATTTTACAAATAATTTTTTCGTCGACTATTACCCCCCCCCCCCCTAGATTTTCACCCAGATCCGCGCTCGATTAAACCTAAGGTTAGTTAAATAATCTTACACGTTAAATACATTTCTACATATAAAGAAGTTTATTATTGTCTTACCAAGCGTTTTTAAGGCTCCAAACTGCAAAAATGCCAATTTCAGGCATTCCTCTTCAATCTCCAGCAGTTTTCTTTGCAACAGTTGGGCTTCCAAGCTCTTGTAGTCATTTCTTCTAGAAATATCGCTATTCGGGTCAGGAACCAGGGTTTCACTTTGTGTTATCGTAAGTTTTTCTGAGCCTAGTTTTTTTACCTGCAAAAAGAATTTGGAAAAATGGTAGATTTCCTAAAATTCCTTGAGATATATTGGAAACAAACAGATTTGGTAACACCACAAAGTTGTACATTTCAACAAAAAAGTCACTCATTGACACTCTTACCGCTCCCATGATATTCGAAACCATCTCATTGGTTAAGTTCTCCATGGTTCTCGGTAAATGCACTTTGTGCACTTGAGGGTCACTGTTGCAATGTAAGGTTATATTGTTAGACGTGGAACTGCTGCTAGAAGCGGGATTTAGGAGGTTTGCTTCTTCTTCGCTTAGCTGATAGGATGGGAACGAGATTTCACCTACACACAAAATGCACCTTTAATTGTTGAATGTGTACGATTAGAATGTTTAGTTTTGTGACTATAATCGATTTTTTCTCTACGTTTAAGACTGGACGTTCAATTCTGGGGATTTACTTTAACACTGCTTGTGAGGGGCACTTTTTAAATTTAAGCCTTAAGCTTAGACCACTGGACCTGTGTAGAATCGAATTATACAGGATTTCTAAAGCGGGATCTAGGACTATGATCTTCTTAAGCTAAACAGAAATGTTATTTTTGCAGCATTAACACTTACTGCCTTAAATTTATGATGAGAGACAAAATTTGGAAGGCTGCAATTCGACGATTACTGTGAAATGAATGCTGTTGAATTTTTATTGCTTTTTTTTATAAAGTTTTTTTTTGTTCGGAATTAAATCCAAACATGGTTGCTGTACTTTTTTCGCGAAATCAGTTGCAATAAAATATTGACACGGATACGGTCGCGTGGTGTAGCTCATTTTTTGCTGATGTTTTTTGCCATTCCAGGTGCTAATTCTCTTACATTTATTCTACCGAAAATTAATTGTGACGACTGACTGACTCTTCCCCAGGGATCCCAAGAAGAGGAGAGAAGAAGGAAGGCTCACATCGTAAGTTCAATAATTTCACTTTTTCAAATCATATTTTTGATATAAACGCATCGCATGAAAACATTTCACTCCTCTCTCCAGTGTTAGCTCCCGCTAAATTTCGCGGTTGTTTTTAATTTTAAAACCACACAATTGGATGACGGACAGAGACATTTTTCGCGCATTTTGACATGCGCACCAAGAATCAGAGAGATCCTTTCTACCGCCTCGAGAAACATGGCGTGTTAATTACTTTCTCCAACTATTACAAATTTCTACACTTGAAAGTGCTCGATTTTGGTGTACTGAAGCATAAAACTGGTAACTTCAGCCCTTCAGCTACGTGGTGCCATCATTAGATCCAGAGAGGGGCCCCTGGAACGTGGAGAAATTGGCTGCAAACTGGTGAGTACTTTGTTTCTGATTTCCGTTGTGTGGTAACAGCAATTAACCTACGGACCTTTGATTATTTCGTGATTTCGTATCAATATATTTATGTTTGTTCGCGCTTTCATTTAATAAAATATATACAGTCCACTGCAGTTATCGTTTTTCAATCTGCGGACAATACATCCAGTTTTGAAGGGCTAAAAAATCTTCATAGTTCTTCTCTCCGAATATGAGCTCCTAGACATTGTTATCTTGTCAATTTCTGTCTGTCTATAGTCTAGCACACGGCTCTTTGGCATCATTGAACAATCCTGTATACAAAGTAACTGGAAGAACCATTAACTATACGATACGGATACCTGAGCTAAAACCTTAAACTAGTTTGTAAATTAAAAACACGCAAATATTGTCGGAAATACATACATACTTTCTCTCTTTAGTTCGACATTATATCATGTCTGTGTATTTGATATTTCAACAACGTCAAAAATTACGGCTATGTATACCAAGAGGTGGCATTAAATTCTTTTCTCATTTTTTGTTTGTGTTTGTCCAAGCTAGATCACTATAGTTTTCGTGTTTATAAAATAAAAAATAAATAGTGAAAACTTCAGCTGAGTTCGCCGTGGATTCGGGTACGCCCGCCGAACCAAAACAGCGTTTCACGCTGCTATTGGTCAAAAAAACGTCCCCATGCGATGTTTCCTACGATATTTAAGAGTGGTTAAGGTGAGCAAATATCTTTGACAGTTGTTGGAAAAATTCGTTTTAAATATGTGTGTTCGATTCTCATGCCTGCCAGTACAAATTCAAACATACTATCCGTTTTATACAGATTTACCGGATATAGGGGTAACGTGGGCGGAGTTTTGGCATCAACGAAGTAGGCAAAGTTGATAATCAATACAGGGCCGGGTTCGGAAGTCACGTTAAGCGGATTGTCCCGTGTTAAAAACGTATATGGCATTAACACGATAAAGACCCCTGTGCTCGACAAAAGAGTATCAGGCAAAATTAAATCCTCTTTGAGAACGTGGGGGTACTTGACGGGCCGGACCGTTGGGTCTTCATGTAGTATGAATGTAAGTGTGAATGAATTGTGATTGTCCCGGGCACCAAGTGACTTCCAGTCAGATTATCTTGCTGTCCACCGAATTAAGCTGGCAAATTATCTTCAATAAGCGGACAGAGCCAATAAGTAAAAACAAAACCAATAAAACGAAACGTTTTAAATATGATTGGTTGGCATTATCTATTCTTTAATTCATTTAGTTTTTCTTTGTTTACAATTTTTTTTTGTGTTTGATGTCAAAATTTGTAGTAATTCTTAACCTAAAATATTAAAACCATTAAAACAATATATGGGGAAATAACACAGGCGAAAAGAAGTATAAGTATCTATCTATCTCTAGATATCAGTTTTACATGTAAACCTGGATTATGGTAAAAAGAAAGGGTAATATGACTTGCTTACCTCTCGAGGAAACACGTGTCAACTGTATCTAGTACGTCTAATCTAGCCTAAACGACTAACCTGTAACTCCAGACAATCGGGTCAATTGCAACAAAATATTGGCAGTAAGGCCAGAAAATTTGCTTGTACAAAACGGCTCGGGCTCTATGTACTCCAAGTTAGACATGGCAACATCGGAGACTCCACCGTCAAGTTCCCACTGGACATTGACGGTTGTTATGCCTAAAATAAGATACAAAATTTGAAAAATTTAGATGAATGGATTTTTGAAGTAATCTGCCGTCACCGTCACGCGTCGTAAGAAAAAAAATAGTAAAGGGACAAAAACCATATTCTAGGTACTACAATAACTGCCCTTTTCATTACCGAAAATCATATTTTCAAACCACGTAAAACTACCAAATCTAGACAGAAAATAAAACTTTTTTGCTGATTACGACAATATGGTTAACTCAATTTTCTCAAAATCGCGACTTACCGCCCTAAGACAGTTTCAAGAAAAGAAGGGTAATAGAAAGCAAAGAAAAAATAACCCTACGTAAAAATTTTATTAGTTTATTTTTGTCCTAAATTTATGTTTCGCAACAAAGCGAACTATATAAAAAAATTAGGTATATGTTTTTTGTTTTAATCTGACTTCTTGATTTGTAGAAAGTCACGAAAAAGCCCAGAGTGATCTCTAACTGAGTTCAGAACAGTAGGTACTTTATTTAGAGCACCGCTTAAGATTGCAGAGGAGCACTGTAGAGGGGTTTTCAAGCAAAAGCCGAAAAAACTGTGAGTTATCCAATTGGTAGTCTGGTAGTTATTCCATTATTCTTTTTTTTTATTTACCTTTTTTAAGGATTCCTAAAACTATCGCTCTCTTGCCAGTGGTTTTGTGTTTGCAATAACCACCCATTCTCAGCCCCCTGTCCAAGCCTCCGATGATAACCAGGGCAGGCCAAACTGACAGACAAAGGTCTTCTAAATTAATGTCTAGATCAGTTTTTAGTTCGTCTAGTTTTATGCTGGAACCTATTGAAGACATCATCATTAAAAGTAAATAAAAAAATAAATAACTTATGAGTGTCAGACATTTTTTGGTAAATACAGGCATGTATGGATAATCTGAACAGCCTTGTTTACATGCATCGTAACGACTGTTTTATTTTTGGGTGAACAAACCTACAATAATGTTCTTGGGGATAATGTTACATAAATACACTGAAAAATATTTCTTAGTTCTTACCGAAACCGGACCAAAAACAAATGAGTGTATATAGTATATTAGACTGTATCTATTAAGATTCATCTAGCATACGTGATATTGCCTCACCTTCTTCCAAATTGTGAGTCTCAATGCTACGGAATAAATTTTCGATTCCATTAAGTCTAATTTTTATGGCTTCATTAACATCATTAGTCCACGTGTCGGCCATATGCAGCTTTCGCAGAAGTCCTGGAAAAAAAATCTAACTTATACTAATTTTTTTATGAAAATTTTATTATTATTATTAATTCAAACGGGTGGCAAAAATTGTTTGAAAACATTATTATCAATCGAAAATTTTTTTAAGGATTTTTTTTTTGCTAACGGAAATTTGTTCGAAAACATTTTTTACAAATAATTTTTTTTTAATTACATTTTTTTGAAAAATTAATTCTTCAAAGTGTCTTCCTTGTGAAAGGTCAAAATCACATTTAATTTTTTTTTTAATGCAATTAAAAAAAAGACATTTTTTGCGCCGTTCGAACGAAATATTTTTGGACAAATTTCTGATCAAAGAAAATGTTTTAAAACAAACTTCGATTTATAAAAAATGTTTTTGAGCAAAGGAGGAGGCACTAAATACATTGTTTACCGGGATGCGTCAGATGAGCTGAATTTGAGATATGTTGAAGGTTAACTTCGTGATATTTTTACCAAAAAAAATTGGGGGGGGAGGGGGTCATAGGATTCGTTTTCGAGCTATAGTTATTTAAATGCGCGTCACTGAAATATGGAAAAATATGACCATTTGTAGTTTTTTTTGTAATAACTTGTCGCCAATTAAAAATAAAAACCTGATTAGCCTTATTTTATTGATAAAAGAGTCATTTTAGAAATTTTATCAATTTTTGACATAGTCACATACCTACAGAGTGGCTCAAAATAATTTTTAAAAAAATACAGGAAAAATACCTGAGATTTATTAAATATAAAGAAAGGAAACTAAAACTGCATAGCTAAAATTAACTTCACTTGCTTCCATGTGAGTCGCTTTAACTATTCTAGAGTGATGTTTGCATAATAGGTTATGTAATAAGCTTACAAGGTATTTCAAAAAAAAAATTATTCAACGCATGACATGTTTACTAATTGTCTACGAAATAGTGAAAAGGTGAATTTATGATATGTTGGGGCCCAAGCCGTCCAAATACTTGTCTCAAAGAAATTGGGGTTCATCGGTTTCGTTTTCGAGCTGTAATTATTTAAATCCGCGCCACTGAAATAAATAAAAATGTGACTTTTTGTAGTTTTTTTGCTATAACTTCTTGTCCAATAGAAATTAAAAACCAATATTAATTTTATTTAGTTGAAAAAAATGTCTTTTTAATTTTGTTTTAGTTGTTGTCACATATCTACAGAGTGGCTCAAAATATGAATAACAGAAATACAGAAATAATAACTGGGATTTGTTAAATATACCTAAAGAGATGAAATTAAAAATGCATAGTCAAAATAAATTCATTTGCTTCAATGTAAATCGTTGTAACTATTGTAAAGTAACATTTACGTACATAATGGTTTAGGGTAGAGTAATTAAACAAATTAAAGGTGTACTAACTGTGTAGCGGAATAGTCTGTTTACCGGGATGCGTCAGATGAGGTGAATTTGAGATATATTAGAGCCCGAGCCATCCTGAAACTTGCTCAAAAAATTTGGGGGGGGTTCATCGGTTTCGTTTTTGAGGTATTCTCTTATGGATTTTTGCTAGAACTTCTATCTCTTTATAGGGATAAAAAGTTAATATTTTGTCAATTAAGTTTCTTCATAGGCTTTCTTTCTGAAAATTTTTGGTAGAACCCCCGGAAAAGGGTGAGTAGACCCCTTTTCGTCCCCACGTTTCCTATATTCTAGCATTAAATAAAACTCGAAAACAAAACCGATCATCACCCACTTTTTCTTGAAACAAGTATTACGACGGTTTAGGCTCTAACTTATCTTAAATTCACTGCATCTGACGCATCCCAGTAAACACAATATTCCATAGGCAACTAGTACACATACCCATTAAGTTTATTATCATTCCTGTATTTCTATTATTCATAATTTGAGCCACTCTGTAGATATATGAGATTTTTTTTTCAACAAAATAAAATTCATATTGGTCTTTTATTTTTCTTTCACGAGAAGTTATAACAAGAAACTAGAAAAACTTACATTTTTCCATAATCCAGTATTTAAATAATTATAGCTCGAAAACGAAACCGATGACCTTCCCAATTTTTCTGAGACAAGTATCAGGACGGTTTGGGCTCTAACATATCTTAAATCCACCTCATTTGACCCATCCCAGTAAACACACTATTTCGTAGACAATTAGTAAATATGTCATGCATTGTATTTTTTTTTAAATTCCCTGTAAGCTTATAACATAACCTATTATGCAAACATTGCTCTAGAATAGTTAAAACGACTCACATGAAAGCAAGTGAAGTTAATTTTGACTAGGCATTTTTAGTTTCCTTTCTTTATATTTAATAAATCTCAGGTATTTTTCCTGTATTTTTTTTAAAACTATTCTGAGCCACTCTGTAGGTATGTGACGCAAACCATATGTTAAAAATTGATAAAATTTCTAAAAGGACTCTTTTGTCAATAAAATAATACTAATATCAGTTTTTTATTTTTATTTGGCGATAAGTTATTACAAAAAAACTACAAAAGGTCATATTTTTCCATATTTCAGTGGCGCGCATTTAAAACGGTATAGCTCGAAAACGAATCCTATGACCCCCCCAATTTTTTTTGTAAAAATATAAGGAAGGCTTGGCCTTCAACATATCTCAAATTCAGCTTATCTGACGCATCGCGGTAAACAATGTATTTAGTGCCTCCTCCTTTCCATTCGAAAAAAATGGTTTTGAACTATTACTTTCAAACAACGTGTTTTTTCAACGAATTTCCGCGATGCGGTCTATTGAATTAAGAGAATTTGCACACTCTAGGCTTTACCTCTCCGTATCAATTGTTACAGCTACAAGTAAGATATGCCTTTATCATTACGAATGTATTATGCATGTGTCATAATTATGTCATAGAGCTTATAGTTACCACATTTTTATTAATATTAATTAACTTATTATCACATTAAACATTCAGTACAGTCCATTTCATATTTTTTGAAATAACTTTTTGTTATCAGCTGCTGATCATAACAACATAGGCCAACGAAAAAAAAGTTATCTCAAAAATTATTTATTGTAGGTGCGTTTAGCACTTTTTAAAATTACGATTTGTCATTAGTTTTCTCGTTTCTTAACCTGTATTTCTCCATTTTCGGTTTTTTTGTTGCAATTCGATTTTTCTTTTAGTTTTATTTTGTCTTTTTGTCTAACCTTAATAGCTAAGTTTTATTAAATTTAGTAAAAAATTATTTTCAAAAAAAAGTGCACAAGTACGCACCGAGTATAATTTTCGTATTCATTTAAGAAACCTAGAAAGAATCGTCCATAGCCTAGGGTGGCAACATTTGCTTCAGATCCGAGCAGTCCGGGTTCGAATCCTGGCTAGGTACTTAAATGTTTGTAATTGTATAAAATGCTTTAATTTTGCTGTATTTTTGCGAAACTGATTCTAATTGGATGGAAGTCGCAGTATAACAAAAAGAAAAAAGAAGTAACCTAGAGCAA
Source organism: Aspidapion aeneum (assembly GCA_963576565.1). Lineage (NCBI taxonomy): Eukaryota > Metazoa > Arthropoda > Insecta > Coleoptera > Brentidae > Aspidapion > Aspidapion aeneum. The sequence goes on from OY755045.1 coordinate 48,893,786, forward strand.
CTTTTTGTATTTTTGTGAGCAACTGAAAATCGGAAAAAATATCCAATATAACTTTCGCATTGAACTGTTGAAGGTTAACAATGACCACTAGTAATTTTAATAATTTACATATCTTCAGTTTTTCTCAGTTCAAACCAGGACTATCAAAACGGACGGGCCACGATCCTCCATTTTGTTGACGTCACATCCGGGGCTGATGACGACACAGCTGATTGTCATTAAAATATTGAAGTTGGAATGACGGTTCATGAATATTTGATTTACAAAAAAATAATAAAGCCCGTTTTGAGATTGTTTAAAATCTATAATAATCCTTAACTTTTCAGAGCCGCTTCATTAGCTTACACAAAAATTAAGTTTAAAGCAGAAGCGAATGTGACAATCACAGATGACAAAGTCAAATACATGTCAAATATAACAGTTGCCATGTGGTACATGGCGGGTAATTTGAATTCAAAATAAGGAATGCTGAATCTTGAAGATTTTAACCTTTTAATCATATTGCTTCCTTGCAAAGCTTTGGTGGAATATCGGGCTGGTGTCTGGGAATATTTCTCCGAAATTTCGCGGAAATCTGTAGTGCCATTTTAAAAATATCATAAAAAAACGTCTGACCTCCCATAAGACCCAATGTAAAATTCAGCCCCCGGAGAACAGCTGATTTTTTCAGGGTCGTGGCCTCTATTTTTGTGTTGGCCTTGCTCAAACATATAACAAATAACAGACAAAAACTAAAATTTTTATAAAACACTAAAAAACAGTATTTTCTTAAAATGGGTTTTTAAATTATTGCATATTATCATCTTTTTGTTTGTTATTGTACAGTTAATTTCATAATAATCGCTTGCCTCTGAATCTCTTAAAATATAATGTAGTATCGTTTACTCTGAAACGCAACATTATAGAGTTCAATTGTTCCCCGCTCTATTCAATTTAAGGATCTTGGTGTGACATTTGAACAAAGACTCTCATTTGTACTGCATATTGAAGATATTTTAAGCAATTGTGACCAAATGCTAGGATTTTTATTCAGAAATTCACGTGAATTTAACTCGGAATATAGTTTGAAAATTTTATAATTTGCATACGTCAGATCAATTTTGGAGTATGGATCGGTAGTCTAGTCACCTTTCTATCAGGCTCACATAGACAACATGAAAAAATACAGAGAAAATTCATGAAATATATGTGGTACAGAAACGAAGGAGTCTACACGGAAATCGGTTTTTCCAATAATATCCTGTTGGAAAGTTCTCCCTACAGTCTTTAGAAACTTGACGTAAAATAGCTGAAATTGATTTTATTTTTAAACTTGTTCGCAATTAAATTGACTCGCCTGATCCCTTAAATTACATCAACTTTTCTGTGCCCAGGTTTTCTGCTCGTGAAAGGCTCATTTTTTTTATTAAGAGATCGAGAACCAACATTGGGAAATATTCACCCATTAACAGAGTTTGTAACTCTTATCATGATGTACAAAGCCAGTGTGATCTATTTAACTGCAGTAAACAGTCTATTAAGAGAATTGTTTTATGATGTTTTTATTGTTTTTTACTTACTGGAATCTTATGTTATGTGTATCGTGTGTTTGCTTGTGTGTGTTTCTTAGTGTTTTTAGTGTAACTCTAAGATTATTTTAAGATTTTGTAATTACTTTTATTAACGATATTTGTTGATACTATTGTTCCCACTCTGTAAATGGAGCTCTCTGTTGAGTGGATAAATAAATAAATAAATAAATTGGGTGTGCTTAAGACCACACGGCAGAAGTGTAAACTTCAACAAGGCGAAATTAATAATACGAAATACAAGATTTTTTGCGTTGTATATTGACAAAGTAATATACAAAGTAATAACATAATTATACTTGGGTATAAATTACTCTGCTGACTGTGCCTCTCACAGTTAGTCGACTCGAGCCGACTTCACCCGAATGCGCGTTACATAGCCGAGCGTGACGGCTCAGTTCAATTCCGAAAAATTTATGTGGGGCTTCGGTGGTTCAGTGGTAGAATGTTTGCCTAGATAGCAAGAGATCCCGGGTTCGATCCCCGGCCGAAGCAGAAAACTTTTTTCTTATTTTTCTTTCTTTAATTTCATTTGTTGTTTATAGTTTTAGGTCCTTGCATTATGTTGGTGCAATAATTATTTGCCAGCTTTTGGCTACTTTTATATTTTAATATTATTTTTCATTTCAAATTTTGCGGGGTATATGCATACGACTTATCCCCGCACCGAGACACGCGCGAGTCTGCGCGATGAGTCGCAATCGGGAAACCGACAACAAGCACAAGAAACGCCGTGAGTGCTACGATTTTCCCGTTTTTCCTATCTTCCAAGCGACCAAAACGACTGCAACTAGATGAAAACTAAGGTAGGAGCACTTTAGATATTTTATATGCATCGTTTTTTCTGATTTCCTTTCGATAAACTTTACAATTACTACTAACAAACGTGGAATTTCGTACCCGTGAATTTAAAAATCAAACAAGTTTCGTGGCTAATCGGGCAAAAATGAGTTATTTTTGTTTCCCTTATATTTTTCCGTGGGTAGCCTGAAAGCTAAACCTCACGGGGGTCCAAGATCTAATGGACACCTAATAAGTGTTGACAGTTAACCGTTTCGTCCTTATGGGACTCCTCAGAACACTGCTGGTCGATGTGACAAATCTTGCGAAGTTAATCAGACGGTTTTGTCTCTAATTAAATGTAATTAGTGAGCGAACTATAGCAAGAGGCGCCATCTACCGAGATACGAGAGAAACAAAAAAACCAAAAGCAGGCGAAAGAAAACACTGCTATACAATATCGATCAATGAAAAGATCGAATGCAAATAAAAGAAAACAACTAAAGTCCGTAACCTACGACAGCTCTTTGTCTTTCAGGCCGGATTAACACAGATTGCATTTTTACCCGTCTTCAAGACAGTGAGCGTCAATCAACGGAATTTTTAAGCCAAATAATACTAACAAACGTGGAATTTCGTACCCGTGAATTTAAAAATCAAACAAGTTTCGTGGCTAATCGGGCAAAAAGGAGTTTTTGCATGCATTTTTCTCATCAAACAAGGAATTGTTCTTCTTCTTATAGCTGCAGAGGGTGTGGCCTTAAACACCACAGTTTACTGTGCCCCCACCCCCGTCAGAACAATACACGTGCTCAGCAGGGTACAAATACTAGTACTCAGAAAAATTCACACTTTCTTTCTGTTTCACAAGGTACTCCCTCAACCAATTGTCACGCCACAACTATTCCCAATCAATCTACTTTTCTACTTTCAACAGTGGTAGCTGACATTTTGGATTCTAGAGCAAATTATCAACCCGTGCGGATTTTGCTAGATTCAGCATCTGAAGCCAATTTCATTTCGGAAAAATGCCTTAATAGACTAGGTCTCCCCAGACAACAATTTTCAATTTCCATTCAAGGTCTAAATCAAAAGGCATCTTCGACTACCAAAGGCAAAACTAATTGCATTATTCGACCGCAAGGAAGAATAGATCCTACCTTTCAGTTTGAGGCTTTAGTATTGCCTCAATTATGATCCAATATTCCCTCTGTTTCTATAGATTCCAGTCAATGGGATCATATTCGGAACATTAAACTTTCAGACCAAACTTTCAACATACCTAGCCCCATAGATATTTTACTCGGTTGTGAATTATTTCCTCAGATTTTAAGAAATGGAGTCATCCATGGTCAAAAAGGGCAAGCTAGCGCTTTTAACAGTGTTTTCGGTTACGTCTTGATTGGTAAGGTAGACGCTTCGACTCAATCCAAGCCAAGTATAGTCGTTAGCTGTTATACATCTTTAGAACCGCCCTTAGAAGTTTGTTTAGATAGTTTTAATAGAACAAGTCCCACATAAAGTTCAAAGCAGCCCTGAAGATATTCTATATGAAAAAATCTTTTCGGACACAGTATCTCGTAACGAATCAGGCAGATTCATAGTTTCATTACCTTTCGTTAACTCAGAGCCTACTTTAGGTGATACTTATCCTATTGCTGTAAAAAGGTTTAAATCGCTCGAATTCCGACTTCTTAAAGACCCTGTGCATTATAAAGCATACAAAGACTTCATGAAGGAATACATATTATCAAATCACATGATTCCAGTCCCTACACCTAGTTCCAAAGAAATCTTAGACTGTTCATATTTCATTCCCCACCATAGTGTATATATATAATAGGGGAAAAATTCGCTGCGTTTTTGATGCATCACAAAAGGGTCCTAGGGGTTTATCTTTAAATGATACATTGTGCGCAGGTGCTAAACTTCAATCTGATATCCGCGAAATACTTCGGAAATTCCGATATCATGCTGTAGTGTTTACTGCATATGTTGTTAAAATGTTTCGACAAATTCTTGTCACACCTGAGCACACACGATATCAGAATATCTTATGGAGATTCTCTGAAACCGATCCCATTCAAACCTACTCTCTCAGAACTGTTGTCTATGGTCTTAAATCATCACCCTACTTGGCTATACGTACTCTACAGGAATTGGCTAGAGTAGAGTCTAAAAACTTTCTTAATGCTTCTAGAGTTCTGTTAAAAGACGTCTACGTCGATGACGTTTTAAGCGCCACAATTCCGTAGTTTCGGCCATAGATCTACAGTAAGAACTCATTTCAGTGGTTTCGAGCTCAAAAAATGGGCAAGTAACAAACCAGAATTTATTTCATCATTTCCAGAGACGGACACACAAATGTCTATTTCTTTCGACAAAGCAGAGCCTAATTTTGTCAAGGTGCTTGGTCTCCAATGGAATTCAGTGACATATTCATTTACATATCTTGTTATACCTGACGATAACCCTTGCACTAAACGTGGAATCCTTTCTCAAATAATGAAAATATTTGACCCGTTAGGTTTCTGTTCTCCAGTGACTTTACAGGCCAAGCATCTGATGCAAGATTTATGGAAGGCAAAGATAGAGTGGGACTCTCTTCTGCCCCTTCATATTATAAATACTTGGAATCAGTTTCGCATGGAGCTTCCCGAACTTTCTAATCTTCATTTACCTAGACGTCTTACAATAGACAAACCTACTCGCATAGAATTACACGGATTTTCCGACGCTTCAATGGTTGGTTATGCAGCCACATTCTACCTTCGTATTGAAGCATCTTCTGGCGAGCTGTTTACTTTTCTTGTTATGGCAAAATCTACAGTTGCACCACTTAAAAGGGTTAGTCGCCCAAGACTGAAACTCTTGGGCGCTACCCTACTGTGTGATCTTATCTCTTTCATTCAAGCAAGTTACACTGAAACTTTGGTGTTTAATGAAATTTGGGCGTGGTCTGACTCACAAGTGGTCTTGCGCTGGTTATCCGATTCTCCCCATAGATGGGTTACATTCGTCGCTAATCGTGTTTGCAAAATCCAAGAAACTTTACCCCCTCATGTATGGCACTATGTTCCGTCTTCTGAAAACCCAGCGGATTGTGCCGTGGACTTACACCCAACCAACTTGTTCACCATGACATGTGGTGGAAAGGTCCACCCTTTCTAAGCCTTCCACGAGAGGAATGATCTAATGGCTTTCATTGTCCAGATCTTTGTGACAGTGATGATTTGGAAGAACGCAAGACATTTCTCTTGAATAAACATTCCTCTCTCACGAAAATACAACGAATCATTTCCTACACGCTTAGACGAATTTCGAAAATCTATTACTCAGATCATTTGGTAACGGAAAAGGAACTGCAGAATTCCATGATTGTTCTTGTCCGCCATGTCCAACGTACAGTATTTTCAGATCTTATTTCAAAATTTAAAACAAACAAGTTGCTTCCAAAACCCTTTCGTAAACTTTTATTATTCCTGGACCAACAAGACTGTCTCCGAGTAGGCGGTCGCATTAAGCATGCTTCTGAACTTTCTTATTCTGCTAAGCATCCGTTGCTTTTCCACGTTCACACCGGCTTACTACAATAATTATCGAATACTTTCATCCATGTCTCACAACCCTACATTATCTGCTAAGGCAGCAATTTTGGGTGCTGTCTGCTCGATACGCTATTGAAAAGGTAGTTTCTCATTGTATCTTATGCTTCAGACTTCATCCAAAACCAGCTGTGCAATGTATGGGAGATTTACCTCCTCAAAGGATTTCCCAGTTAAAATCATTTTCCCATGTTGCCGTGGACTATTGCGGACCGTTTGATATCTTAATGTCAAGACACCGAGGTGCCAAACTCTATAAAGGCTATATTTTTGTTTGCGTTTGTGCTGCAACCAAAGCAGTGCATTTAGAATTAACTTCCGATCTTTCAACAGATACGTTTCTTGCGGCCTTGTTTGTCTCTAGACGTGGAAGGATATCACACGTTTATTCTGATAACGGTACCGCCGTTGTCGGTGCAGATAGGTTACTTCAAACGTACTCAAAGGAAGCATGTGAAAGCTTAACCATTTCGTGGCACCTTTCTAGCCCTGGAAGTCCTTACTTAAACGGTTTAGCCGAGGCTGGAGTAAAATCCACCAAGGCTCACCTTAAACGTGTTGTAGGCGAGCAGCGCCTTACATATGAGGAATTTACTACCTTCTTCTTTCAAGTTGAGGCTTTACTTAATAGTAGACCTCTCTATGCTCAAAGTCTAGATCCAAATGACCTCATTCCGCTGACACCAGGTCATTTTCAAACATTGGAGCCTTTAAATTATATACCAGAACCTGATTTTTCCGACCTCAAGCTTAACACTTTGTCTCGCTGGCAGCTTGTCCAAAGACTTCAAGCTGACTTTTGGAAAAAGTGGCGTTTAGAATATTTAAACACACTTCAACAACGTGTTAAGTGGACTGAGAAATGCAATGACATAAAAGTCAACACTTTAGTCGTTATTAGGAATGAGCAAAAACCCCCTATGCAGTGGACACTCGGACGTGTTGTAGCGCTACATCCAGGTGCTGATGGCCTTACTCGCGTCGTGACAGTAAAAACCGCCACTGGTACTTATCGAAGACCGGTGGTCAAGTTATGTGTCCTGCCCCTGCCGGAGGTTAAAACAAGTAAATTTTTCGAAATTTTGCTCAAAATTTTTTATTTTTTTTCTTTTCTTTATATATATATTTTTTTCCTTTTTATAATTTACTAGAATTAAGGTAAATTTTCGTGCATACTTGCACGATTTGGGTATTTAGATATAGTTTTTTTTCGTATCCTTACTAAAAACACACGTTTTTTGGTGGCTGGAAAATGTTGGTGCAAGAATTATTTGCCAGTTTTGGCTACTATATTTTAATATTATTTTTCATTTCAAATTTCGCGGGGTATATGCATGACTTATCCCCGCACCGAGACACGAGCGAGTCTGCGCGACGAGTCGCAATCGGGAAACCGACAACAAGCATAAGAAACGCCGTGAGTGCTACAATTTTTTCCGTTTTTCCTATCTTCCAAGCGACCAAAACGACTGCAACTAGATGAAAACTAAGGTAAGTGCACTTTAGATATTTTATATGCATCGTTTTTTCTGATTTCCTTTCAATAAACTTTACAATTACGTTTTTCAATTTCTTATCTCAAAATATTGGGTATTTCTCGAATGAGTGGTGTAAGTGATGAACCAGCCAACCTAAACTTAACCCAACTTACGTTTGCACCCTCACATTACTTGCAATTTGGTATTTGATAATGAAAAAATAGTTGGATAACACAAGAAATCAAAAATCATTCTGAAAAAATCAAAGACATTTACCTGTTTGCGAGACGGACTAATAGTCCTAAAGGTTTTCAAAAGTACAAGACTGCAAGAAAAAAGTATAAGCACTATTTATCACAACATAAAAAATTATTAAATGAGAATAGAATTGCAAATTCATCAAATAAAGTCAAAACAGTAGGGAACATTATTAACCAAGAGACAAACAAAAATACCCGTTCCTACAGATCTCTTAAAATGGAAAATGGAAAAATCATAAAAGATCCTCCAGTAATTGGAAACTTATTTGGATTGGCCTTTGATGCTCCCCTTAATAACACAATCACACAAAGTATTGACACACATAAAATACATCATCAAATTGACTCCCTTGACGAATTTGCGCTATGTAGTGTTGAAGAAGTCATTGACATCTTAAGAGGACTTCCTAGTAAACATTCAGCAGGCATTGACGAGATACCAATATTTTTGCTTAAACATATAGCAAATCAAATAAGCAGTCCACTTCCCAACATAGTAAATAACTGTCTATCATCGGGGTTATTTCCTGATAAACTTAAAATTGCTAAGATAGTGCCAGTATACAAAAAAGGTGAAAAACCAATATAAAAAACTACCGTCCTATTTCGATTCTTATTGCAGTGTCGAAGGTCGTTGAGAGAGTCATATATAAGAGACTTCTGGAATTTGTTTTATCCAATAAACGCCTATCTGAGACACAATCTGGCTTCCTGCCAAATAAGTCAACGCAATTAGCAATATTTAAAGCGATAACATATATTATGGAACAACTCGATAAGAAACAAACAGTAGCTGGCTTCTTTTTTTACCTCCCGAAGGCCTGCGATACTGTATTGGTATTGCAGGTATCTGCGGCAAGCTAATTAACTCTTATTTAAACAACAGGAAACAAATCGTTAGTGTAAAGCATCACCTAAAAGAGTACTTTTCTAAAGCAACAGTAATAAAACAAGGTGTCAATTTTGGGCCCTATACTCTTCCTGCTGTATGCTGATAGTCTGTCCGTCCTTGTAGATGCCGATCTCATATCGCAGTATGCTGATGATTCTGGTGCCGTCTTGACAGCTAAATCGGTGTGGGCACTGTCGGCGGGCTGTGCTGCTGCAGCAGGGAGAATGAAAAACTGGTGTGATTCCAATTACCTAAAGCTTAATGTAGGAAAAACCGCTTTACTTACTTTTAGAAAAACAGGTACTTCTGACGCCTCGCTATATGTTCCACTAGAAGGTAAATCTATACGTGAAACCAACCACAACAAATTTCTGGGAGTTATTCTGGACTCAACCTTAAACTGGAATGAACAAATAAAATCCACATGTGCAACCATAAACAGTCACTGTTATGCAATACGCAGACTTAGACAAAATCTAACTGTCAATAGCATAAAACACTTTTATTATGCCTCTGTTCAATCAGTAATATCATATGGTGTCATGTTTTGGGGCGCAGGATCAGATGCAGACAAGGGCAACATGTAGACCTCATTTAAGGGATCTTAAAATCTTACCTGCTCCTTCCCTCTATTTTAAATCTCTTGTTATGTTTGTCAAAAAAATTCCAGAGTTATTTTACTGTAACAGTGATAATCCTCTGGAAACTGCCATGACCACACGTGGGAGAGGCGATCTAGCTATCCCTGCCCATAGCTCTAGTTTTTTTGAAAGGGGTCCCTATTATAGAGCAGTGAAAGCTTATCAAACACTTCCTAGGGCAATGAAAGATTTGACAAATATAGTACACTTTAAAAAAGAAGTAAACATGTTCTGGAAAAACAATTCTACTCCTTTAATTTCCTATCATAATTTACCAATGCACAAATGGAGTTATATACTAAGAGATTAAGACTCTAATGTAATTTGTTTATTTTAAAACTTTTTAAATATTTTTAGTATTTTATGTTACGCCTCTTCTACGAAATCAAATATTAATACGTAGTATTCTCTCCAGTCGCTAGGTGGCGCCAACTTCAAAGCCAAAGCCAAAAAGTTGGCCATACTGTCTGTGTTCCGTCAATCACCCGATCTAACCTCATTATTTTTCTTGGCGCGTTTGGTGGCGTATGTAAGTAATTTTTTGCAACAAAAAACCGTAATTTCTTTAGTGAATATGGGTAAAAACAAACGGTCCAGAAGTATTTCCAGTTCTTCCAGTGAGAAAGACTATATTCGGCATACAATTAAGAGGCTGCAACGAAGATTGGAGCATCGAAGATCGCGTTCTTCGTCTGGTGATTCTAAGAAGAGGCTTCGTCCTCAGAGATCATCGTCTTCTAGTTCCACATCGTCTAGCCCAGATCGGGAAGTGACGAAGGACCTACTTGATGCTAGAGAAGACAACAATTTTGTTGATTGTAAGTGCATGTGCATTGTTGGAAGTTATCTGTCAAAGTAGTGACTCACATCCTTAGTGGTGAATTTTTTCTGGGTTACAGAAAAAATGACGACGTCCTGGGTTACAGGACTACATTTCTAGGTTACAGAAAATTTACTATTGCGCTGGCTCAACCTAAATATGGTTAATGAAATCTGTCAGGGACTACAGTAAGTATTCTTTCTTAGGTAACTCTGTGGTTAACAGTGAGGTTGCTGATCCACTTTAATCAGGGCTGAATGAAACGGTGCTAGCTGCTATGGGAGCAAACAAAGTCGTAGAGACCTCTGTGGGTGAGCCCTTAAATGAAATTTTGGCAAATCAGTGCACAATGATAATAAAAAGTGGCCTGCAAGAAGAACGACTTAAAAGTATTATGTCGAAATATTTGGTGCCAGAAAATTGCCCTATGATATTGGCTCCTTGCTTAAACCCAGAAATAAAGGCAGCCTTAACTGCAGTTGGGAGGGCAGAAACAACATTATTAAAAATGTCCGAAAAGGATGTTTTTATTAATTTGGTTCCGAGGTTATTTAGAGGGTGCTGTTATGGCTTTTAGGATCAATGTTCAGAGCTGGTGTTTTTTGAACCTGATAAAAGTTTATTGTTATCTATTGACAGGAGCCCACACCCTTTATGGAGAAAGCTTACCCTGGCTGCGGGGATTCCAGATGATTCATTAGATATTTTCTTGTCATCAGTTCGGAAATCCACATTAAAACAATACAACACAGCTTATAAGTGTTCGTGGGCATTTTGCCAATTTAAAAAAATTGGGGTTTTTGAGTTTTCAATACCTCTTTTTATTGAATTTTTCACATATCACTTTAATAAAGGCAAATCATATGGTTCTCTTAATTCTTTTAGGGCAGCATTAAGGTTAATTTTTGGTTCTGAAGTAACTGATGACACTCGTATAAGCAGATTTTTTAAAGGGGCCGGCCTGCTAAACCGAGATATGAAACCACTTGGAATCCTGACTGTGTGTTGCTTGTCTCTTAAGATGCATACACTAAAACTGGTTAGCTTATTGACACTGGCTACTGCATATAGGGTTCAGACTCTGTCTTTTCTAGAATTAAATAATATTAAGTATTTTCCAGACAGATTAGAGATTAGGATTTCAGAGCAAGTTAAAACTTCAGCTTTAGATAGGCTTCAAACTACTCTATTTTTACCTAAGTTTTTAGATACACCTGAATTATGTCTTTGTTCAATACTTGAAAGTTATATTGAAAAAACCAAAAACCTGACAGGAAATATTTCTAGATTATTCCTTACTTTTAAGAAACCTTATAAGGCAGCATCTGCTCCTACTCTTAGTCGCTGGATTAAGCTGGTGTTGACTAATAGTGGAGTGGATACTACCTTATTCTCGGCACATAGTACCCGCCATGCGGCTACTTCTAAGGCATTCAAAAAATGTGTCTCCATAGACATTATTCGAAATGGTCGAATAATTCCAATGTTTTTGGTAGTTTTTATAATAGGCCGCAAGTACCTGAGAATAGGCAAACCTTTTCGAATGCTATCTTAATTAAATAAATAAACTAAATAAAATGCTGTATTTTAACATGTTTGAAGTTACCTACTTTATTCCTTATGGTTGTATTATTAGGTTAGGTTTTTTGTTTTGTGTTAAAGAAAAGTTTTTCTTAGATTTGTTTTGTACCTAACATTGTTCTTAATGTTTGATTTGTTCCTGAATAAAGTTATTTGAAAAAATTGCAGATTGTTACTTTAAAAATCTACGTATTGATCTTTGATTTCGTAGAAGAGGCGTAACATAAAATTAAAAAATCAAACGAACTTACCTTGTAAGTGATATCGTTCAATTTAAATTTTATGGTACGCCTCTTCATAGAAATCACCCTACCCCTCCAAACCTATGTAATTTTTTACATAAATGGGGCTTTAAAAAGAATGAGGTTAGATCGGGTGATTGATGGAAGACAGACAGTATGGCCAAATTTTTGGCTTTAACTTTGAAGTTGGCGCGACCTAGCGACTGGAGAGTACTACGTATTAATCTTTGATTTCTATGAAGAGGCGTACCTCAAAATTTAATTTGAATAATATCACTTACAAGGTAAGTTCGTTTGATTTTTTAATTTTAGTTGTTACAAATTTATGTATTACTGTATTAAGGTATCTCAGATACCTAAATTTTCTGTTTTGACGTTGCTATTGCATTTGTAAAAATTATTTGTTGGCAATAAAGAATAACTAACTTACTAACTAACTAAGAAACGCAAAAAATAGTGGGTGAGAATAGGTCCTTACCTATGTAAGTCTCGGCTAGAACCGCATGCATCGGTGCCAAATTAGGTTCACCCGGCAACACATCCCTTTGGGTTCCGTGAACTTTCATGTCTGTAATTTTGACCTTCTCACCAGGATTCGTACTGTAAAACACAACGCATGGATACAATTCAGTGCCGTCGATGTTCTCGAAGGCCACTCGTGGTTCGTCACCGTTTATACCTAAAAATAAATAAAGCATTTCTTTGCTTGTTTATAATACATAGAACCATTGGTCAAATTTAATATTTTCTGGCTGAACAAAACAAAAACTAAAATAATTCCCCAATTACAGCTTCTTTAATAAAAAAAAAGATGTTTTTGGAAAGAATAGTACACGACACTGACATCCTGTAAGTGAACATGTCATTTTTTGCAATGAATGTGAGTTTTTAGGTTAGTAACAACGGTTTTATCAACGAGTTGTAAGTTTACAGTGGAATAAAGAGTTTATCATCTTAACTGAGGAAGAGGTCACTGTTACTTTTAATTCCAAACGTTCATGTCTTTACATATAAACAATATTATTTTCCCTAAAATTTAATATTGTGCAACTGGGAGATGATCTTTTCTTGATATTAAAGTAACTATTTTTCATATTCTTTGACGCCATAAAGCTTTATTATCTTTGAATGAACAGAACCAATTTCTACAAGTTATAGTTAAAAACATACAAGTGCAAAAATATAGATAGTAACAAATATACAGGGTGTTTCCTAATTGAATGTCTATATTTATGGGGGTGATTTTTGGGCCCATTTTAAGAAAAAAGCTTTATATGAACATATGTTCCAAAACGTCTTACCTTTTGAGATACAGGGTGGTAAAGTTTTCAAAAATAAATTATTTATTATTCATATCTACAATACAGTGTATTTTTAAATCTGTATTAAATTATGAGCAAATTTGATCTCTTGAATTTTTTTAGTCCGACGCACGGGTTTCATCTATGAAAATAAAATCGACGGGTCTCTGCATGATGATATTGTCATATTAAAGATATTGTTATGATCATCCAGAGAAACGGTTTTTATTTTTTTAAGCGAAAACCGTGCATCGGACTGAAAAAAATCAAGTGATCAACTTAGGTTAGAAATGATTGAGGCTTTGAAAAATAATTTTTATTTCAGGAAAAATCAGTGGCGTGCCATGAATGTCTGCCAAAATAGGCAGGTCAAATTACGTACGAACGCCACTGATGGGAAATGAAAAAAAAGTGATACATTAAAAAATGCCTCTTGATTCATAGTACATGTATGGGCCCAAAAATCACCCCCATAAATATTGACATTCAATTAGGAAACACCCTGTAATGTTTCGCATTTATGTAGAACTTATATACAAAAGTAAATAAATACTAAATCTAATATTTTCATTTTAAAACTTACCAAAGCTTAAAGTTCGTGCGTCCATATCCAAAACTACGGTAATGAAATCACCTTGCGTATAGCTGTGAAAGAAAGTGTCTCTTTCACCGTTATGATAAACGGTTCCGCTATAGGCTCTATAGAGCCACATGTCACTTGTCGATCTGCAAAATTTTTTCAAAATGAGTAAAGTCTCTGATGCGCGTTAGCTATTAAAAAGGGACTAATTTAGGAGATAGATCAAGAGTGGACATAATTCAAGCATTTGAGACATGATGCCATCTAGAGTCCCTGTATATTGACATATTTGGATACATTAGAGTCGCGACAAGCCCATCAATGTCTTTTAAAATAAAATGACATAACATCGTATCTCTATACAATGGTTGGAAACAGAACGTATATGCGCTCTTTATCTTACAACGAACGGCGGTAATTTAATTAATAGGAAAAATCGAAAGTAACTCAAAATCGTTGCGCTGAATAAGCGTGTTTAAATGCACTGACAAAGCATGTCATGTTTGTTTTTATTTGTCAAAAACTTTCAAATAAAAGTCAGGAAAATTACACAACAGATTTTCTATTCAAGTTTTTATTTCAAAACAATAAATTTTTAACAAAATAAATATGTACCTATTCCTGTTTCCTAATTAGCTGTTGTTATACATCAGATAAGACATATCGATTTTCTAGTTTTCCCAGCAATCCAGAATCTCAAGCATTATGGGTAAAATCGTTCATTAGTTTTGGAGGTTTTAAATTTATCATAGATCCGAACTTTGATGTTAAATATCTCAAAAACAAATTGATCAATTTTCGAAAAACAAAGCCCGTTATTTCAGTGGCGTACAAACATAAATTTTCCCCCAAAATGATCAAGATCAAGTTTAAAACGCATCGACTTGTGCTCAACCCCCCCATGATCCAACTCTGCGTATCGATCAGCGCTCAAGCCCTTCCCTCTGGATTCATCTCTGCGTACGTCACTGCCTAATCTATGGTAACTTTAAATATAATTATCTCAAAAATGTATCAACAAATCCCTATATTTTGTTCTAAAAGAAATACTCTACAAGTTCTCATCGAATAAGAAACAAAATACAACGATAATTTGCACTAGAGAAAATTAGTATATTCCTAGAAAAAAAATACATTTATCATCTTTATTATAATAACAATGAACAAAATCATCATTAAACAATTTCTTTTAATTAAAAAAAAGTGAATATAAAACAAATAGTCACAGTATACCGGTCTATATTTTAAGTAAGTAATCACTTCCCAGGAAGCACGCTCCTTGAAAATGGGAATACTCGTGAGCAAGTGACACATGGACACCGTCCAAAACAGGCGGATTGGAAAATTGCAAAAGAAATTATCAACGCAAATTCCATAAAAATGGCGCTTACGTCTTTTAAACCGTACAAATCACCGGGGCTTGATGGTATTCTTCCAGTGCTAGTACAAAAAACCCTGGTAAAAGTGTACAGGGCCAGTCAAGGATTATATTCCAAATAGCTGGACCAAGTTTAAGGTGGTTTACATACCTAAGGTGGGTCGGGCAGATAATACTACAAAATCTCTCCGACCCAAAAGCCTCACCTCTTTTCTGTTGGTTTTGGTTTGGAAACGATAATAGATACACATATTAGAGATGGCGCCTTAATGGCTCATCCACTCAATGCAAACCAATCTGCATACCAAGCAGGCAAGCAAACCCTCGATGCAAAAGGATTCGCAGTGGGCATCCTTCTTGATATCGAAGGAGCATTTAACAATGCAATACCCAATTCCCTCTTTGAATCAGCGTGCGCCCTAGGATGCATCACAGGGTTAATCAGGTGCACACTCGAAAATCGAGTGACTGAAACTACTCTTAACAATGTGATGGTAAGTTTCAGAGCTGCTGGAGGCTGTCCACAAGGAGGAGTTCTGTCTTTCCTCCTGCGGTCTTTACAGGCCGATGATTTTCTTGCCATCTTAGAATCGCTGTATGTAGAGGTATTGGGATACGCGCATGACGTACGAGCAATCATTGGTGACATTTCAGAGGAAGAATTCTCTGGAAAAATAAAAGAAGTACTAAACACCACAAAATACTGGTGTGACAGGAAACAGATATCTGTCTTCTCCGGAGCTTAACGGTGAAATAATTTCATTTGCGTCAGGCGGTAAATACCTAGGGGTCATCCTAGTGAAAGAAAAACAAGTATAAAACTTGTCTTTGGCACCATAAATTATTATTTCTTATTTAAATTTGTGTGTATACAGAACTGTCACAACAGCAGTCACGACGGGAGGTCTGCGTTGAATGAATCCACCGAACAGAATGAATCTATTCGACGTGCCTACCGCTAGCGGTTATAGATGGCGCTACCGTAGTCTACCGAGATATATAGCACGAAAATTTAAATTCTAACACGGCCAATTCTGAAAATAAAGTCGCTCTAGACTTTCTTAATTTACTCTCTTTTTATTAATTAATAATAAAAAAAAACTGAAAAAAAATTAATTATTAGTTAAAGTCTTTATTATATTCTGTAGTGGTCTATTCTAAATAAAAAACAGAAAAAAAAATAATAAACAAAATTTTAAGCTATTTCTTCTTCTTCTTGTTCTGTGGCTTCCTCACTAAAAAAAAACAGTAAAATTTGTCAAAAAACTTATCACGCATCTAAGATTTAATTAAATTCTAACACTGGCAGTTTCAAGGAGAGAAAAAAAATCTTACTGTAATGTTTCAAGAAGTTCCTGACTGTGTATTGTCATTGACCAATCTGTGGGCCACAATCAACTGTTCTGCCTTCGTTACAAGCGATTTCTGCATTGTTGTGTTTAAAACCAGTTGGATTTTCCACAGACCGCTCGACCGTTCTTTTCTTAACTTCGTTTCAATGCGAAGAAGATTCATAATGGTTCTCATATATCGCTCAACCTGACTGTTTGATCTGTGAACCTCTGGAGTTGTGTACTGATATGTTATACCCAAAGCGTCCAAAGATTCTGGAAGGCTTAAGTTTTTAAAATTTTTCCCAGCGTCCATAACAATTTGTTTTGGAGTTCCAAAAAGCGATATAAAATGCTGAAAAGCTAACCTGGTTTCATCAGCTTTGACTGACTTTAAGGGCAACAGAACGCAATACTCGGTAAAACCATCAACTATAACAAGAACATGTTTATATCCATCGGTTGAAGTAAATATTTTTCCTTTTCCTGGTCGATCTAGCTGATCGTCAATAAGTGGCAGTGGATAACGATCCTTTATTGTTTTGGAGTTAAGTTCACGAAATTTATTGTATATGGTTCTTTAAATATTTAAAAATAAAAATTCTATGTTGACTGTTTTTGTTCTCTATTTTCTGACATAACAATAAATCAATATGACAAAACTAAACATAATTATAATATGACAAACGACATATAAAAGGACACTAAATACATAATAGTTCTCCGGCCTCTAATCTTAAGGTCACAGATCAAGGCGTTGAGGAGCTCGTCGTTCTCTTGTTGAACGTCTAAGTATTTTTCCCTGTGATGTATGTGTTTCTGTTTTTTCTTCAGTGGTTTCTTCTATTGGTATTTTTACAGGACTTATTGGATTGGAGTTTGAAAATCCATAAAATGGTGACTGAAAACTTTCCACTGTTCTTTCTCTGGGAGGTGAATTTTGTGGTGTAATTCTGCTGGAATGTGAAAATCCATAAAATGGTGACTGGGGAGTTTCCACTGTTCTTTCTCTGGGAGGTGAATTTTGTGGTGTATTGCTGCTTGAACTTCTGAATGAATTATTGGAAGATCTTCTGATTTCTCTATTATAAATTACCCTACTTGATGGATAGTGCCGTAGAGAAGAAGTTGAAGGATTGCACAGTGCAGTCGAAGTTGATGGTACATTTTCGGACGGATTGGTCACATGTTCCGAGTTTGTATTAAAAAATAATGCTGGTATCGAATTTGTACCTCGCGGTCGTGAACTCTCTTCCGGTGAAGGAAAGGTTGTGGTCTTTTTTTAATTCGTTTCTGGTGTGGACGACATTGAAACTGACTCTGATCGACTTGGTTTTTCCACATGACATGGTCTTAGTTGGTCAAAGTGTCGTTTAATATTATAACCATCATCTAACTCAATTAAATAGTGTAATTTCCCTAACTGTTTCAGAACAGTGCCATATTTCCACTTTTTGGAACCAAAGTAATGTCTTGATTGGACTCTGGAACCAACCGTATATGACTTATTAAATTCTGGTTGTTCCGCATTATTTTTACAGGATATGGTGGGTTTAATCAGGTCAAGTTTGGTTCTAATGTTGTATCCATAAAGCAGTTCTGATGGTGTTTTTCCACTTGATAATGGTGTTGCTCTATATTTCATTAAAAAGGCATGTAACTTTTCATGTAAAGTACCAGGTTCTTGGGCCATGCACTTTAATTTTGTTTTAAAAGTTTGACAGAATCTCTCAGCTTGACCGTTGGTTGCTGGATGACCCGGAGCAATAAATTGTTGTCTAATTCCATTTCTTTTCTTACTTACTTACTTACTAGCTTACTAGCATTTCGGGTAACCCGTAACAACTAAATATTTCTCGTAGGTAGTATATTGTACTTGTAGTTGTCGGAGCATTTCTGGACATTTTGATTTCTAACCATTTTGATTTTGAATCAACAACAATGAAAAAATTGTTGCCTAAAAATGGTCCAGCATAATCTATATGTATGCGTTGAAAGTTTTTTGTTGCTTCTTCCCATTGATGTATTGGGGCTTTTGTTGGATTATTTTTTATGTCACAACATGGAATACAACTTTTAACTAAGTTTTCTATGTCTTGATCGATTCCCTTCCAGTAACAATAATTTCGTGCTAATAACTTCATTTTAACAATTCCAATATGTGTGCTGTGTAATTCTTGTAGCATTAAATGTTGAAGTTTTTTTGGAATAATAACTCGTTGACCTCTAAAAAGTATTCCATCTTGTATTAGAAAATTCTGGATCAAAAATTTTCCCACTAAGAATATCTTTTTTCATTGGTGATAATTCTGGATCTCGGATTCGGTTTCCCTTGTTATACTGTAAAAATTTAAAATTTGTGTACTAATTTGATTTACTGCTAATATGTTTTGAACGTATTCGTCATCTGTAAATTGCGCCTCATTAATACTAATTTTCAAAGGGTTTCTGGATAAATAATCTGCATTCGTATGTTCCGAAGATTTTCTATATTCGATGGTATAATCAAATCCCGTTAGAAATTGGGCATATCGAATCATTCTAGTAGCAGATAAAACAGGTAATTGTTTTGATGGATTAAAAATCGTCATAAGCGGTTTATTATCAACTACTAGAATAAATTTTCTTCCGTAAATGTAATGAAATAATTTTTTGAATGCCCAAAAAATAGCTGTAGCTTCACGATCTAGCTGACTATAATTTCGTTCTGCTTTTGTCAAAGTCCTTGAAATAAAAGCAACCGGCCTCTCTGATCCATCCGGTTTTCTATGTGATAGTACGCCTGATATGCCATATGGACTGGCGTCGGTAGCCAAGATAACTGGAAATTCAGGAGTAAAAGGCATAAGGACACGGTCACTTAAAATTTCTTTTTTGGCTTCAATAAAAGCTTTTTCACAATCGGTTGTCCACTCAAATGGTTTATTTTTTTGTAATAAGGTATGTAAAGGATGTAGTAATTTTGAAGCATTTGATATAAATTTATCATAATATCTTACCATACCTAAAAATTGTTGAACTTCTTCTACATTTGTTGGTCTTGGAGCCTCCTGTATGGCTTTAATTTTTTCGTCTGATTTTTTAAGTCCATCTTTGCATATAGTGTGTCCTAAATATTTAATTTGTTCAGAAAAAAATTTGCATTTTTCTGGGTTAAGGTGCAGGTTGTACTTTCTTAATCTATCCAATACTTTAATTAATCGTTCTTTACACTCTTGTATGGTTGATCCTTGTACTAAAATGTCATCAAAATACGCCGTTGTTCCAATAAGGTCACTAACTACTTGATCAATAATTTTGTGAAATTCGTTAGGAGCTGTCTTAATTCCAAAGTTTAATCTTTTGATTTTGTAGGTACCTTTATGTGTTGAAATTGCTTGAATCTTCGAGCTCTCTTCATCCATAGGTAAGTGTAGATAGGCTTTGTAAATGTCTAATGTGCAAAAATATTGTCCTTTACCCATTTTATTAAAAATGTCCTCAATTTTCGGTATTGGATAGCGATTATCCTGTAATTGTGGGTTAACTGTTACTTTGTAGTCAGCACATAATCGAATTTTTCCATTGCTTTTTGGAACAATCACTAAAGGTGTTCCCCATTCAGAGTAATCCATTTTTTCAATTATTCCTTCTTTTTCTAATTCGTCAAGTTCTTGATTTACAGCTTCTTGTAGGGCGTAAGGTATTCTTCTAGGTTTGCAGAATATTGGATTTGTGTTTGGTTTAAGTAAAAGTGAACATTTAAAATTCGGAATTTCCCCTACTGTTGATGTAAAAACGTCTTTGTATGTTTGTAAAATATCTTTTAATTCAATGTTATTTGAAATGGAATCGACTTCCTGTATATTTATATTTAGTTTTCTCAACCACCTTCTACCTATAATAGCACTTCCGTGATTTTGTACAATATATAAGTCTTCTGTAGAAGTAGTGTTTCCATAAGTTACCGGTACTTTAACAATTCCTATTGGTTCAAAAATGTGGTGAGTATAGGATCTAAATTTAACGTTTGTTTTTTGTAAAGGAATTTTCAGTTCTAATTTTTTAAAATCGTTTTCAGAAATTATTGATACTGGACTTCCAGTGTCACACTCAAATTTAAACGGTTTATTTTGAATTTTTACTTCTACCATCATTTTTGGTTCAAAAAAAAATGCTGAAGTTTGTGTAAAAATATCTACAATTTGATTAATGGAATATTCTTCATTGTCAGAATTAGAATTACTATAGAAATTATCTTGAATCGACTGAATACTTCTTGTTGGATTTGGGTTGGCAAAATTATTTTTCAGAGTGTTTATACAAACAGAACTCACGTGACCTTGACGTTTACAGCTTCTACATTTAAGTCTAATTGATTTTTTCCACTGTGATTGGAAAAATGGCGTATTGTTGTTTGTGGTTGAACTTTGTTAACTGGTTCTGTATAACCATAAACTTCTTTATTTTGTATTTTAGATGCTTCTATTGCTAAAGCAATTTGAACTGCTTTATCAAATTTAATGTCAATTTCCTGTAGAATTTTTTCTCGAATTTTCTCGCTGTATAATCCTCTTATAAACTGTGCTCGAAGTAGTGTATTAATAATTGATAAATTACATGTATTGCAGTTATGATCCTTGCATTCTATTTTGAAATCGCAGTTTCTAATTAATTCTTTTAAAGATGCAATATAATTTGAAATAGATTCATTTTCATGTTGCAAACGTGTGAAAAATTTATGTTGCTTAGTAAGTACGTTCTTTTTTGGAGAAAGGTGATTATTAAGTAGGTTAATCAATGTATTATAATCTTTAGTACTGGGAAGTTCAGGTGATGTTAAACTTGAGAGTAATTTGTAATATTTGCTCCCTAGACAGTTGATTAATACCATAACTAAAGTACTATGTAAACTGTGATCATTTATATCTAGTCCTTTAAGTTTAAAAAAATTTTCAAGTCTTTGAATATAAGTTTCAAAATTTTCTGTATTTTCGTCAAACGGCTCAAAGTTAATGACTTGATGTTTCAGGTTTTCCTTTATATTACTTTCACTTACTTGTTGTTGTAATTGATTTTGTTGTATGGTGTTTACAAGTTGACTCAAAGCGGTGATTAAAGGTGCCAGTTGTTCAGTCATGTTTATGTTCAGGTAATCTTCTTCGTCTTTTAATCCTCGTCGCCAAATTATTGTATATGGTTCTTTAAATATTTAAAAATAAAAATTCTATGTTGACTGTTTTTGTTCTCTATTTTCTGACATAACAATAAATCAATATGACAAAACTAAACATAATTATAATATGACAAACGACATATAAAAGGACACTAAATACATAATAAAATTCCTGAATAATGTTATTAATTAAAAGATCATCAACGATATCTCGCACAACTTGTCTCTCATTTAACGACAAGCGATAAGGACTTCTATTAACTATGTGCTCTTTACGAAGTTTAATGTGCATGGTGGTGTTATTTATACAAGTTACTGAATTTCCACTGCTGGCTACAATGTTGTCATATCGAGAAAGGATGTTTAATAGTTGAGGCTTGTACACATCAGGAATACCTATCTGAAAATCTTGTGAAGTCGGTAATATGTTAACGACCCTTGCCACTTTATTTCTAACGATCTGAGTGCCTGCATGATTGGTGATAGATGCTATATCCGAGTCATCGTATAGGTTGCATTCAACTAGCACATCGTGTTTTAAAAATTGATCAGGAACAACCACAAACTTAAAGGACGTCTGGACACCAGAAACTTCAAAAATTCAAGTACTTGTTCACAAAGAAAACAACCAGGTAATATTCCGCCAATGCTTGTAAAACTTGATTCTATTTTTCCCTTAAATTTACTGGCATGCCTTTGTGCAATTAATGAAATATCCGCCCCCGTGTCAACAATCCCAGTCATTTCCATTCCATCAACTAGTAATTTACAAGGATTGATCGGCTTTCCAGTACTACAAACCATTACGTTTTTACGCTTTTCAATGCTCTTCTTTAGAAAACAATAATCGACTTCGTGACCACTTTTGGCACAACATGTGCACTTTAGGTTTGTCGTTACTGTAGTACTTGGCTTGTTAGTATTATTAGATGTCTCCTTGCAAAATCTTTGCATGTGGCCATCTTGCCCACAAGAATAACATTTTAGTGGCTTTGTACGTTTTTTGCTCCTCAGAATTTTCACGGCGGTATCGCGTACGTACATGCTCCCCCTCATGATTATCACGAAAATGTTTTCGTACAGTATCTCTGGCTTCTGGTAGTCTTTTATCAAAATCTTCAGTTTCTTTTTTTGGAACTGATCCCAAATGCGAAATTAAATCAGAAATTTTCTGAAAGTTCTGATTACTTGCAGTAGTACGTACATCCCGTTCTTTTATTCCATGAATAATGATTTCAACTAAATCAACTTCATCCTAATGAGCACGCAAATTTCGAAGAAGGTTAACTTTTTCAAAAACATAAGCTTCGTATGTATTGCATTTATCGCTATTAAACTCTGCAGCATTAGAAAGCGACTGTCCCAAAATCTTTTTCGGCGGAAAAGCTTCTAGAAAGTCGCGTTGAAATGCTTCCCAACTTTTGCTCTCTGGCGATCAATTGTCAAACCAAACTTTGGAGATTCCAGTTAGAAATCGACCAATTCTCGATATTAGCTGTTGATCTGACCACTCAATTAATATCATCTACTTCTGCAAGCCATTTTTTTGCCTCAGCTAAATTTGGTCGAAAAATTGGTAAATCATCTTGTTCAGGCGCTGTACGAGATGTTTTTAGCGCTTTAACTAACTCCGCCATAAAATTTTTGGGTAGATTCTCTTCAGTGGGGTCCGTCATCGTTTCGCTAAAACAAAATAAAGTCTCAGCACCCTAACAACCCTTAACAATACACTTTTGTTTATGCACAAAATATTTATTTAGTGTCACTTAATTCCAAAACCAAGTGTTTTTGATTTTAACAGCCTAAACAAACATTTTCCTTCTTTAAACATGCATATTGAATATTTCCAACTTTAACATTATTCGAAATGTAAAAACAGTCTATCCAGACTGTAATCATTTTCTTTTTTAAACGCGACAAATTTTAAGTTTCTGGCTATTGGTTATACAAAGTGTACCACGGTTTTAAAAATATTTCACAAAAGTATTGAAGCATAACAATTGCGTACTAAGCTTTATAGCTTGTTACGCTTTGCATTATTAGTAATATTAGTTGAAAGCTTGTTACGCTTTGCTATTTTTGTAAAATATGTTTAAAGCTTGTTACGCTTTGCATTATTAGTAATATTAGCTGAAAGCTTGTTACGCTTTGCTATTTTTGTAAAATATCTTTAAAGCTTGTTACGCTTTACATTCTTAGAGATTTTAGCTAAACGCTTGTTACGCTTTGCTATTTTTGTAAAATATGTTTAAAGCTTGTTACGCTTTACATTCTTAGAAATATTAGCTAAAAGCTTTTTACGCTTTGCTATTTTTGTAAAATATGTTTAAAGCTGGTTACGCTTTGCATAATAAGTAATATTAGCTAAAAGCTTGTTACGCTTTGCTATTTTTGTAAAATATGTTTAAAGCTTGTTACGCTTTGCTGTTTTAATAAAATATGTTTATACATACATATTTTACAAAAATAGCTAAGCGTAACAAGCTTTCAACTAATATTACTAATAATGCAAAGCGTAACAAGCTTTAAACATATTTTACAAAAATAGCAATGCGTAACAAGCTTTTAGCTAATATTTCTACAAGTGCAAACCGTAACAAGCTTTAAACATATTTTACAAAAATAGCAGAGCGTAACAAACTTTCAACTAATATTACTAATAATGCAAAGCGTAACAAGCTTTAAACATATTTTACAAAAATAGCAAAGCGTAACAAGCTTTTAGCTAATATTTCTACAAATGCAAAGCGTAACAAGCTTTAAACATATTTTACAAAAATAGCAAAGCGTAACAAGCTTTCTAAGAATGCAAAGCGTAACAAGCTTTAAACATATTTTACAAAAATAGCAAATACACCTATTTGAATATTGTCATCGTTTATTTATTACCAACAAAAATAAATAAAACAGTAAAGATTATACCTGTTATACACTGTTTGTTACAAAATAAATTATTTAAAAACAAAATAAATAAAAAAAAATGATTCCGAGCCCCAGTCTTGAACTCAAAGAGTAACCGACCAACGAACAAAACTTTGACGCCTCAACAACTTGGCCAAATCAGCCTCGACGAAAACGAGGGTGCTGTCGCCGTCTCTACACTCGCGCTTGCCTGTATTGGTTGGTGCAGGCATACCTACCTGGCGTAGGTAAGTACATTTTATTATATGTTTAAATAACAAAAAGTTTATCAGCTAATACCTAACGAAAATAAAAGAAGTAGAAGTAATTGTAATTGATTAACCATAAGTTATTATAAAGAGGCCTACAAATTTACTAAAGAAACATGACCCAAAACAAAACAAAAACAAACTGCCTACTTGAGCTTGAATCCATTAAACTAGCGAGTATTGGGTACTTTCACTGTGAAAATGGGTAGGTCTCACCTCTGATGAAAGAAAAACAAGTATAAAACTTGTCTTTGGTACCATAAATTATTATTTCTTATTTAAATTTGTGTGTATACAAAACTGTCACAACAGCAGTCACGATGGGAGGTCTGCGTTGAATGAATCCACCGAACAGAATGAATCTATTCGACGTGCCTACCGCTAGCGGTTGTAGATAGCGCTACCGTAGTCTACCGAGATATATAGCACGAAAATTTAAATTCTAACACTAGATAAAACTCTCACTTGGAATGCCAATTTGGAAAAGGTAACCCGCAAAGCGAGACGGTCCTTATGGACGTGCAAAAGAATTTGCGGAAAAACCTGGGGCACCAGCCCCAAACAAATGTACTGGCTATATATAACAGTCATCAGACCAATGATTGCGTACGGCGTAATTGTCTGGTTTGAGAAGCGACATCAAAGAACCTCGAGGGCCAAACTAACGAGCTTACAACAACAGGCCAGTCTTGCCATATGAGGTGCAATGAGCTCTAGCCCATCGACTGCGCTTGAATGCTTACGAAACTTACCTCCGCTTCACATTTTCTTAGATGCCGAGGCACGAAATGCAACATATTGAATAAGGGCCAACCACCAGGATGGCAGGGCAAACAAAGTGATATCAACAGCCTTAATTAGGGAACAAGGTTGGACGCAACTCTAGGAATAAAATCCGTCGTCATGCCCAACACGTCAGCAGAAAGCGATACAATATTATCGCCTCCCAATCCCTCGCAAATTTGATAACTTCGTAAATAACTTCGGTTAAAAGTAAAATAAAAAGTTGAATCTAACATCGATATTTAGCAAAAATTTTACCGTTTCGATTAATATAAAATATAAGATAGAAAGTATTACGCTATAGTGAAATTAGTAGTTATTTAAAATAAAAAGTATATAAATAGTACTGCATACTTCGATAAAAAAGTGCGAGAATTTTATCGCGGCTCGAGGGTGTTTAAGTTTTTTGCGTTTGTTGATATTAGGCCAGTTCAACATGTCCAGCACTTGCACTTTGTGTAAGGAAACAATAAGTTCATCAAGTTCAAGGCAGCGAATGAGATGTGCAGGAAGTACATGCACAAAACTTGCACATGTGTCCTGTGTACCCGTTGATGAAAAGATTGGGACGGATCTTGAGAATGCAACAGGCAACCCTCTTTGAAGGATATTTTAAAAGAAATTAAGGAAATAAATTTCATCAATGCTGAAATGAAGAACTTACTGGAGGGCTGTCAAGCTGGAATTGAGGAAACAAAAACAATGATTTCTGCTCAACATGATAAAATTATATCGTGTCTTGAAAAAATTTCCACACTGGAGACCAAATGCAAATCCCTTGAGAAATTAAATAGGCAGGAACAATATATTGTGATTCCAACTCTCCTACGTGGAGCATTTTTCAATTTGAAATGAATCTTAAGGAAAAACGTACTCACTCCACAAATTTCTGATAGGTTGAGAAATACATTAAACTCATAATGGTGGCAGTATAATAGGTGTTTGTTTGTTTTCCAAAATTTGGTTTTTGTAAACTTCTATAACCCTTGAAAATGGCTAGTAGCGCCGAAACGCGTCGGGTTGATGGTTTTTAGAAATAAATAAAGCATAATTTATTCCAAACTACGCTTTTTATTTCTCAACCTATCAGAAATTTGTGGAGTGAGGACGTTTTTCTTTAAGATTCATTTCAAAAGGAACAATATAGCCTTCTTAATAGTGTGGAAATCCATGGCGTACCAGAGATCAAGGAGGAAAATATTTTAACCACTATTTCACTAGTGAGTAAAGCATTAAATTTCCCCTTTGATAAGTCGCAGATTGATGCTTGCAACAGGCTTTTCAACAAAAGTGTTAGTCCTGAGCCTAAAAAACTACACCTTAAATTCGTGTCCAGATTTACTAGGGACAGCTTTATCGGGGCCAGGAAAACAAAAAAAACCCTAAGCTTGGAGGACATAGATTTCCAATGGCCGGGTGTCACTGACCGCAAGAAGCCTATATATATATATATATATATATATATATATATATATATATATATATATATTAACGAGGCTCTAACGGCGGAAAACCGAGTGCTTTTCGCCAAATGTAGGGAGTTCAAAAAGATCAACAATTATAGGTAAATTTAGTGGGAATAAGGACACTGTTGTTCTGGTAAATATACGTTTTAATCCATCGGTAACGTTTCGACAATGGTTTTTGTCTTCATCAGACTAAAAAGGTTACAACTCATTAGTAAGATAATACAAAATACGGCACATTAATACATCACCAATTAAAAATTATTATTCTTTTCCCAATAAATAACATTTAAAATAACCTTATTGACAATATATTATTTTTTTCCTAAAAATTTTTTCCCTTTTAATGTATATGTAACTGATTTTTTTATTTATTTATATAAAGAAATAATTATGGTTTATTTTTCTTCTTTTTTTTTTAAATATACATATATATTTTATACAAAGGTTCAAAAAATTTTGTCACTATAGTAACTGATGGGTGGGTCAATAAAATACGCACAAAGAGATCAATCAGCTATTCATATAAACACAACAATAACAAATAAAACCTGTAGCAAGCCATAATACCATGTAGAAAATAACAACAATGTACACATTATAAACCTATGTTAAAATTTAAAAAGGACTGTTAAAATATTTAAAATTCCGTACTCACCCTTCAGACTAGATCGTACATTGGAACAACAAAAAACAAGAATTCAAGCACATCAGGAAAACAAACGGCACAAAATTAAAAACGAAACCCAACCTTAATCTGCTAAATATTTATATTTTCTTTTGTTTTGTTTATCAGACAGGTTATATTATCGGCGGCAAAATTAGTCTGCATTGTTGTTACTACTCTGGATTTTCATTGTTCCGAAATATTAAAACAAATTAAAATTCTTTAAGTTTAAAGCAAAAGGCAACCTTGAATAGAGTGGAACTAGTAGTGTACGGTACTGATTTAATTTAGAGTGGGACAAGTGTATATAGTATGATACAATTAAGACAGTGATGGAACTTATTTTCTAGTTTGGAGTTGTTGTATATTAAAATGCATTGATAACATGCATTGTTGTCAGAACACAAAACTTTTCCTTAAACCTTGGTATATACAATTCATTTTTAAAAAAAGCAAAAAATATTTTTTGGTTAAACGCTAATTTTCAACTAATTTACATATTCATGACTACTTAGAAAGACACTTCGTATTTTGTTGTCGTGGTTTAATTGGGGAAAAGCTTTATTTTTTTCCTTTTATATTATACATATACATACATACACCCACATATACATACATACAATCACATACATAAGTGGTAGGTTTAAGCGGGTGCTGGACCACTTTTGAGGAGGGAATGACCTTGAATGACCTTGACGGTCGTTGCCTTGTTTTATGTAGAGACGAATAGTTTGAGTAGTATATTTGACCTGGAAAAGTTGTGAAGGTCATTATGTTGACCTTGAATGACCTTGACGATCGTTGCGTTTTTATATGTAGAGACGAATAGTCCAAGTAGTATTTTCGACCTTGAAAAAAATAATCCAAAATTATAGTAAAGATGTGTATTTTTTAACCTTCAAAATCTTTAACATTGCTTTATTTGCCCGCTTTTTAGATATATTATTTTCTGTAGACTTTACCCCCACTAAACTAACACCCAACAAGTATTTAAAGAAAAATAAATATCAGAAGAGTACTATTAAAGTTTCTTTACTTCAACGGCGAATTTCAAATTAGTAGAAAATGAATTCAAAGCAGCAAATTATTGATTTGGATGATTTCACCAGTCAAGACATCGACAATTTGTTAAAAGATATTGGGAATGAGTTTCAAGCCGAACAGCAGCCAGAGTCACAGCTAGAGCCACAGCTAGAACCACAGCTAGAACCACAGCCAGAATCACAGCCGCAGCTACAAATGGAGCTACAACGTGACGTACATAAAATCAAAAATGAAAGAGTTGGTAAAAGAAAGTACATTAAAAAAACGAAGACAAGCATTTTATCAACAGCTCCAACTCCGACAGCAATTCCAATAGCAATTCCCTCAACATCGAGGGATCAGCTAGTCCAGCAAACCGTAGCCGCAAATGTCACAACAATAGAAAGCCAAACGATAGAGCAGGCTATCCAAATCCTACGGGTGAAAAGAAGCTGCCTGGAGCAGCTTAAACAAAGAGTGGATCTACTCAAAGCAGAGATTCAACGACTACAAAGAGAGACCGAAGGTGTGGAGGAAGAATTCCAAGCAAAATTAAATGACTACAATAAGCTAAAGGATCTTTTTTATGCTTTTCTTTAAATTTTTAACATTTTTTTATTGTAACATATTTAGTTTTTATATAAAATTATTAGTTAGCCAATATATAACTTTATGAAACAAAAAAAACAATTTGAATATGTAAAATATAATAAATCTATATTAAGAAAAAAAACATTATGGTAATTTAATAACAAACAAAAAAATTTGTATAATTTTTTAATTTTGGTTACTATTTTATAGTTGAACTTTATAGAATAAACTTTAATATAGAAAAGAATATTATGCTAATGCAAAAAACAAAGTATTAAAAATAATTTTTAAACTTTAGTTTGTTTATAAAAGAGTAAAATTTCATAGTGTAGAATAAACCAATTTGTAGAAAAGATCTAATTTAAAAAAAATACAAACTTTTAAAAATAATTTTTAAACTTTGGTTTGTTTATAAGAGAGCAAGATTGCATGGAATAGCATATAAAAAAGAAACTTAAAAACGTTTTTTTTTACCATTTTTAACTTTAGTTTGTGCATAAATGAACAAAATTTGCGTTACTATAATTTAAAAATTGAATATTGATGTGATTCAAAAGATAGGATTTTTACAAATGGTTTCATTTTAAAATTGTTAGATGAAAATTTTTAATTGTTTGGTTTAGTGCCACAGTGCCCCAAACCTCGCACTGAGCTGTGTGTACCAGCCATTTTTATTGTACACCCCAATTAAACTAAACCAGACTACCAACGTTGAGCCTCCTCAAAAGGAGAGTCACCTCTTTCGCTTCCTACATCAGACATCTCCTCAGAAGGAGGAGAGTCAACTCTCGCTACTTCCCACACACCATAATTGGTATCAGAATCATCATCATCACTCTCCACCACCTCATAATCATCACTGTCTGAGATGTAGACAGGTGATTCGGGTGAATATGGAGGATTGCTCTGCCTCTCCATAATTCTTTGATATTGCTCACTACAGACATCGCATCGTCCATTAATTGTAAAAACCTCTACCGGTTTCCAGACATTGCAGAAATTGCACTGCACATGCCCATTTTTCAAAAACGGACGAACGATGAGGGTAGGGCGAGCGGTGGATGACATTATAGGAAGACAAATCGAGCAAGAATGAGTGTTTACCAAATGAGGAGTAAAATATATATACCCATTACAAGGTTATATCAAGGTCAGTGTGAATCGTTGACAATTTTTTCCAAGGTTAAATATGTAATTGCTCATCAATCTTGTTCAAGGTTAAATGAAGGTCAGTGTATAATTTTTTCCAAGGTTAAAGATGTAATTGCTCATCAATCTTGTTCAAGGTTAAATGAAGGTCAATGTCACCTTGAGAATATTTTGCAAAACCAAAAATAAATTAAAAAATAATACATTTGGCTGTAAATTTTGTTCAAGGTCAAACTATTTAGATTTTGCTGTGAATTATGATCAAAAAAAATATATTTGAGAGTTATCAGATACAGCTGAAGAAAATGAGGTGGAGTGGGGTGTCTGTTATAAAACCCACAACGGGCATAAAAAAAGCATAGTGGTTAAAACAGAGGTGTTGATGAAAACACCTAATAAATAAATAATGTGTTCAAAATGTGACAAAAGTTTTACTCGAAAAGATAATATGGTTAGACATAATAAAACAGCTTGCAAATATAAACATA
The DNA here is from genome assembly GCA_963576565.1 of Aspidapion aeneum. Taxonomy (NCBI): domain Eukaryota; kingdom Metazoa; phylum Arthropoda; class Insecta; order Coleoptera; family Brentidae; genus Aspidapion; species Aspidapion aeneum. The sequence continues at coordinate 48,924,735 of OY755045.1, forward strand.
ATGATGATAATATCAATGAGCAACCATTAAAGAAAAGAAAAATAGCTAGTTTAAAAGTTGATAAAGATAGTGATAAACAATTGGAAATGTGTAGAGAATGCAAGATTTTCATACCCAAAGATAAATTTTTTGCTCATTGTAGAACACTTCAACATAAAAATAACTCATGTGCACCATACTCCAATGGTGTATGTGTGGTAAGAAGTGGTCTTAAATGCAGAATAGCAAGTTATAGAATTGCTTCAGAAACTCAGCAAAAAGACTACAGAAGGTTTTTTTATGAGATAAAACCCAAATGTCTAACATTAGAAAAAGAAAATATAGCAAAACACACCTCAATAAAAATTAATATGGAATTATTTGCAACGTTTCTTCACCAATCAAAAGAAACCCTAGCTGATAAATCATTTAACACAAATAATAAAATAGTGTGTGATGCCTCTGATTTGGATAATATTTATGAGTTTTTATGGATAAAATAATTTCCCAAGCAAGCGAGTTTATGGAGCGAGATTCTGGTAAGATTACTCATTAGTAAAATAAATAATTTTTGTTTAATAATAATCAGTGAAACATTTTTTAAATATGGTTGTTTAATTAATAATGTTTTAATTTATTTACAGGTTGGACTTTACAACATATATTACACTTGGAAATCAACATCAACAAGTTTCGCCCTATTGGGGGCAATTCATACTTCAAGTTACCCAAATTCATTGAATCTAAACATGCTGTAGTGAATATAAAAAATCAGGATAATGCATGTTTTGCATGGGCTGTTACATCAGCTTTATACCCAGTTTCACTTCATGTAGACAGAGTTTCTTCCTACCCCTATTATTCTACAGTTTTAAATCTTGCAGGTATGGAAATGCCGGTTAAATTGACTGATATATCTAGGTTTGAACAAAACAATAATATTTCAATTAATGTTTATACATTGGAAACCAGATTTGCAAATAAAAAAATTCAATATGAAGTTGTTGGTCCACTTCGCTATTCCAAGAGAAAACTTGACACTCACATAAACTTATTAATCATAAGTGAAGATTGTAAAATTAAAGAAGAAACTCATGAATGTAATAGCGATTGTAATAGAACACATTATTGTTGGATAAAAAATCTTTCAGCTTTGGTTTCCAATCAAATATCAATGTCGAAACGTAGACTTTATTTTTGCGATGGTTGTTTAGTACACTTTATAACAGCAGAAAAACTAATATTTCATCAAAAATATGACTGTGGGCAAGTTTACGCGATAACCCCAGCTACAGATTTAAAAACTGATAGATTTGGAAAAACAACACAAGAAAACATGTTAAAGTTCGAAAGTTATGAAAAACAGCTAACAGTTCCCTTTGTAGTGTATGCTGACTTTGAATCAATTTTACAACCAATGGCAGGTTGTGAACCAGATCCATTAAATTCTTTCACCGTCAAAAATATCATACATAAACCATATTCGTTTGAATACCTAATTAAATGTTCATTCAATGATGATTTAACAAAATTTAAATTATTCCGTGGTTCAAGCGCAGCAGAAGAATTTGTAGCATGTATTGAACGTGATCTTAGAGAGCTTCACAATAATTATTTAAGAGATATAGTCCCAATGACACCACTAACACCTGAAGAAAGAAACATAGTGGAAACATGTGACAAATGTGGAATTTGTGGTAAACCTTTTAACTTATTTGATAAAAAAGTAACCGATCATTGTCACATAACGGGAAAAAAAAAGATTTTTAGCTGCACATTCAACTTGTAACTTACAACATCAATTACCAAATTTCATTCCAATAATTTTTCACAATCTAAGTGGTTATGATTGTCACATGTTTATTAAGGAATTGTGTCATCATGGCGATAAAATAGATGTTATTGCAGAAAACAAGGAAAAATATATTTCATTTACAAAATCCATATATGTACATGATTACATGAATTCTGAAGGAAAAATCATAAAAAAATATCTACGTCTAAGATTTATAGATAGCTACAAATTTTTAGCTGCATCCCTGGATGAGTTAAGTAAAGGTTTAGATTCAGACTCCTTTTTAGAAACACACAAACATTTTACATCTGAAGAAGAATTTAGTTTAATGAGACAAAAAGGTGTGTTTCCATATGGATTTATCTCTGACTTAGACAAATTAGACGTTACTAATTTACCCACTAAAAACCAATTCTTCGATGTTCTAAATGATCAGCATATTACAGATTTAGAATATGATAGAGGGAAAAAAGTATGGAGTCTATTTAATTGTAAAACTTTAGGAGACTATTCGGATTTATATTTGAAAACTGATGTTTTAATTTTAACTGATGTTTTTGAAGCATTTCGAAGAAATTCTTTAAAGACTTATAACCTAGATCCAGCTCAATATTACACGTTGCCATCATTATCATTTGATTGTATGCTTAGAATGACAGAAGTAGAATTAGAGCTATTGCCTGAAATTGACATGATTCATTTCTTTAAAAAAGGGATTCGAGGGGGTGTTAGTCAATGTGTTGATAGAATGCGTATAGCAAATAATAAGTACCTTCCAAATTATGATCCAAGTATAAAGTCATCCTTTATAATGTATTTGGATGCAACAAATTTATATGGGCATAGTATGTCACAACCACTACCCACAAAAGGTTTTAAATGGCTCTCACAAGAAGAAATGATAAATTTAAATATTCATAATGTACCAGATGACAGTCCCATAGGATACATTCTTGAAGTAGATGTGTATTATCCATTTTTGGTGGAAAATATAATCCCTCCAGATTCATCATCCAAATTCCCCAAACTCATTCCAAATTTGCATGATAAAATAAGGTATATTGTACACTATAAAACTTTAAATCAGGCAGTAAGAAATGGGTTAATAGTCATTCAAACTCATAGAATGTTAAAATTTGAACAATCATCCTGGTTAAAAAAGTATATCGATACTAACACAAAGCTTCGAAACTCTGCTGATACAAAATTTAAAAAAGATTTATACAAGCTTTTTAATAATGCAGTATTCGGAAAAACTATGGAAAATGTTGAGAATCATAAAGATATAAAATTAGTTACAAGTTGGGAGAGTATTCGTAGAAGGGCCGGTGCTCGTGCTCTAATCAGTAGACCCAATTTTAACAATTGCTCGATATTTACCGAAGAATTAATTGCTGTTCATATGAGTAAACTCAAAATTGTATACAATAAACCAATATATTTGGGTTTTTGTATTCTGGATTTGTCTAAAACAGTTTTGTATGACTTTTTTTATAATACTATAAAAAAAGAGTTTCACAATAGTGCAAGTTTAATGTATACAGATACAGATTCTCTAGTACTTAAAATTTACACTGATGATTTCTATAAATTTATGATTGAAAACCCTGAGAAATTCGATACATCTAATTATAATAAAGTAAATAGGTTTAATATAAGTAAAAACGAATCTGTTTTGGGTAGAATGAAGGATGAATTTCCTGAAGATCCAATTCTAAGTTTCTATGGAACAGGAGCTAAAGCCTACTATATAAACTCAGTCTCAACGGAGGTAAAAAAAGCAAAGGGGGTTAAAAAAAGTGTAATCGATAAGCATTTATCCATTAATGATTATAAAAAAGTTGTCGAAAAAGGTGGTTACTTATTTCGAAAAATGAAATCATTTAAAAGTGATCTACACAATATATACACAGAAACCACAGTATTCTAAAATACAAAAATGTTTTTTTTTTTCATTTTTCTACAACCTTTTTGTGAGTGAGAAATGGCATTTTTGGCAGAACATTAAAATATTTACAGAAAGTGAAATGATGACAGATGTATATAGCCAAATCCTATGAATTCACCCTCAAATTATACAGTCGATGATGGAGCAGTTATTATTGATTGATTTCCAACTGATGAATAGTTGAATTATTAGGATTTAAAAAAATTATCAATAATTTAGTGCATCAAGTTGATGATAGGTGGCGCTATTTCGGAATATATTTAAATAATTGAAAAAATTATGATAGATGGCGCTTTTCAAAATTAAGGGCACCATAATTCTAAAACAGTTTAAGGAAACTAATATTCTATAATTGTTTGCTTAGTGAACTTATTAAATTTAAAACTGAAAATCTCAACACCAGGGGTGTTTGTAAATCTTATCAATAGGTGGCGCTGATATTGATAGGGTGAGATAAATGGTAGAGGGGGTAAATGGTAGTGGGGGTAAAATTGCTTACTTGGATGCATGATGTGGCGGTAAGCGTTCTTTCTCGTTCTTCTCTTAGTCGAAGCAACAACTCCTCCTTTTTTTCAAAAAGTTTAAGTAATTTTTTTCGAAAATGGCCTCATTTAGTAGTTCAAGTGAAAGTTATGTGAAGATCGAGAATGTGGTTATGATTGCGGATGCATTACCTGATTTGTCCGCGGAATCGCTCGCGAACTTTAATTTGTCCGCGGACGCACTCGCGAACTTTAATTTGTCCGCGGATGCGGTCGCGAGCGGGGATATGGTCGCGGACTTTAACGCGTTCGCGAACTGTAACGTGTCCGCGGATGCGGAAATGGCGCCAAATGTGAATGTGGTGGCAGGTGCAAGTGAGGTTGCGGATAACGATTTGGCGCCCATGCGTGAGTACATGATTGACTTTAATCAAAAACTAAGTGACGGTGAAATGCAACAGTTTTTGGAATCACCAAGCATCGCTGCTTGGTCACCCGGAGCTGCAGATAAATTCCTTAATAATTTGCAGCCGGTTGCGAGTGACTCGGTGGTGGATCTGGTGGAGGAGCAACAGTCAACCATTTTTAATGCCATTGTAGGTGAGGATGGTGTATTGGCCCCAACATCTCCATTCAACGTGGGTGTTTCCGGAGAGAGACCTCTTTCTCCGGAATTAAGTAATCGTCGTGGAAGAGTATCGATGGCAGGGCGGAAGCGGGCGAGTCAATTCCCCGAACTGCTGTCGATACTAACAAAACCAACAAAACCCATTGTGAAATCTGAGAAGCAGAGGGTAAACATCATACCCACAAAGAAAGGTAAGAAACCGAAGGTGGTCAAAACGAATCAAGCCAAAGCAAGGCCACCACCACCAACAGAAAATATGATGACCACACCACCACGTCAAGACCAGATTGAATTGACCACACCACCACGTCAAGAGCGAATTGAATTGACACCACCCAGTCAGGGGGAGGAAGAGGTCCTTAGAATAATTGAGGCTTATAAAAAAAGAAAGTTTTCAGAAATTCAAACGTTGGATCAGCAAGCGGAAGAAGAAGAAGCCAAACAAATCAAATTCTCTGAGGACCTCAAAAAACTGGAGGACATGGTAAAAAAAGTTTCTGAGAGAAAAAAACAATCAAATTCAAAACTTTTATTGATTTTAAGTGAGAGAGAGAAAAAAAAGACTCGATATGAAACATTTTGTGAGAAGTACATGTTTAATTTTATAATGTGAATATGATGTTGTTGGATGTTATAAACCATATAAATAAGTTGGATAAGACAGACAGACAGACAGACAGACAGACAGACAGACAGACAGACAGACAGACAGACAGACAGACAGACAGACAGACAGACAGACAGACAGACAGACAGACAGACAGACAGACAGACAGACAGACAGACAGACAGACAGACAGACAGACAGACAGACAGACAGACAGACAGACAGACAGACAGACAGACAGACAGACAGACAGACAGACAGACAGACAGACAGACAGACAGACAGACAGACAGACAGACAGACAGACAGACAGACAGACAGACAGACAGACAGACAGACAGACAGACAGGCAGACAGACAGACAGACAAACAGACAGACAGACAGACAGACAGACAGACAGACAGACAGACAGACAGACAGACAGACAGACAGACAGACAGACAGACAGACAGACAGACAGACAGACAGACAGACAGCCAGACAGAAAAAAAAGTTTCAAACAAAAAAACACCTAAATGAACCTCCCTACGATTTTGACCAAATTAAAATTGAGACTTGTAATTTTTTTCATGTCTTAAAATAGACGTTTTTTCTTAATATCTTGTAAAGTAGCGTCTTAATTGAAAATTTTTAAGAGATAAAAATTGTGAAAAAATAGGTTAGCTTTCGATCTGTTAAAATTTTATTGTGATATTAATATTATTTTAACAGTTATGATCAATTTAATTAAAATAGTAACAATTTTAATTGGGCTATTATGTCATTATCTCCTAAAATTAAAGTCCAGCAAAAATTTTTATATGATAAGAAATGTCAACGCATTCTTGATTAATCGATTGAAATAATTATTTTTTGTAATAGCCTTATTAGTTTAGAAGCTAGACCCATTTGTAACTGAATAGACATCTACCCCACTTGACAAAATGTGTTTTTATTTGTTTTATTATGTAAATATCTCCAAAAATTAAACTTTTCCAAAAAATTTTATATGATAAAATTTGATTGGATATGGTTGTTGAATCGATGGAATGAATTATTTTTGTAATAGCTTTATTAGTTTGGAGACTACACTTATTTTAATTGAATAATTTACCATCTATTCTCCAAGTAAATATGTGTTTTATCAATTTTATTATGTGAATAGGTGTGCAATTGAGTATTCAAATTTGTTATAGCTTAATCATAGTATAAAAATATAAAAACAAATAGTATTCTATAAAATGTGTTTTATTTAAACTTTATTTAAGAAAAATATATTTATATCTAAATCATTTTAAAATACAAAATTCAAAACATTTATTTTCATTTAAATCATTAAAATACATTCAAAAATATTATAAATAAAATTACATTGAAATTAACCCCTTGTTACAGTACCATTTAGAATATTATAGGAAATTAGGGAATCATGAATAAGTAAAGCATACACTTTTTCATCATTTGGAAATTTAGATTTTCTGGTGTTAAATTCCAATTTAATATCCACTGTTGATGAGGTTATGGAATCTTGTTGATGCGAAGCATCAATAACAATTAATGGGTTATTAAAACTATTTAAATCAAGCATTGGTTCATTACATGTTTTTCCATAGTAACTGCTTTGAAAATTTTGATATGCATAGTAGGCAGGACCGCATATTCTTTTTGAAAAATCGAGACTCCACCTCTCATAGGGGAAAACTATCGAATTAATATATAATCTAATATCAGCCAAATCAGCAGAGATAAATTCTGTGGCATCTTTGTCTCTGGCATTGCAATTTTCAGTCTTTTGAAATCCAATAATAATGTATCGTGGTTTTTCCAAATTCGTACTACTTCTTACTGCCCACGTATCAGAAGCTGTGCTCCGAAGAAGAGGCAGTTCATATAGGTCCCACATGCGATAGGCAGCTTTGATATTAACATTATTACCACCCTTATTAATTTTAGATAGAATTTTAATCCTTTGACGATCCTCTGGAATTATGTGCCGGATTTTCCATTCGATTTTATCTATGGAGATTTCCGCATCAACTTCACCAATATAAAAATTATTGAAGGTGTGAGCTATTACGAGAATCAGTTCTTGTTTTTGATTAAAAATGCCCCTTCTATAGTCCTCTGCAAATCCCATCAAGTATTTTAATGGGAGTCTTCCACTAAATACATGACTTGTTTTGTCCAATATGCATTGATTGGCTTCTGTTAAACCCCAACCGTATGTTGAAAGAAGCTTTTCTTGACTACTTCCAAATGAAACAATGGTTTTTAGTGCTGAAGTAATTCCTGGTTTTCGAACAACGCAAATTTGTTCACCACCCATTTCATACCGAATTTCTTCGAATAAAAAAGCAAGAGCATTATTTGATAAGTAGCATCTTTTAGATGCATCACTTGGTGTAAACTTTCCTTCTATATAAATATAACTTTCGGAAACATCCAAAATTAGATCTTGAAATTGAATTGGGATACGAATTTCATCTGAGTTTTTAAAAGATGGTGTTCCATAGGGTTTATAACTATGCTCTTCCAGACTTATAATTGAATTCTCAAAAATTGGTTCATTAAATGCTTCTAACTTTTCACTAGTTGAAATCATTTTAAACAGTTTTTTTTAAATGTTAACCAAGTGATTTCAAAAACACTTTTTCTTCTGTGGACAATTTAGATCTTTCTCTTGACAAGTCTTTAACATGAATGGTTTTTCTACTGCTTCTGCATCGGTTTTTATTTGGAATATAAGTCTTAACATCTTTTTTTTGCGACATTGGATAGCTGTGATGATCAAAACAATAACCCATTTTCGTTATAACCTTTTAAGCTCTAATTTAACAATTATTTTTTCTCCTTGAAAATTAATGAGCTTTCCTCTATCATCCACGATCCTTAGTGTAATGTTGTCGATAAACTGACGACCCTCTGGTTGAATTGGCATATAAATGATATTTGTTGGTTCTTTAGTTAGCTTATACCCAGGTTCCACATCAATGTCAAATTCATAAATAGAGTGCGCCTGTTCTGAATTTAAATATGCACCGGTTGTTATATTGCAATCTACTCTTATAATGCGAACTTTTGTAATATCAACTATTGTTGAAGATTCATGAATCTCATTGGGCTTTAGTCGCTCTTCATTTGCAAATCCCAACAACTGTCCAATTGAGTTGTAGTGCTTAAAGTGAAGTACATACTTTGACTTAATTTCGCATTTCAAAGTGCTATTGTTTGCACGTAAGCTAAAAATATTTTCATCTAGATCTTTTGCACCTTTTTGAAGAGCTTTAAGCATTGCATCATGTATTTGGGTTATTTCGTATGCACCAGGAGGTATTTTTAACATTACTGGCCCTCCCCAGTTTGGCTTACTAAATCCAAACCAATTGTTAGTTTCATCTATGTTAAAAATTGAATTATATGAATAAAATCCTATAAGACCCAGTCCATATTTTTCTCTGTTGTTTGTCTCTATAGGAGGATAGAAGTTGGCACTTAAAATACTTGAATAACCACTTAATGTAAAAGTATAAGACATTTTTTTTACTGTGTCTTACAACAACTGGATATAATGTCACAATCTACAATTTCCTCAGATTTAGACACTTTTGAGCCGTTTACATTACATATACAACAAAATATTTTTTTTGGTGGTGGACCATCAATTTGATCGTTAGAGTTGTTTGTAGAGTAATGGTCGTAGCAATACTGATATTTTAAAATATCAATGTCTTCTTTAACTTCTTCTGGCAACTTCTCCCACACCAAAGCTATTTCGTTTGGTGCACATGCTATCATTACTTCTTTAGGTAAACCACATAGTTCGTCACTCGTCATCGGTAGCAAACTTTTTGCATTGCAAAATGCTTTTAGTGTTTTATACATTTTTTTTAGTTTTGCATACTCACTTTCGGAATTATTTCGATTCATTTTTTAAAATTACTACTAAAATAAGTTATTTTTTAAGAGAAACTGTAGACACAGCTGACCACAATATACTGTATTAAATTTTTGTTGGTTTTTATATGTATACCAAATTTCTGTGGCATAATTACATCCTTTATACATGTATTCTATGAATTCCAAAGGTGGGGGTAAGTTTCCAAAACTATTATAATAAATTACTTTTCTAGCTTTCTTTCTGTAGGCAACCCAATGTGTTCCTGGTCCATTTACACTGTCTAAGTTTATGATGGCCGATTCAGTTTTGCGAGGTCCACTTTTAGGAAGACTATCTCTCATAAATACACCAACGAAATTTGCAATTTGATATTGTTTTGCATATCTTTCCAAATCAATATTTGATAATGCCCTTGCTGGTAAGGGCTTTACTAGTTTTTTGGATTTGTTAAATAAAGTCCTAACCCAGTTCGATACGGTTTTAAGTATAAACCTCCCCCTTTTTTACTTTCTACAAGCATTTGAGAGTTTTTAACACCAGCAACACTATTTTTAAGATGATTAACGGTTTTTATTGCTTTAACTATACCAGCAGCGCCACCCGCTAATGATCCTAGGGCGGATAACCCCGCAAAAATTGGTATAAGAGGTAAAATACCCCCATTTTAGGAATGGGAATTACTCTTGGGGTTTTAATCTTCTTTTTTCCACCAGAAGCTTTTAAATGCTTACGCGCTGCGATCAAAGCAATTTTTGAAATTTTTGAAATATCTTGATATTTCCCCTTATTTTGATTCAAGATCGATTTAATTTTTGTTTGAACGTTTCGACATATCGCAGACCCAAAAGCCACCTTTCGAGTTTTCGATTTTATCTTTTTTAACCCCATTTCAAATCTTCGCTTAACTTTCATTGAATTTGTAACAAAGTAAGCAGCAGCCTTCTCTTTTATTCCAGCGTCTTTTGATTTAAGAACTTGCCACGCACTTTCTTCTAGTTCGCGATCAGATTTGTGTCTTTTTTCTAAATTATCCAAATTAATAGAGTAACTAATATCGTGTTTTGTGCAGGCTCTATCTAGTGCATTTATTCCAGGATCACCTCTCGCTAATCTTGTCTTTAGTTTAGTTCCAGGACCACAATATTGATAACCCGGGATGTGTAATTCTACAGGAAGTTTATTTAAAAGTGAATTAAATACGTCTCGCCCCTTTTTTACTGAACTTTTTCTGTTGATAGATGACATCGAACTGATTTTGATATAAATACAAGTCAGCTTAAATACTAAAAGATAGTTCATATAAAAATGCGCATAGTGCAGCAACAAGACAGAATCTCAATTATAAATTGGGATGAAAAGACGGGTTGTGGTATTACATATCAACGTCATGGATCTTTACTACCCAATTCCATACGTGGATTAATAATTGGGCCATCAAATTGTGGTAAAACCAATGTGCTTATCACTCTTATTACACACCCACTAGGATTAAAATTTGAAAATGTATATATATACTCCAAATCATTGTTTCAATCAAAATATGAATTTTTAAAGCAAATTTTATCGCCAATTGAGGGGCTTGGATACTACACATTTAATGATACATCCTGCGTTATACCACCATCTAAGGCAAAACCAAATTCGATATTTATTTTCGATGATGTAATTTGCGATGGTCAAAGTGTAATAAAATCATACTACAGTATGGGGAGGCATAAAAATATAGATTGTTTTTACCTAGCACAGACTTACTCTAGAGTACCAAAACAGCTAGTTCGAGATAATTCAAATTTCATAATAGTATTTAAACAAGATGAAATGAATCTGCGACATATTTTTTCAGATCACGTTTCTCCAGACTTTACTTTTACTAAGTTTCAAGAAATCTGTGGAAAATGTTGGGACGATAAATATGGTTTTCTAGTTATTGTTAAAGATGCAGATTTAAACAATGGCAGATATAGAAAAGGATTTGATAGTTACATATATGTTTAATAAATGTGTAGCAACAACTTTAGTTGCTTTTAGAACGAACAACTGCAAACATCTTATTTGTAAATATGTCAAATTCGATCGATCGATCGATCGATTTAAAACGTGATCTTGTTGCTATGACTGATGCAGTAAGAACAAAATTTAAATTTTAAAAAAATGAAGTCGCAAAATCAAACAAATCTTGAGAAATTTTATGAACCCATCTCAAAACCATTATCAAAAATTTCAGAAAATTTTAAAAATGCAGCAATTGTAAAAAGGAAAAGTAGTAATATAGCAACACCTTTGATAGCTGTGGAAGCAAAAAAAGCAAAGAGAGTTGCAGCCAATGTTATGGTTGATGATTCGGAAGATGGTGATGGTGGAAATAAATCTCATCATGGATCTTACCTCTCAGCTTCACCACCCTTGCCGGATACACCAATATCCTCATACTCTAATCAAAGTCAAAAATCATTTAATGCAAATGCAAGTTCTCATTTATCACCTAAAAAGAGTGTCAACAATGAAGCTATGGATGAATCACTGAGACAAGATATTGGGGAAGATTTAAATTCTATATCTACAATCTATATGGAGGGGCTTAAATCAAACCCATCTATCTATGACACCATATATGGTGTTAGGTACAATTCCAACAATGATAATTTTCAGATAGGTAATGCTACAATAAAATTTCCAGATAAACTAATAATTCTTTGGCGTAAAAAAAATATGATTGGGGCATTTTCTGCTCATCGTGATTTATACGATTTGTTATTTTTTAAAAAACCAAGTGTGTCAAACATTGGTGACATTAGCCCAAAAGCACTCAGCGATTATAAGCAAATACTTAATTTGTCAAATGCCTATTACAATGAATATAATAAAATATATGGGGTAAATACCAGCCGATCTGTAAAATTTACAAATTTTATAAAACCACTTCTAACACCGAAACATGGTAGAAGTAAAGAAGGTTCTGGTATTACCAGAAATAAAATTTCAAATCTCAAAAAATTCAATAATAATAAAGTAAACTATGTATATTGGAATACTGCTAAAGAATTAGTTAGTCGCTTGCGATTATTATGGAGCTCAAAAATGGCTGGGCATACTGGTCATGATGGTGAAATTTTGTCTATAATTGAAGAATTGAGAGAAGAAGGGGTTATATATTAGGACTCACTTTTTGATTGTAGCATATATTGTTCAGTTACTATCTAACATGGGAGGTGTAAAGAACACGATTGACAAGTTTGGTCGTATAAAAAAAAACTTCCAAAATTACATATATAAAAGGATTGAAGGGTAATGGTTTTAAGTTGACCGCTAAAAATGATTTCGACATTGAGAACAAACGTTTATGTAATATAGCAGATGCTGTAGATCATAAAGACGCTATCAATCTAGAATTTCTGGAAAATCGTATAAACAAACTAGTTGAAGAACTAAAGCTAGCTATAGCAGAATCTGTTGATGCAGTAAGAACCAATTTAGAAAAAATAAAAACGCAACAATCGACAAGTGGTAAACTATTGTTAAATTTACATGGGAGATTGAGTGCCATAGAAAGAAAAGTTTTGAAACATCAGCCACTTGAATCCGCTTTGTAACCAATAATTTGGTCAGATGGACGCATAGAATATCATACACCCATTTGAATTGAAAAAATAAAGTATTTATTTTAACGATGGCTAGTGAGCAAAAAGTTCAAGTGGTTAATGAGCTATATAAACCTGCAAGAAAAAATTTCCTGCGAAGAAAAACCCTAATAAAAGGTTTTAAGGATCTATGGCAGATTGATTTAGCTGAAATACAACAATTATCAAAATATAATTTGGGGTATAGATACATTTTAGTATGCATAAATTGCTTTTCTAAATTTGTCTGGGCTAGACCAATAAAAAATAAAACAGGACTTGAAATATGTGCAGCAATGCGGGATGTTTTTAAGCAAGCTGGTTATTACCCCCATAACATACAATCTGATCAAGGAACGGAATTTTTTAATAAACACTTCCAAGCACTTATGAAAAAGAAGTCTGTAAATCACTATCACACATATAGTGTAAAGAAGGCAGCCATTGTGGAAAGAGTAATCAAAACTTTAAAAACAAATCTTTATAAAGAATTCTCTATATTAGGAAGCTATAAGTGGTTTCATATTTTACAGGATGTTGTTGATAAATATAATAAAACAATTCACACAACTATTAAAATGAGACCAATTGATGTGAAACCCACCACTAGAATTACCGCATTTGAAAATATAAAAATGGTACCTAAAAAAATTAAATTCAAAGTTGGAGACGTAGTTCGTATAAGCAAATATAAGTCAATTTTTGAAAAAGGGTACACACCATCGTGGTCAGCGGGACAATTTAAAATTGTAAAAGTAAATATAACGAATCCACCCACTTATGAAATAGAAAGTTTTGACGAAGAACCTATACTTGGTGCCATCAATATATTTAGTGAAGAAAATTATTAAGAAAAGGAAGTGTAATAAACTGGAGCAATACTTTGTTAAGTGGTTAGGTTTTACAAATAGACATAATTCATGGATAAATAAGTCGGATATCGTTTAAAACAATATTTGAATTTTAATATATTTTTTAAAATTCACATCAAATGAAAATCAATATAGGTTTTTTACACTTCCTTAATTTTTATAATATATTTATTTTGTGTTTTATACTAATATTGTTACTTTATTATAAAATTTTGTAAAAAAATAAGATAAAAATAATATTGCAATAAAACAAATCCAATTAAAAAATAGTTTTTCATTTCTTATTATAATATATTTTATTACAGCTTTTATCAATTTAAAACTACATCCATACTACAATCCATAAACTAATTATAAATACACATTTTTGATAAATGTCTTATATTTAATCATCGTTCTCACTGAATCCACTATCTTCATCTTCATCTTCATCGAGCGGTGGAAAGAGTAACTCCAGTGGAATATCTTCCAATGGCCTCAGAAGATACAACAAATTCAGCCATCTCATATTTTTACAAAACTCTTGAAGTGTTTGGTTACCCATAAAAAACATTTGGCATTGAATGACACCATCCATAAAATTATTTGCTCTAGCTACATCTCTTAGTGAAGGGTCACCCTCCATCAGTTCGTCCGACTTCTCAAACAACAAGAATCGTAAATCGTGAATTTGTTCCTCCAAACGATTCATATTTTTAATACTTTAAGAATAATATTTTAACACACAATAATTTTAAGATAATTTAGTATATTCCAAATTCAAATATGGATTTACGTTTTGCACCGATGTATGTGGGTTCACTTTGCCCCAGATAGGTTAGAGTATATTTTTGATTACTTTTATTAACTAGATCGATAAAATCATCATCTATTGATTTAAGCACACGTTTTGGTAAAAACGTTTTAAATACATCAGCATCTTCAGCCAATGTTATTAAAACAGATTTTCCATAACGGGTATCAATGGTGCACATTTCTTTAATAACATATGTGGTATTAACTTTTAATGAATCTAAAGATTTTAATTGAAGTTTTGCTTCATTGTTTATTTCGAAATTTATTTGTTCAAGTTTGATTTTTGAAATATCCATATTATTACCTTTAAATTATTGTTTTTCCACAAATTAAACTATTTTTTCTTTATTTTTATTTTAGAGAGTGATTTGACACGTTGAGATACAGAAATCTACTAATACTTCAAGTGGGTTTGTTTTTCCTTTTTATATGTTTAAATACAATTATTAGGGTGGGGATAATGTAAATCTTTCAAAAGTGTAAAACAAATCAGAGTCAAAGATAGAGGTATTTTTTGTGCTTAAGGTCAGACAAGGTCAAGGTTGTTCAGGGTCAAAAATACTACTCGAACTATTCGTCTCTACATATAAAAACGCAACGATCGTCATGGTCATTCAAGGTCAACATAATGACCTTCACAACTTTTCAAGGTCAAATATACTACTCAAACTATTCGTCTCTACATAAAACAAGGCAACGACCGTCAAGGTCATTCAAGGTCATCCCTCCTCAAAAGTGGTCCAGCACCCGCTTAAACCTACTACTTACATACATACATATACACACATGCACATACATACATACACATTATATTTATATTTTTTATTAATGTTATTATTATTATTTTTTTTTTAATTTCTATTATTATTTTTTTAAAATATTTTATACAATTTTGATCATTTTTATTATATTAATATTAATGTATATTAATATAAATATTTTTCTATAAATATTTTATATTATTTTTTAAATATAATTTTCTTTTAAGTTTACTTTATTTTGTTTATTGTTAATTTCATTAATCGTCATTTGGGGGTTATTTTAAGCGAATTCTATTGAGTAGGGAGTTATATACCGTACTCAATTTGTTAACATCGCTACGCAAATTAACTGCTCTATCTTTATTAATGTTTATATATATCATTTCCAAAATGGAGCGTTTGTAATAATTAGTTTCTTTTTCCAAGATCTTTGCTTCCTCAAACTTAAACTCATGCTGTGTTGAAAAATGATGAGTGGCTAATGCTGTCTTATCTTTTTTATTTTTACTTTTTTCTTGGCAATCGTATTTATGTTGTTTGAATCGATTTTCAATATATTGTTACAAATTTAAGTATTTAAATTTTATAGTTAGAATTTATTTAGGTTTAGTGTAGTATTAGGTTGACGTATTTTATGGTTGTATTCTTAATCTAGGTTTTAGTTGCGTTATCTGTGACAAACTGGTATGCGAAAGTCTAGAAAAGGGCTGGAATGATTGCGAATCGAACAAGGATGGAAGGGTTCTAGAATAGTAGGCAGCCCTCATATATAAGGCCGGACGTCGTGCATCAGTCAGTCAGTCACAGATAACATACTGTAGTGGTCGTGAGATATTAGTGGTGAATTATTAGTAAATTTGAGTGCGTGTTTTTGTACATAATTTGTGGAAATAAATTGACGTATCGTTTTCAACAATTGCGAGTTTTTAATTTGTCGTTGTGAAGCCGTAACAATTGGTGTCAGATGTGAGATTAAAAGAAATAAATAGTGCAAAGACTATCCTTACACAGTACCACCGGCTAGGACAATTAAAAAGAAGAACAGTAAGTGATTTTGCCAGAATATTCGGAACTGAATAGTGCAAAGACTACCCTTACATATTACCACCGGATAGGACAATTGGACAGAAAAACAGTAAGTGATTTTTCCAGAATATTCGAAGAAGTTCGATACTGTTTTATTCAAAAACTAAAAGAGATATTTAAGAACCGACTTCGACATTAACTTTACAGTCCAAAAATTGATAATTAGAGAGATTTTCTAGAATATTCTATAACATTCTACGACGTTCTATTCAAAAACTAGAAGAGATATACAAATACCGACTTCGACATTAGATTAGTAATTTTAAAAGTAAGAATCAGAAATAATTTCTAGAACATTCCATCACTTTCTACGACGCTCTATTCGAAAACCAGAAGAAATATCCAAAAAGAGACTTCGACAAAAGCTTAGTAATTTCAAAAGTAAGAACTAAAAAGAATTTCTAGAAGATTCCATAACATTCTACGACGTTCTATTCAAAAACTAGAAGAGATATACAAATACCGATTTCGACATTAGTTTAGTTATTTCAAAAGTAAGAATTAGAAAGAATTTCTAGAAGATTCCATAACATTCTACGACGTTCTATTCAAAAACTAGAAGAGATATACAAATACCGACTTCGATAGTAGCTTAGTTATTTTAAAAGTAAGAATTAGAAATTATTTCTAGAATATTCCATAACATTCTACGACGGTCTATTCGAGAACCAAAAGAGATAATCAAAAAGTGACTTCTACATTTGCCTAGTAGCAGAAAGAGTAGCATTTACCAGTATATTCCAGAACATTCCATTAGGTTCTATTTAAGAATTGGAAGAGACATTGAAAAACCGACTTCGACATTCGCTTTATAGACTTCGACATTCGCTTTGTAGATAAAATAGACGTTTTAAGTGATTTATCACGAAGTTGATGCTTACTAGACAAAGATCGGCCAAGATGGAAGATTTAACTAAAATGATGCAGGCTCTAGCAGCTCAAATGGCTCAAAACCAGAACGATATGAAACACACCATGGACGACATGAAACACACTATTGAACAAAACCAGAACGATATGAGACAGACATTAGATGGCATGCAAGAAAACTTCGATCAGATAAAGAGCAACTCCGAACAGCTGAGAGAAGAGTTCAAAGCAGCAACTGAAGATCTTAAGGAAGAAATAACTCAAAGAATGCAGAATGTAGAAGAAAAGGTACAAAACCACTTGCAGAATGTAGAAGAAACGGTACAAAACAAATTGCAGAATGTTGAAGAAAAAGTGGAGACCAAGCTACAGAATGTAAGAGAAGAAGTTTTTCAAACAGTGGAAGAAAAGCTCCAGGATGTGTCAAAACAGCTTATACAGCTCCAAAAAGAACACAACAAAATGAAAACTCAGGGATGTGTTGTGAATTCCAACCAAAACATTAAGCCTCCAAATTTCGATGGTACGTCTTCCTGGTCTACTTATAAACAACAGTTTGAAGCTGCCGCTGCTGCAAATGGTTGGGATGATGAGGAAAAAGCTAGAGCATTGTTAGTAGCTCTACGAGAACCTGCTCTGGGACTTTTACGGTCCATTCCAGTCGAACAAAAACAGAATTATAACGCTTTAGTGGCAGCGTTAGAAAGAAGATATGGAGATGAACATTTACGAAATTTGCATTGGTCAGAATTAAATATTCGCCAACAAAGAGCAGGGGAGTCATTACAAGAGTATGAAGCGGATATCAGGAGGCTGATGTACTTGGCTTACCCAGAAATGCCAGAAAATTACAGAGATCCCTTTACGGTAGATCGCTTTATTAACGGCTTGCGAGACACGGACTTAGCAAAGTTACTTCGTCGAGAACGCTTCCATAACAGCAGTGAAGTGTTGATTCGAGCCCTTGAAATTGAATCATCAAATAATATGTCCAGGCCAAAAGTAAGAGCTGTTTCAATTCAGGAGGGAGAAGAAATGAGCAATGGACATGAGGTCAACTCAAAAACGCTAAACCAAATGTTTCAATCACTGATAGAGAAGATTGACTCTTTGAAAGAAAGCAGACGATCCCCTCCAAATGTAAAGTGTTTCAGATGCGGACGTACAGGGCATATTCAACGCGATTGTCGCGTCCAAATAAGGTCTCGCTCGCCATCTAGCGGGACAGAATACCGAAGAAAAGATCAGGAAAAACTAAAACTAGTCAACGCAGAGGGGCGGGTGTTGGCTAATGGGAATAGGGCCCCCAAAATTTACTCTATTAAGATTCTAAAACATACTGCTGACAGTCTTAACATCGACGGACTCATTAATGGGAGAAAAGTTAATATAACAGTAGACACTGGTGCTGCCATATCATTGCTGACCAATAGAAAAGAAAATAACACTTAAGACTGTGACTGGAGAATCCGCCGACGTGTTGGGGCAGACAGATATAGACCTACAGCTGGGAAGATTGAAGATTCGCCACACTGTATTGGTTGCAGAAATAGAAGACGAATTTATTTTGGGAATGGACTTGATAAGTAAACATGGATTTGCGTTTGATAATAAACTTAATACCCTAAGATTTGGGAATGAAGAGTTCATTTTGTCAAATAGTCACTTCAATAAAGAACCAATAAAGGTCGTGGCAGTATGCACAACAAGACTAGTCGGTAACAGTGAGACCATAATTTTTGGGAGGCTGGAAAGTAAAACATCAAGCTGCGTCGGACTCATAAGCCAACAAAACACACCCAACACCTACCTCGTTGCAAAATCACTAGTTAAAACCGATAAAGACATCCCGATTAGAGTCGCCAATATTTTCCCAAATAGTGTCAAAATTAATAAGGGGGAGGTGGTAGCATTATTTGAACCAGTACAGAAAGTAACAAGATGTAAAGAGCCAACTTCCGAGGATACAAGCAAGTTACCAATGGAGGTACTTCAGCAATTTGAGTCAACTTGGCAACATCTCACTCCAGAAGAATATAGTAAAGCGAGAGACTTTATAGAAGAACAAAGTAATATCTTCGAAACTAGGAGTAGTTCGGGACGCACAAACCTTATTCACCATGCTATCAACACTGGCGATGCCCAACCGATAAGACAACCCCCAAGAAGACTACCAATGGCCAAGCAAGAAGAAGTTCACAATCTCATTAATAAAATGCTCAGCGACGGTGTTATTGAAGAGTCATCAAGTCCTTGGTCATCTCCTGTGGTGTTGGTCACTAAAAAGGATGGAAGTACTAGATTTTGTGTCGACTACAGGAAACTTAACGATGTGACCAAGAAAGATAGTTACCCACTGCCAAGGATAGACGACACATTAACAACGTTGGCAGGATCATATTGATTTTCTACTCTTGACCTGAAAAGTGGGTATTGGCAAGTAGGAATCTTTGAAAGAGATAAAGAGAAGACTGCATTCTCGGCTGGAAGTGGACTTTATCAGTTTAATGTGATGCCATTTGGCCTGTGCAATGCCCCAGCTACATTTGAAAGACTAATGGAAGTCGTTCTACGAGGCCTTACTTGGAAAACCTGCCTAGTCTATTTGGATGATGTCATAGTAATGGGAAAATCATTTCAAGAACATCTAGATAATTTACGAGAAGTATTCTCAAGAATCAGGAACGCAAATCTTAAATTAAACTCAAAGAAATGTTTTCTGTTCCAAGAAAAAGTTGAGTTTCTGGGTCACGTCGTTTCCCGAGAAGGCATCCATACCGACGAAAAGAAGCTACAAGCAATAAAAGAATGGCCTCAACCTCGTGACAAACATGAATTGAGAAGCTTTTTGGGTCTGTGTACATACTACAGACGATTTGTAGAAGGATTCGCCAAAATAGCGTCTCCGTTACATAGACTTACACAAGACAAAGCTTCTTACAAATGGAATACCGAATGTGACCAAGCATTTAGAAGACTAAAAGCAGCATTATATTCTAGTCCGATTCTTGCATATCCCATTCCAAAAGGAAAATTCATATTAGATACTGATGCGAGCAACGATGGCATAGGAGCAGTACTCTCCCAAGTACAAGATGGAGAAGAACGGGTCATCGAATTTTTCAGCAAGAAGCTATCTAAACCAGAGAGAAATTATTGTGTTACTAGAAAGGAGCTCCTAGCCATAGTTAAATCCGTAGATCACTTTCACAAATATCTCTACGGACAAGAGTTTCTGATTAGAACGGATCATGCTGCGTTACAGTGGCTCATGAAAATGAAACAACCTGAGGGGCAAGTCGCGAGATGGATAGAAAAGCTACAACAATACCATTATCAAATTAAGCACCGAGCAGGAAGGGTGCATAATAATGCAGATGCATTGTCCAGAAGACCTTGCCCCGAGGATTGTAAACATTGCAGGAAAATTGCCCAGAAAGAAGGAATTACCTACGTGCGCCAGATAAAGTTAGAACCAGATGAAGAATGGATGTCGGCTTCGATTAGAACCACACAGCTTAATGACAAAGATGTAGGACCTATCTTGCGATTGAAAGAAGAGAACAAGCCACGACCATCATGGCAAGATATCGCAAACCAAGGGGTGATACTCAAATCACTGTGGGCACAATGGGATTCACTGATAGTAGAGGAAAACATCCTTAAACGTGCCTGGGAAAGTGCCGATGGCCTTACTGTGGTTAATCAAGTAGTGGTTCCTAGGAGCATGGTAGACAATATAATGGCCGAATGCCATGGTGGAAAATAAGGCGCGCACCTAGGCATAAATAAAACCATGGACAAAATTCGAAACCGATTTTATTGGGTCAATTACTTTCAAGATGTGAAAAACTGGTGCCGCCGATGTTCGACTTGTGCAGCCAGCCAAGGTCCCAAAACAAGGTCCAGAGGTCAAATGAACCAATATAACGTAGGTCTACCATTCGAACGCATTGCTATTGATGTGGCCGGACCATTTCCAGAAACTATAAAAGGCAACAAATACATCCTTGTTGTCATGGATTACTTTAGCAAATGGCCAGAAGTTTTTGCTTTGCCTAACCAAGAGGCCACTACAGTTGCGGAAGTTCTGGTAAATGATGTTTTCAGCCGATTTGGCATTCCTTTGGAACTACATTCAGATCAAGGAAGAAACTTTGAATCAAAGCTCTTCCAGAATCTCTGTGACCTTTTAGGAATACATAAAACACGGACTACGGCTTTACATCCGCAGTCAGATGGCATGGTTGAAAGATTTAATAAAACAATAGAAGAACATCTGTGCAAAGTTGTTGATGAGCACCAAACAGATTGGGACCAATATATTCCATTGTTTTTGATGGCCTATAGAACCGCCATTCACAATAAGACAGGAGCTACTCCATCTAGTATCCTGTTTGGTAGAGAACTGCGTTTACCATGTGATATCATGTTTGGTTCACCTGAAGAAGAACACTTAGAGATTAATGACTATGTCGAACGTTTAAGGCAAAAGCTGCACTATATCCATGAAGTGGTTAGAGAGCGAATAGAAATAGCCAGTGACCGCATGAAAGCGAGATATGACCTGAAAGCAAACTCTTCAGGGTTCAAAGAGAATGATCAAGTCTGGCTATACAATCCTCAACGCAAGAAAGGAAGATCACCTAAGTTGACACCACCATGGGAAGGACCTTATAAAGTTGTTAAGAGAATTAATGATGTAGTCTACCGAATCCAGAAAAGCCCGAAGTCCAAGATGAAAGTTGTTCATCTAGACAGACTAAAACCTTACCTGGGAAATGTTGATCGAGGCGATCAAACCTGAAGAGGAGGATAGTGTTACAAATTTAAGTATTTAAATTTTATAGTTAGAATTTATTTAGGTTTAGTGTAGTATTAGGTTGACGTATTTTATGGTTGTATTCTTAATCTAGGTTTTAGTTGCGTTATCTGTGACAAACTGGTATGCGAAAGTCTAGAAAAGGGCTGGAATGATTGCGAATCGAACAAGGATGGAAGGGTTCTAGAATAGTAGGCAGCCCTCATATATAAGGCCGGACGTCGTGCATCAGTCAGTCAGTCACAGATAACATACTGTAGTGGTCGTGAGATATTAGTGGTGAATTATTAGTAAGTAGGAGTGCGTGTTTTTTGTACATAATTTGTGGAAATAAATTGACGTATCGTTTTCAACAATTGCGAGTTTTTAATTTGTCGTTGTGAAGCCGTAACAATATTGTTTTGTTTGACCGATGTATATTTGATCACAGCTACAGGGTATACTATAGATCGCACTAGACTGCTTTAGAAATGGAGTTTTATCTTTAAGTTGTGTAAATAAGCTGTTTGTAGTTTTTAAGTTATAAAAAACCAATTCTAGGTCATTTTTTTGAAAGCATTGCTTTAGTTTGTGAGATAAGCCATGGACAAATGGGATCTTAAAATATTTTTTTCTTTCATTATTAATATTTTCAGAGTTCTCTGGTGGGCTTATATGCTTTTTTGTGAATCTTTGAACACACTGATTTATAAATGTTGATGCATAATTATTTTTCTTTGCGATATTTTTTATTATGATTTTGTTTTCATCCCAGAATTTTTGATGACTAAGATAGTGCGATCTATATAAAAGGTTGTTTATTGTGCTTATTTTATGTATGAATTGTAATTTAAAGTTCTGCCAGAGCTAGTCGGTTTACGGTACCAATTGGTAATCAAACTTCCATCACTCTCTCGGATAACCTTAACATCCAAAAATGCTAGATTTTTGTCAGTTTCTTTTTCAATGGTAAATTGAATTTTCGGATGAATGGAGTTAAAAATAGTGGGAATAGTCTCTATTTTGTCTTTTGGTACAGCGGAAATTGTATCATCAACATATATAAGCCCACCAGAGAACTCTGAAAATATTAATAATGAAAGAAAAAAATATTTTAAGATCCCATTTGTCCATGGCTTATCTCACAAACTAAAGCAATGCTTTCAAAAAAATGACCTAGAATTGGTTTTTTATAACTTAAAAACTACAAACAGCTTATTTACACAACTTAAAGATAAAACTCCATTTCTAAAGCAGTCTAGTGCGATCTATAGTATACCCTGTAGCTGTGATCAAATATACATCGGTCAAACAAAACAATATATTGAAAATCGATTCAAACAACATAAATACGATTGCCAAGAAAAAAATAAAAATAAAAAAGATAAGACAGCATTAGCCACTCATCATTTTTCAACACAGCATGAGTTTAAGTTTGAGGAAGCAAAGATCTTGGAAAAAGAAACTAATTATTACAAACGCTCCATTTTGGAAATGATATATATAAACATTAATAAAGATAGAGCAGTTAATTTACGTAGCGATGTTAACAAATTGAGTACGGTATATAACTCCCTACTCAATAGAATTCGCTTAAAATAACCCCCAAATGACGATTAATGAAATTAACAATAAACAAAATAAAGTAAACTTAAAAGAAAATTATATTTAAAAAATAATATAAAATATTTATAATAATAACATTAATAAAAAATATAAATATAATATATGTATGTATGTATGTGCATGTGTGTATATGTATGTATGTATGTGATTGTATGTATATGTGGTTGTATGTATGTATATGTATAATATAAAAGGAAAAAAATAAAGCTTTTCCCCAATTAAACCACGA
The DNA here is from genome assembly GCA_963576565.1 of Aspidapion aeneum. Classification (NCBI taxonomy): domain Eukaryota; kingdom Metazoa; phylum Arthropoda; class Insecta; order Coleoptera; family Brentidae; genus Aspidapion; species Aspidapion aeneum. Next base: position 48,948,709 of record OY755045.1, read on the forward strand.
CAACAAAATACGAAGTGTCTTTCTAAGTAGTCATGAATACGTAAATTAGTTGAAAATTAGCGTTCAACCAAAAAATATTTTTTGCTTTTTTTAAAAATTAATTGTATATACCAAGGTTTAAACAGGAAAAGTTTTGTGTTCTGACAACAATGCATGTTATCAATGCATTTTAATATACAACAACTCCAAACTAGAAAATAAGTTCCATCACTGTCTTAATTGTATCATACTATATACACTTGTCCCACTCTAAATTAAATCAGTACCGTACACTACTAGTTCCACTCTATTCAAGGTTGCCTTTTGCTTTAAACTTAAAGAATTTTAATTTGTTTTAATATTTCGGAACAATGAAAATCCAGAGTAGTGACAACAATGCGGACTAATTTTGCCGCCGATAATATAACCTGTCTGATAAACAAAACAAAAGAAAATATAAATAATTAGCAGATTAAGGTTGGGTTTCGTTTTTAATTTTGTGCCGTTTGTTTTCCTGATGTGCTTGAATTCTTGTTTTTTGTTGTTCCAATGTACGATCTAGTCTGAAGGGTGAGTACGGAATTTTAAATATTTTAACAGTCCTTTTTAAATTTTAACATAGGTTTATAATGTGTACATTGTTGTTATTTTCTACATGGTATTATGGCTTGCTACAGGTTTTATTTGTTATTGTTGTGTTTATATGAATAGCTGATTGATCTCTTTGTGCGTATTTTATTGAGCCACCCATCAGTTACTACAGTGACAAAAATTTTTTGAACCTTTGTAAAAAAAAATTTATATCTGTATATTAAAAAAAAAAGAAGAAAAATAAACCATAATTATTTCTTTATATAAATAAATAAAAAAATCAGTTACATATACATTAAAAGGGAAAAAATATTTAGGAAAAAAATAATATATTGTCAATAAGGTCATTTTAAATGTTATTTATTGGGAAAAGAATAAGAATTTTTAATTGGTGATGTATTAATGTGCCGTATTTTGTATTATCTTACTAATGAGTTGTAACCTTTTTAGTCTGATGAAGACAAAAACCATTGTCGAAACGTTACCGATGGATTAAAACGTATATTTACCAGAACAACAGTGTCCTTATTCCCACTAAATTTACCTATAGTTGCATTGCAAGGACGTGATAAGTTTACCAAAGATCAACAAAGTTCAATTCTTATGGGTGAAAAATGGGAATATCTTTATGAGAAAGAGTGATGGTGAAAATGTATTTAAAATTGATTCGGCAAGTAACTTATATAATGTCCACTAAACGTAAGTCTTGTATATTTACCATTTATTACCAAAATGTCCAAGGGATGTCTTCTAAGTTAAATGACTTTAAGATTTCACTTTCACAACAAGACTTTGACATTTTAGTATTAACAGAATCATGACTTAATTCATCTATTTATGATTATGAATTTTTTGATGATAGATATACCATATATAGAAGGGATAGAGATTTAGAATTTACAAAGAAAAAAATTGGCGGTGGAGTTATTGTGGCCATAAAGAGGTATTTAAAGGCAAAGTTATTACCTATTCAGTGTCCGGATAAAAACGTTGAAGCTGTGTGTGTTAAAATTAATTTTAAAGGGGTGTTAATAGTTTTATGTGGTCTTTACATCCCGCCTAGTTCAAATTTCGAACTTTATGAATTATTTCTTGATAATGTTAAGCAAAGTTTACTAAAAAATGCAATACTTATTTTACAAGGAGACTCTGCCAAATTTAACGAACATTGAGTCAACATATTTAGAGTTTAGAAACTTTTTTAAGATTCAGAACTATAATAAAATTTTAAACAGTAGAAATAGATTGTTAGATCTGGTATTAAGTAGTCATAAATTAAGCATTGTTCGGTGTTGTTGCCCGTTATTGAGTGAAGTAACAGACCATCCAGCTCTTCAAATTTCAGGTCAAGTATATACAGAATTTTATAAAAAAAGTTAAAGTTTTAGTAGCGAATTTAATTTTACAAAGCAGATTTTGTCAAAATATACAACTTACTAAAAAATACAAACTGGGAAGAACTGAATGGTCATAACGATGCGAATGAGGTTGTTGGGCACTTTTATCAAATCTTTTTAAATAATATCTCTGAATGTGTCCCTTTTGCAAAACAGTAAAAAGATATACCCTCCTTGGTTTAATAACAGTATAAGAGATTTAAGGCGAAAAGAATATTATCATAATAGAATGAAAAAGTTTAATAATGATTTTAATAGGCAGATTTTTTTGCATCTTAGAACAAAAATTAAAAGGAAAATAAAACTTGCACATAGAGAATATATTCTAAATTTAGAAAACAATATAAATTCTGATGTAATTAACTTTTGGAAATTTCTAAATAATAGTAGAAAAAACTCAGATAACTCATCAGACAGCATGACTTTTAAGGAAAAACAAATCAATGGTAACTCTGATATAGCTCAAACATAGCAAATTATTTTCAAAGTGTATCTAATCAGGCAGCTCAATATAACATAATTCAAAATGATTTAAAAGATTCAAACACAGTTTTCACTTTAAATCAGATTACGCAATCTGACATTTAAGAAGCTATTTGCAAATTAAAACCTAAAAAATCATACGGACCGGATAATATCCACCTTATATCTTCAAAGCATGAAAAGAGTTTCTGGTGAGACCCCTGCAGATTATCTTCAACGTAATATTAAACACTCAAACCTATCCAGATGCTTGGAAAACATAAAAAATATGCCAAATATCAAAAAATAACCGACCCGTTACCTTGATATGTGCACCTAGCAAAATATTTAAGTCAATAGTTTATAATAAGATTTATAATCATATCAAAGCGGGTATTGCACAGGAGCAACATGGTTTCACAACAAAACGATCGACGGTTACAAATCTGGCTTGTTTTACACATTATGTTAATTCTGCTTTGGACAATAATACTCAAGTTAACGTAATATATACAGATTTTTCAAAAGCCTTTGATCGAGTGAACCATGATGTTCTTCTCCAAAAGCTTTCATCGTTTGGAATTTCAAATAATCTTATTTACTTCATACTTAAGTCATCGAAAACAATATGTAGTTTACAGGGGCGCCTCATCATAGCTTTTTCCATCCTATTCCGGCGTACCACAGGGCTCAAACCTCGGACCTTTGTTTTTCGATGTGCTATAATGGCATGCCAAAGTCTATAAGTAATAAAAAAGAAAAAGAATTTGAAAATTACACAATCTCAGAAGTCACCCATACGAAATATTTAGGAATAGAGATAGCCTCATATTTAAAATGGAATTACCATATTGATTACGTCTCCAATAAAATGCGCAGGCTCATACATAAATTTTATACATTAAGAGAGTTCTTGAACAAAAAAACCTTAATTGTAATTTATAAAGCTTTCGTAGAATCTCTTTTAAGATATGGAATTATAGTTTGGGGAGGATGCTATGAATCAACCCTAAATAAATTAAACATAACTCAAAAATATATATAAAAATTATTTATAAAAAAACCAAAAGATTTCCATCTGAACTACTATACAATTATGAAACTGTAAATATTAGATCTCTATATATTTTGTCCATTTGTATTAATATGCAGTTTAAAGAACCCAATAAAACATACATTAATCATGGTCACGAAACGAGAAACAAAACATCAAATCAATTAAAAACTCCACTAAATCGTAATACCCTGAATAAAAAACAATATTCATATCTGGCCCCTAAATGTTACAATCTATTAACGGAAAACATTAAAATATCTCAGAAAAGTTCAGTTTTTAGTAAACTATGTAAAAAATATATCTTCGATAACTACAAAAAATTCTCAATGCTATTTCAAACCAATAATGAAATGTTATAATTCAGAAATTAAAACAAATATATATTTATGTATGTTAAGTAAATAATCGAAAATAAATACCAAATATTTAAATTTAACAAATTTCTACTGTACTAGTAAACTTATAAATAGACATGTATCACTATGTATATAAATGCTTGTTTTTTCTTTTACTTTCTGGTAAATATTTTTTTTCTCTTTATATAGATATAGGTAAAACAATCTTGCAGGTATTTAGTTAGCAACATAAAAACTATAAATTTGAAAGAGTGAATCCACTTATTGTCGCATACAGGAGCAAAAGCACCTAGGCGATAATTTGTGGAAACCTTCAAAATGGAGGTTGAACTACTAACTGACACATACAGGTGGCTATCGACCTACGTGCCTTAGGTCACCTTTAACAGGACACATACTTGTAAAAAAATTTTTTTTTAGGAATTAGATTTACTTTATCTTAAGTATATCCTATTGTAAAAATGTTAAATAAATAAATTCACTTGGTCTTCTTTTCGCGGATGATTATAAATTATTTAGAGAAATACGATGTAAAGGGAACTGTCAATTACTACAAAAAAAATTTAATATATATATAGTAAAATGGTCGGAAAAAAATTAATTAAATTTTAATGTAAATAAATGTTACTACATTTAGTAGAAAAACTAACCCGATTATATATCGGTATGAAATGAATGGATCTGGAACAAAAATCAGAAATGAAAGACCTTGGAGTAATTTTTGATCCTGAACTAAAGTTTGACAGGCACATTGCATTTGTTACATCAAAAGCATATCGAATGCTGGGGTTCGTCCTTCGAAACTCTCATGGTTTTCAAAATAAACAAACATTAAATTTGTTTTATAACGCATACGTGAGAAGCAATTTAGAATATTGTTCTATTATATGGAGTCCTTTTTATGCAGCGTATAGGAATGATATTGAAAAAATTCAAAAAATGTTTTTAAGATACTTTTATTACAAAAAATATAATATCTACTACTTTGATATTCTATATGTTACTTTAATTAATGAGTTTAACTTCATTACCCTGGAAAAAAGGAGAAAATGGGCGGAAGTTATTTTTCTGTATAAATTAATTTGGCATCAAATAGATTTTCCTTATCTTATCAATCAGGTAAAGTTTTGTGTCCCTTCTTACCCTACTAGAAACTATTCTACTTGCTCCCTAGAGCAAACACCAACCTTGGTCAAAATACTCTGGTATATAGAATGTGTTATTCATTCAAAAATAACGAGATGTAGATATATTTGAATAGGTTTCAATATTTTTCGCACTAGAACCTTAGAAAAATTGCAGTTTTTTTTTATTCTATTTATGAAATTTGCTTAGATTTCATAGTCTAGTTTTGTTGAAAAAAGTAGTTTTTTTTAAGTTACTTACTCTGTGCCTTATGCACGCTTTTTTGTAAACTCTTTATTGATTATAATCTGTTATTGGGCGAAAGTTTAATAAAATAAAATTTAAAAAAATAAATAACGATAGTCTACCACGAGTACCCATGGATTCAAATTGATATCAGGCGTTGGATCTAAAGTTGTTAGTATCCAAGAAAAAATCGAGACTCAACATAGTCTCGGCCAATGGGCTACTATATTTTAGGCCGAACTCGTAGCCATTGAACTATGTGCCCGGTGGATGAACGACTATGAATGGACCGACAGGACAATAAAATTCTTCTTCGACAGTCAAGCAGCCTTAAGAGCGCTTGATTCCTATACGGTCTCATCGAGAACCGTGAGGAGCTGCAGATATTCGCTGAATGAGCTTGGTGGCGCTAACAATGTGTCATAAGTATGGATACCAGGACATTCTGGACAACAGGGAAATGAGGCCGCAGACCAAGCAGCGAGGGAAGCGGCATCTGCCGAATTTCTCGGCCCCGAACCATCCCTGGGGATAGAACTGTCTCGCTCTAAAGAGTTCATTCAGGACCTTGTCGAAAGAGGGCCAGGAATATCATTGGACTTACCAGACAGGAGATCCGTATAGTGACTGGACTTTCTACGGGTCACTGTCTACTACGAGTACCCATGCACAGAATGGGAATAACAGAAGAGACCGAATGTAGACTCGGTATGGAGGACGACGAAACAGTTAGACATGTAGTTTGCGAATGTCCGGCTATTGCACGTTTACGTCAAAACACTTTTAATAAACTTCAGATTGATTCAAAAGATCCTAACAATGTCTCACCCAAACTGATAGCTAACCTTTTTGGAGGATTAGGCATACAGTGGTGAGAAACCACTCAAAAGTGAGTCACAATAGACCCACTGGTGGTCGCAGTGGAAAAGCTGCAATCATCATATTTTAAGTAACGGGTAACTGGCTGAATAGTGGATAGCTTGATTTTGCCGAGACCTCCAACTTTACCCTCTGCGAAAATTCTTGAAAGTGGTTCCTAACAGAACTCAATGTTGCCATTTACTTTTGAACATATTTTTTAAGCCACAGAAAAAGAAATCAGCCGATTACTAATTATTTACTATAACTTTCTGAATCTCGTAATTTTTACATGTTTGGTCTGGAAGACACGGCGCGGCCGTCAAGCATCTAATTTGTAGGACGAACGTTTTTTCATGTTTGATCATAAAATCTTTGGATACAGCTACTGTTAGGAATCACTCTCAATAATTTTCACACATGGAAAAGTTGAACGTTTTAGTAAAAAATGCTATTTACGAAAATTCAGCCTGTTACCCATTACTTAAAAAATAGACCGGTTTACTGTGGACTAAAATCTTCCAAAGCAGTTCCAAAATACTTTGTAAAAATTATTGACAATGTAAAATGCACTTTGGATGTTACCCAATTATATGTTATTTTATAATTAAATAAATAAATAATACAAAATTATTCTGACTTTCTTTTTTAAACTGGTTTATTTTACTGGAGCCCACCCTCGGTATACATACATATCTAATACCCAGATGGTTTTGATTGGGCCCTCTGTGATGGAAGGCGTTATTAATTTTTCGTTGCTAATTTTCAATAAAGAAATATACCTATACCACGCCAATGAACCATATATAACATAAATTATCAAGCCTGATCCTATTATAAATGGCAATAGTTTCGAAGGCTGACAGATCTAAAACTTTAACTATTTTAAAAACAAAAAAATACAGGCTGACGAGAAAATAATGGAAATGTCAGCCTTCGACAGTAGTGTATTTCAAAGAAGGATCGGGCATATTAGTTTGAGGGGGCTGTGCCTAGACGCAAATTCAAGAATGACATGGGCTAACCGCGACTCTAATATATCCAAATATGTCAACATACAGGGACTCTAATGCCACCATATTTTTTTTAATGATTTTCTGATTGAAGGTGTTAAATGGACAAAGTTGTCCATTGCCATAATTTTATTAATATTTTTTTTTTTTTAATATACATTTCTGAAAAAATACTCGTAATTTAAACTTACCGGTGGCTAAAATCTTTAACAGGATATTTTGACACTCCAATGCAGGTTCCTTCGTTGCCACGATTTTCTTTTACAACCAAAATTTTCCACTGATAGCAGCCGGATTTGATAGCTTGTATGCCTAAGCCGTACCCTCGACCGCCTGTACCGTGTACTAATGTAAGACTTCCTAAAAAAGTAAACTTTCTTTTATCTTTTGCATAAACGATAAATTATTAAGAATAATAATTTCATTCCAAATCCTTATATTTTAAGTTATAGTTAATTCTGCATGAAATAAATTAATATGGACGCGGTATATTTTTTAACCTATTTTAACAGCTTTGTGTAAAAGCTTTAAAACAAATTTGAATGCTCCATTTAAGCTGGACTTCTAATCGTGTTCGCCCGCGAAGTCGTACTACTCCAGCACGATAGTCGTCACGGATTTGGGCATTTCTAATCATGTAGCGTGTAGCGCGCATTTAGGACATGCGTATTGCGACGTTTTAGGCAAGTTTAAGGTTATACTTAAAAAAATACTTGTTATTATTATGTTATTTAACCAGTGTAATTAATTAATAAAAGGTAGTTTTCAGCTTTTTTGTACTCACTCATCACGGCTGACAGCTAGTTAGACGCTGTTTTTAAAAATTTTTGTAAAATATATCGCATTTTAAATGCGATATTTTATATAACTCTAATATTCTGGCCCTGGGGATGACGCGGAAGGCGTCGAAACGTTGGCTGTTGAATTAAACATTTAAAATAAAAGTCCAAAAAAGCTGAAAATTACATTTTATTATTACAATACTGGACGAAAACCTAACGCATAAGGTAATTAATTAAGATTGCGCAAATCTTTATGAATAAAACGAACTTACGAAAATTACGATGTTTCCTTAAAAATGGCTACTCTCAGCTGCTATCTTATTGCTTAGCTGTGGACGGTCATATTGCCTACATCATTGGCCGGCCCCAAGGAGGTTAACCGGCTCCCTATTTATCACAGTGTGGGAAATTCAAATTCGCGTGTTTGTCGTTTAACATCCTCTGCACTAAGAATGTTTTTCACCACTTCTCTTACAATCCACTATAATGAAGTTCCTACACAATTGTTACATTCTATGGAAATAACCCTTACAATTTTGTACACTTTAGACATGACTATGTAGACACATACAATTATACACATACTTTGAGACAAACAGATAGTTTAAAATAGTAGTGTCATTTTATTCAAACCCTCATCAGATAGGTCAGTATTTATTTTTACCTTCCTAGCCTGCGTAGCAATGGCTAGAGAAAAAAAAAATTCAGATGACGCCGAAAATGTGTTATTTGGGTGTACTTTGATCTATCCTAGCAATATCGTCGTGATGTCTATCTGTGTGTGTGTATATTATTTCTGTCCGTAACACGATAGCTCCTAAACCGTTCGACACTATAATGGAAAGCAGTTTTCTGACAATTAAAAACTTTAAAAAATGCTAACTTTTTAACGGAGCATCGTATCGACATACAGTTTTCGGAATGTAGTAGACTACATTTTTCTCAATAATTTGTGTTATAATCGAAAACTTCGAAAGAGCTTTAGTTTCTAAGATATTTACAAAAAACTGATTTCAAGGCTGATATAATATTATCATGGCTTCACTTGAAGTGTGCTAATAGGCTAGCTAGGAAGGTATCAGATCCGTCACATGGGTCACACATCCATTTATTTACTTTCACTCTTGTGAGTGTTAGGCTGCCCTTTGCCCCGAACTAATGAGTTCTTGCAAAATAAGGTTGTGGAGCCTTTTTTGGTTTTTATCCAAATTTCAGGTTTTATAATCCTCCACAAGTAACCTTGTTAGTTGCGGAGGATGTGCTGGATTCATCCAGGATTGTGTTTGGAGTGGTGAAACTAGTTTTTTCAAGTTGTCTGGGGTTTTTAGTTTCTGACTTATGACTGACCTGGTCTTCTTCTTGGTCTACACTATACCTCCTATTTCCAGCCACCTCTGACCTTATGGACTCTTCCAAACTATCTTCAAAAGCTAGTAACTCCGATACTGGGCTTTTATATCCTAATAACTCTGATACTGGGCTTCCAGAGTGCCGTGTTTTCTTTTGTGTCCAGGATGCGTTCCACTCTGTACAAAGGATGTGCCTATGTTCAGTGTGCTTTTCTGTGACATACGCATGTTTTTGAGTTTCGGTGACATAAAGGTTTCTGTAAACCTCCTGTTTATCTGATTTAAGTGCCTTTTTCACAGTTTTCCTGTTCGCATACGACATAAATACACGCCTTTGGCCACTCTTTTTTCTATCAATTCAATTTTTCTTGTTGACAACCTTATCTAATTTTTTTAAATTGCATTTTCTCCGTTCCTTTGTATGTTTTTCTTTTATCTTAATTACCTCAGTCTGTTATTTTTCTTACATTTTCAATTTTCTTCCAAACACTAATTATGCAGGCGTTGCCTGGGTGGTGCAATATACTGAGTTTCTATGACAATATTCTTGAATACCAAATTACAAATAATGCAAGGACCTAAAACTATAAACGACAAGTGAAATTAAAGAAAGAAAAATAAGAAAAAGTCTTCGGCCGGGACTGAGAATTATATTGGCAACCGCCCATTGCGATCAGAAATTTTAACACACGAAAAGGTGATCTCATGTTTTCAGACGTTGATACTTTACATCTAATTTGAGTTTTCATACCTTTGACAGTGGAAAGGAAGAATTATAGAGATCAGTTGGATGACTTGGTCGAGTTAGTACCATGAGAGTTTCTCGTTCTTATTGTGAGACACCGCACATCTGCAAAAATGAAAGTTTTCCGAAAATTTATGTATCGTCTTCGGTGGTTAAATGTTTAGAGCGTTTGCGTACAGAGGCCGAAGAGCTGGTCGGTGATTGGTCACTTTCCCGAGATTCAGTTTTGTTGTTGTAAGCGAGCCGTTTAGTGTTTTTAAGAACCGGTACCCATGTTCTGTTAATTTTAAGAGTTTCTTCAGATCTGTTGAAGTTCTGCTGGTGTTTATGAATTTCGATTGCTTCTCTATAGAGTCTTGGATAGTATGAAGAGGAGGCGCAGAGAACTTGTGTGTCTTCGAATCTTATTCGGTGGTCTTCATTGTTTAGTGTGTGGTCTGCAACTGCGGATATTTCCGTATGTCCGTGTCGACAGTTGGCTTTGTGTTTTTTGATTCATGTGTTTACGGACCGTTTGGTTGTTACGATGTAGACACTTCCACAGGTACAGGGAATGCGGTATACCCCCGAAGAACTTAGTGGGTTCCTTATATCCTTCGCAGATCTGAGGAGGTTCTCGATCTTCTTAGATGGCTTGAAGATCGTTTTTATGTTGTGTTTTCCCAGAATACGTCCGATCCTATCCGTCACTCTAGGGATGTAGGGCAGAAAGGCTCTTGAAGTAACTTCGCGGCTGCTCAGTCCACCGCTACTGTTACTTCTAGTGCTCGGCTTTGGTCGTATACATTTAGCTATGTCGCTTTGAGTGTATCCATTTGCTATGAAGGCGTTTTTAAGATGGTTTAATTCTTTGTCTAGATGTTTTGGTTCGAAGATTATTTTCGCCCTCTCTACCAATGTTCTTATTACCCCTTTTCGTTGGCACGGGTGGTGGTTAGATGTGTTGTTTAGGTAGCGGTCTGTGTAAGTAGGTTTTCTGTATACGGTATGTCCTAGTCGTCCCTCTTTCCTCGTTACTAGTACGTCAAGGAATGCTAATTCTCTGTTGTTCTCTGTTTCCATTGTAAATTGTATACTGGGGTGTATGTTGCTAATGTGGTTAAGAAATTCATTAAGGCTGTCTCTACCATAAGGCCAAACGACAAAAGTGTCATCTACATATCGAAACCAGACTTTGGGTTTATGAGGGGCATTATTCAACGCCTTCTCTTCTAGTTTCTCCATGAAAAAGTTCGCAATCACTGGCGATAAAGGGCTACCCATTGATACTCCATCGATCTGTTCATAAATTTGTTCATTGAAGGTGAAATATGATGTCGTTAGGCAGATTTTAAACAGGTCGGTGATGTCCTTCGGAAATATGTGTTCCACTTCCCTCATTGCCTCGGCCAAAGGTACCTTCGTGAACAAAGACACAACATCAAAGCTAACTAAGATGTCTTTCTTGTCCATGACGATGTTTCTGATCTTCTCAATAAAGTGGGTGGAGTCTCTTACATACGAATCCGTTAGTCCGATGTGGGGTTGCAAGAGGGAAGAAAGATGTTTCGCAAGTTTGTATGTTGGTAAGCCTATAGTACTGACAATGGGACGAAGAGGCACATCGTTTTAGTGGATTTTTGGTAGTCCATACAATCTCGGAGTCAGGGCTTCACTTTGGCATAGCATCCTTTTGACTGGGTCCTCCAATGAAGAAATCTTAATTAAGTGATTCACTTTTTTAATTGCGGGTTGTGTAGGATCTCTTTTTAGCTTCTTGTACGTTGAGGGTTCTAAAAGATCGACCATCTTTCTGTTGTAGTCATCCCTGTTCAATACTACAGTGGCGTTTCCTTTGTCGGCAGGCAGTATCAGAATGTTTTCGTCCTTGTTGAGATCCTTAATGGCTTTTTCTTCCATCCTTGTAATGTTGCGTTTTGGTGGTTTGGCTTTTCGCAAAATCTGTGAACACTCCGTGCGTATTTCTTCTGCCTGATCTTCGGGCAACTTTCTAATAGCAGATTCTAAGTTGGCAATTATTTCCTCCTTGGGAACCTCCCTAGGTGCAACAGCAAAGTTCCCCCCTTAGAGAGTACTGAGACTTCATTTTGAGAAAGCGGGCGGTCCGATAGGTTGATGACAGTTTTTGTAGAATCAAGGATGGGCTGCTGGTTATCCCGTTTATTGTTGTCGTCAGTTAGTCTCTGGTATTTGGTCTTCTGCCTCTCCGTACTTCTGTGGTGTTCGTTTTCCATGGATCTGTAGGAACTAGCATCAATTTTGTCCCAGTCTGATTTGTGCATGGTGTTCGCTAGGTAATAGAAAATTGAGAGTAGTTCCTTGTCTGTGCATGCGAGTTGCGATCTAGTTGAATGGATCCGTTCTCTTAAAAGGGCATCTTCAGTTCTTCTATAGATTCTGTAGGCTTGAGGTGTTTTCATGGTATGCTTAAATCTCAGGAATTTCGGCGTGACCTTCTCATCGCGACAGCGTAATAAGAAGGTCAGCGAAGACAGTAGTTGCGCTTTCTTCTTGCGTAGTGCGACCAAGCGTAGATGAAGAGTGGAAACTTCCTCCCCGTAGAGGCGTCGTACAAATTGTGAAAGGCTTTCGCGGCCATCGTCCAATGGTGGGTGTGCTTTCGGGCTATTCGGCCGTCGTCGTTGGAAATTCGTTCTCGACGTTTCGCTATCTCGAGTGGATGGCATCTTCAGGAGATGTTGACTGTTTGTCGGCTTCTCGAAGACTGGTGGTTAGTCTGTCGCGGGCGCAGGTTATATACGCTATGGTGGGCGGGGCATATATCAGAGCTGGTCGGTGATTGGTCACTTTCCCGAGATTCAGTTTTGTTGTTGTAAGCAAGCCGTTTTGTGTTTGTAAGAACCGGTACCCATATTCTGTTAATTTTAAGAGTTTCTTCAGATCTGTTGAAGTTCTGCTGGTGTTTATGAATTTCGATTGCTTCTCTATAGTCTTGGATAGTATGAAGAGGAGGCGCAGAGAACTTGTGTGTCTTCGAATTTTATTCGGTGGTCTTCGTTGTTTAGTGTGTGGTCTGCAACTGCGGATTTTTCCGTATGTCCGAGTCGACAGTTGGCTTTGTGTTCTTTGATTCTTGTGTTTACGGACCGTTTGGTTGTTCCGATGTAGACACTTCCATAGGTACAGGGAATGCGGTATACCCCCGAAGAACTTAGTGGGTTCCTTATATCCTTCGCAGATCTGAGGTGGTTTTCGATCTTCTTAGATGGTTTGAAGATCGTTTTTATGTTGTGTTTTCCCAGAATACGTCCAATCCTATCCGTCACTCTAGTTGTCCGTTGGTCTGATTGTGTGTAGGAATAAATATATAAAATCCATTTTATATAAGAAAAAATGATGTTGTGCTTTCTGATGCAAACAGTACTCCGTTGTCACTACAAACTAAAACAGGCAATCCAAACGTTGCAAATGTCTTTTTCAAGGCAAATTCTATTTCTTTACTTGTTGATTTTACAAAGTGTACTTCGGGCCACTTGCTGTGTGCATGCGTGATTATGAGGACTTTTCCTTTTTCTACATCTAGTAAATCTATAATTCAAGGATGAGACAACAGGCACTCGGAGCGCCAACTCTGAGCGAGGAAGAACTGCACATGCTCAAATGGGCAGACTTACTGGACTTTGTAAAGAGGAAGGCCCAATGAGTTATCCGACCATCAAAGGAAAGTGCCGAGAGTGGGTTAAGGGACAGACTTGGGGCACGGCAAAAAGGGCCTACTCTGGCCAACTTGTCAGACCTGCGGGTCAACCCCCCTATAATATAAATCTATAATTATGTACTCTTTCAAAACCTTCTTTGGCAGGTGGTCATAGGTGTACTGATTTTGGTAGGTCGTCCTTGTTCTTTAGCTACGGTAAACAACTTTTGATCTTAAATTCAATGTCACTGTCAATACCAGGCCACCACACGCAGTTGATTTTGTTTCTTGTGCAATTCATGTAGCATATCACGTCTTAGGGGTTGTTCCGGTTTTAAAGAAAAGGACAACAGTTGTTACGATTTTAGAAGAAGACCCAATAGTTCCCAATTTAAAAGAAGAGCCAGTTGTTCCAATTACAAGAGCAAGACAACATGAGATTCTTTATCTCTCTCTCAGGGTTAATCGTGGGTAGGATAGGGGTGACTCTTCATTCTTCGCAACAGTAAAACACTTGGTGTGGTTACAAGGAAATCTATTTTTACTGTGTAAATAGGTACATTAACCCCGATTTAACTAAGTGGCCATTAAGTACAAAAGCACTTGAATTTTAAATACAAGGGTAGCTTAAAGGTAATTAAATAAGCTATTTAACATTGTACATTTTTATGTGAAATCTTGTATACGTATACTCGGTGTACATGGGAGTGAACTAAGAGTTCAGGGTAAGTTAGATACCTATATTTATACTATATAAACAAGGTATAGAAAAATAATTACAGAGCACCTTTGTTTTCTTTAGGTGTTTTCAGGGAAAAGGGAAAAACTAAATTTATCTTTAATTCTAATCACTAGTCTTAATAGTAGGAATCATCTTTTGTTTTATTTACCTAGTGTAAGATGTTAAGTTCTGTGATTTTCTCAAGAATATAAGTATTCAGTTTGTTTAGAAAATACTTTAAGTTTATCTTGTTTTACTTGGTCTAGTGTCCTTATAGACCTTAAAGCTAATCAAACCTGGCTGGCTAGGTTACATATATTACAATGGTCCAGGTCTTGAGAATTCATCCCAGGACATCATACACAGTGTTCCTTGCGAGCCGAATTATTTTAAATTAAATCCATACGACGGTATTAATAGGTCGGCCACTACTTTCATGCCGAAAAACAAGGCGGCCTTGAATTTTCGCATCGTATTGAAACTAGAGATCCTTGTCGACCGCCTCGAGAAAATGGCGTGTTAATTTCGTTCTCCAACTATTTCAAATATCTACACCTGAAAGTGCTCGATTTTTGTGTACCGAAGCATAGAACTAGAAACTTCAGCCCTTCAGCTACGTGGTGACATCATTAGATCCAATCAGGGGCCCCTTAGAAGTGGAGAATTTGGCTGCAAACGGGTGAGTGCCTTTGTATCTGATTACCGTTGTGTGGCACCAAATATTTTACCTATGGACGTTTGATTATTTTGTAATTCATATCAATATGTTTATGTTTGTTCGCGCTACATTAATTAAAATATTTACAGTCCATTGCATTTATCGTTTTTCTAACCGCGGACTGACATAAGTGGTTACTAGGGTGGGAAACATTCAGAAACAGTGCTGGAGAAGCCCCTGATGTACAATCCGGTTCCACCGGGAAGAAGGAAACATCCACAAACAGGAGAACAGGAAAAAGAAAAGAAGGCCTAAACGAGAGAGAACTCTCTATAATGCAACGCAATTGTGTTATTAGAGTAGCCTCTTAACTATACAGTATTGTATAAGGCACTTTAAATCATTCGGTAAATGACTTACCTAAGTTGTTGTGTGGCCTTATATGTGTAACAGGGCTGGTCTACAACTACCATGGGTCACCATCTGATCTCAATACAAGCTTCTACTTTTGTCCTGCAACAAACAAAGTCCCTTAGAACTTAACCTCAACTAAGGTCCAATTTACACATATGCTAAAAATAGCATCAACAGGAATACTAATTTTCCTCTTGTAAAGATTAATATACATCTAAATTAACTAATTTGGAGGATCTTGAAGGACTTACCGGTGTTTTGGAGGTTAGCAAGTAAATCACCAATCGTTCCGCAGCAATTATCCACTAAAATCCGGAATCACCAACTTAAATATTAGCATCCGTCCTTGGCTCACAGCCATAGAGAGAATTTGCAGCTGATTGGCAACGTGGCACACCTCTTGGCGACAGATTCCCAAAAAGAAAGCTCTAAAATTATCGGAAGTTCCTCTTCTGAAAGTACCAACTTCCAATTCCGAAACTTCCAGAACCCTCATGTGATTTTCTCGAAGGAAAGCGTCAACCATGCACAGCTGATTGTCTACCGAGCAAGTGCCCCCTTCGAACCAATTCAAAGATCACTATTTTCTTGATTCAGTTTAAAGATCACTGGGCTCTTATTCAACTTCTTTACAACCGTGTTAGGATTTGCGCCGTCTCCTTACGCTTTAATTAGGTAAATCCCTAATTTCCTCGCCTAAACTAAACTGATTTCTACAACACCAGAATTCTACAATACTTCTTACATAAATATACATGATACCTAATCAATTAATCAATATCTTATAAATCTGAAAACCCATAATCGATCCAATATTCATGAACGTGCCCACTCTCCTTGTTTCTTACATATCATGATACAGCTGTTTTGAAAGCTACGCAATATTTACATTCCGCTAAGTACTTTTAACCTAACTTTTCCACTGATATCAAAATGCACTTTTCCGAACGAAAATCTATAAAATCGGCAGTGAAAATCAGGTACCGAAAACTGATAACTAATAAGTGCCCAAAGTGTAGGTTTAAAGATAAACACTACTAGTTTATAACAATTGTGATTCTTCATAGGCTCTAAGGTAGGTTTATAGCCCTTACAAATTTGTCAAACACTGTCTGAGTAGACTAGCAATCCTGTATCACTAGCCTGTTTAATGGCTAAACTAATTGTGGAGGTTTTCTAAAAAAAAACCGTAACAGGGTACGGGTAGACCTCATAAGATGTCTATCAGGGGAAATAAATCGACCTCTGCATTTTGTATATTTCAAATACTCTCTGATCCGGAAGGTTAGCACCTGTCTAGGGTTCCTTTCCCAGGGATACAGTATGAAAGGCGGAGAGGAAGGACCCTGGTGTGGCTAACATAGCGTACACCGACACGCCTGGCAAGCGTGGTGTTTTAATGCCACGACCCCCCATTGGAAAAATCGTGGCGAATTTGAAAACGAAAAGAAATAGTCCTCAGGTGGGAATGAAACTCTCCGAATCCCTCTATGGTTTGCCTCACGGAATCTGGGAAAGGCAAAAATTCGCTTATGACAAGGATCAAATAAAAACTAGTCAAACTAACAATAGGAACATATAATATTAGGTCAATGAACACCGACGAAAAAATTTATAAACTGAAAGAAGAGCTGTCACGAATAAAATAGGACATTCTAGTATTGTCAGAAACCCGTCGAAAATCCAAAAACGGGATAAAACTGAACTCCGGTAAGATTGGTATAGTAGATACTATACCATAAAGGTAACGAAGATAACAGCAAATTCGAAGTAGGATTCATAATAAATAAAGCCAAAGTAAACACGTCCAAACTATTATAGGAATCTCAGATCGCATTGCCTATCTTACACTAAAAATGAAAAGAGCATCACTTAAAGTTATCCAAGTATACGCCCCCAGTTCTACCTACAATGACGAGCACATCGAAGCATTTTATGAAGACATCTCCAAAGCTATGGAAGAACACAAAACCCATCCTACAATAGTAATGGGAGATTTCAATGTCAAATTAGGTAAGAAAATGAACATAGAAGAAACTAAAATAGGGGATTTTGGATATGGCGAAAGGAATGACAGAGGCACAACCTTAATGAATTATCTAGAGGAAAAACACCTTTGTGCAATGAATTCGTTATTTAGAAAGAAACCGCAACGAAAGTGGACATAGCTCAGCCCTAATGGAATAACGAAAAACGAAATTGATTGCATACTGACAACTGAGAAAAACATTGCATTGTGGTTGATTGAGAAAAACATCGTTGGAGATGTAACAGTCCAAAAGAGCTTTACAATAGGCAGTGATCACAGGATGGTCAAAACAAAAATCTGCATTGATATTAATAACAATAAACAACTTCATATCAATAAACAAAATAGAGCTATATACAAAGCTCAAGAAACAGCTTAACGAAAATATAGACGAAATAAATGAGACGCTGGCAAAAGCTACTTTGGTAGGAAAAGATATCGCAAAAAAAGACAGAAAATTGTATATCAGAAGAAATAAAGAAACTTATGAAAAAAAGGCGGAACCTTGAGAAAGAAGGAAAAATAACATCGATAGAATACACAGAAATAAATAAAGCTATAAGAAAATGATAAAAGAAAAATTAAAGAATTAAAGAGCCAAGAAATAAAAGTTGAGAGTTATAGAAAATCACAGAAATATGAAATGTCTAAGGCCGACTAGGTAGATATGAAATAATTAAAATAAAGGATATTATAAATATCGCACAACTATTCTATACAGAATTATATCAAACAAAAAGGGAACCATCACAAGAAACCATGAAGAAACTCCAAACAAAAATAAAGAACATAAACTCAGAGCTACAACCTGAAATAAGCAAAGCGGAAATAAAGTAAGCACTAAAGAAAATGAAACGGAGTAACTACACAAATGCTCAGGTACGGTGGTAAAATTGTAGTTAATACTCTCCATATTCTTCTGAATAAAATACTAAAAGAAAAAATGATCCCAAACAACTGGAAGGAATCAATAACCATTATTCTACACAAGAAAGGCGATAGAGCAGACCTAAAAAACTATCGACCTATAACACTCCACAATGTAATTTATAAGCTTTTCACGAAAATATTAACAGAAAGACTAACAACAAAATT
This sequence comes from Aspidapion aeneum, assembly GCA_963576565.1. Lineage (NCBI taxonomy): Eukaryota > Metazoa > Arthropoda > Insecta > Coleoptera > Brentidae > Aspidapion > Aspidapion aeneum. Next base: position 48,967,244 of record OY755045.1, read on the forward strand.
TGACGGATATCAATCAAAAGAACAAGCAGGCTTCAGAAAAGGTTTTTATACAGTTGACCACCTATTAACCATGAAAATCCTAATAGAGCGAGCTAACGAATACCACGTTCCACTGTATATTGCGTTTATAGACTTTGAAAAAGCTTTCGATAGCATTGAGCACTGTGCAGTCAAAGCATCTTTAATTAATAGCGGAATAGATCACAGATTTAATAGCGACAACATCCATAAAAATCCACGAAGGAACCCAGCCAATCCGCACAAAAAGAGGTGTCAAACAGGGTGACCCAATCTCCCCTAAACTATTTAACCAGGCCTTAGATGTTTTTAAAAACTCGCACTTATAATATTTCTATGATTCGTAACCTTCTAGAATGTCTGATTTGAATTGTATTATAACCAATGTGGTACTTTTTTTTGTGAATCCATATAGTATTTTTGAATAGATATGGGTCTATAATTGTTAATGTACTTACGGTGGTTTTGATTTTTACTGTTGTTGACAAACGTCCTTCTAGAGAAGGATTCTTTAAACGTGTTTTTAAGTATTTCGTTAAACTTGTCCCACAGTTTTTCTAGTTCGAGTCTCATGTTGTCTATGAATTCCCAGTTAATTTTATCAATATTATCATATAATGTTTTGCGACCTGCCTGAGTAATAGGCCTACATAATTTTGATTCTGTTTTCTTGGGTTGGGCATTTTTCTTTTGTTCAATGTGAGGGATCCGAGAGATCGTATTCAATATTTTTATATTTTTACTTAATGTGTTCGAAGTTTGTGAAGATTTTGTTAAGACAACATTGTTACGACAACAACATTGTTGTTGGCTCGTGTTTTGGTAAATATTGTTATTGTTAAGTCCTGCATTATACTAGCCTGCCTTTGATATGTGCCATATCTTACGTTAAAATTTTTGAAGGACTATAAATATTTACTATATTTAATTCTTCCACAAATACCGCAGATGCCACAATAACCGACTCAATGGACATTTTTGTGATCTTTTTGAGTATTTTAAAACTAAAGGATCTGTCAAGAAATATTGCTGACCCTCCCCTAGTGGTAATTTTATGACAGAAGTGGTACAAAATAGCGCAGGCTATAATAGCGCGGCCAAAATACCGCAGGCCATAATAGCGCATGGCCAAAATAGCGCGTGGCCATAACAGCGCAGGTCAAAATAACGCATTGCCAAAATAGCGCAGGTCATAATAGCTCAGGCCAAAATAGCGCATGTACAAAATAGCGCATGCTCAAAATAGGGCATGCATAAAATAGCGCATCCCCAAAATAGCGAATGATTTCTTTCCCGGGATCCTAGAGGGTGTGAATCTGAACCGAACCAAACCAAACTTAACCAACCTATTTAAAAAAAAACTTTCCTGACTTCTTTCTCGAGAGCCTTGTAGGTGTAAATCCCAACCGAACCGAACTGAACCGAACCGAATCAAACCAAATCAATATATTTTTTCAAAAAACCTTTCTTACATTTTTTTCCGAGATCCTAGGGGGTGTGAATCCTCTAGGAACCCGGAAAAGAATCAGGAAATATGTTTTTTTTTTAATATGTGGGTGCGGTTCGGTTCGGTTTGATTCGGTTCGGTTTGGTTCACACGCTCTAGGATCTCAAGAAAGAAGTCAGCAATTTTTTTTTTTTTGAAAAAATATGTTTGTTTTGTTCGGTTCAGATTCACACCCTCTAGGATCAAGTGTAAGAAGTTATGCGACTCTTATTATTTTGGGGATGCGCTATTTTGGGTATGCGCTATTTTGGGCATGTGCTATTTTGACCTGCGCTATTATGGCCATGCGCTATTTAGGCCTGCGCTATTATGACCATGCGCTATTTTGTCCTACGCTATTTTGACCATGCGCTATTTGGGCCTGCGCTATTTTGGCCATGCGCCATTATGGCCTGCGCTATTTTGGCCATGCGCCATTATGGCCTACGCTATTTTGGCCATGCGCTATTATAGCCTGCGCCATTATGGCCTGCGCTATTTTGGGCGTGCTATTATGGCCTGCGCTATTTTGTACCACTGCCGTCAAGAAATATTGCTGACCCTCCCCTAGTGGTAATTTTACGACAGAAAGCATCACCGAGCTGAAATATAATATAATATTCCTTGATTTCTGGTTTCACTCATAATATGGGGCATTCCATATCCACTCAGCCAACCTTTTGCACTTCAAAGTTTTGATTTGAACTAGATTTGAATTATGGCTAGCCCTATCCCTGCTTAGCCTTAAGACAGTATTTTTAAATTTTTCGGATATGTTGTTCATAAGTTACAGGGTGTCTAATGAATATAAATAATTGTATAAAAAAACTAAATTATTCAAAATAGCACTTATGGTCAATTATTGAAGTAAAATAAAAGAGCCTTAAGAAACTAATTCTTTTTTAGATTTAGGTGTTAGTGACCTTATTATTTAAAAACTAAATAAGAAATTCGTCATATAAAAAATGTAACCCCTTAGATTTTTATTTTTTTTTGCAAAATTAGGAAGAAATATTACCTCTATTAACCACAAAAATTGCGAAGTGGGTCAAGCTATAGTTATGTCAGAATAAAATATATTGTCAGGCCACATCAAAAAGTGAATCTCTGTAAATGCAGTAAAACGTTTTTATAACGAATCAAATTTAGAAAGAACTGGAAAGTATGCAAAGAAAATTTGCAGATTTAGAGACAAAAAACACTAAAAAAGAAGAGTCTGACATGGACTACATTACTGATGAGGCAAGAGAAACTGAGTGGATCAGACAAAAAGGAAAAGGTTGGAAAAACGACGAATGGATACTTCACTCTCACCACCACAACAAAGCTCGGGCACTGGAGAGCCCTCCAATAAAACACAAAATGAAGAACCCCCCACTAAGGTTAAAAAAGCTCCATTACCTCCACCGATTATGGTAAATGGCGTAAATAATTTTAATGATATTTATGAAAAATTAAATATCATACAAGGAGTTAAAATAAAAGTTTTAAATAACGAAAATATTAAAATAAATGTACAAGACGCAGACAGCTATCGGCTGGTTACTAAAATGCTTAATGAAATAAAGCATCAATGGCACTCATACGAAAACAAACAAATAAGGCCAATTAGAGTAATAGCGAATAGGCTACACTTCTCATGTGACCCACAAAAAATTGTAGCTGATCTACAAAAACAAGGTTTTAAGGCACTGGAGGCCAGCAACAAACTTAAATGGAGAACAAGACAACCTCTTAACATGTTTATGCTCACATTTAGCCACGATGAAGATATCAACAACAAAATTTTTGAAATTTCCAGTATCCTTGGGATTGAAGTGGAAATAAAAGCACTAAAAACCTCAAAATTAGTCTCTCAATGCAAAAGATGTCAATCTTATGGACACACGCAAAAATATTGCGCTAAAGAACCACGTTGCGTAAAATGCACGGGGAAACATCTTACTGCAGAATGCCCTAAACCAAAAGAATCTGAGCCAAAATGCATCCACTGTGGAGGCAAGCATCCTGCTTACTACTAAGGATGCCTTGTTGCTAAAGAAATACAAAAATTGAAAAATAAACCTAAGAAACCGAATCTCAAACCAAACGTGAGTACAAATAGACAAAACCAACAGACAAGAAACACAGTCACACAAAACTCTGTGACAAGGACATACAGCCAAGTAGCAGCAACAGCTACTATACCTGATATTAATATCAGTAGTCAAAATACGATGGAACAAACACTACAATTAATTTTGAAGAAATTGAACAAACTTGATGATAGATTAACTAAACTAGAAAGTAGCAATAACGGAGCTACCAATATGCCTCAAATTGGTCAGTAATCTTAGAATCCTAGCTTGGAATGCCAATGGTCTCTTGCAACATCAGCAAGACTTGCAAGTTATTCTAGACATAGAAAAAAATTGACGTCTGTCTTGTGTCAGAAACGCATTTAACTAACCAGTCTCACATTAAATTTAAAGGTTATAAAGTGTATCATACAACTCACTCTAGCAATACTGCACATGGGGGAAGTGCTGTAATAATTAAAGAAAATATATCACACTATGAGGAGATGGGATATAAAACCATAGAGATTCAAGCTACATTAGTAAGTGTAAAAACCAAAACATATACATTAGTCATAAGTGCTGTCTATATACCACCAAGGCACTTACTAAAGAAAAATCATTAAAATCAAAAAAGTTTCGTGGCTAATCGGGCAAAAAGGAGTTTTTTTGTTTCCCTTATATTTTTCCGTGGGTAGCCTGAAAGCTAAACCTCACGGGGGTCCAAGATCTAATGGACACCTAATAAGTGTTGACAGTTAACCGTTTCGTCCTTATGGGACTCCTCAGAACACTGCTGGTCGATGTGACAAATCTTGCGAAGTTAATCAGACCGTTTTGTCTCTAATTAAATGTAATTAGTGAGCGAACTATAGCAAGAGACTACCGAGATACGAGAGAAACAAAAAACCAAAGCAGGCGAAAGAAAACACTGCTATACAATATCGATCAATGAAAAGATCGAATGCAAATAAAAGAAAACAACTATAGTCCGTGACCTACGACAGCTCTTTGTCTTTCAGGCCGGATCAATACACTTAATTAGAGACAAAACCGTCTGATTAACTTCGCAAGATTTGTCAAATTGACCAGCAGTGTTCTGAGGAGTCCCATAAGGACGAAACGGTTAACTGTCAACACTTATTAGGTGTCCATTAGATCTTGGACCCCCGTGAGGTTAAGCTTTCAGGCTACCCACGGAAAAATATAAGGGAAACAAAAATACTCCTTTTTGCCGGATTAGCCACGAAACTTGTTTGATTTTTAAATTCACGGGTACGAAATTCCACGTTTGTTAGTATTATTTGGCTTAAAAATTCCGTTGATTGACGCTCACTGTCTTGAAGACGGGTAAAAATGCAATCTGTGTTGATCCGGCCTGAAAGACAAAGAGCTGTCGTAGGTCACGGACTATAGTTGTTTTTTTTTATTTGCATTCGATCTTTTCATTGATCGATATTGTATAGCAGTGTTTTCTTTCGCCTGCTTTTGGTTTTTTTGTTTCTCTCGTATCTCGGTAGATGGCGCCTCTTGCTATAGTTCGCTCACTAATTACATTTAATTAGAGACAAAACCGTCTGATTAACTTCGCAAGATTTGTCACATCGACCAGCAGTGTTCTGAGGAGTCCCATAAGGACGAAACGGTTAACTGTCAACACTTATTAGGTGTCCATTAGATCTTGGACCCCCGTGAGGTTTAGCTTTCAGGCTAGCCACGGAAAAATATAAGGGAAACAAAAAAACTCCTTTTTGCCCGATTAGCCACGAAACTTGTTTGATTTTTAAATTCACGGGTACGAAATTCCACGTTTGTTAGTATTATTTGGCTTAAAAATTCCGTTGATTGACGCTCACTGTCTTGAAGACGGGTAAAAATGCAATCTGTGTTGATCCGGCCTGAAAGACAAAGAGCTGTCGTAGGTCACGGACTATAGTTGTTTTCTTTTATTTGCATTCGATCTTTTCATTGATCGATATTGTATAGCAGTGTTTTCTTTCCCCTGCTTTTGGTTTTTTTGTTTCTCTCGTATCTCGGTAGATGGCGCCTCTTGCTATAGTTCGCTCACTAATTACATTTAATTAGAGACAAAACCGTCTGATTAACTTCGCAAGATTTGTCACATCGACCAGCAGTGTTCTGAGGACTCCCATAAGGACGAAACGGTTAACTGTCAACACTTATTAGGTGTCCATTAGATCTTGGACCCCCGTGAGGTTTAGCTTTCAGGCTACCCACGGAAAAATATAAGGGAAACAAAAAAAAACTCCTTTTTGTCCGATTAGCCACGAAACTTGTTTGATTTTTAAATTCACGGGTACGAAATTCCACGTTTGTTAGAAAAATCAATATCTTAATTTTCTCAGAAAATTAGGAAACCGTTTTATAATTGGAGATGACTTTAATGCAAAAAATACCTACTGGGGATCTAGACTGACGAATTCTAAAGGAAAAGAACTTTTGCAAGCTATTAGTGAATATCAATGTGAGCCGATATCAACTGGTAAGCCCACATACTATCCAACAGATCCAGGAAAAATTCCAGATCTAATTGATTTTTTTATAGTAAAAAATATATCTTTAAGTTTTGTAGATATAGAAGAAAGTTTTGATTTACACTCAGATCATTCACCTATTATTGTAACTCTTAGTAAAAACATAATAAAGAAAGAAGCAAATATCTCACTAGTTAATAAACTGACTGACTGGATTAGTTTTAAACAAAGTCTGTCAGAAAAAATAAACCTATCAGTACCATTGCAAACGCCAGAACAAATCGATAAAGAAGTTAAATATTTTGTTACAAATATTCAACAAGCAGCCTGGGAAAACAGTCCAAAACCAAAGAGAATTTTTAAGGGAAAAAACTATCCAAAGGAAATTAGAGACCTTATATTGGAAAAAAGGAAACTAAGAAGAAAGTGGCAGCAAAGCCGTGATCTTCGGGACAAAACAAATCTCAACATGACGCAGCGCATTAGGCGAGAAATTCTAGTAATAAAAAATGAATCTATTAACCATTTTCTTAATGAACTTACAGATTATAAAAATACCGACTATTCCCTTTGGAAAGCAATCAAAGACCAATTATCCAAATTCCACCCATACGAAAATCTAACAACCAGTGGGCAAGGAGCAACGAAGAAAAAGCAGATATTTTTGCAAGCCATTTAGAAAAAACATTTCAGCCCCACGAAGCACCAGATGAACACTTTCATTTAAATGAACCCCATCAAATTTAAGACCATATTAAGCTTACATCACCAAAAGAAATATTAACAGAAATCAAAAATATTAATTCGAAAAAAGCCCCAGGGTATAATCTTATTAACGGGGTAGTCATAAAACAACCCCCCAGAAAAGCTATCGTAAAACTATATATATATATTTATCGGTTTCACAACATTCTACGTCTTCCGATACCCAATCTCCACTCGTTTCTGTTTGCCCATAATTCATCATCTAGGCCTCTTATTCTTATTTCACAGTCTATTCCTTCTCTCCAGCTTCTCCTTGGCCGTCCTCGTTTTCTTCGGCCAGTTGGTTTCCATTGTAGTATTTGTTTAGGTAGTCTTTCATCATTCATTCTTTGTACATGTCCGTACCACACCAGTTGTTTTGTTCTTATATCATCCACTAAAGTACGTTCACCCACTGTCATAATTTCTCTTATTCTTTGATTTGTAACTCTTTCTCTTTTTGATTTCCCTGCTGCTCTTCTCCAATAGTCCATCTCCGTAGCGGAAAGCATTTTTTCTGTTATATCCTTGATTGGCCATACTTCTGAGCCATATGTAATAATACTTTTTATAATGGTGTTATATATAAGCTTTTTGTTATGTTTTGATATACTTTGGTCCCAAATTATTCCATTTAATAAAGTTATTGCTTTTCTTCCTTGTACGTTTCGATCTTTTATAGCTTTGTCTAGTGTTCCGTCAGCTGTAATTTTTAGACCTAAGTATTTATACTCATCACAGGAGTGAATTCGCTGCCCGGTATTTAAGATTAGATCCTGTTTCATTCCACCGATACACATATACTCTGTCTTATTGAGATTAACCTCTAGTCCCCACTTATTGTACTCTTCTATTAGTTTTCGTGTCATATATTCGAGGTCGTCATAATCCTGAGCCACTACTATCTGATCATCGGCGAAACATAAAGTATACAAGGTGGTTTCGTCCAACGGAATTCCCATGTTTTGGCATTTTCTCTTCCATACTTTAAGGACTTGTTCCAAGTATATCTTGAAGAGCGTAGGCGAGATACAGCAACCTTGTTTAAGACCTTTATTTACTTGAAAGCCTTTGGTTAGTTTTGCTTTTATTTTAACTTTTGCCTTACTATTGCGGTATAACTCTTGGATGGCCTTAATTAGTTGTACGCTTATGTTTGTGTTTTCCAACGCTTTCCAAAGCAGATTTAGTGGTATACTATCATATGCCTTCTGCAGATCAACGTAAAGCAGATGCAGCTCTTGACCGTATGCCATTTTCTTTTCAATAACTTGGGTTATACAAAAGAGGTGATCTGAAGTCGATCTACCCGCCCTGAAACCAGCTTGTTCTTCTGCCTCCATGTCTTTATATTCGCTCTCTACTTTATTTCTTATTATTTTACCGTATATTCTGCTTAGCGTACTAGTCACAGATATACCTCTATAATTGTCACATATATCTTTCCTTCCTTTTTTGTGTATTGTGGATATATATGACGTTTTCCACTCAGTTGGGACTACAGTTCCATTTAAATATTTTTGGAAAAGATTCCGTAATCTCCAAAACAGTTCTTCAGTGCCATATTTAATAAGTTCGGCTGGGATATTTCCGGGTCCGGCAGATTTACCGCTTTTTAAGGTTGTGCACACGTTTTTGACCTCAGGGATTGTGAGGGGTACTGGAGATCCCATCGTTCTAATTATATTGTCTCTTGCGTCTTCCTTGAATTCTGCTCTATCTTCAGTTAAAAGTTTTTTAAAATGCTCATCCCATTCTTTGTCTGGTATTGGTGAAATGATATCTCTGCATGTTTCTTTTTTAATCGATCTTATAGTTTTCCAGCTTTCGGTACTTCTCCTACCTCCTAAGTAAGAATCTATTTTCTGGCACTTTTGCGCCCACGAATGATTTTTCTTATCACTGATCATTCTTCTCACCTCTATCGTAAAACTATGCAACCTAATTAATGCGTCTTTTAGGCTTAGGTATGTACCTAAACTGTGGAAAGTTGCAGAAGTTATCATGATTCCAAAACGGGAAAACCACTCCATGACGTGTCATCTTACAGGCCAATATCTTTGCTGCCAATTATATCCAAGCTCTATGAAAAATTATTGCTTAAAAGAATAAAACCCATCATAGAAAGACAAGAAATTATTCCGTCTCATCAATTTGGTTTTCGAGACAAGCATTCCACGATAGATCAAGTACACAGAATTACTAATATAATAGAAAAATCACTGGAAGAGGGTAAAGTTTGTTCTGCAGTTTTTCTAGATGTAGCACAAGCATTTGACAAAGTGTGGCATGAAGGCCTTAATTTTAAACTAAAACGGTTTCTGCCAAAACAATATTCGGATATTTTGGAATCATACACATCTGATAGACATTTTAGAGTAAAACAGGAAGACTCATACTCAAATTTAAGAGAAATTCAAGTAGGCGTGCCCCAGGGTAGCGTACTAGGCCCATATCTATACTTATTATTCACTTGTGATATCCCAAAGCCAGAAAATTGCCACTTAGCAACATTTGCCGATGATACTGGTTTATTGACGGTAGAAAAATCTATTGAAAAATGCATAGCAAAACTTCAGGATGCAGTCACCCAAGTTCACAGTTGGACCACAAAGTGGCGAATAAAATTAAATGAAACCAAATCAATTCATGTTGATTTTACAAACAAAAATATAACTCACATACAAATTACAATTAACAACATTCCCGTACCATATTCAAATCAGGCAAAATATCTAGGTATGACACTTGATGTCAAATTGCGCTGGAAAGCACATGTTAAGAAAAAAAAAGAAGAACTTGAGATAAGGTATAGAAAAATGAACTGGCTAATTGGAAGGAAGTCCAATTTAACAATTCATAATAAGTTACTGCTTTATAGACAAATACTGAAACCAGTATGGACATATGGTATTCAACTATGGGGTTGTGCTAAAGAGAGTAACATTCTAGTTGTACAGAGATTTCAAAATAAAGTATTAAGAAACATTGTGAATGCACCTTGGTACGTTCGAAATAGTGACCTTCATCGAGATCTAAAAATCGAAACTGTAGCAGAGACTATAAAAAAGTACGCAAAAAGCCATGAAGATAGACTCCATCGGCATGTGAATGTGGAAGCAATTCAGCTTCTAGACAATACTATGCTAGTTCGAAGACTAAAAAGAGTGAAGCCGTTTGAGCTAGTAAACTAAGTGAATTACACATAAAACAAAATAATGCTATAAACACAACACAATTGTGAGTTACAGACTAAACAAAGCGGGGAGAACTGTTGAGTGAACCCTAAGTTTTAACTTAATTTACTAGAAAAGTCAGATTTTTAATTTACTAGAAAAGTCAGATTTAAACAAAGTTGCTAATTAGTCTTACTGACTAGATTGTAATTCAATAAACACAGTGTGTTTGACAAAAAAAAAATTAGAAATCCAAATATAAATAATAAATTATACGGTATTACGAAAAAAAAATAGTTTTAAAACGGCGGTTACAAAGCTTTTACCTCGCCGTAGGTGAGAAGTAGTGACCTTTTTTATTTAATTATGTATATTCATGAAGGACAGATGCACATTTGTTTATTAGACACCCTGTATCTTATGAACAACACATCCGAAAAATTAAAAAATACTCTCCTAAGGTTAAGCAGGCATAGGACTACACATAACTCAAATTTAGTTAAAATCAAAATTTTGCAGTGCAAAAGCAAACACCACAATATTTTGCAATATTTTTGAATAAAAATAGAAAATTTACTCTCGAATAATATAAATCACCAATTTATTCTTGCCACACTGTGTTTGCAAATTTAAAGCCTTTTTATGAAAAAATTAACAAGAGATGTACAAAATGGTATTGCGTATGTCTGATACTGTGGCTGCTCGGTCTAAAAAGCTTGCAACTCACAAACACCATGCCCAATGCATATTGTCATTAAAAATTGTTACATTGATTCCCATACACACACGACTAGAAATGCAGATTTATCTATCTTCCTCATATTGCAGATGTCCTAATTAGAATTGATTCAATATTGTATACAAAGGACCTTATTCACATGCTAGATATTTGAATTTAAAAAAATTGTAATAAACATTAGTTAGGTTGATTCCAAAGGTAGCACATACATTTTTGTAAACACTAAAATATTATCTTATTATACATTACAAATGACAATTTTTTATTGTTTTTAATAATTTCAAAAAAAAATTTTATGATAATTTATTTACCTAATTTCTTTCTTTGTAAAAAAACTGTTATTTCAGTTGGTTGGGAATATACGACTTAATAATAAGTAGATTACAGTCCAGTGGCGGCTGGTGACGTTATACATTGGGGGGGGGGGGATGAAATTTATATTGCATGGAAAAGGAGATAAAAAAACTTACCTAAACATTTTTATTTTAGCATTTTCCAAACAAGCAGCTACTTAGTGTACTAGATGTTTTTAGTTTAATTGTTAATAGATAAAGTCTATTCGCCCTTCTTTTACATGCGGAAAGTGCTTGGATTAGCACCAGTTTCAGACTCATCATGGCCCCGTAGAGCAACCTCGAAAATCCCACAGAATTTTAAACAGTCTATTAAGCTATTAAGTATAAGTCTATTTTTTGCCACATTTTCATTATGTTCGGTAATGTTTTGCCTATAGGCACTATTAGTAGTGTAGTTGTGTGGGTTCTATACCAAATGGTAACATGCCATCCGCTTCTGTCTGTGTGTATGTCTGTCTGCCTGCTGCTGAAGAAGTGAACTTGGTATGACCTTGGGGCTAAAAGAAGTGTGCAAGAAGCTGTCAGCAATGACGTAACAACAAGAGGCTGTTGAAAGGCCCTATTGGGCAATGAGTTAGGTGGCAATGCGAGAGTAGGTAAAATGAGGTGGTTTTTTTAGTAAGCTAGCTACTTCACTAGCTTCGCCTGGTCTAGGTAAGGCCTTAGCTGTTGAAAGGCCCTATTGGCAATGAGTTAGGTGCCAGCCAGTAAGATAGCCACTTCACTCGCTTAGCCTGAGCTAGGTAAGTCCTAATGTGAAAAAGGCCTTAACTAGGTAATTGTTGGTTAAAAAATAAAATAATATATAGAAATATTTGTTAAAATTAATCGGGATAGCCTGTTATTTTCTCTGTGTGTTAAAAAATAAAATAATTTTTAAAAATATTTGTTTAAATTAATCAGGATTGTCTGTGTATCTCTTATCATTGTTTATGTAGTTATAGGATAACCTTATGACCCGCACACGTTCCTATTTTATCTAATACAGCTGGTTATTTATACTATACAGGATGTCTCAAAGTAAATAATTCTTAAATAAAAACTAAAAGTATGTTTTAATTATATATTTTATTCATATATATCATATAAACCACACTCATCTCGACCATCAAATTTAAAAATAATTGATTGAAGATGTTTTTTCACGTCATAGTTTGGATATATTTTTGTATATTCCAGCGCTGCCTCTGTTAATTTACGTTTCCATATTGTAGGTAATAATGGGTATAATGTTGGTAGTTTTTCCTCAATGATGTACCTGTATGAATCAAACCCAAAATATATCCATTCTGCTAACCATTTATAAATATTTTATTTAATTTTTCTCTTCTAAAAGTTCTTCTAGTTCAAAGTCAATTTTAGTTGACCAATAATTATATTGAAAGTCCATCTTACTGTGTTCTAAATTGTAATTTATGATCTAACTGTTATAGCTCTGGCTGAACGAATGAATGAAGTGTTGGTTAAAAAGATATTAAGGCAAAAGTTGTTTGTGGTGTTTAACACCACGTGACCAATGCATGATAAAATAGTGATATGTGTTTGTATTGCATCACCTACCTATTATGTGACATAATCTGTGGCTGTTGTTCAAGTTTGAAGGACCCAAGAAATAATGTGTACCTATTATTGTGTTGTTACCTAACACGGTTTAAAATTGACAGGATAGCCAACAAAAAGACCTCACTAGCTTAGCCTGGTATGTTTGAATGTAAAACAGGCGTTAGTTGATTAATAATAATAATTATTATTATTGTCTTTGTTTGTTAAAAAATAAAGTTATTTCTCGATGTGCATTTTGTATGTGTATTTTTTTAGTGTTGTTTATATAGTTAACAGATAACCTTATGAACCCTCACATGTTTCTGTGTTATCGAATTAGCAATAGCCACGAGGTCACGAAATATGATGCAATCGTATGTAATATGATGCAATATTATGTAATACAGTTGGTTATTTATTTGTCATAATATTTGATAAAAATGGTATTTTTTAATTTTTAATTTTTTAAAAATGGTTGTAATGATCGCCAACAAGAATATTGCAAACATATTGAATGGTAATATTTCAGCACAACTAAAACGGCATCAAAATACTTATTAATTTTAGTATCTATTGGAAAAACACACAAACAAAGGCTTAAGCAAGCAAGAGATGTATGTATCATTAAAAAGCCTTCCCTAAGTGCCAAAATGCATAATAAAATAAATTAAAAATAAGGGTACATAATGAAAGACCGCTATGAGTTGGGGGTAGCAAAGCTACTTTTTACGCTAGATGTGCATGTTTTGCGTCGACAGTGTCCAAGAAAGACGCATTTCGGTGTACTGCGCAAATCTCATTTGGTCCTTAATAGTTTTTCACTAATTTTTCAGCACCTATTGAACCGATTCGAGAAATTCTTTTTGTATGGGATTTACCTACCTATTGAACCGATTCGAGAAATTGTTTTTTAGTGCATTGGTGTGGCTTAACTTGTACTAATTTTTAAGGAGCAATAGATCACCCCAAAAGGGCATTAATAGTTTTTCGCTAATTTCTCAGCACAGATTAAACCGATTCGAGAAATTCTTTTTTTATTGCATTGGTGTGGCTTAACTTGTACTAATTTTTAAGGAGATCTAGATCAATCAAAAGGGTCTTATTAACTAGATATGTAATAGTTGAATTAATGAAGTGTTGGTTTAAAAAGCATTAGTGTTACAGGGTGAGGTGTAAAAATATGGATGTTAACCAAAAAGACCTTATTATACCTTTAGGCGAATTAATATATTGGTTTAAACGGCATTATTAAAGTTGTTTGTATTTAACATGTGATCAATGTATGATTAGGAAAACCAGTTTTTCAATATTATGTTTACGTTTTGATAGGTTTGTAAAACTAAAAAGTGATCCAATTGAAAAATAGTCACTTTTAACGTAATTTAGGTTTTTTGATAGCTATTGAGTAAGTACATTAATATCTATACAAATGTGAAGTATGTTTGTGTGTTTTATGCTAGATTAAATGCCATATAAACGGCAGGAAACTAACTTTACAGGTTTCCTCAGGGTAGTGTAAAAAGGGCCTTATTACCTAAAAATAGTCATTTTTAACGTAATTATGGATTGTCTGATAGAAATAAATATACTAGCCATTGAGTAGGTACATTAATATTTATATATATTTTATGCTAGTTTAAATACCATATGAATGACAGGAAACTAACTTTACAGGTCGGTCTCCTCAGGTTACTGTAAAAAGGGTCTTAATAAATATTATAGCTCTGGTTAAATGGTTAGATTAACAAAATGTTGGTTAAAAAAGCATTAAGACTAATACTATGCTAGTGTGGTCTAGTGTGACACACCTCTTTGTTAAACAAGTTTAGTAAATTTTTGGTATTTGGTTAGAAGAGTTTATCTATTACAAATAGAATGATACAAACACGAAACAGCCAATGTAATATTTTTTTCCTAATTTTTCAACATATATTGAACCGATTTAGGAAATTATTTTTGTATGTGATTGGTGCTGGATTCACATTGACTTTATTTTTTAAGAAGATAACTCGGTCACTAGGACCTTGTTAGGTTTTTGTTGATATCACAACTTTAAATAGACCGATTTGAAAAAAAAAATTGTATTGAATTGGAGGATTTAAATATTGTTTTTTAAGTAGAATTTTTTGGTTCAAAAATAAATGAGAAGAGAAAATTATTTAATATTAATAATATATTATTTTAATATGCAATCCAAAGGACATTATTATATAAACACACCCTAGGAAAAGTTGTTTACCTATAAGTTTAATTCTTGTTTGTTACCTATTTATTATTATGTGAGATTTGATTTTAAAAATTGAATTCGAACTATCACTTTAATTTAAAATAAAGCAAAGAAACTTTAATTTAAAATAAAGCAAAAAACTTTAATTTAAAATAAAGCAAAATCATTTTTGTCAATGAGATAATTTAACTAACTACCTATGTAACTGCTAAAGAAATTATTATTAACATTTTCTTCTTTGTTTAAACTTTAGACAAAATCCTTCAAGATTTAACATCCGAAGATGCCTGAATGTTAACGAAGATTTACGTTTACCTTAGGAAATCTGGTTTAATGTTTGAAGTTAGGTACAAAAACTCTGACATGTGTCATATAAATTATCGGTTTGGTGTAACGTAATGGATAAACGAAGAAGGCTGAACTTCTAAAGATAGTAAGTGGTTGCCACAAATCTCTCATATAAGCTTTTCAGTACAGCATTAAACAGAATGGTAAAAAATTGATAAAATGTGCACGCGCTTGCAGATAGAACAACAATCTATGAAAAAAAATGGATATGTTTCTTTTGATAGCGTTATATTTTTTTAAATCATTTGGCATATATATTAAAGCGAAAAACAGAATTAAAATATCATATACAAACAAGTGTTTCTTTATGGAACAATATTTGGCATTTGGTAACAAACCAGTGTTTCTTTATTAAACAACTGTTTTTGATTTATTTTTTCTTTATTAATACCATAGACTATAGTAGAAGACTAGCAAATAAATAAAGAACTTTAAAATTTATTTTAAAAAACGTACTTACTTAATAAAGAAGTTTAAAAGCTTTGTTTGGCCCATTGATAACTCAATTTCCTTTCTCTTTAAGAATCACCAAAATTGTGTTCTCCTCTAGCATTTATTTTTTCTTTTTAAAATCAATGCGAGGGAAAACTAAAACAGTGCTTCTTTAGAAACCCTTATAATGATCATAGAACACCAAATATTGCAAGCCTTTCTTAAACCAATTGTAGAGAAAGAGATAAAACTGTTACTATAATACCAAAATATAAAGGACTGAATCTTTAAGATTTGCCTATAAATTCTGAATGGTACAATGCGACGTTGAAAAATTTTTTTGGTAGTTTTAAGTTGTTCTGATGTTATTTTTAAAGTCAAAGAACATTTAAAAGATATTAAAATGATGCGAGAGTCACTTATACAACAAAACTGAACAAAATTGTTCAGAAATTTCGTTTCTCAGGTAAATCTTTTGAAACTGCTTGACCTTCAAACACCTTTTAAATCAAAATCATAAGTACAAATAAATCAAAGACATTTTGAGAATAATTAAGTGTAACTTTTTTAGCACATACCAATATAGTACATTTTTTAATCCTAACTGGCATTCAAAAAATGTACAGAGTATCCCAAACTTTGGTGGTTTTAATACTTCTAGGTCTAGGGGATATGATAGGGTTACTGCATCCTGGAAGCCTGGCGTCTCCATAAGAAGACACTACGTCTTTGTGATGCAGTGACCCTAGGATATGAAAATCATCAGAGCCTCATATTTTTAAACTTCGGCATCCGTATTTGAGAATATAACCTCAAAAATGTTATTATTGTTTATTTTTATTGTAAATATGTCTATTCAGACGCCGATACTGGTAAATCGATAGATGAACTCGATGTATAAAGAATAAATATTCGTATGTCGTGTTTCATACAGCGTTGTTATACACTTTCTTAAAAATATTTCTCTTTTTCTAACTTATAGGCGCATGTTGGGGGTAAAAGCGAATTGTTTTCATGAATCAATTTTTATCGCTGTTCCGGGTCTTTTGGTCTGGTTGGTCTCCTAATAAGTTAATAATTAATACTATCTACCTTCCTACCAAATAAATATTTAAAAAAAATAAAATAAAATATAAGAAAAATCTTTTTATTTATATTATGGGCGATACTTATTTTTCAAGTTATAACAGAATTCACCTCGAATTTTGTTGCGCTTATAGCAGTTTAACACATAATCAAACTAACTAAAGTTTATAATTATATACTTTCTTTTGAAAAAAACTAAAATCTTAACCATATTGAATTGATAAGTGAGGTATGTGAGTGGCAGAATAGATTTGTCCTGTAAATGTCACTTATGTCCCGCTACCTTCTTCTTTCACTTTCCAAAATATAGTACTAATTTTATTAACAGTTGTTTTTTAAATGATCTCACTTCATTTGACTGCAAATTTTTTCCATGACTTAAGCAGTTGCGGAAAAATATGTTACTTGTGTTTTTTTTTCTTGTAGTTTTAAACTTTTTTTTATTTTTTAGTAATGGAAGCACAAACATAGAAACAAGTTTTTGACGAGGGACACGAGTGACCAGAACCTGAACCTGGATATAAAATGTATATTTTTTTAAATGCAAATAACTTGAGGTTTTTAGTAAGGTTTAGTAATTCCTATACTCCAAAAACATGTTTAAAATAATTATATCTTATGCTGTTTTATTTTATAAAAAAATACATTGTTATTAAAAAAATTATACTGAAGATAGAGACACCACAAACTATAACTGAATACATTTAGTCTGCCTCAGATTAATTTCTTTAGTGATTTTGAACAACAAGATCATACATGAGTACTAATCATGGGGATATGATTTTAAACAAATGAGAATTGCTTCACAATAATATCGGGCACTTCCGAAGGCTACAATTTACACAATGTGTTCAGCTATATACATAGATAGTTAAATAAGCAAATTCCTAAGCAAACCTGGAAACCATATTTAAATAGTAAAATTCTTCCCCCCAAATTTTCGGTATCCTCATGTTCTAAGATATTATTCTAAAGTTGTCAGACACCTTTATACAACATTATGTAGTAACTACTGGCCGTAATTTAAACAAGTAGTATGTTCTCAAGACTAGGCACTAGTTTTCTTTTTAATAAAAATATGCTGCCTGCAAATTTATATTTTTATCATATGTAGGTTTTGTCTTGTTTTTAAATAAAGGCCAATTTTTTTTTTAGTCTTACAAGCTTGCATTCTTTAACGCCCTCTAGAATCTCGAAGGACACCGCTCAGCTCTAATATTTGTTTGTAGATCTGATGCTCTAGATGTGAAAAGTTCTTTGGTTCAACCAGTCAATGATACCAACCAAATTTCACTGTTACCAGTGTTACCAACTTAAAAGTTATCAATATGTCAATGAGAAAGACATCTTCAAAAATTATTAAACTAATTAGAACATACTGTTTACAAGATTGCATAATTTCAAATACTAAAACAAATAAGAACTATTTATCATCAAGCTCTTGATGTGACCACTCATGTCTGATATTATGCGAGAGTACATCAGATTAAATAATATAATCAAATATGGTAGTGAAAAGGCATTTATTCGGGCAAATTACTGTGGTGTATGCTTAGCTGCAAGTTTAGTTTTCCACGAATTAGCTGAGAAATATGGAATAAAAACCAAGGTACAAGTGAGTAGTAAGTTATATTCAAATGGAATTAAAATTTAACCGCATTTCTGGCTTGAGCTTAATAATTTAATATACGATCCTACTATTGCGATAACGCAACATTATCTACCACAAAATTTTGCTGTTACTCATAGAAAAGGTGAATTAGTATGCAAAATAATGGAACATTTTAAAATTTTGGAAATGTTCCATGAATTTGAGAAGACCAAGTCAACAGCTGTTTACTTCGATAAGGCTCCAAATAACTTAATTAAAGTGCGTGAAAATATTCATCAAATTGTAAGCAAAATAATAAACAAATAGATTAATAAAACTAAAATAACAGTCAGTTCTTGACTATGTTTGCAAGGGCCTTGTACCATCTGTAAAATATAATACAAATTATTATTTATTAGCAACATAAAAGGCAAAAGGTGGGTTAAATAAAGATAAACTATATTAATATCTTTATTAAATGATAAGAACAATTTAAATGTTTGGAAAATGCCAACATCATTTGGAGAAGAAGACGGTTTGTGGCGAGATCAGCAATTCTATACATATTGTAAGCAAAAAATTGAAAACTTAACACATATAATCCAGACGTACTTCAGACATAATTTAGCTGTAGTTTAGATGTACTTTAGATGTACTTCAACTGTACTTCAGATGTACTTCAAACGTACTTCAGATGTACTTCAGCTGTACTTCAGCTGTACAGCTGTACTTCAGATGTACTGCAGACGTAATTCAGCTATCCTCAGGTGTAGTTTAAACATAATTAACTTACCAATATGTTGTTGTACGGTGTAAATGATAGGTGCTCCGTATTAGAAAGAGTGGAATTAGACAAGGCAGAGCAAACAGAAAACTTTTTAGAGCTATTCTTCGAACCTCAAAAACAAACTGCATTAAGTTTTGTTCAAGACGATAATGATTCCAATAAGGAAGATGTGTATGGTAAGGTTTTTGGTCCCCGATATTATAACAATAAGTGGATGTAAGGTAATAGGAAAATATCAATGGATTATGAGAATATTGCTTTAGATGATCACATTTTCAAGAACACTTCGGGGCTTGAAAACTTAATATTGTTTAAAGAACCAAAGAACTTTTCACATCTAGAGCATCAGATCTACAAACAAATATTAGAGCTGAGCGGTGTCCTTCGAGATTCTAGAGGGCGTTAAAGAATGCAAGCTTGTAAGACTAAAAAAAAAATTGGCCTTTATTTAAAAACAAGACAAAACCTACATATGATAAAAATATAAATTTGCAGGCAGCATATTTTTATTAAAAAGAAAACTAGTGCCTAGTCTTGAGAACATACTACTTGTTTAAATTACGGCCAGTAGTTACTACATAATGTTGTATAAAGGTGTCTGACAACTTTAGAATAATATCTTAGAACATGAGGATACCGAAAATTTGGGGGGGAAGAATTTTACTATTTAAATATGGTTTCCAGGTTTGCTTAGGAATTTGCTTATTTAACTATCTATGTATATAGCTGAACACATTGTGTAAATTGTAGCCTTCGGAAGTGCCCGATATTATTGTGAAGCAATTCTCATTTGTTTAAAATCATATCCCCATGATTAGTACTCATGTATGATCTTGTTGTTCAAAAATCACTAAAGAAATTAATCTGAGGCAGACTAAATGTATTCAGTTATAGTTTGTGGTGTCTCTATCTTCAGTATAATTTTTTTAATAACAATGTAATTTTTTTATAAAATAAAACAGCATAAGATATAATTATTTTAAACATGTTTTTGGAGTATAGGAATTACTAAACCTTACTAAAAACCTCAAGTTATTTGCATTTAAAAAAATATACATTTTATATCCAGGTTCAGGTTCTGGTCACTCGTGTCCCTCGTCAAAAACTTGTTTCTATGTTTGTGCTTCCATTACTAAAAAATAAAAAAAAGTTTAAAACTACAAGAAAAAAAAAACACAAGTAAAATATTTTTCCGCAACTGCTTAAGTCATGGAAAAAATTTGCAGTCAAATCAAGTGAGATCATTTAAAAAACAACTGTTAATAAAATTAGTACTATATTTTGGAAAGTGAAAGAAGAAGGTAGCGGGACATAAGTGACATTTACAGGACAAATCTATTCTGCCACTCACATACCTCACTTATCAATTCAATATGGTTAAGATTTTAGTTTTTTTCAAAAGAAAGTATATAATTATAAACTTTAGTTAGTTTGATTATGTGTTAAACTGCTATAAGCGCAACAAAATTCGAGGTGAATTCTGTTATAACTTGAAAAATAAGTATCGCCCATAATATAAATAAAAACATTTAACTTATATTTTATTTTATTTTTTTTAAATATTTATTTGGTAGGAAGGTAGATAGTATTAATTATTAACTTATTAGGAGACCAACCAGACCAAAAGACCCGGAACAGCGATAAAAATTGATTCATGAAAACAATTCGCTTTTACCCCCAACATGCGCCTATAAGTTAGAAAAAGAGAAATATTTTTAAGAAAGTGTATAACAACGCTGTATGAAACACGACATACGTATATTTATTCTTTATACATCGAGTTCATCTATCGATTTACCAGTATCGGCGTCTGAATAGACATATTTACAATAAAAATAAACAATAATAACATTTTTGAGGTTATATTCTCAAATACGGATGCCGAAGTTTAAAAATATGAGGCTCTGATGATTTTCATATCCTAGGGTCACTGCATCACAAAGACGTAGTGTCTTCTTATGGAGACGCCAGGCTTCCAGGATGCAGTAACCCTATCATATCCCCTAGACCTAGAAGTATTAAAACCACCAAAGTTTGGGATACTCTGTACATTTTTTGAATGACAGTTAGGATTAAAAAATGTACTATATTGGTATGTGCTAAAAAAGTTACACTTAATTATTCTCAAAATGTCTTTGATTTATTTGTACTTATGATTTTGATTTAAAAGGTGTTTGAAGGTCAAGCAGTTTCAAAAGATTTACCTGAGAAACGAAATTTCTGAACAATTTTGTTCAGTTTTGTTGTATAAGTGACTCTCGCATCATTTTAATATCTTTTAAATGTTCTTTGACTTTAAAAATAACATCAAAACAACTTAAAACTACCAACAAATTTTTTCAACGTCGCATTGTACCATTCAGAATTTATAGGCAAATCTTAAAGATTCAGTCCTTTATATTTTGGTATTGTAGTAACAGTTTTATCTCTTTCCCTACAATTGGTTTAAGAAAGGCTTGCAATATTTGGTGTTCTATGATCATTATAAGGGTTTCTAAAGAAGCACTGTTTTAGTTTTCCCTCGCATTGATTTTAAAAAGAAAAAATAAAGGTTAGAGGAGAACACAATTTTGGTGATTCTTAAAGAGAAAGGAAATTGAGTTATCAATGGGCCAAACAAAGCTTTTAAACTTCTTTATTAAGTAAGTACGTTTTTTAAAATAAATTTTAAAGTTCTTTATTTATTTGCTAGTCTTCTACTATAGTCTATGGTATTAATAAAGAAAAAATAAATCAAAAACAGTTGTTTAATAAAGAAACACTGGTTTGTTACCAAATGCCAAATATTGTTCCATAAAGAAACACTTGTTTGTATATGATATTTTAATTCTGTTTTTCGCTTTAATATATATGCCAAATAATTTTAAAAAATATAACGCTATCAAAAGAAACATATCCATTTTTTTTTCATAGATTGTTGTTCTATCTGCAAGCGCATGCACATTTTATCAATTTTTTACCATTCTGTTTAATGCTGTACTGAAAAGCTTATATGAGAGATTTGTGGCAACCACTTACTATCTTTAGAAGTTCAGCCTTCTTCGTTTATCCATTACGTTACACCAAACCGATAATTTATATGACACATGTCAGAGTTTTTGTACCTAACTTCAAACATTAAACCAGATTTCCTAAGGTAATCGTAAATCTTCGTTAACATTCAGGCATCTTCGGATGTTAAATCTTGAAGGATTTTGTCTAAAGTTTAAACAAAGAAGAAAATGTTAATAATAATTTCTTTAGCAGTTACATAGGTAGTTAGTTAAATTATCTCATTGACAAAAATGATTTTGCTTTATTTTAAATTAAAGTTTTTTGCTTTATTTTAAATTAAAGTTTCTTTGCTTTATTTTAAATTAAAGTGATAGTTCGAATTCAATTTTTAAAATCAAATCTCACATAATAATAAATAGGTAACAAACAAGAATTAAACTTATAGGTAAACAACTTTTCCTAGGGTGTGTTTATATAATAATGTCCTTTGGATTGCATATTAAAATAATATATTATTAATATTAAATAATTTTCTCTTCTCATTTATTTTTGAACCAAAAAATTCTACTTAAAAAACAATATTTAAATCCTCCAATTCAATACAAATTTTTTTTTCAAATCGGTCTATCTAAAGTTGTGATATCAACAAAAACCTAACAAGGTCCTAGTGACCGAGTTATCTTCTTAAAAAATAAAGTCAATGTGAATCCAGCACCAATCACATACAAAAATAATTTCCTAAATCGGTTCAATATATGTTGAAAAATTAGGAAAAAAATATTACATTGGCTGTTTCGTGTTTGTATCATTCTATTTGTAATAGATATAGATAACTCTTCTAACCAAATACCAAAAATTTACTAAACTTGTTTAACAAAGAGGTGTGTCACACTAGACTACACTAGCATAGTATTAGTCTTAATGCTTTTTTAACCAACATTTTGTTAATCTAACCATTTAACCAGAGCTATAATATTTATTAAGACCCTTTTTACAGTAACCTGAGGAGACCGATCTGTAAAGTTAGTTTCCTGTCATTCATATGGTATTTAAACTAGCATAAAATATATATAAATATTAATGTACCTACTCAATGGCTAGTATATTTATTTCTATCAGACAACCCATAATTTACGTTAAAAATGACTATTTTTAGGTAATAAGGCCCTTTTTACACTACCCTGAGGAAACCTGTAAAGTTAGTTTCCTGCCGTTTATATGGCATTTAATCTAGCATAAAACACCACAAACATACTTCACATTTGTATAGATATTAATGTACTTACTCAATAGCTATCAAAAAACCTAAATTACGTTAAAAGTGACTATTTTTCAATTGGATCACTTTTTAGTTTTATAAACCTATCAAAACGTAAACACAATATTGAAAAACTGGTTTTCCTAATCATAAATTGATCACATGTTTAATACAAACAACTTTAATAATGCCGTTTAAACCAACATATTAATTCGCCTAAAGGTATAATAAGGTCTTTTTGGTTAACATCCATATTTTTACACCTCACCCTGTAACACTAATGCTTTTTAAACCAACACTTCATTAATTCAACTATTACATACCTAGTTAATAAGACCCTTTTGATTGATCTAGATCTCCTTAAAAATTAGTACAAGTTAAGCCACACCAATGCAATAAAAAAAGAATTTCTCGAATCGGTTCAATCTGTGCTGAGAAATTAGCGAAAAACTATTAATGCCCTTTTGGGGTGATCTATTGCTCCTTAAAAATTAGTACAAGTTAAGCCACACCAATGCACTAAAAAAACAATTTCTCGAATCGGTTCAATAGGTAGGTAAATCCCATACAAAAAGAATTTCTCGAATCGGTTCAATAGGTGCTGAGAAATTAGTGAAAAACTATTAAGGACCAAATGAGATTTGCGCAGTACACCGAAATGCGTCTTTCTTGGAAACTGTCGACGCAAAACATGCACATCTAGCGTAAAAAGTAGCTTTGCTACCCCCAACTCATAGCGATCTTTCATTATTTACCCTTATTTTTAATTTATTTTATTATGCATTTTGGCACTTAGGGAAGGCTTTTTTATGATACATACATCTCTTGCTTGCTTAAGCCTTTGTTTGTGTGTTTTTCCAATAGATACTAAAATTAATAAGTATTTTGATGCCGTTTTAGTTGTGCGGAAATATTACCATTCAATATGTTTGCAATATTCTTGTTGGCGATCATTACAACCATTTTTAAAAAATGAAAAATTAAAAAATACCATTTTTATCAAATATTATGACAAATAAATAACCAACTGTATTACATAATACTGCATCATATTACATACGATTGCATCATATTTCGTGACCTCGTGGCTATTGCTAATTCGATAACACAGAAACATGTGAGGGGTCATAAGGTTATCTGTTAACTATATAAACAACACTAAAAAAATACACATACAAAATGCACATCGAGAAATAACTTTATTTTTTAACAAACAAAGACAATAATTATTATTATTATTATTATTAATTAACTAACGCCTGTTTTACATTCAAACATACCAGGCTAAGCTAGTGAGGTCTTTTTGTTGACTATCCTGTCAATTTTAAACCGTGTTAGGTAACAACACAATAATAGGTACACATTATTTCTTGGGTCCTTCAAACTTGAACAACAGCCACGAATTATGTCACATAATAGGTAGGTGATGCAATACAAACACATATCACTATTATATCATGCATTGGTCACGTGATGTTAAACACCACAAACAACTTTTGCCTTAATATCTTTTTAACCAACACTTCATTCATTCGTTCAGCCAGAGCTATAACAGTTAGATCATAAATTAAAATTTAGAACACAGTAAGATGGACTTTCAATATAATTATTGGTCAACTAAAATTGACTTTGAACTAGAAGAACTTTTAGAAGAGAAAAATTAAATAAAATATTTATAAATGGTTAGCAGAATGGATATATTTTGGGTTTGATTCATACAGGTACATCATTGAGGAAAAACTACCAACATTATACCCATTATTACCTACAATATGGAAACGTAAATTAACAGAGGCAGCGCTGGAATATACAAAAATATAACCAAACTATGACGTGAAAAAACATCTTCAATCAATTATTTTTAAATTTGATGGTCGAGATGAGTGTGGTTTATATGATATATATGAATAAAAATATATAATTAAAACATACTTTTAGTTTTTATTTAAGAATTATTTACTTTGAGACATCCTGTATAGCATAAATAACCAGCTGTATTAGATAAAATAGGAACGTGTGCGGGTCATAAGGTTATCCTATAACTACATAAACAATGATAAGAGATACACAGACAATCCTGATTAATTTAAACAAATATTTTTAAAAATTATTTTATTTTTTAACACACAGAGAAAATAACAGGCTATCCCGATTAATTTTAACAAATATTTCTCGAAATTATTTTATTTTTTAACCAACAATTACCTAGCTAAGGCCTTTTTCACATTAGGACTTACCTAGCTCAGGCTAAGCGAGTGAAGTGGCTATCTTACTGGCTGGCACCTAACTCATTGCCAATAGGGCCTTTCAACAGCTAAGGCCTTACCTAGACCAGGCGAAGCTAGTGAAGTAGCTAGCTTACTAAAAAAACCACCTCATTTTACCTACTCTCGCATTGCCACCTAACTCATTGCCCAATAGGGCCTTTCAACAGCCTCTGGTTGTTACGTCATTGCTGACAGCTTCTTGCACACTTCTTTTAGCCCCAAGGTCATACCAAGTTCACTTCTTCAGCAGCAGGCAGACAGACATACACACAGACAGAAGTGGATGGCATGTTACCATTTGGTATAGAACCCACACAACTACACTACTACTATTCAATTGGCACCTAATATCAGTCTTGCCTAGCATAGAAAATTCTATGTGGTTATTTAAATAAGTAGCACTTACTTTGTGTCTTTAACTTTTCACTAAAGTGCTTGATTGGTATCACACATTCCGTTTGCCACCCACGCAGGATCACTTCGTGGATTGTTCATAATAAGACAAATAAAGCAAAAAAAAGGATTCCGTTTTTCACAACCGAACAACCAGTTTTCAGCATCGTATAATTTTTTATTACTTACACTAAAATTTTGGGTAATTTTTAGCATTTTTAGGTCCGGTCTATTTTCCTATGTGATCAAAGGTCATATATCAACGTATTTAAATTTGAACAGTTAATTATATAATCGACGGTATTTATTTCCATTTTATAAACAAACGATAACAAAAACAATGACACGCGACCGGCAATGCTTTTTACTACTTACATACCCAAATCAAAACAAACTCATACGTCTTCACTAAGGATAAAACCGGCATCGTGTAGAAGGGCAATGGACGTTTCCGCACGATGATGATGGGCGACTTCAACTAAAACACACATTCCTCCCGCCCCCGCTCGAGAACATCCCCCATACCCCGCTGAAAAACGGGTGAAATTGAAGCCTTGCCCCGGGCGGCGATGCCGGCTTTTAATTATTTACGCAAAAAAATTCACCCAATTAATCGCTTGTTGCCAACCACAGCTAATAAGAAAAACTAGACAGTCATGTCGTAAGGAAAGATTTCACTTTTTTTAAAATAAATCAGTTAAAAATACTGTTTGTTGTCTAGTTTTGGGAGGGCACTGCCCCGTTGCCCTTCCTGTAGCAGCCGCCACTGGTAGATTATATCAGGCTCTGTTAGGTTCGACGGACGGTTGAGAAAAAACGTAGCCAAGTTTCCTGATTTTGGATATGATTAAACTTAAAAAATAAATAGCATAACCACCCCAACTCTCTAAAAACTAACTGATAATTTAAAATATTGAAATGTGTGAAAATTTTAATAACATAATCATTAATCAGTCACAAATCATTATTAATTAAAATATTCAGTGACAAATGATAACAATGTTTAGTAAATTTTACCTAACTATAAATAATGACATTCAGAGATGAGATTTGATTTGACCTCCCTTAGCGGTGTATTATCTTAAAAATACTTTTAGGTTTACCTTCTATAGAGCAGTTAAAACATTTTTCCGGATCGAAGCCCATGTCGTGCACTGGTACATTACCCTCACCATTTCTCTTCTCCAAAAAGTCTTTTAATCCCAAAATGTCATCTAGTTCGTATTTGGCAGGGTTCGTAACTTGATGTGACATCGGTTTCGTACACCTAAATATAACACATAGATTACAAAGCACATGAATTTGAGAAAATTTAAGTTTATTTTTAATCAATGCCTTTTTCAAACTCAATGACTTATCAAAATCGATATTCTAAATCTCGCCACCAACTTAAAATTTATGACATAGTTTAATAATTTATAAAACTATAGTTAACGGTTCTATAAGACAGGGAGAGGAAAGGTTTGCGTTTTGCTTTTCTTTTTGTTTTATAAAGAAAGGAATTACTTGCCTGCGATAAAATTATAAAACTTCCTCACAACATCTTTGGTAATGGTCCGCAAACGGTCTCTTAGAACTTATCACCCCTACAACTAGCGATAACGGTAGTTTACCGTGAACGAAACTGTAGTTGTGGGTCTAGTACTATTCGGGGCTGCTGAGTATGCGCTGTCGATTCGCTCACTAGGTGCGTAGTGACCAAATGAAGGGTTAGACATCAGTAATCTGTTACACTCACAGCGTTTGTTTTACCGTTTAATTTTATTTTGCCAATGGATTTGGTTTAAATAAATATCCACATGAGAAACCTCAATATAGGAATAAGAAACTGTTTTGTACAAAACGCTCGACATATTCAAGGACAGAATTGCTACCAGAAACACTCGTTGTGAGTTTTTCGATTTGACGACGAAATAATAGTGAGGGTATAATTTGCTTTCTATTGATTGAAACTAAAACTACTCAATACACGCTCCGCGGAGATTTCATTGTCGACTTTTCTGTGAACGCGTGAACGTCGAATGTACAACCAGCCTTAAATATAAATACCGCACTTTTCTTACCACATCTCTTTTCCTAATTGAACAAACATTTTGTTCAATATACTCTTTCTCAAATCGTCATCAATATGGACGGCCTTTAAGTTCGGCAGGATTATTTGGAAAATTTGCAGAACCAGCAGTTTGGGGCGCAGTACTTTAATGTGCGAGTTGTAGGATAGACTTAAGTTTGACGTGTCTAGGACCAGAAAAAGAGCGTACATCCATTTTTTCGTCGCTAGTAATCTGCAAAGCAATGTTTTGTGTTTACGATATGTTATTTCTTTTTTATAATACTAAAAAACAAAAGAAAAACACGTAACTTACCTCTGCATATTTCTGCTTGACGAAATCACTCTCAAAAATAGCAGAAAGTCGGCCAGCTGTTTGTCTACTCCAAAACCACCAGTACTGTTGGCGAAACTTTCCAGAAAGTCATCGTAGATAGTAACTATTTTCATAAAGTGTACATAGAGGACGTTGACTACTACTTCCAAGCTTGCCGAGTCCAGTTCTTTTGCGTTAATGCAACAGGACATTGCTAAAAATTTGAAAAATGTTATTGGTATTATACCAATAAATTTTTTTCCCGAAATCAATAATAGGGTTCAAGGCAAAAAATGTTCAAAAACTTTTGATTAAAACTTTTTTATTTTATCGGTTATGCTGAAACCCAAAAATTGGGAAGTGGACGATAATCGTGAATTTCAGAAATGACAAATTTGACATTGTAGGATGATTTCTTTTATTATGATCTAAAAATATCTAATTTGTTAATACCAAAAAAAAATAGAGGGGGAATTCAATAGAAATAGTTGTTTTGCAATTAAATTGACATTTAAAACATTATAATATATACTTTTTACGTATTACTACAGGCCTCTACATTAACAATAAATTAAATACTGTTTTTCAGTTTAAAAAACAACTTTTTAATTTAATTACCAATAGCAAGCTGTTTTACGTTGCAGATTTATTGAAAAGTCTGCTTTTATTTTTTAAAATGATTTTGATTTTATTTTACATTTTAATTTGATAAATTAATTAAAAACTGAAAGATACATAAATAGAAATCAAAAAAATATAAAAATGAATTATTGCAATACTTTCACGCTGATTTTAAAAGAAGTCGAATAAAAAAAGGTTCATTTCCATATAAAAAACTTTATATATTAAAATCTCAAACAAAACCTAATTGTGACAGATAAAATTTACCAACCTACAAACCTACCTAAAATATGTATCAATCTTAAAGAAGCTACGTTCAGGACTTCCGATTTTGTATAGGGCAAACAAGATGGCATATTTGATATATTGACCAGCTGCGTCAAATTTTGAACCAATTCGTTGTTTGTCACAAGGCTAAGGTCGCTTGGTTGATACCTGATTAAGAAAATAGTTATAAATAGTTTGGCCACGGATAGAAGGTAAATGAATAAAAAAATTAAAAAGTTTGTTAAAAGTTGTTTTAAAACGATTGCCATACCTTAAATTTGATAATATTATAAAGGGGGGGGGTCAAAAAACAAGAAAATGTGAAATACAATTCAGAGTAAACTGATTTTAGTTTTTATTAATTTGAAATACTGAGTTAAAATTTTATCTTTGGATATGATCTAACATGTTTTTATTGGCTCCTTTGCTCCAAAAAATAAAAGCACTTTGGTCTTAATTGTATTTCATGTTTTATTGTTTTTTTACACCTGATAATATAATATTTTAACATTGAAAGTATGGGAATAGGGTTTTTAAAACAAGCAAAAAGTTTTATGAAGAGTGACGTTTTGTCGAAAAATTAAATTTTTAGTTCACTTGGGACCTCTATCAGTGGACAGACTTTACAAAAATATATTTTAAATGTTTGAATATTGCACGTTTTTCACTAAAACGTTAATTTGAACTATTTTTAAGTGACAGCGGCAGACGCGAAATATTTTTTTACGTGGTTTTTTTACTGCGCTTCTTACGCAATGCTTATTTCCTTATTTTGTATAAACATTCATTGAAAGTTCTGTTTTTCGCTCACATGCGCCCCAAGCTTGAATGTGCGTCTATTATATGGAGTTCTTTCAATAACATTTTCAAAAATGTGAAATAGAAAAAGTTCAAAAACGACTCCTAAAATAAGCAAAGAACTTTAAAGTTGAAGGAATTGACCCTCCTAGAGGAATAGACTACAGATTTTATCTCGCTAAATTTAATTTTCAAAGGTTAAAACGTAGACCAAAACAACCTAATTGACAGTCCGGAACTATTAGGCTATATAAACTTTCGTGTACCTCGGTTAGGTAGTCGTCTTTCAGCACCTTTTTATACATAATTGGCAAATTATAATATTTTACTAAGTTCTCCTATCTATATCGCATGTTCAAATTTGAACAGAATGTCAGACGACTCTGATTTATTTCGTAGCGGCTTAGTAAAACTAAAAGAAAAGGCGCAAAAAAGATGGCTTTAATTAGCGATAACTTTCTATGTCCAAGGGAGTGCTGTAATTTAATTCATCAGTATTAGGCATTAATTATATATTTTACTTCTCCTAAGGCTTTTTTTGCTGGAAAACTCCATACCTTATTTTTCTTAAAAATAAATTCTTTTTCAAAACTTCCATACTTATTATATTATACAGTGATGTTTTTCATTAAATTAAAAATAAAGATTTTTCTCCTCTTATTAATTACACGTTTCTTAATTTGATAACACCATGTACATCTAATCAAAAATCTTATTATGATAATCTTAATTTTTCAACAAGCAGAATTTTTTATAAAGAGTGAGTTTTTTTCGTAAAAATAAAAGATTTTTTCCACTTGTCAACTCCATCCGGAGACACACTGTATATAGGTACCTACCATTGACTTCTGTACCCTTTCAGGGCCTTATACAACTCAATGGTACCTTCCTATTTCAATAGGTAGGTGCGTGCGAATATAGAAACCTAAAAAAACACCAATTGACTTTCTAAAAATTGCAAAGAACTCCACAGTTTTATTGAAAAAATTAAAAAAGTGTAAATGATACGCCACTGACTGTTTATTGGTCTATAATGTGTATGCAATGTGCCTAGTTATCCTGTTTGAGCCCAGCGATAACAATAGAAGCCCAATAAAAAGGTTTGAATTGTGAACGGGCCGGATTCGAGTTGAATCAGCGGTAATAATGGAAACCCAATAAATGGGTGTGAATTATAAACGGGCTGGAGTCGATTTCGTTAAACGTACCAGGCGAGTCCCGTTTTTTTTTTGTAATATTAAAATTTGGTTCATGGAAAATTTGCCAAAAATGAAGACCACCCAGTAAGACCAAACTGGTGTAAACATAGGGAGATAGATTGAGATTCATTTTATTCTAGCCGGACAGTAATAATATTAATTATCTTTTAGGTACTTTGTGTGTTAAAAACATATGTATATTCAAGTTGAGGAAATAGTCCATTTTTATGGTGGAGTGATATGTATATTCATTTAATATCGATTATTTTTTTGCTCTGTAATTGAATATATTCAGCAATAAAGCTGATTTATTAATTTAAAATTTATTTACTTTATAAATACATGGTACTTACCTGTTTTTTTCATAAGACAAAGCAAAAAGCAAAAAATAAGGCTTACCTGGTGCTTAGTGAAAATACTGTGACCAACAACAAATTTCTGTTTTCTGAATTATTTGCTATTTGCTTCTTCAAACTAGTTGTGAGAAACTCGTAAATACTTTGAACCACTGTACGAATCTTTTCTAAAAAAAATAATTAAGTTCATCTACGGAATTATCATAAATTGAATAAAAGAAGTTAAGTTTTTGTAGGAAAATAAACACAAATAAATGGATCCATGATGGATCTGATACCTCCCTAGCCCATTACAATACTAGAAATTAACTGCACGGTTTATTAGCCTTGAAAACATTTTTGTAAATATCTCAGAAACAGAAGCTCCTACAACATTTTTGGTAATAACATAAATTATTAAGAAACACGTGTTCTACTATATTACGAAAAACCGCATGTTGATGCAACGCCCCTGTAAAATGTTAGCAAATTTTCAATTTTTAAACTGTAAAAAAACTGTCAGCGTTAATGGATTTTGACCAAAATATAATCAG
This sequence comes from Aspidapion aeneum, assembly GCA_963576565.1. Taxonomy (NCBI): domain Eukaryota; kingdom Metazoa; phylum Arthropoda; class Insecta; order Coleoptera; family Brentidae; genus Aspidapion; species Aspidapion aeneum. Next base: position 48,999,380 of record OY755045.1, read on the forward strand.
CTCTTTACAGTATTGTATACTATTTTACATGAAAATCGGTTTAGCGGTTTAGGAGCTATCGTGGTACGAGACATACACACATACACGGACAGGTGTCACGACGATATTGCTAATATAGGTCAAAATACACTCAACTGACACAATTTCGGCGTTATCTGAAAAAAAATCATCGAAACCAATACCTTCTCTAGCCATTGCTGCGCGGACTAGGAAGGAAAACAATGATCATCAGATATTAAATATTTTTAGACGCGCTTTGTCACAAAGTATGAATTTTGCCCAAGAGTAAAGTACCTTTATTTTTGACAATATCGAAAATAGCTATTAAGAAAATTTGTTCAGAACTCTAAAAACTATGTTTAAATATGCAATTGCATCAATTTATATTAAAACATTATTTTTTAGTTATTTTTCTACATAATTTGAAAAGTTAATATATGTTTTTAAAATTCTTGACGGTCGCAACAATTCATTTGACTAGGCTACGTGTAACTACAGTTAAATTGCATTGTTATTGCAGACATGCATTTCAAAAAATAAATACCTGTGTTAATGTAAATAGGTGTAATTGCATTAGTCCTGTTAGCATAGCAAAGTTTAAAAAACAACATTCTCAAACTAGTAAGAACCTTTCATTTTGAAATTTGTATTCCAGAACTTGGCTTTACTTTTATCTCAACTCTTTTTACGGAACCACTTTCGCTTACTTGGTTTTTTTTACATGAAATGTTTTTGTTATGATATGCTTTTTATAAAAAGGTTTCTATACAATTGGTGACGAAAGTTTTAGATTTGATGATTATACAGGGTGCCATCGCAAATTAGTAAACTATTTAGGATAGAGATAGCAAGGTCACTAGATCACGAAGTTTCTTGGATATAGTACTCCTGAAATTTGTAAAAAAATTCCTATAAGCATGGGTTAAAAAACGCATCATAAGGGACTTGACTCTTGATAAGGCGATATTTGGGCGATATTAAGAAAATTTTTGCTAAATCGAAATGGGTAGTTTTTGCAAGCTGGTTTTATTTTAAACATGGGTCCGTTTTTCAAAAACTAAATAACAAATTATTAATGCATTAATAATTCTGTAAAAGCTTTCATCGAAATGGGGTGCAATATTTCGAAAGAAGTACTAGTATTTCTCAAATTGATAAGTTTCCACTTAACCTTCCCTAACCAAACCTCACCTAACAACCAAACCTCACCTAACTCTCTTCATATGCATTTTTCAACCCACATCCTAACGTTTATCTGAGGGCACGGCAGTGCCCGACCAAGTTCGCGGCGTAAACTGCTGTACCATATTTTCTTGAAACATTTCAGTCCATATTTGACCTATCTAAAACTCTACTTCGCAATGAGCTACATACATTTATATATTTATCGGTTTCACAACGTTCTACGTCTTCCGATACCCAATCTCCACTCGTTTCTGTTTGCCCATAATTCATCATCTAGGCCTCTTATTCTTATTTCACTGTCTATCCCTTCTCTCCAGCTTTTCCTCGGCCTTCCTTGTTTTCTTCGGCCAGTTGGTTTCCAATGTAATATTTGTTTAGGTAGTCTTCCATCATCCATTCTTTGTACATGTCCGTACCACACCAGTTGTTTTGTTCTTATATCATCCACTAAAGTACGTTCACCCACTGTCATAATTTCTCTTATTCTTTGATTTGTAACTCTTTCTCTTTTTGATTTCCCTGCTGCTCTTCTCCAATAGTCCATCTCCGTAGCGGAAAGCATTTTTTCTGTTCTATCTTTGATTGGCCATACTTCTGAGCCGTATGTAATCATACTTTTTACAATGGTGTTATATATAAGCTTTTTGTTATGCTTTGATATACTTTGGTCCCAAATTAATAAAGTTATTGCTTTTCTTCCTTGTACGTTTCTATCTTTTATAGCTTTGTCTAGTGTTCCGTCAGCTGTAATTTTTAGACTGAATTCTCTGCCGAGTATTTAAGATTAGATCCTGTTTCGTTCAACCAATACACATATACTCTGTCTTATCGATATTAACCTCTAGTCCCCACTTATTGTACTCTTCTATTAGTTTTCGTGTCATATATTCGAGGTCGTCATAATCCTGAGCCACCACTATCTGATCATCGGCGAAACATAAAGTATATAAGGTGGTTTCATCCAACGGAATTCCCATGTTTTGGCATTTTTTCTTTCAGACTTTAAGGACTTGTTCCAAATATATTTTGAAGAGCGTAGGCGAGATACAGCAACCTTGTTTAAGACTTTTATTTACTTGAAAGCCTTTGGTTAGTTTTGCTTTTACTTTAACTTTTGCCTTACTATTGCGGTATAACTCTTTGATGGCCTTAATTAGTTGTACGCTTATGTTTGTCTTTTACAACGCTTTCCAAAGTAAATTTAGTGGTATACTATCATATGCCTTCTGCAAATCTACGTAAAGCAGATGCAGCTCTTGTCCGTATGCCATTTTCTTTTCAATAACTTGGGTTATATAAAAGAGATGATCTGAAGTCGATCTACCCGCCCTGAAACCGGCTTGTTCTTCTGCCTCCATATCTTTATATTCGCTCCACTTTATTTCTTATTATTTTGCCATATATTCTGCTTAGCGTACTAGTTACAGATATACCTCTATAATTGTCACATATATCTTTTCTTCCTTTTTTGTGTATTGTGGATATATATGACGTTTTCCACTCAGTTGGTACTACAGCTCTATTTAAATATTTTTGGAAAAGATTCCGTAATCTCCAAAACAGTTCTTCAGTGTCATATTTAATAAGTTCAGCTGGGGTATTTCCGGGTCCGGCAGACTTACCGCTTTTTAAGGTTGTGCACACGTTTTTGACCTCAGCGATTGTGAGGGGTACTGGAGATTCCATCGTTCTAATGATATTGTCTCTTTCGTCTTTCTTGAATTCTGCTCTATCTCCAGTTAAGAGTTTTTTAAAATGCTCATCCCGTTACTTGTCTGGTATTGGTGAAATAATATCTCTGCATGTTTCTTTTTTAATCGATCTTATACTTTTCCAGCTTTCGGTACTTCTCCTACCTCCTAAGTAAGAATCTATTTTCTGGCACTTTTGCATCCACGATTAATTTTTCTTATCACTGATCATTCTTCTCACCTTTGATTGCGCGATTTTGTATTCTTCTCTGCTTCTATCTGTCTTTTGGGATAAGTAGGTGTGATATAATTTCCTTTTTTCCTCTATTTCAGTTTCAATCTCAGCATCCCACCAGTATGGTTTTGTTCTTTTAGGAGTTTCTTCCACTAATCCTAGTGCTTCTTTTGCAGCTTGATGGATGCTTAATGTGATACATTCGTATTCCTCATCTGGGGTTTCACCTAAACTTGTATTAAGTTTTTCGTTCAGTCTATTTTTGTATAAGTTTTTTACGCTGTCATGTTCTAGGCTTAGTAGATTATATTTACAGTGATCAATTTCTTTAATCACATCTTATGCAGGCTTCGGCCTTGATAAGGAAAGAGAATTTTGGCCTCCAGAAAATAGTGATCACTTCCGCATGTTGATCTACGCTTTGTTCTGACATCTTGAATTTTTAGTTTTGTCTTTTGTTTAGTGATAAGATAATCAATGACAGATTTCAGGTTTTGTGAGGGTTTGGTCCAGGTATATTAGTGTATTTTCTTATGTTGGAAAAAACCGTTTTGGATTTTTAGGTCTAATTGCTCACATACTGTAATTAGCCGGTTTCCATTGTCATTAACAACATCTTTTCCATATTGGCCAACTGTCAGATCATTTACTCTGTTACCTGTTCTACTATTTAAATCTCCCAATATTACAATTTCTCTAGATGTACTTACTGCTGATATTTCATTGTGGATTTCTTCAAAAAAATTGTCTTTCACGGCTACATTTGCATCGTCATTATACGCATAGATTCCAAAAATCGTAAGCCTCATTCCTTTTATTGTTATATTCATTCTTATTAGCCGTTCATTTACTGCTTCCCAGTTAGTGATAAATTTTCTAAATCTTTTGTTAACCAAAATAGATACTCCTTGTTGAGCATGTTTTTCTATTGCCACTCCGCTATAGAAATGGTCATATTGTCCTAGGTTTTCAGATCCTTTTCTTCTTCGTTTCTGTTAGTACAGCAAGGTCTACCTTCATTCTGCTGCACTCATGTACTATTTCGTTCACTTTTCGACTCATTCCTTGTACGTTCCATGTAACAAAAATCATATTCCTGTTTCTTTGCTTGGTTCGTCTTAGGTTTTTCATTTCTTTCCGAGGCGTTTGATTGGGTTTTTTTAACAGTGTACGTTTTTTCCGGAAATCAGAGAGTTAGTCTAATGCCCCAACCCCCAACCTGGAGGACCAGGTGATTTTCGATCGAGGTTTTCTTCTCCTAGCCTTTGACGATTCCAACGCTGGTACTACAAGGCAGCATCTTATTCACCTGTGATCCTAGGCAGGAGCCCTTACATGGTGCTATCATCCGGGCTAGATGAACCCTGGTTTTTTTTACGAGGTTGTCTCCTCCGTCTCCTCCTTTCCCATTAGTGCAATTGGACCCCAGGCTTGAGACTGGTATAGCGGAGTTATATATTTATTTATTTATTTAATACGGTGCCTATAGCAATAGCCAATTACAGACAAAATATTGCACAGTCGTAGATCTTCATAGAGTTTGGAACCCTTCCAAGTTTCATGGACTTGCACAAAGTAGTAAAGTAGTTACGAAATTTCAAAAAACGTCAAAATTGCCACTCATTTACTCACTCACTCATGCATAGATCATCAAAATTCTACTATTCTTCCAGACATGCTACAAATGTGAAATTTTGCAGACTGATAAAAATTAAGACCAAACTCGACCAAACCCTTGGAAAAAATCAAAAAACCCCAAAATTCTAATTTACTCCCCTCCCCTATACATGTAAAGTTATGTAAAAGTAATATGACAAAACTATAGGAAAAGATTAAAAACCCCAAAATTTTAATTTGCTTCTCTCCCCTATAAATGTAAAGTTATGTGAAAGTAACATTGCTAACTTCCAGAACGCTAGAGAGCTGAGTTTTGGAAGACTGATAGGAACTATGATAAGACTATTGGAAAAAATTTGAAAACACCAACATTTTGATTTACTGCCCTCCCCCATAAACGTAAAGTTATGTAAAAGTAACATTGTCCACTTCCAGGAACGCTAGAGAGCTTAGCTTTAAAAGGCCGATAGGAACTATGATAAAACCATAAAGTCCGGAGCCTAAGCTACTTTTGTTGCATTTTTGCGTACCGTAATGAAACTTGCCACGAATATAGTACGACACAATAGTATTATTTTACGAAGTGGTGCTCATCTCGAACCCAGTGCAGAGCAAAGATACAAAATTCTATATAAAATTCAAATGTAGGGCAATGAAACTGGGCACCAATTATAAGGACATATACACTTTTATTTTAAGTGATAAAAAAAATATATTGCTTTATTTTCTTCCAAGAAATAAAAAATAATCATTTTTTTTTTGAGAAATTTATGGTGTGGGTATTCAGTAGAAAAGAAATTCCAGGAGCTTAGTTAGGCAAGATAAGGTGCTAAAATCTAATGAGGACATAAACAAATTGTCTTTCTTTAAAATAAAAATTGCTGGACGACTGTGGCATATACAGGGTCGGAGTACAGGGGGGTTTTATTTAATAATTCTAAATAAAAAAAATCTAAAAGGATGGACAAGTCGGCACTTTACAACAATACTAGTACAGCTTTTATTTTCTTAAATAAAAGATTTTATACAGAGTGTTAAAAAGTAACTAGACAATAAAGTTTTTTCGTAATTTTTTATTTTAGTGCTGAAAATTCAAATAACTCTAGATTTGTGAAATGAACATCTCATTGCAGTCACTATATTCCCATTTATAAACCATTTATCGGACTCTATTTTTATGATAAGTGCTACATTATTACCATTTTCTAAACGTATATACCGGACCACAACAACTTTGCTGTCATTTTTACTGTTTTTTTAAATTATTTATTGTAGCTACTGCGTTAATAAGAATTTTGCAATGAAACTTGGCACAATTTGTCGGCTTATTACAGGCTATGACATAAAAATTTAAATTAGTTTATATTTGTAATATGCTGAAAGATACAAGGTGATATTACAAAAATCATGTAAAAAGTAGTAGTCTCAAACTTTTGGTTATACCGGTTATGCAGTTCAAGATACCTTTTTTATTTTACTACCTGTTATGACTAGAAGAATGCCTTTTTGACACGGTGTACATTGTTTTACTTGGCTTTGTAATTGTAAGAAAATACAGGGTGTTTCTTGTGCCAATATAATTTTTTTAATACGTTAAACGTTATTCCCAGCACTTATAAAATTAGAAAATATACAGTAGAAAGTTAAAATATTAATCACCTATGTAGCTGTGAGTTAAAGACTTTAAAAAATACAGGTTACTACAAGGTCGGTTAATTAGACAAAATTTCAACATTTTTCCGGTAACTAAATTGGTGCAACAAGAAACATACAGGTTACCACAAGGTCGGTTAATTAGACAAAATTTCAACATTTTTCCGCTAACTAAATTGGTGCAACAAGAATAAAATAAAGCGACGCGTAGGTGACTTATAGTAAAAAATGTATTTTAAAAAGATACGCATAGTTGCGACGCGCATTATTGCATTACCAAGATAGTTAATAAATTAAAGATATTTAATATTATATTAAATATTTTAAAATAATCTAATAAATCTTTTTACTGTGTCTTGCATTAAGGCTGCTGACGCGTGCAAAGGGTGTGCTCGTATGCTCAGAGATCCGAAGCTTTGGGGTGGGTTAAAGCAAAATAATAAATTAAACAAATTAATTTAATTATAGAATAATCAGATGATCTCGAATAATGGACGTCAGGAAGTAGCAAGCCTTCTCCAACCTCTCGATCAACTGAGAACCTTAGTGCACACAGCAAAACGACAATATCAAAATATTTATACCAAAAGATAGCATTGGGGTTTCATGAATAATTAAAAATACTGAAAGTTGGTTTTACAAAATTTAATGAAAATCAAAGTTAATTGAATGATACATGGCAGAATACAACTTACTAGGTTTGCACATTATCATGTAAGATAATTAAAGAGAACTAATAAATTTATACTCCGAAGTAGCAAAGTGCTACATATAATAATAATAAGAAAATAAAATTATTCAAATTATGGATACATTAAAAGTGCAAACTCAGTGTCCCTAATAAACCTGATTAGTAACTAGTGTCCTTATCGGAGGCGAGGTTACCGAATAAAATAAGATCTTATTTTTTTTATCTGCGCATGACCCAGGACCGCATAAATACAAATTAAATAGGTAATTAACAACCAAAATTATTATTAATAATTAAGACAGAAAATATATCCAATTAGGTAACATATATATTATATATAATCATAAACAAGGGAGGGAAGATAATTACGTAAGTAATCAAAGTAAAGTTACTCTTGCCTTAACCGAAGTTAATTCACTAAAACCGAAGTAATATATGAATGCAAGATATAACCAAAAATTAACCGAAGTTAATTACAAACAGGGAAGGTACATAACCGAAGTTATTCAATACTAATATATCTACAATCGAGTAAACCGAAGTAAACTACTAAATGAAGGTAAGGTAAATATCTACAATCGAGTAAACCGAAGTAAACTACTAATAAAGGTAAGGTAAATATCTACAATCGAGTAAACCGAAGTAAACTACTAATAAACGTAAGGTAAACGTAAGCATAACCGAAGTTATCTATCAAATGAAGGTAAGGAAGTAAATAGATCAAATGAAGGTAAGGTAAACGTAAATAAATAAATTGACAGTAATCAGGTAATTTTTTACTCTAGGTAACCATCAAACCTGTCCAATCACAGTTCAGGTAGGCCACCACAGAACCAAGGGGTAGCAGTACATATGACTTAGTAGAAATTCATGAGCTGAAGTATTCTTGATCCCAGAAAAGTGTTTGCACGTCCAAGACCACGTGCACTTGTACGAAATGTTGCGTGAATACGTCGAAGGAAACTGTTGGCCCGTACAAAGTAGTGTCTGGCCCGTACTAAGAAATGGTTGACCCGTTTCAAGAACTGGCTGGCCCGTATAAAGTAGTGTCTGGCCCGTAGTAAGTAGTGTCTGGCCCGTACTAAGTAATGGTTGATCCGTACAAAGTACTCTGCAAGGCAAAAAGCCTTACTTAATATGGCATAAAGTTATAAAATAATACCACACAATATCAAGTTCATTAAAGTTCTACTAATTAACAGATTTATATTTAATAGAAATTGATCAAATTATATAAATGTCTCTGGTGATTGGTAAAAGTACCAGCAGAAAGCACTGGCAATCTGGTAAAAATACCGGCATGGAGCCGGAAATACGGTAAAATTACCAGGCACGCATGCTGATAATCTAGGGAAATTACCAGGTCCACGGAAAAGTTACCAGAAATGCAGAACGAATTACCAGGAATCAAGTCCCCTAGGACCATCCTTCTAGTAAATTAAAAATAAGAAAAAAATATACAGATCACTAGATACAAAGTACATATTAATAAAATATATATAAAGAAAAGTAATAAAATTAGTTAGTTACCTCCCTTGATGTTACGAGGGTCACTGTCAAGGTTTGCCTAGATGTCCATGGCAACAAGACAAGGGCAGGATAAGTCGGTACCAATAAATCCTCCTCAGGAGAATATCTCAGTGCCAAAATCCATCACTAAACGCAATCAAATAAATAGCACTTCGATAAATGGAATAATAATTTTAGATACCTTTCGGAAGCCGCAGCTACGGCCCCCTACGCCTCGGACTTTAAAAAGTGAAAATGAAATTTCGTCACCGAGAGTGATCCAGTCCCACGCTTTGTGTTCGTTTGAACGATGAACTAAACCAGAAAAATTCCTTGGCCTCTCCTTTCTCTCATTTTACTCGAATAACAGAAAAGTGAGTTTCGTGAAACAATTGACTGCAGTGCAATCACAGTCACATAGACCACTGACAATACGTCACTTTGCCAGGTTGACTAAATGTACAGGTCAAAATTCCTGTACTCAAGGCACTGATTAAAATCGCAATCACTTTTACGTAAAAACCAACTAATAGAATGTAAAATACAGAATCAAACCAAAATATTATAAATACATCTAAAACTTAACCCATAACTAGGTTTTCTAGTTTGGGAATTACCTATCCAAGAGAGAGAAATGTACACCTTATAAAAAGATAGAGAAGGAAAAAGAAGATACATAAGTCCTTATACGACTACAACCGGCAACACTGCACTGTTCTGACGTTTACCATAACCGCACAAAATCATAGAAAAATACGCAGATAATAAATTTTTGTACTGTGTCAACAAAGATGATTTTTCAAAGTTTAACAAATCAATCGAGAAAATTGTTGCAGTTTTTGTGTTGCATAATGAAGTGGAGACAGTCACGAACATCCCACATTATTGGTGAAGCTAGGATCAAACAGGAAGAACGTGGAAAAACCACTCAAAGGTAGGGTGTTTATTACTAGGTAAAAATAGATGTTATACCACTAATTCATATCTATTTGTTCTTCTTCTCCTAGACCTTGCACAACTAAATAGATCCTAGATGAAATAAAAGAAGTCATATATAAGTAAACAAAATGATGGAAAACCACAGATAAACATATTAACAAAATAGACCATTATGTTGGTCAAAATAGCCAAATAAGGGAACTGAATGCACTACAGAAATGAATGGAAGGTAAGTGTAGAGAGAATTACGAAGTAGGGTATAGAAAAGTTACTAAATTAAGCTTAACCTAATACATAAAACATATAAACAAACAAAACAAAATAATCTACGAACCTGAGGGGCTCGTCAAATCCTAGAACTGACCAGAAATGACCTGCAGCCAAACTTAAGGATGTTGTATAGCTCGGTATGAACGAAAGTTGCAAAATTCTATGAAAGTTTTAGAAAGTTCTCGTTCATTGGTCCCTGCACTCCATAAAAGGACAAAATCTATTCCTTATACAGTCTCTCAAGAAAGTATTTAAAACAAAACTTAACGTATCTTAACTAATGGTCAAATTATTGCATTTTAGGTACGCAGAAGTCCCTAAAGGAAGTAGTCCCGAACGACAACCTCATCTCCCTCTTTAAAATTACATTTTCTTCTTTCCTTTGTATTGCAGCAATTCAGACAGACAGACAGACAGACAGACAGACAGACAGACAGACAGACAGACAGACATACATACATACATACATACATACATACATACATACATACATACATACATACATACAGACAGACAGACAGACAGACAGACAGACAGACAGACAGACAGACAGACAGACGGCGCAACAAAAAAGTTTCAAAATCATCTGAAACGCAAAGATATATAAAAAAATTTTAAATATGTGTGAGCTAAAAACTGAGTTTCAAAAAAAAGGAATATTATATTCTACTTTCTTCCGTGGTAAAAAAATATACAGAAAACGTATGTACAAAAAGTACCGGTAAACATTTTTAGATTGGTTATCTAAAAATATGCGCAACAATGGGAAATCAAAAAGTAACAGAAAAATATCTATAAAAAATGTCAATGGTTAATTATTAATTATAAATAACAATTAAACCAATTCAACCTAAAAACATCTGGGGAAAATTCTAGAATTTTTCTGGTGGTTTTTACAATAAATCGACTGTAAATAACCAAGTTAAGGGTTCAAATACTAAATCAAAAATTAAGGGAAAAATATTAAAAGAAAAAAGTAGCCTGTAAAAAAAACATCATATCGCAGTGTTCTTAACCTAATCAAACCTGATTTTGTATAAATGAATAATCATATTTTATGGCAAATTTCATAAAAAACTGGCGATCAAATAGGGATGTAGAAAACTGAAAAATCTGGGTTCATCAAGTCGGTTCGGTTCCAATTTAACTAGTAGAAGAGGTGGATGTTAAAATTGGATCAGCCCATAATATTTACATGCGGATTTGGAGTTGACAGACATCTGTCGTTTTGAGGATCTTCATTATTAAAAGAATGATATTCTCTGGCAGAGGAGTTTCTCTAGCAGAGGATTGGCAAGTGGGTGGATAGCAAGTAGGTGATTGGCCCTGTAACAAGGAGAGATTGTTTTTTAACAATCTGAGAAAAATGGGAAGTTATGACGAAACCCTTTAAGTATAAAAAAAGATAGTTTTTGTCCAATAAAATGTAACTTACCCCTAATAGAAAAAGGGTGAAACTAGCAGCAAAACAGCACCATTGTACAGTTGACTTTCTCTGCAGAACAGTAAGAAAATGACGGAGCTGAAAAAATGGAAACCGCCATAAGAAAATGTCTGCATCGAAACACGTGTACAACTTGGACAAAAAAAGATAATAATTTTTATAAAAAAAAATTAGTACTTACATGAGTTCATCACAGCAAAATAATGAAAAACACAGATGGGGAAAACACTACAAAAACTTTTCAGAAGAAATTTTGCAGAGACCCCTTCATCACTGTCGTGTGATTACTCGGGGGCTGCTTGAGAGAAAGTGAAAACCAGCTGAAACGATGTGCCTTAGCGCGCGGTATTCGCAGTTTCCCACCTTATTAGGATTTATGAAAATTGCCAAAAATATGCATCGAAATTTCGATATTTGGTGAATGAACTAGAACAAGTTATATTGGTCACTGTAAGAAATACCACTGCGATTTTATGCTTTGAACCAAAATAAAATTTAATCGAATTCTAATTCGAAAGAAATTGATTCTTTTTCAAATAAAAAGAAGAAGACCTGTAGCATTTTATTGCGAGAAAAATAAAAATGCTACACAGCACCTCCCTAAAAAAATAAATAAAATCTAAAAGATTTTATTTAAAAGAACTCTCTAAGAGTAGGTAAAGTTTGACAAACATATCTTTGCAAGGCTTTAATATCTACGTGTATCACACGCCCAAGCGGGTTCACAATCGGTAAAGTCATAGTCGGGTAATCTCAAAATCAGGTAAGGTCCTCCAAGCAAGAATTGTCAATCAAATCAAAAACAAACATAGACGATAAATATCTACAAGCTTATTTCTATGATCTCTGTCAATCTAATACCTAAAAAGATTACCAATAATCTTAATTAGTTTATCTTTAAACATAATCTAAATCAAGCTGTATATAATACAAAGAAGACTTTAGGAATAAAGAAACTTCTATCAAATGTAACTAAAATTTCACGAATGAACACTAAATGCTTCTAAATAATATAAAAAAGGATTGAAGCGTTTCTAGCTAGCAAACAAAAAATCTATATAATACAAAATTTACCCTTCAGACGTCTCCGAAGGATCCTCACTATCAGAATCAGAAATACCCTGAAATTCATGATAGGGCTTAAGAAACTTAATATGCCAACGGCCGGCTTTACTACCATCCTCGTTAACCAATTCATAGGCCAACTTGGAATGTTTCTTCTTAACCGTAGACAATATATATTTAGGAGCAAGTTTTGCCGTAAACTAATTAGCAGCATTTGACAAAACTTTATTTCGCCGCCATACACGGTCACCAACATAGAATTCTAGATCTCTTCTGCGAAGATTATAGGTTTTAGAGTAACGTACATATGCCTTATGCATTTTCTGACGAACATCTATAAAAATGTTCGGTTCGGTTCGGTTCGGTTCGGTTCGGTTCGGACCTGTCAAATTAGTCGCATACGAATCACGATCACCTGGCTTGATTTCATAATTTCCATCTGGAGAATCATCAGCATAAAACTCACCAGATAATGGAACGTGACGACCAAAAATCAGAAACGAAGGTACGTACCCATGAACCTCATGTTTGGCACTGTTAATAGGAGCTTGAATTTTAGCAATATTCTGATCCCATATATTTTGATTCTCATCAATATAACAACGCAAAGGAGTACCTACAGTTTTGTTGTTTCTTTCAACATAATTACACGATGGAGAATACAAAGTAGTAAACCAAATTTTCTTAACATCATATGTCTCACAAGTCTTTTTTACAAGCTTTGAAATAAACTGGGAACCATTGTCCACAATAATGTGCTTTGGAACACCATAAACAAGAAATATATTTTCTTCTAAAATACGATTAACAAATGTAGCTTTAGCATCTCTCAATGGAACAACGTATATTTGGAAAACCAATCTCCAATAACCAACAACCATTTATTCCCTTTCTTACTACGAACCAAAGGTCCTATCAAATCTAACGCAATAATCTCAAAAGGAACATTAGCGACCTTTTCTTGACCTATCAACCCATTAGGAGTAGTGTTGGAATGCTTTTGAGCAGCAAGCATACCTTACAAGAACGACAGAATCTTAAAATATCACGCCGCATTTTAGGCCAATAATATTGTTCTTGTATCCTACCTAAAGTTTTAAAGAAACCAAAGTGTCCAGCACTCGGAGGATCATGACATGATTTCATTACTTCTAACCGCTGTGTTTTTGGGACAAGATATTTCCATTCAGGAAGAGTAGTATCTAAAGGTAATTTAGAGGGAATAAACTTATAAACAATATCATTATCTATCAGGGTCGGTTCTAATACCATTATTTCCAACTATAAAGCCACAAAATTTTAAAGTAGACTTAAAATATTCGCATTTTCTTAAGTTTATAGTCAAATTTGCCTCACGAAGTTTATCTCTAACATCGCCCAATAATCTTACATGTTCGGAGAACGATTTTGAAGCTATCATTATGTCATCTAAGTAACAAAACACGTTAGGCTCATACTTAGGTCCAAAGATTTCATCGACTAGTCTTTGCTGCGTCTGCGCGGCTTTACACAAACCAAAAGGCATCCCACAAAATTGGAATTGCCCTTTTCCAATCAAAGCAGTTTTTGATCTTGATTCGGAATCTAACGGAATTTGCCAAAAAGCTTTCCTAAGGTCAATCGACGAAATATACTTTGCACCTCGAAGCTTAGAAAGAATTCGATCAATATTTTGAAGTGGATACCTATCATGCTCAGTAACTTCATTTACGCCACGCTCATCAAAACAGAAGCGATACTCGCCTGTAGGCTTTTTAACAAGTAAAACTGGAAAACACCATGGGCTAGAAGCAGGTTCTATCACACCTAGTTCAAGCATCTCATCAACTTCTTTATTTAAAATATCTGACATATACGGAGAAAGAGGATATGCTCTTTTTCTAACTGGTTTAGCATTGCCAGTATTAATAGTTAAAGATAATTTGTTAGTACGACCTAATCTATTCTCACTACTAATCTCTTCAAAAGATTTTATAACTTTATCAGCTTTGGCTCGATCTTCAGAATTAAGATCGTCAATAGAATAAAGGAAATCACAAGCAAAGTCAATCTTAGTAGCGTGGTCACTAACTTTTAACTCTTTGTGCAAATAATCAGACTGTACATGCCAAGACTCATCTTTAAAATTAACTAAAATCTTAAACTGTGTTGCAAAATCAACACCAAGAATAAATGCTTGAGGCAGGGAAGGTACAACTAAAGTATTAATAACTTAACAAGTAGAACCAACAGTTAAAGGTAAATCGACATTTCCAATAACTTTCTTCTGAGAACCACCTGCAGTGAAAATATTTTTTACAGACGACTGAGTCGTTTTCAAACCAAAATGATTTAGAATATCCAGACCTAATGAACAAACAACACTAGATGAGGCTCCAGAATCTAAAAGTGCGGTGATTTCTCTATCAAAAAGCTTTACAGTAATGTAGGGTCTCTTATCAAAGCGTTGGGGAACAAACAAAGGAAAAACATTGGAATGAAATGATTTAAAAAACTCTGAAACGTAAACTTTCCACTTATTCCAATCATCACGATCAAAATATATATTTTTAAAAATGGTCTTCACTTTAGGGTTGGTGTTTCGACCATTAAAATTCACCCCCCTTTTTAGTTTTTTGAACATTTAGGACAAGATGAAAATTTAAAATCTTTAGTTCCACATTTATAACAAAACAACTTCCTTTTTAGAGTACAATTTTGAAAAGTGTGATTAGGTAAATCGCAGTTAAAACATACAAGAGCTTTTCTAGTTCTAGAACTCTCCTGTTTAGATTTTTGTTGAGATCTTTCCGTTGAACGAGATTGATCTGCCTTAAAATTATCGTGACGATCATTCTTATATTTAATTTTAAAACCCCGTGAATATTCACTACTTGGAAAATCCATGGCAGCTACATTAAAAGATGCTTTATGTTTTCGATTTTCATCAATTTTTCGGCAATAATCAATTAACTCCTCAACGGTGTTAATATCAACAATGGCTAACCGATCGAAATAAATGTCAAGTAAATTTTGTCTAATAAATTTAACTTTAGTCAATTCAATGGGAGGTCTAGATAATCTACTAAATAAAGTTTCCATATGTGAAACAAAAATATGAATTGACTCATTTTGTTTCTGGTGTCTCGCTTTAATTTGAGCCCAGTGTGCTTCATCCTGGTCTCGATCCAAAAAATCTCTTTTAAGTCTTTCAACTAAAGATGACTAATTATTTACAGAACCAGAAGATTTCATTCTCATAAACCAATGAAAAGCATCACTTACAAAGAACTCGGCAGCTGATTTAAACAATTCCTCATTCGATACTTCTCGAGCTTGGGCTAAAACAGTAACTCGTTCTAAAAATGGAAATAAATGTTTTGGTTCACCATTAAATCTTACACCCCATTCCGGTATTGGAACGTTGCGAGAAGAACAAACAACTGGAAGCGTAGTAACATTAAAAATAGGAGGTTGAAAATTAGTTCCAGGTAATGGAGAGTGACTTCTAGAAGTAGTCTCAGCTTTTTCCAATAACTCGGATTCTAACTGTAAACAAGTAGCATACATTTCTCTCTAAAAGTCAGCTACAGTAGCTGATTTTATTTCAGAACCACCTTCAGTCGTCGAAGCATAATCTTTAACAGGAACACGTAATACACGAGCAGAAAGATGATTTAGACGCGATCTAATTCTAGCAAAGAGTGGGTCTCTATTGCTTCCCTCAAAAAGTGAAATATGCTCTAATATTGAGCTTAAAGTTATATCTATCGCAGTTTTTTCAACAATAAAATCATAATTATATGCACCAGTAACAATCAAACTCTTTTTGCCCTCTCGTTCTTTTGCAAGCAACCTTGACAGAATGGAACTCTTCTCTTTCTTAGTCTTTTTAGCAAGACAGTTACGAATACTTAACTCATAATCAACTTCAGGTTCTAGTAAATAACTAGCTCCAAAAGTACCTAATGGCTCCATCTTGAAGTTAAGAATAAACAAAAATAAATATTTAAAAATCAAATTAAATATCAAAAGTCAAACTCGGGAATCAAAATATTGCTATAAAACTCCTAAGTTTTTCAAGTAGTAACTCAAAAAATCTTAATGTATCTCACACAGAATCAGCAAAAATCAAACTAAAAAAATAAACTGTGTTCATACAATCAAAAAAAAAAATCCTCTAAAGGTATTACGCAGCATACGCATCAATATAAATTCAAAAAAATAAAATAAACTGCATAAGTACAAATCAACATATAAGTGTACCTAAAATATCTAAAAAATTTACTCAAAATTATGGGTAAGTCAATAATGCAAAAATAGCAAAATAGCTATCTCAACTATCTATTTGCGTCTCACTTGACACAAAAATCAAATATGGTGCTCAAAAAAATAATTTGTTTCAACCTTTTCATTAATCTATTAGAGGGCCGATAATCAAAAATACCTCAAGTACCTAAAATAAAAACATACTTACTTGTATCCTAAATCGTTTTTTAAAAAATGTTGTTAACAAACTGACAAAAATTTAACTAAGTTAAAGTAATTTAAAAAATTTCAAAATTAACCAAAGTCCACAAAATAAAAAATTTAATTTAAGTCTCCAAGAGTAAAAATTTTAAAGTATCAAAATTTAAAAATTTCGAAATTATGACTAAGTCATACGTGTAGAAGTTTCGCTGAAAAATAGACTAAGTCCATACCTGTAAGAAAAATTTTAAAAATCGCGCTAAGTTATACCTGTAAAGGAAAAATTAAAAATTTTCTATAAGTCTATACATGAGCAAGATTTCGTAAAAAACTATTCTAAGTCATACGATCACCACTGAAAAATTTACTAAGTCCATACGTGAACGAGATTTTGTGAAAACTATTCTAAGTTATACGTGTAGAATAAATTATGAAAAATTCGGAAAGTCCATACGTGAAGGATACATACCTACTCGAAATTTTTCTAAGCGTATACCTGTAAGCGACTTAAAAAATCTTCAAAGTTTATACGTGAAGAAGATAAAACTGAAAACTTTTACAAGTCTATACCTATTGCGAAAATTTATTACGGGAGCAAAGTTTTGGGGGGATTTTTAAAGGGATTAAAATAATTTACTAATTTTTTAATAAAATAAAGTAGGTACGTTTTTAAAAATCATTTTAACATGGGCTCTGCGATAAAAACAAGTTGTTGTTTCATCCAAATTTAACATAGGCTCTTTTTATGCACATTTTTGGGGTCCTTACCAAAATGTTTTAAAATTACCACACCATGAGAAAATAGAATGGTGAAAATTCTTAAGCAAGAATTAACGAAAAATAAAAGAATTTAAAAAATAATTTATTGAAATCTTTCCAAATTTTTTCAATGCAAAAATCAGTTATACGAAAAGTAAAGTCAAAATCTCGGGGTTCCACGTTGGGAACAACGGGAAATCAAAAAGTAATAGAAAAATATCTATAAAAAATATCAATGGTTAATTATTAATTATAAATAATAATTAAACCAATTCAACCTAAAAACACCTGGGGAAAATTCTAGAATTTTTCTGGTGGTTTTTACAATAAATTGACTGTAAATAACCAAGTTAAGGGTTAAAATACTAAATCAAAAATTAAGGGAAAAATATAAAAAGTAAAAAGTAGCCTGTAAAAAAAACATCATATCGCAGTGTTTTTAACCTAATCAAACCTGATTTTGTATAAATGAATAATCATATTTTATGGCAAATTTCACAAAAAACTGGCGATCAAATAGGGATGTTGAAAACTGAAAAATCTGGGGTCATCAAGTCGGTTCGGTTCCAATTTAACTAGTAGAAGAGATGGATGTTAAAATTGGATCAGCCCATAATATTTACATGCGGATTTGGAGTTGACAGACATCTGTCGTTTTGAGGATCTTCATTATTAAAAGAATGATATTCTCTAGCAGAGGAGTTTCTCTAGCAGAGGATTGGCAAGTGGGTGGATAGCAAGTAGGTGATTGGCCCTGTAACAAGGAGAGATTGCTTTTTAACAATCTGAGAAAAATGGGAAGTTATGACGAAACCCTTTAAGTACAAAAAAGATAGTTTTTGTACAATAAACTGTAACTTACCCCTAATAGAAAAAGGGTGAAACTAGCAGCAAAACAGCACCATTGTACAGTTGACTTTCTCTGCAGAACAGTAAGAAAATGACGGAGCTGAAAAAATGGAAACCGCCATAAGAAAATAGAAAATGTCTGCATCGAAACACGTGTACAACTTGGAAAAAAAAATATAATAATTTTTATAGAAAAAATTAGTACTTACATGAGTTCATCACAGCAAAATAATGAAACACACAGATGGGGAAAACACTACAAAAACTTTTCAGAAGAAATTTTGCAGAGACCCCTTTTCATCACTGTCGTGTGATTACTCGGTGGCTGCTTAAGAGAAAGTGAAAACCAGCTGAAGCGATGCGCCTTAGCGCGCGGTATTCGCAGTTTCCCACCTTATTAGGATTTATGAAAATTGCCAAAGATATGCATCGAAATTTCGATATTTGGTGAATGAGCTAGAAGAAGTTATATTGGTCACTGTAAGAAATACCACTGCGATTTGATGCTCTGAACCAAAATAAAATTTAATCGAATTCTAATTCGAAAGAAATTGATTCTAACAAACGTGGAATTTCGTACCCGTGAATTTAAAAATCAAACAAGTTTCGTGGCTAATCGGGCAAAAAGATGGCGCCTCTTGCTATAGTTCGCTCACTAATTACATTTAATTAGAGAAAAAACCGTCTGATTAACTTCGCAAGATTTGTCACATCGACCAGCAGTGTTCTGAGGACGAAACGGTTAACTGTCACACGGAAAAATATAAGGGAAACAAAAAAACTCCTTTTTGCCCGATTAGCCACGAAACTTGTTTGATTTTTAAATTCACGGGTACGAAATTCCACGTTTGTTAGTATTATTTGGCTTAAAAATTCCGTTGATTGACGCTCACAACACACTGTCTTGAAGACGGGTAAAAATGCAATCTGTGTTGATCCGGCCTGAAAGACAAAGAGCTGTCGTAGGTCACGGACTATAGTTGTTTTCTTTTATTTGCATTCGATCTTTTCATTGATCGATATTGTATAGCAGTGTTTTCTTTCGCCTGCTTTTGGTTTTTTTGTTTCTCTCGTATCTCGGTAGATGGCGCCTCTTGCTATAGTTCGCTCACTAATTACATTTAATTAGAGACAAAACCGTCTGATTAACTTCGCAAGATTTGTCACATCGACCAGCAGTGTTCTGAGGAGTCCCATAAGGACGAAACGGTTAACTGTCAACACTTATTAGGTGTCCATTAGATCTTGGACCCCCGTGAGGTTTAGCTTTCAGGCTACCCACGGAAAAATATAAGGGAAACAAAAAAACTCCTTTTTGCCCGATTAGCCACGAAACTTGTTTGAAATTGATTCTTTTTCAAATAAAAAGAAGAAGACCTGTAGCATTTTATTACGAGGAAAATAAAAATGCTACAGTATGTTTTTCTTTTACCCTAGCTACCTCAGTCTGTACTTTTTCTCTTAAATTAGTCATTTCAGATTTTTTTGGCTAGTGTCTTAGAAGTTCCAATCTTGTTCGCAATTTCCTTCCAAACATTAATTCTGCAGGCGTTGCATGGTTGGTGCAATGTATTGTGTTTCTATATGACAGTAAAAATCTCGATATTAGTACATCTAAAGGTACTCCTAGGTTTATTGGGTCCATCAAAGCTGTGTACATTTTTTTCTCAAAAGTTTTCACTGAGTTCTCAGCTTGTCCGTTGCTCTGACTATTGTATGTTGTGATGTTGTGCTCTCTGATACGAACTGTACTCCATTGTCACTGCAGACTGAAACAGGCAATCCAAACGTTGCGAATGTCTTTCTCAAGGCAAATTCTATTTCTTTGCTTGTTGTTGATCTTACAAAGTGTACTTCAGGCCACTTGCTGTATGCATCCGTGATTATGAGGAAATTCTTTCCTTTTTCTAATTCGAAAAGGTCGATATGTCCTCTATGAGGAAATTCTTTCCTTTTTCTAATTCCAAAAGGTCGATATGTCCTCTCTCAAAAACTTCTTTGGCAGCTGGCCATGGATGTATTGATTTTGGTGGGTCATCTTTGTTTTTTTAACATGATAAACAACTTTTGATTTTAATTTCTATGTCACTATCAATACCAGGCCACCACATGTAGGATCATGCAGTTGATTTAGTTTTTACCAGTCCTAGGTGACTAGGGCTGTGCAGTTCATGTAGCATATCCCGTCTTAGTGATTCTGGTATGCAGATTCGATGACCCCACATTACACAAGTGTTTTCGATGTATAATTCATCCCTTTTTGCAAAATATGATCTTTCATTATCGATTGTACATTTGCTTGGCCAGAATTCTGTCTTTCTTTGTCTCTTCTGCCACTTTTTTGTTATCCACCGGCCATTTTCGGGTGGTTGCTGCAAAATTTAAGTAATTCTCTTTTACAACTCCAATGTTTTTATCAGTTGAGGCGTCTGGTAACCTTAATATTCAAACCCTGACATGTATAAAGCCCACCTTTGCAGTCTATCTCTTTTTCTCTGGGGTATACCCTTGTTTTTGCCAAACAGACCCTGTGGTCCGAGCGTATGGTGAATTGCACCCCTAAAAGATACTGTTAAACTTTGTATGTCCTAGACGCGCAGGCTATGGGTCTTTCCCTCTCATCTTTTTCCTTGTGATATAAGATGGCTGAAATGCCATCTTGGCTTGTGTCAGTCACCATTATTATGGGTTTTTTTGGCTCATAATCAACTAAAGTAATGTCTTTAGATATTAATTTGTTTGCTGTCTCAAATGCCTGTTGCCAATTTTGATTTCAGTCAACTTTTGCATGTTTTGACAGGTTTGTCCCAGACTCTTCTGTTAACAATTTGTAGATTGGACTTAAAATTTGCGATAAATTGGGGATAAATCTAGAACAATATTGGCATAAACCGGTAAATGACCTGACCTGAGTAACTGTCGTTGGCGCTTGCGCATTCAATATTGCATCAATTTTGGTACTACTTTTTTGTAGGCCACTCACTGAGATGCCCCAGGTACTCCAGGCTTTGTTTGAAAAATTCACACTTTTCTGGACGTACAGTCAACCCTGCCTCATCCAGTCTGGTCAAAACAACCTCTAAATTGGTCAAATGGTCGTTTAAATCAGTTCCTCCCACGCAGACATCATCACTAAAATTTACCACACAGTTTACACCCTTGAGAAGCTATTCAATGGTTCTTTAAAAGATGGATGATGCAGGTGTAACACCAAATGGGAGTCGAAAATTGAAGAAAATACCGATGTGGGTGGTTATTGTGGTTATTTCTTGAGAATATTCGTCAAGTGGCAACTGTGCATATGCTCTTGTTAAATCTAATTTTGAGAAGATTTCTGACCCGTTTAATTGAGCAAACAAGTCTGTTATACGCGGTAAGGGATATTGGTCGCACCTGTCAAATTGACAGTTTAGTGTGCTCTTAAAATCTCCAACAATTCTGATTGTTTTATCAGCCTTTATAACCGGTACAATAGGTGTTGCATATTCTGAAGTTGTCACTGGTTTTAACACACCCTCTTTTACCATCATTTCCAACTGTTTTTCTATCTGTTCTTTGTAAGCTATGTTTTAAGAAAACAGGTTTTGAATTTTCTTTGAGTTTTAGAGAAACTTTATCAAATTTATAACAGCCCAATTTATTTAAAAAAACTTGTGGAAAGCGACTGATTAATTTATTTTTTACACTCTTTAAACTTTAAACATTTGAAATATTTAAAGTGACATTAAAAATTGAGAAAAAATCCCTACCTACAAGACAAGGTGCTGAATTATTTACGACATAAGAAATTGCTAGCCTTGTCACACCTTTAACTGTACAATTAATATTAAAATAGCCAACAGGTTTTATTAAGCCAGTATAACTTCTTAAAACTATGTCATCATTTTCTAATTTAAAATTACCAAATTCTTTTTTTTTAAATCTAAGTTCAAAACTGTTATACTAGCTCCTGTATCCACATGCATTTGATACATTTTCTCTTGAATACATACTGGAAGTTTAAAATAATTTTCTTTTGTATCACCCTGTAGTAAAAATATGTCATAAAAATTACTCATTTCTACATTAGAATTATTTGTACTTACAGTATCTAAGAAGTGGTGGTGGTGTTTTTCCACAGCTCCGGCATTTTTCAGCATAGTGCTTTTTATGTCCAGTGAATGACCCTGTTTTTTCAAATTTTTGAATCCTTTTGGGAAATTTGCCCATGTAGTTTACATCTTGCAATACATTATGCTTTTCTAGAGCGTATCCTTCTTTCTACATGGCAATTTCTACACATTTAATTAGGGTTTGGTCATCAGCCTCTTCGCATATTCTATCCTGGACTGATCATTCTTTGAGTCCTGTTACAAACTTCTCTCTCAGAATGAATTTAAGTCGGTCTCCCTTATAATTACAATTTAGGGTGAGACTTCTAATGCCGGTTTTGCACCAAACGGACAAAACAAAAACAAAACATAAACTCGTGTCGAATAAAACAAAACTGAAACTTTTGGCCAACTTTTTCAAGACTGGCGTGTTTTGCGACAGTTGGAGTTTTGTTTTTCGAGTCCCGTTTGGAAGCGGTAACATCAAAAGGTTTTGACTAGTTTCGACGAGTTTTGAAACTCGCGTCTGTTTAGTGGAAGGGTCGTGTTGAGTTTTTTTATGTTCTACTTTTATTTCGTTGTGCTAGTCTGGCTACCACTTTTGTACCAAATTGATAGATAAGTAAATATAAGTATTTTAAGAAATTTGTTTCCAAACGCTCGATAAATTTATGAGATCTAGACCTACAAGTAAATTGTTTTTTCCAGAAATTACAGATCATGTCTGACAGTGGAGAACATAGAAATTTGTGGGACCCAAAGGATGTCAGCGATAAAAATAAAATAAAAAATGGAAGAAATTGCCCAGTTGTTTAACACAAATTGGATGGAAATGGAAAGAAAAATAAAAAATATAACTTTACAATATCAAAGTGAAAGAAGGCATTACAAAACAATTAAAACCTCTGGCGCGGGTCAATATTTCACACCCAAATGGTTTGGGTATAACTTGATGACTAGATAAAAGTGATTGAACCCAATATCTGTGTTGGCGTCGTTCTCTCCTATATAATATTAATACTTTAATTATCAATACATTGTTGGAACTAAAAAATATTTATGCACTTATTTTTTCCAAGGACCGCAGTATAAACCAGCCACAGCTAAGAATAAAAAATATTTCTCTCTTAAAATGTCGGTTGAATCGAAAAAAATGTTCTGACTAGCGACTACCAGTGGAAAAGGATCGAAAACAAAAACAAAACTCAAACAAAACCTAGTCCGCTTGATGGAAACAAGAATTTTGGGTTTGTCTTCGTTTTGTTTTTGTTTTTCGGAAACTAGAAAACACAAACAAAACACAAACTTAACTGTCCGTTTGGTGGAAAACCGTCTTTAGTCTGGCATACCATTCTGAAACAGTTTCAGATTGATTTTGTTTTGCCATATGTAGTTTTATTTGCTGTCGCCACGTACTTACTAGAGGGCTGAATTGTTTTTTTAATAGATCTTTGAGTTCTTGGTAGGTCTTTTTGCCCGGCAAAATCGGGTGCGTCAAATCTCGTAACAACTTGTAAGTTCAACACCCTACCAAGGTTAATAGGGTGGATATTCTATTCCCCTCGTCAGTTATTTTGTTAGCCTCAAAATATTGATCCATTCGTTCACAGTAGATTTCCCAACAATCATTTGCAGGGTCGAACGCCTCAATTCTTCCTATTAAAGGTCCTCTTTCCATTTCAGGTTAAGTTAGGTTACGCCGCACTTATGGTTTTTTTAGGTTAAGCTTTTATTTTAGTTATTTTTTTACGACGTTTTTAGTTTAAATCCATTTACAGTACAATCCCGATTATCCGAATCGCGATTTTCCGAAATACGGTTTATCCGAAACAAACTTTAAAAACAAAAATCCCGATTAACCGAAAAGCCAAGTCTGGGATTCACCTATACTGCTTGGTGGTTCCCCTCGGGGTTTCACGGTAATACGACGGTCTAAAATGCAAATTATTGTTTTAGTTAGCCGACGGAGTGTTACAAATGTTTTTAAGTCGATCTAATGATATGCGCATCCTAAACTCCTATTTTCCAAAAAAAAAAAATCGGATTATTTCGGATAATCGGGACTGTCCTTTATTTAAATTCTTTTTCGTTTAAAATCTTTTGAAATTTTTTTTAGTATAATTTCTTTGTTCGGCACTTAATTTCCTTTATTTTTTGAATTTTTTTAAAATTTATTTTTAGGTTATGGCCGTCGTCGATTTTGCCGATTGGTCGTCGAACAGTCAATCACGATTTTCCGAGAAATTAACGAAGGAATTCAAAAAATATTTACGCCCGTACTTAGCACTCGTGTTTATATTATTTAAGAAGCGTAATTATTTATGATTGCGCAAATATTTATGGATAAAAACAGACTTACTATAAAATACATGTAGACCTGAAAATGGTCTCGTAACAAGAGACCGTCCCATGTGACGTCACCAATGCTGCTTTCTCATAGGTCAGTCGCGTGGCCATATTGCCTACGTCACTAGCACTTTGTCACGGCGCGGGAAATTTAAATTCGTGTGTTTGTCGTTTCACTAATATGCAAACACTACACTTAGTTAATCTTTAAAAATGTCATATAGTTTTATTTAAGAGAATACTAACCTAGCCTAACCATTTTTTATTGTTTCTACATATCTTACATCGCGATCTTTCTATTGTTGTTAGCTTAAGAAACATCGACGCAACCAAATACAGCCGCAATTAAATCTACTTGGTGTTTGATTTAACCTGCCAACCTACAAACCCCTCAAAACCCTTCAGTCACCAAGGGTTTTGCGACACAGTTTTTGACATATCATGTAAACAGTTTGACGTATTGACTCAATTGATATTTATTTTGGTTTAGAATACTAAACAGTTTGACGTATTGACTCAATTGATATTTATTTTGGTTTAGAATACTATATTACCTAGAAATCGATACCCTTAGACTTTAGACGAAATAAGATTTTAACAATTTATCCTCCCTACCTTTTGCTCCCTTTCCCCCTTAAAAAAGAAACCTTATTTCCGACCCTAACTTTTATAGATTTTTTGAATTTATAGGCTACATAGCTATAAAGTTAAAGAAACAAAAATTGTACGCGAAACTAGTTTTATATTTAAATTATCAAATTTTCCTGCCCTACCTCAAGTACGCCAATATGCTGGCCAAAATCTTTTCCTCCAACTCAAACCTAACAGTGCCAAATGGAAAAACTCCACCGTTCATTGAAAGGGTTTCCCACAGTATGCCAGAGGTACCCTTTTGTCACAGAGAAATACGAAAACCCCTTAAAAAGTTGGATACAAACAAAGCAATGGGTCCAGATGGCATTCCCGCGATAGTACTCAAAAATTGTGCTAGCGAACTCACCCCAACTTTCGCAAAATTATTCAATTTATCTTATAGGCAAGGAGTATATCCATCATCATGGAAATCTGCCGCAGTACAACCCATTCCAAAGAAAGGAAAAAAGACAGATCCGTTAAACTATAGACCAATTGCTTTACTTCCGGTGATATCAAAAGTAATGGAAAGAGTTGTGAACAATCACCTAACCAAGTACTTGGAAAAGTACAAAATTATCAACGACAAGCAATACGGATTTCGAAAATATAGGTCAACTGGCGATTTACTTACATACGTCACTCACTTGTGGCAAAAAGCGATTGAGTTGCGAGGTGAAACAAGAACAATTGCCTTAGATATATCTAAAGCATTCGATAAAGTCTGGCATGAAAATCTGCTCAACAAGCTCAAAGCAACGGGATTGTCGCCGAGACTTTGCACTTGGTTTGAAAGTTACCTTAAGGATAGATCCATTTATGTTGCACTGGATGGCCGGAACTCCAACTCTTACCAAATAAATGCTGGTGTGCCACAGGGAGCAATCCTTTCGCCAACACTTTTTCTGATTTACATAAATGACCTCATAGATAAAACAGTAAATCCACTTTATTGCTTTGCAGATGATGGAAATGTAGTCTCCTCAGTCATACCACCCACATGTCTCTCCGCACGTGAATTCCATTACCTTAGACTAACTGAAATATCACAGATAAATAACGACTTGGAGATAATAGAGGACTGGGGCAACAAAAACCTTGTGCAGTTCAACGCGCAGAAAACCCAAGCAGCCCTGTTTTCAAAAAAGACCAGCACCGGTGAGCCAAACATCATGCTATCTGGAAGTGCTGTCGCATTGCAGAGCCAGTTGAACATCTTAGGAGTCACGGCAGAGACCAACATGTCTTGGCACAGTCACGTGGCAGATATAGCTAAAAGGGCGTCCCAAAAGCTTGGGGTGCTATTTCGTACAAGACATCTGTATACACCAAGCCAACTGCTGACACTCTACAAAGCCCAGATTCGACCAACTATGGAGTACTGCTCACATATATGGAGTGCGGCACCCAAACATACCTTAATGCTTTTGAACACCGTGCAAAAACGAGCTATCAAGCTGATCAATGACCCCGCACTTACCCGTAGCTTGGATAGTCTCGAACATCGAAGAACTGTGGGCGATCTATCTCTCTTGTACAGGTATTATCACGGAAAATGCTCTGAAGAGTTGGCACGTATGATCCCCCCGGGAGTAGCACCCACTAGGCGAACACGTCAAACAGACGGTAACCATCAATTTATTGTCAAAATAGAGGCACCAAGAACCTCATTATATCAGAATTCATATCTCTGGAGAACAGCATCGCTGTGGAATAAACTCCCTGCGACAGTTTTCCCTGCAGGTTACAACCTGAACCGTTTCAAAACCAACACACATCAACATTTCCGCGCACTTGCCGCTTCTCGAGCGTGATAGGGATCTCCTTGCGAGTGCGCATACCCGTAAAAAAAAAAAACGCCCCTGTATCTTGGCCCTGCACTGGGTTCCATCGGAGCACCACTTCTAAAATGGCATCGCTAGGTGTCTGGTACGTCTGTGCGAAATTTCGTTACGGTACGCGAAAATGCAGACAAGTCCCTAAATTTCCCTCCCCGAACTAATAGTAAAAAATTAAAAAACCTCAAAATTTTTAATACGGCATTGCAAAAGATTTGAACAAAATTCCGCATATTTTACTACAATAAAACTTAAATATTATCCAAATCCTTTAAAAAACAGGAGTGAAATCATAACAAAAACATTTTATATAAAAAAACCAAGTACGCGAAAATGGTATTCCGTAAAAAGAATTGAGATAAATGTAAAACCAAGATCTCTAATACAAATTTCAAACTAAAAGATTCTTACTAGTTCGGAAATGTTTTTCTAAACTTGGCTATTACGGCTGTAAATGACTCTTAGGTACAGTACTAAATTGAACATAAAGAAGTTTGGCTGTAATAGTGTCACGAATAGGGGGGCCTGGGGCTGGTTACAAGTATTGCCCGGTCGTTAATTACCAGCCACTACCTTACAACCCCAGGGCTTTGGCAAAAAGAAAACAGAGATACCAGATCGATAAGAATGAACATGGAAACAAAAACCAGCCACAGGCCCCCCTATTCGTGACAATAGCAAAGCTTAAAAAAAAAGATATCCAAACTAATAAGAACCTTTCATTTTGAAATTTGTATTACAGAACTTTGCATCACTTTTATCTCAATTCCTTTTACGGAATACCATTTTCGCGTACTTGGCTTTTTTTTACATGAAATGTTTTTGTTATGATAAGCTATTTATAAAAAGGTTTCTTGCATACAACGACGAAGTTTTTATAAACAGAGTGCCATCGCAATAGAGTAAACTATTTAGGGTGGAGATAGTAAGGTCACTAGATCACGAAGTTTCTTGGATATATGACTCTTTAAATTTGTAAAACAAGTTCCTATAAACATGGGTTAAAAAACGCATCATAAAGGATTTGACTCTGTATCAACTGGCGATATTTGGGCGATATTAAGAAAATTTTGCTAAATCGGAATAGGTAGTTTTTGCAAGGCGGGGGGAATATTTAAAAAAAAAATTTTGTGGTGGTTTTATTTTAAACATCATTAATAATTCTGTAAAAGCTGTCATCGAAATGGGGTACAATATTTCGAGAGTAGTACTACTTCTCAAATTGATAAAAAAAGTATTAAGTTTCCACCTAACCTTTCCTAACCAAACCTCACCTAACCTCTTCATATGCATTTTTTGACCCACATCGTAATGTTTCTAAGAACTTTTCTCAATCAATTTGAGGAGTACTATTTTCCCCCGAAATATTTTACCCCAGTTCGATGACACACTGTATAAAAATACCCCCCGTCCCATTGCAATTCTTGCAATGAAAAGGATAGCCAGTCAGCAACCCTTCCCCTGCCAGCGTTTTTATTGGCTGCTCGTCGTTTCCTTTCTCTGCCTTGTACACTCATATAATATACCTTTGTATACGTTGTCTCACGCACTCATTATTTTTCAAATAAAGAATTGAATTGAAACAGGGTGTTATAGTTATTTTACCTTGAATTTCTCTTGGTGCACTTTGAATACCTTCCAAAAAATGATGGAACTGCGTGCAGGTTTCTTCGTTGTCCAAATTGCGTAAACCAAAGCAACCTTCTAAAAGTTGCTGCTGAATACAGTTAAGGACCTAGCAAAAATAGGCTTTGAATTGATTACCATTAAAATCGCACCTAGCTAGGTTGTTGAAGCAAGTATACGATTTTTATATTATAACCTTCCTAGCCCGTAAATTGGGTGTTTTTTCGCCATTGAGCGATATGGTTTAGATTTAAGTATGTGTGTTTCTCCCATATACCTATTAGCTCATGCCAAGTTTATACAGCTGTCAAATAAAATAAAACTTAATTTATTAGATCTGTTTGATTTTTTAAATAAATAATTTACCATTACTGGTGCTTGTGTCAAAAAAGTAAAACAATTTTAATGCAAAGCTATATACAGGGTGTCCCATAACTTAGGGGCCATAGTGCAGCAGGTGATAGAGGAGGTTATTTCCGAGAAAAAAGTTTATATAAAATGGGGGTCAACACACATCTTTGTTTAAGATATAGGATTTTTAAAGTAAGAGGAGTGGGGGAAAAAGGGTTTTACAAAAAAAAGAGTCACAGTAAGCTGAATACTCAGCTAATTGTGATTCAAAAATATGGTATTCCTTTTTTTGATAAAACTAAAAGTTAAGGAGAAACAGGCTGCCAAAATAACCGCCAAAAATGTATAAAAAATAATAATTAAAAAAAAAATAATTTTTGCTTATTCTTTTAAAAAATATTAATTATATTTTATTAAAATATTAATTATATTTTATTATTATGTCTCGCTAGATACTTGTTTTTATCAACAAAAAATATAAAAAAAAACATTGCGTTTAATATGGCATTTATAAAAGTTGATATCAAAAAAATTGTTTTTTCTAAAAAAAAATTGACCGACTAATTTTTTTAAAAATAATTTTTATTTCAGTTTATTGCCCATGTTCTAGTACATGACTTTACCCAATTTCATATTTTTAATGCGTATTTTTAAAAAGTTATTATCAAAAAAGTTTAAAAAAGTTACCAACTGTAATGCTCTGTATCTCGACAAAGAAAGAGTTTCGATCCATGCATTATAGGAACTGACACCCTGTATATTCGCATTTATACACATAATTTTTTATTGAATTCTCATTTCCATTAGAAAGTAAAATTAAATTGCAAACAAAAAACTTGACCACAAATAATAAAAAATAAATTGATCCATGACGGATCTGATACCTTCCTAGCTAGCCTATAATCAGCTCGTTAGAGTGTCGAACACTATTTTACATAAAAATTTTATGAAAATCGGTTCAGCAGTTTAGGAGCTATCGTGTTATGGACATACACACAGACAGAGATAGGTCAAAATAGACATTGCTGCGCGGGCTAGAGACCAATTTTGTTATTTAATTTCTGCTATATATACTGTAATTTCTAAATTAAATTTTGTTTATTTTATTTGGCAGCTGAGAGCTGTATACTCAGCAGCATTAGAAACACAGGTGATTCGTATGCATTTTCACCCCATTTTTAAAGCAAGGATTTCCACAGACTTCTATAGTCCTTGCCATACGTAGTTACACTTTTGTGACTTTGACATGATATAAACATATTTCCTAACCAGAACTACATTATATAATATAAAATTAAAGGTAAAACTGTCATTGTCTCTGGATAAAAGGATGCTGACTGTAGGTTGACAAAAAAAAACGCACAGATAAAAACAACTCAAAAACATGCAATTTTTCATGTTTTTTTTGTTGCTCTCAATATGCATATAATAAGAGGTAAGAGGTTGGAAATGTCAGAAAGGACTATAAGAGGATTTCCCTTAATTCTCAGCTAGGTTCGAAGGCGTTTGGATTAAGGTTGTATGTATGTATTCGAAAGTGGTGGCAGGCCCTACTGGACCTCCATGCACTGCGACCACAAATGGATCTATTGTGCCCACGTATCTACATACTGAGTTTGACTAAAGTGGCATATTTTTTTTCCACCCAGTACATGAAAGAACTCTGCAGATTACAACAATAAATGATTTAGGCTTAACACTTGGCTCAAAGATATACCACTAAGGTCTCTGCATTATTAGCCATAATTGGATTAAGGTTACTTATCGTAAACCAAGCTTTAAAGGTAGCGAAGCCTGACATTGATTATCTGTTTTTGACATGTATTGGCGGCTCGTACTTGTTTTAAAAATGTGGTTTTAACACCGTCTAAAAATCTATTTAATAATAATATGAGTTTCAAGATAGTTTGCACCTTTAGACTGTGTAAAACAACATTTTTAATTTTAGGAAATAGTCCATATTATGGTGGAGTCGTTGAATAGGAAATCAAACAGGTCTTCCACTAATTTTTAATTTGGTCGGGCAGTCAAATTGAAAATATTCAATTTTTGGGTGATTTTGATATAACTTGGCATGCTATTTAAGGACTCCCTACGAAGTTGGGAAAAACCAGTTATTTGCTCGGCGTCGCATTATAGGTAGCGTCGCGACGCCCTAAAGGTGAAGATTGATAGTAACCTACTTTTTGTCAAATATCTCAAAAACGGTAATCTGTAGGACAATTTTGTTTTCAATTTTATGCAGCCAGTATGTATGTATCTATCTACCGCTCTATAACAATCTCAACAAATATTTTGAGTTTTTTTATTAAAAATTTTAGAAGTGAAATTTTCACCAAAATTTAAATTTGTAATTTTTAAAATTTTTGGATTTTTTGCTTCCCTCGAACACAGTTTAGTGGTGATTTTGATCTCGTATAATAATTATTGTATTTTTTGAGTTAGCCTATCACAATGTGCTTAAATTTATATATTATCTTTACACGGAACCGCGCAAAAAAATACCAAAATTAGCAATATCGCGTTTTGTAAAAAAAATTAAAAAAATGCTCTTAAGATTAATTAATTTTTTTAAAGTACTACTACTAATTTTTTATTCTTATTTCTTGTCTAAATATTATTAAAACTTAACAAAATCATTTAAAAAAATATTGCGGTAAATGTAAAATAGACCGGGTGTCTAATAAAAAAATTCAAACTTAAGTAATGGTATGTAAAAAAAGCATTGGATTTAGGGCAGAATTTGACATCTCCTCATTTGTGTGCCTCGGATTTCTATATTTTCTGGGTGATTTTGATCCTCCAAAGGAATTAGTTATATTAGGAAACAAGCTTTCAAAAACTGTATAATTTTACAAAAATCGTGCCGGAATTTTTAGGCCAAACATACTTAAAAATAGCACTTTTTAAAAAATTGTCGAAATTCCCAAAAATACAACATTTACCTTAAATATCGTTTTACAAATGACAATTTTCTAATGTTTAAAATCATACAGCCATACCAAATTTAAAGAGAACCTTAATTCTCGAAAACGGAACCAAAATTTTTATAGTTAGTAGGGGTGCCGACTACAAAAACTTTAATTATTTGCTGTCAAAATATTAAGATGTTTTATGTCTCAAAATGCTTTGAATTTATATAGAACCTTATAACCTACAAAACATTTAAATAACTGAAGCCCATGACAGGATCCGCCCTAGATATTTAGGCGCCCTGGGCGAAACAGTAAATTGGCGCGCCTATACTCATACTTCTAAATACATCTAATCCGGCTACTCTAGATGTACAATTTAGCACCTTTAGAGCTCTGATTTGGCGCCCCTATGATTGGGCGCCCCTGAGCAGAAGCGCGGTTTGCCCGTGCCTACTACGGGCCCTGCCCATAGACGTACTAAAGGGGTCTAAAGTTACAAAAAATACAAATAGCAAATAAATTACTGGCTGTTTTCTGCGGCTTTTGGGGATTGCAAGTACCTACAAATGTTTTCTATTTAGCTCCAGATCAGCGTGTGCCTATATTTATTGTACAATATTAGTTCTACGGTAAAAATATTATAAGACAATTTTAAGAATGCTTTATATAGGCAGTAATTTTAAGGCTTTATTTGTAAAATTGTTGGCATACTTCCCATAATACCTGTAATAGTGAATTTGAAATTAAGCATCGCGGAGGCGTCATCAGGTTTCCTCCCAATTTGTTGGTCACCTGAGTTACTACTGATATACTTATCGACCTTAAGGAAATCCTACTCTATGCAATACCACTTCTAGAGTATTATTCAAGTATCTCATAGTTATATGGCTCCAAGTTATTAGAAATCTGATGGCTTGGAATAAATGTGTCAAAAACAATGCAACACATTGTGTTTTATCTTTTTGAAACAAAACTTATTTAGGTTTCTTGTTTAAAATGTTATATATATATATATAAATAAATATGTATATATATATATATATATATATATATATATATATATATATATATATATATATATATATATATATATATATATATATATATATATATATATATATTGATAAAGGGTACGTAGCCACCTCAAAATAAAGTATATAAACTACGCTGTCACCTCATATATAACGTTGTCACCTCACATTTTTGAGGTGTCAACGTTTTTCAATAAAAATTTCAGGGATGACTCCTGACACACTCAGCAAGCTGTGTGCAAAATTTTGTTCTGAGGTCACAAAATGGTATATATAGCTACTTTTTGGCCGTGTAGTTCACGTATCTACCGGTGGCGCTAGCGGCGCTTTTACTGAAACTAAACGGTCTACTAAGTCACCTCGGTGGTATAAAAGGTATTTTGCGTGTTCAGACCGCGTCGCACCGACCTCAGAAATTTGGCAACCTTGTGGTTTAGATTTTAGAGACGGGTTTCTTTGTTGTATGTAATTTCAGATATTACCTGCTTTTTACCCTTGGAATGTTTAATCGAATTCTTGGAAACGTCTCGGGTCTGATATTTTAGAAGGGGCTTTGTAGATGATTATTATTGTATTTTTTATCTTATTGAAATAATTGAACTAATTTTGTTAATCTTCCTACATTTCTTTGATTATTCTGGTAGTTTTGGACGGTTGATTGATTGCTTTTGTAATACATTAAGTATTCAACCCTGTGCTATGGGCTTTAGACTTAAAATTAGTTAAGTAGTTTAATCATTAGAGACATAAAATGCAGTTTTGTTGCAAAAGGTCCGAAACTTGGCACAATTATAGGGTTGACTGTCCATAATATTCAAGGAAGTTTAAAAAAAAATGGCGCACAAATTCAGTTTTTCTAAAATCCCTTGGTGTTTGTAAAAGAGTTTGAAACTAAATTTTTTACGAAAATGCTAAAAAGTGTTTTTGTTAGAGTAATAGTTTTCGAGGTATGATATCAACCATTTTGTCGTCATTTTTGAATTTGCACAATTTCCTTTTTTTGGTGGCCTTTAACTTAAAAACGACTAATTTTTGAGAATGATTGTAATGACATTAAACAAAGATTAATAGATATTCTACAAAAAGTATCAATTAGTTGCATGTGTAATATTCTTGCTAGGATAAAAACCACAAAGTGTTAAGGATATCGCCTCCATATATATCTTTCTATATTATAAGCAAAATAAACTGAAATTATTAGGTTTTATCCAATTTTCCAAATACTAAGTACTTTAGAGAAAATGCATAATAAAGTTTATTGTAGAAAACTCCATTGACGTCCCAATTATGGGGCTAATTTTAAAGATCACAAAAAAAATCCGTATTATTTTATGTTTTATTCAAACCTATCCCATACACAAAGGATGTTTATTTTGCTTGGGGCAAAGATTTATAATGAATTTCCCAAAGCAATAAAGATGCTATGTTTTAAATCATTTGTCAAAATATCAAAAGAGTTTGTATATTCCGATTTTAATCTTTCTATTTTTTCAAAACCCTTTATTATGCCTACTTATCAGTGTGTCCGTAAAGTGTAGAATCACGAATTTTTTAAAAAAGTTGCAAGCTTTTTAGAAAAAAGCTTGGATATCAAATAAAGATTTAAAATACGAGTTAGAAAAGGCTATGGTTAATTATACAGGATGTTCCAGAAAAAGCTATGACATAAACTTATGTTTCTTTAAATAGGACACCCGGTATATTTTTTCACATTTGACTTTGATAGGTCATTACAAATGTGGTACATTTTTGTTAAGGTATCTCCATACCTAAACACTTAATAAAAGACATTTCTATGAAATAAGTTTTATTTAGCACCCTGATTGGTCAAATAGAGTTAACAGTAATCATGAAGTACGTCATTTATTTAATAACAAACATGTCATCTAATCAACGGTCTCTAAATCAGCAATAATGGGTGATTCCAGACTTTACGGACCTACTGTACATAAGATTCTATTATATAATTAAACCACTGTCCACTAGTTATCAAAGTAATTTGACCTGTACCTATACATATAGCATATGGGTTTATGTGAATGCATGTGTGTGTGTGTGTATGTGTCTGTAAAAAATAATAAAGATTTATTTCTTTATTTATAGTATATGTAAAAAGTTTATTTTTGACAGAAAAAGTTTAGTATTATAATGTTACAAATTTAAGTTATTTAAATTTTATTTTTATAATTGGAATTTATTTAGGTTTAGATACTACACTAAGTTGATTTATCTTAAGGTTGTATTCTTAGTCTAGGTTTTAGTTGCGTTATCTGTGACTTGCGGTCGTAATAATACGAGAACTTTCCGGACGTCGAAGGCTGCCGGAAAGTTCGAGAGAGATGGACGATCCTATATATATAGGGCCGGGATCGCGCACCAGGCAGTCAGTCAGAGATAACCAATGGTAGTGATCGCGAAGTTAATAGGCGGATTAAAGTAGTGAATTATTCGCAAGTTATTAGTAAGTTTAAGTGCGTATTTTTGTACATAATTTGTCGAAATAAATTGACGTATCGTTTTCAACAATTGCGAGTTTTAATTTGTCGTTGTGAACCCGTAACAATTGGTGTCAGAAGTGGGATTAAAAGAAATAAATAGTGCAACGACTATCCTTACACAGTACCACCGGCTAGGACAATTAAAAAGAAGAACAGTAAGTGATTTTGCCAGAATATTCGGAACTGAATAGTGCAAAGACTACCCTTACATATTACCACCGGATAGGACAATTGGACAGAAAAACAGTAAGTGATTTTTCCAGAATATTCGAAGAAGTTCGATATTGTTTTATTCAAAAACTAAAAGAGATATTTAAGAACCGACTTCGACATTAACTTTACAGTCCAAAAATTGATAATTAGAGAGATTTTCTAGAATATTCTATAACATTCTACGACGTTCTATTCAAAAACTAGAAGAGATATACAAATACCGACTTCGACATTAGATTAGTAATTTTAAAAGTAAGAACAGAAAGAATTTCTAGAACATTCCATCACTTTCTACGACGCTCTATTCGACAACCAGAAGAAATATCCAAAAAGAGACTTCGACATTAGCTTAGTAATTTCAAAAGTAAGAACTAAAAAGAATTTCTAGAAGATTCCATAACATTCTACGACGTTCTATTCAAAAACTAGAAGAGATATACAAATACCGACTTCGACAGTAGCTTAGTTATTTTAAAAGTAAGAATTAGAAATTATTTCTAGAATATTCCATAACATTCTACGACGGTCTATTCGAGAACCAAAAGAGATAATCAAAAAGTGAC
The DNA here is from genome assembly GCA_963576565.1 of Aspidapion aeneum. Classification (NCBI taxonomy): domain Eukaryota; kingdom Metazoa; phylum Arthropoda; class Insecta; order Coleoptera; family Brentidae; genus Aspidapion; species Aspidapion aeneum. Next base: position 49,035,841 of record OY755045.1, read on the forward strand.
TTCTACATTTGCCTAGTAGCAGAAAGAGTAGCATTTACCAGTATATTCCAGAACATTCCATTAGGTTCTATTTAAGAATTAGAAGAGATATTGATAAACCGACTTCGACATTCGCTTTATAGCCCTAAAATAGACGTTTTAAGTGATTTATCAGGAAGTTGATGCTTACTAGACAAGGATCGGCAAAGATGGAAGATCCAACTAAAATGATGCAGGCTCTAGCAGCTCAAATGGCTCAAAACCAGAACGATATAAGACAGACCATTGAGCAAAATCAGGACAATATGAGACAGACCATTGAACAAAACCAGGGCGATATGAAACGGACCATGGACGACATGAAGCAGACCATGGAACAAAACCAGAACGACATGAAACAGACATTTCAGCAAAGATTAGATGGCATTCAAGAAAACTTCGATCAAATAAAGAGCAACTCTGAACAGCTGAGAGAGGAGTTCAAGATAGCAACCGAAGACCTTAAGGAAGACATAACTCATAGAATGCAGAATGTAGAAGAAAAAGTGGAGACCAAACTACAGAATGTTAGAGAAGAAGTTTTTCAAACCATGGGAGAAAAATTCCAGGACGTGTCAAAACAGCTTATACAGCTCCAAAAAGAACACAACAAAATGAAAGCTCAGGGATGTGTTGTGAATTCCAACCAAAACATTAAGCCTCCAAATTTTGATGGTACGTCTTCCTGGTCTACCTACAAACAACAATTTGAAGCTGCCGCCGCTGCAAATGGTTGGGATGATGAGGAAAAAGCTAGAGCATTGTTAGTAGCTCTACGAGAACCTGCTCTGGGACTTTTACGGTCCATTCCAGTCGAACAAAAACAGAATTATAACGCTTTAGTGGCAGCGTTAGAAAGAAGATATGGAGATGAACATTTACGAAATTTGCATTGGTCAGAATTAAATATTCGCCAACAAAGAGCAGGGGAGTCATTACAAGAGTATGAAGCGGATATCAGGAGGCTGATGTACTTGGCTTACCCAGAAATGCCAGAAAATTACAGAGATCCCTTTACGGTAGATCGCTTTATTAACGGCTTGCGAGACACGGACTTAGCAAAGTTACTTCGTCGAGAACGCTTCCATAACAGCAGTGAAGTGTTGATTCGAGCCCTTGAAATTGAATCATCAAATAATATGTCCAGGCCAAAAGTAAGAGCTGTTTCAATTCAGGAGGGAGAAGAAATGAGCACTGGAGAGGAGGTCAACTTAAAAACGCTAAACCAACTGTTTCAGTCACTGATAGAGAAGATTGATTCTTTGAAAGAAAGCAGACGATCCCCTCCAAATGTAAAGTGTTTCAGATGCGGACGTACAGGGCATATTCAACGCGATTGTCGCGTCCTAATAAGGTCTCGCTCGCCATCTAGCGGGACAGAGTACCGAAGAAGAGATCAGGAAAACTAAAACTAGTCAACGCAGAGGGGCGGGTGTTGGCTAATGGGAATTTAGCCCCCAAAATTTACTCTATCAAGAGCTTAAAACATACTGCTGACAGTCTTAACATCGACGGACTTATTAATGGAAGAAAAGTTAATATAACAGTAGACACTGGTGCTGCCATATCATTGCTTAAGTTCAAAATTGCAACGAGATATAAAATTCGAGCAACAGAAAAGAAAATAACACTTAAGACTGTGACTGGAGAATCCGCCGACGTGTTGGGGCAGACAGACATAGACCTACAGCTGGGGAGGTTGAAGATTCGCCACTCGGTATTAGTTGCAGACATAGAAGACGAATTTATCTTGGGAATGGACCTGATAAGTAAACATGGATTTGCGTTTGATAATAAACTTAATACCCTAAGATTTGGGAACGAAGAGTTCATTTTGTCAAATAGTCACATCAATAAAGAACCAATAAAGGTGGTGGCAGTATGCACAACAAGACTAGTCGGTAACAGTGAGACCATAATTTTTGGGAGGCTAGAAAGTAAAACATCAAGCTGCGTCGGACTCATAAGCCAACAAAACACACCCAACACCTACCTCGTTGCAAAATCACTAGTTAAAACCGATCAAGACATCCCGATTAGAGTCGCCAATATTTTCCCAAATAGTGTCAAAATTAATAAGGGGGAGGTGGTAGCATTATTTGAACCAGTACAGAAAGTAACAAGATGTGAAGAGCCAACTTCCGAGGATACAAGCAAGTTACCAATGGAGGTACTTCAGCAATTTGAGACAACTTGGCAACATCTCACTCCAGAAGAATTTAGTAAAGCGAGAAAGTTTATAGAAGAACAAAGTAATATCTTCGAAACTAGGAGTAGTTCGGGACGCACAAACCTTATTCAATATGCTATCAACACTGGCGATGCCCAACCGATAAGACAGCCCCCAAGAAGACTACCAATGGCCAAGCAAGAAGAAGTTCACAATCTCATTAATAAAATGCTCAGCGACGGTGTTATTGAAGAGTCATCAAGTCCTTGGTCATCTCCTGTGGTGTTGGTCACTAAAAAGGGTGAAAGTACTAGATTTTGTGTCGACTACAGGAAACTTAACGATGTGACCAAGAAAGATAGTTACCCACTGCCAAGAATAGACGACACATTAACAACGTTGGCAGGATCATATTGGTTTTCTACTCTTGACCTGAAAAGTGGGTATTGGCAAGTAGGAATCTTTGAAGGAGATAAAGAGAAGACTGCATTCTCTGCTGGAAGTGGACTTTATCAGTTTAATGTGATGCCATTTGGCCTGTGCAATGCCCCAGCTACATTTGAAAGACTAATGGAAGTCGTTCTACGAGGCCTTACTTGGAAAACCTGCCTAGTCTATTTGGATGATGTCATAGTAATGGGGAAATCATTTCAAGATCATTTAGATAATTTACGAGAAGTATTCTCAAGAATCAGGAACGCAAATCTTAAATTGAACTCAAAGAAATGTTTTCTGTTCCAAGAAAAAGTTGAGTTCCTGGGTCACGTCGTTTCCCGAGAAGGCATCCATACCGACGAAAAGAAGTTACAAGCAATAAAAGAATGGCCTCAACCTCGTGACAAACATGAATTGAGAAGCTTTTTGGGTCTGTGTACATACTACAGACGATTTGTAGAAGGATTCGCCAAAATAGCGTCTCCATTACATAGACTTACAGAAGATAAAGCTTCTTACAGATGGAATACTGAATGTGACCAAGCATTTAGAAGACTAAAGGCAGCATTATGTTCTAGTCCGATTCTTGCATATCCCATTCCCAAAGGTAAATTCATATTAGATACTGATGCGAGCAACGATGGCATAGGAGCAGTACTCTCCCAAGTACAAGATGGAGAAGAACGGGTCATCGAATTTTTCAGCAAAAAGCTATCCAAACCAGAGAGAAATTATTGTGTTACCAGAAAGGAGCTCCTAGCCATCATTAAATCCGTAGATCACTTTCACAAATAACTCTATGGACAAAAGTTTCTGATTAGAACGGATCATGCTGCGTTACAGTGGCTCATGAAAATGAAACAACCTGAGGGGCAAGTCGCGAGATGGATAGAAAAGCTACAACAATACCATTATCAAATTAAGCACCGAGCGGGAAGGGTGCATAATAATGCGGATGCATTGTCCAGAAGACCTTGCCCTGAGGATTGTAAACATTGCAGGAAAATTGACCAGAAAGAAGGAATTACCTACGTGCGCCAGATAAAGTTAGAACCAGATGAAGAATGGATGTCGGCTTCGATTAGAACCACACAACTTAACGACAAAGATGTAGGACCTATCTTGCGATTGAAAGAAGATAACAAGCCACGACCATCATGGCAAGATATCGCAAACCAAGGAGTGATATTCAAATCACTGTGGGCACAATGGGATTCACTGATAGTAGAGGAAAACATCCTTAAACGTGCCTGGGAAAGTGCCGATGGCCTTACTGTGGTTAATCAAGTAGTGGTTCCTAGGAGCATGGTAGACAATATAGTGGCCGAATGCCATGGTGGAAAATCAGGCGCGCACCTAGGCATAAATAAAACCATGGACAAAATTCGAAACCGATTTTATTGGGTCAATTACTTTCAAGATGTGAAAAACTGGTGCCGCCGATGTTCGACTTGTGCAGCCAGCCAAGGTCCCAAAACAAGGTCCAGAGGTCAAATGAAACAATATAACGTAGGTCTGCCATTCGAACGCATTGCTATTGATGTGGCCGGACCATTTCCAGAAACTAAAGAGGGCAACAAATACATCCTTGTTGTCATGGATTACTTTAGCAAATGGCCAGAAGTTTTTGCTTTGCCTAACCAAGAGGCCGCTACAGTTGCAGAAGTTCTGGTAAATGATGTTTTCAGCCGATTTGGCATTCCTTTGGAACTACATTCAGATCAAGGAAGAAACTTTGAATCAAAGCTCTTCCAGAATCTCTGTGACCTTTTAGGAATACATAAAACACGGACTACGGCTTTACATCCGCAGTCAGATGGCATGGTTGAAAGATTTAATAAAACAATAGAAGAACATCTGTGCAAAGTTGTTGATGAGCACCAAACAGATTGGGACCAATATGTTCCATTGTTTTTGATGGCCTATAGAACCGCCATTCACAATACGACAGGAGCTACTCCATCTAGTATCCTGTTTGGTAGAGAACTGCGTTTACCATGTGATATCATGTTTGGTTCACCTGAAGAAGAACACTTAGAGGTTAATGACTATGTCGAACGTTTAAGGCAAAAGCTGCACGATATCCATGAAGTGGTTAGAGAGCGAATAGAAATAGCCAGTGACCGCATGAAAGCGAGATATGACCTGAAAGCAAACTCTTCAGGGTTCAAAGAGAATGATCAAGTCTGGCTATACAATCCTCAACGCAAGAAAGGAAGAGCACCTAAGTTGACACCACCATGGGAAGGGCCTTATAGTTGTTAAGAGAATTAATGATGTAGTCTACCGAATCCAGAGAAGCCCGAAGTCCAAGATGAAAGTTGTTCATCTAGACAGACTAAAACCTTACCTGGGAAATGTTGATCGAGACGATCAAACCTGCAGAGGAGGATAGTGTTACAAATTTAAGTTATTTAAATTTTATTTTTATAATTGGAATTTATTTAGGTTTAGTGTAGTATTAGGTTGATTTATCTTAAGGTTGTATTCTTAGTCTAGGTTTTAGTTGCGTTATCTGTGACTTGCGGTCGTAATAATACGAGAACTTTCCGGACGTCGAAGGCTGCCGGAAAGTTCGAGAGAGATGGACGATCCTATATATATATATAGGGCCGGGATCGCGCACCAGGCAGAGATAACCAATGGTAGTGATCGCGAAGTTAATAGGCGGATTAAAGTAGTGAATTATTCGCAAGTTATTAGTAAGTTTAAGTGCGTATTTTTGTACATAATTTGTCGAAATAAATTGATGTATCGTTTTCAACAATTGCGAGTTTTAATTTGTCGTTGTGAACCCGTAACAATAATTAAAATTATTAGTTTAAAAATTAAGTAATAAACAGTAGTTACTTAGTCAATGTTCTCAAAGTTTTTAAAATTTTAATAAGCTATTTTTAGTTACTTAATTTTTTTCTTGTATTTTATCTTTTGTTTGTAGGTAAAAGCACTACAGTATTAAATTTTTCGCTTTCAGCACTAATAAAAGAATTAAAAAATTTATTATAAAAATGTGAGAATTTCTGTATTTACATTTAAAATGTGTGGAATAAATCTTGAAACTTGAATCATATATAAGAAATTTGATGAAGAATATAAAAAGTTACGGTTTGTGAGATAAACGCAGAAAATCGTCGTGAGGTTCAGTTTGGTGAGGAGGTTAATCCTAGGGTAGAGGGGGTTTCCTTAAGGACACCTATCGTAAATGCAAGCTTTATAGGAAGCAAAGCCTGACATTGATTTTCTATTTTTTGGTTATTATTTTTGACATTTTTTCCTCGGTTTTGCACCTTAGGTTTCCTACTAGGAGTTCACAACCAAAATGTTAAATCCTTATAAATTCATTCATCTAGTCGTCATTTTTACGCCTAATTTGCTTCGACTATAAAATACGATGTCCAAAAAAAGTATTATAAATAAAAGAAAATTGAAGCCAACATTTACCGTTGTGTAGGTATGAAGGGCAGCAATTTATAAGTAATTCTTTTTGTGGTGGCAAAGAACTTTTTATAGATATGTGTGCTAATTTTAAAACTTTTAAAAACGCCTCGGATTTTAAAAAAAAAATATTAAGAAAATCCGGTTTTTAATAATGATAAATCTTTGACTAACTTACTTAGCCAATTTTAAATTAAAAAAATGAGTCAACAAACATGTTAAAAAGATACTTTACTATTTCCAGTTTTTTACTTAAAAATACCTCCGTAAGTTTGAACCAAAACGGATTTAGCAAAAAAAACAAATGTCATATTACTAGGGTTTTATTCGAATTTGAAAGAATAAGGATGCGACTTTTTTACTTAATTTGCGCCAACATAGCCAATTCTTAAAACACTTGACTAATTTAAAATATTGATAATGCCAGGAAAAAGAATTAACGTTAAATTAATCGGACAAAAATGCGTGTTTTTAGTGTTTTTAACCTGGTCAGGCTAGCGTAAACAAAAAAATCACTTTGATTTAATTTGCGATGTTTTGTCACGCGCTATTTAGCTTTTTCCTTCAATAAGAAGAACCACTATAGCAGCTACGTCCCTGGCCGTAACTTATATTCAATGTCTTTGGAGGAATTCAGCTATTTCAAAAGAAGAAAAAAACTTACTCCTACTAAGCTTTGCTTTTTAAGCGACAAAACAATAGTGAAAATCGCAGCAATGCAAGTTGTTTTGAAAATAGATTTTTTTTTTGAAAAAAAAATTGAGATAACGCCGAAACTGCGTTATTTGGGTGTGTTTGAAGCTATCTGAGCAATATCGTTGTGACGTCTGTCTGCATGTATCTCTGTCCGTAACACGATAGCTCCTAAACCGCTGAACCCATTTTCATGAAATGTTTAGGTGAAATAGTGTTTGACATTTTAACGAGCTGAATAGATTTTGGTCCAAATCCACTAATGCTTGATAGTTTTTTGACAATTAATTTTTTTTTAAATGCGTACTTTTTAACGGAGCATCTTAACAATATGCGGCTTTGGAAATATAATGGAGCACTTTTATCTTAATAATTTGTGTAATACCTTAAAGCTTCATAAAAGCCTTCGTTTCTGAGATATGTACAAAAAAACTGAAAACGGGAAGTGTTCTAATAGGCTAGCTAGAAAGGTATCAGATCCGTCATGGATCTGTTTATTTTATTTCAGAAAATTGCATTTAAATACAGTCAATTTTTATGTTTCCGTGGCATTTTTCAGGGGATAATGTAAAGTTGCATAATATTTTTCATATTATCTTTTGAACTATAGGTCGTTTTTGAGTTATATTGGTTTTAAATTCCTGTTGGAGTGCACTAATAATACGAGTTGAACCAGGATTACGTATAAGTGATCCCGGGCCAACTCGGAAATTATTAGTATACTTAAATAGGAATTTAATACTTTGGTACAAATTTAAATAACCTAAAACGAACTCAGAGAAATTCGTTTTGAAAAAATATGTAACTACAAATACTATAAACTGAAGAAAGTGGCTGTCAAGATTTGGCAATTTTGTAAAGCAGGATAATAGGAAACTATGCAAATTTTTCATTACATTAACCTCTCACAAGGTGCAGGAAAATATATTTGCAATATAGCGAATAAAAATTATAATTTTATTATGACTTTCTTGAAAATTAAATGATAAAGAATGTAATTTACAAATTCTGACATCACGTGGCATTTGAGCCTTTTGGTTGCTGGTGGTTATTACTAGATTTATAATATGCGCGTTGGGCTGTGGCGTGGGCAAACACAATATCCTGCATATGTTTTTTTCTGTTTTAAACGGCTTAACTAACTATTACAACTCCTTTTTTATTCAATTTACTTTCACGGATAAATTAAAAAATATTCAAAATTCTGTCATATCCATCATGTCATAATCATTGCAAACCAAAAAATATACAAATAATATAAACTATTAAATTTATTAGCATTCCAAAAACTGTATTTTTGACACTTCCCTTTTATTTGTTTATTGGATCTATGTGTAGAATTTTTGACAGTAAGTAAACCATTTCCCAACAAAAATTGTATTTAGGACTTTCAAGCTATGCAACATTTCTGAGATCACAAGCCTCAAAATGAGTATTTCAAAAAAAATAACAGCCCGTTTTTCTATAATGAAATTATAAAGGTACGGTTTTTTATATAAAGACAGTACGTTGCGACCATTAATCTTGTCTTACAAACTTTTGCAACGTTTTAAAGTTGTAATATTTCCTAAAGTGTCCCTAAATAAAAGTAAAACGTTGTTACCTTGTATGTAATATATAAATTTAGTCAGATAAAGCTAATACGTTGCTTATAGATTAGGGTAGATATACGCCATACGTTATCACCTCAATAAAACAGGCAACAGTGTCTGAGGTGGCAGGACATAGCACATATCCAAAGGTTGTATATTGGCCTGAGGTCCGAACGTATTCCACGTATTTATCAAATATTTCAAAAAAAATCTTTACCTCTCTTTTGAAATTCTGGTAAAGGAAGTTCCCCTCATCTCATATATTATGTACCTATATATGTGGTAACACCACTAGAAATAGGTAAGGTCAGGTCGTCATATCCTTAACGCTGAGGTGACAACGGCGCGTGCATCAATATATATATATATATATATATATATATATATATATATATATATATATATAAAAGACCAATTACTATTATTAATTATAACTTTTTAACTATATCATCGATTTTAATAGGGTGAATTGCACTTTGCAAGTGGTGTTATTAATTTTTTAATAAATTTTTCGTTTTATTGTACGCATTTGGCTGCCCTCATTTAACAACACCCTAGGTGACTGCGTCGTTGATGGCCTTACCCCCAGACAAAAAAGTTTTTTGGATTATAATAATTTATCAAAGTTTAACAGGAAGTAAAAAAAATATTATTATATGGTAAAAATACACTTTCTTCGAAAATTAGCAAACAATCTATGAGCCTAAAAATTTGGGATGGATTTCTTGTTTGCTTTTTTAATTCTGCTCGCATTTCTTTGCTTATGAATTCCTTATTAACGAACTACTTTTAATGAACAAAAAAGCATCATGGTTAACATCGATAGGGGGTCAAAATTACTCGCAACTAAAAATAGCGATCCTTCATAAAGAGACAAATATTATTTAGTCGGCTATCTTTGATTTAAAAATTGACGAAAGTTGCTATGGTGATGCTCAAAAAGCAATCGATTCTTACTATGATACTTTTCATTTAGTTGAAATCGGTTTAGTTTTAATGAATTTGTGAGGAAATGCAGACAGAATTAGGCAATCGTATAGTTTGTGAAACATCTTTGCTCTATCAATGGTTAAAATAAAAAGTAATATTTCCGAAACTGCTAAGCCAATTTTAATGATTTAGGTTTTGTTCTGTGTGGCGGATAAAGAGCTTTTTAACGAATTAAAAAAAAAAGAGTAGTTTCTCGAAACATAAGAATAAACAAACCTCTTTGAAAGGTTAAGTTTGATTCTGACCGCCATCTTGAATTTTAAGGTGATAAATTTCGATAGGGACCTTTAAAGCACAATTAGTTTTTGCCTTGATACTTTTTATTTGAGGAAAATTGGTTTAGTAATAATTAATTTATTAGAAAATGAATGGAGACAGAATTGAAATCTATACAATAAAGGTTAAAAAAAATTAATTTTTTTGGAACAATCCAACTGATTTTAGTAATGCGTACCTCGTCCGTGCGTGGCAGAAATAGGATTTTTTTATAAATTAAAAAAAAACTAAAAAAAGATCTGGAACATAAAAATAAAAAAAATGTGTGTGCTTAAGACCACACGGCAGAAGTGTAAACTTCAACAAGGCGAAATTAATAATACTGGCCTTCATCTGCATCATCATATCGCTCGCTGACTATTTTTTTTGAATTGCAATATATTTTTTTAAATTTTCTTTAAATTCTAAAACATAATAATAAAAACTTAAGAAAAAAATAGTTAAAAATAAAGTGTAGTAAAAAAATGTTTTTGTTATGAGTGAAATCCATGTATTTTATAAAAAAACTGACTTAACCAAATTCAAAAATTTTTTGCGTCATTTCCAGCGAGTGAAAAATCTAAGTTATAATATATTCTTATAGGCAAACTCAAAAGGAACCTTAGTTTGCAACCAAACCCAAAATCACCCCTAAAACCACTTAACCGCTTCAGATAAACCAAAATTAAGTAAAAATACAAAAATGTAAATTTTGATAAAAACTAAATTTAACAATTTTTATTTAATAGAACTTAACCACGCTTCTAAAGTGTAATACCTTGTTAGAAAGGCACACTCGTTGTCTGCCTAAAAGTGAAATTAGAACTGTCCTATCTAATGTAGTTATTAAGTTATTTCAGAAAATCTGGATCAATGTCACGTCACATTTAAAAGCGTCGCGACGCCGCATATATTACGTCGCCGGAAAAAAAATATGATTTTTGTAAATGTCTTCATATGTTTATTAATCGTACCAATTTATAACAAAATCACCACAACTTCGGAAATTCTGCCCAACCAATTTGTTTTAAACAAAGAGTCCCGACATGTTTCGTAAGAAAAGAGAGAAAGGTAAAAACTCAAAATTAGAAAATATTTTGTAAAAATTATAACTAACAAAGGATTCCGCCCGGATTTCTTTTAAATTTCAGTATGTTGTAGATCTTGATGTCCTGATGAAAAGTTATTATTGCCCCATCGTCGTCCGACTTATGGTTTCTAAGATACAGGAGTTCAAAATTTCAGTTTTTAGCTTTTGTGCATTTTTCACAAAAAATTATTTCAAGTCATTTCTACCTATTCTGAAAAATGATATTATTGTTTGGTATATATCAAACGTTAGATCACAAGTAGAGCTTAATATACAAATAAAAAAATTGGACTTATTAACAGTTTGCTACAGTCAGTGGCGTTCCAAACATAAAAATTATTAAAAAATATTTATTCAAAAAACGATGCTTTACAAAATTAACTATAAAAAAGAACCAAACGGTGGAATTTTTTTTGTTTTCTCCTGTGTCTCCTAAAGAAACCAAAATATGTATAAATCCGTTTGTAAAGGTTTTCACAAAACTTTTTTTCGTGTAGAGCTCACCTTTGGCTCGTTTTACTAACCTGCCAATATCAAATTGACAGATCATGCTGTCAAACTTTTTTATTTTACTTTTAATGTCGCAAAAAAATCAATGTTAAAAAAAGTTAGGATTTCGAACGATTATCTTGGGAAATTGCACGCCACTGAATGAATAACTGATTAAAAAACTACTGTGAGCAGCAGAAATCATTCCATTAACCTCATAATTATATCTGTTTAAATATTATCGTTAAAAAAAAAGATAAAGTATGTTGAATTTCTAAAGAAAAACATTAAAATCCTAAAAAGCTTTACAAACGGATTGTTATCGTTTATACATATTTTGGTTTCTTTGAAAGATTCCTAAAACACAGGAGAAAACAAAAAAAATTCAACCGTTTTGTTTTTTTGATAGTTAGTTCTGTAAAGCATTGTTTTTTGAATAAATATTTTTGAATAATTTTTATGTTCGGAACGCCAATTTTTTTATTTGTTTATTAAGCTCTACTTGTGATCTACCGTTTGATATATACCAAACAATAATATCATTTTTTAGAATAGGTAGAAATGACTTGAATAGTTTTTTGTGAAAAATGCACAAATGCTTAAAACTGAAACTTTGAACCCCTGTATCTTAGAAACCATAGGTCGCACGACGATGGGGCAATAATAACTTTTTATCAGGGCATCAAGATCTACAACATACTGAAATTTAAAAGAAATCCAACCGAAAGCCACCACCCATAAGCTCTGGGCGGGATCCTTTGAGAAACTGTCTACATAAAAAATCTAATTAAAGGACTTACCCAAACTAAATTAGCACAACATTTTGAAAATATGGAAAAAAATATGCCTAGCTACTGAAACGGTTCAGTCATAGACATTTTAAAAACATTATAAAATTTTATTGATAAGAATTGACGTTATTGACAGGCATTGATTTAATAGAAACCTGTAAAATTAAACTTATTGAGTTTTGTTACTTTTTTAATCTACATAAACCTTTGCAAATATAAAAGGCGTTTGCAGGGGCGTCCTCTAATTAAACACCTAAGAATAGTTAAAATATTTCTAAAGAAGAAACAAATAAAAAGTTAATCATATAAAAATAAAAAATAAAAATTACATATAAAAGAATATAAAAATATAAAAAAGGTCAAAGGAACTTCTGCTCATTATAAAGGTTTATGTAGATTAAAAAAGTAACAAAACTCAATAAGCTTACTAATTTTACAGGTTTCTATTAAATCAATGTCTGTCAATAACGTCAATTCTTATCAATAAAATTTTATAATGTTTTTAAAATGTCTATGACAGAACCGTTTTAGTAGCTAGGCAAAGCTTTTTTTAACCAGTTTTTCAAAATGTTGTGCTAATTTAGTTTGGGTAATCCTTTAATTTGATTTTTTATGTAGACAGTTTCTCAAATTTGTTAGTTATAATTTTTACAAAATATTTTCTAATTTTGAGTTTTTACCTTTCTTTTGTCTTTTAGTAATGTCCCCTGAACATGTCAGTTTCTGCTCACGAAACATGTCGGGACTATTTGTTTAAAACAAATTAAAAATTAATGGAGGAAGACAATAATCTGTTTTATTTCAAACATTTCTAAAATAGAACCGGGAGGCCAATGCGAAACCGAGGAAAACATTGCCTATACGATGAGTGTTCTTAGTTTGGATACCACGCATTCGTTAGGGTGACGACTCATTCATTGGTTAGTTTTTACTGATCTTTCATGTCATGTCAAAAAGCTTGTGTCATTTATTTTTTGTAAACAGTATTTAAATTGTTAAACATTTCTAAAATTGCGAATTAAATTTGCAGTTTTTTTCAAAATAATTTTACGGGATTATTGTGGACACTGTAAAACGTATTCTGGTTTTCAGTTTTGACATCAATCTCGGGAGTTTTGTCGCATTTTTGAGGCAAGATACAAAACAATTTTGTTATGATGATCATTAAACATGATGATGAAGTTTAAGACGCGAGTCGAAGGCGGGTATCTATCTTTATCTGAGCATGTATATGTACCTTAACATCCTAGCATGCGTGTACTATGTAGGGTTGCCAGATGGCACGATTTAGGCGTGATTACCACGCTTTTCCGCTTGGTACACGCGCCACGCCAAAGTACCCAATTGCCACGCTTTTAAATTCAAAGGAGATTGAAAAGAACACAAAATACGAGGAATTGTTTAACCTGACAATGCTGTAAAGCATGTCATACAAAATAGTGTGGATACCACAAGCAAAAGTAGACTTTCATGTTTTTCACTTCCAAGTTTTTGTACTCACTTCTTTACCTTTTTAACCAACCAACTTTTTTATTCTTGCAGCCTTGTCCTAGTGATGGATAAAACTACTTTTCTATGCTGTAGTTTTTGTAACTAAAGCTTTGGACATATGACGACCGAAAAAATTTGGTGATAAACGAAAGTCCTCACCGAAATTTTTTTAAATAAAACCCGGTTCCCACCTACGACTTTCTCGTACGTGCCCGCGAACGCGTGACATGACTGTTATAACATTTCATATTGAGATCATGTGATGCGTGAGCGATTCCACGAGAAAGTCGTGGGTGGGAACCGGGTGTATGAACAAAAATTTGACCTCCAAGAAAAACAAAAAAAGTTCCTCACCCCTATTTAATTTCCCAAAAAAAAACACCAAAACCAGATACATGGGCATGTCTGACTGACTGACCAAAACCGTAATTTTCCAATTAGGTTAACTATTGTAAGCTGCTATTTTAAAAGCAGCTTTTTTTATATTCAATACTGCCGTCCCTATGAAAAAAGCCGCATCTCGATTTTTTGACATATCGAGTTATTAACATTTTTAAATTCTTGGACAAAATCCAATAAAAAACTATAAATACATAAATAATAAAATCCAAAGTTTTTACAAAGAAAATTAATTTTGAAAATTAGTGGTTTTGGACGTTCTTAAATTTACACCCAATCTTTCTTGACATAAAAGCCGTATGGGAAGCAAAAAAGCCGCATCTTACCAATTTTTACGGGGCGGAAGTTTTGTCTAGTAAAACCACGATATTTTCCTTTTTATCTATTGTATCTTTCTATTTATGCTTTTTGATAAAGTTAATAAAAAATATATTTACTTTTTATTTAAATTTTTGCAACAAATTGTTGTTTGAGGATAAAACAGTTATGAAAATAATAAAGTTCTGTATTTGTTGTTCTGTAAAACCTGTATTTAACAGGTTGATCCAAATTGTGCACTTTTAAGGGGTAAAAGGACGATAAGGTATTTCCAGGGGAGATAAAGAAAAACTGATCCCACTCAAATTTCAAGAGAAGTTATCTTGATTGGATGCATTTTTTAATTAAGAATCCAACTGTCAAACTGAATTTTATATATCGCTTGTGGTTTTTGAGATATTACATAAAGTTGGTATTTTAGTTATGAAATCATCATTTTTTATTCGATTTTTAAAATTAGTCATTTTTAATGTGACGTGATACACGTATTTTATTTTTTTATTTTTTTAAATATATTTTTAATACTTTTTTAATTTTGATTAGATTCTTAATGTACTGTTTATCTAACTAAGAAATTAAAATATTAAATAAAGACAAACTATATAAAGAATATACAGAAACAATAGGAAAAACAAAAAAGTAACATATTAAGTGTGGTCCATCCGTTTAAAGAAAATTTTACATTGATTTCAAAAAGCGAATAAAATTAGGGTAAGGGAGGGTAATTTCCTAAAAAAATACCAAGTATATATTATATTTCAAAAATTAAAAGCGACAGATCAAATTCGGCCACAATCAACAATTCTAAAATAATGTATAAGGAGGAGATAAAAAAAATCTGATCCCACTTTGCGATACTCAAATATTTCAAGAGAAGTTATTGATTGAATGAATTTTTTTATTAAGAATCCCACTGTCAAACTGAATTTTATGTCGCTTTTGGTTTTTGAGATATTACATAAAGTTGGTATTTTTGTCATGAAATCACCATTTTATATTCCATGTTTAACACAATATCTTATTATTTTTTTTTAAATATATTTATTACTTTTTAAATTTTGATTAATTTCTTGATATACTGTTTTAAAAGTATTTTTGATTAACTAAGAAATTAAAATATCCAATAAAGAAAAAATATTAAAAAAAAAACAAAGAATATAAATAAACAAAATGAAAAATAAGAAAGTAAAATATTAAGTGCGATACATCAGTTAAAGGACATTTTACACTGATTTCGAAAATTGAATAAAAGGAGGCTAATTACATAAAAAATACCAAGTATATGTTATATCTCAAAAACTAAAAGCGACAGATAAAATTCAATTTGGCAGTTGGATTCTATTCAAAAAACCCCACAAAAGTCGTTATCGTTACATCAAATCAAATTTTTATTAATAAAATATGACAAAAATGCAAACTGTTGAAAAATCCCCTGTAGCTCGAAAACGGCTTGATGTCTCAAGATACGGTTTTCACTTTTAAATTTCTCTTAAAATTTTGGTGGGTCAGTTTTTTTTTATCTTCTGGTAGAGGTACGTCAAGCCCCCAAAGTGCCCAAGTTTAACCATCATGTAATGCTAAAATGGATTAAAATATAATAAATTGAATTTAAAAAAAAACTGTTCTGATAATGGAAAAAAATGGATCCATGACGGATCTGATACCTTCCTAGCTAGCCTATTAGCACACTTCAAGTGAAGCCAGTACATATTAGTCTTGAAAACAGTTTTGTTAATATCTCAGAAACTAAAGCTCTTACGAACTCTAATTATTAAGCAAAATATAGTCTACTATATTCCAAAAACCGCATATTGATACGTCATTAGCATTAATGGATTTTGACCAAAATCTAATCAGCTCGTTAGAGTGTCAAACACTATTTTACCTGAAAATTTTATGAAAATCAGTTCCGCGGTTTAGGAGCTATCGTGTTACGGATAGAAGTAATATACACACACAGACATTACGACGATATTGCTAAGATAGGTCAAAATACAAGCAAATAACACATTTTCGGCGTTATCTCAAAAAAAAAATCGTCAAAAATAATACCTTCTCTAGTCAGCTACGCGGGCTAGGAAAGTAATAAAAACTTAAAAGTTACAGGTAAAAACACTCACATGTAAGTAAAAGGACAAAACTTCTTTCTCAAAACTTGAAATTTCTAAATGCGGCTTTCTTTTAGGGTACGACAGAAGAGCAGTTAAAAAGTTATTTGAAATGTGTTCGGATCATAATTTTTTTCGTTAAATTATACATCAAACAAAACAGCGTCGTTGCCACGCTTTTCCGTCTTGAAAACCCTAGTACTATACTTCACCTTTGGTGAATAAAAATATTATAAATATCAAAAATGATTAAACATAATAAATTAATAATAGTTGTATTATTTATGCAACAGTTATTGTTTAGTAAAATATATTTTTTAATTTATTGGTGCGTTTCGAAAAGATATATTTTCGACAGGCTCCATA
Organism: Aspidapion aeneum; assembly: GCA_963576565.1. NCBI lineage: Eukaryota > Metazoa > Arthropoda > Insecta > Coleoptera > Brentidae > Aspidapion > Aspidapion aeneum. The sequence continues at coordinate 49,052,481 of OY755045.1, forward strand.
TGAAGCCACTGATCTCAATTAAAGATATTTGTCAAAGCGTCACTGCTTATTTTCCGCGCCGACTTCTAGGGGTGATGACTTATAATTATAACGAAAATTGAAAACTCTAAGTAGTTTAAAATCTTAAAATTATTGGCTAAAAATTAATCAGTCAGGTTATGTTTACAAAATCGAACGAATGGTGGGTTGCACAGTCGTTTAAGTAAGACTTAAATTAAGACCTACTTATATATAAATAAGGGTTGACACCTACATAAAAATAAGTTTGACATTTAAGAGATTTCCTACTTGCTTACTCTCAGATGACCAAAGATGACAGAATAAAAAATACAATAAAACAAAATTAAAATAAAAGGAATAAAATAAAAGATTTAAATAAAATAAAATAAAAACAAAACAAACTAAAGTCAAATAAACTCAAATGAAATCAAATAAAATAAAATAAAATAAAACAAAATAAACCAAAATAAACCAAAATAAAATAATATAAAACAAAATAACACAAAAATAAAAATAAAAGAAACTGAGATAAAATTAAAAATAAAATAAATTAAACAAAATAACCAGCGCCAAACAAACTTATGGTGGATCATCATCATCATCATTATTGATTGCTACCATTATAGAATTTAAAGGTAGTTTGGTTGAAAAAACTAAAGAGTTAAAGAAATCTGTAGATTTGTGTTCTAATTGTTGATTAAGGCAAACTGAAGGGTGTTGTTTTTGTAATTTGTTGATTTCGAGCGTTTCTAGCAAATCTATTCTATCACTATTAGAATTTATGTGTAAGATAGTAACATCTTTATCCCTGTCAAAACCATGTTTTTCATGTAAAACATGTTTAGCAAAGTTAGATTTAATATGAGTGTTGTTTAAATCTTCAGTATCCTTGTATTTATCAATTTCTTTTAAGTGTTCAGTTATACGTATTCTAAACTTTCTAGTAGTTTTACCTCTATAGCATCCATTTCCACAGTTACACTGAAGCATATAGACCCCTGATTTCTCTTGTTTATCCAACTTGTCTTTGGTGTTCAACCCTCATGACCGATTTATGATCTCCCTTAGGAAAATTATTAATCAGTCTAATGAAACCCTAATAAGCTTTAAATCACATAAAAGTACAATTTTACCGGCTAACTCTCAAACCCCAATGCTTTATGGTCTTCCAAAAATCCACAAAAATAACTGCCCTGTAAGACCTGTAGCCTCTTATTACAATTCACCGTGTGCAAGTCTAGCTTCATTTCTGAATAGACAGATTCTCTTTTTAACAAGATTTTCTAGTCCATTTGCCATAAAGAACTCCAAAGAACTATGTAATAAACTTAAAAATATTGAAATACCTGAAACCTCTTTTCTAGCTTCTACAAAACCAATCTGAACCAAATTCATATTGACAACTTTCTTATTATGACAGAAATGGTGCTTAAACAAAACTTTTTTCAGTTCAACAACAAATTTTATTCTCAAAACTCAGGTTTGGCAATGGGTTCTGCACTCAGCCCTCTTCTAGCAGAAATTTTTATGGCAGAAATAGAAAGTGAAATTAAAACCAGCCCTTATTTTCAAGAAATAGCATTTATATTTAGATATGTCGACGATTTTATACTGTGTTACAAAGGCACTAAGGAGAATTTTAACAATTTCATACAATTCCTCAATAACATACATCCTTCAATTAAATTTACTACTGAATTCGAAACTAACTCTAGCATCCCATACCTAGATATATTAATCACAAGAACAAACAAAACCCTCGATTTTTCTATTTACAGAAAGTCAACCACTACAGATAATGTCATTCACTACAATTCTAATCACCCTCCAAGCCATAAAGCAGCGGCCTTTAACTCATTTTTTAATCGATTATTTTCAATTCCCATGACTAGAGAAAATTTTCTAACAGAACTACAAGTTATTAAGTCCATAGCCATTAACAACAACTATCCTTCAAAGTATATCAACAAATTATACTTCAGACACCTTAACATACACATCAATAATCGTTTAATTATAAAAGAATCTTCTAATGCTTGTAGATATATTTCTCTACCCTTTCAAGGGCCAATATCATTCAAATTAAAAAATATCTTTCAGCAATTTGATCTAAAAATCTCTTTTAAAACCACAAATACAGCTAAACACTTTCTTGTTAACACCAAAGACAAGTTGGATAAACAAGAGAAATCAGGGGTCTATATGCTTCAGTGTAACTGTGGAAATGGATGCTATATAGGTAAAACTACTAGAAAGTTTAGAATACGTATAACTGAACACTTAAAAGAAATTGATAAATACAAGGATACTGAATATTTAAACAACACTCATATTAAATCTAACTTTGCTAAACATGTTTTACATGAAAAACATGGTTTTGATAGGGATAAAGATGTTACTATCTTACACATAAATTCTAATAGTGATAGAATAGATTTGCTAGAAACGCTCGAAATCAACAAATTACAAAAACAACACCCTTCAGTTTGCCTTAATCAACAATTAGAACACAAATCTACAGATTTCTTTAACTCTTTAGTTTTTTCAACCAAACTACCTTTAAATTCTATAATGGTAGCAATCAATAATGATGATGATGATGATCCACCATAAGTTTGTTTGGCACTGGTTATTTTGTTTAATTTATTTTATTTTTAATTTTATCTCAGTTTATTTTATTTTTATTTTTGTGTTATTTTGTTTTATATTATTTTATTTTGGTTTATTTTGGTTTATTTTGGTTTATTTTGTTTTATTTTATTTTATTTGATTTCATTTGAGTTTATTTGAGTTTATTTGACTTTAGTTTGTTTTGTTTTTATTTTATTTTATTTAAATCTTTTATTTTATTCCTTTTATTTTAATTTTGTTTTATTGTATTTTTTATTCTGTCATCTTTGGTCATCTGAGAGTAAGCAAGTAGGAAATCTCTTAAATGTTAAACTTATTTTTATGTAGGTGTCAACCCTTATTTATATATAAGTAGGTCTTAATTTAAGTCTTACTTAAACGACTGTGCAACCCACCATTCGTTCGATTTTGTAAACATAACCTGATTGATTAATTTTTAGCCAATAATTTTAAGATTTTAAACTAAATGTTTCTGTAATTTGTTGCACGTTCACCATTGTTTTATGTTTTGTCCTGTGATATAACTACGATTAGCAATAGGTAAGATAGATAATTCGAGTTTTTTAACCTGTTAGGTAGTTTACTAGGTAGTACTCTTTACTTATTTTGCTTGTAGATCACTGATGATGGCCGCATAAGCCGAAACTGGTATGATCGAAATAAATTTAGTGGAGGACGACTTAGAGTTTTCAATTTTCGTGACTTAAACCTCCATTTAGAGATATGGATTACTTCTTCAATCTTATAATTATAAGTTTTCGTGATCCAGTCACCCTATATGCTTGTTGACCTTAACGACCTAACAGCTTGTACTTAAAATCTGCACCCACGGAAAAATATAAGGGAAACAAAAAACTCCTTTTTGCCCGATTAGCCACGAAACTTCTTTGATTTTTAAATTCACGGGTACGAAATTCCACGTTTGTTAGTATTATTTGGCTTAAAAATTCCGTTGATTGACGCTCACTGTCTTGAAGACGGGTAAAAATGCAATCTGTGTTGATCCGGCCTAAAAGACAAAGAGCTGTCGTAGGTCACGGACTATTGTTGTTTTCTTTTATTTGCATTCGATCTTTTCATTGATCGATATTGTATACCAGTTTTCGCCTGCTTTTGGTTTTTTGTTTCTCTCGTATCTCGGTAGATGGCGCTTCTTGCTATAGTTCTCTCACTAATTACATTTAATTAGAGACAAAACCGTCTGATTAACTTCGCAAGATTTGTCACATTGACCAGCAGTGTTCTGAGGAGTCCCATAAGGACGAAACGGTTAACTGTCAACACTTATTAGGTGTCCATTAGATCTTGGACCCCCGTGAGATTAAGCTTTCAGGCTACCCACGGAAAAATATAAGGGAAACAAAAAACTCCTTTTTGCCCGATTAGCCACGAAACTTGTTTGATTTTTAAATTCACGGGTACGAAATTCCACGTTCATAAGAACACCTTTTCGTGTGTTAAAATTTCTGATCGCAATGAGCGATTGCCAATATAATTATCACATACTAAATTGCAAACTATAAACAACAAGTGAAATTAAAGAAAGAAAAATAAGATAAAAGTTTTTCTGTCTTCGGCTGGGACTCGAACCCGGAACCTCTTGCTCTGTACGCAAACATTCTAAGCATTAAACTACCGAAGACTACACATAAAGTTTCGGAAATCTTCCATCTATGCAGTTGCGCGGTGTCTCAATACAAGAACGAGAAATTCTCAGGCTATTAACTCGACCAAGTCATCCAACTGTTCTCTTTAATTCTTCTTTCCCACTGTCAAAGGTATGAACTCAAATTAGACGTAAAGAATCAATGTCTGAAAGCTTGAGAACACCTTTTCGTGTGTTAAAATTTCTTGGATTTTCAGATGGCGGACAAACAGATATATTTAGTCAAAACTCTGGTTAATTATTTGGCAAGTGCAGTTTATCCCATTAAAATCGATGGTATAGTTCACAAGTTATAATGGAAAAAAAAGTCTATCATCGAATGCTAAGAATATGGACTGACACAGTCACGAATTACGAACTGATGCAGAGAATGCAAAAAGAAGAACAAATTAGTCTGACTCTTGAAAAGAAAAAATTGGAATGTGACATAATGAGTTGCTCCAACTATAAGCTACTACAAAATATATTAGAGGAAAAATATAAAGGCTAGGAAAGCCAAGGAAGAAGAACGTCCTGACTTAAGAATTTAAATGACTGGTATAGCATGACGATTTTTGCGTTAGAAGATAAAACTAGAAGAAGAAGTTTGAACGTCTGAGGAAGACGAAAATTATCGATGAAATACCATAAATTAAAAAGTATATTTTACCAAACAGTGTCCTTATTCACCCTATATCTGCTTGTAGTTTATTTTTCATTTTCTATTTGTAAAATTAGAACACCAATAAAAACAAATGGAATCAAAAGAAGACAAAATTTGTTTCGATAGTTTTTGATTTATAGACTTACCGTACTAGTTGGTTCCTTGGAAACCAAGTGAAACAGCAATTGGTCTAGTCCGTCAAATCTACTTTGGGCTCTTTTTTTGTGGCTAAGAAGGGCTTTATGAAGAACCTTTGGATCGTTTGACAAACCTATAATATATGATTTAAAATAAAACAATGTAATGCTTTAGTTCCTGTTTATTTATTCAGGAGGTCCCATAACTAATAATAGAGTAAAACTCTGATTCCTTGGCTAAAAGTATTGAGATTTTGGGTTGAGTTTGAGCCTTAGTGAACAGGGACATTTTTTATTTGTCGTGGCTATTTAATAGGGGTTAATGCTAGTGTTAGAAAAAAGGTTAAATGCAAAAGTTGTACAATTGTTTTAGTATTTTTTTAGGACTATGTTAGAAATGTCAGTTAACATTCCTGGTGTGAAATTAGGACAGCAACTTGCTTAAGCTATCTTATGTCAGAAAAATATGTAAAAGAACTTTAAATTCTTGATAATGAACCAGTGAGAGTTGTTGCTAAAAATTAAAAAAATGTTAACTGTAAAATGTCATTTATTTGCAAACTAAGAAAAGGATTGCTGCCTGAGTACTTTAAAGAGTTTGTTACTTTAAGAAGTAAAATACATAATGACCAAACGAGAAACCGCAATAACTATCAATTACACAGAACACGTTATAGTTCAACAATAAAATCTATATATATATATATATATATATATATATATATATATATATATATATATATATATATATATATATATAATTTTTTTTTTGTGACCTTAAGAGTGATGAAAATGTAATAGGATTTCCTACTTTAAATAAATGAATTGAAGTTACAGGGAAAACACTAAATTTTTAATTTTAATCCGAACTAAAAATATATTTCCTCTGCTTTTAGCAAATCGATTATCATTAGTGTACTTTTACAGTTATTTAAACTAATGTCGCTCAAAAAGTATCCTAATAATAAAGAAGGTATTTATTTGGTCCATATTGAGGAAAAAAGCTTTATAAACGTATGTCCTAAACATCTTGACTTTTGATATAAAAGATGTAAATTCCTCTTTTTAATCATATCTGTAATACGGGAAGAAATTCAATGTTTCCATGATTTCCCTAGTGGCCTACCTTCAGTGCGTTCTATCAAGTTAGGGACGGCAAGTAGGTTTCCAGCTCTCCACTCAGCGTTCCATATACAGTAAGGTAGAGAGGGGGTCGTCGTGTACACACACGCGCAATCATAGCGCGCAGACTTGGCCTATACCAAACCCAAGGGCTTATATAACGCGAATTTAAATAAACAATAATACGCGTTTAAGCAATTAAAAAAAATATGATCAGAAATTGGTAAAAATACTGGATTTGGACCAAAGAAAAAAAAACTATTCTAGTATTCAAAATACGCATAAGGAGATATTTGTAAAGTATTACAAAATTACCCAAAACGGAACAATTACTGCTTTAGAAATTTTTCTGAAATTCGGTAAACTCTTTCTATTAATCAGAAGGCACGTTTTGATGTATAACATGTTTTCCAATTTCGACCAGTGGTGTTCGTGATAGAATTGCCCTCTGTATTTTTAAAGAAAATAATGGTACGCCACTGTTTGACACTTGTCATTTATTCATTTGCATCTCGTTTAACAAGAAAAATAAAAAAATTATTTATTTAATAAACCCAAAGCAATTACCGCATGAACGAAAATAATAACACTCTGCCAATATATGGGCACCTATACTAAGCTCACACCAGGTACTATAGTTATAGTGTACGTATGAACTAATATAACTAAACACTGAAATATATTTTATTCAACTCCAGACTCAATTACCTTTCGTTTGATACCACACAAGCCATGTTTTGACTAAAACTCTAATTTTTGAAATCTACCCCCACCATTAAAAAAAAAACTAAAATGTATTTTGTTTCTTTAACTCCAGACTCAATTACCTTTCGTTTGATATCATACACGCCATATTTTCACCTAAATTCTAATTTTTGAAATCTACCCCAACCCTTTTTTTTAAATAAACTTAAATGTATTTTGTTTAACTTCAGGCTCAATTACCTTTCGTTTTATAGAAGACACGCCATATTTTCACATAAACTCTAATTTTTGAAATCTACCCCCACCCTTTTATTCGGTGGATTTTGTTGATTTTTAAATGGGACCATCCCGACCGAAGAGACAGACAGAAAGACCGACAGACAGACAAACAGACAGACAGACAGAGAGACACACAGACAGACAGACGGCGCGACAAAAAAGTTTCAAAATCATCTGAAAAGCAAAGATATATAAAAAAATTTGAAATCGGAGCCACTTTTTTTTTCTCTAAAAAATTAGGATCACCATAGCTCACACTGTTGGTGCAAGCAAGAAATTTCCTAATTTTCATTTTCTTTTCCTTTTCTGCGCGTTTAAAATAGTTTAAATTTTCGCGCTCTAAAATATGCATATGGGGTTTCACGGCACCGGACACGTGGAAGACAAGCAGCGCCGCGATGAGTGCGCAAAGAACCACCGTCACAACAAGACACTAGCAAAATCACGTTCCCGAAAAAAGTGAATTTGAGGTGAAAAAACTGGACGTTTAAACGTCGACTGGAGCTGCAAGAGAGTCCGAGGTAGGTGCCTTTTCATATAAAATTCCATATGTATCGTAACTTTCCATTTTCAATCGTCAATATCGACAATTATTTTTAAATGTGCTTGTGAAGCCAATACCGGCGACCTATCGAAGGAAATTCCGTTATTTTTCAGCCCTTGCACGCACATTTAATGGCCCTTCGACCCAAATTATTAGTGTTCCAAACTACCTAGACTCCTGTGGTTCAGCAATTTCCTACAAAAATTCCAAATTTCTATTTTCTATTTCAAATTTCAAAATTTATTTCAATTTCAATTATCAGACCATATTGTTTTAGGACCTGTTGGGGATATGTTCCTTCAAAGTTGATCGAAGTGTTTATTACCGTTCAAAAATAGCTAGAGCCAATGCACATATTTCGTATAGTTTACTAGTTCATCAAAGAAAGTTGATCGCTTTGTTCATTACATTTTCAGTAAAAGTGGCGTCAATACGCCGAAAGTGAAAATTTTAAGGCGGTTCTTCCACCTACTTTTCTAATTATCGATTTTACAGGTGTCGCGTTAACGCGCAGGTGCAAGTGTCGCCGTCTTCGAATACCGTCGTTTCTTAAAAACTTTCAGACGGGGCCGCTAGTCGTATGCACAGAGTGTGCGACTTGGAATCGAAAGGTGCGGGGTTCAATCCTTGGTGAGACATAAAAGTTTTTTTAAGGGATATGTTCAAATAATAACATACAGACAAACTTACAAACACTTCATTTCAAAATTTTCGAAAAAAGTTAATAAAATTAAAATAATAAAATTGTTTAATTTTTGCTAAAATTCGGGTTGTATTTTAAGCTATATTTTAAGCATTTTTTTGGGTAATTTTAAAAACAAATTAACTTTCAAAAACAAAAATGTCTACGCAAAAACAGAAAAAACTTTGCGACAAAAGGCTTTTGAGCTTCAACCAAATGGTGGAAGCTCACGAGGTAGCTTTGAAAGCGAAGTCGGATACAGCGTTTCACTTTTTGTTTAAATCCAGATATGAAGACGTCGAAGAATGTCATGCTCAATTCTATAATTTTCATAACCAAATTATTGGCTCTCTCGAAGAGTTTAAACTTTCATTTGACGAGCAGGATAAAACTAGAAAAGACTTTGACAACCTTTATTATGAATGTAAGGGTTCATACGACCTTTTTAGGGCCAACCCTGTCAATTACGTAGGCAACCCTAACCAACAAAATATTGTTCAGAGGTCAAATACAAGATCATTTCCACAACCACGGTTGCCAATTTTCAATGGTAATTATAAAGACTGGCAACACTGGTTTGACTTATTTAAAGTCATGGTACATCAAAATTCTGATTTAAGTGATATAGAGAAATTTCAACAATTGCGGAGTTCTGTTCTGAATGAAGCCCTTTCTCTAGTAAAAACCATTCCCCTCGCAGATAGCAATTATCACATTGCGTATGAAACCTTAGTAAAGAGGTATCAAAATAAACGAATTATTGCTACTACCGCTTTGAATGCTATTAACTTTCTTTCAACTAAATCCAGTTCTGGGAAAGAATTACGTTCCATGTTGGATACATTTTCTGAGAATCTAGCCATCTTAAATGAGCTTGGTTTTCCTACAAAAGAATGGGACTTTCTTACTTTTAACATGATGCTCTCAAAACTTGAAGTCAAGATGAGGACTGATTTCGAACTTTACTATAGTAGAGAGAAAAACAATTCAGAAATTCCGTCCTACACTGATCTTTACACGTTTATAGAAAATCATTGCGTTGCGCTCGAATCTGTAGTGCAAATGCCCAGTTTTAGTAGGCAAAATCAAACCCCTAGACAACCTCAAACTACGCGTAATTCTCAACAGAACAGTTTTCAGAGAAACAGTTTTAATAATTTTAATTCACCTTCTGCTTTCAATACAACTATTTCAAATCAAAGTTCAAATTCAAGAAATCAACAAAATACTTTACAAAATAGCAATCAACGCAGCAACCCTCAAATACAAAATAATCAGAACAGAACTTTTAATCCAAAAATAAAATGCTACCTATGTTCTTCGAATCACGCATTATCGAAATGTATCGAATTTCAAAACAAAAGTCCACAGGAAAGGATGGGTTATGTTCGGCAGGTGAATCTATGTCAAAATTGCTTACATTTTGCTCACCAGACCGTGAATTGCCCCTCTTCCTACAACTGCTTTACGTGTGGAGCTAGGCACCACAGTCTTCTTCACGTTCCACAACCAGTAGCGCCCTCTGTGAGTGTTGATTCTTATCCTCCAGAGAACGTTAATATTCCATTTTCCAATTCCAATAGCACCCCTATGTCAGGAAGCCATTCCACAAACTGTCATGCGACAATGATTTCCAAAAATTCCACTTTTCTACTTTCTACCGTTGTAGCTGACATGTTAGACTCAAGGGGACATTATCAACCAGTTCGTATCTTACTCGATTCTGCCTCAGAGGCAAACTTTATTTCAGAAAAATGTCTAAATCGTTTAGGTATTTCGAAAAGCTTCTTTTCTACTTCTATTCAAGGCTTAAATCAAATGACATCTTCCAATACCAAAGGTAAGACGAAATGTCTTATCAAACCTCAAGGTCAAGCGGGACCTACCTTTGATGTTGAGGCTTTAGTACTTCCAAAACTTTGTACAGAGATTCCTTCTTGCGCTGTCGACTCGAGCAAGTGGAATCACATTCGCAATATCAAACTTTCTGATCAAAACTTCCATATACCAAGTTCCATTGATGTCCTAGTAGGTTGTGAACTTTTTCCGCATCTCTTACAAGAGGGAGTTATCCACGGAGAGCGTGGACAACCTAGTGCTTTTAATAGCATCTTTGGCTATGTGCTGATTGGTAAAGTTGAAACTTCAAGCAACAAAATCCACAATCACTCATAAGCTGTTACACTTCCATCGAACCATCTCTGGATATCTGCCTAGAGCGCTTCTGGGAGATAGAGCAGGTTCCACATAAGGTTCATCACAGTCCTGAGGATATTATGTGCGAAAAATTATTTTCACAATCAGTTTCACGCAACGAATCAGGTAGATTCGTCGTTCCATTACCTTTCATAAACTTAGAACCCCAGTTGGGTGACACCTATCCAATCGCTTTAAAACGTTTCAAGCTTCAGGAAGCTAGACTTCTCAAAGACTCAGCTAATTATCAAGCTTACAAAGATTTTATGCAAGATTATTTAGACACTGGTCACATGATACCTATTCCTACGCCTATATCTAAAGATGTCTTGGATAATTCCTACTTTATCCCTCATCACAGTGTCTGGAACACTGGGAAGATAAGAGTGGTCTTTGATGGGTCTCAACGTAGTCCCAGAGGTGTCTCACTCAACGAGACGTTGTGCGCAGGTCCTAAACTGCAAAATGATGTCCGTGAAATTCTACTTAATTTTCGAATTCATGCTGTAGCCTTTGTTACTGACATAGTAAAAATGTTCCGACAGATATTAATTATTCCTGAGCACACGCGTTATCAAAATATTCTATGGAGATTTTCTGAGGATGATCCTGTCCAAACCTACTCCTTAAGAACAGTTGTTTATGGACTTAAGTCATCACCTTACTTAGCTATTCGTACTATACAAGAACTAGCTAAACTTGAGTCTGAAAGGTATCCTAATGCTTCCAAGGTGCTTCTTAAAGACATTTACGTCGACGACGTGCTCACTGGGCAGGATTCTGTGGCCTCTGCCAAAGAACTTCAGTCGGAGTTAATCTCCCTGTTGCGCCTAGGAGGGTTTGAACTTAAAAAATGGGCGAGCAACAGTCCGGAACTTCTCTCCTCATTCTCAGAATCAGAAACACAAATGTCCATTCGTTTCGACAAATCCGAACCTAATTTTGTAAAAATATTAGGTCTCCAATGGAATCCTATCTCAGATTCGTTTACCTACTTGGTCGTACCAGAAGATAAACCATGCACCAAGCGAGGTATTTTATCTCAAATCATGAAAATTTTTGATCCCTTAGGTTTCTGTTCTCCCGTTTCTTTACTTGCTAAGCATCTCATGCAAGATCTGTGGAAGGAGAAGCTGGACTGGGATTCTCAGCCTCCTCCGCATATCGTAAATGTTTGGAATCAATTTCGAACCGAACTTCCAAATCTTTCAAATATTCATTTACCTAGACGCCTTTCCATTGATCAACCACGTAGCATTGAACTTCACGGCTTTTCAGACGCCTCTATGATAGGTTACGCGGCTACGGTCTATTTCAGAATGGAGTCAGTATCCGGAGAAATCCATACCTTTCTTGTAATGGCCAAATCTAAGGTCGCACCAGTGAAAACAGTCAGTCTTCCGCGACTGGAGCTTCTTGGTGCCACTTTACTTTGCGACCTAATTTCCTTTATTCAAAACACTTATTCAGATATTCTTAACTTCAACCAAATCTGTGCATGGTGTGATTCCCAAGTGGTTCTATGCTGGTTGGCGGCTTCACCTCACAGGTTTAAAACGTTTGTGGCAAACCGTATCTGTCACATTCAAGAAACCATTTCTCCTACGGCCTGGAAATATATTCCATCAGCGCTAAATCCAGCCGACTGTGCTTCGCGCGGTCTTATGCCTAATCAACTTGTCAAACATGACTTGTATTGGGAAGGTCCTTGTTTTCTTAGGCTACCAAAAGAGAGCTGGCCTGATGATTTTCGCTGTCCAGACCCTCCGGAAAACGAGGTTATTCTGGAAGAACGAAAATCAGTATTTCAAACATGCACAGTTGAACCACACATGCTTGATACTTTTCTTTCTCGTTACTCTTCCCTAGAGAAAATTCAACGCATAATTTCCTAAAGAAATCTAAATATCCTAACGAAAATATTACCGAAGTAGAACTTCAACATTCTCTTATTGTTCTCGTTCGGCATGTTCAACGTTCCATCTTTGCTGATCTCATTTCACGTTTGAATGACGCAAAGCTACTTCCTAAACAATTTCGTAAACTTTCACTTTTTCTAGATATACAAGGCTGCTTAAGAGTGGGGGGTCGATTACCACATTCTTCCGAACTCTCTTATTCAGCAAAACACCCTTTACTTTTACCACGTTCTCACCGTCTTACTCAACTTGTCATTGAGTACACTCACAAAAGGTACTGTCATCCCGGTCAAAAAACGTTGCATTACCTCTTGAGACAACAATTTTGGATCCTTTCCCCTCGCTATGCAATCGAGAGTATAACTTCTCATTGCATTTTATGCTATCGATTAAATCCTAAACCTTCCGTACAAATCATGGGCAACTTGCCTGCTCAACGCATCTCTCAAGTAAAGGCATTTTCACATGTTGCCATAGATTATTGTGGTCCCTTTCCAATTACAATGGGAAAGTACCGAGGTGCAAAGGTATCCAAAGGTTATATTCTTGTCTTAGTCTGCTCCGCAACAAAGGCAGTTCACCTAGAACTTACCTCCGATATTTCCACCCCTACCTTTCTTGCGGCTTTTAAGAGATTTGTGGCAAGAAGAGGAAGAATCTCCGACATTTACTCAGATTGTGGTAGCGCGTTCTTGGGAGCTGATCGTTTACTCAAACAGGAAGCATGTCACAGTCTAAAAATTACCTGGCATTTTTCAAGTCCTGGTAGTCCGCACCTAAACGGACTAGCTGAGGCAGGAGTTAAATCCACCAAGGCAAATTTCAAACGTGTAATAGGTGAGCAACGGTTAACCTATGAAGAGTTTTTTACTTTTTTGTGTCAGGTCGAATCCATACTAAACAGCCGGCCTCTGTATGCCCAAAGTATGGATCCGAATGACTTTCTTCCACTGACCCCTGGTCATTTTCTTACCCTGGAACCGTTGAATTCCGTACCAGAGCCCGAATTTTCTGATTCCAAGTTGAACACCCTGTCCCGCTGGCAGCTGGTGCAAAGGCTCCAGTCCGATTTTTGGAAACGCTGGAACTTGGAGTACCTAAACACCTTGCAACAGCGTTCTAAATGGACAGAGGCTTCTAACAATATTAAACTAAATACTTTAGTCGTGGTAAAGAATGAACAAAAACCGCCATTGCAATGGGCTGTTGGGCGAATTGTCGACGTACACCCTGGCTCAGACGGTCATATTCGTGTTGTGACCGTTAAAACAGCTACAGGAACATATCGTCGACCAGTAGTGAAACTATGTCCTTTGCCTATGCCCGACGCATAAGGCAAAATTTTCTTTTCTTTCTTAATTTTTTCTAAGTATTTTTTCTTTTCTTTTAATTTTAATTTACATGCATTATCTAATGCATATTTGGGTTAATGTTAAATTGTATCGTTTAATTGCTAATAGGCGAATATTTTTTTTTCCTTTCCTTTTCTTAACTAAGTAAAAACACACGTGTTTTGGCGGCCGGAAAATGTTGGTGCAAGCAAGAAATTTCCTAATTTTCATTTTCTTTTCCTTTTCTGCGCGTTTAAAATAGTTTAAATTTTCGCGCTCTAAAATATGCATATGGGGTTTCACGGCACCGGACACGTGGAAGACAAGCAGCGCCGCGATGAGTGCGCAAAGAACCACCGTCACAACAAGACACTAGCAAAATCACGTTCCCGAAAAAAGTGAATTTGAGGTGAAAAAACTGGACGTTTAAACGTCGACTGGAGCTGCAAGAGAGTCCGAGGTAGGTGCCTTTTCATATAAAATTCCATATGTATCGTAACTTTCCATTTTCAATCGTCAATATCGACAATTATTTTTAAATGTGCTTGTGAAGCCAATACCGGCGACCTATCGAAGGAAATTCCGTTATTTTTCAGCCCTTGCACGCACACACACTACTATAGTATAGTAGTAGTGTGAGCTAAGAATACATGCTATACATCAGAAAATGCCTCTTGATGAGTAGAAAGTATTTAAATTTCACAAAAATATCTAAAGGGGAGACTTTTTCAAAATCTTTAACACCTATCTCAAGAGTTAACATGTTTAGGACATGTTCATATAAATGATCTTTTCAAAATGGGCCCAGGAACTACTTCATTTAATATTAGCATCTTATTGAATAACACCTTTTATATTTTTGATACCACGGAAAATATATATTTAGTTCTGACAAATAAAATACAGGGTGCCTCCTTTAGCTTAATAAAGTTGCCATTAAATATTGTATATATTATTATTAATAATCTATCCTAGTTCAAACAATAATACAGGAACAATTTAACAAGCCATACAAATAAAAAAGATCCTGTACTTGAATGTCAGGATATCATCCGGTATTGTATCGCAACTAAAAATGTTTAAAAATAAAGATCTTTATCAGAGAGTATCTCAAAACTAATTAACCAAAACTAAAAGGCTGCTTTACCTGCATCAATGGCTACTATTTTCTGATTGGGCTCATTCAATACAAAATTCAAACACTGCGAAGCAATTTTTCTAAGTTCATCAAACACTGGATTTCTGCTGCTTTTGTAGAACTCGACGTATGGAGTATCTTTTTCGGACGACTCGTCGTCAGAACTGGTATTCGAAGGTTCGATCTCGATTTTCGTTCCTAAAAAACACTAATGTATTCCTTTTTAGTTTATACTTCCACCCCATTGGATCAATACCAGATGTTCTTATAAGCCAATTCAAACGAAATATTAACAAATAGTCAACACCACACGGGTCCATTTAAAGTGACTAAACCAAGCATATGATTTGTAGTAAAATGTTGCCATAATGCCATATTTGTAGGACAAACGTTTTTTCATGTTTGTTTTTAATAATAATAATAATAACATTTTAGATTTAAGCAAAATATTAATTGTTATTACTTAATGCATTGTTACAGCCACTAAGTTGACCTTTAGCGCCTGCACACTCTGTTCACTTTCCAGAATATTCGCAGAGGAATAAGTTGACAGTCTCAGCAAAATTAAACTGCAACCTCAAAAAATAGACCGGTTGCAACGATATTATCGTTACATTTGTAGTTAAATATATACAGTAGTACGCTTATTGTCGTACGGCTAAGAAAACGTATAATTATTATTCGTATTATTTCCTTATTATGACAAAAAACACATAGGAATGCCATGCTTTTGGTGATGTTCCTAATGAATTCTGAGTGACAATAATGTTCGAGTTGAATTTACTGTGCATATTGTGTACTTTTAATTGTTTTAAACAATAATGTATAATTTATTTGCTTGTAGATACAAGGTATGTAAAAATAATCAAGTTATGTTATTATCTTTTAATTAACGATAATATTTAGTGTGTATTTTAAATTTAACTATTTGAATCAATGCCGACACTCACGGATTTCTGACTCGGATGATTTTTAGAGCGAGAAAAATAAAATACGTTTGGGGGACCAAGAAATTTTGTTGCAAAGTGGTGTTCGATCGAAGGTTGGCAAATATTTTCCTTTATCTTTGAGTTAATTATCAAAATTACCTTTTTCAATGTCTTAATTTATTTAAGCATATAAGCATAAAAATGCCTTAATTTATTTAAGTATATAAGCTACATTCCTTTGGGAATGTGATTTTTGGTAAAATTTATTTTGGGTTAACCACCAATGACCTGATAAACATTTTTAAGTAAAAGTTTTTACAAATGGCGTTGGGCCATGCAATATTTTTTTGTTGCTACAAAAGGTAATTTTGGCTTGGTCGTAGACTAAATTTATTTGAAATATTGTGTGTTGCTTTTGGTCATTTTTAAATCCCTAACATGTTGAGTATCCAATTTTTTTATATTTTATTCATGAAATATTTTTTTTTATAAGTTTAAATAAATTTAAACTTATGTTTCTTCCCGATATTGACTAGTATTTTCTTTATTGAAAAAATAACTAAAATACCGGCATTTGAAGTTTGTTAATTTTTTTAATTAAAATTAACATAATTCAGCTGTGCAGATTTTTCTAATAATTGATATGACTTTTAAAAAGCCAAACTTTTCAAATACGACTGTTGATGTAAAATTTATTATTATTATAAATTTTATAAATTGCAAAAATAATTCATAGAGTTTATTGTATCTAAAGAATATTTTCTTATATTTTTTCTTGATATTATTTCCATAATTATCCATGTATTTATTTTCTTTTATAAAAGTTTGTTAAATAACAACTTATAAGATATTTTTTTAGTATCTAGATTATAAGGCAAATTAATTTTGTTATAATAAAGATACAATTTTGAAGTTAAATTTTTTAAATGTTAATTTACCATTTGTTTGATTTTGTTAAATCTTTTAAAAAAGGGTTTAGTTTGTGCAAAGAATTGAAGTTCATGTAACTCAAATATTTTATATTGTAACTACTTTCTCTACCACCTATCAATGGTCAAAAAAGGTATCACTTGATATTTGACAACGCTTTTAGTTCCTGTATTTTTTGGGTAACACATACAATGAGTACCATTAGAGAGATTTGCCAATAGACAACAAGCCACAAATCCAGCCATTTTAATAGACCGGTTCCATTGGTCAAATGATATCCGAATCAGGCGAAGCATTGGTCTTCTGAGCTATGTAGTCGAGAAGAACAAATTTACTCCACAAGGTCTCTCATTGTTTGAAATGGAACTTACAATCAAAAAATAAAAGGTGATATCTTTCCATTTATTTTACTAATCATATTTTTTTGTTGGCAGAAAGAGTTCTTTTCTATTTTGGAAATTTGATTAATTTTTAAAATTTGAATTGATTGTAAATCACTGCAATGATTTGATTTGTTTATAGTTTTAGGTCCTTGCATTATTTGCAATTTGGTATTTGAGGTTTGATTTTTTTTTATTGCAATATATTTTGTAAAACATATTTAACTTGAAACGAGAGTCAAGGGAAATATCCTTTAATAATAATTACTACTACTATGTCGGTTTAGAACGTTTTTCTACGTTGTTCGACGGCTATTCTCCACCTCCTTCGATCCAGACAATCATCTTCCGTCAGGTTTTTTTGACTTATTGACTGTTGCCATTCCAGTTTAGGACGCCCTCATTTTCTGCGTCCTATTGGTTGCCATTCTAGGACTTTCGTCGTTCATCCGTTGTACATGGCCGTACCATATCAGTTGTCTCGTTCATCCGTTGTACATGGCCGTACCATATCAGTTGTCTTTTAGTGATGGCATCCGTTATGCTTCCCTCGATTCCCATTCTTTCTTTTATGATCTCATTTCTTATATGATCTGCTCTAGATATTCTCATTGATCTTCTTATTGCATCCATTTCGACAATTTCCATTTTTGCTTTGTATTTTTCTGTTACTCCACACGTCTCTATTCCATGCAACAGCGTGCTTTTCACCATTGTTTCATATATGTCAAATTTTACATTCTTTTTTATCTCTCTGCTCCAGAAAATACTGTTAAGACAACCAATAACCTTTTTTGCTTTTACTATTATTTTTTCCAGTTCTTTACAGTCGGTTCCTGTCTTATCAAATGTTACACCCAACTATACATACTCATTGCATGGAGATATTGTTTGTCCATTGTCTAGTTCTAACTCACTTGATTCGTTTCCAATACATAAGTACTGTGTCTTGTCCACGTTCACTGTTAACCCCCACTTTTGGTATTCTTCCATTAACTTTCTTATCATATACTCCATGTCTTCTTTATCATTAGCTACAATTACTTGGTCGTCAGCAAACTGTAGTGTGTATCCATACACAAATCGGTCGTTAAGTTGTATTCCCATGCCATGTACTTTACGTTTCCAGTTTTTTAGAGCTACTGCGATATATATTTTAAAAAGAGTTGGAGAGATACAACATCCCTGTCTTAAGCCTTTCGTCACCTGGAATTCGTTTGAAAGTCGATTTCCAATTTTAATTTTAGATTTTGACCCTTTGTAAAGTTCTTTTATCGATTTTATATATGTATGATTGATATTAGTTTGTTCTAACACTGTCCATAATTTTTTTACTGGAAAGGTAACAGGAGTCTCTATATTTCTGGCACTCCTTTTCTCAATTACTTGTTTAAGATAAAAATCATTATTACTTTGATCTTTTTCTTCTTGGTCATGAAAATCATTTTCTATTAGGTCTCTAAGAATCGTACCGTAAAATCTTCTTAGAGTACTGTTTACTGAAATTCTTCTGTAGTTGTTGCAATCCAGCTTGTTTCCTCTTTTATGTATTGAGGATATGAATGCTATTTTCCATTCATCAAGTACTGGATGTCCGTTTATGCATTGATTGATAATATATGTGAGATTTTCTAGTAGTTTCTCAGATCCATATTTGAGCATTTTACCGTATATTCCCCCAGGTCCGCTAGCTTTTCCGGATGTAAGCTTTTTAATACTATTCTTTATCATTTCTTTTTCGATAATTACTTCCTCTCCATGTACTTCTATGTCTCACTGGGAGAGGCTGACAGATATTCGGGTCTTGTTTCCTGCAGCAGTCTCTTGTAGTGCTCTGTCCATTGTTCTGGTTTGATGATCTGAATGTTTACTTTTTCTTTTGTTGGGTTTTTTAACGTAGAAATGAATTTCCATAGTTCAGAACTCTGCCTACCTCCTACGTGTGTATTTATATCGTGGCATTTTCGCTCGAACATTTCATTTTTTTCTTTGCGAATCAGATTTCTTAGCTGTCTTCTGGTTTCCCTGTAGAATTCTAGGTCTCTTTGCTCTTTAGCGATGAGCCATTTCAAATATGTACGTTTTTTCTCCTTGACCATTTCCTGTATCTTGGTATCCAACAGCTTTTTTGCTTGCTTCCCTCAAGATTTTAACTATGTTTGTATATATCTCTTAAAATGAATGCTGTGTTTATTAATTTTTCATCTAATCGTTTCTGATACAATCTTTGCGTACTTTCGATTTCTAGACTTCTAAAGTTGTATTTTTGATTTTCTTCGATGCATTCTAGGTTTTCACTTTCTCCAATACTTTCGTCTCTATTTGTTTTTCTTACAGGGAATAATATTTTTGCTTTTACCAGATGGTGGTCAGATCCACAGGTAACACCACGAAGTGTTCGCACATCATACCACTTTAGTTCCGAGTGTTGTCCACCTGTAGCATAATCAATGATTGATATAAGATTTCTTGTTGACTGAATCCAGGTATATCGATGAATTTCCTTATGTTTAAAAAAACCATTATTTTAGTTTTATTTATTTTTTACAAATATTTTCCAAGCCTTTTAAAAAATTATTAAAGGAGATTTCATGGCGCCTTCTCCTTTTTGTGAAGATTGATCCCACCATATTATTAGACTTTTGAGGAAAAAGGGTTAAGCCCCACACCTTAGATTAAGATAATTAAATGAAATGAAATTAATGGTAATTAATTCAAATTTTAAACTTTCTTAATAAGCAAATAAAATAAAAAGGAACGAAAAGTTCTTAGACTTTCAACTACAAAGAAAATTTGGTTTATAAGGTAAATATATATATAATTTTCTTTATAAATAAAAATAAATTAAAGATAGAATTCAAACCCAAAATTTAAAAATTCGATTTTGTTACTACTTTTTAACTGTAATGAAAATGCCGGCCTATATCCCTCTGTTCTGTCTGTCGCATGGCTTTCTTGGCGCTTTAAGGGTTTTTTTAAGAACCCTGTAAAATAATATTCACAATATACAAGTCAAATTTCTGTGGCTATATAGCATTTAAATCTTAAACCAACCAACCCGAAAGATGTTTAAAGCAATACAAACCCTTAATAAATATCAACAAAAATAAACATTTGTGCAAGATTTTCTGACAGGTGATCTCGAAATCTATTTCTCGCATTATAGACTTGTCTTTTTCTTCCAAAATAACGTTGCCCTCTGTCTCTTCCTCTTTCTCCTCGTCCAGTGTGTCATCCTCTTTGAATTTGCCGCTGCACATAATTTTCAAGAGTTTTTGGCGCAAAGTCTGAGAATACTACAAAAAGAAATTTAAAAAATATATATTTTTGTAATTCTTGCAGTATACAGGGTGTCATTTAAATGGTGCACCAAACTTTAAGGGCTAGTAGGAAAGGTCAAAAGTAGATTAAACGTCAAAACTTTTTTGTTTACTGTAGAAATTTAAAAATGATCTGACATTGCCAATATATTTGTGAATCATTGTGATTTTAAGGAGACAGATACAGTGAGGGCAAATAAGCCTTGCAACATGTATCAATTTATCAATTTTTTTTAAGATTTACATTTTTATGAGCTATTAAATTTACAATAAAAAGTGTAGATAGCTTTTTGTATACATTTAAAGGTCCTTTAATAATTATTAACATTTTTAATATTAGCACTACATTTAATATATTTTTTGAAATTTGTTGAAAAAAAGAACAGATTTATATTTTTTAAATTTTGACACTCTATTATTACCTTTATTGTAATGCATAATTCCACTAAATTTCGATTGTCTGTTGTAATTGTTGTAATTTTTAAGGAAATTATAACAAATATTTAAAAAATATATTAATTTTGACACCCTGTATCTAAAAAATAAAGTAGTTTGATGACTTTTTCAATCACCTCTTAAAGGTTGGTGCATCATTTAAATTACACCCCTATGTGGGTAAATTATCAAATTACAAAAACAATCGTTTTTTACAGGGTCGCTAATTTTGCAGTTATTATTATATTTTCTTAAGTTTTTTAAACCGTTTTATTTTTATTTTGATTTAAAATAAAAGCATATCGCAAAAGACGTTAAAATAACAATTATAAAAATAATGAATAATAACAAAACCTCAAATAAAAATATTACCTTACAAACTTCTTTGTGAGCTGCCATATTTTCACTCTGGCTTAAAATTCCCGTCAACTTTAAAACAGCGAAAAAGTAACATCTGGTCACCCTGTCCAGTATCCTTTTTTCTTCTGAATCCAGCTCCCACGTTTCCAGATCTTCGTTTTGCATCAGCAGGTTGAATAGGTCTTCTTCAACAGGTTCTTCTGAAGACACGGTCGGTTTGGGGTCTTCTGGGTGATACGTTGTGCTGAATGCCAACTAAATAAAATAAATGGATCTGATACCTTCCTAGCCAAGTAGCACCCTCCAACTGAACTCCACTTATATCATCCTTAAAAACAGTTTTTGAAGAAAGAAATCTTAGAAACGGAAGCTCCTACAAAGTTTTAAATAATAACATAAATTATTGAGAAAAACGTGTTCTACTATATCCCGAAAACCGTATATTGATGCGATGCTGCATTAAAAACTTAAACTGTCATTAGCATTAATGGATTTTGATCAAAATATAATCAGCTTTTTACAGTATTGTACACTATTTTACAGTTTAGGAGCTATCACAAAAAAACACGATAAGAACACATTTTCTGCTATCTCAAAAAACATTGTTTCGTCGAAAACAATATCTTCTCTAGCCATTGCCATGCGGGCTAGAAAGGTAAAAAGTTATATGTTCAATAGATACTCAGAACTAAGTATTTATAAGCATACTGCAGATATGCCAATATTCTAATAGACGGGAACTTTGGGGAACGGCTCATTCCAAATTGCATACCGAAAAGGGTTACACTAAATTGCATATATGCAGATTTTAGAGGGGTGAATAATTATAGGCAGTAAGCACTTTGGAGAGTACTTAGGCAGGACTGAGCAGTACCCACAGTACTGCTCATGTACTATTTGGACAGTACTTACTAGGCAGTGCATGGACAAGACTAGGCACTACTTATTAGGTATTGCCAAGGCAATTTTCATGGTTTTAATTTTAAGTAAACTTCGAGAATCAATAGCCCAACAAACAATTTATTTTTACTTTCCTATATCGCCGAAAATGTCTTATTTGGGTGTATTTTGACCTTACTTAGCAATATCGTCGTAATGTGTGTGTGTGTCTGTGTGTGTGTGTGTATTTATGTCCATAACACGATAGCTCCTAAACCGCTTAACCGATTTTCATAAAATTTTCAGGTAAAATAGTGTTCGACACTCTTACGAGCTAACTAAATTTTGGTCAAAATCCATTAATGCTAATGACAGTTTTTTTACTGCATTTTGCTTTAGTTTCTGAGATATTTACAAAACTGTTTTTATTATCATGCTATATATCATGGCTTCACCTAAAGTGGCTACCTAGGAAGGTATCAGATCCGTTATGGATCCATTTATTTATATACTAACATAACCGAAAACCTAACCACGTCAGCTTAGGATACTAACTTAACCAGGTCAACTATCAACTATCGCCGGCCGCTGGTCCACCTCGGTTGGACAAGGCAATTTGACTTGTAAGCGCATTTTCAAGAGCGCACTTTTGTTCCAGCGCGCTTTTAACCTGCGCGCATTTGTACCTAGAGTACATAATAACATATCATTGAAATTTTTTAAGTTTAATAAGCGAAAGTAATAAGTTATAATTACCTGTGGTGTAGGTTAGTATTATAAAAAAGTTATCAATTTTTTGTAAATACTAGTCTCTCGAGAAAAATAGAACTTACTTTGCATAATTTCTGAACCTCTTCCGGTAATTTATCCAGAACCATTACATTTTCTAAATAATTGGAATACGTTACGTATCCTAATTCTGCAAGGCACTCTATTTCTAAAGTTTCATTTTCAATACCTACAAAAAAAAAAACTTAGGTCATACTCGTACCTAATCATGTATTTATGTTTATTATAACGTCTGATTTTTTATTTTCATCTCCTGTAACTAAGTTAAATTACACAACCTATCTATTCATATTTAGCCTTCTTCAATCCATCTTTGGACATACGCCTCCCCCAATACCTTCCACTCTTCTCTGTCTGTCGCCGTGTTCATCCATCTAGTTCCCGCGTGTTTCTTCAAATCGTCCGCCCATCTCATTTGGGGTCTTCCCCTACTTCTTTTATTTTCCCAAGGTCTCCAGTTTACAATACATTTGTTCCATCGATCGTCTTTCTGCCTGATATTATGACCGGCAAATTTTATTTCTTATCCATTCATTCCCTTCCTATCTGTCAGCTGTACATGTTACATTTGTCTTTCCATTGATCTTTGGGCTTTTGTTACCTTATCCATGTTTGATTTTTTAAGTGTCCAGGTCTGGGATCCATCGGTAAGTACAGGAAGGATACATTGGTTATACACTTTCGTTTTAAGGTACTGAGGATATTTTTTATTTCTTAATATGTAGCTTAATTTACCGAATGCTGCCCAGGCCAATCTTACTCGTCTCTTGATTTCAGCTGTTTGGTTTTCTTTTTTTAGTTTAATAATCTGTCCCAGGTATATATATTCCTCTACTTGTTCTATTTTATTTTGGTTTGTTCTGACCGTAATATCTGTGTTTGTTATAATTTTAGTTTTATTGTAGTTCATATTTAAGCCTATATTTTTAGCTGCTGTATCCAGTTCTTCTAGCATTTTTATCAGTTCTTCTTTCTTGTCTGTTATTAAGGCGATGTCATCAGAATATCTTAGGTGGTTCAAGAATTGTGAAAGGCTTTCGCGGCCATCGTCCACTGGTGGGTGTGCTTTTGGGTTGTTCGGCCGTCGTCGTTGGAAATTCGTTCTCGACGTTTCACCATCTCGAGTGGATGGCATCTTCAGGAGATGTTGACTGCTTGTCGGCTTCTCGAAAACTGGTGGTTAGTCTGTCGCGGGCGCAGGTTATATACGCTATGGTGGGTGGGGCGTAAATCAGAGCTGGTCGGTGATCCGAGATTCAGTTTTGTTCTTGTAAGCGAGCTGTTTAGTGTTTTTAAGAACCGGTACCCATGTTCTGTTAATTTTAAGAGTTTCTTGGATAGTATGAAGAGGAGGCGCAGAGAACTTGTGTGTCTTCGAATTTTATTCGGTGGTCTTTATTGTTTAGTGTGTGGTCTGGATAGATTACTTTGATGCCTATTTCTTCCCAATCTAAGCTTTTAAAAACATCTTCTATGGCCTGGTTAAATAATTTAGGAGATATTGTGTCACCCTGTCTGACAGCTCTTCCTATGAGAATTGGCTTGGTTGCTTCGTGAATTTTGATTAATGTTGTTGCTTTGCTATATATATATATATATTGGCCATTAAGTCTGTATACCTGTGATCTATTCGGCTATTAATTAAAAATTCTTTTACTGCCCAGTGCTCAGTGCTATCGAAGTCTATATACGCAATATATAGTGGAATGTTATATTCGTTGGCTCGTTCTATTAGGATTTTTATGGTTAATAAGTGGTCAACTGTACTGAAACCTTTTCTAAAGCCAGCTTGTTATAGGTCGATAGTTTTTTAGGTCTGCTCTATCGCCTTTCTTGTGTAGAATAATGGTTATCGATTCTTTCCAGTTGTTTGGGATTATTTTTTGTGTTAGTATTTTATTCAGGAGCATATGGAGGGTATTAACTAGAGCTTTACCACCGTACTTGAGCATTTCTGCCGTTACTCCGTCTTTTCCAGGTTATTTGTTATTTTCTTTAATGCTCTCTTTATTTCCGCTTTGCTTTTTTCACGTTCTAGCTCTGAGTTTATGTTCTTTATTTTTGTTTGGAGTTTCTTCATGGTCTCTCGTCATGGTTCCCTTTTTGTTTGGTATAATTCTGTATAGAATAGTTGTGTGATATTTATGATATCCTCTTTAACGTTAGTTTCTATGCCGTTAATATCCTTTATTTTAATTATTTCATATCTACTAGAGTCGGCCTTAGCCATTTCATATTTCTGTTATTTTCTATAACTCTCTCAACTTTAATTTCTTGTTTTTTTTTAGTTTCTTTTATCATTTTTCTAATACTTTTATTTATTTCTGTTTATTCTATATATGTTCTTTTTCTATCTCTCTCGAGGGTCCGCCTTTTTTCCAGCAGTCTCTTTATTTTTTCTGATATACAATTTTCCCTCTTTTTATCTTTTTGTGCGATGTCTTTTCCTACTTTCGTCATAGCTCTTGTCAGCGTATCATTTATTTCATCTATATTTTCATTTTCGCATCCTAAGTTTTGGGTTAGCTGTTCCTTTAGCCTTTCTTTGAATATAGCTTAATTTTGTGTAAGTTTATTCATGTCAAGTTGTTCATTGTTATTATTAGCTCACACATATACTATATTATAGTAGTGTGAGCTATAGGTGATAATTTTTTCGAGAAAAAAAAAGTTGCTCCGATTTGTTTATATATCTTTGCGTTTCAGATGATTTTGAAACTTTTTTGTTGCGCCATCTGTCTGTCTGTCTGTATGTCTGTCTGTAACGACCAACGCGCATAACTCAAAAACCGCTTGGCCGATTTTAATGAATTGGTACCTAGGCTGGGTCTTGGGTCGAGATGGTCCCATTTAAAAATGAACAAAATCCACCGAACACAAACCAAATAAAAGGGTGGGGGTAGATTTCAAAAATTAGAGTTTATGTGAAAACATGGCGTGTGTGATATCAAACGAAAGGTAATTGAGTCTGCAGTTAAACAAAATACATTTTAATTTATTTAAAAAAAAAGGGTGGGGGTATATTTTAAAAATTAGAGTTTAAGTGAAAATATGGCGTGTGTGATATCAAACAAAAGGTAATTGAGTCCGGAGTTTAAAAAAATACATTTTAATTTTTTGTTTTTTTTTAAGGGTGGGGGTAGATTTCAAAAATTTGAGTTTAAGTCAAAACATGGTGTGTGGTATCAAACAAAAGGTAATTTAGTCTGGAGTTGAATAAAATATATTTCAGTTTTTAGTTATATTAGCTCACACGTACACTATAACTATAGTACCTAGTGTGAGCTTAGGGGCCCATATATTAGCAGAGTATTATTTTCTCTTTTCATTTCGAAATTGCTATCAATGCAGATTTTTGTTCTGACCATCCTGTGATCACTGCCTGTTGTAAAGCTGTTTAGGACTGTTAATTCTCTAACGATATTTTTATCAGTAGTCAATATGTAATCAATTTCGTTATTCGTTATTCCATTATGGCTGAGCCATGTCCACTTTCGTTGCGGTTTCTTTCTATAGAACAAGTTAATTGCATAAAGCTGTTTTTCCTCTAGATAATTCATTAAGGTTGTGCCCCTGTCATTCCTTTCTCCATATCCAAAATCTCCTATTTTACTCCCTCCGATGTTCATCCTCTTACCTAATTTGGCATTGAAATATCCCATTACTAGTGGCAGATGGGTCTTGTTTTCTTCAATAGTTTTTGAGATGTCTTCGTAGAATGCTTCGATATGCTCGTCATCGTAGGTAGAGGTGGGGGCATATACCTGAATTACTTTAAGTGATGTTCTTTTCATTTTAAGTGTAAGATAGGCAACGCGATCTGAGAGAGATTCCTTTAATACTATGGATGTGCTTACTTATTGCTTTATTGATTATGAATCCTACTCCGAAGTTGCTATTATCTTCATTATATATATTTATCGGTTTCACAACGTTCTACGTCTTCCGATACCCAATCTCCACTCGTTTCTGTTTGCCCATAATTCATCATCTAGGCCTCTTATTCTTATTTCACTATCTATTCCTTCTCTCCAGCTTTTCCTTGGTCTTCCTCGTTTTCTTCGGCCAGTTGGTTTCCATTGTAATATTTGTTTAGGTAGTCTTCCATCATCCATTCTTTGTACATGTCCGTACCACACCAGTTGTTTTGTTCTTATATCATCCACTAGAGTACGTTCACCCACTGTCATAATTTCTCTTATTCTTTGATTGGTAACTCTTTCTCTTTTTGATTTCCCTGCTGCTCTTCTCCAATAGTCCATCTCCGTAGCGGAAAGCATTTTTTCTGTTCTATCTTTGATTGGCCATACTTCTGAGCCGTATGTAATAATACTTTTTACAATGGTGTTATATATAAGCTTTTTGTTATGTTTTGATATACTTTGGTCCCAAATTATTCCATTTAATAAAGTTATTGCTTTTCTTCCTTGTACGTTTCTATCTTTTATAGCTTTGTCTAGTGTTCCGTCAGCTGTAATTTTTAGACCCAAGTATTTATACTCATCACAGGACTGAATTCGCTGCCCAGTATTTAAGATTAGATCCTGTTTCGTTCCACCAATACACATATACTCTGTCTTATTGATATTAACCTCTAGTCCCCACTTATTGTACTCGTCTATTAGTTTTCGTGTCATATATTCGAGGTCGTCATAATCCTGAGCCACCACTATCTGATCATCGGCGAAACATAAAGTATACAAGGTGGTTTCATTCAACGGAATTCCCATGTTTTGGCATTTTCTCTTCCAGACTTTAAGGACCTGTTCCAAATATATCTTGAAGAGCGTAGGCGAGATACAGCAACCTTGTTTAAGACCTTTATTTACTTGAAAGCCTTTGGTTAGTTTTGCTTTTATTTTAACTTTTGCCTTACTATTGCGGTATAACTCTTTGATGGCCTTAATTAGTTGTACGCTTATGTTTGTCTTTTCCAACGCTTTCCAAAGTAGATTTAGTGGTATACTATCATATGCCTTCTGCAAATCTACGTAAAGCAGATGGAGCTCTTGTCCGTATGCCATTTTCTTTTCAATAACTTGGGTTATACAAAAGAGATGATCTGAAGTCGATCTATCCGCCCTGAAACCAGCTTGTTCTTCTGCCTCCATATCTTTATATTCGCTCTCCACTTTATTTCTTATTATTTTGCCATATATTCTGCTTAGCGTACTAGTTACAGATATACCTCTATAATTGTCACATATATCTTTCCTTCCTTTTTTGTGTATTGTGGATATATATGACGTTTTCCACTCAGTTGGTACTACAGCTCCATTTAAATATCTTTGGAAAAGATTCCGTAATCTACAAAACAATTCTTCAGTGCCATATTTAATAAGTTCAGCTGGGATATTTCCGGGTCCGGCAGATTTACCGCTTTTTAAGGTTTTGCACACGTTTTTGACCTCAGATATTGTGAGGGGTACTGGAGATCCCATCGTTCTAATGATATTGTCTCTTTCGTCTTCCTTGAATTCTGCTCTATCTTCAGTTAAAAGTTTTTTAAAATGCTCATCCCATTCTTTGTCTGGTATTGGTGAAATAATATCTCTGCATGTTTCTTTTTTGATCGATCTTATAGTTTTCCAGCTTTCGGTACTTCTCCTACCTCCTAAGTAAGAATCTATTTTCTGGCACTTTTGCATCCATGATTGATTCTTCTTATCACTGATCATTCTTCTCACCTTTGATTGCGCGATTTTGTATTCTTCTCTGCTTCTATCTGTCTTTTGGGATAAGTACGTGTGATATAATTTCCTTTTTTCCTCTATTTCACTTTCAATCTCAGCATCCCACCAGTATGGTTTTGTTCTTTTAGGAGTTTCTTCCACTAATCCTAGTGCTTCTTTTGCAGCTTGATGGATGCTTAATGTGATACATTCGTATTCCTCATCTGGGGTTTCACCTGAACTTGAATTAAGTTTTTCGTTCAGTCTCTTTTTGTATAAGTTTTTTACGCTGTCATGTTCTAGGCTTAGTAGATTATATTGACAGTGATCAATTTCCTCATTCACTGTATCATCAAGATTTTGTTGATGGAGGCTTCGGCCTTGATAAGGAAAGAGAATTTTGGTCTCCAGAAAATAGTGATCACTTCCGCATGTTGATCCACGCTTTGTTCTGACATCTTGAATTTTTAGTTTTGTCTTTTGTTTAGTGATAAGATAATCAATGACGGATTTCAGGTTTTGTGAGGGTTTGGTCCAGGTATATTTGTGTATTTTCTTATGTTGGCAAAAACCGTTTTGGATTTTTAGATCTAATTGCTCACATACTGTGATAAGCCGGTTTCCATTGTCATTAACAACATCTTCTCCATATTGGCCAACTGTCAGATCATTTACTCTGTTACCTGTTCTACTATTTAAATCTCCCAATATTACAATTTCTCTAGATGTACTTACTGCTGATATTTCATTGTGGATTTCTTCAAAAAAATTGTCTTTCACGGCTACATTTGCATCGTCATTATACGCATAGATTCCAAAAATCGTAAGTCTCATTCCTTTTATTGTTATATTCATTCTTATTAGCCGTTCATTTACTGCTTCCCAGTTGGTGATATATTTTCTAAATCTTTTGTTGACCAAAATAGATACTCCTTGTTGCGCATGTTTTTCTTTTGCCACTCCGCTATAGAAATGGTCATACTGTCCTAGGTTTTCAGATCCTTTTCCTTTCTTCTTCGTTTCTGTTAGTACAGCAAGGTCAACCTTTATTCTGCTGCACTCATGGACTATATCATTCACTTTTCGACTCATTCCTTGTACGTTCCATGTACCAAAAGTCATATTCCTGTTTCTTTGCTTGGTTCGTCTTAGGTTTTTCATTTCTTTCCGAGGCGTTTGATTGGGTTTTTTAACAGTGTACGTTTTTTCCGGGTATCAGAGAGTTAGTCTAATGCCCCAACCCCCAACATGGAGGACCAGGTGATTTTTGATCGAGGTTTTCTTCCCCTAGCCTTTGACGATTCCAACGCTGGTACTACAAGGCAGCATCTTCTTCTTTTATACTATCCCTAAAAGAAAGGGTTGCCACCTGCGCTATGATCACCGTACCGAGGTCCATCCTCTCCGCCTTTCATACCGATGTGGTCTTCTCCCGTAACCCTGGGAATGGGACCCTAAACAGGTGCTAACTCTCCGGGTCAGAGAGTACCTGGAATCTACGGAGGGCAGGGGTCGATTCATTTCCCCTGATAGACATCTGACGAGGTCTACCCCGTACCCCCTATTATCTTCATTACCTTTATTATATAGTAGATTACCAGAGTTCATTCAGTTTTATCCGATTTTCTGATTTTGGTCGGGTTTCTGACAGGCCTACAATGTCCCATTTTATCCTTGTCAGTTCTTCCTCCAGTTCTTCTATTTTTTCGTCGGTGTTCATTGACCTAATGTCATATGTTCCTATTGTTAGTTTTACTAGTTATTGTTTTGTTTTTGTGCGTTGGATGCTTTTTCTCATAAGCGAATTTTTGCCTCCCCCATATTCCGTGAGGCAGACGATAGAGGTGTGGGGTTCGGAGAGTTTCCTTCCCAACTAGGGACCAATTCCTTTTGTTTTTAAATTCGCCATGATTTTTCCCATTGGTGGGTATTGCTTGCCAGGCGTGTTGGTGAGTTTATATTCAGCCGCCCAATCTGGGACAGACGCTGTTTGCAGCCACTCATTATGAGTCAGACGCTGCTGTGTTTTTTATTTTTTATTTTCCCCAAAAAGAAGGATTGCCACCTACGCTATGTTCGCCGTACCGAGGTCCTTCCTCTCCGCCTTTCATACCGGTGTGGTCTTCTCCCGTGTCCCTGGGAAGGCGACCCTAGACAGGTGCTAACCTTCCGGGTCAGAGAGTACCTGAAATCTACGGAAGGCAGAGGTCGATTCATTTCCCCTGATAGACATTTTATGAGGTCTACCCGTACCCCCCTACACTACTACTACACAACCTATAAAAATTAAAAATAAACATTTAATTATATAATTATTTATTTATTGTTTAAGCTAATAATACACCACAGTTGTAGGAAAACTCTTTAATAAATATAAGTATAGTATATATATTTATCGGTTTCACAACATTCTACGCCTTCCGATACCCAATCTCCACTCGTTTCTGTTTGCTCATAATTCATCATCTAGGCCTCTTATTCTTATTTCACTGTCGATTCCTTCTCTCCAGCTTCTCCTTGACCGTCCTCGTATTCTTCAGCCAGTTGGTTTCCATTGTAGTATTTGTTTAGGTAGTCTTTCATCATTCATTCTTTGTACATGTCTGTACCACACCAGTTGTTTTGTTCATATATCATCCACTAAAGTACGTTCACCCACTGTCATACCCTCTTATTCTTTGATTTGTAACTCTTTCTCTTTTTGATTTCCCTGCTGCTCTTCTCCAATAGTCCATCTCCGTAGCGGAAAGCATTTTTTCTGTTCTATCCTTGATTGGCCATACTTCTGAGCCGTATGTAATAATACTTTTTACAATGGTGTTATATATAAGGTTTTTGTTATGTTTTGATATACTTTGGTCCCAAATTATTATTCCATTGAATAAAGTTATTGCTTTGCTTCCTTGTAAGTTTCGATCTTTTATAGCTTTCTCTAGTGTTCCGTCACCTGTAATTTTTAGACCTAAGTATTTATACTCATCACAGGACTGAATTCGCTGCCCGGTATTTAAGATTAGATCCTGTTTTATTCCACCGATACACATATACTCTGTCTTATTGAGATTAACCTCTAGTCCCCACTTATTGTACTTTTCTATTAGTTTTTGTGTCATATATTCGAGGTCGTCATAATCCTGAGCCACTACTATCTGATCATCGGCGAAACATAAAGTATACAAGGTGGTTTCCTTCAACGGAATTCCCATGTTTTGGCATTTTCTCTTCCATACTTTAAGGACTTGTTCCAAGTATATCTTGAAGAGCGTAGGCGAGATACAGCACAGTTTAAGACCTTTATTTACTTGAAAGCCTTTGGTTAGTTTTGATTTTATTTTAACTTTTGTCTTACTATTGCCGTATAACTCTTTGATGGCCTTAATTAGTTGTACGCTTATGTTTGTGTTTTCCAACGCTTTCCAAAGTAGATTTAGTGGTATAGTTAGTATAGTACTTAAATCTAATAAAAAAAACAGTTTATAGCCCTTTTTTTGATCTATGATAGATGGGGGTTTACAAGTTTAAAAAAGAGGCGGATACTTTTGTTGGGTTTTAAGACCAAAAAATTGCTTTTCAAGCTTTTGAAATAATAAAATATACCGAATTACACATCCAGATATGTGTAAATTGGAGAAAATACAAAATGCTGATATATACTATTTATATAATTAATTTCTGTTTAAATTGTTAATTATATTTTATTTATATCCATTACGTAACGTCAGTTACGCCGAATTTTCCTAATTTTTCTATAAACAGCCATTTACCATTTTTTTTGTAAAACTTATCTTATCCCTTTTTACAAACAAATTACAATTTTTATGTTAATTTCTTTTAATTCCCAAAAAAATTGTTGTAAATACTGTTTATGAAAAATAGCCCAGTCATATTAGGTGAAAAAATCCTGAAACTTGGAAAAAATAGGTGCAAGCTGGATTTTTGTATAATTATTCCTTAGCATCTGGGACACATCTTCACATATTCTCCGCCAAAATTACTCTTGAGCTTCACTAGATATAAGGCCCTTAAAGTCCTATAAATTAGTATTTTCCGATTTTCTCGAAAACTGATAACTTTTTCAAAAAAAGTGAAAAGAGAAAAAATACGCAAAATCATTTGTTCTATACTGTAAATTATTAACATTCAGAAAAAAACGTAACCTAACATTTTAAACAATATATATTTTTTTTAATTAATTTAATTTTTTTCCTACCTTGTAGTAAAATTTTAACACTTTATTAAATTAAGCTTGATTCCCACTTGTAAAAAACAGCTTGGACTTAAATTTAGTTTTTGTTTGTTAAAGTTCAACAATTTTAAGTAAGGCTTAGGCCAATGTTCAATAACATCTGGACCACCAATGGGATATGGAAAAAAATCTTTTTTACAATTAAGCACTGTATGATAAAAAAAAGCGTTCATAAAAAAAGTTCAACTTCTGGGTAGAAACAGCTTTAAAATATACGCAAATGTGCACAATTTTATTATATTTGAAATTCCAGCCAAACTGCTATTTATAGCAAAAATAGTGTTTCACTAAACTTTAATGGGACAAAGGGGTTTAAGCCAAATAAATGTTACCTAAGAGTGGTTTTTTAAGGGTTTAAAATTATATGAGTACATAAAGTTTTACCGAATAGTTGTTGTATCATGAATTCTAATTCTAAGATATCTACAAAAAATAAATTATCTATGTACATATAGCCTGGTTTTTGACAGCCTTGGTGAAAATTATTGATTCAAAAAACTGAAAATTTCATATTAATACGAATATTTGTTAAAACGTGATGTAAGTACCTCTATTTATAATTTTCAACCCTTAATAAACCACCCTTATGATAGGGATCAATGCCCTTATGTTCCATTTATATTGTCTAAACCCCTTTGTCACATTTAAGTTTAGTCAAACACTATTTTTTCTAAAATTTTATAAAAATTACTTTAATATCTGTTAAGCTGGAATTTAACTCCGCTGTACCAGTCTCAAGCCTGGGGTCCACTGCCATTGCACTAACGGGAAAGGAGGAGAGGGGGGAGTAACAACCTCGTTAAAAATCAGGGTTCATCTGGCCCGGATGATAACAGCCTGTAAGGGCTCCTGCCGAGGATCACAGGTGAAGAAGATGCTGCCTTGTAGTTCCGGCGCAGGTTGGGGGTTGGGGCATCAGACTAACTCTCTGATACCCGGAAAAAATGTACACTGTTAAAAAAACCCAATCAAACGCCTCGGAAGTAGATAAGAAAAATTATTCGTGGACGCAAAAGTGCCAGAAAATAGATTTTTACTTAGGAGGTAGGAGAAGTACCGAAAGCTGGAAAACTATAAGATCGATTAAAAAAGAAACATGCAGAGATATCATTTCACCAATACCAGACAAAGAATGGGATAAGCATTTTAAAAAACTTTTAACTGAAGATAGAGCCGAATTCAAGAAAGAAGAAAGAGACAATATAATTAGAACGATGGGATCTCCAGTACCCCTCACAATCTCTGAGGTTAAAAACGTGTGCACAACCTTAAAAAGCGGTAAATCTGCCGGACCTGGAAATATCCCAGCTGAAGTTATTAAATATAGCACTGAAGAACTGTTTTGGAGATTACGGAATCTTTTCCTAAAATATTTAAATGGAACTATAGTACCAACTGAGTGGAAAACGTCATATATATCCACAATACACAAAAAAGGAAGGAAAGATATTTGTGACAATTATAGAGGTATATCTGTGACTAGTACGCTAAGCAGAATATATGGTAAAATAATAAGAAATAAAGTGGAGGCAGAAGAACAAGTCGGTTTCAGGGCGGGTAGATCGACTTCAGATCATCTCTTTTGTATAACCCGAGTTATTGAAAAGAAAATGGCATACAGACAAGAGCTGCATCTGTTTTACGTCGATTTGCAGAAGGCATATAATAGTATACCACTAAATCTACTTTGGAAGTCGTTGGAAAACATAAGCGTACACCTAATTAAGGCCATTAAAGAGTTAACCCCAATAGTAAGGCAAAAGTTAAAATAAAAGCAAAACTAACCAAAGGCTTTCAAGTAAATAAAGGTCTTAAACAAGGTTGCTGTATCTCGCCTACGCTCTTCAAGATATACTTGGAACAAGTCCTTAAAGTATGGAAGACAAAATGTCAAAACATGTGAATTCCGTTGGACGAAACCACCTTGTATACTTTACGTTTCACCGATGATCAGATAGTAGTGGCTCAGGATTATGACGACCTCGAATATATGACACGAAAACTAATAGAAGAGTACAATAAGTGGGGACTAGAGGTTAATCTCAATAAGACAGAGTAATCGGGCAGCGAATTCAGTCCTGTGATGAGTATAAATACTTAGGTCTAAAAATTACAGCTGACGGAACACTAGACAAAGCTATAAAAGATCGAAACGTACAAGGAAGAAAAGCAATAACTTTATTAAATGGAATAATTTGGGACCAAAGTATATCAAAACATAACAAAAACCTTATATATGTATAACACCATTGTAAAAAGTATTATTACATACGGCTCAGAAGTATGGCCAATCAAGGATAGAACAGAAAAAATGCTTTCCGCTACGGAGATGGACTATTGGAGAAGAGCAGCAGAAATCAAAAAGAGTTACAAATCAAAGAATAAGAGAAATTATGACAGTGGGTGAACGTACTTTAGTTAGATGATATAAGAACAAAACAACTGGTGTGGTACGGACTTGTACAAAGAATGAATGATGAAAGACTACCTAAACAAATACTACAATGGAAACCAACTGACCGAAGAAAACGAGGACGGCCAAGGAGAAGCTGGAGAGAAGGAATGGACAATGAAATAAGAATAAGAGGCCTAGATGATGAATTATGGTCAAACAGAAACGAGTGGAGATTGGGTATCGGAAGACGTAGAACGTTGTGAAACCGATAAATATTTATATATATATATATATATATATATATATATATATATATATATATATATATATATATATATATACATATAGATCCTTATATCATTCAAGAAAACGTCTGTTTTTTAAACGTTTTCATAATATATATTTCAGTTTTTGAAATTTCTAGATTAGTCGTCTATTTTTCGTAATTTTTGGGCGAAAAATAGCAATATTCGAATAACTGTACAAACAAGCATTATTGCTTCCAATTATTTGCCATTCAATGTTGCGTCCCTTGTATAATTTTTGACACTTTCTTATCATAATTGCGTCCACATCGTATAATTTTCGCTTAGCTTGGTATCATTGTTACGTCAGCGCGTTTGGCAAATTTTATGTTAATAAGAAAACAAAGGAAATTGTGTGAGTCAACGCAACGGCCAGATATTTATTACAAATCAGTTTTAGTTTTGTTAGTTCTAGAAATTCGAGCTACGTAGATTTCACTTCAATCAATTTTTGCTTTCAAATGTTTTAATTTAAAGCTAAAATTCCAAATAACAACTAAGAATTCCAGGCTATAATCGACATTTTCGTTTCAAATGCTTAAGTTATATTATATTAAAATATTAATTTCCTTGTTTGATAAGCACCTTGTTAACAAATAATAAAATTATTACCTACCCTGTTGTTTCTTCTTCATCCCTCTTTTCATTTATCGATATTTTCTTGCCCGATATTGGATTCGTATATTGACAGAAGGCTCAAAACACAGGTGTGACAAAATTGTTAAAACTTGCAGAGCTCCCATATATTGCACGATTTTTTACATTTCCTTTTAATGGCTTAAATTAACAGTCAGCTAAACAAAGTTAATTATTTCTTTGGTCAATTTGTCTTTAGTTTACAAAATATGATTATTTTTGGTGGGTGTGCTTTCGGGCTGTTCGGCCGTCGTCGTTGGAAATTCGTTCTCGACGTTTCGCCATCTCGAGTGGATGGCATCTTCAGGTTAGTCTGTCGCGGGCGCAGGTTATATACGCTATGGTGGGCGGGGCATATATCAGAGCTGGTCGGTGATTGGTCACTTTCCCGATATTCAGTTTTGTTGTAAGCGAGCCGATTAGTGTTTTTAAGAACCGGTACCCCTGTTCTGTTAATTTTAAGAGTTTCTTCAGATCTGTTGAAGTTCTGCTGGTGTTTATGAATTTCGATTGCTTCTCTAAAGAGTCTTGGATAGTATGCAGAGGAGGCGTAGAGAACTTGTGTGTCTTCGAATTTTATTCGGTGGTCTTCATTGTTTAGTGTCTGGTCTGCAACTGCGGATTTTTCCGTATGTCCGAGTCGACAGTTGGCTTTGTGTTCTTTGATTCTTGTGTTTACGGACCGTTTGGTTGTTCCGATGTAGACACTTCCACAGGTACAGGGAACGCGGTATACCCCCGAAGAACTTAGTGGGTTCCTTATATCCTTCGCAGATCTGAGGTGGTTCTCGATCTTAGATGGCTTGAAAATCGTTTTTATGTTGTGTTTTCCCAGAACACGTCCGATCCTATCCGTCACTCTAGGGATGTAGGGCAGAAAGGCTCTTGAAGTAACTTCGCGGCTGCTCAGTCCACCGCTACTGTTACTTCTAGTGCTCGGCTTTGGTCGTATACATTTATCTATGTCGCTTTGAGTGTATCCATTTGCTACGAGGGCGTTTTTAAGATGGTTTAATTCTTTGTCTAGATGTTCTGGTTCGCAGATTCTTTTCGCCCTCTCTACCAATGTTCTTATTACCCCTTTTCGTTGGCACGGGTTCGTTGGTTAGATGTGTTGTTTAGGTAGTAACCACCAGTCTTCGAGAAGCCGACAAACAGTCAACATCTCCTGAAGATGCCATCCACTCGAGATGGCGAAACGTCGAGAACGAATTTCCAACGACGACGGCCGAACAGCCCGAAAGCATACCCACCATTGGACGATGGCCGCGAAAGCCTTTCACAGTTTGTATGATTATTTTTCTTTGAACTTGTTTGAACCGAACCAAAGAACCGTGCCAATTTCTTATGGATCGTGGGCACCCGTTTAAATTCTTTAAATTTTAATATCGGTCTTGAATAAAAGTAGTTATACTACTTGGTGTACAGTCAGGTGTGATAGTCTGCCCCCTTTTTATCCTAAGGCGCTTGTTTTCCTTAAGGAGTGGTTTCCATATGTACTCTTGTTGACTACTTATGTACAGGGTGTCCCAAATTGGGCACTTTTAGGGGGTTTGAGGTACTTCTAGGGGAGACAGAGAAAAACTGACCACGCATTGCGAGGCTCAAATTTCAAGAGAAGACTTATAGTGAAACCCGTATTTTGAAATATCGTCTCGTCTTTGAGCTACGGGGGCTTTTTGAGAAGTCTGCATTTTGGAAGGGGGTCTATAACTTCGTTATTGGTGGAAATTTAATTTGGAATAAATTGCAATTTTATAGACTTTGTCACGAGGAATCTGCCCGCTAAATTAAATTTTTACTGTCACTTTTAGTTTTTGAGATATGACATAAAGTTGCATTTTTTCTTATGGAATGTCCTATATTTTAATTAATTTTCGAATTCGTCATTGAATTCTTTTCAAAATGATGTATCATATGTTATAGTTTGATTGAGCGGTTTTGGAGATATTCAGCTTTTTCACTTATTTCTAGTGCGCTATGATTTTCTGCTAAAGCAGGTCAAGGCACTCCAGTATTTTTATTATTTTACACAGTCAAAAATTATAATTCAGCTGACGGCCTTCAAAGCCTAGTTATAAAAAAAACAAAAATTAAAGACTCAATAGAAATTCGATATTATTAAAAATTATCAATAATCATTGCGTCATAGATCAACAGAAAAAATAACCAACCTACTATCGAGCCTACTATATACCTATAGTAACTTAAGCTAATACTAATTAACCTTTATAAATACCAATTTTTATATCATATTCATACTATTTTACAACCTATGTTCAAAATGGCGCCCGTTTTGCCTCAAGCACAGACGGCATCGCTTTTCAAATCTTGACGTATAAACAGAAATCACACAAGGTGATGTCTGGAGATCTTGCTGACCATGGTATTGGGCCTCTTAATCCAATCCACTGGTTGTGAAAGGTATTATTCAAATAATTGGTAATAATTCCAGCCGTATGCGGTGATGCGTGATGCGATTGTTGAAAGTAGCACTGCATATTCTCTACTAGCCACAAGTTTTCGATATATGGCTCAACCACATCTTGTAAAATGTTTTCTAAATACCGCTCTTGATTTAAATTTTCATTATATATATATATATATATATATATATATATATATATATAGGGGCCAACTATACGTCCTCGATTTATTTATTTATTTATTATTATTAATGCCTATCTCCTCTACCTCACAGTCCCTCCTAACGTCATATATTTTGGCCCGCGGTTTTGAAAAAGAGCCATACTGAACAAGATTCCTTTTAAACTTTGTCTTCGTTCGGGATACCCAAATACCTTAAAGCATATTAACGTATTTGGGGACACCTTTGAAGATATAAGTTTCCAGCGTCCTGTCGATTATCATTACTTTCCCAGTAACATTTTAGCATGTCATACTTTTCATCGTTTTGATACATATTTAAAAATAAAATTAAAAACGCTTTTGTGCAAAATAATTTCATATCAAAGCGTAGTGTCAAATTATTTAAACAATTGAAAACAATGACAAAACGCCAAGACGCAAGGCCAACTTGATTTGCATAGTATAAGACAACAAAACTATAGGAGCATTGAAGTAGGATTTGGCAGCAAGGCTTTCATGTCAATGGCGCATGACGTCATTCAACGCACACTAGACAAAAATGAAAAACTTTAATTATCTCCGAAACCACTCAATCAAACTATAACATATGATACATCAATTTTGAAAAGAATTCAATGACGAATTCGAAAATTAATTAAAATATAGGCCATTCCATAAGAAAAAATTAAACTTTATGTCATATCTCAAAAACTAAAATTGACAGTTAAAATTTAATTTAGCGGGTGGATTCATCGTGACAAAGTCTATAAAATTGCAATTTAGTCTAAATCAAAATTTCCACTAATAACGAAGTTATAGACCCCCTTCCAAAATGCAGACTTTTCAAAAAGCCCCCGTAGCTCAAAGACGAGACGATATTTCAATATACGGTTTTCACTATAAGCCTTCTCTTGAAATTTGAGCCTCGCAATGCGTGGTCGGTTTTTCTCTGTCTCCCCTAGAAGTACCTTAAACCCCCTAAAAGTGCCCAATTTGGGACACCCTGTACACATGTTGACTGAAAACTTCTTAATTCTGCATTATCAACACAGCTTCAATAACTTCCATTTTCGCCAATGCGACTCCTTATGCAAAACTTTACCGTCAGGCCATTGAATCCTGTGATCATTTGACCATGCATGATCCGCTAAACCAGATTTTTCAATATCCCCTAATTGGGTACTTTTTAAACGTTCATTTACTTTAACCTGAAGATGGCGTTTCGTTTCACCTACATATGATTTACCACAATCACACGGGAGTTGGTAAATTCATTTCTTATTATTTGAGGGATTTTCTGGTTGTGTTTTAGTTACTTTCTATCGCAGTGGCGAAGCGTACGGGTAGACAAGGTAGACAGTGCCTACCCAAAATGTTGGATATTATTATTACATAAAAATATTCCTTAATGCTATTTATTGTTTGTATATTATTTATTATTTTTATTATTTAACAACTAAAAACCAAAAATAATGACAATCCTGGTCCCGCCGCACGGCCCGCCCCTCTCAACTAAAGTGCGCTTTGAAAAAAACACGGTGTAGATGATGTAGACGTATTAAAAATTGTATTCTAAAATCACTGCTATAGGGTACAGTTCAACGCAAAAGCGCGACAATTTGGCGGAGGGGAGAGAACGAGTGGAAAAGACATTCGGCTATTTGTCTACTGTAGTCGGCCAGCTAGATAGTGCGTGCATTTCGCATATAATTAATTTATATCGAAGCGCAATATTTTGCTGAGCGTAAGTATACTCGACTCTGCGTGTATATTTTGTTTTGATTTAAATCGACGTCTTTTTTTTACAGTTAGGGTTTCCATCATGTACATAATATTCCAATACCCACGGTAATTGCCAATTCATGATGCAAACATGAGACCTTGCGGTCCTTAAGCAAAAGGGACCTGATTGGTTGCTTTCAAACATAATATATGCATATTATTTCCTTATGGTACGTATTATGGCAATACCTACGGTACCTTATGATGCAAAATGCAAACATATTTGAAATAGCAATGTCAGTGGGTATAAGTCTATCCTTTTTCCGGTCCTTAAGATAAAATGTCCTAATTGGGGATACTTTTACGAATACATATTATTTTATTCTTGTATTCGTCACGTCAAATCATCGGCTCAGAGTTGACAAAAACTCTATCTATATATGTAAATTTGGTGTCTGTGCATTTTTCGTATCTTTATTTCTGAATGTTTGCATCAAATGCCAGCCATTGTGTAAATGGGTAAACAGGGAGTATTGAAATACTACGTATATGGTTTCGCCAGACAAAATTAATTATTTAATTTTTCCATTTTTATGTACATAAAATTTCTAATATCCAAATTTTAAGGAAAGTGTTTTTGACCATTTTACTACTAGTAAAATAGGCAGACTAGTATTTTTAAGACAGTTTGAGAGTTACTGTACACTATGAATATAAATAATTGTTGTACTTTTTATGCAAAATAAAAATATATATTTAAAAAAAAAAAATTTCATTTCTTCTGTCAACCTTAAAAAAATCCTTAATCCTCGCCAATGCCTTATCATATTTCCCGATGAAAAAACTGTTTTTATATTATAGTGTTTGGCTTTCTGTTTCTGAAATCCCTTGAACATAATAATATGAAATGTTAATAACACCCAACGGATTATTATTTTGAGAATTTCCCACATTTGGTTTGTTCTTAAATTTAGAGATCGTTGAGTTTCTTAATTTCTCGGAATAACCATTCTGTTGTAAGTCCTTTCAAATGTTGTAGATTTCTGTGGTTAATTCTTCATTATTACTACAAATATTCACGACTCTTAAAAACAAACTTCTTATAACTCCTTGTTTTGTATCAACAGACTGATTAAACTTAAAATTTAGGTACTGTCCCGTGTGTGTATGTTTCCTATAGACAGTGTGTATATTTATTGAATTTATTTTGTTTTTTTTTTAATTTGGGTTAAAGGTACTATTTATATAGATGGGAAAAATAGTTTCCATGAAATTTGTTAAAATTTTGATATAAAAGTAAAATAATTTGACGAATATTAAGTTTATACATCTTGACAAACACTATTAGCCAAAAGTGACAGTAACATACTAGAACGTTTTTCTACGTTGTCCGACGCCTATTCTACACCACCTTCGATCCTGACAATATGTCAGTTTCTTTTGACTCATTGATCTTTGGATTGACTGTTGCCATTCCAGTTTAGGATGCCCTCCTTTTCTGCGCCCTATTGGTTGCCATTCTAGAACCTGCTTTGGTAGTCTTTCGTCATTCATTCGTTGTACATTACCGTACCATATCAATTGTCTTTTAGTGGTGTCATCCGTTATGCTGCCCTCGATTCCCATTCTTTTAGGGTCTCATTTCTTATATGATCTGTTCTAGATATTTTCATTTATCTTCTTATTGCATCTATTTCGGCAGTTTCCATTTTTGTTTTGTATTTTTCTGTAACGCGTCAAGTCTCTATACAGCAGCATGATTTTCACCATTGTTTCATGTATGTAAAATTTTACAATATTTTTTATCTTTCTGCTCTAGTCTGGTTTTAACTCACTTGATTCGTTTCTAATACATAAATACTGAGTCTTGTCTACGTTCACTGTTAACCCACACTTTTGTTATTTTTCCGTTAACTTTCTCATCATTAGCCACAATTACTTGGTCGTCAGCAAACTGTAGTGTGTATATGGTAAATTGGTCGTTAAGTGGTATTCCCATACCGTGTACTTTACGTTTCCAGCTTTTTAGAGCTACTACTATACTACTTAAACCTTTCGTTACCAGGAATTCTTTTGAAAGTTGATTTCCAATTTTTTTTAGATTTTGACTCTTTATATAGTTATTTTATTGCTTTTATGTATGTATGATTGATATTAGTTTGCTCTTACACTATCCATAATTTTTCCACTGGAACGGTATCATATGCTTTTGGTAACAAAGGTAACATGAGTCTCTATGTTTCTGGCACTTCTTTTACCAATTACCTGTGAAAGACAAAAACATTTATCACTACAAGATCTGCCTGCACGAAACCCACTTTGCTCTTCTTCTTGTTCATGAAAATCATTCTCTGTTAGATTCTTAAGAATCCTACCCTACAATCTACTTAGTATA
This sequence comes from Aspidapion aeneum, assembly GCA_963576565.1. NCBI lineage: Eukaryota > Metazoa > Arthropoda > Insecta > Coleoptera > Brentidae > Aspidapion > Aspidapion aeneum. Next base: position 49,095,456 of record OY755045.1, read on the forward strand.
ATGGTTACTGAAATTTATCTGTAATTGTTGCAATCCAGCTTGTTTCCTTTTTTATGTATTGAGGATATGAATGCAATTTTCCATTCAGTATGAGATATAGCGTATATTCCCGCGGGTCCGCTAGCTTTTCCGGATTTAAGCTTTTTAATACTATTCTTTATCATTTCTTTTATTATGATTACTTCCTCTCCATGTACTTCTATGTCTCTCCTCGGGAAGGCTGACAGATATTTCGGTCTCGTTTCCTGCAGCAGTCTTCTTGTAGTGTTCTGTCCATTGTTCTGATTTGATGATCTGATTTACTTTTTCTTTGGTTGGGTTTTTACCGTAGAAACTAATTTCCATACTTTGCCTACCTCCTACGTGTGTATTTGTATCGTGGCATTTTTTTCCGTGTGTATCAAATTTATTAGCTGTCTTCTGATTTTCCTGTAGATTCCTAGGTCTCTTTGGTCTTTAGTACTGAGCCATTCTGAGTATGGGCGTTTTTCCTCTTTGACCATTTCCTGTATTTCCTCCGTCCACCACATCTATTGCTATTTCTTTTATCTTGGTACACAACAGCTTCTTTGCTTGCTTCTATTAAGCTTTTTATGGTCGGTTTCAAGATGGCGGATAATGAAGGTCAACAAATTTTATCGTCCTACGTTCACTGTTAACCCAAACTTTTGTTATTTTTCCGTTAACTTTCTCATCATTAGCCACAATTACTTGGTCGTCAGCAAACTGTAGTGTGTATATGGTAAATTGGTCGTTAAGTGGTATTCCCATACCGTGTACTTTACGTTTCCAGCTTTTTAGAGCTACTACTACTACTACTTAAACCTTTCGTTACCAGGAATTCTTTTGAAAGTTGATTTCCAATTTTTTTTAGATTTTGACCCTTTATATAGTTATTTTATTGCTTTTATGTATGTATGATTGATATTAGTTTGCTCTTACACTATCCATAATTTTTCCACTGGAACGGTATCATATGCTTTTGGTAACAAAGGTAACATGAGTCTCTATGTTTCTGGCACTTCTTTTACCAATTACCTGTGAAAGACAAAAACATTTATCACTACAAGATCTGCCTGCACGAAACCCACTTTGCTCTTCTTCTTGTTCATGAAAATCATTCTCTGTTAGATTCTTAAGAATCCTACCCTACAATCTACTTAGTATAATGGTTACTGAAATTTATCTGTAATTGTTGCAATCCAGCTTGTTTCCTTTTTTATGTATTGAGGATATGAATGCAATTTTCCATTCAGTGTGGGATATAGCGTATATTCCCGCGGGTCCGCTAGCTTTTCCGGATTTAAGCTTTTTAATACTATTCTTTATCATTTCTTTTATTATGATTACTTCCTCTCCATGTACTTCTATGTCTCTCCTCGGGAAGGCTGACAGATATTTCGGTCTCGTTTCCTGCAGCAGTCTCTTGTAGTGTTCTGTCCATTGCTCTAATTTGATGATCTGATTTACTTTTTCTTTGGTTGGGTTTTTTACCGTAGAAACTAATTTCCATACTTTGCCTACCTCCTACGTGTGTATTTGTATCGTGGCATTTTTTTCTGTCCGTATCAAATTTATTAGCTGTCTTCTGATTTCCCTGTAGATTCCTAGGTCTCTTTGGTCTTTAGTACTGAGCCATTCTAAGTATGGGCGTTTTTCCTCCTTGACCATTTCCTGTATTTCCTCCGTCCACCACATCTATTGTTATTTCTTTTATCTTGGTACACAACAGCTTCTTTGCTTGCTTCTATTAAGCTTTTTATGGTCGATTTCAAGATGGCGAATAATGAAGGTCAACAAATTTTATCGTCCGAAAATTCTGGAAAAATACTGTGTAATTCTTGCAAAAGAGAAGTGAAAACTGAACTAAAATGTAAACAATGTGCTAAGCAATTTCATCCAGCATGTCTGGTAAGGTTAAAGGGCGCAAAAACCCTGGGATTGGGTATTGTTTTGTGTCCGGGCTGCGCGCCAAAATCAGCTGACGATGGCGTTTGTAAAGATGAGTTAAGTCGAGAAAATGAGTTGTTAAATAAATTGGTGCTTACACTAATGGACAATAATGGGCTTCTACATGCAAAAGTGCTTGAAATGGAGGTGAAAATGGATGATTTATCCGAGAAAATCAGCATTTTGGAGAAAAGTGAGGTTAGATTGAATCTAAACAACAAACCACCCCGGTCCCCGACCGCACCTCGTCCTCTCACGCCAGCGTCTGTCTCATCTATGGCCGAATGGCCAGGCGCGCAAAATGCGGTAATGTCACAATGGAAAACATCTGATTCTAACCTCAATTTTAATCAAAACAAAAATATAGGCGAAAAAATACAAATTCAAAAACAACATAAAAAAAAGAGTGGATATGCTCCTTTGCAAACTAATTTGGAGTCTACCACTGAAGTTACTCTTAGCCAGGCTTCCAAAGCAATCAATGAAGCAGTTGTTCAAACTTTACAACCATTTATGGGACAAGTAATGCATGATATGGATGGTCCTGGTTCGTCAGGTAATAGTAATAAAAAGCCTGCGCCCTCAGATCAACTTTTCCAAGGTGTACCTGGGAAAAAGTGGATCTTTCTGGGTAGTCAGAGAGAATGCCACAACAAAGATTGTTGAAGAATACATAAAGCAGAAAGCTGATGTAATTGAATCTAATGCATTGTTGATTCATGAACTTCCATCCAAAGCGAAATCGAAATCCTTTAAAATTGGTGTCATCGAAACTTATTATGACCAGTTACTAACTGATAGTTTTTGGTCAGAAAATGTAATTTCTAGGCCATTTATATTCAGAAAAAATCATCAAAAACAACATTTTCAGTTGTTTCAACCTCCTACAAACCAAAGGGAGCTTTAACATTTTATTACCAAAATGTTAGAGGAATAAGAACTAAAATCAATAATCTTATGTGCAATGTACTTGTCGAAGACTATGATGTGATATTGCTGACAGAAACCTTTCTGGATTGTTCCATTTTGTCTAGTGAGCTGGGTTTAGAAGGCTATCAGGTCTACAGGTGTGACAGGTCAATAAAAACTAGTACATGTAAATCTCAGGGGGGTGTACTGATAGCAGTCAAGAGTTGTCTTTCATCTAGAATATTAACGGCACCAATTGAAAACGTTGAACAGCTTTTTATTTCAATTACCATTGAATCACAACAAATTTTGGTTGGTAATGCTTACATACCAGGAACATCACCTCTAGATATATATGAGAATTTCTGTCTTTCTTTAATCCATCAAATAGAAAATCATAATTTTACCAACATTTTCATTTGGGGTGACCTTAATCTTCCGAATATAAAATGGGAGAAAACTTTAGAAGGATCGGTGCCTGTAGGCTCACTTTCCAAGGAAGTGACATGTATGGCTGATTGTGCAGCATATTTATCTTTATTCCAAATGATAGATATTCCTAATGTATATGGAAATTTTCTTGATCTCATGTTTTGTGATAACTGTGATGTAAAAGTCAATCCTATGTTAAAGTTAGATGCTCCGCATCCTGCATTTGAATGTTCATTTGTCATGACAGAAAAGCTGTCAAATCTTTCTTGTGAATATTTATATCTTAACTTTAAGTGTGCTAACTTTAAAGAAATAAATTTTTATCTTTCCTGTGTCAATTGGGACTCAGTTTTTGAGTGCACAGATGTGAATACCATAGTTTCCAGATTTTATGATATTTATGGTATTATTGAGGCTTTCACCCCTTTATCAAGATTTAAACCTTCAAAATTTCCAAAATGGATGCCAAACAACTTAAAAAATTTAATTGTTGAAAAAAAAGATTGCACACAAACGTTATAAATTACAAAAAATATAAATCTACACAATCTCAAGATGACTATAATAATTTTGCTATTCTAAGAGCAGACTGCTATAACATCTCTCAGTCGTCTTATAAAAGTTTTATTAAAGATTTAGAAAACCAGCTACAAGATAAACGTTCCTTTTGGAACTTTGTCAATTCTAAGAAAGAATGTGCAGAATTTCCAAAATGCATGTTCTTTAATGAGTGTGAATCTGATAATGGGCAAGAAATTTCAGAAATGTTTAGGTCTCATTTTTCATCTGTGTACTCTGACTTTGATAAGCCATTGTCAGAAAAGAATTTTAATTGTGATAAATGTCTTAATGTAGGTTTTTTAGAGTTGTCAATGTTTGATGTTTTTAATAAAATTGATATGTTAAAGAAACATTTAGGAATGGGTCCTGATGGGATTCCTGTGTCTTTGTTACAAAACTGTAAGTATGTTTTATCTGACATTTTATGTAAAATTTTTAACTTGTCTTTAAGGTCAGGTGTTTTTCCAGATCTTTGGAAAAGATCTTATGTGTCTCCAGTTTTTAAGAATGGAAACAGAGCTGATGTAAAAAATTACAGAGCAATAAGTAAAATTTCATTGATAGCAAAGATTTTTGAATCATTAGTAGCTGACAGATTGACTCCTCTTTTTAAAAATATTATAATTAATGAACAGCATGGCTTTATGAAAGGAAGATCCACTATATCTAACCTCTTAACATATGAATAAATTCTGTTGGGTGCCTTCGAGAATAAGTATCAGGTTGATGCTATTTATACAGACTTCTCGAAGGCATTTGACAGAGTTGATCAGAAAATTTTACTATCTAAATTAAAGGCAGTGGGACTTCATGGCTCTATCTTGAGTTGGTTTGAAAGTAACCTAATTAATCGCAAGCAAGCTGTAAAAATAAAAAATTATATATCTTCAGAAATCAAGGTAACATCAGGTGTACCTCAAGGTGGACATCTGTCAGCTCTATTATTCAACATCTTTGTAAATGATGTGAAAAATATTTTTTATGACTGCCAGTTTAAGGCTTTTGCAGATGACTTTAAAATTTATAAAATTATTGTTAATCCTACTGACTGTCAATCTTTGCAGGATCAATTGAATTTGTTTTCTTCTTGGTGTACAGAAAATAGTCTTATCTTAAATATTAAAAAATGCAATATCATTACTTTTAATAAAATAAAACAACCTATTCTATTTAATTATTCTAGTGACTCTGAAGAGTTAGAGATAAAAACATTAGTTAAAGATCTAGGAGTGTGGATAGAAAGTGATCTATCATTTAGCACACATATTGAAAAAACCACCAACAAAGCAATGAGATTACTGGGGTTTCTCTTTCGCACTCTGAAAGATACAGATAATATTTATGTGTTAAAAGATGTTTACTGTGCACTTGTTCGTTCGGTGCTCGAATATGCCAGCTCGGTTACGCAGCCTTTTTATGGAGTTCATAAAGAGAGCTTAGAGAGAGTGCAGAGAAAATTTTTAAGAAGAGTGGGACTTAGGCTGGGTATTCCCTATGAAGAAGTTAATTGTAATAAGATAATGAAACTTTTAAATCTTACTTCATTAGAAAGTCGAAGAACGTTTTTTGATACTTGCACTCTCTTAAAATTCTGAACGGTATGATTGATGCCCCAGAGCTTCTTTCAGAGGTTGGCTTTCACATTCCACCTAGGAATTCCAGAAATAAAGATCTATTTAGTCTAACATTTCATAGAACTAATTATGGTACTAATATTCCTATAAATCGAATGTGTAAAACTGCAAATTTTCTAATGCAAGAAAATAATAACATTGACTTTTTTAATTGTAGTTACAATGTATTTTGCAAACAGGTAAAAAAAAATTTATTTGCCTGAATTGTTATTTGTTGTAAAAATTACGTTTTAATTGTAATGGTTCTTGTTGTTATGCTGTTCTCTTAATTAAGTACATTTATATGTGTTAAACCGCCATCTTGATGAATGAAGTGATAAAGTGTGATAAAAAGTTTTACTCCAACTGTGTGAGTTATTCTAACTTTTACTTGTAATTTTAGTTTTGAAATGACATGACTATTTTTTAATGTGACACTATTAGTTAGTCCTACTTTTTTATTTGTAACTGCTATATGCGTTAATAAAGATTTTGATTTTGATTTTCATTTTTACTATATTTGTATATGTTTCTTCAAATAAGTGTTCTGTATTTATTAATTTTTCATCTAATCGCTTCTGATACAATATTTGCGTACGAGTTCGATTTCTAGACTTCTAAAGTTGTATTTTTGATTTTCTTTACTCTTACTACTCTCATCTCTATTTATTTTTTCTGAAAGGGAATAATATTTTTGCTTTTACCAAATGGTCGTCAGATCCACAGGTATCTCCACGAAGTAATCGCACATCATACCACTTTCATTCCGAGTGTTGTCCACCTACAGCATAAATAGACTTAAGATTTCTTGATGCCTGAATGCCCATATATTTAAAAAAAACATTATTTATTTTTAAGTTGTAGGTTCACACAATTGCATCAGTCTGAAGCGATTATCATTTTTTACTTCCTCTTCAAATGGTGTTACAATTTTGCTTTGGGTTTGTCTATCAGTTCGATTATTAAAATCACCAACCATAATTATTTCCCTGGTAGTGCCGATTTTGGTGATAGTCTCATCACATTGGTCAAAGAACATTTGTTTTGTAGCTAATGAAAGGTATTTCGTGGGTTATGGGATAAGGCAAAGAAAAAACTCCAAGTAGGTATTCTTTGGGACGTTTCGTCTATAATCTAGACTTTTTCAACCCTAGAATAGAACACATGAAATAAAAACTATGATCAAAAACCAAACCCCCATTTAAATATATAACCTTAAATTATAAATTAAGGATATAAAATCACAGTAAAAAAAGTTTTTTTACTTACGTCAGAATTTTTTTTGAGTTTTGCCATAAGACAACTGTCGCAAGACAACACACTCGTCCTCTCAACAAACATTATGTTTACATATATATATTATTATTATTATTTTTTATATTTATATTAAACAACAACCAATTATATTACTTAAAAGATTTTAAAAATGTAAAATTTTCTTCCTAGTTTTTAGTTTTATAATTATTTAGTTGTAAGGTTATGTGGTCACAACGTATAACTGGACCTGGATCTGGATGGTTTCTATGGCTAAGTGCCTTTCTGGGACACTACGCCAGTCACAGGGACGATGGACTCCAAGATGATCTGACACTTGGTCACTTGGAACCCTGTTTTGAGTTTTATGTTTGGTTTGTACCAAAAGAACTTTATAGTGACTGTTTCTCTCCAATGTAAGTCGCTCTTTTCCCTCTGTTTGTTGGTTCTTGATGTTCTTTTGTGCCTCTTTCTCAGCTTCTTTTTGATCTTCCGTCGTGGTTTATTTCGTGTGGTTCTTACTTTTTTTTTTCTTTATTTAAGGACAGGAAGTTAGTCATTCACACACACATTTATTCAACAAGGGACAATTACATTTTAAAAGGTTTAGTTTTTGTTTAAAGGATATAAGGGGGTAAATGATCTCTTTCCAAAAAAGGTTATTTTTTATTAATTTTTGAAAATTTGCATTTTATAATTTAATTTGATTTTTGTGTAGGAAGTATAGTAAGACTCTCATGTTGTTAAAATTGATGCTTGATAGAACCGTTTTTATTGACAGCGGTAGGACCGTTCCGTTCCCCGCGAAGGCTTTATATAGATCAAGGTCTGGGAGTTGGTTTATTGGACATTCCAGAAAGAGGTGGTCCAAATCCTCAATCTGGCCACATTCGCAGAAGGGGGTGTCTTTAATGTTGATTCTGTTTAAGTGGCTAGCAGTAAGACAGTGTCCTGTTCGCATGCGTGTTATTGTAGTTATATGAAGCCTGTTTATGTATTTTAGTTGTTCATGCCATGTTTTTGTTGGAAATTCTTGTTGGATTTGTCCCTACCATCTTCCTTTTAGTTTTATTTGTTCTTTCCAATTGTTTTTAAATGTTTTAATTGTATCAGTTTTTCCTATGTTGAAAATGTCTTCCCAGGTGTATTTTATTTCTTTTGGAATCGTAAGGATTCTGCCTATGTTTGCTAGTTTGTCCACCTCTTCATTACCCATAATCCCACAGTGACCTGGAATCCAGGCTAAATAAAGAGAGTTTATTCTGTTTTTTAGTATTATTCTAGTTTTTGTTGAAATGGTGATAAAATCCTGTCTATGATCGATTTTGTTTCTTTTGAGTTTCTCTATTGCACTTTTTGAATCTGTAAATATTATGATGTTCTCTAGGTCTTTCTCTAAACAAAATTTTATTCCTTCATTGATTGCAACCATTTCGGCTGCGCAGATATTCAAATAATCAGGAAGTCTGCTTGAGTAGTTAAATTTAAGTTTGGGAATGTGAACTCCATACCCCACCGTCTGACCTACTATTGATGCATCTGTGAACACGAAAGTATAATTGTCTCTAAGATTTTCAGTTTTTTCTAGAAATTCCTGTTCACCTTCACAACTTTTTTTTGAAAAATTCAGATCTTATGTTGGGATGTCTGCGATTTGAATTTCATATTCCTTATTATAGCATCGTAAAGTTTCTTCACATTTTAGGTTTTTTAACATGCCCTCTAGCTCACAATATGTTCGTAAAAGAACAGTCCATTTGGATTCTTCTAACTTTCTTTTTAGGGTTGTGTTTTTTTGTTGTTTTAGGAGGTTTATCAGTGGGTTGTTCTTAACACAGGCTGCTTTAACTATCAGTTTTTTTGATAGAATTCTTCTTCTTGAATACAGATCCATTGATGTGGATTCAGCATACAGTGCTGGGATCGGGGTTGATTTCATGCACCCTGTCACTATTCTGAGAACCTGATGATAAACATTATCGAGTTTTTGGAGGTTTTTTTGTGATGTTGGTTCCATGAACATAGTTCAGGTGCGATCTGACCAAGCCATTGCTTGCTATACAACGTATAAGCAGTGTTGCCAACAGCTGGGAGCAAAACTATGCTTCTTCTCTGCCCAAATTATGCGATTTTGTTCTGAATTATGCTACATTGAAGTTGGCTGTCCATAGAGGGTATTATCCGCGCGGATTTTTTTTTCTCCAGCCTTGACTGGCTGAAATCCTGAAATCAACCAATCACATCGCGAGAAAGAAAACATCAACATTAATACCGGTTTGTCGCCGGTCAAAGCGGTTTGTTCGCATATGCTACCTTCCGTTGGGTGCATTCACAATTCCCAACCAGTATATTATGATGACCAACTGCGAGTGGTGCATTCACAGCCTGTTTATCGCTATGAGTGTGATTGTGCTCTTATTATGCAATTTGTCGTGAATTATGCCCAATTATGCTCTTTTACCCATTATGCGCCGACCGGTGAAATTTTGCCCAAATCGCATAATTATGCTCTGATTGGCAACACTGCGTATAAGATTGGTTCGTTGTGATTAGGTGATTCGCACATTATTGGATGCGTTCACCATTCAAACATAAACAGTATAACCCAAGGCCAACACAAAAATAGAGGCCACGACCCTGAAAAAATCAGCTGTTCTCCCGGGGCTGAATTTTACATTGGGTCTTATGGGAGGTCAGACGTTTTTTTATGATATTTTCAAATCAGACACCATCCCGATATTTGACCAAAGGTTTGTAAGGAAGCAACATGATTAAAAGGTTAAAATCTTCAAGATTTAGCATTCCTTATTTTGAATTCAAATTACCCGCCATGTACCATATGCCAACTTATATATTTGACATGTATTTGACTTTGTCATCTGTAATTGTCACATTCGCTTCTGCTTTAAACTAAATTTTTGTGTGAGCTAATGAAGCGGCTATGAAAAATTAAGGATTACTATACATTAAAAAAAAATTGTTCTGCCAGAATAAAGTAAAAATAATCTCAAAAATGGCTTTATTTAAAAAAAAATCAAATATTCATGAACCGTCATTCCAACTTCAATATTTTGAAGACAATCAGCTGTGTCGTAACGTGACCATCAAAAAAAAATCAGCCCCGGATGTGACGTCAACTAAGTGGAGGATCGTGGCCCGTCCGTTTTGATAGCCCTGTATAACCATTCAAATTTGATCACAATGTTATAAAAGACAGAAATAAAAATTTTAAACTTTGTACATTAAAAATTAAGTAAAAGACGTAAATGTATCTCACGATAGCACATCCCATTAGACAATGTCTAAAAAGAAGTTTTTGTTAAAATCTAAATAATTTTTTGAAATAGATAAAACACAAATTAAAAAACCTTATAAAAAGCAAAGAAGAAAGATGGAAAACGTGCTGTGTATGGATCGATAAAAATCAAAACGAATTTTATACTTCACACAAAGGTATGTGTGCCTAACTTGGGTTTGCTGTTCTCTACTGATGACGTGAAACACACAGAAACGTACGTCTAGAGATGCAACCTTGTGTAAGTAGGAAAACAACCAAAATCAACTCTTCCCTCTCCTTCTGACACTCGCAAGTTAGGCACACATACCTTTGTGTGAAGTATAAAATTCGTTTTGATTCTTATAAAAAGACTTTTGCATCATTAACAAATAAGAACAATAAAATTTAAAAACCAATATTACTCACAATCAGACAAACATGCTTACACACACACATCAACTACATATAGGTACCTAGTCTAATTATCACAGACAATTACAATATCACTTTTGATGAAATTATCACATTCAGATAAATGCTTACTTTTTTCTAATCTTATAATTATTAAGGATATTACAAAATAATGTGCTTAAACCTTTCACATCTGTTCGTAAGTTCACTGTATCATTTATTTGTATGTGAATCATTTCACTAATTAATCTTTTTGAGTAGTTCAGCTCCGTGTCTAAAATCTTAGTTTCCTGAAAATTAAAATTATGACCTGTGTCAAAATGATGTCTGGTAAGGGCTGTTTTGTCAGCATCATACCTTCTATCATTCCGACAATCATTTTTATGTTGCTGTAATCTTCTCTCCAGATATTGCTTTGTCTGCCCAACATAACACTTTCCACACTCACAAGGTATTTGATAAATTAAGTTTGAATGTTTATTTATTGGTGTTGAATCTTTAAGCCTAGTATAAAAACACTGTGTAGTTTTTGTGTTATAAAAAGCTAGTTCTATGTTAGTGTCAGCAAAACATTGCATTATCTTCTGTGACAAACCATTAATGAAAGGAAATTTATAATATTTTTTGTCGTTATCTTTTTTATTAGTGAGTGTCTGTTTTGTGTTGAATTTATTTATTGTTCTGTTGATAAAATTGGTTGGATAATTGTTATTTTTTAGCAGTGTTTTAATTTTATTTATGTTGGCATTCAGAAATTCAGGGCTACTCAGTTTCGTTGTTCTATGCAAGAGACCAGTAATAATTCCTACTTTATTTGAAACTGGATGGTTTGATAAAAAATTTAAAATTCTACCTGAGCTGGTAGGTTTTGAGTACCAATTAGTAACTAGGGTACCATCAGTCTTTCTGTGAACCTCAGTATCAAGAAAACATAGTTTACCATTTTCCTCAACCTCCATAGTAAATTTTAAAGATGGATGAAAATTATTAAAAGTATTCAAGAGAATATTTAACTGATCTCTTGGAGCAGCTAAGAAAAAATCATCAACATAGAGAAAGAAAAAAGGTATATCAAAGGGTAAACAATGTAAAACTTGTGTAATTACAAAGTTCATTACTAGATTAGCTAGGATTGGGCTAGCTGGGTTACCCATTGCTGTTCCATCCCTCTGAATATATATCCTTTCTTGAAAACTGAAAAAACTTGTTTCGAAACAAAATTCAACCAACTCGATCAGCATATCCCTTGATATATCCGTATAATCGGAGATAAACCTAAATTGTTTTTTTATTTTTTTAATAACCAACTCTTTAGGAATGTTAGTAAACAAACTAACAACATCCAGGGTTGGTTTGAAGAGGACGGCAAAGGAAACTATAGACATGATGATGTTAAATTTTTGATGGGACGGTGCCCACCCCGCCACTTCAGGCACGCTGCGCCGCTGCACAGTCCTCCACCATCCCTCACAATCTTGCCACAATCCGTCACAATCTTGCCACAATCCCTCACAATCTTAGCAAAAGATTGTGGATTTTCACAATCGGTGTACACATTATGGGTTAGCTGTTCACCCCTCGGATTTCTCTATCAGTTCGACTAATAAAATATATTATTATAATTATTTCCCTGGTATTGCCGATTTTGGTGATAGTCTCATCAAGTTAGTCAAAGAACATTTGTTTTGTAGCTAATCTTTCGTCATCTGTTGGTGTGTAGGCTATTATTATGCTTATATTATGTCCAAGCATCTTCAGCATTAATGCACTCGTAGTCTGTAATCTTATTTTTGAGGTTTTTCTTAAATAATAAAGATACCCATTTGGTTGCTCTCCTTTTTTTTGTGAACAAAGTTACCGACACTACTTGTACATGTTCCTTACTTTTTTATCTCTGTGAGTGCCATAATGTCTATCTTACTATTCCGCACTTCGATTGCAATAATGTCTAACCTTTGGTTCACTCCCTGTACAGGGTGTCTCATTATATTTTTTTCCACCCTTTTACACCAAAATTGATATAGGAATATAAAAGAAATTGTGTTCGAATTCGCGAAATTTTGACATTTAAATTGCATCTTGACTTTATTCTTGATGCTTACCGTATTTGACACGCGCTCAAATTTATAGTTTTTGTGAATTGGATGCTCCTTATAATGTTTAATTAATAGATTAGGCTTGAAATATACTTTCCAAAAATACCCCATATGTCGCAGTTTTGATAAATAGTTTCTAAAATATTAGCGATAATTTTTTAAATTATAAAAAAATAACATTACTACTTTTGTGTTAATTTCAGTGTCCTTATTTCCAACGATGTTAGTCCCCATGTATAAACAATGTTTTTTTTAAATGACGCTCAAAATGACAACCAGTAACGACAACAAAGTTTATATGTCGTGTCATATAATGTCATTGTCACTGTTGATACATGGGGACTAACATAATTTGGAATAAGGATACTAAAATTAACACAAAAGCGGCACTCTTATCTTTTTCACATTTTAAAAAATAATTACTAATATGTCAGAAACTATGGCTGTAAACTACGGCATATCGAGTATTTTTGGAAAATATGTTCCAAGCCTAATCTATCAATTAAATAATATAAGGAGGATCCAATTTACAAAAACTATAAATTTGAGCTCCTGTCAAATATGGTAAGCAAGATGCAATTTAAAAGTAAAAATTTCGCGAATTCGAACACAATTTCTTTTATATTCCTATATCAATTATTAATGGTGTAAAAGGGTGGGAAAACTATAATGAGACACCCTGTATGTTCCATTTAGCTATATTTAGCTATTGTCCTTTGGTTTTACTTTTTTGTCTTCGAGAATATCAGGCCATTGCTCCGAGGCTCTGTTTGGGGTTTTATTTATTTTATTTAATAACATACTTTAAGGTTCATTGTAATTAGATATGTTTTAAAGAAAAAACTAAGTTGAGTTCTATTTTATTATCTAATTAATCCTAGGCTGTCTGCGATATATAACTTAGACATACGTCATTATTAACATCTTAGCGAAATTAGTTCTTTCTTATTCAGAAAGGTAGATCGTTTCCACATTGCAATTTTTTTTATTTGAGTGAGCATTACGACTTATTAAAAATCGCTTGGTTTGCCTTCCATTCCACAAGTTGTCAATCCCATGATCGCGACAGTTTATTGCGAAAACAGGAAGAGAATTGTCTTTATGTATAGGTATGCATTTTCTAAGCACACGATGACACAGACAGTTTCATGATAGGTGACAGGTAATCCTCTACCAGTTTACCATCTTCACTGCGTCGTCTCTATCCATCAGTATGTAGACACTTTGAACTCACACATCCGACTGATTATTTTGGCGCAAAATAACTGTATATATCCAAAAAATGGCGCAAAAATAATGTTGGCCAATCCGGTATCAAAAATATACCGAGAAAATATATAGATAGACAGAAAGCTCAAAGTTTAAACATTAAACATAAATCTTTTGTATATTGGCGTTAAATGAAAATAAGCAAACAATTTCAATCCTGGTCAAGGGATTTAGATATTGCAAACTCCTAAAATGCAGGAATATATGAAATAATAATAAACGCAATGTTGCCAAATCTGTGGAAGCAAGAATGATAGAGAAGTAAAACCAAAAAAAGTATACAAAAAGGAGTGTCGCCTCTACCGGAATTATCTCAAACTAAAAATATACACCGGATTTTATTTAGTTATCATTATTGCGTCCGATTTTTTGCGGTTTTTTTTTGGCGCCAATGCTTTAAATTTTGAAGTAGAGAAAAATAAGACATAGCATATTATAGCTCTCTAAAAGAGCTAAAAATCTGTCTGATTGTCATTGTAAAAATCTTCTCTGTTCGCAAATAACATGGGATTGCACTATTGCTATGTTGGTGAAGCAATAATGATATGGATTTTCGTGAACACGGACGTAACAATGATAGAAAGATATATAAGCTGGAATTTCCAATAAAAAAATTTGCGCGTATTTTAACCCTGTTTCTAACCAGAAGTTAAATATTTTTAATATTACGCTTTTTTGTGTCGTACAGTTCCTAATTGTATAAAAATTTAATTTTCAAAATCGCAATGGTGGTCCGGCTAGTAATAACTACTTCCCTAACCTTTACTTATAGTTGTTTATCTTTAAAAAAACAAAAACTAAATCTTAGTAAATGGTGTTTGATACAAGTGAGGATCAAGCTTAATATTATAAAGTATTAACATGTTAAAACAAATTACCTACAGAGTAGAAAAAAAATGAAATAAAAAAAGCATTTTTTTTAAATAGATTTTTTTAAATGTTAGATTAGGTTTTTTTCTTGATTTTATAGTATAGACCAAATGATTTTGCGTATTTTTTCACTCTTGACTTTTTTTGAAAATGTTATTTGTTTTCAACAAAATCACAAAAAACTGATTTTTAGGACATTTGGAGCCTTATATCTAGCGAAGCTCAAGGAGGATTTTAGCGGAGAATATGGATATGTCCCGGATCCTAAGGAATAATTATACAAAAATGGAGCTTTCACCTATTTTTTTCCAGGTGAATTCCTAATATGACTGGGCTAAAATGTACGAAAATTTAAAAATCTAAATAAAAAACCCAAAGTTATAAGTAGTAGGTATATACACTTTTTACACACACTTTTATTTATTAAAGCCAAGTATGGTATATCTATTTTAAATAATATTTTTTCAAAAATTTAAGTGGCGCTACTATAGCTTTGTAGCAAAGCCCAAACGACCACGCGAAGAAAAAAGTAGTTACCTGATGAAAAAATTTCATTGGTTAACCAGTGCCGGCACTGCTGCTCTTCTTGAGTTGGCGGAGGGCCGAGTAGCATGCCGCCCAAGCAGTGACCAATCAAAAGAGAGCATGTTTTCTGCAGATCTACAATCCAAATCCAAGATTGCTCAGCTAGTTGGGCCAGGGTGGGGGTTTCAGATCCTAAGAAAATTAAGTCATTAGTCAAATTAAAACAAAAATCACTAAAATTAGTTGACAGCTGATCAGTACTAAGCCGACTAAGCAATAAAATAAAAGTACAACGTACAGGGGTATTTAAAAAAGGGTTTTAAGTATTAAAATCTTGACAAAAAGTTTAATTAATGTTTACCCCGAATCCAATTGTTTTTCAAATAGCAGGGTATTTTTAATCTTGGTTTTTGATGCATGAAGTTTTGTTTTATTGCTAAATTTTCATATGCCCAACATTTCACAATGCTCAAAACATTAAACTTATTTAAGAGAATTGCTTCCTAAAGTTTAAAAGTAATTTCTGTTTGATCTAAATTCTGAAATACCTGGAATAGAATTTAATTTAAATTATTTTACAATAATTTAATTTGGAATTTGTTTAAAATTACTCTCATTGAATTCAAAATGCCCGAATAAAAATAAAATATTGGTCTATTAATTTATTGATATTCTTAAAAAATATTTGTATCCTAAAAAAGTTGCAAAAATGTTATTATACAATTTAAAGAACCAACATTTAGTCCTGTTTCAATGATAAGCATGGTCGGTTCAAAAAAAATTAATTTTATTATTTTTCATTTTAAATAATATTTAAGTTGCTTTGGAGTAAGAGATGCCTATAAATGCTCGTCATACTACTCAAAACTTCAATGCAATCGAATGTAAAATATTGTTTACAAATTACGTTACGTACTTGACGAATCCCTATCATTGTCGAGAAGTAATTCACCGGGCAATAGCTGATTGTAAGCGTCCAGCGCGTCCAAAACGGATAGTAGAGAATTGTACAAAAGTTTGACGTATGAAGTGGGCATCAACAGTAGAGAATTCAAAATTTTAAAAAGCATTGAACCAGCAATCGAGTCGAGCAAAACGTTGTAAAGAATTTCTAGTGAATTGGAGTGAGCAACCTACAAGAAAAAAAATCGTATTTTTATAAATAATGTGAATTAGTGAGTTCCCTTTTCCAAAAACTTTTGAATTAAAAATAAGCAAGTGGTGCGTAGTCCAATATTTTTTTCCCTTGTAATAATGTTAATAAATTGGGTAATGCTAAGCTCGTTCTAAACTATTTCTCATTTTTTGGTGGCATGTTATCATGTCGGTAGCCTGAGATCCATTAAAAATAGAAGGTATTTTTTTAAAATCAAATCGTGGCGATATAAACGTATATTATTATGGTTCATTATTCGCATGTGCAAGAGTTCAAGCAATCTTAAATAATAATAAAAATACTTTTTGCTTACCATCAAATAGAGAAATTAAGTTGTTCGCTTGTCGACAAAGTGTTTTCATGTTAAATTTAGCGCCAAAACATTAAAAAATACCGTTATACCACCATTATATTTTTCTACTGAGCTTAAGTAAAGCACAATGCCTCAAAAAAAAACTGCCTTATAATAGCTCTCCAGAAAATGTGTTGCTTTCCATCACTGATAAATCTTATATATGGTGTTTTAAATAAAATGTAACAGATGTATTTTTGGGTATTTTTCGTGCAAATTTGGAGAAACGCCCTAACACGTCGATTTTGTTTACGAGGAGGACACTCTTTGACTATCTTAAAATTTTATGCACCTCTTTCCATGAGTCTTTATAATTATGTTCTCTGTTTTGAAGGCCTCTTGAATGTTTTTACAATTGTAAACATTTCGAAAATCCATCGATTCGTAGTGGATATACTTGCCTCAAAATTTCCAAGTTGACCAAGGGATAAAAAAAACACAAAAAAATTAAAAATAAGAGTCACTGCAAAATGTTATTTTGATAAAAAATAAGTCGACATATTTCAAGATTTTTTAAATTTGATCTTAGAAATGTGCATAAAGAAGTTTTTTGGAGGCAAATACCTCACAAACAAATCGATAGGTTTTCATAGTTTTTACACGGTTATCAAGACATTCAAGAAACCATTAAAACGAGGTATCACTCGACCATGGTACGGGTAGACCTCATAAGATGTCTATCAGGGGAAATGAATCAACATCTGCCTTCCGTAGATTTCAATTTCAGGTACTCTCTGACCCGGAGGGTTAGCACCTATCTAGGGTCCCTTTCCCAGGGATACGGGAGAAGACCATACCGGTATGAAAGGCGGAGAGGAACGACCTGGGTACGGCGAACATAGCGCAGGTGGCAACCCTTCTTTTTGGGGAAAATAAAAAACACAGCAGCGTCTGAATATAAACTCATCAACACATCATTGCGAATTTAAAAACAAAAGGAATTGGTCCCCAGGTGGAAAGGAAACTCTCCGAATCCCACACCTCTATGGTCTGCCTCACGGAATCTGGGGGAGGCAAACATTCGCTTATGAGAAAAAGGATCCAACGCACAAAAACAAAACAAAAACTAGTAAAACTAACTATGGGTCAATGAACACGGACGTAAAAATAGAAGAACTGGAGGAAGAACTGACAAGGATAAAATGGGACATTGTAGGCCTGTCAGAAACCCGACGAAAATTAGAAAATCGGATAAAACTGAACTCCGGTAATCTACTATATAATAAAGGTAACGAAGATAATAGCAACTTCGGAGTAGCATTCATATTTAATAAAGTAATAAGTAAGCACATCCATACTATTAAAGGAATCTCAGAACGCGTTGCCTATCTTACACTCAAAATGACAAGAACATCACTTAAAGTAATTAAGGTATATGCCCCCACCTCTACCTACGATGACGAGCATATTGAAGCATTCTACGAAGACATCTCAAAACCCATTGAAGAAAACAAAACCCATCTGACACTAGCAATGGGAGACTTCAATGCCAAATTAGGTAAGAGGATGAACATCGAAGAGACTAAAATAGGGGATTTTGGATACGGAGAAAGGAATGACAGGGCCACAACTTTAATGAATTATTTAGAGGAAAAACAGCTTTATGCAATGAACTCGTTCTATAGAAAGAAACCGCAACTAAAGTGGACATGGCTCAGCCCTAATGGAATAACGAAAAACGAAATTGATTACATACTGACTACTGATAAAAATATCGTTAAAGATGTAACAGCTCTAAACAGCTTTACAACAGGCAGTGATCACAGGATGGTCAGAACAAAAATCTGCATTGATAGCAATTTCAAAATGAAAAGAAAAATGAATGATGAACCCAAAACTTGGAATGCGAAAATGAAAATATAGATAAAATAAATGATTCGCTGACAAGAGCTATGACCAAAGTAGGAAAAGACATCGCACAAAAGGATAAAAAGAGGGAAAATTGTATATCAGAAGAAATAAAAAAACAAATGGAAAAAAGGCGGACCCTCGAGAGAGAAGGAAAAAGAACATCTATAGAATATACAGAAATAAATTAAACTATAAGAAAAATGATAAAAGAAAATAAAAGAAAGAGCCAAGAAATTTGAGAGAGTTATAGAAAATAACAGAAATATGAAATGTCTAAGGCCGACTCTAGGTACATATGAAATAAATAATATAAAGGATATTAGAGAATTATTGAAATAAAGCCAGGCTACAATAGTGCCAGACGCAATTTTGACACCTTCACATTGTAATATCAGCTGTGATCTTTCAACAGACGGCCTTTGTTTACTATATGAACCGCAATAAATAGTGCCTTGTTTTATTAATTGAAAATAAACGACGAAAGTTTTAAATTCGACTTTGGTATGTCAATTTTGAAGGATTAACTGTCAGTTTTCAATGTGAATGTGTCAAAATAGTGCCTGACACAATTATAGCCTGGCTGTATTTCAATAATTCTCTATTAACGGCATAGAAACTAACGTTAAAGAGGATATCATAAATATCACACAACTATTCTATACAGAATTATACCAAACAAATAGGGAACCATCACGAGAGACTATGAAGAAACTACAAACAAAAATAAAGAACATAAACTCAGAGCTACAACCTGAAATAAGCAAAGCAGAAATAAAAAGAGCATTAAAGACAATGAAAAATAACAAATTAGCTGGAAAAGACGGAGTAAAGGCAGAAATGCTCAAGTACGGTGGTAAAGCTGTAGTTAATACCCTCCATATTCTCCTGAATAAAATACTAAAAGACAAAATAATCCCAAACAACTGGAAAGAATCCATAACCAATATTCTACAGAAGGCGATAGAGCAGACCTAAAAAACTATCGACCTATAACTCCTAATGTAATTTAAAAGCTTTTCACGAAAATATTAACAAATAGACTATCAACAAAATTTTACGGATATCAATCAAAGGAACAAGCAGGCTTTAGAAAAGGTTTCAGGATAGTTGACTACTTCTTAACCATGAAAATCCTACTAGAACGAGCCAACGAATATAACATTCCACAATATATTGCGTTTATAGCCCTCAAAAAAACTTTCGATAGCATTGAGCACTGGGCAGTAAAAGCATCTTTAATTAATAGCCGAATAGATCACAGATATACAGACTTAATAGCCAATATATATAGCGAAGCAACAACATCAATCAAAATCCACGAAGGAGCCAAGCGAATCCGCATAAGAAGAGGTGTCAGCAGGGTGACACAATATCCCCTAAATTATTTAACCAGGCCCTAGAAGATGTTTTTAAAAGCTTAGATTGGGAAGAAATAGGCATCAAAGTAAACGGACAATTCTTGAACCACCTAAGATATGCTGACGATATCGCCTTAATAACAGACAAGAAAGAAGAACTGATAAAAATTCTGGAAAAACTGGACACAGCAGCTAAAAATATAGACTTAAGTACGAACTACACTAAAACTAAACTAAAATCATAACAAACACAGATGAAGTTATTACGGTCAGAATGAACCAAAATAAAATAGAACAAGTAGAGGAATATATATAGCTGGGACAAATTATTAAACTGAAAAAAGAAAACCAAACAGCCGAAATCATGAGACGAGTAAGATTGGCCTGGGCAGCATTCGGTAACGAAAGTATATAAACAATGTATCTTTCCTGTACTTACCTATGGATCCCAGACCTGGACACTGACAAAATCAAACATGGATAAGGTAAGAAAAGCCCAAAGATCAATGAAAAGACAAATGTTACATGTAAAGCTGACAGATATAAAAAGGAATGAATGGATAAAAAATAAAACAAAAGTAAGGGATGTCAGAGAAGTAGCAAAATGAAAATGGAAATTTGCCGGTCATAATATCAGACAGAAAGACGATCGATGGAACAAATGTATTGTAAACTGAAGACCTTGGGAAAATAAAAGAAGTAGGGGAAGACCCCAAATGAGATGGGCGGACGATTTGAAGAAACATGCGAAAGAGAGAGTGGAAGATATTGAGGGAGGCCTATGTCCAAAGATTTTATTTTTATTTTATTTTATTTTACAGCCACTCAACAGGAACAAACCCAATTACAGAGTGGGAAAAATACAGTTGAAGCTGATTATAGCTAATAAAAGATATAAAAAAAATAATAATAAGTTAATAGTGATTTAGGACAGCCGTAATTTTTTTAAATAAGCGATACTGCAATTAAATATGTCACATCGATCATTGTAAGAATGACAAGTGTTGCAGGCTCTTGTTAAAGGGGCATTTTTGCAAATGTTGGTTCGTTGGTTTGGTAAATAAAATGGCACTGTCGATCGAGCCGAAGTTCATATCGTCGATTTGGTTGTTAATAATTTTATAAATGAACTGTATCTCGGCCAAACTGCGTCTATCTTTTAGAGAACTGATATTAAACCTATTACAAAGGACCTCATTTGGTGTTCCTATTTCTGGGTACACACCGTCCAATTTAAAAGCCAGGTATTTTAAAAATTTGCGCTGAATTTTTTCAATTGAGTCAATATGTGTTTGGTAGCACGGTGACCACACAATAGACGAGTATTCTAATCTTGATCGGACGTACGCAAAATATAATAATTTTAAACTAGCGATATTCTTAAAATGTTGAGAATTGCGGATTATAAAACCGAGGATTTGATAACTCTTCTTAACAATATCCCGTATATGAGGGACAAAAGAAAGAGCACTGTCGAATGTTATACCGAGGTCTTTAAATTCCAGTGATCTAGGCAATATGGCGCCATCCAAAGAATAGTCAAACTGAATTACCTGTTGCTTAAGAGAGAAGGAGACAACGTTACATTTGATAGGATTTAGTGGTAGTAAATTAGAGTGACATTAGGTTTTTTTCTTGTTTTTTATAGACTGGTATAATCTTAGATGCTTTCCAAGTGTCCGGAAAAGTTTTTTGTTTCAAGGATAAATTAAACAAAATAGTCAAAGGATAAGAAAATATATGGGCACAGTCTTTCAACAGAAATGCTGGACCAACAATAGCCTTCGGTTTTAAACTCCTCAGGGCTCGCAATACCTCAGATTCCTGAAACTTTTTAAGCGATATTTCATTAGTAATCGAAGGGTCTTCAGTATTCTGTTGATCTGAGGTATAGGATGACTGAAAGTATTTGGCGAAGGCATTGGCGATACTCTGTGGGTCAGATAAGCACTCACCGTGTTGGTTTTGCATGTTAGGAGGTAAGCTATTGATTTTCTGTGAGGATTGAATAAGGCGCCAGAAATTTCCAGGCTGAGATGCTAGGTTTGACTCAAGCTGAGTACAATAGTTTTGATATGAGGTTTCTATATCGCGCTTTATTTTATCGCGTAATTCCCGAAATTTATCTAAGTATCATTGCCAAATTTTTTGTGTTTTTGGAAAAATTTATGTTTTTGTTTTATCGATTTAATTTAATATCAGAGGTAAACCAAGGAGGATATTTTCGCCGATTTTTAAGTGTTTTAGGCACAAGGTCATCCAGACAAAGATACAGTTTATGATAAAAAAGTTCAACAGCTGTGTTTACATCACCTATTGATTCAAGAATTCGCCAGTCGATTTCTGCTAAGCTTGGGTATAAAATTCCTAGGTCAACCCTCTTAAAATTGTAAAATACATCATCCAATACATCCGACTTAAGCTTTTTGTCGCCATTTATTTGATATTTTATTAACAAGGTAGGATGGTACCTGTCTTCATTAAGCAGAAAATCATGACATCTCTGCAAAAAGGTTAAATTAGGACAAGAGGATAAGACAATATCAAGTAATCGATTATCAGAGTTTTTTATAGTGTTTATTTGCTGCCAATCCAAAAAACTCATAAAGTTAACCAAATGATTTAACCTACTAGAAGGAAGTCATAAGCTACATATTCCGAGTAATTAAAGTCTCCTAGAAAGATTACTTTTTCGTTAAATAAATAAGTAAGAGAGGACAGGTATTCAAAAAGGTGTTCATATAGAAAAGAAATTTTGCCTGGCGGAATGTATGTTAAGATTATGTACATATGAAGATTGCTGGAAAAAGATATTTTGACTCCTAGAATGTCAATTGTGTCGCGAATTGCAACTGGTAATTCAAGTTTTAAACTGGTAGTTTGAAATGCTTTCCTCACCGCCAATAAGACTCCACCCCCCAAATTTTGTTTCACCTCATCATAATTTCTGTCTGATCTAAATATACAATATTCTGGCTGAAATAATTCTGCGTCGTGTATGCCAGGACATAGCCAAGTTTCAGTGAGCGCTATCACTGAAAAATCACAGGTAAGTGTTGCATTGAAAAGTTGTTTTGTTTTCGTACGAAGCCCGCGAACATTTTGATAGTACAGTGATAAGAAGTCACGGCTACGCTGATACTCGACCAACTGCACTGGCCCCGGATTTGGTTGATTTATTGAATTATTGTGGGAGGTACCAATACGGTCGATCACGGTATTTTGGGGGGCAGGGACTTGTGATGGCTATATGGTGGACCCAAATATTTCCGACCTATATTTCTGATTAGCTTGTTTATAGGCGTAACAATTATTATAGTCCCAGCAAGGATGATTTATTGAAATATTTAGATCATACTTATTTTTAAGATATTTACAGTTGACGCAGGACTTATTGGCAGAGTTGTTACAGTCCTTTACTTCATGTCCCTCTCCACAGAGTGGACATGAGGGGTCTTTTTGACAGTATTTTTTTGAATGACCGAATTGATTACATTTGAAACAGCGTGATACTGAAGTCGCATCGTAAATTCTACAGTTGTCAAGACCGATAACAATACATTTTTGATCAGTAAGTTTCTTATAAGTAAGCATATCTAACTGCAGTATCACTTGAAAAATATTATTATTATTTTTTGTCGGCCAGACTTTAAGCATTTTAATTTCAGCAAATTCATTAAAAATTGATTTTTGTGCTTTTAAATGATTTAACAGAATGTCCTTATTGTATTCAGTTGAAAGTCCAACAATTCGCACCATTGGAGATGCAGATTTCGATTCTCGGATTTCATATCCTTCGGCTAGGTTCTTTGTCACCAAGTCGTTTATTCGCTGACCATCAGTATGATCGGTGGATAAAACGATGCCTCCGTTCGATATATGTTTGACACGATTAATCTGGATCATATCCTGGGCCGGTTCAAGTTAATGAAGAATATCAGTTTTTGTTTGCGTATTGTTTTGATTTACATCTTTCGGCTTAATTACAAAGTTGGAGCATGTCTGTCTCTTAATTATATCAGAATAACTAGGTTCGTTTTCAGTTGAAGTTGAAGAGGAAAAATTTTGTAATTTATGATCAAGTTTCAAGCTAATTTCGTCCAGTAAGGTCTTTTTGACTAAGTTAAATTTGGCTTCAATACAATCCTCTAGGCTAGATGTAATAGATTCACTAGGCAGGCTTCTGCAGGTTGGGCACTGCCAAAATCCGGGTACACTCTGTATAATAGCAACAGCATCGCTTGGTATTTTCATACAATCCGCATGATACTTTCTCTTACACACACCTGCGCAAGAAAGAGATGGCTTCCTTGCTGACGTTTCGCATACGCCACAATTTCGAGACATGGCGTATTTTTATCATAACCTGGATGGCGGGAAATGCTTGAGATTGTGGCAATTTTCAAGCTTTATAATACGTTGCAGTAAATTCTTTGACTCACCAGCTACAGGACCATCCACAGATGGAATTGATATAAGAAGCACAATTTTGCACCCAAGATTTTACCAGATATTCGGTTTTTAAAACAGAGCGATTCAATACACGTGCACTTGATTGCGACGTTGCCGACTTTCACTCGACCTCCTTTCCTTGTTCAAAACACAGGTGTAAAGTTTACCTAACGAACGAGGTGGGTGATGTAAAATTTCAAAAAGCCAAAAAGTGTTCTCCTCGAAAACAAATACGATTTGAAACGTAAAGTTTAGTACCCGTGAATAAAAAAAAACAACAATTTTTTATGGATGAGGGGGCATACAAATATTTTGTTTCCCTTGTATTTTTCCGTGGGCAGTTTGAAAGCTGTACACGCAGGGGGGTCCAAGATCTAATGGACACCTATTAAGTGTTCACAGTTAACTTTTTCGTCCTTAAGGGATTCTTCAGAACACTGCATGGTCAATGTGACACTTTTGTAAAGCTATAGAGACGGTACATGAAGCTCATCTTACGATATTGGTAAGAGAAATGAATAAATAATGCCTGTGATACCGTATGCCTTCACATAAGTGGCGACATCTACAAATACAAACGAAACTACCAGAGTAAAAATAAAAGGCAGGCAGATGAAACGAAAAACAGTACGATGACCGTGACATATTTTGATCCTCAGGTCGGGTCAATGCATATTGCATTTTTTCTGCCTTCGCGACGTTTTATGTCGAGTCAGCGGAGTGTGAGCCAAAAATACAACAAACGTAAAGTTTCATACCCGCGAATAAAAAAAAACAACAATTTTTCGTGGCTAAGCGGGCGCCGAAAGATTTTGTTTCTCCTGTATTTTTCCGTGGGCAGCTCGCAAGCTGTACACCCACAGGGGGCCAAGATCTAATGGACGCCTATCAAGTGTTGACAGTTAACTGTTTCGTGACACTTTTGTAAAGCTAGCTTTTGTAAAGCTTTGCTTACATAAGTGGCGACATCTACAAATACAAAAGAAACTACCAGAGTAAAAATAAAAGGCAGGCAGATGAATCGAAAAACAGTACCCATGACCGTGACATAATTTGTCCCTTAGGTCGGGTCAATGTATATTGAATTTTTTCCGCCTTCGCAACGTTTTATCTCGAGTCAGCGAAGTGTGAGCCAAAAATACTACAAACGTAAAGTTTAGTACCCGTGAATAAAAAAACAACAATTTTTTGTGGCTAAGCGGGCAGGATGGTCTGTGCTAATGGGGAGGAAGGTATCAGACCTGTTATGGATCCATTTATTTAGAAATATAGTTTTTAGCAAGTAATTTTGCGTGTTTAATTGAACCGTTACGAGTTTATTCATTTTACGAATAGAATGCGCTATTAATTACTTGATAGGTCAATTACTTTGGTTTAATATTTACTCACTAAAATCTTGGTTGCCTTATTTAAAACATTGATCGCACATCCAAACAACATTTGTAAATGTTCTACCAAAAGGTCATTTGCACTCAATGTTGCCGTTTTGGTTTTTAAAGTGTACTGCGCCAACATGTGATTTTGCAGAGACGAAAGCAGCTTTTGAAGGTGATAGATTTTAGAGTTGCCGGGGAACTGCCAGGCTTTGTCGGTTCTGTCGGCGGATGACATGTGCTGAATAATGCTGTCTAACGTCTCTTCCTAAACAAAATTTAAAGCTATTAAAACTAAAAGGTCCATAAAGGATCTAACCTGTTGCACACCACGTATCTACTGTGTTCGACTCAGATAATAATTTAAATACTATCTAGTAAATAGAACCCAGTAGACTTCAAGTTATATTTTAGGCCAGAAAGTCATCATTGACATAATCACCAGGATCCAGAGAGCCATAATGTGCCCGCACTAGCTGGTAGCTCCAAATAGGCACTCCATATGTATATCCTGCCCCATTAGGTGATTTCCTGAATAGCCAGGTTCAGAGCATCACCAGATTAATTCATCCCTTTTACCATAGATGTTATGTGAAGTGATCCCAAAGATTACCAGTTTTAATTTTTTTTTTGTTTACAAACTGGTCATAGCTCGTCCGTTATGAGACTACCCATTTAGTCATAAGTCGAGGCCCCTTTAGTCGCCTCTTACGAGAGGCCTAGGGATTACGTTGGTGCTATTATTATCTCCGGACACCATACGGACGAAACTGCACTTAAAAAGTTATTAAAATCGCATTAAAATAAAAGGCTCGTTATTAAGAGAACATTAGTTTTAAATATTAAAAGAATTTTCGCACTATGATTTGTGGTATTGGGAAAATATGTTTACCCTTTAAAAACTTTTGTGAAATTTTTACTGTTTGCAACATTTTACTCGAATTTTCTGAAAAGCAACTGTAAAAATAACAACCAAAACATACTATCTTTCGAGAATTGTGACCTGATCTTTTTTGTCGAAATAATTATGTAAGATCCTTATCTGACGTTCTTTTGAAGTTTGATCTTTTATCTTTCAATTTTAATTTCTGCGATTGGTTGGATTTTATAAAATGTATTTACGAATTCAAACAGAAAGAGAAGAAACTTACTGTATTTTTAGTAAAAGCCTGCAATAAGGTATGCATCAATGTTGACGTCATTTTGGCGTCATGCTTTTCCAGTTTATCAGGATTTGTGGAATATCCTAAAAAAATGAGATGATTTATCAATAGAAAAAAATGCTAAGATTATAAATACTTCACAGGGGACCATCGTACACCCTAGACTGATGGCCCAAGATCAAAAATGGAATAAACCTAAAAAATAAAAAATAGTCGATTGAGAGAGATATAGAGAACCGAATAAAGTTATGAATCCCACCCCTTGCATAGGTGCATACCAATCGGCATAAAAATTGTTTTTCATGTTGGATCTTAAAAGTGGCCGCTGGCAAGTTAACATTTTTAAATAAAATAAGGAAAATTCGGCATCTGCAAAGTGTACTAAATAAAAAAAACTTTATCCATATGTTAACATGTTTTATTAGAAATTGTTATATTTAAGTTTCACAGCAAAGACCAATTCTTCTCCAAAAACTTTTTAAAATGACTCCTAACATCATGGGTTTTTATTTATAGTACTTGAGAAACAGAGCATCAAAGAATGCAACTTTAACATTTTAACTAACAATTTCTTGAACCCCATAATATAATAAATCTAACCTTGGAACTACTTTTTGAACTGTTACCTAATAGTGACGCAATGTGAACATGATCCTCTAAACTGCTCAAAATAATGCCGAGTAACATCTGTTGGCCTTGAGATAAGCTTTGTCCGCTGGACAGATGCATGTGTAGAAATTCGACTCTCTCGTTCAGCAGAGGTAAAAGCAGTGGCGCGCCAATGTTTAGAACTTCCCTGGCCGTATTGTGCACGCTCTCTGGGGCTTCTATGTCTACCAGCCTAAAGTAAACAGAAGGGTTTTGTACTAACGCACTAGCTACGCTTGCTGGACACCCACTAAGGCACAGTAGTTTGTGGTTTGGTCTCTGACTTACTCAATATTATACAGCACACCTTATCTTGGTTAATTGGTGGCAAGGTTAGGATATGTTTACGATCAATTAAAGGTTAAGTTAACACATTTTCGACCTTTCAAAAGGTGGACATTTGGACAGGACATATAAAAATAATTTCATGCTTTCCATGGTGATAACTGTTGTTTTATAACATTTTATTGAATGTTCTGTTTATATTTTTAGCAATACAAAAGATTTATGATGATTTATTACATTTTCTTTATTTGATAATATTAATAGAGTTCTGCTTTATTTATTGATTCTTATAGTTTAAGATGACTGTTAAGTAAGACATTTTTTGGCAAAGTAATGTGACGGGCGTTACAACCGAGGTTACAACATAACCCTAAAGACATCAAACAAATGCTTAATTAATGAATTGTAGATTTCTCCAGGGTGAAGTCCTTGAACCATTGTTAAAGGAGAAGAAACGAAAAGTCCTGCTTACTTCACAAATATTTTATTGTCTAATCACGACGCGTTTCGGTTTTTAAAAAACCATTATCAAGTGGTCTGGTAGACAGTTAAGAATCATCTTTGAAACAAATGATGTCTACCAGACCACTTGATAATGGTTTTTTAAAAACCGAAACGCGTCGTGATTAGACAATAAAATATTTGTGAAGTAAGCAGGACTTTTCGTTTCTTCTCCTTTAAAAATGCTTAATTGATTCATTCTTCTCATGTATGTGACCAGCAATAAAATACGTGATGCTCGAGAATAGGGGAGAGGTGGCATAGCTATGCATTACCCTTAATAATTTTTCTTGAAAAAACGTAAGACAGGGGGGAGGGGAACAAAAATTTAGATTTTTTGTGCTTCAACAAAAAAAGTATCCAAAAAGCAATTTTTGTGACGGGCCTTACACAAAGGGTCATTAACATCTAGGGCATGTAGTGGCTTAGATACCGACGTGACAGGGGTGGCAAAGACACCTGCTCCCAAGTTAAAATAGGCGCCAAAGGCGCCCGCCGCAAATTAATTCTAAATTCTCTAATCTTAAATAATTTAAAAACACATAAAAAATAAGTTTGCTAAAAAGATCTTCAATCACCAATCCATGCATTTACTGTGTAGTGCCATTATTATTTTTCAACTGAGTACATTATATTCAATAGGCTATTTCAAGTGGTGTTTAAACTAAATTAAATTAACTGTTAAAATGAAGCAACGAGTGCGCCAAAGGCGCAGTAAGGGTTTTATTGTTTTTATTAATATTTTGGGAAAGGGGTAAAAAGTACATTTTTTTCTACTAATAACGCAAAATTTTTGCCCGCAACTCATAAAAGCATCCTTATACTTCATCAAAATTGTACTTTTAGTAGTAGTCAAAATGATGTAGTTCGCCTGAATTTATAGATTACTGTGTAGTGCCATTTTAACATTTTTTGCGCGTAAAACATTGTTTTACAAAGTTAGAAGGGATAGGAATACGAAAAGTATTTATATACTAAATTTAATACAACTTGGTGAATTTACAAGGGAAACGGGATAAAAGTTTTTTCGACTAAAAACGCAAAATGTTTGTGGTCAAAATGATGTAGTTCGCCTGAATTTATAGATAAACACTGCAAAAATTTTCGCCCACGGAGTCAAAAATACTAAACGTAATTTAGTAGTGAATTTTTTCCTTCATGAATTACCCATAGCAAGGTCAGGATATGGATACGCCGTTACTTGTACCCCATAACTTATACGATTTACAAGGCGCTAAAAAAGTCTTGCCACTCGGCGCCATCAGATGGTTGATATGAAAAATAACTACGAAGCAGCTATGTGTCATCGGTTCTGCATGAACAATGATGTTTCATCTCTTGCAGGTTTCATGTACTAGCAAATTAAACTGCATAATCGTACGCTAAGCATTATTTAAAACTGAAGAAATAGTCTATGTTAGGTGGAGGTGACTGATAAATTAAACAAAGTATGTTGTTTAGACAGCAGAGGCTATCTCTGGCTCTGATGACTCTGGCTCAAATTCTAAAACAATACAAATTACAACCGTATTGTACAATTGCGGTAAGAAAGCACGAAACATTTTTTCCATATGCTTCCAACTTGCATAGACATAGATACCTACTGTATACCTACCTAAACAAAACTGTCCTCAAATCCTTTGCCTGTTTATCCAAAACATTCCCATTCAAATTTCCGTTAATGCATAAATTTAAATGCGTCCACAATAACTTTAAGGTCAACAAAACAAAATTATGATGTTCCTCAGCGGTCTTAAAAGGTTCGGGAGGTTGTTCGTATTTAAATCTAGAAGTGTATTTCTCCAGGAATATTTTGAGGTATTTAAAAGTTTTCTCATGCAGGTCCAGACAAAATGGACGGTGCTTTGTAATTTGTTGATTTTCTGGTGGAGGAGATGTCCAGGCTATTGAGTGAGAAGTGCCTATAAAAAACAAATTAATTTAATAAATAAAACGGCCTCGTAGGCTGGATGGTTCTGATTAGAATCAAGAATATCTTAATTTGGAAAAAGTGATTTAATTTAAAATAGAATTGCCCCTTAAATAAATAGCCTCAAAAACTTTAAAATAAAATGTCAATTTTAGTACCCGTGAATTAAAAATCAAACGATGTTTCGTTGCTAATCGGATAAGAGAAAGGTTTTGCTTCTCTCGTATTTTTTCGTAGGTAACTTGAAAGCTTATCCCCATAAGCGGGGGTTCAAGTTCTGACAACTATTAAGTGTTAACAGGGTTGACCCATGGAGATAAGCTTTCAAGCTATCTACGGATAAAAACGAAAAAGCAAAACCTTTCTTTTACCCGCCACGACAAATAGTTTGATGAATATCTTTTTTAGATAGATAGATAGATATAGATATTTTTTTTAACTAAAAGTTTTTTCCAGCAAAATTTGTATCGTTATTTTTTATGTGGTAAGATCATTATATTCCCTTCAAAATTTCAAAAAACCTGATCAACATTTTTAAGTCTAATAGTTTCCTGTTAAAAGTATAATAGAAAATCACTGTGACTATTTTAGTAACATTGTTTGTTGAGACACTTCTGTGTGTGTAAACCTTACTTACCAGCACTAATCTGTCTAATAGGGACTCCATCTAAGCCCACAACTTTTAACGGTCTTGTAATGGGACTCGAAGTGAGCCCATGGCCACATTGACCCATACTATTAGTACCCCAAGCAAATACCTGGTGTTCGTCTGTCAGTGCGAGACAATGATTGTCTCCTACCTATAATAAGTGCTTAGTTTTATCAGTGACCTCTTTTTCAATAAATGTTCTTGAACAATAAAGTATTATACTACTACTACTACTAATTAAAGGACAATTTTACTCTGAGCAACAATTTTTTTACAAAATATTTAAAAATCTGCTGCTTTTTTATGTTCTATGTTATTTGTTGATTTTCCCATAAATATTCTAAAAATTATTGTTAATTTTAAATATAGTAACACAAATATGTTTATTATATTTATCAAGTGATTTTTTTTATTTGCTATGTCAATCAAAAATCAATTCTTGGAGTATAAACTTATTTAAACTGAACATTAAAATGATCAAGATACTGGATGTCATTATTTCTAGCGTTTTAAAAAAATTAAGAATCGATACCAATCATTAACTGTCTTTATGTAATTTTTGGTGTATGACAGACCTATTTAGCTCATTGTTGTTCAACAAAAAGTTTGGCAAAAAAGTATCCAGGCAATTATTACATTGCAAACAGTGTAATAGTTATTTACCTAACAAGTGCGGAAAGTAATAATTTACCACACGCGACGGCAGTTGGCCGAACGACGCGGAGCGGAGTTCGGTCAAGCCGTCAAGGGTGGTAAAGACACTTTCCGCATGTGTTAGGTACAATATTTTACCTATGAGTACCTTTTCTTTTCAAAAAATTGAATGTAATTTATAAATAAACATATCAAATTAGATGGAATTGAAATGTAAACAAATATTGGAGCTGTCTCAATGATGCGATGCTATGGTTTTTAAGTGGTGTGCGTGCGGTAAAGTAACTTTACCGCACGCGAGTAGGTAAAAGTTTTAACGACCGTCGTCCATTATTGATTATATTTATTTTTTAAAGTAAAAGTAATATATATGTAAAAATCATTTAAATAATCACACTACTCTGTGATTTATAAGTAACTTGCTGGATCTATACTTTATTATAATACGAGGGTGACTCAAAAATGAACCGAAAGTGTCGTGACAACGTGATATAGATATGTCAGGAGAGGAAGATAAGTCGGTTTGGCACGGCGGAGTGGATAAGCTGTTGGTAGCATCATGTTTGAACAAGACCTGTCTGTTGTGCAAAGTGTTATTGTCAAATTTTAGACCCATGAAGGCGTAAAACCGTCTGAAATTTAGCGTCGGCTATCTGCACAGTTTGACGATGAAACACTTTTAAAGACAAGTCTATGATTGACACAAAAAAATTTCGGATGGCCGAGAGACCTGGAGAGGCAGCAACGCTAAAAGTTAATCTTTCCGCAAAAAATGTTGTTACGGTTTTTTTGAGATTTTAGAGACTTACTACTGCTGGTTGATTTTCTTCACGAACGCCATCTGAGGGCACGGCAGTGCCCGGCCAAGTTCGCGCAACTGTTGTACCATCTTTTCTTAAAACATTTCAGCCCATATTTGACCTATCTAAAAATCTACTTCAAAATGACCTACAAAACTCAAATTTTCACAGTCGTAGATCTTCATAGA
Source organism: Aspidapion aeneum (assembly GCA_963576565.1). Lineage (NCBI taxonomy): Eukaryota > Metazoa > Arthropoda > Insecta > Coleoptera > Brentidae > Aspidapion > Aspidapion aeneum. Next base: position 49,127,983 of record OY755045.1, read on the forward strand.
TTTAGCAACCCTTCCAAGTTTTATAGAGAAAGTAGTAAAATAGTTACGAAATTTCAAAAAACGTAGAAATTGCCACTCACTTATGTGTAGATCATCAAAATTCTACTGTACTTCCAGACTTGCTACAAAGCTGAAATTTGGCACACTGATAGAAATAATGACCAAACCAAAATCAAAAAACTCCAAAATTCTAATCTACTTCCCTCCCCTATACATGAAAGATATGTAAAATTAACATTGCCTACTTCCAGAAACGCCAGAGAGCTGAGTTTTGGAAGGCTGATAGAAACTATGATAAAGCCATGGGAAAAAATTAAAAAAACCCCAAAATTTTAAATAAGACTGTTGAGTGACCTCAACAAGTGAATTAATATTAGTATAGTTCCCTTTATTTATTATTAGTATAGTTCCCTTTATTTAATGTTTTTTTATTTGTGATATTTCAAGTCAGTGGGAGATTGTAAAAAAAAATAAAGACCCGGACTTAAAATCCTCGATTAAACCCAGACCTACGACCATTTCTTTTATTGGTCCTCCTCAGCAAACCCTATGGAACCCATAACAGAAAACGATGAAAACTTTAAAAATGAAATTACACAAGCAGAGACTCCTGAATTCGCTGGTTTTGGTAATTCAATTAACGAAGACAGAGTAAACTCTGACAGTAATTTTAAAAACAGACACAAATAAAATAAATCAGACCATGATTAAGAGCGAGATTGAAAACAAAAGTAAGACTAGTAAAACTTTAAGTTCAAAAACTTCTAATGCAGAATCAGTTCGAAGACGAGAAAGGGTACTTTTAGAATTAGAAACTAAAAGAAAAAGACAAGAAATAGAAAAAGAAGAGCGAAGAAAAGAGAGAGAAGAAGCTCTACGAATAATAGAATTGGAAAAACAAGTAAGAGAAATTAAAATTGATTCAAAATCTTATAAAAGCAAAAGAAGAAAGTCAAAAACCAAGGTAGTGACGATATCTTCTCTCAAAAGACGGATGAAAACTATGCTCAAAACTGGGTAAATGAACTTCAATTCAAAGAAAACTTTCAAGATATTCAATTAAAACCTGAAAGCACATTAAAAGCTAAAACCACTTGTCAGTCCTGTCAGCTTCCACCAGGAATTTCAAATGTGTGTGACAAATTGGATAACGTAACAAACGCCCTTCAAGCTGTAACAGCACCCAGAATAAACCATTCTGATAGACGACATATCGTAAAAAAAGACTTTCCTTTTTTTGATGGAAAACCTGAAAAATGGCCAACATTTTTATATCAATTTAAAAGAATTTCTGAAACCTGTCAATACTCACCAGAGGAATGTTTGATTAAGCTGCAAAAATGTTTAAAAAGAGATGCAGAACAAGCAGTATCAGGATTACTCATGAGCCCAGGAAATCTTGAACAAGTAATTCGTACACTAGAACATAGATGTGGGCTTTTCACAAATCAGAGAATATGAGTTAGAAAATCTTGTTAATTTTAGCAGTGTTGTAAATTCAATTGTTAGTACAACAACATCTCTAAATTACAATCAATATCTTGAAAACCCAACACTGCTGAGAGAGTTAGTGCAAAAATTGCCAAACTCCCTAAAGTTAATGTGGGGAGAAGAAGTCCTTAAAAACAATGGAAAGGTTAACATTCAAGATTTTACTCAATGGATAACCACAAAAGCAGATTATGCATGCTATGTTATGACAAATAGAGATTCTCAGTCAAATTTTACAAAAAGGAACCATTTTCCATGAAAAAACGAAAAATCATTTATCATAAATAATCAAGAACCAACTTGTGGCTACTGTCGCGAGAAACATTTAGTTGAAAATTGTGGTAAAATTGAAAAAGATGACGTTAAAACCAGATGGCAAATGGTAACAAAAAACAAATTATGTTTTTCATGCTTAAGAAGTTCTCATCAAACTAAAGACTGTAAGAAAAAGGAGATATGCTCAATTCAAGGTTGTGGAGGAACACATAATAAATACCTTCATAAAGAAGGAGAAGGTTACCGCAAAACGCCGACTCAAAGAGAAATACAAACAAAAAACAAAAACGAATCAAGAAGAGACAGATGAACCTGGTACTTCAGGAAAAATATTTTAACATCCAGCTTTTAATGTACTGGGTCAAAATGAAGATATAATGTTCTTCTTAGAATGGTAAATGTTAAACTAATTGGACCAAATAATCAATTCATAAACACAATAGCACTTTGTGATGAATGTTCAACCGTTACTCTAATCGACCAAAGTTTAATAAATAAACTTCACATTGATGGAACACCGCAGTCATTAGAACTGCAGTGGACAGACGAGGTAACCACATTTCATGAAAATTCAAAATGTTATGACATTAAAATATCAGATTATCGAGGCGCTGTAGAGTACACAATGAGAAATGTCAGATCCATTAAAAACTTGGCACTACAACTCTAAATTATTTCTTATGATAATTGGAAGCATCTTCCACACCTTTATGATTCTAATTGGGCAAGATAGAAGGCCCCGAAAACACACCCATGGCAATCAAAACAAATCTGGGATGGACTATACATGGAAAAACCAGCAACTCGATACGAATGTCTAACCTTACATGTTTTGGAAAATGACGTTACAGATGATGCTTTCGGAATCACACAGAATCCTAAAACCAAAAACAAACATCATGGAATCAACTATCAATTTTGTTCAAGATCCTTATGAAATCGGCCTAGTTTTGAAGTCTGATAACCTAGTTCTACCAGAAAGCAAAAACGTTGCTATCAAACGTCTTCAAATTGTAGAGATTGTAGAAACAGATGCAGAATGAAACTAATTTTAAAGAAAAGTACTGTGCAAATATTCAAAAATACTTAAATAAAAATTATGCCAAAAAATTGACACCTGAAGAAGCTGGAGTAGAGGGTCCTAGAACGTGGTATTTGCCACACTTTGGAGTCAAAAATTCAAATAAACCAGACAAACTAAGACTAGTTTTTGACTGTACCGCCAAATCAAACGGTGTTAGCCTGAACGATAACCTTCTGGCTGGTCCAGATTTGTTAACCTCACTGATGGGAGTTCTTCCGAGATTTAGAGAACGTAAAATTGGATTTTCTGCTGACATACGTGAAATGTTCCAACAGGTCATAGTTACAAACGAAGATCAAGACTCGCAAAGATTTGTATGGCGAGAGGGAAAAACCGATGAACCATTCTCAGTCTACAGAATGGACGTAATGACTTTCGGTGCCACCTGCTCTCCTACATGTGCCCAGTACGTAGAAAATATGAATGCGAAGATCAATGGAAAATCATCCAGAATTATAGAAGCCATAACAAGAAAACATTACGTAGATGACTATCTGGATTCCACTGATGATCCTACGCAAGCAGACCAAATTATTACAGAAGTTTAGCTGGACTACTTCATCGAAAGAACTAATGGATATGTTGGAAGTAGATAGAGAAATTCAAGAAAGCACAGAAGGAAGTGAATGGAAATGGGTACCGACAAAACAAAACCCTGCCGACCTTGCTACCAGAACCTACGATGAAGAAGGAAAAAACCACATTAATTTTGACTTTTGGATAAACTGACCTGAATTTCTACGAGAAGAAGAATCGAAATGGCCAAAGCAAGACAGTGCAAACTAGAGCCAAGACCGAAGTGACACTATTGCCTGAGAAAATCACAAAATGTTTAGTGGACTACAAAAATTTTTCAAATTGGACAGATTTATTGATGCATACAGCCAGACTCTACAAGTATCTTAGAATTTTTATTGCCTTTTTAATTAAAACGTACATTTGAATCATACACAACATTTGAAGACCTTGAAAAAGTCAAAGTATATCTAATAAAACACTGTCAAATAGAAGCATTCGGTGAAGAAGTTGAATATTTGAAATATGGAAAATCTCTGAATAGAAGAACTATATCCAAAGTTAAACTCCAAAAATTTAATAGTAATCCCTGGAAGAACAAACCTAGCACCAACTTGATCCGAATTTTCAAAAAATCCAATTATTTTACCAAAACGGCATCACATAACTAGACTATACATAATGGATTTACAAGTAAAATTTGGACACCAAGGCATTGAGACATTTTTAAATGAAGTGATTTTGGATGGAAGATCTGAAGTGAAATCGGTTTTAAAGAATGTCAAAGATGTAAAAGAGACGATAAAGCTAAACCAAATAATCCACTTATGGGACAATTACTAAAATAACGATTGACACCATATGTTCCACCCTTTACATACACTGGAATCGACTACTTTGGGCCATTTTGTGTTTCTGTTGGACGAAGACAAGAAAAAAGATGGGGAGTTATTTTTACGTGTCTTACTGCAAGAGCTGTTCATCTGGAAATAGCCCACTCTCTGACAACTGACTCCATGATTATGGCGTTGAACCGCATGATAGCCAGAAGAAATCAGCCAGTAAAGATATTCAGCGATAATGGCACCAACAGGAGTCTCTGAAGAATTAGGAAAAGCGGTAAAAAATCTAGACCAACAAAAAATCTGAAATATTTTGATAAAAAATGGAATCGAATGGAGTTTTATACAACCAGCAGCACCACATATGAGAGGAGCGAGGGAAAGCCTCATAAGAACAATAAAAACCAGTTTTTAAACATTGCTAAAGAATCAAAAACTCAAAGATGAGCTTATGTTGACACTGTTTGCACAAGTAGAAAATATATTGACCAATTACCAAAATTTCAATCTATCCAGAAGACTTTGAAGCTTTGACACCGAATCATTTTTTTGGGAAAGAACAATTAGTAAATCCTTGTGAAATTAATATGGAGAGAAATAGGAAATCAAACCGAAATCGACCAAAGAAAATGTTGGAGAAGAATCCAGATTTTCACAAATCAATTTTGGAAAATATGGACAAAAGCCATCAGTATAATTCAATGCCGGTAGGGGTATTTTCCCCCGGAGTAGTTGTTTCTGTTGGTACATTCACCTGAGGATGGCCCAAAAGGTCGAAATCGGTCCGGTCGTGGATTGGCATGGATCACTTGTTCCTGACTATCAGGACGTGTTCCAGACAGGAATCATTCGTATCCTTCTGATCGACGTTGGAGATAGTGAAAACCAAACAGTTTTAACAAGTTCCCAAAGAAAGCATCAAGCCATCAGTATAATTCAATGCCGGTAGGGGTATTTTCCCTCGGAGTAGTTGGTTTCACAAAAAATAGTTTGGAAATGTTTTTCTAAACTTGGCTATTACGGCTGCAAATGACTCTTAGGCACAGTGCTGCAAAGTTTAAAAAAACAGTTTTGTGTATTACTGCATGCAGCAAAACTTGAATATCTGCGTAAAGATGAGATATGCCTATTCGAAGTGAGACTTGCTTCATGAAAATGCTCTGCCAAAAATTATGCAAGCTTTGGGAAACACTTAATGTAACTATTTGGGCCATTCAAAGAACAATTGGGAGGTCACCAGTTGAAGAACATCGAAAAAACTTAGACAATACAGGAGATTATGTATAAAAATAAGATGTATTCCAACTTTTACTTAATGTACCAATAAACTAAATTCCGTCTCGTATTTGATTTACCCTTATTTTTGATTATAAAAGGAAAACAGTAGAAATTGGACAAGACTTTTAGCAGTTTGGAAAACCATGGGAGTACCAAAACGCATAACCTTAAAAACTTAACTAAAACTGATTTAAAAAATTAAACGTGAATATGGTAACTTACTGATATATCGACCACTCTATATGGTGTTAGGTCTTCTACCACCAACGGTTCCAAAGAAATCGCATCTGCAGAACCCATTCCTAAAATTGGCCCACTACCCCATGTATATACCTAAAAATTAAAATTTGTACCAATATTGTGTTCTTCGTTAGTTTTACTATAAACGTCAACTTCGTTATAGTTGTAACTTGGTGGTCAATAACAATTATATATATGTATATATATACCGGGTGGGCCAAAGAAAACCGGACAATTTTTTTTCATTATAACTTTTGAACTATACCATCGACTTTAATGCAACAAACTGCACCTGACAGAGAACTCATCAGCGTTCTGACTAAATATTTTTGTCCGCCATCTCAAAATTCAAGGTGGCGGACGAAATTAAATTGTACACAAAGATGCTCGTTTATTCTTGTGTTGCGAACATGTTTTAATTATTTTTTTTAATCAGTAAAAAGGATGCGTTGCTGCCACGCACAACAAGGTATAAAACGGCAAAATCGGTTTAGTGGTTCTAAAAAAAATATTTTTGTTTTAACCATTGTTTTGAATATTATACGATTGTCTTGCCAGCCATGTCTGCATTTATTTCCTTATAAATTCATTACTACTGAATCGATTTTAATGAAATAAAAACCATCCTGGTAAGAATTGATTGCTTTTTAAAGATCATGATCAAAATTTATCGCTATCTTAAAATTTATGATGGCGGACAGAATCATACTGAATTCTTCAAAATGGCGTGTTTATTCCTATTTTCTGAAAATGTTTTAGTTTTTATTTTAACTTATAGAAAATCACTACTTTTTCCCTGCACAACGAGGTACAAATTAGTAAAATCGGTGCGGCAGTTCTCAAAAAATCTGTTTTTGTTTCAGCCATTGTTTTACAGATTATACGATTGCATTGCCAATCCTGTCTGCATTTATTTCCTTATAAATTCATTATTACTGAACCGATCTTAGTGAAATAAAAAAATCTTGCTGAGAATTGATTGTTGTTTAAAGATTATAATCGAAATTTGCCGCCATCTTAAAAGTTAAGATGTCGGCCAGAATTATAATTGACCCTTCAAAGTGGCAACTTTATTCTTATTTTCCGAAAATGTTTTAATTTTTTTTTATTTAAAAAAAGCACTATTTTGCCCGCTTAACAAGGTACAAAGTACTAAAATCATTGAAGTAGTTCTTACAAAATCGGATTTTGTTTTAACCATTGTTTTACAAATTAAACGATAGCATTGCATCAAGTATGATTCTGTCCGACATCTTAAATTTTAAGATGGCGGAAAATTTTGATTAAATTCTTTAAAGAGCAATCAATTTTCATCATGATATTTTTATTTCACTAAAATCGGTTTAGTAATAACGAATTTATAAGGAAATGAATGAAGACAGGATTGGCAATGCAATCGTATAATCTATACAACAATGGTTGAAACAAATATAGATTTTTTGAGAACCATCACACCGATTTTGCTAACTTGTACCTCGTTTTGTGGGAAAAAGTAGTACTTTTCTATAAGTTAAAAAAAACTAAAACATTTTCGGAAAATAAGAATAAACATGCCATTTTGAAGAATCAAATATTATTCTGCTTACCATCTTAAATTTTAAGATGGCGATAAACTTTGATCATGATCTCAAAAAAGAAATCAATTCTAACCAGGATGTTTTTTATTTCATCAAAATCGGACCAGTAGTAATTAATTTATAAGGAAATAAATGCAGACATGATTAGGAAAACAATCGAATAATATGCAAAACAAAGGTTGAAACAAAAATATTTTTTTTAGAACCACTGAACCGATTTTGCTAATTCTTACTCTGTTGTGCGTGGCAAGAATGCAGCTTTGTTACTAGTTTAAAAAAATTAAAACATGTTCGCAACACAAGAATAAACGAGCATCTTTGAAGGGTACATTTTAATTTCGTCCTCCATCTTGGATTTTGAAATGGCGGACAAAAAATATATTTACTTAAAACTCTGAGCAATTCTCTGCCAACCGCAGTTTGTCCCATGAAAATCGATTGTATAGTTCAAAAGTTATAATGAAAAAAAAAATGTCCGGTTTTTTTTGGCCCACCCGGTATATATATATATATATATATATATATATATATATATATATATATATATATATATATATATATATCATGATCTCAAAAAAGAAATCAATTCTAACCAGGATGTTTTTTATTTCATCAAAATCGGACCAGTAGTAATTAATTTATAAGGAAATAAATGCAGACATGATTAGGAAAACAATCGAATAATATGCAAAACAAAGGTTGAAACAAAAATATTTTTTTTAGAACCACTGAACCGATTTTGCTAATTCTTACTCTGTTGTGCGTGGCAAGAATGCAGCTTTGTTACTAGTTTAAAAAAATTAAAACATGTTCGCAACACAAGAATAAACGAGCATCTTTGAAGGGTACATTTTAATTTCGTCCTCCATCTTGGATTTTGAAATGGCGGACAAAAAATATATTTACTTAAAACTCTGAGCAATTCTCTGCCAACCGCAGTTTGTCCCATGAAAATCGATTGTATAGTTCAAAAGTTATAATGAAAAAAAAAATGTCCGGTTTTTTTTGGCCCACCCGGTATATATATATATATATATATATATATATATATATATATATATATATATATATATACATATATATATATATCCGCTAATTCTTGTGACATCCTGGCGTAAAAGTTTTAGATATCTTGTGACATCCTTCGACGTCGTGACATCCAAATTCGGATGTCACAACGTTTTTCCATGTTTTTGGTACAGTCCTGATGGGGAGGGCCTGGGTGTACCTAAATTAAATGGATGTCACAGCATACCAGGTGTATGATGAAGAATACAGCAAAAATTTTTTAAAATTTTGACACAGTATATTCAAGAATCGATCCAATTGATATTCATCACTCTGTGACATCCCATGTATATTTTCATCTTAATTACACGCACCTGTAACATCCCTCTATGCCTATTTTGTTAATTAAATTTGGTTCATGTTTTATTTTGGGGCGGCTGTTGCTATGTGGTCCACCGATTCACTTGCCTTGCATTTTTGTAAAAATATTTAAAAATGTTAGCATAATAAATAATATTAGCTAGCTTATTGGGAACATAAATATAAAATATAAATAAATATTTCTTCAGGTACCTCAGAGCGAAAGTGAATTAACTAACGAACTTGGATAGGGATTTGATACTATTTGTGAATTGCTATCTCCGCCCTCCTTTTTACGACCTAGTTAAAGTCAGATGAGTAAAAAGAGCGCTAAATTTTAATCTAGCTACGTCAAAACGTACTGATTTATAATAGTATTTTTTAACTCCACTTAGTGATTTTTGAGCAAAAAAAAATCTACTGAATTAAATTAGAATTCCTATAAATCAATCAATACATATATAAAGGAAAAGGGTTGTTTTTTGTTACCACTAATCTCAGAAACTGCTTAACCGATTTTATAGAAATTTAGAATAGGTACATGCTCCATGAGTTTTTCTGTCGGGTTAAGGCATTTTTTTTACGCTACGACACGTTTAAGTCAGGCTAACTTACGAAGCCAGTTATTACTTGGCTAGTTATTTATAAAATAGCTTTTAATTTTGGTATGTTTGCTTAAATGTATTTTAAGTGTATTATGGCTTTTAAAAAACAAAAAAAATATATAAAGTAAATAAAAATTATGAACGCTGGCTGGCGAAAATAAAGATATCTAGGTACTTATTAAATATCTAAAAGAATGTCACATGGTGAGCTTTTAGGCATTGACATAAAATTTATTTTGAATTAAATAAAATTAAATATTACACAATTTGTCAAAAAAATCGCTCAAAATGTTTTGGATGATGTCCAAGACCAACGGTTGGGTGACAAGAGAAAAAAAACCAAAAGAAAAGGTTTCAGTTTCTTTATATTATTGGTATTATATTTCAAGCTTCTCCAAAAAAGCAGGCAATTTTTTAAAATATTAAAAATTTTAAAATATGTTTGTTTTTTCTTATAAGCGCTATGTTCAATCAAGAATTTGTGTATAAAATTCTATTTTTTTAATTTTGCGTAATAAATGATCAAAAAGTATACTAATTGAAAAATGTCATTTTGCATATTTTTTTTCTTCTTTAACATTAAACCAGTTTTAATAATACTGAATTATTTATGTTTTTAAAATTATTTTCAAATCACTTTAATTTTAAAAGCAAATGTTTAATTTTGCCCCGTTGTAGCGCTATCTAAATTAATATTATATAAAATAGGTTTGATTACGTGATTGGAATAATTTTCGTCAAATGCTGAGATATCTGAGGGCACGGCGCGGCAGTGCCTCGCCAAGTTCGCGCTGCCGTAACATCTTTTCTTGAAACATTTCAGCCCATATTTGACCTATCTAAAACTCTACTTGGGAATGAGCTACGAATCTCAAACTTTGCACAGTCGTAGATATTCAGAGAGTTAACAACCCCCCCCCCTCCAAGTTTCATGGACTTCCATAAAGTAGTTACGAAGTTTCAGAAAACGTCGAAATTGCCACCCACGCACTCACTCATGTATAGATCATCAAAATTCTACTGTACTTCCAGATATGCTACAAAGCTGAAATTTGGCAGACAGAAATTATGACCAAACCCCTGGAAAAAATCAAAAAACCCGAAAATTCTAATTTACTCCCCTCCCCTATATATGTAAAGTTGTGTAAAAGTAAAATTGTCCACTTCCAGAAACGCTCGAGAGCTGAGCTTTGGAAGGTCGATAGGAACTATGATAAAACTAAAAAAAAAAATTAAAAAACCATAAATTTTAATTAACTTGCCTTCCCTATAAACGTAAAGTTATGTAAATTAACATTCTTCACTTCCAGGGACGCTAGAGAGCTGAGCTTTGGAAGACTGATAAGAACTATGATAAAACTATAGAAAAAAAATTTAAAACACCAAAATTTTAATTTACTTTCCTCCCCTATAAATGTAAAATTATGTAAAATTAACATTGCCTACTTCCAGGAACACAAGAGAGCTGAGCTTAAGAAGGCTGAAATATAAAAAAACCTCCAAATTTTTAATAAGGCATTGCAAAAGTTTTGAACAATATTCCGCACATTTTACTACTATAAAACTTAAATATTATCCAAATCCTTTAAAAAAGGAGTTAAATCATAACAAAAACATTTCATGTAAAAAGAACCAAGCACGTGAAAGTGGTATTCCGTAAAAAGATTTGAGACAAAAAGTAAAGCCAAGTTCTCCAATACAAATTTCAAAATGAATGGTTCTTACTAGTTTAGAAATGTTTTTCTAAACTTGGCTATTACGGCTGCAAATGACTCTTAGGCACAGTGCTAAATTGAACGTAAAGAAGTTTGGCTGGCGCCGCAAATGAAGTGGAACTGCTGTCAAATGAAAGAAGGTATCTAGCGTGTTTTAGTTCAATAGACGTGTGTTTTCCCAGACGGGGCGAATTTAACTTTGGGGATATTTTTTGTGATATCTCTAGTTTTCTCCCCTTCAGGGCACAGCCGTTTATTTGGACCTTGCGACCCGCGTCTATTTGGTCCTTCAGGCCCTTATGTATGAAAAAGCCCTTTGGATTTGACAGTTTTTTTTTGTTAAAAAATTGGTAATTTTATAGTTTTTTTTGCAGCAGCCACATTTTATAATTTTTTGCCAGATTCGAACATTGTTGTTTTTTGTACCGATTTTTTTTTAGCTCCCGCATGGTTTTGAAGGTTGGTTTGGTATATGACCTCGTGCGGCGGAAAAAACCCCCCGTTCGACATTTGGCAACGTCGCGTTTCTTTTTTTGTTGGCCGTTGGTTGACTGACGTTTCATTGACGTTTGTGTGTTCTAACCTCACAATTTCACGTGTTGTTTTGTTTACCTCCGAGGTTAGAAATGTTTTGTTGATTTTCGTCGGGTTTCGAATTTGTTTGTATGAAATCCGTCGAAATTTACCTTCGTTTTGCTTTCGTTAAGCGCGAGGTTATTGCCGCGTTGTTACCTAACCGTACCCGTGTGTTGATAGCGAATTTGTCGCGAAAAACCCTACTTTTTTGTATCTGATAAAAACCGCTTTGTCATGTCTGACACAAAAGGGTTAAAACAACAACAAAAAAGCGTTTTTAATAAATTAAAAACAACTTACAATAGAGTTAAAATCTAGATGGGAAGATGTGCCTTCTCTGGTAAGTCAATTTGATACCTTGCATTTTGAAATTATAAGCTTAGATAGTAGTGATCAGATACAGAAAAGTCAGGAAACCTTAGTGCAGGAATTTGATGAAATAAAATACACAATTAGATCGATTTGTCATGAGCTCTATCCTGAGGATTACCAAAATGCCTCCCAGGCAATTTTAAACCATTCTCTGGTAAATGTGGACAAGGGTCTTGAAATTAAAAGAATAGAGGTACCCCATTTTGACGGTAATCTTAAAAAATGGCGCACCTTTTTTGATATGTTTAAGTTAAGAAATAACTAAATTTTAAGTCATAAATACCGCTCTGGTGGGAGAAGCAGCATCTGTGATTAGGAACATACCGCTAACCTCGGATAATTATAGAGTAGCTTTCGATGCGATGATTAGGCGCTTTAATAATAAAAGACTTTTGGTAACAAATTATTGGTCTATTTGTCAAGCCCCTTTTGCAAAATCGAGCAACCCACATGATTTGAGATTATTGTTGTCTACTTTTCGGGAAAATTTGGAACCTTCTAGATTTTGCTAAAATGATTCTTCATTCCATTGAAAACTCAGTTTGAGATTGAGTATAGTGATAAGGAAATCCCATCCTATAAAGATTTGTTTAAATTCTTAGAGAAAAATTGTCGGGCTTTGGAAAATAGTTCTCTTTTGAATAAGCCGAAGGAGGTCTCACCTCCACTACCCCCTAGAAAGGGTGGCAAACCACCCTATCCTGCTTTAGTAACTGGAACAGGCCAGTCTGGTAATAAAGGTTGTGCTTATTGCCAGCAGCAGCCCTACTACCCCCTTGTGAAGTGTGCCAGATTGCTGGAATTAGAAGTAGGTCAACGCCATCAATTTGTTAAGCGTGAACGATTGTGTTTTAACTGCTTTGGCAAACATGGTGTATCTCAATGCCCTACAAATGCCACGTGTCGTCAGTGCCAGGGTCTTCACCATTCCCTGTTGCACTTTGTGAAAAGCTCTCCGAGCCCCCAAGTTGATTGTCCAGGGGAGACCCCCCGTATACCTAATATTGAAGGTGCTAAACAGGCATTGTGTATTGCTACTCCCAGTAGCAACCATTTTAAACCCTGTAAGAGGAGACCTGTGTTTTTTGCAACTGCCGAAGTTTTAGTTGTAGATGCCAACAAGAAGTTTGTGTCTTGTCGGGCAATTTTAGATTCCTTTGTAACCATCTCTTTGGCTGAGAGGTTAGGACTTAAAGTAGCTCCGAATAGAACTCCTATTGAAGGAATAAATGGCATGATTTCTAGTACGTCATATGGCAATGTTACATTGCAAATTGGCTCCTCTAAATTTCCTGATAGTTTGTTTTCCTGTGATGCCATTCTTATTCGTAAAATTTGTGGAACCATACCTGTGAGTGTTGTAGAATATGATTTTATTCAGTGGCCATACTTAAAAGATTTAGATTTTGCTGATCCTAATTTTGGACAACCTAGTAGTGTAGACCTTTTAATTGGTGTTGATTTGTTTGGTTAGATGCTTGTGCCTGGCTTTAAAAAAGGAGAAAATGGAGGACCTTGTGCCATTACTTCAATATTTGGTTGGTTACTCCTTGGTGGTATTGATGGTCCTCGTAAAACTCAAAAACCCATTAGTTTCTTGACCTCAGTGTACATTACAAAATTTTTGGGAACTGGAATCGACCACTCTGATTAGGACTTGTGTGAAAAAATATTTGCAACCACTCATTCTAGAACTGAGTCTGGCAGATATGTTGTTCGTTTACCTTTCAGAGAGTCTCGACAAGAACTTGGTGACTCTAAAGGTCAAGCATTGCGTAGATTCAATATGAGGGAAAACCGGTTATTGAAAAATCCTGCTTTGTATAGTGCGTACAAAGACTTTGTTCAGGATTACCTAGACTAGGGGCATATGAAATTGAACAATTCTAGCCCTGACTTCCATTCATATTTTATTCCACACCACCCAGTTGTGAAGGTGGTAAAATGGTGTCCAAAATCTGATTCGTTTTGTTATGATGTGATGCCCATGGAAAGACCTTGTACGAAGAGAAACATTCTCTCTGAGATTGCAAGGATATATGATCCACTCGGGTTCCTAGCCCCACTTGTTTTGGTTGCTAAATGTTTAATGCAACGTTTGTGGGTCCAGGGTTTTTCATGGGATGATACCCCCTCCAGTGATACTGTTGCACAGTGGCAATTTTATGTGTCGCAACTACCATTGTTATCTTCGATATCAATACCTCGTTATGCTGTGAAGCAAAATGCTGTAACCACTGAACTGCATGGCTTTTGTGATCTCAATGTGTGCATATAGTGGTGCAGTATATATTCGACAAATTGAGTCCAATGGAAATATTTCTATCTCCCTTTTGTGTGGGAAAAGTAGGGTGTGCCCTTTGAAAAGTATTTCTAGTCCACGCCTAGAATTGTGTGCTGCTGAATCACCTTGATTGCATCCCGATTGATAAGATTTTTGCTTGGTCTGACTCCAGCGTTACCCTTGCTTGGATAAAATCGTGTCCATCAAAACGAAAGGTTTTTGTAGCCAAAGACTATTCAAGAGAAAGTTCCCGCCAGCTGTTGGTACCATGTAAATGTTAAGGAGAACCCACCTGATTGCTTATCCCGGAGCTTACTTCCTAGTCAATTGATAGACCATCCTCTTTGATTTACTGGACCATCCTGGTTGGCACAGTCTAGTGAAACATGGCCTATAAACCATAATATTGATTCGTTCGATGCTGATTTACCCCCTGAGGAAAATTGTTTTGTTTTTATGACAGAAACCCCCCTTGATGAAGTACAGGTGTTACTCACTAAGTACTCCTCTTTGCGTAGAATATTAGGCATTGTTGCCTTATGTTTGAGACCTTTTCGAGTAAAAAAGGATCCTTGTTTATCTTTTCCTACTAAAGCTCTCAATGAGGCAGATCTTTATTATGCTACCTTAGTTGTTGTGCGAGTTGTACAACAAGAAGTTTTTTTTGAAGATTTGAAAAGGATACATAAAGGTGAGAGTTGTGCTAAGCCTCTTCAAAAGTTAGCTCCTTTTTTTGATTCCCATGGTGTCCTCAGGGTGGGCGGTAGATTATGTCACACTGATTTGGTATATGAGATAAAACACCCTATGTTGTTGCTTCGTAGTCACAGGCTTACCACCTTGATTATTGAGGAATTCCATAATGAGCATGGACATCCAGGTACTCGTTTATTAGGGTACCTACTAAATCCACAGTTTTGGATTTTGTCTGTGAAAAGTGCCATTCACAGTGTTATTTCCAAGTGTTTTTGTTGTGCCAGGGTAAATCTTAAACCATTGCACCCATTCATGGGTGACCTTCCTAAATTTAGAGTGTCCCAGGTGAGTGTAGATTTTGTCGTTGCAACAACGCGAAAGATAGAATCCCCCCGATAACCCTCCAAAAGTTGGAACTTTAGTAGCGTTGAAAGACGAAAACCTACCCCCACTGAAGTGGTCGCTCGGTAGAAAAAATTTACTCGAGTCCAGATAAAATCCCCCGTGTCGTGCAAGTAAAAACCGCGAAAGGATTACTTGACCGTAGTTTGGTGAAGGTATGTCCGTTACCCAGCCAGTAACCAACCTTCAAAGCCTTGTGTAGCGCCTTGTGTAGCGTGAAAAATGCTTATTTGAATTAACTTAAGTATGACGTCCATAGTTATTGCGATAAAATTATTGTTGCAAAAATGCTAATTTATTGTTTAGACCCTTTGGGTAATTGAATAACCTTTTTTTTTATTTTTTAGTTTTTTTTTGGGTTTTTCTATAAAAATTGGGAATTTTTATGGTGGGCGGAATGTTTAATGCTGCCAGTTAGTTTTGTTTTTGTTTTATTTTGAGTTTTTGGGAAAACCTAACCTTAAAGTTTGTTTTGATATTTTTGGGCTTTTAGCAAAAACCTTCAAAAATCAAAAAAAGAAACTCCTTGTTTGGGAAAAATTCCGATCAGGTGATAATTTCTCTCTTTGTTGAAAGTTATTTTCCTTTTGATCACCTGATGCGCGCTTTTGCACACGCTGGGAGTTTGAAGCGCCACCCTGTTTTTGACAGGGAAATGAAGAACCACAAGATACTAAAAGAAGTCACACGTGTTTTAAGGTTAAGACCGAAATTCCAACCATAAGAAAAGTCGCGGCGCCGCGAATGAAGTGAAACTGCTGTTAAATGAAAGAAGGTAAGCTTCTAGCGTGTTGCCGATTTTTTTCCTTTGTTTTAGTTCAATAGACGTGTGTTTTCCCAGACGGGGCGAATTTAATTTTGGGGTAATTTTTTGTGATATCTCTAGTTTTCTCCCCTTCAGGGCACAGCCGTTTATTTGGTCCTTGCGACCGGCGTCTAACTAGATCAAATGATACATCTAAAAACCGCAAGTTTTTATAACAAAGTTCTGAATTTTCTTACCTGGGTGGGTTTCATTTTTACAATAAGTTATAACCGAACCCCTGCGCACCAAAATTTTACTTTTTCATGTTTCGAAAGTGGAAGAAATGTATAAAAATTAAAATATTCCACCATTCTAAATGACGTAACACAATTTTAAATTTTTTGTAGTTGAAATTCTGGCAAATATAACGGTTTAAATATGACCGTCCTACGATTATGCACCAATGTTTTCCCGACTATGTTTTATAGCTTTTCTAGGAACCCAAAGGGCACATCGGTGGAAAGGTAATTTAAAGCTCTACAAAAAACTACAGATTTGTTTTTCCCATATAATTACAGCTTTCTGAAAAAAATAAAAACGTCATTATATCAAGTTATGCCTAAAAAACTAGTACATTGTCTTTTTCTCGACTTTAAGCCGCCATTTTGTATCTAGTATGAGTATGACAGATGGTTAATAAGTGGAATTCTAATCCCAAAGAAAAGAGCTTTTAAACTTAAAAGTTAAATTTGCACTAACACGCAAAAAACACGGCCACTAAGTGACTAAATTATTAATTTATTATGATATTATAATGAATTACATTTTTTACGAAAACTATGAGAAAAAAGGTTTTTGCAATTATTTCTAGAGGTTTAAATTACCTTTTTACCATGTGTCTTTTAATTTTCTAGAGGTTGCCTTAAGGTACAAAAAATAGTGGGGAAAACATTGGTGCAAAATTGTAGGTCGACCATATTTAAATCGTCATGTTTGACTGAACATAGACAAAAAAAAAATTACCCTACGTTATTTTCCACTGTCGAAACCTTCATGAAAAAGTAAAATTTAGGTGTTTAGGGGTACCCTGCGGCCAATTTCCTATTTTTTAAAGCAAATATCGAAAACTTTTTATTTTATTCTACAAATGAAAAAAAAAGTGCATGAAGGCCAATATGCGAATCTGAGGGCACGGCAGTGTCTCGCCAGGTTCGCGCGCTGCGCCGTACCATCTTTTCTTGAAACATTTCAGCCGATATTTGACCTATCTAAAACTCTACTTCGGAATGAATGAGCTACGAATCTCAAACTTTGCACAGTCGTAGATCTTTATAGAGTTAACAATCCATCCAAGTTTCATGAAATTCCATAAAGTAGTAAAGTAGTTACAAAATTTCAAAAAACGTCGAAATTGCCTCTCACTCACTCACTCACTCATGTATAGATCATCAAAATTCTACTGTACTTCCAGACATGCTACAAAGCTGAAATTTGGCAGACTGATAGATAGAAATTATGACCAAACCCCTGGAAAAAAAAACCCAAAATTCTAATTTACTCCCCTCCCCTACAAATGTAAAGTTATGTAAGAGTAACATTGCCCACTTCCAGAAATGGCAGACTGATAGGAACTATGATAAAACTGTAGAAAAAAATTTAAAAACCCCAAAATTATAATTTACTTTCCTCCTCTATAAATGTAAAGGTGTGTAAAAGTAACATTGCCCACTTCCAGAAACGCTCGGAAGACCGATAGGAACTATGATAAAACTATAAAAGAAAATTAAAAAACCTAAAAGTTTAATTAACTCCCCCCCCCCCCCCCCCCTATAAATGTAAAGTTATGTAAATTAGCATTGGCCACTTCCAGAAACGCTAGAGAGCTGAGGTTTGGAAGACTGATAGAAAATATGATAAAACCATAGGAAAATATAAAAAAAGCTCTAGATTTTTAATAAGGCATTGCAAAAGTTTTGAACAACATCCCGCATATTTTATAACTTTAAAACTGAAATATTATCCAAATCCTTTAAAACAGCAGTGAAATCATAACAAAAACATTTAATGTAAAAAAAAGCCACGTACGCGAAAGTGGTATCCCGTAAAAATAATTAAGATAAAAGTAAAGCCAAGTTCTCCAATACAAATTTCAAAATGAATGGTTCTTACTAGTTTGGAAATGTTTTTCTAAACTTGGCTATTACGGCTGCAAATGACCCTAAGGCTCAGTGCTAAATTGAACGTAAAGAAGTTTGACTGGAATAGCAAAGTTTAAAAAAAAACATTTCCAAACTAGTAAGAACCATTCATTTTGAAATTTGTGTTGGAGAACTTGGCTTTACTTCTATCTCAATTCTTTTTACCGAATACCACTTTCGCGTACTTGGCTTTTTTTACATGAAATGTTTTTGTTATGATAGGCTATTACGGGAAGTGTATCAAAAATGAATTGCAAGATTTGATAGACAGTGAGACAGTTAGACAGAACTCCTTTGATGTTAAATAAAATCGTTTAAAAAGGCAATTATTACGGTTTTTTTATAGGACTTAAAAATTATAATTGAACGTGTACTTAAGAACGATTCTAAAGAGAATGACTTAACATTACAATGATTTGAGTTTATATAAAGAAAATGTGCTGATTAAGCAATGGAATAATTCCTTAATATTCTAGACTTAAACTAAAGTGCAATTCGGCAGGAATGCACGTGTTGTTTATTCCGTGAGAGACGCAAGTCAGCAGAATGGTCTTCTTATCTTGAAAGGTTCTGAGAAATAAAGTGCTGATTCGGCTTGAATGCACGTGTTGTTTATTTCATGGGAAACGCAAGTCAGCAGAATAAGCTTCTTATCTGGAAGGTTCTCGGGTTTCATAGAAGGTTCTGGTTTCTTCTAAGTGTAGGCAGGATATTTTCATATAACAGCTCCCCTCTTTTTGAAAAAGTTGGCGTTATACGGCAACTTTTATTAAGATGATTGATTGATCATTAATTTTGCATTGCGTTCGATTTCTTCTTCGATTTGATCTTCGATGTGTATGCTTGGCCTTCTTTTTGGTAAGATATTCGATAAATTCCTAATTTTTTGTAGATTAGGTTTTGGAAATGGTGGAAAGTCATTACCATTATCGTTATCGTTATTGGTATTATTACCATTTCTTGTTCTTCGGCGTCTTCGACATTTGTTAATAATGTAAAGAATTACTAGTAGTACTATCAATGTTATTGTAATGATAGTAAACCAATCAATGTGTTTTTGAATGAATGGTTGATTGATCATTTTATCTAATTCTTCTGAATATTGGTTAAGATTATGTTGTGCAATATTCAGATCTTCGACGTTTATTTTGCTTAACTTTAATGGTTTCAGGCCTTGAATTTTGGGGATTGCAGGCATATCTTTACAACAAGTATATGGAATATTGATTATTGGTGAATTTATTTCTTCGAAGGTACTTTCTTGAAGTATGGTTTCAGAATGAATTCTCGTACTTCCAATAAAAGCATTGCATGTTGATTTGAAACGAATTATACTATTGGTTTCAATTAATTTCGTAATGATTTCTTGATTCTTGCATTTAATATTGGTAGGTACTGGTTCCGATGTAGTAACTAGCCATTGATTTTCTTCTAGTGGTTGAATATTGTAGCCTTGTGCATAGAAGATGGTTGTTTGACATGTTTTCGGCAGCTGAGTTTGTTGCTTCAATAGTTGAGCTTCACAAATAGCATCACTGTCGATGGGATACGGAAGTACTTTGGAACAGAGCTTCGTTCTTCTTTCGATGATCTTGCAGTGGTCCACGTGGTGGAAGGTGACGAAAAACATTGAATCATCGTCACGCGCAATAAATTTATTAATTGTTGATATAGTATGGTGAAGACCTGTTCGATTATCTAATATTGGTATTGGGTAAAGTCTGTATAAAGTATAAGTCGAAGGGTCTATAAGAGGTATTTTAAGAACAAATACTATTTTTGATTCAGTTTGAAAAGCACTAAGTTCAATTAAATTAATGTATTGGGCTACCGTTGAGATTGATATTGGTAAAGGCAAATTATTTTTTTGTAATGAATGAGAAATCTTTTTCAATGAATCTACCAAATCCGATGGTTTTATTATTGAACCATGCAATATTTTTAAACGTGCAAAAGTTACTGCGTTTAACGCGTCATTTAATTAATCTTTAATAAAGGTGTAACTTTCCATAAGCGATTCGCATAAATCTAATGCTTTTATTTGTGCTTCTGCATAGGCAGCGTTATCAGAAATCAAAGTGACTAAATATTGAATTAATTTAATATCATGATTAAACGTTTCTTCATCAATTTGTAATTTTTGTAAAGTCGTATTAAAACTTTTAATAACAGAGGTTGTTACTGAAATTTGTTTTTGCAATAATCTTTCAATATTTTTCTCATCAGTCGATACTTTATTAATACAACCATTAAAGTATTCTCCGTCTGATGCATCTAAATTTCCTGTAATAGATTTCCAAATAGTTTTTGCCTATATGATTTTTCTTTTGTATGCGAGATAAGTTCTTCGTATTTAATATTAACGTAATTAGAAATTTGTTTTAAAAGGCTAACATGCGTTTTAATTTGCGATTTGAAATTTGCAATTTGATTATTATTGATTGAAAAGCGATCCATAAAGGTATCTAAAATTTTGTCGTTATGTTCAATTGCTTTCTTAAAGGGTAAAAGATCTTTGTAAACAACAAGTGTCCATTCATTATTAGAAATTCTGATAAGGGATTCTTCATGATAAAATAGTCCTAGTGTATTATTTATTGGTAATATTGAATATTGACTGGAAACGATTGAGATTATTCCCATTAATCTAAAATAAAAGATTTTTATTTTATTCAAAGCACGGTTTTAACCTATCAAAATTTACTTTGGTTAATTGATTTGTTTGTGGGTTCCTAAGTGTTGCAGAATTACGATGTATTTCTAAAATTTCAAAAGGACCATTAAATAAGTTTTCTGATTTTGATTTGATTTGTGATTTTTTAAGCCAAACTTTGTCTCCTACATTAAATTCAGGGAGATTCTTTCGTACGTGTTCGTCGAATCGTTCTTTCGATTTTTGTTTCGATTGATCCGTTCTATTTCTAGCTAATTTGTAAAAATAGTCCATTCTATTATTTAAATCGCGTACATATTTAGATATCAATTGTTCTTGGTTATAAAGTTTTTCGGGGGGTCTACTTGATGTATGTCCGAAAACGAGTTCGTAAGGGGTAAATCCGTGTGTTTTGTTTTTTGTATTATTATAGCAAATTACTGCGTATGGAAGAACGCTAAAACAATGATCTTCAGGGTTTTCTTGTTTATTGATTCTAATCATTTCGCAAAGGGTTGCGTGAAATCGTTCTAGTGAACCGTTTGACTGGGGATGTGCTACGCTAGAAAATGTTAACTTAACATCGTATAGGGTACATAAATCTTTTAAAAGGGTATTATCAAATTCTTTGCCATAATCGCAATGTATTCGTAAGGGTACAACGAAATGTTGGAAAAATAGTAAAATAGTACTAACTACTGTACTTGCTTTTTTATCACTCATTGCGTAAGCTTGTGTGAATTTTGTTAGTTCATCCCGTACTGTTAACGCGTAATTTCTGGTGGGATATTCGAAAATATCGATATTGATTCGTTCAAAAGGGGTACGTGGTGTTTCTGTTACAACGAAGGGTCTGCTTAGATTTTTACGAACAATTTTTACTTTTTGACAAGTTTCACATTTTTTTATGAAATCTTCTACGTTTTTTGTTAAACCACGCCAATTGTATTTTTCTCTAATGCGTCTAACTGTTTCATTTATTCCACGGTGTAGGTTGCTTTTTCCTAAGTGATAATTTTCTAAAATTATTGGGATTTCATCTTCGTCGGGGGTTGTTATTATATTTTGGCAAATTTTTAATTTTATGTCTTTATCAGAAAAAATGTAAGATAGCATCTCTAAAGTTGGTAAATCTAGATTGTTTTCGATGCAGTATGTTTTGTTAATTTCAAATTCATTTTGGTCTTTAAAAAGGCAATAAAATAAGTGTTGTGAACAATCATCATTATCGAATGGTAGGGCTATAATAAAATATTTACGTTCTTTAACCGTTTTGCTAGAAACAATGTTAATTTTTAATTCTTCAAGGTGGAACTATTCTTCAAAAATATCGTCAATGATTTTGAAATGTAAATCTTCCATTTTATTTTGTCGGAAAAAGGTTACTATAAATTTATTTGACTTATCTAATAATTGATCATTCGAGGTTTCGATTTTAGAATAATCAATTAGGGATCGCGTCTTGTAAAGTTCAACAAATCTGTTAAATTCATCTGTAATTTTTTGATCATCTTCTTCATTAAAAACTGGTTCGTTATTTTCGTTATTTGCAAAAATTTTTATGTTTGATTTAAAGTCTCAGTCTTTGAAATGATTGATTTTTATCCGCGATAAAGCGTCTGCATTTTTATTGATTTTACCGGGTTTATGAATGATTTTAAAACTATATTCTTCTAATTTTAATCGCCAACGTGCTAATCTGCTACCGGGGTCTTTAATTGAAAGTAGCCAGGTTAGAGGTCTGTGATCGGTGACTATAGTGAATTTTCTACCAAAAAGGTAAGGTCGAAAGTGTTTTACGGACCATACTATTGCTAATAGTTCTCTTTCAATAGTGGAGTATTTAGTTTCTGCACTACAAAGGGTTCTCGATGCAAAAGCTATCGGAAGGTCTTTACCAATTGGACCTTGTGAAAGTACGGCTCCTATCGCAAATGCGCTCGCGTCTGTAGTTAAAATGAAGGGTTCTTCGAAATTTGGATAAATTAATATTGGATCAGAAATTAATGCATTTTTGAGTGTTTCAAAAGCTTCTTGACATTCTTTAGAAAAAATAAATTTTGTATCTTTTTGAAGAAGTTTTGTTAAGGGTTTTGAGATTTTCGCGAAGTTCGCGGTATGAATCTTCGATAATATCCGGCAAGTCCGAGAAATGATTTTACGTCACGAGGATTTTTTAATTCTGGAAAGTTTTGAATACATTTTACTTTATCAGGGTTTGGTTTTACTCCATTTTCGGTAATTAAATGTCCGAGGTATGCTACTTCTTTTCGTAAAAACTCGCATTTGTCAGGTTGAATTTTTAAATTTGATATTCGTAATCTTTGGAAAACTTCGGAAAGACGTGAAATGTGTTCATGAATTGTTGGTGAATAAACAATAATGTCGTCCATATAAACTAAACAACGTTCATTTAGAATGCCTAATAAAATATTATCCATCACACGTTGAAATGTGGAAGGTGCATTTTTTAAACCAAATGGCATACGAACAAATTCGTAGTGTCCATTTTCGACAGAAAAGGCTGTTTTTTGAATATCTTTTTGATCAATTTCAATTTGGTGAAAACCGGATGCTAAATCAAGTGTTGTAAAATATTGACATTTACCTAACTGATCTAATAAATCTGAAATATTTGGAAGTGGATATTTATCGTCAACTGTTACTTCATTCAGTTAATTAATAAGGTCGATTCTATCAATGAGTTCGTCTTCATTGGTATTAAAATTTAAAATATCGTGAACACTTGGTATGGGTTCGAAAGACAAGTTGTTGAAATTTATTGTTTTAGGAATAGCATTGGGATTTATTACTGATGTATAAAATTCACCATTTTCGTTAATGTGGACTAGGGCGTTTGGTAATCTTACTTTTTCTATTTCTTGACTAATCAAAATTGCATCTGTGTTTTTTAAATTACATTTTAATTTTAAAACTTGTTCGGTTCGCGGTTCTAGAGATATTTGATTTTGAAAATTATTTTGATTTATATTTATTCGCGGTTTTGGTATTGGTGGCGTTTTTTGATTTTGAATTAATCTTGGTTTAGGTATTGATGGTATGGTTTGATTTATTTGATTTTGATTATTTTCGAGATTTTGTTCAAAAGTTTTTTCTGTTACTTGAATTAAAGGTATTGTTTTAAAATTGGTGCATAGCTGTTTCGAATTTAAGTCAATTACGCACTTGTAATGTTCAAGAAAATCGAGTCCTAATATTCCGTCAAATTCTATGTCTAAATTACAAATATAGACTTTTAGTGGATTGTCTTTAGCGAAAGGGATTAAAACTGATTGAGTGATTGGAATTTTTTCATCGGTTATTCCTTGTACTATTACATTTTCTGCAAATCGATTATTATAATTTTCGACTGTTTTTTCTTTAAATACTGAAATTCCTGCGCCGGTGTCAATTAAAAGTTTAAATTTATTTGTTGCGTCATTAATATAAAAAAAGATTTTTTGAGTTTAAGTTATGTAGATTGGTATTTACACGAATGTTTGTTCTGAGATTTGATTGATTGACATACATTGGATTTTCGCAATAGTTTGTTCTAATTGGGTATCTGTTTCTTGAATCGGTTGGGGTGGATGGTTTTGATTGGAAGTAATTTGAAAATTTTGGGTTTCTGGTGGCAAAATTTGATTTTGATTTTCAAAATTTTGATATACTCCGGGTTGATTAAAATTGTATTGACTTATGTCATTTAAATATTGTTCATCAAAATTATTCGAAAATTCTTTTGAATAAGGATAATCATAAGCTGGTTGATAAATTTCATTTTCGTAATGAAACTGATTTTCATACTGAAAATTTTCAAAATTTGGATCATAAGGATCGTAGTTGTCAAAATTGTTAAAATTTTCAAAATTTGGATCATAAAGATCGTAGTTGTCAAAATTATTAAAATATTCATCAGAATAGTTTACTACATGTGCTCTATGTTGTGGGGAATTGTAATTTGGATTTCTTTGAATTACTGATGGTCTAAAATTATTTTGTTGGTTTTGTGGTACAAAATTTCTAGAGGTGCTTGGTTGATTTTGGGCAAAATTGGGTCTTTGAAAATTTTGGTTAGATTGTTGATTTTGATTTTGGGCAAAATTGGGTCTTTGAAAATTTTGGTTAAATTGTTGATTTTGATTTGTGTAGACCGGGGGTCTCTGTACAAAAGTACGGCATTCACTTCCGTGATGACCTAAACGATTACATTTAAAACATTTTTGTGGTTGAGAAGGTATTTTTCGTGATTGAAAATTATTTTGTCTATTTTGTATGGGATTATTTGAAACATTGGGTCGGTTTGGAGTTTTTTGTGTTTCAAAATATGAAAGTTGTAGTTCGCGTCTTATTCTTACTTGTGCTTCAAGTAAATCTTTAGGATTGCTAGCACGGACAATATGACCTATGCGCGATTCTAATCCTGTTAAAAGCGTATTTAATGCCATAGAATCTATAATTTGGATTTGTGCATCTTTTTGAAGCATATTTAAATTTGATTTTTGAATACAAGCGTGCATTTTTGAATTCATAACTTGTAATCTATTGAAAAACATTAAAGGTGATTCATTTGTTTGTTGTTTAAGTCTTTGTAGATCTTGAATTAATGAAGAAAGGTCTCGCGTATCTCCATAATATGTTGTTAATAATTGTTTAATTTGAATCCAAGAAAGAGGATTTCGAGAGTTTACCAATTGTGCGGCTTTTCCTTTTAATTTATTTTTAATGTGTATGACCAATAAATCGCGTTGATCTCCGACGGCCATGTTATAAGCACAATCGCAAGCATTGATGAAAGTTCCTAAAAATATTTGATCTCCATCGTATTCAGGGATTATTGAGAAAATTTCCGATAAACGATAAGGTTCAACCTCAACTATAGGTTGGTTTGCTGGTACGTTTGCTGGTTGGTTATTACGAGGTTCAGTCATTTTTGATGGTTTTTAATTTCTCGTATTTTAAAACTTAAATTAAAAATTTTTTTTTTTTTTTAGATTTTGTTTCTTAAAACTAAATTTTATTTTTGACTTCTTTTAAATTGAAAAAAAAATTCTTAAAAATTCAAAATTGTAAAAGTCAGCCTATCAGTCAGTCTAACCCTGACTTAGTTAGAAAATCGAACAGATTTTTCAAAATATCAACTTATTTGAAAAAAAATAAAACGTGATGATTCAATTGTCTTACTCACAAAAGCTTTAGCTGGACCATTTTTCTCCACGTGTTCGGCTACCAGGGGCTTCACTAGGTGTTCCTTCCGTATCCGTTGGTTGCGAGGACGCTTGGTTGGTTGCTGTCTAGCTTCTTTGTTGCTTGTGTAACTTCTTAGCTGCTATGTAACTTCTTGGTTGCTGTAGATTCTTGATAGCTTAAAGAGCTGGAGCTTCACCACTCGCGAATTAGAATACTCGTGTTTTCGCGTGTGTTAAACTATCCGTACGACTGCGCCAAATGTTATACTTTAAAGTTTACTTTTAACTTTTTTAAAAAACTTTATTTTGATTAAATACAATATTGGACTTAAACGTTATAATTGAACGTGTACTTAAGAACGATTCTAAAGAGAATGACTTAACATTACAATGATTTGAGTTTATATAAAGAAAATGTGCTGATTAAGCAATGGAATAATTCCTTAATATTCTAGACTTAAACTAAAGTGCAATTCGGCAGGAATGCACGTGTTGTTTATTCCGTGAGAGACGCAAGTCAGCAGAATGGTCTTCTTATCTTGAAAGGTTCTGAGAAATAAAGTGCTGATTCGGCTTGAATGCACGTGTTGTTTATTTCATGGGAAACGCAAGTCAGCAGAATAAGCTTCTTATCTGGAAGGTTCTCGGGTTTCATAGAAGGTTCTGGTTTCTTCTAAGTGTAGGCAGGATATTTTCATATAACATATATATTACTTCTAAATAAGCGGGCTATATTTTTGGCTGGTTGAGGTTTAGATGAACTGAGAATGCATTGGAGTTGTTAAGGTGTCCTTGAATGTTTTTGTATTGGATAAATATTTAGTTGACAGTTTTTGATTGATTTGATTATTATTGATTCTGTAATTTTGAGGAAAAGTTGTCAATATATTTTCGAAACCCATTTTGCAATTTTGTTCATTTTCGAAGCAACTACTCGAACTACGATATTCTCTTAACCAGTGGTTAATAGAATAAACCATTTGGAGGCCCCGGCGAGATAGCTGCTAACCGAAATTCAAGATGGGCAACAACGATTACACAATGAAGCTGTTGAACAAATCTTTCGAAATCTACCCAGAAAAACTAGAGCAAGCTTTAAAATATCCGAACCCTGATTTGGCTGACATTCAAGGTATATTTAAATTACTTTCGAAAAAGAATGATGATATAGACGAAGAGAATAGCAAACTTATACATACGATGCTTAACGAAAATAAATCTGAAGATAGTATAGCAAATGTTATGAAAGACTCTGACGATCATAGATTAGACTTGGTTTTTTAATGTATAAGGTAGAACAGCTAATGACGACCAAGATTTTTGAGAAACCCAGCTCTGTTTCCACTACTCGACCCAGACTTAATCTAACAAAAATTGATTTCAGAAAGTTTGGCGGTGATATTAAAGATTGGCTACAGTTCTGAAGTTTATTTAAACGCATACACGACGACGATGAGATGGAAAATGATGACAAGTTCCAGTATCTCTAACAAGATTCAGAACTCCAAAGCCAGGCAGTTGATTGAAAGCTACCCTCCCACAGGTGAGAACTATCCTAAAGCCATTGAAAGTTTAAAGTCAAGATTTGGTAGAGATGATTTATTAATCGAACACTATGTCCGAGAAATGTTGAAACTAGCTATTAGTAATCTCACCAACAAATCCAATAACCTAGCGTCACTCTATGACAAAATGGCCTCACGCTCGGTGTGACAACTGACACCTGCGCGGCAATGCTATATCCTCTATTGGAGTCATGTTTACCAGAAGAGATATTGAGAACCTGGCAAAGATCTATTGAGTTCTCCACTACTGATCCTTTGAAATTGCGCTTGACCAAACTCATGGATTTTTTGAAGCGTGAAGTGGAAAATGAAGAGAGAATTCTAATGGCGACGAATTTTGAATTAAAGAATAAGAAGAAAGAGATTGGTATAAAGCATCCAATTCCATCAGCGAGCGGTTTTCTAAATCATAATCAGAATTTAAGATGCAGTTTTTGTAAAAAACAGCATATAAGTCAAGAATGCGAACTAGCCAAGAAAATGACTTTTCAAGAAAAGAAAAACCGATTATCACAAAATGGATGTTGCTTCCGCTGTCTTAAACATGGACATGTAAGTAGAAAATGTTCTGTTTGCAAAATTGAAATGCCGACATGTGGTGAACACGTTCCCTTGATGTGTGATAAAAATAAGAAAAAAATAGAAGAAAACAGGAAGTTCAAAGTCAAATTTTACAAAAACCTACCACAGATAATTTAGTAACGACAACTGGACTCACTTGTAAAGTAAACACACAGGTTTTTTGGCAAACGTTGGCTGTCAACATAGTCTGCAATGATCAAATAAAAAGAGTGAGAGCTTTAATCGATACTGGTTCTCAAGGACGATAAATCACAATTGTTATAGAACGCAATTGGCCAGATTAGATGGAGAATATAATTGTTCACTAGAAATATACGATCAAGCTGTTATTTGTTTAAATGTTACCAATATTTACACAGGCTCTTGGTCGAAAGAAATCGAAAAAATGGGTGTTACTGTATCTGATACAGAAGAAGGACCCATAGAAGTTTTATTGGGTGCAGACGTGATCGGAAAGCTGTACACTGGAAAAAATCACGTTTTATCTTGTTACCTGGTATTATTTGAAACTAAACTAGGATGGACTTTGATGGGAAAGACATCATCTAATACTACAGTTCCAAAATCTAGTTCAATGATTGTAAATAGTATGTTTGTTAATAAAAAAATGGTGTCTGACTTGCGGAATCTTGAAATGCTTGGAATCAACGATCCAGTCAAAGAATTAACGAAGGCCGAAAACGAGACAACTTTAAGACAAAATGATGATGGTAGGTATGAGGTAAGCCTTCCATGGATAGAAAATCCCCCCTTCTACCTACAAATTTTCATATTTCGAAGAAACGACTGGATTCGTTAATGATCAAATTAAACAAAGATGGTTACCGACAAGATTATGATCGAATTTTACAAGAGTGGTTAGAAGAAGGAATAATTAAAAAAGTTTCAATGGAAGAAAACTATCAACAACAAGGACATTACCTTCCTCACGCCCTGTTTTCGATGCCTCAGCACGTGGAAATGGTCGTAGTCCATCCCTAAATCAATGCTTTGAGAAAGGTATCAACTTTATCGAGTTGATTCCTTCCATGTTGATTCGATTCAGACAATGCAGATATGGCGTAATTTCTGATATTCGAAAAGCTTTCCTTCAAATTAACCTTAACGATTATGACAGAAACTTTTTAAAATTCTTGTGGTACACTCCTGAAAATGAACTATCTTCCGACACACACGAGTTGTTTTTGGATTAACCTGCAGCCCGTTTTTACTTGGAGCTGTCATCCAACATCATTTGAAAAACACGCTGGCTGAAGATCAAAAATACTCACAAGAATTTTTAAATAGTCTAAGCAAAAGCTTTTATGTCGATAATAGTATCATAAGTTTTGATTATCCAGAAGAAATTGCAAAATTCCAAGAAAATGCTCGAAATGCAATGATGGAAGCACAAATGGACCTAAGATGTTGGGAATTTACAGACGAATTACAGAATGCATCGTTAGATACTAATTTGACATCAGTTCTGGGACTGAAGTGGAACAAGTTTACCGATACATTAGAAGAACACCTGACTAAGAAAATGATTCCTTCTACTGTAAACAAGATTTTTGATGTGATAGGATTTGTATCTCCAGCAATTTTAATTCCGAAAGTCCTATTACAAACTACTTTTTGAATGGTTTTTTGAAATCCAGTACTTATCGAATATCAAAATACCATGATGATTACGTCGAGATCTAAAAGCACATTGTAAATATGAAAGTTTACATATGTTTTGTGACGCCAGTCTAAATGCAGATGCAGCCGTAATATTTTTACGAGTGGAGTAATCCACCAGTCATACTGAAATAAGGTTAGTCCAATCGAAGAGTCGAGTAGCACCAATCAAAAGCCTTACGATCCTACGTTTAGAATTATTAGCTGCTACGATTGGTTCGAGAATTTTGGAAACGATTAAAAAATAATTTCATAGCGACATTCCTATACACTGCTGGTCTGACTCTTCCACTGTTTTATGTTGGATCAAGCAAAATGAGAATTGGAAACCTTTTGTACGAAACCGAGTAAATGAAATTTTGCAACTTACGTCAAAAGAAAGTTGGCATCACGTTCCAGGATCGATAAATCCAGCTGATATGGCATCAAGAGGTTGTCTGCCAAAAAAATTATTAGAATGTCAATGGTGGAACGGTCCATCATGGTTACTAGATCCTCCAGAAAAATGTCCTAATCAGAATTATGAAATTAATGAGCAGATGGTTCAGGACGAAAAATTGAAAGGCGTAGTATCTATGGTAAATCATGATGAGAACGAAACTTTATGGTTATCCGATATTTCATGTAAATATAGGAATTACAAAATTTTTGTGAGAGAAATAGCATGGATCAAACGATTTATCACAAATTTTATTATTGTCAAGACTAAACAATATGAACCAATATATCTTGCCCAAGATTTGACAGTAGAAGAAATAGAGAATGCTAAGAAAATAATTATTTTAAACATTTAAAAAGAGTATTTTGAGAAAAATCCTGATACATTAAAAAATTTTAAACTAAAAGAGATGACAAAGAATACAAACCAAGATTAGCGAAAGAGAAGGTATCAGTTCTTTTAAGTATTTTTTGCCCGGAAAATATCCAGTTGTGCGACGTTTAATCGAGGACAGACATGTCAGACTGTTGCATGCAGGAGTTCAGTACTGACAAATCTTAGACAAGACATCTACATCATCATCATCATCTACTCTTCCAAAAAATCGAGTCAGAGACGCATTTGATTTTGAGGTTATAGGAATAGATGCAACTGGACCTATGATATCAAAAGACCAAGGACAAGTATGGATTTTAATTTTTACGTGTGCCATATATAGAGCTGTACATTTTGTGATGATAACCTTCATATCAACTGATTGTTTTCTTTTAGCTTTGAGAAGATTTATAGCCAGAAGAGGGCGACCATGTATAATTTACAGTGACAATGGAACTACCTTTGTTGCCGCAGAGAATGCATCAAGAGGTTGTCTGCCAAAAAAATTATTAGAATGTCAATGGTGGAACGGTCCATCATGGTTACTAGATCCTCCAGAAAAATGTCCTAAACAGAATTATGAAATTAATGAGCAGATGGTTCAGGACGAAAAATTGAAAGGCGTAGTATCTATGGTAAATCATGATGAGAACGAAACTTTATGGTTATCCGATATTTCATGTAAATATAGGAATTACAAGATTTTTGTGAGAGAAATAGCATGGATCAAACGATTTATCACAAATTTTATTATTTTCAAGACTAAACAATATGAACCAATATATCTTGCCCAAGATTTGACAGTAGAAGAAATAGAGAATGCTAAGAAAATAATTATTTTAAACATTCAAAAAGAGTATTTTGAGAAAAATCCTGATACATTAAAAAATTTTAAACTAAAAGAAGATGACTTTCAAAGAATACAAACCAAGATTAGCGAAAGAGAAGATATCAGTTCTTTTAAGTATTTTTTGCCCGGAAAATATCCAGTTGTGCGACGTTTAATCGAGGACAGACATGTCAGACTGTTGCATGCAGGAGTTCAGTACTGACAAATCTTAGACAAGACATCTTGAAGCAGATCAAGCTACTCTTCCAAAAAATCGAGTCAGAGACGCATCTGATTTTGAGGTTATAGGAATAGATGCAACTGGACCTATGATATCAAAAGACCAAGGAAAAGTATGGATTTTAATTTTTACGTGTGCCATATATAGAGCTGTACATTTTGTGATGATAACCTTCATATCAACTGATTGTTTTCTTTTAGCTTTGAGAAGATTTATAGCCAGAAGAGGGCGACCATGTATAATTTACAGTGACAATGGAACTACCTTTGTTGCCGCAGAGAATGCATTGACAGATCTAGATTGGAACATTATTTCAAAAGAAAGTGCCGTTCAGAGAATAAAATGGATATTTAATCCTCCCACAGCACCTTGGTGGGGAGGATGGTGGGAGAGCCTTATAAAGACTATGAAAAGATTATTAAGAAAAGTTTTAGGCGAAACATCATTGACATTTGAAGAACTAGCAACAATTGTATGTGACTGCGAATCTGTTGTCAACCAACGCCCTTTGAGTAATTTAACAGAAGACCCAGATGATTGGCAAACTTTAACGCCTGCTTTGTTTCTTCAAGATTTAACAGAACATGGAGTGCCAGATTTAGATAAAGTTGAAGCTTTAGATTTAAGGAGAAGGTACCGATACAGACTAAAACTAAGAGATGAACTACGCAGAAGATTTAGGAATGAGTATTTAAGTTTACTTATTATAAAAAACCAAAAGAAATCAACCAACAGAATTGTACCAAAAGTTGGAGATTTGGGATTTATTGAAATAGATAATTCAAAAAGATTTGAATGGCCATTGGTTAGGGTTCAAGAGGTAATTCCAGGGAAAGATGGTATTATAAGAGTATTACGTTTAAAAGTACCATCAGGCAATACCAATGAAAGATATGAAAATGAAAATTTTGCAGGATAACTATGAAGATCAGAATTCATTTCATGGTTTTTCTGAATCAAATTCAAGTTGTGTCAAATTTGATACCAAGAGTACTGAGCAACCGATAGTTGAAACAAAAAGGGTTACCCGTTCAGGAAGATTAGTTAAAACTCCTCAACGCCTCAATCTTCAATAGTGGATTTTTTAAAAATCACTTTTTCTGGGTGGAAGAATGGTTGAGGTTTAGATGAACTGAGAATGCATTGGAGTTGTTATGTTTTTGTTTTGGATAAATATTTAGTTGACAGTTTTTGATTGATTTGGTGATTATTGATTCTGTAATTTTGAGGAAAAGTTGTCAATATATTTTCGAAACCCATTTTGCAATTTTGTTCATTTTCGAAGCATCTACTCGAACTACGATATTCTCTTAACCAGTGGTTAATAGAATAAACCAAGTACGACTTTAAAGAGGTGTTTAATTAAAAATAATAAATAAATAATGATTTTTAAAACGAGTCTTTTTGAAAAATGTTCCCTCAAACTTAAAAAACAATGCAAGGTACCACATCAAACCTTTTTGAAAATAAATATTTTGTAGTTTTCTTGGGAAGATAGCACTAATATATTTGAAAATCGCTTCAATTGAGATTCATTACTCTGTTACAACCAATGTATATTTTCATTTTGTTTGCTAACACTTGTAACATCCCTCAAATCGAAAACCTTGCATTATGCTTGTTCTGCAAATTATTTTATTATTTCTTATGTTGAGCGGTTTCTATGTGGTTTAGCGATTCACTTTACTTGCATCTTTGTAAAAAATATCTAGTTAAAAGTGTATTAAGAATAAATTAGGATAGGGACTTAATACTCTTTAAAAATTGCTTTCTCCATCTCTCTCTAAGATGTCAATTTAGTTACGAAAAACCTTAGGTATAAAATATTGGACTTCATACACTTTTGATTTGGGGTACAGATTTAAAATAGTTTTTTGTCAAAATTCTATATATAGGTATTATTGATATTAACACAATTTTGTTTAATACAATTTTTAAAAAAAATGTTTTGAAGTGGGCCAAAGAAAGACGGTTTAAGACAAGAGGGATAAAAACAAAAAATCTATTCTTTTAGGTTTCTTTAAATTATTGGTATTATATTTAAAATATCTTAGAAAAATAAAACTGTTAATTTTTTACATGGGTTAATTTAATGTAATGACAACTCTTCTCACACCACGGTTCAAAGTAATACGTCAGTAATAGTTTTAACAAATCTTTGGTTTTTAAAATAAGAAGGTAATTTTAAAAATCAAAATGTCAAAACCAAAAAAGACATTATTGCTAGACAAGCGTGCTATTTGTGTAAATCAAATAACCGAATCGAATGAGGTCGCGAAACAGGCGAAGGCAGACTCTTCGTTCCAGTTCCTCTTCAAATCTAGGTACGAGGATAATGATGAATGTCATCAAAAGTTTTACGCATCTCATAACCAAATCATCGGATCCCTCGAGGAGTTGGGACTCGATTTTGATGAACAGGACAACATAAGAAAAAGATTCGATTTACTTTTTTATGAATGCCGTGGCATTTATTATGATATTTTTCGAGCCAGCAATACTAATTTCGTTTCACTAAATACTTCTGCCAATAGCCCTAGGTCAAATTCTCGATCTTTTCCTTTACCCAAGTTGGCTAGTTTCGATGGCAACTATAAGAATTGGCAACATTGGTTTGACCTCTATAAGGTCATGATTCATAATAGCGACTTGAGCGATATAGAAAAGTTTCAGCACTTACGTAGTTCAGTGACTAACGAAGCACTTAGTCTGGTAAAAACAATTCCGTTATCTGACAGCAATTATCATATTGCATATGAGGCTCTAGTCAAGAGATATCAAAATAAACGTCTCCTAGCTACGACTGCTTTAAATGCTATGAATTCCATTTCGGTGAAAACCAGTTCTGCGAAAGAGCTCCGTTTTATGTTAGACACCTTTTCCGAGAACTTAGCCATTTTGATGGAACTCGGTTTTCCTACGACAGAGTGGAACTTTCTTACATTTAATCAATTGCTTTCCAAGTTGGACGTTAAGCTACGCACAGAGTTTGAGCTATATTATAGCAGAGAGAACAGCCAAGTCGACATTCCTTCTTACACTGACTTGTACAGCTTTATCGAAAATCACTGTATAGCCTTGGAGTCTGTCCAACATATGCAGTCAAATAGTAAGCCCCCTTTAGTTCAAATCATGATAAGCCCCTGAATAATAATCAGCGGAACTTTAGTCACAATAATTATCCTAAAAATACATCAACTTCATCTTTCAATATTACAGTTTCCAAACAGTTTCCAACAATCCAATTCAACCAAATAAACCGTTCAATTCAAATGTCAAATGTCATTTGTGCCAGTCCAATCACGTCCTAGCCAGATATCCCGATTTCCTAAATAAAAATTCAGAAGAAAGACTTTCATATGTAAGACAAATTAACTTATGTGAAAAATTGCATGCATTTTTCTGATCAAACAAGGAATTGTTCTTCTTCTTATAGCTGCAGAGGGTGTGGCCTTAAACACCACAGTTTACTGTGCCCCCACCCCTGTCAGAACAATACACGTGCTCAGCAGGGTACAAATACTAGTACTCAGGAAAATCCACACTTTCTTTCTGTTTCACAAGGTATTTCCTCAACAAATTGTCACGCCACAACTATTCCCAATCAATATACTTTTCTACTTTCAACAGTGGTAGCTGACATTTTGGATTCTAGAGGAAATTACCAACCCGTGCGGATTTTGCTAGATTCAGCATCTGAAGCCAATTTCATTTAGGAAAAATGCCTTAATAGACTAGGTCTCCCCAGACAACAATTTTCAATTTCCATTCAAGTTCTAAATCAAAAGGCATCTTCAACTACCAAAGGCAAAACTAATTGCATTATTCGACCGCAAGGAAGAATAGATCCTACCTTTCAATTTGAGGCTTTAGTATTGCCTCAATTATGTTCCAATATTCCCTCTGTTTCTATAGATTCCAGTCAATGGGATCATATTCGGAACATTAAACTTTCAGACCAAACTTTCAACATACCTAGCCCCATAGATATTTTACTCGGTTGTGAATTATTTCCTCAGATTTTAAGAAATGGAGTCATCCATGGTCAAAAAGGGCAAGCTAGCTCTTAAGAGTGTTTTCGGTTACGTCTTGATTGGTAAGGTAGACGCTTCGATTCAATCGAAGCCAAGTACAGTCGTTAGCTGTTATACATCTTTAGAACCGCCCTTAGAAGTTTGTTTAGAGAAATTTTGAGAAATAGAACAAGTCCCACATAAAGTTCACAGCAGCCCTGAAGATATTCTATGTAAAAAAATCTTTTCGGACACAGTATCTCGTAACGAATCAGGCAGATTCATAGTTTCATTACCTTTCGTTAACTCAGAGCCTACTTTAGGTGATACTTATCCTATTGCTGTTAAAAGGTTTAAATCGCTCGAATTCCGACTTCTTAAAGACCCTGTGCATTATAAAGCATAAAAAGACTTCATGAAGGAATACATATTATCAAATCACATGATTCCAGTCCCTACACCTAGTTCCAAAGAAATCTTAGACTGTTCATATTTCATTCTCCACCATAGTGTTTTCAATAGGGGAAAAATTCGCTGCGTTTTTGATGCTTCACAAAAGGGTCCTAGGGGTTTATCTTTAAATGATACATTGTGCGCAGGTGCTAAACTTCAATCTGATGTCCGCGAAATACTTCTGAAATTCCGATATCATGCTGTAGTGTTTACTGCAGATGTTGTTAAAATGTTTCGACAAATTCTTGTCACACCTGAGGACACACGATATCAGAATATCTTATGGAGATTCTCTGAAACCGATCCCATTCAAACCTACTCTCTCAGAACTGTTGTCTATGGTCTTAAATCATCACCCTACTTGGCTATACGTACTCTACAGGAATTGGCTAGATTAGAGTCTAAAAACTTTCCTAATGCTTCTAGAGTTCTGTTAAAAGACGTCTACGTCGATGACGTTTTAAGCGGCCACAATTCCGTAGTTTCGGCCATAGATCTACAGCAAGAACTCATTTCACTATTACGTCGTGGTGGTTTCGAGCTCAAAAAATGGACAAGTAACAAACCAGAACTTATTTCATCATTTCCAGAGACGGACACACAAATGTCTATTTCTTTCGACAAAGCAAAGCCTAATTTTGTCAAGTTGCTTGGTCTCCAATGGAATCCAGTGACAGATTCATTTACATATCTTGTTATACCTGACGATAACCATTGCACTAAACGTGGAATCCTTTCTCAAATAATGAAAATATTTGACCCGTTAGGTTTCTGTTCTCCAGTGTCCTTACTGGCCAAGCATCTGATGCAAGATTTATGGAAGGAAAAGATAGAGTGGGACTCTCTTCCGCCCCTTCATATCACAAATACTTGGAATCAGTTTCGCATGGAGCTTCCCGAACTTTCTAATCTTCATTTACCTAGACGTCTTACAATAGACAAACCTACTCGCATAGAATTACACGGATTTTCCGACGCTTCAATGGTTGGTTATGCAGCCACAGTCTACCTTCGTATTGAAGCATCTTCTGGCGAGCTGTTTACTTTTCTTGTTATGGCAAAATCTAAAGTTGCACCACTTAAAACGGTTAGTCTCCCAAGACTGGAACTCTTGGGCGCTACCCTACTGTGTGATCTTATCTCTTTCATTCAAGCGCTGAAACTTTGGTGTTTAATGAAATTTGGGCGTGTTCTGACTCACAAGTGGTCTTGCGCTGGTTATCTGATTCTCCCCATGGGTTACATTCGTCACTAATCGTGTTTGCAAAATCCAAAAAAACTTTACCCCCTCATGTATGGCACTATGTTCCGTCTGCTGAAAACCCAGCGGATTGTGCTTCTCGTGGACTTACACCTAACCAACTTGTTCACCATGACATGTGGTGGAAAGGTCCACCCTTTCTAAGCCTTCCACGAGAGGAATGGTCTAATGGCTTTCAGTGTCCAGATCTTTGCGACAGTTGTGGCCAATTAAAATGCGTTGGGTGACATTTGTGGCAAACTAAATACGTTGCCGCCATTTTGTGACACTGTAAATAGAATAATAACACTGTGCCAATTTGTGACACTAAAAAAAATTACTGAGTAATTAAACAAATATCTGGAAGCAGAACTGCATTTTCCAGCTAGGTAAAACATTGATATGCCCGGTAACTTTTATACAGTGGAGAAGGGGGGGTTCAGAAATAGAAAATTTTAAGCGCCACAGTGTTTTAATATCAATGTTTTACAAAGAAGATCTTAACTAAAATACAGTTCAACCCAAACGTTGTAGCCAAACAATGAAATTCTACCTACTTCCGAGGCTTCCAGAGTATTTGTCCAATTAAAAAAACCAAAAAAAAAATTGATTCATCGACAAAATAAAATTGTAAAAGATTGAATTAAGATGACAAAACTAGAGTCACGTTACAGGTAGATGGACTCCTTTAACAGGTCATAGTGTACCTACATCTGAGTCAGTAGTGTGAGACTCAGTTATATAAACGATTGTAAAAAAAATATACTTCCAAAATTATTCTGTCATAGGGGAGATCTGGACCAAATATCTGCTGTCATCATTCTACGTTGGGTAGAATGAGACAGACAGCAACCCAGTCCGAGATCTACCCCATGAGGTAAAGCGATGTAAGGAAACCGCTAAAAAAAATATAATCTCATCCCTCTTTTGTCTCTGCAAAGTTGGTCATTGGGTTGTACAAATAATACAAAAAAATTAGTTCATCGTGTTTATTTTCTCAAGAGGATGAAAATGAAATTGATTAAAATATAAAAAAAAAATATTGAAACCTGAGAATAATACTGGAACATGAAGTATAAATCAATGAATTGGTGGGAACAAGTCAGCGCCAAAATAACCGCAATAGCAATTTCACAATAAAATTTAGCTTAATTACACCGCAAAATTGGGGTTATGACGTCATACCTTTACCTTGCGTTTACAAGAAATTATATATAGACTGTAAAAATTATATTAAAAAAATTTTTATGGAAAGATTATATTTAAATGTTGCTTGATCCTACCTTGGTCCTTTGATTTAATTATTGTTGGTGTTTTGTTTAGTAAACCTGGAAGTGCTGTTGGGTTTTGACATTCTTCCCTGCTAATTCGGGTCTCGTTCTGCCCGCGCCTCCCCTAGTGCTCGCTTAGCACATCATGCTGGGCAACACAGGGTCTTCGATCTGTTGCTGGATCCTTGCCCGAGCATAAAAAACCTGTGGAAAATGAAATGTTTC
Organism: Aspidapion aeneum; assembly: GCA_963576565.1. Lineage (NCBI taxonomy): Eukaryota > Metazoa > Arthropoda > Insecta > Coleoptera > Brentidae > Aspidapion > Aspidapion aeneum. Next base: position 49,166,982 of record OY755045.1, read on the forward strand.
AGTTTCCTGGAACTCGTCGGTTTTGCACGAAGTTCCCCTGCACCGAGTAACTTAAATCAAGAACCCCATGTCGACTCAATAAAATAAAGCAGATTTCAACAGATGAACTAAAATAACCCTAACATACCTTTCCCAGGGTTACAAGGCTACACCCGGCTTCACACCAGCGTCCAGCACAACTGTCCCAGTGATGGGTCGGACAGGGCTGTAGACAAAGGAGAAACACAATATATAGTTTTTATCCAAAACATGGTTTAAAAAAAAAATAAAAAACTCCAAAAATTCCCCACGTCTTTTGTCGAAAAAGTACATTTCACACGAAAAATAATTACAATTTGGGAGGCAAATATTGTCTTGAAGAATTCAGAAAAAAAAATCGAACTTACCACGCTTCTTCCCCGTAGAAATGGCGTAGGCCGCCTTTTAGTCCCTCTCAGAGGATGTGAGCGTCACTAAGATTCGCCTAAACAACGACGGCTCACAGTAAACCGTCTTTGGTATAATCTGCAACTACTGCAGTGCCAATAAGTGCCAATAACCACAAAAACAATGGCGACACCAACAGACGGCCACCAGCCCAGCCAAAATTCTTTAGGAAAGAGACAAGACACTTTGTCAAGAACACAAAAAAATGAAGTTGCCGGAAATCGTTTCTAAATTTGGTTCACAGTACCAACCTAATTTTCCCGGTTAAATTCAAATAAGGATGCGAACCCATTTATAAAAAAAAACGCTCTCGCCGAAAAATCACTAACTCCGGTTTGCGAGCCTGGAGAAAAAAAAACCCGCGATTTTCAAACTAACCAATGAGGAAATACACTAATACTTCCGTACCCTAAGCATGAGGTGTTGTCGGATCTATTTCCACGGTTGAAATTTTTATAACAAGGACATTGAGACACCCTTCATACATAGACCGAACATTTGCCTACCGGACCCCCGCCAACATAGCAAGTAGGAGGAAAATAACCAGACGGACTATAAGAAGCTCAGCATTGAAACCATCAACTGTAAAATCAATTACTGGAGATCAGAGCTTGCATCAAACCCAGGAATATTCGAACACTCAACCAATTCCCATATGAGTAAACCTATACTAAGTGTAGAATTTAGTTGTATTTTAGTTACAGTTTTAGTCAAAAGTTTCCTTTGCTCTTTATATATGTTTTCTCTAAGATTCATATGGTTTGACGCCATTTTTGTAAAACATTTCTACATTAATAAAGTTGTTTCTGAACTTGAACCTAAAAATACACATTGAACTGCTGCTTAAACTCGGCACAAGAGTGTTCAGATGTTAAGTTTGCTCACCACTAGCTAGCCCTACAAAACCCTTCAATCCGACTAACTGAGCTAGTTATTAACTTTATTTAACTATGATTATATATAAATTTATATATAATAATATAAAAATACGATTATCTCCCATTTACAAAAGTGCATAACTTGTATTTATTTTATCTTCTCCTTATCAAATTAATAAAGATATCAAAGTGGGCGGAGCCTCGGTTGTTCCTGGTCGACCCGTGGACTCAAATATGTTTTCGTGCTATCAAAACTAGCTAATTCGTGAAGAAAAAGAGGTTTTGGACGAGAAGTCATTGTCCCAATATCCTCGAAATAAAACATAAGCGAATGAAATGTTCACCTAGATGTTTTCTTCCTGTTAGTGAAACCATTTGTGATGCGGCAACGCCGCCATGTCCCAGCAGAACAGCAGTTTATCTTCGTGAACATCAAAGAAAATTACGAAATTTTACAGATAAACAAAACAATCGAAAGTTTTTATGTGATTTTTCCCGAAACCTGTGATCTTAAATTCCGATTAGAATGCCCAAATAATACGATGTCCGCAGTGTCCACAGTAATTCGATGGAATGCCTCCTTCATAAGGTAACTTTCTGGACACTATATAACCTCAAAACCTAGCTCTATAAAATACCCTTAATTTGTGTACAGAAAGACGAGTCGAAGAGCCTTGATTATTTACCTAAATAAACAAATATGTAACGTTTGCCTTAAACGTAAAAATGACACGTTAAACAGTGATGATTTGGAAGAACGCAAGACATTTCTCACGGTCATGTCAGACCCACATGAGATCGATGTTCTCTTGAATAAACATTCTTCTCTCACGAAAATACAACGAATCATTTTTTTTTTACGGGTATGCGCACTCGCAAGGAGATCCCTATCACGCTCGAGGAGCGGCAAGTGTGCGAAAATGTTGGTGTGTGTTGGTTTTGAAACGGTTCAGGTTGTAACCTGCAGGGAAAACTGTCGCAGGGAGTTTATTCCACAGCGATGCTGTTCTCCAGAGATATGAATTCTGATATAATGAGGTTCTTGGTGCCTCTATTTTAACAATAAATTGATGGTTACCGTCTGTTTGACGTGTTCGCCTAGTAGGTGCTACTCCCGGGGGGATCATACGTGCCAACTCTTCAGAGCATTTTCCGTGATAATACCTGTAGAAGAGAGATAGATCGCCCACAGTTCTTCGATGTTCGAGACTATCCAAGCTACGGGTAAGTGCGGGGTCATTGATCAGCTTGATAGCTCGTTTTTGCACGGTGTTCAAAAGCATTAAGGTATGTTTGGGTGCCGCACTCCATATATGTGAGCAGTACTCCATAGTCGGTCGAATCTGGACTTTGTAGAGTGTCAGCAGTTGGCTTGGTGTATACAGATGTCTTGTACGAAATAGCACCCCAAGCTTTTGGGACGCTCTTTTAGCTATATCTGCTACGTGACTGTGCCAAGACATGTTGGTCTCTGCAGTGACTCCTAAGATGTTCAACTGGCTCTGCAATGCGACAGCACTTCCAGATAGCATGATGTTTGGCTCACCGGTGCTGGTCTTTTTTGAAAACAGGGCTGCTTGGGTTTTCTGCGCGTTGAACTGTACAAGGTTTTTGTTGCCCCAGTCCTCTATTATCTCCAAGTCGTTATTTATCTGTGATATTTCAGTTAGTCTAAGGTAATGGAATTCACGTGCGTAGAGACATGTGGGTGGTATGACTGAGGAGACTACATTGCCATCATCTGCAAAGCAATAAAGTGGATTTACTGTTTTATCTATGAGGTCATTTATGTAAATCAGAAAAAGTGTTGGCGAAAGGATTGCTCCCTGTGGCACACCAGCATTTATTTTGTAAGAGTTGGAGTTCCGGCCATCCAGTGCAACATAAATGGATCTATCCTTAAGGTAACTTTCAAACCAGGTGCAAAGTCTCGGCGACAATCCCGTTGCTTTGAGCTTGTTGAGCAGATTTTCATGCCAGACTTTATCGAATGCTTTAGATATATCTAAGGCAATTGTTCTTGTTTCACCTCGCAACTCAATCGCTTTTTGCCATAAGTGAGTGACGTATGTAAGTAAATCGCCAGTTGACCTATATTTTCGAAATCCGTATTGCTTGTCGTTGATAATTTTGTACTTTTCCAAGTACTTGGTTAGGTGATTGTTCACAATTCTTTCCATTACTTTTGATATCACCGGAAGTAGAGCAATTGGTCTATAGTTTAACGGATCTGTCTTTTTTCCTTTCTTTGGAATGGGTTGTACTGCGGCAGACTTCCATGACGATGGATATACTCCTTGCCTATAAGATAAATTGAATAATTTTGCGAAAGTTGGGGTGAGTTCGCTAGCACAATTTTTGAGTACTACCGCGGGAATGCCATCTGGACCCATTGCTTTGTTTGTATCCAACTTTTTAAGGGATTTTCGTATTTCTCTGTGACAAAAGGGTACCTCTGGCATACTGTGGGAAAACCTTTCAATGAACGGTGGAATTTTTCCATTTGGCACTGTTAGGTTTGAGTTGGAGGAAAAGATTTTGGCCAGCATATTGGCTTTTTCCTCTGATGTTGTGGCTAAGTGAGTATTTTTATCTGTAAGTGGTGGTATGGATGACTTGGTGAAGTTTGATCCAACGGCTTTTGCAAGAGACCAAAAGGACCTAGAACTACTTGGACAATTCAGCAACCTGTTTTTTATTCTTTGATTGTATGTTTCTTTGGCGGCGTCAATAGTAATTTTGCAACTATTTCTGGCTTCTATAAATTCTGTGTGGTTTTGAGCGGTTTGTTGTCGTTTCCAAAGGTTATATGCTCTGTATTTTTTCTGTACAGCCGTTTGACACTGGCTGTTGAACCAAGGTTTTGCATTAGCTCTGCGTTTTATTGTATGTGGGATATATGCATCCATTCCAGATAAGATTACTTTTGTTATTTCATTACAGCAAATAGTGGGATCAGCTGTTTTAAAGCAAACCTCTTGCCATGGAAAATCCAAGTAAAACTGTTTAAGGTCATTCCATTTTGCCGATTTATAGTGCCACATTTTACGAGGAAGTGATTGTTGGCTTGGCGGTATGAACATTTCGCATTTTGTTCTTATAAGTTTATGATCGGATGAACCAAGTGGGGGATCTACTTGAATTGTGTACAAGTCAGGATTTGTAGTTAGGAACAAGTCTAAAAGCGCTGCAAATTCACCCCTTTCTGAGATACGGGTAGGTTCATCGACAAGCTGCGTTAGACCACAACTTATGGCAAAAGCTTCTGCTTCCCTGCCTTCATTATCTGTTTTGTTGTGGTGTTTTAGCCAGGGTATATTGTGGACGTTGAAATCGCCTAAAAAAACAATTTCCGCATGTGGATAGTTAGACTGTATACTATCACAGTTTTCGGATAATGTCGCAAAAAAGTTTTGATACTCGGTGTTACTTGGCGGTCGGTAGAGGCAGCAAATGAACTTGGTCGATGACTTTGAGGTGAATTTCAGCCATATGATATCAAGGTTCGCTGGTTCTAGCTTCTCCTCTCGATGACATGAAAGGTCATTTTTAATGTACACACAGATCCCAAAATTATGTCGAAATCGGTGGTGTAGGTCATAGCCGGGATAAAGATAGTTCACAGTAGGTGTTGCAGAACTGATTTTAGTTTCAGTGAGAACAAGGATGTCAGGTCTTTGTTCTTCAAGATGTTGGTGAACTGAATTCATGTTGGTACTTAATCCTCTTATATTGCTAAAATCAATTCTGAGTTGAGTTTTTGGTCTTCTTTTAATATCTTTGCATGAAGGACCCCCAGGATCACCCGACGCCCGGAGATCCGAGTGGTCGGGTATTTTACCTCCGGAATATTTTGATCCTGGAGGCGCCATCATGCTATCTGTTACTCATTGTTGGAACCGGACTGCCAGCGCAGTAGCGGAACGTGGTGATACCACTTAGCGCTACTCACTTCTGGCATGGTGGTATCTCACCGGTCGACGCCCAATGAGTAAAAAGCGTCTACCACCTAGACACCTACCTACACGCTTAGACAAATTTCGAAAATCTATTACTCAGATCATTTGGTAACGGAAAACGAACTGCAGTATTCCATGATTGTTCTTGTCCGCCATGTCCCACGTACAGTATTTTCAGATCTTCTTTCAAAATTTAAAACAAACAAGTTGCTTCCAAAACCCTTTCGTAAACTTTCATTATTCCTGGACCAACAAGACTGTCTCCGAGTAGGCGGTCGCATTAAGCATGCTTCTGAACTTTCTTATTCTGCTAAGCATCCGTTGCTCTTGCCACGTTTACACCGGCTTACTACGATAATTATCGAATAGACACATTCAAAATACTTTCATCCAGGTCTCAAAACCCTACATTATCTGCTAAGGCAGCAATTTTGGGTGCTGTCTGCTCAATACGCTATTGAAAAGGTAGTTTCTCATTCTATCTTATCCTTCAGACTTCATCCAAAACCAGCTGTGCAATTTATGGGAGATTTACCTCCTCAAAGGATTTCCCAGTTAAAACCATTTTCCCATGTTGCCGTGGACTATTGCGGACCGTTTGATATTTTAATGTCAAGACACCGAGGTGCCAAACTTTATAAAGGCTATATTCTTGTTTGCGTTTGTGCTGCAACCAAAGCAGTGCATTTAGAATTAACTTCCGATCTTTCAACAGATACGTTTCTTGCGGCCTTTAAAAGGTTTGTCTCCAGACGTGGAAGGATATCACACGTTTATTCTGATAACGGTACCGCCTTTGTCGGTGCAGATAGGTTACTTCAAACCTACTCAAAGGAAGCATGTGAAAGCTTAAGCATTTCATGGCACTTTTCTAGCCCTGGAAGTCCTCACTTAAACGGTTTAGCCGAGGCTGGAGTAAAATCCACCAAGGCTCACCTCAAACGTGTTGTAGGCGAGCAGCGCCTTACATATGAGGAATTTACTACCTTCTTGTTTCAAGTTGAGGCTTTACTCAATAGTAGACATCTCTATGCTCAAAGTCTAGATCCAAATGACCTCATTCCGCTGACACCAGGTCATTTTCTAACATTGGAGCCTTTAAATTCTATACCAGAACCTGATTTTTCTGACCTCAAGCTTAACACTTTGTCTCGCTGGCAGCTTGTCCAAAGACTTCAAGCTGACTTTAGGAAAAAGTGGCGTTTAGAATATTTAAACATACTTCAACAACGTGTTAAGTGGACTGAGAAATGCAATGACATAAAAGTCAACACTTTAGCCGTTATTAGGAACGAGCAAAAACCACCTATGCAGTGGTCGCTCGGACGTGTTGTAGCGCTACATCCAGGTGCTGATGGGCTTACTCGCGCCGTGACAGTAAAAACCGCTACTGGTACTTATCGAAGACCGGTGGTCAAGTTATGTATCCTGCCCCTGCCGGAGGTAGAACACAAGTAAATTTTTCGAAATTTTGCTCAAAATTTTTTATTTTCTTTTCTTTATATATAATTTTCCTTTTTGTAATTTACTAGAATTAAGGTAAATTTTCGTGCATACTTGCACGATTTGGGTATTTAGATATAGTTTTTTTTCGTATCCTTACTAAAAACACACGTGTTTTGGTGGCCGGAAAATGTTGGTGCAAGAATTATTTGCCAGCTTTTGGCTACCTTTATATTTTAATATTATTTTTCATTTCAAATTTCGCGGGGTATATGCATATATTTATCCCCGCACCGAGACACGCGCGAGTCTGCGCGAGGAGTCGCAATCGGGAAACCGACAAGAAGCATAAGAAACGCCGTGAGTGCTACAGTTTGCCCGTTTTTCCTATCATCCAAGCGACCAAAACGACTGCAACTAGATGAAAACTAAGGTAGGTGCACTTTAGATATTTTATATGCATCGTTTTTACTGATTTCCTTTCAATAAACTTTACAATTACGTTTTTCAATTTCTTATCTCAAAATATTGGGTATTTCTCAAATGAGTGGTGTAAGTGGTGAACCAGCCAACCTAAACTCAACCCAACTTACGTTTGCACCCTCAGTATCATATTCTTTTTGTAGGTCCACAAAGGTAACATGAGTTTCTATATTTCTGGCGCTCCTTTTCTCAATTACTTGTTTAAGACAAAAAACATTATCACTACAAGATCTGCCTGCACGAAACCCACTTTGCTCTTCTTCTTCTCGTTCATGAAAATCATTCTCTATTAGATGTCTAAGAATCCTACCGTACAATCTACTTAGAGTACTGGTTACTGAAATTCCTCTGTAATTGTTGCAATCCAGCTTGTTTCCTTTTTTGTGTATTGAGGATATGAATGCAATTTTCCAATCATCAGGTACTGGATGTCCGTTTATGCATTGATTGATAATATATGTGAGATTTTCGAGTAGTTTTTCTGATCCATATTTGAGCATTTCAGCATATATTCCCCCAGGTCCGCTAGCTTTTCCGGATTAAGCTGTTTAATACTGTTACAAATTTAAGTTATTTAAATTTTATAATTGGAATTTATTTAGGTTTAGTGTAGTATTAGGTTGATTTATCTTAAGGTTGTATTCTTAGTCTAGGTTTTAGTTGCGTTATCTGTGACTTGCGGTCGCAATAATACGAGAACTTTCCGGACGTCGAAGGCTGCCGGAAAGTTCGAGAGAGATGGACGATCCTGTATATAGGGCCGGGGTCGCGCACCAAGCATTCAGTCAAAGATAACCAATGGTAGTGATCGCTAGATGTTAACGCGAAGTTAATAGGCGGATTAAAGTAGTGAATTATTAGCAAGTTATTAGTAAGTTTAAGTGCGTGTTTTTGTATATAATTTGTCGAAATAAATTGACGTATTGTTTTTTTGACATTTGCGAGTTTTAATTTGTCGTTGTGAAGCCGCAACAATTGGTGTCAGAAGTGGGATTAAAAGAAATAAATAGTGCAAAGACTATCCTTACACAGTACCACCGGCTAGGACAATTAAAAAGAACAGTAAGTGATTTTGCCATAATATTCGGAACTGAATAGTGCAAAGACTACCCTTACATATTACCACCGGATAGGACAATTGGACAGAAAAACAGTAAGTGATTTTTCCAGAATATTCGAAGAAGTTCGATATTGTTTTATTCAAAAACCAAAAGAGATATTTAAGAACCGACTTCGACATTAAATTTACAGTAAAAAAAAATTGATAATTAGAGAGATTTTCTAGAATATTCTATCACTTTCTACGACGCTCTATTCAAAAACCAGAAGAAATATCCAAAAAGCGACTTCGACATTAGCTTAGTAATTTCAAAAGTAAGAACTAAAAAGAATTTCTGGAAGATTCTATAACATTCTACGACGTTCTATTCAAAAACTAGAAGAGATATACAAATACCGACTTCGAGATTAGATTAGTAATTTTAAAAGTAAGAATCAGAAAGAATTTCTAGAACATTCCATAACATTCTACGACGTTCTATTCGAGAACTAGAAGAGATATACAAAAACCGACTGCGACATTAGCTTTATAGCCTAAAAATAGACATTTTAAGTGATTTATCAGGAAGTTGATGCTTACTAGACAAGAATCAGCAAAGATGGAAGATCTAACTAAAATGATGCAGGCTCTAGCAGCTCAAAGGGCTCAAAACCAAAACGATATAAAACACACCATGGACGACGTGAGACAGACCATGGAACAAAACCAGAACGATATGAAACAGACATTTGAGCAAAGATTAAATGGCATTCAAGAAAACTTCGATCAAATAAAGAGCAACTCCGAACAGCTGAGAGAAGAGTTTAAGACTGCAACCGAAGACCTTAAGGAAGAAATAACCCAAAGAGTGCATAGCGTGGAACAAAAGGTACAAAATAAATTGCAGAATGTAGAAGAAAAGGTACAAAATGTTGAGGAGAAGGTACAAAATGTTGAGGAAAAAGTGGAGAACAAATTACAGAATGTTAGGGCAGCAGTTTTTCAAACCATTGAAGAAAAATTCCAGGACGTGTCAAAACAGCTTATACAGCTTCAAAAAGAACACAATAAAATAAAAGCTCAGGGATGTGTCGTGAATTCCAACCAAAACATTAAGCCTCCAAATTTTTATGGTACGTCTTCCTGGTCTACCTACAAAGAACAATTTAAAGCTGCCGCCGCTGCAAATAGTTGGAACGATGACGAAAAAGCTAGAGCTTTGTTAGTAGCTCTACGAGAACCTGCTCTTGGACTTTTACGGTCTATTCCAGCGGAACAAAAACAGAGTTACAATGCTTTAGTGGCAGCATTAGAAAGAAGATATGGAGATGAACATTTACGAAATTTGCATTGGTCAGAATTAAATATTCGCCAACAAAGAGCAGGGGAGTCATTACAAGAGTATGAAGCGGATATCAGGAGGCTGATGTACTTGGCTTACCCAGAAATGCCAGAAAATTACAGAGATCCCTTTACGGTGGATCGCTTTATTAACGGCTTGCGAGACACGGACTTAGCAAAGTTACTTCGTCGAGAACGCTTCCATAACAGCAGTGAAGTGTTGATTCGAGCCCTTGAAATTGAATCATCAAATAATATGTCCAGGCCAAAAGTAAGAGCTGTTTCAATTCAGGAGGGAGAAGAAATGAGCACTGGAGAGGAGGTCAACTTAAAAACGCTAAACCAACTGTTTCAGTCACTGATAGAGAAGATTGATTCTTTGAAAGAAAGCAGACGATCCCCTCCAAATGTAAAGTGTTTCAGATGCGGACGTACAGGGCATATTCAACGCGATTGTCGTGTCCAAATGAGGTCTCGCTCACCATCTACTGGGACAGAGTACCGAAGAGATCAGGAAAACTAAAACTAGTCAACGCAGAGGGGCGGGTGTTGGCTAATGGGAATTTAGCCCCCAAAATTTACTCTATCAAGAGCTTAAAACATACTGCTGACAGTCTTAACATCGACGGACTTATTAATGGAAGAAAAGTTAATATAACAGTAGACACTGGTGCTGCCATATCATTGCTTAAGTTCAAAATTGCAACGAGATATAAAATTCGACCAACAGAAAAGAAAATAACACTTAAGACTGTGACTGGAGAATCCGCCGACGTGTTGGGGCAGACAGACATAGACCTATAGCTGGGGAGGTTGAAGATTCGCCACTCGGTATTAGTTGCAGACATAGAAGACGAATTTATTTTGGAAATGGACCTGATAAGTAAACATGGATTTGCGTTTGATAATAAACTTAATACCCTAAGATTTGGGAACGAAGAGTTCATTTTGTCAAATAGTCACATCAATAAAGAACCAATAAAGGTGGTGGCAGTATGCACAACAAGACTAGTCGGTAACAGTGAGACCATAATTTTTGGGAGGCTAGAAAGTAAAACATCAAGCTGCGTAGGAGTCATAAGCCAACAAAACACACCCAACACCTACCTCGTTGCAAAATCACTAGTTAAAACCGATAAAGACATCCCGATTAGAGTCGCCAATATTTTCCCAAATAGTGTCAAAATTAATAAGGGGGATGTGGTAGCATTATTTGAACAAGTACAGAAAGTAACAAGATGTGAAGAGCCAACTTCCGAGGATACAAGCAAGTTACCAATGGAGGTACTTCAGCAATTTGAGTCAACTTGGCAACATCTCACTCCAGAAGAATTTAGTAAAGCGAGAGAGTTTATAGAAGAACAAAGTAATATCTTCGAAACTAGGAGTAGTTCGGGACGCACAAACCTTATTCAACATGCTATCAACACTGGCGATGCCCAACCGATAAGACAGCCCCCAAGAAGACTACCAATGGCCAAGCAAGAAGAAGTTCACAATCTCATTAATAAAATGCTCAGCGACGGTGTTATTGAAGAGTCATCAAGTCCTTGGTCATCTCCTGTGGTGTTGGTCACTAAAAAGGATGGAAGTACTAGATTTTGTGTCGACTACAGGAAACTCAACGATGTGACCAAGAAAGATAGTTACCCACTGCCAAGAATAGACGACACATTAACAACGTTGGCAGGATCATATTGGTTTTCTACTCTTGACCTGAAAAGTGGGTATTGGCAAGTAGGAATCTTTGAAAGAGATAAAGAGAAGACTGCATTCTCTGCTGGAAGTGGACTTTATCAGTTTAATGTGATGCCATTTGGCCTGTGCAATGCCCCAGCTACATTTGAAAGACTAATGGAAGTCGTTCTACGAGGCCTTACTTGGAAAACCTAGTCTATTTGGATGATGTCATAGTAATGGGGAAATCATTTCAAGATCATCTAGATAATTTACGAGAAGTATTCTCAAGAATCAGGAACGCAAATCTTAAATTGAACTCAAAGAAATGTTTTCTGTTCCAAGAAAAAGTTGAGTTCCTGGGTCACGTCGTTTCCCGAGAAGGCAGCCATACCGACGAAAAGAAGTTACAAGCAATAAAAAAATGGCCTCAACCTCGTGACAAACATGAATTGAGAAGCTTTTTGGGTCTGTGTACATACTACAGACGATTTGTAGAAGGATTCGCCAAAATAGCGTCTCCATTACATAGACTTACAGAAGATAAAGCTTCTTACAAATGGAATACCGAATGTGACCAAGCATTTAGAAGGCTAAAGGCAGCATTATGTTCTAGTCTGATTCCTGCATATCCTATTCCAAAAGGTAAATTCATATTAGATACTGATGCGAGCAACGATAGCATAGGAGCAGTACTCTCCCGAGTACAAGATGGAGAAGAACGGGTCATCGAATTTTTCAGCAAAAAGCTATCCAAACCAGAGAGAAATTATTGTGTTACCAGAAAGGAGCTCCTAGCCATCATTAAATCCGTAGATCACTTTCACAAATATCTCTATGGACAAGAGTTTCTGATTAGAACGGATCATGCTGCGTTACAGTGGCTCATGAAAATGAAACAACCTGAGGGGCAAGTCGCGAGATGGATAGAAAAGCTACAACAATACCATTATCAAATTAAGCACAGATCGGGAAGGGTGCATAATAATGCGGATGCATTGTCCAGAAGACCTTGCCCTGAGGATTGTAAACATTGCAGGAAAATTGACCAGAAAGAAGGAATTACCTACGTGCGCCAGATAAAGTTAGAACCAGATGAAGAATGGATGTCGGCTTCGATTAGAACCACACAACTTAACGACAAAGATGTAGGACCTATCTTGCGATTGAAAGAAAATAACAAGCCACGACCATCAGGGCAAGATATCGCAAACCAAGGGTGATATTCAACTCACTGTGGGCACAATGGGATTCACTGATACTAGAGGAAAACATCCTTAAACGTGCCTGGGAAAGTGCCGATGGCCTTACTGTGGTTAATCAAGTAGTGGTTCCTAGGAGCATGGTAGACAATATAGTGGCCAAATGCCATGGTGGAAAATCAGGCGCGCACCTAGGCATAAATAAAACCATGGACAAAATACGAAACCGATTTTATTGGGTCAATTACTTTCAAGATGTGAAAAACTGGTGCCGCCGATGTACGACTTGTGCAGCCAGCCAAGGTCCCAAAACAAGGTCCAGAGGTCAAATGAAACTATATAACGTAGGTCTGCCATTCGAACGCATTGCTATTGATGTGGCCGGACCATTTCCAGAAACTAAAAAGGGCAACAAATACATCCTTGTTGTCATGGATTACTTTAGCAAATGGCCAGAAGTTTTTGAAGAACACAGACTTAATACTGTCACGTTTGGTATCACATCTAGTCCTTTTTTGGCCATCAAAACTATTCAAGAGTTAGCCAAAATCCAAGAAAAAAACTACCCAGAAGCTTCTAGTGTGCTCCTAGAAGACATTTGTGTCGATGATATCTGCGCAGGCGCAAACTCTATAGAGTCGGCTCTAGCTCTACAGCGAGATTTAATCGCTCTTCTAAAATCAGGCTGTTTTGAGCTTAAAAAATGGGCTAGTAATCACCCAAAACTACTATCCTCTCTATCACCAGACGAATGCCAAATTCCCTTTTCTTTTGACAAGGAAAATCCTATATCCATAAAGGTTCTTGGACTCCAGTGGGACCCAAAATCAGACAATATGTTTTTCTCTTGTCAGCCATCGGAAAAACGATGCACAAAAAGAAATATTCTAAGCGCTATTGCTTCTATTTTTGATCCTTTAGGGATGCTTTCTCCAATTTCATTTTTTGCAAAATGTCTTATGCAAAAATTATGGATTTCCAAGATAGGATGGGACGATCCCGTGGACAAATCTATTCTTCAGCATTGGACATAATTTCAAAATGAACTTAAGTGCTTATCCGATATTAAATTTCCTAGGCACATTTTTTCTAAAGATATAATATCTTGTCAACTGCATGCTTTTTCGGACGCATCAGAATTAGGCTACGCAGCTTGCGTTTATTTACGTATCGAGCTGTCAGATCAAAGCATAAAAACTTCCTTAATTATGGGCAAATCAAGGGTCAGTCCCTTAAAAACTATTAGTCTCCCGAGACTAGAACTTTTAGGTACTGTTCTTCTTACTGAACTTCTTATTTGTTATAAAAACTTATTCCCCTTTAATTTCAATAGATAAAACTTACGCTTATACAGATTCTCAAGTCGTCCTCTTTTGGCTTTGTAGCTCACCTCATAGATGGCGCCCTTTTGTTGCTAACAGAGTTAGCCAAGTACAAGAAAAACTCTCTAATGTAAACTGGTATCATGTCAAATCACAAGAAAACCCTGCGGATGTCGCCAGTCGTGGCACAACTCCTTCTAATTTTATAAACCACCCCTTGTGGTTTACAGGGCCTTCCTGGCTTAGTCAACCATGTACTACATGGGACTTAAAAAATCCCGCATTACTCCAAAACTCAGAAACCGATTTTCAGCAAATTTTAAATGAAGAAAAGCCTGAAAAAATAACACTTACTACAAACATCGATTATCATATTCTAGACTTCCTTGTAAATAAATATTTATCCCTTTTTCACATTCAAAAATTAATTTGTCAGATTCGACGAATATTTTATAATTTTAAAAACAAAAAGGAACCACTTACAGGTCCTATTTCTATTTTTGAAATTCAGTATGCTTTAACACTCTTGGTTCGAAGAAGCCAAGAATTACATTTCTCTGACCTCCTAAAACAACTAAAAAACAACGAACTTTTACCCAAAGCTTTTCGAAAAATTGCACCCTTTTTGGACACTACCGGACTGATAAGGGTAGGTGGTCGTCTTAGGCCTACGAATTCTATACCTTTTGATGCAAAACATCCTCTATTGCTTCCCAGATCAGGCAGGTTGTCTGACCTCATCATTGAACATATTCATAAGGAAAATAGCCATCCAGGGCTAAATACAGTTCAGTACTTACTAAGACAACAATTCTGGATCTTAGCATCCCGCAGAGCTATTCAGTCAGTTTTATCTCGATGCCTAAGATGTTATCGCCTTAGACCAAAGGCTTACATCCCTTATCAAGGTGACTTACCTTATTTTAGAATTTCACAACTAAAGTGCTTTTCTCATGCAACTTTGGACTATGCTGGTCCTATAAAAATTTCAGCAGGTCGTTGGTACCGGGGTACCAAAGAATTAAAAGCCTATATCTGCATTTTCGTGTGCGCAAGTACGCGCGCTATCCACACAGAAGTTGCGTCAGACCTTACTTCTGAATGCTTTATAGCCGCATTCAGAAGGTTTGTAGCTAGAAGGGGTCGTTGTAATTTTTTATACAGCGACAGAGGCTCCAATTTTCAAGGAGCAAGCTCTGAGCTTAAAAAGCTCTTCGAAGCTTCCTCTGAACATCTTCAGATCAAATGGCATTTTTTTCCTAGTGCTAGTCCTCATTTCAATGGCTTATCAGAGGCTGGTGTTAAATCAGTAAAAACACATCTTTACCGAGTGATCGGAAATCAGAAGCTTACATACGAAGAACTAAATACTTTGCTTGTGCAGATCGAGGCATTGCTAAATAGTCACCCAATCTCTGCGCAATCATCCGATCCCAATGATTTTTATCCACTCACTCCCGGACATTTCCTTACCATGGAACCTTTAAACTCTGTCCCAGACCCAGACTTATCACAATTAAAACTAAACACTCTTTCTCGGTGGCAACTTGTTCAGCGATTGAACACTGATTTTTGGTCCCGATGGAAAGAGGAGTACCTACATACTCTACAGCAGAGGTCCAAGTGGACAGAAAAACCTACTAAAGTCGAGTTAAATACTTTAGTAGTCATAAAAAATGAAAACAAACCACCCTTGCAGTGGTCTTTAGGCAGGATTGTAGATTTGCATCCTGGTTCAGATGGACATGTTAGAGTTGTCACGATTAGGACTCAACAAGGGCTATTTAAACGTCCAATTGTTAAATTGTGCCCTTTGCCTTTTAACTGAACACTCAAGCAATGTTCATTCTATGTCAGTGTCGTCATAGAATTATTTTTTTTTTTATTTTATTCCTTTTCGGGAAATATATTTTTTTTGTTTTATCGCGGCAAAAAAGAGAATAACATTTTGTCGCAATTTTTTAATTTTTTTTTTTGGAAATAATAATTGTTATTCCCTAGTTATAATACATATTGTTTTTCCTGGTTCTAAAATAGTATTTTAGGGCGGCCGGGAAAATGTACTTGCAAGACAAATAATACTTAGTTAATTTTCCTAAATATTAATTATTCCGTTGCATTGAACCATACAGGTTGTCACGTGACACCGCAAGGTGCGCGGATAGAAAGTGCGCAATTACCGGCACGATGAGAGAGAGATCATCGTAGCCTCCATATTGAAACCGGCGTGTTTTACTCGGTTTCCAAAACTACAATTCAATCAATTGCAATTAGTGCCAATCAATTCTAAAATCATTCCAATCCGTTACCTCAACTCCTCACAGTGATTTCGATCAACTCAAGAACTTTGGTAGAAGCCTGGGCGCCCAGTGAATGGAATTTGTACCGCCGAGAAATAGCATGGTAGGTGTCAATCGACATTTTGTATGGTTCTCGCGTTATTTTCCATTTTTATTTATAATGCGTTAAAAGTTTAACCAGCGCCTAAAGCTATCGAAAGGGTGTTTGTCTTGTGCATACAATATTAAAAAAAAATAGAATAAGTAGAGGAATATACAGGGTGTCTCTAAAAGGTCTGTACAAAATCTTACCACATATTCCTGAGGTCAAAATAAGTCGATTTAAAGGAACTTACCTTAGTCCGAAATTGCTCCGTTTCACAGGTGAATTTAAAAATTAAAAATCGATTTTATTAAAATTTATGAACATTTCTCAACGGATTACTTTAAAAATTGGTACTCGGGGGTTTTTTTGGGATGCGAAACCTAAATATGGATACCTTTTCACTGTGACCGTTAGAGGGCGCTTCACAATGCTCTTTTTATGGTTTAAAATGACTATTTTTTCTCAATGTAACTTTTAACTTTTTTTGTTGATAAAATAATTTCCTGAACTTTTTTAAGCAAAAAAGGTACTTTTCATAAAATCTGCTAGGGTGAGCCGTTTTCGAGATATTTCCGTTTTAAGTGTTCGATGCCGCAACGGAGTATTGAAATTATTTTGGATCAAAAGATTTTGCTGCTACCTTTAATGATTAAATTTAGTCAGTAAATGAGTTATTAATATTTTTTTTGTCTTTTAATTTCATAAATTTTAACGACAATCGATTTTTAATTTTTAAATTTACCACCCTGTATCTCTGAAACGGAGTATTTTTGGACAAAAGTTAGTTGCTTTAAATCGACTTATTTTGACCTCAGGAATATGTGCTAAGAAACGAACCGAACCGAACCGAACCTTTTAGAGACACCCTGTATATACCTGGGACAAATTATTTAAACTGAAAAAAGAAAACCAAACAGCTGAAGTCAAGAGACGAGTAAGATTGGCCTGGGCAGCAGCAGCTTTCATATTAATTTTTGTAAAAATATTTTTGTCCTGATATGTACTTTCCGGAGTACATACACTGGTGGTGCGAAAAGGTGCGACAGTCTCCAAATTCGTTATTAAACATGACCGTACATATTCTGATAAACACAAAGTACCTATTCTAGTGCATTTTAATTTGTGTTTCCGTGTGTCTTCTATATAGATAGTAATGAGCAAAGTACCTTTAAAGAAGCAAAATGAATCATAGATATCAAAACTCCTGTCTTAGCAATGAACTTTAAAAAACAAAGGAAATATTCAAGATGGTCGGCAAAATAAATAGGA
Source organism: Aspidapion aeneum (assembly GCA_963576565.1). Taxonomy (NCBI): domain Eukaryota; kingdom Metazoa; phylum Arthropoda; class Insecta; order Coleoptera; family Brentidae; genus Aspidapion; species Aspidapion aeneum. The sequence continues at coordinate 49,184,406 of OY755045.1, forward strand.
AATTAATAGAGACTGCAAACATTTAAAGCAGACACCATCTGTTTTAGGGTATTTGGAGCATCTACATTCAAATATAGAATACGTTTTATCGGTGGAGGGGGGGAAGAACATTTAGAATGGAGGGAAGGGGGGTTAAATAGATTACATCGATTAAGGGGTTTTTGTGTACTCTGAATCCAAATATAATGCTTAAAATAAAAGGATCCATGCTAGCCTATTAGTACACTTCAAGTGAAGCCTTGAACACAGTTTTTTGTAAATATCTCAGAAACCAAAGCTCTTACCAAGTTTTTTGTTAACACAAATTATTGTCCAAAATGTTATGGTCTACTATATTTTCCAGACAGCATATTCATACGATGCTTCGTTAAAAAGTCAGAATTTTTTTAAAATTTTAATTGTCACAAAACTGTCATTACATTAATAGATTTTAACCAAAATCTAATCAGCTCGTTAGAGTGTCGAACTCTATTTTACCTGAAAATTTTATGAAAATTGGTTCAGCGGCTTAGGAGCTATCGTATTACGGACAGAAATAATATACACACAGACACACACATCAGGACGATATTGGTAAGATTTTCGGAGTTATCTCAAAAATTGTTTTTTCGTCAAAAATAATACCTTCTCTAGCCATTGCTACGCGGGCTAGGAAGGTAAAAATAAATTAGAGGAAAGTCGACTAATATGGGGTAGGCACGATTTTTTTGAATAAAAACCAGAACGAGTAAAACTGTGTAGCATCCCCCTGGGGAGGGGAGTCGTGGGAGTCTATAAATAAATTGTGTACGGATTACTAGGCACGACTAAACTTCTATATGAATTTTTATTTAAGTCTCTACCGCTTCCCCGCTTAGGGAGGAGGGGTGCTGGGGCAGGATTGTATCCAACCCAAAACAGAAGAGGGGCAGGTTTCTGAATTCCATCGCCTTCTTAATTTAGAGAGGGGTGGGGGAGTTCTTATTATAATTCAATTTCAATGTCCGATTTTAAAAAACTTGGTTAAAAAGGGGGATAGCTCAACAGCTGCCCTTCTCCCCCCCCCCTGGATACGCCATTTGCTAAGGGTGACTTAGGGGATAATTGAGTAAATTATGTTATTTTATTGTCTTGGTTGAATTTAGGAAATAGAACTATTTCCATGATAAACTGTTCACGTTCATTAAAAAGGTAAAGTTTTGACCCACAAATAAAAGGGAGGAAGGGGTGATTAAATGGTTACAAAACTTTTTATTCCTTATATTTCAGTCCTGCGGACCAAAATACTTAATACTTTAAATATTTATAATAGATCAAATTTTACCCCCCAGTGGGGGGGGGGGGGGTAATAGGGGCAAATTCGATAATTAAAACTTTTTTTGGAGAACTCGGTTTTGGCGCACCAAATGTAGGAGGATTTGGGGGTCTACTCTCTGAGTTTTGCAACTTATATTTTTTTTTGTGAGGCGGTGTAATTTGTAGACCATATTAAAAATAATACACTTTTTTAAAGACCTTTAAGGCAGTATAAATCACAAAAATGGTGGTGACAAGAGTGTGGGGGTAATAATAAATAGTTTTTAATGGTATATTAGCGATTTAGACTTCTTTATTGATTTGCGTTTAAGTGATTGGAGAGTTTCCAGGCAAAAGTCTATTTTTGGCCAAAATATTGATCCCTCAGACCATAGTGCAACGTATTAAATATTTGAATAAATGTATAGCTATGTTGCCGCCGATACCAAAAAAATGACGTATTGGCTATGAAAATCGTATCAGTATTTTTTAGTTATAAGAAATAACCACATACATATACCAAAACCAAGTCTCCTCGTTTTGTCGCTTCGGCAAGTCTTTAGCTTTAGATTTTTTTACATATTTTCCACAAATTTCATGAAAAAACACAACAAATATCTTAAAATTCGACATCATTAGGCGGACCCCCCCCCCTCCCCACGACATATTCCTGGGTGCGCCACTGCCTACGTATTTCAACGTAATTCAAGCTAAAGTTTGAATCGGTTTCGAATCAGAATGAACATTTTAACTTTTTTATGTTTACTTTTTTATTTTTTTTTACACTATTTGTATTTTTGAATATTATTATATATTTTTTAAGCATAAAAAATAATTAGCAAGCACATTTATCAAGACTGACATGTTTTGTTGTATATGATTAATATAACCCTCGTTTTTCTTTAATAAATCCCTTTTTAGTAAATCATTAATATCTTTAATATAGGGAACTTGCGGGAGCAAATTTTAAGTATTATTTTTGAAAGATATGCACTCTTTAAGAAAATAAAAATTATTGTCCAACTTTTATAAAAAATCTATATTTTTATAGAATTTGAGACATGCCAAACATAAACGATCGTCTGACCTGTGCACACATCAAAATTGGAATCAAAATGTACAGGTATAGAAAAAAGAAAACCAAACAGCTGAAGTCAAGAGACGAGTAAGATTGGCCTGGGCAGCATTCGGTAAATTAGAGTAGAGTAGAGTATTTCTTTATTTGCATAAAATTTTCAAACATATTTGAGCAAACAGTGTCAAAAATTAACAAAAACAGCATAATGATCCTTATGACTAATAAAAAAATGTCTTTAAAAAAAAACAATACCTATTACAAAGCAAAATTTGACCTACTTAATATCAATTAAAATGTAAGAAAAAAATCACTTGTCAATTATTGGATAGATATGTACTAGAATTATTTTAAAAACCATTTAATTTTAAACAAAACAGGATAAAAAACTGATAAAAAAAAGAAATGAAAACACTATACTGCTGAGCCAGGAGAGAAAGCCAGATATTCTTTTAGAAAATATTGCTCTATGTTATATAATCAAAAACAGATTTTTAAAATTTTTTTACATAGTCAAGGGTAATTTATTAAAAATTATTATACACGAATAAACAGGGCTCCGCTCTGTCATGCTCAGTCTGTAAAGTGGAACATTCATTTGCAAGGATCTAGTAGGATATGAATGTCTGGGAACAAAATGTTCGAATTTCTGAAAATTTTTAAATAAAAACATGACACATTCATAGATGTATATACCATAAAATGTAAGAATATTTAACAATTTAAACTTACCCCTACATGATTCTGTTGATTTCATCCCCAACATTAAGCGGATCACCCTTTTCTGAATTAAAAAAGGTTCTGCAACCAACACAGCCGATGCGCCCCCCCCCCCCCCAAAAAAATCAAACCATCTTAGACTTGAATAGAAGTTGGCATAATACCAGTGTATAAATCAGTATAAAAGAGTGTCTTGGTTAAGATATTTTTTCAAAACTCTTAGGGAGTAACATGCAGAATTTAGTTTTTTGCACACTCGCTTTATGTGAATTTCCCATGACAAGTTTTGATCTATATCCATGCCTAGAAAAGTCACACTCTCAGAGAGTTCGACATCCCGCGAGAGCAACCCGAAAGTCTCTGGGTATTCATCTTTTGATTGCATTGTTCTAAAACAGACGAACACAGACTTATCACAATTCAACAGAAGACTAAACCAATTTTCAGCTCTCTCCAAACCAAATCTCGCTCGTTCTGAAAGAATCTCGAATGTCTCTGCCCAGAAAAGGATATTGGTATCAACAGCATAATTACCAATGCTTAGAAATGCACTCTTAATGTAGTATAAACGGTCCCAGGATGCTACCCTGTGGCACGCTCAAGGTCACGTTTATGTCGTCCGAAAAATAGCAAGACCCATCCTTATTTAGTCCCACTCTTTGCCTTCGATCTGATAGATATGAAGCTAACCATTTAAGTGCTGGACCCCTGATCCCATAGGATTCTAATTTTTCTAGGATATCTTTGTGTTTTAAACAGTCAAAAGCTTTTGACAGGTCTAGAAATGCTCCCAAGACTTTGTTTCTACCCTCAAGCCCCTCCAGTTTCTTTTCAAGAAAGTCATATGTTGCAGTTTCGAATGACCTTCCCTTTAAAAACCCGTCTTGAGTTGAACTAAGGAGATTGTGCATTGCAAAAAACTTTTTTAATCGGTTATTCATGGCAACTTCAAAGACTTTTGAAAAGGATGAAAGGAGGCTTATGGGCCTGTAGTTTTCAATTTTGGTAGGATATATATATATATATATATATATATATATATAGATATCTATTACAGGAATTCAGCTACATATTAAATATTAAGAAATAAAAAATACCCTCAGTATCCTTCCTGTACTTACCTATGGATCCCAGACCTGGACACTTACAAAATCAAACATGGATAAGGTCACAAAAGCCCAAAGATCAATCAAAAGACCAATGTTACATGTAAAGCTAACAGATAGAAAAAGGAATGAATGTATAAAAAATAAAACAAAAGTAAGGGATGTCAGAGAAGAAGTAGCAAAATTAAAATGGAAATTTGCGGTCATAATATCAGACAGAAAGACGATCGATGGAACAAATGTATTGTAAACTAGAGACCTTGGGAAAATAAAAGAAGTAGGGAAGACCCCAAATTAGATGGGCGGACGATTTGAAGAAACACGCAAGAACTAGATGGATGAAAACGGCGACAGACAGAGTAGAGGATATTGGGGGAGGCCTATGTCCAAAGATGGATTGAAGAAGGCTAAATAGATAGATGGATAGACCCCTTTTCAGGTGTAAAATTTACCTATATATTTTGAAGAGGAAAAGTGAGTTCTTTCCAAGGTTGCTTGAATGTACCGATAAGGAAACGATTTTTACATACATTTCTGGGATTTTCCTTTGAATTCCTCAAATACGTGTTTTAATTAAAGAAATATTTATGCAGTTTTTATTCTCATTTATATTATTTTTATTTTATCGGTCCTTGTTTAATTTGGAAATTTGGATGCAAATATTTCAAAAACGAATAGGCTTTTAAAATGTCTACATTACTTTATTCAAAATATAGAGGTAAAGTTTACCCCTCGAAGATAGTCAAAAACTGTAACGTGTCATTTTTACGTTTAAGACAACGTTACATATTTGTTTATGTAGGTAAATAATCAAGGCTCTTTGATTCGTCTTTCTGTACACAAAGTAAGGGTATTTTATAGAGCTAGGTTTGGAGGTTATATAGGGTCTAGGAAGTTACCTTAAAAGGAGGCATTCCATCGAATTACTGTGGACACTACGCACATCGCATTATCTGGACATCGTAATTGGAATTTGAGATCACAGGCTTCGGGAAAATCACATAAAAATTTTGATTGTTTTGTTTTTATCTGTGGAATTTTGTGATTCTCTTGACGCTCATAAAGTTAAACAGCTGTTATGCTGGGGAATGGCGGCGTTGCCGCATCACAAACGGTTTCAGTAACAGGAAGGAAACATTTAGATGAACATTTCATTCCCTTACGTTTATTTCGAGGATATTGGGACAATCCGAACCTCATATCCTTCACGGATTAACTAGTTTTGATAGTACAAAAACTTATTTGGGTCGACCAGGAACAACCGAGGCTCCGCCACTTTGATATCTTTATTAATTTGATAGGGAAAGGATAAAATAAATAGGAGTTATGCACTTTTGTAAATGGGAGATAAACGAGGGATAAAAACCAAGACTAAAAGAATAAACGAAATCGTGTGAGTTAACATCTGAACACTCTTGTGCCGAGCTTCTTAGCAGTAGTTCAGTGTGTATTTTTGGGTTCAGGTTCAGAAACAACTTTATTACAGTAGAAATGTTTTACAAGAATGGCGTCAAACCATATGAATCTTAGAGAAAACATATATAAAGAGCAAAGGAAACTTGTGACTAAAACTGTAGCTAAAATACAACTAAATTCTACACTTAGTATAGCTTTACTCATATGGGAATTGGTTGAGTGTTCGAATATTCCTGGGTTTGCTGCATGCCCTGATCTCCAGTAATTGATTTTACAGTTGATGGTTTCAATGCTGAGCTTCTTCTAGTCCGTCGGGTTATTCTTCTTCTACTTGATATGTTGGTGGGGGTCCGGTAGGCAAATGTTCGGTCAAATGTATGGAGGGTGTCTCGACGTCCTTGTTATAAAAATTTCAACCGTGGAAATAGATCCGACAACACCTCAAGGTGCGTTTTACGTACTTCCTATCCCCTTGGTCGGTGCTGCCCCCTATATACCTGTATAGAACTATTGCTGTATCTCCTCATTGGTTACTTTGAAAACCCCGGGTTTTTTCTTCCAGTCTTGCCACTGAAGGTAGAGATTTATTTTTGGCGAAAACGTTTTTTATAAATAGGTTCGCATCCTTTATTTGAATTTAACCGGGAAGATTAGGTTGGTACTATTGCGTTTTACCGTCCCCACTCCCCACCAAATTTACAAAACGGTTTCCGGCGACTTCATTATTCTGGGATTCTCGACGAAGTGCTTTGTCTCTCTTTGCTAACGAATTTTGGCTGGGTCGGCAGCAGGCTCTGGGATCGCCATTGTTTTGGTTAGTGGCACTGCAAAAAACTGCAGGTTCAGTCCCAGAGACTGTACAAGTGAGTCCGTCGTGTCTAGGCGTAATCTGGAGTGACGCTCGCACCCTTTTGAGGGGAATTTTAAGTCGGCCTACGCCATTTTGTACGGAAAGAGCAGCGGTAAGTTCGATTTTATTTTTTTTTCATTTTTTTTTATTTGAGTACTCTTCAAGATAATATTTGCCTCCCAAATTGTAGTTATTTTTCGTGTGAAATGTACTTTTTTTGACAACAGACGTGGGGAATTTTTGGCGTTTTTATATTTTTCTTTTAACCACGTGTTGGATAAAAACTATATATTGTTTTTCTCCTTTGTCTACAGCCCTGTCCATTCCATCGGCAGCGGTGCTGGACGCTGGTGGGAAGCCGGACGAGCCAGTTCTAACCCTGGGAAAGGTACGTAGGGTTATTTTAGTTCATCTGTTTAAATCTGCTGTATTTTATTGGGTCGACATGGGGTTCTCCAGGAAACTGAAACATTTCATTTTCCACAGGGTTCTACGCTCGGGCAAAGAATCAGCAACATTTTCCGCAACCAGTGTGGCCCTAGCGTGATGTGCTAAGCGGGCACTAGGGGAGGCGCGAGCAGAACGGGACCTGGAGTAGCAGAAGATGTCTGGTACAACACATCCAGGTTTACAAAATAAAACACATTTTTTTATTTTAACAATATAATCAAGGACCAAGGTAGGAGCAAGCCTTAACTATAATTTTTCTCTCATATATAACTTTCACAATATAATTTAGAAGTGATCTTTCCCTATATAATTTTGCACAGCTTAATTTTAACACTTCTTGTAAACGCAAGGTAACGGTATGACGTCATAACCACAATTTTGCGGTGTATTTACTAAGTTTTCCTTCATTTCATTTATTTAAGACAATTTCTCTTGTGAAATTTGGATTGTCTTGCTACTTAGGCCCTGACTTGTTCCACTACATTTCATTAATTTTTTTTCTATTTCATGTTTTTGGTAATACTCCAGTTTTACCTTTTAAAATAAACAAGATGAACTAATTTTTCTTGTGTTATTTGTACAACCCGATGACCAACTTTGCGGAGACAAAAGAGAGATGAGATTATATTTTTTTTTTTAGCGGTTTCGTACACATTTTTACCTCATGGGGTGGATCTCGGACTGGGTTGCTGTCTGTCTCATTCTACCCAATGTAGAATGATGACAGCAGATATTTGGTCTAGATCTCCCCTATGATGGAACGATTTTGGAAGTATATATTTTTTTTAACAATCATTCATATAATTGAGTCCTACGCTACTGACTCAGATGTAGGTACACTATGACCTGTTGAAGCAGTCCGTCTACCTGTAAAGTGCTTCTAGTTTTGTCATCATAATTCAATCTTTTAGAATTTTATTCTGTCTATTAGTCAATTTTTTTGGGTTTTTAATTACACAAATACTCTGGAAGCCTCGGAAGTGAGTAGAATTTCATTGTTTGGCTGCAACGTTTGGGTTGAACTGTATTTTATTTAAGATCTTCTTTGTAAAACATTGGTATTAAATAATGTGGCGCACTTAAAATTTTCTTATTTCTGAACCCCCCCTTCTCCACTGTATAAAAGTTACCGGGCATATCAATGTTTTACCTAGCTGGAAAATACAGTTCTGCTTCCAGATATTTGTTTAATTATTCAGTGGGTTTTTGTGTCACAGATTGGCAAATTGTGTTTGTTCTAATTACAATGTCACAAAATGGCGGCAACGTCTTTAAGCTGCCACAAATTGTCACTATCCTAATTAATAGGCCACAAATTGGCGCCCAAATTATTTTTTAACTTTTTTTAAGGCCACAAAACTATCGCCCTCGTAAACAAAATCGAAGTGTTCAATGGTTTTTTCAAAAACGTTAAGTTTTTTTCATAAAATCCCTGATCTAGCTCAAAGATGGGTTGGCTGATCAAAATGCGAGTTTCAAGTCTTGTCTTGAAACTTGAGCCTTGCCTGGTTTTCCTTGATCTCGTCTAAAAGTATCCGAAATAAATGAACTGAACAAACCAAACCCAAAATCCTCCATTATGCGTAGACTCGTAAAAATTTAGCTTACATTATCCGCATGCCGTCAATACAAGTAAAATTACGTATTACTTTTAAAAATCCTACCGGCAGTTTTGCAGTTGTAAAAAAAAATTGACAGTTTTCACCTATTTCGGCCAGCGCACTTTAGTCTGAAACCCCAATATTTTGGCCAAAAATACCAAAAACTAACTTAACAATAAAACTGTTTAGTTATATATTTTTTAAAGCTAAATAACGGCACCTTAAAATACCAGCATGATTGGCTTCATTGCCAAAGCAGACTTCGAAATATCGTTGTCTGAATTTGACATTTCCTGACAATGAGCAATTGTTTTTTTATTGTTCATTATTTTTCACTAACTTTAATGAGCTATTTCTAAAAAATGCGAGGAGTTACAGAAAATTTTTGGAATGACTTTTTTAACTAAAGGTAAGTAGATTATTTTTTGATAATTTCAGTCACAGGGATTTTAAACTTATTCTTTAAATACCAATGATACCAAAATTGAGCAAGAAATGCATGAATTTTTTTTTGTCGATATTTCATTGGACTAACAAAAAATTAATTTTTGTAAACATATTTTTGTCCTGATATGTACTTTCCGGAGTACATACACTGGTGGTGCGAAAAGGTGCGACAGTCTCCAAATTCGTTATTAAACATGACCGTACATATTCTGATAAACACAAAGTACCTATTCTAGTGCATTTTAATTTGTGTTTCCGTGTGTCTTCTATATAGATAGTGTTACGAGTTCACAACGACAAATTAAAACTCGCAATTGTTGAAAACGATACGTAAATTTATTTCGACAAATTATGTACAAAAACACGCACTTAAACTTAGTAATAACTTGCTAATAATTCACTACTATAATCGGTCTATTAACTTCGTGTTAATCTCACGACCACTCAGCACGTTATCTGTGACTGACTGCCTGGTGCGCGACCCCGGCCCTATATATAGGATCGTCCATCTCTCTCGAACTTTCCGGCAGCCTTCGACGTCCGGAAAGTTCCCGCACTACCGCGACCGCAAGCCACAGACAACGCAACTAAAACCTAGACTAAGAATACAACCTTAAGATAAATCGACCTAATACTACACTAAACCTAAATAAATTCCAATTATAAAATTTAAATAACTTAAATTTGTAACACTATCCTCCTCTTCAGGTTTGATCGTCTCGATCAACATTTCCCAGGTAAGGTTTTAGTCTGTCTAGATGAACAACTTTCATCTTGGACTTCGGGCTTCTCTGGATTCGGTAGACTACATCATTAATTCTCTTAACAACTTTATAAGGCCCTTCCCATGGTGGTGTCAACTTAGGTGATCTTCCTTTCTTGCGTTGAGGATTGTATAGCCAGACTTGATCATTCTCTTTGAACCCTGAAGAGTTTGCTTTCAGGTCATATCTCGCTTTCATGCGGTCACTGGCTATTTCTATTCGCTCTCTAACCACTTCATGGATATCGTGCAGCTTTTGCCTTAAACGTTCGACATAGTCATTAACCTCTAAATGTGCTTCTTCAGGTGAACCAAACATGATATCACATGGTAAACGCAGTTCTCTACCAAACAGGATACTAGATGAAGTAGCTCCTGTCGTATTGTAAATGGCAGTTCTATAGGCCATCAAAAACAATGGAATATATTGGTCCCAATCTGTTTGGTGCTCATCAACAACTTTGCAAAGATGTTCCTCTATTGTTTTATTAAATCTTTCAACCATGCCATCTGACTGCGGATGCAAAGCAGTAGTCCGTGTTTTATGTATTCCTAAAAGGTCACAGAGATTCTGGAAGAGCTTTGATTCAAAGTTTCTTCCTTGATCTGAATGTAGTTCCAAAGGAATGCCAAATCGGCTGAAAACATCATTTACCAGAACTTCTGCAACTGTAGCGGCCTCTTGGTTAGGCAAAGCAAAAACTTCTGGCCATTTGCTAAAATAATCCATGACAACAAGGATGTATTTGTTGCCCTTTTTAGTTTCTGGAAATGGTCCGGCCACATCAATAGCAATGCGTTCGAATGGCAGACCTACGTTATATTGTTTCATTTGACCTCTGGACCTTGTTTTGGGACCTTGGCTGGCTGCACAAGTCGAACATCGGCGGCACCAGTTTTTCACATCTTGAAAGTAATTGACCCAATAACATCGGTTTCGAATTTTGTCCATGGTTTTATTTATGCCTAGGTGCGCGCCTGATTTTCCACCATGGCATTCGGCCATTATATTGTCTACCATGCTCCTAGGAACCACTACTTGATTAATCACAGTAAGGCCATCGGCACTTTCCCAGGCACGTTTAAGGATGTTTTCTTCTACTATCAGTGAATCCCATTGTGCCCACAGTGATTTGAATATCACCCCTTGGTTTGCGATATCTTGCCATGATGGTCGTGGCTTGTTCTCTTCTTTCAATTGCAAGATAGGTCCTACATCTTTGTCGTTAAGTTGTGTGGTTCTAATCGAAGCCGACATCCATTCTTCATCTGGTTCTAACTTTTTCTGGCGCACTTAGGTAATTCCTTCTTTCTGGTCAATTTTCCTGCAATGTTTACAATCCTCGGGGCAAGGTCTTCTGGACAATGCATCTGCATTATTATGCACCCTTCCTGCTCGGTGCTTAATTTGATAATGGTATTGTTGTAGCTTTTCTATCCATCTCGCGACTTGCCCCTCAGGTTGTTTCATTTTCATGAGCCACTGTAACGCAGCATGATCCGTTCTAATCAGAAACTCTTGTCCGTAGAGATATTTGTGAAAGTGATCTACGGATTTAACTATGGCTAGGAGCTCCTTTCTAGTAACACAATAATTTCTCTCTGGTTTGGATAGCTTCTTGCTGAAAAATTCGATGACCCGTTCTTCTCCATCTTGTACTTGGGAGAGTACTGCTCCTATGCCATCGTTGCTCGCATCAGTATCTAATATGAATTTTCCTTTTGGAATGGGATATGCAAGAATCGGACTAGAACATAATGCTGCTTTTAGTCTTCTAAATGCTTGGTCACATTCGGTATTCCATTTGTAAGAAGCTTTATCTTCTGTAAGTCTATGTAACGGAGACGCTATTTTGGCGAATCCTTCTACAAATCGTCTGTAGTATGTACACAGACCCAAAAAGCTTCTCAATTTATGTTTGTCACGAGGTTGAGGCCATTCTTTTATTGCTTGTAGCTTCTTTTCGTCGGTATGGATGCCTTCTCGGGAAACGACGTGACCCAGGAACTCAACTTTTTCTTGGAACAGAAAACATTTCTTTGAGTTTAATTTAAGATTTGCGTTCCTGATTCTTGAGAATACTTCTCGTAAATTATCTAGATGTTCTTGAAATGATTTCCCCATTACTATGACATCATCCAAATATACTAGGCAGGTTTTCCAAGTAAGGCCTCGTAGAACGACTTCCATTAGTCTTTCAAATGTAGCTGGGGCATTGCACAGGCCAAATGGCATCACATTAAACTGATAAAGTCCACTTCCAGCAGAGAATGCAGTCTTCTCTTTATCTCTTTCAAAGATTCCTACTTGCCAATACCCACTTTTTAGGTCAAGAGTAGAAAACCAATATGATCCTGCCAACGTTGTTAATGTGTCGTCTATTCTTGGCAGTGGGTAACTATCTTTCTTGGTCACATCGTTAAGTTTCCTGTAGTCGACACAAAATCTAGTACTTCCATCCTTTTTAGTGACCAACACCACAGGAGATGACCAAGGACTTGATGACTCTTCAATAACACCGTCGCTGAGCATTTTATTAATGAGATTGTGAACTTCTTCTTGCTTGGCCATTGGTAGTCTTCTTGGGGGTTGTCTTATCGGTTGGGCATCGCCAGTGTTGATAGCATGTTGAATAAGGTTTGTGCGTCCCGAACTACTCCTAGTTTCGAAGATATTACTTTGTTATTCTATAAACTCTCTCGCTTTACTATATTCTTCTGGAGTGAGATGTTGCCAAGTTGACTCAAATTGCTGAAGTACCTCCATTGGTAACTTGCTTGTATCCTCGGAAGTTGGCTCTTTACATCTTGTTACTTTCTGTACTGGTTCAAATAATGCTACCACCTCCCCCTTATTAATTTTGACACTATTTGGGAAAATATTGGCGACTCTAATCGGGATGTCTTTATCGGTTTTAACTAGTGATTTTGCAACGAGGTAGGTGTTGGGTGTGTTTTGTTGGCTTATGAGTCCGACGCAGCTTGATGTTTTACTTTCCAGCCTCCCAAAAATTATGGTCTCGCTGTTACCGACTAGTCTTGTTGTGCATACTGCCACGACCTTTATTGGTTCTTTATTGAAGTGACTATTTGACAAAATGAACTCTTCATTCCCAAATCTTAGGGTATTAAGTTTATTATCAAACGCAAATCCATGTTTACTTATCAAGTCCATTCCCAAAATAAATTCGTCTTCTATTTCGGCAACCAATACAGTGTGGCGAATCTTCAATCTTCCCAGCTGTAGGTCTATATCTGTCTGCCCCAACACGTCGGCGGATTCTCCAGTCACAGTCTTAAGTGTTATTTTCTTTTCTATTGGTCGAATTTTATATCTCGTTGCAATTTTGAACTTAAGCAATGATATGGCAGCACCAGTGTCTACTGTTATATTAACTTTTCTCCCATTAATGAGTCCGTCGATGTTAAGACTGTCAGCAGTATGTTTTAGGCTCTTAATAGAGTAAATTTTGGGGGCTCTATTCCCATTAGCCAACACCCGCCTCTCTGCGTTGACTAGTTTTAGTTTTCCTGAGCGAGACCTTATTTGGACGCGACAATCGCGTTAAATATGCCCTGTACGTCCGCATCTGAAACACTTTACATTTGGAGGGGATCGTCTGCCTTCTTTCAAAGAGTCAATCTTCTCTATCAGTGATTGAAACATTTGGTTTAGCGTTTTTGAGTTGACCTCATGTCCATTGCTCATTTCTTCTCCCTCCTGAATTGAAACAGCTCTTACTTTTGGCCTGGACATATTATTTGATGATTCAATTTCAAGGGCTCGAATCAACACTTCACTGCTGTTATGGAAGCGTTCTCGACGAAGTAACTTTGCTAAGTCCGTGTCTCGTAATCCGTTAATAAAGCGATCTACCGTGAAGGGATCTCTGTAATTTTCTGGCATTTCTGGGTAAGCTAAATACATCAGCCTCCTGATCTGCTTCATACTCTTGCAATGATTCTCCTGGTCTTTGTTGACGAATATTTAATTCTGACCAATGTAAATTTCGCAAGTGTTCGTCTCCATACCTTCTTTCTAACGCTGCCACTAAAGCATTATAATTCTGTTTTTGTTCGACTGGAATGGACCGTAAAAATCCCAGAGCAGGTTCTCGTAGAGCTACTAACAAAGCTCTAGCTTTTTCTTCATCATCCCAACCATTTGCAGCAGCGGCAGCTTCAAACTGTTGTTTGTAAGTAGACCAGGAAGACGTACCATCAAAATTTGGAGGCTTAATGTTTTGGTTGGAATTTACAACACATCCTTGAGCTTTTATTTTGTTGTGTTCTTTCTGAAGCTGTATAAACTGTTTTGACATGTCCTGGAATTTTTCTTCTATGGTTTGAAAAACTGCTTCCCTTACATTCTGTAGTTTGTTCTCCACTTTTTCTTCAACATGTTGTACCTTTTCTTCAACATTTTGTACCTTCTCTTTAACATTTTGTACCGTTTCTTCTACATTCTGCAAATTATTTTGTACCTTTTGTTCTACACTATGCATTCTTTGGGTTATTTCTTCCTTAAGATCTTCGGTTGCAGTCTTGAACTCTTCTCTCAGCTGATCGGAGTTGCTCTTTATCTGATCGAAGTTTTCTTGCATGCTATCCAATGTCTGTCTGATGTCATTCTGGTTTTGTTCCACGGTCTGTTTCATATCGCCCTGATTTTGAGCCATTTGAGCTGCTAGAGCCTGTATCATTTTAGTTAGATCTTCCATCTTTGCCGATCCTTGTCTAGTAAGCATCAACTTCCTGATAAATCACTTAAAACGTCTATTTTAGGGCTATAAAGCGAATGTCGAAGTCGGTTTTTCAATATCTCTTCCAATTCTTAAATAGAACCTAATGGAATGTTCTGGAATATACTGGTAAATGCTACTCTTTCTGCTACTAGGCAAATGTAGAAGTCACTTTTTGATTATCTCTTTTGGTTCTCGAATAGACCGTCGTAGAATGTTATGGAATATTCTAGAAATAATTTCTAATTCTTACTTTTAAAATAACTAAGCTACTGTCGAAGTCGGTATTTGTATATCTCTCCTAGTTTTTGAATAGAACGTCGTAGAATGTTATGGAATCTTCTAGAAATTCTTCCTAATTCTTACTTTTGAAATAACTAAACTAATGTCGAAATCGGTATTTGTATATCTCTTCTAGTTTTTGAATAGAACGTCGTAGAATGTTATGGAATCTTCTAGAAATTCTTTTTAGTTCTTACTTTTGAAATTACTAAGCTAATGTCGAAGTCTCTTTTTGGATATTTCTTCTGGTTTTCGAATAGAGCGTCGTAGAAAGTGATGGAATGTTCTAGAAATTCTTTCTGATTCTTACTTTTAAAATTACTAATCTAATGTCGAAGTCGGTATTTGTATATCTCTTCTAGTTTTTGAATAGAACGTCGTAGAATGTTATAGAATATTCTAGAAAATCTCTCTAATTATCAATTTTTGGACTGTAAAGTTAATGTCGAAGTCGGTTCTTAAATATCTCTTTTAGTTTTTGAATAAAACAATATCGAACTTCTTCGAATATTCTGGAAAAAATCACTTACTGTTTTTCTGTCCAATTGTCCTATCCGGTGATACTATGTAAGGGTAGTCTTTGCACTATTTATTTATTTTAGTTCCACTTCTGACACCAATTGTTACGGGTTCACAACGACAAATTAAAACTCGCAATTGTTGAAAACGATACGTCAATTTATTTCGACAAATTATGTACAAAAACACGCACTTAAACTTAGTAATCACTTGCTAATAATTCACTACTATAATCGGTCTATTAACTTCGTGTTAATCTCACGACGACTCAGCACGTTATCTGTGACTGACTGCCTGGTGCGCGACCCCGGCCCTATATATAGGATCGTCAATCTCTCTCGAACTTTCCGGCAGCCTTCGACGTCCGGAAAGTTCCCGCAATACCGCGACCGCAAGCCACAGACAACGCAACTAAAACCTAGACTAAGAATACAACCTTAAGATAAATCGACCTAATACTACACTAAACCTAAATAAATTCCAATTATAAAATTTAAATAACTTAAATTTGTAACAATAGTAATGAGCAAAGTACCTTTAAAGAAGCAAAATGAATCATAGATATCAAAACTCCTGTCTTAGCAATGAACTTTAAAAAACAAAGGAAATATTCAAGATGGTCGGCAAAATAAATAGGAAATTAATAGAGACTGCAAACATTTAAAGCAGACACCATCTGTTAGCTCCCGCTAAATTTCGCGGTTGTTTATATATATTTTTAAAAACACACAACTGTATGAAGGACAAAGCGCATTCCGCGTATTTGGACATGCGCACCAACAACCAGGGAGATCCTTGTCAATCGCCTAGAGAAAATGGCGTGTTAATTTCGTTCTCCAACTATTTCAAATATCTACACCTGAAGGTGCTCGATTTTTGTGTACTGAAGCATAGAACTAGAAACTTCAACCCTTCAGCTACGTGGTGACATCATTAGATCCAATCAGGGGCCCCTTGGAAGTGGAGAATTTGGCTGCAAAAGTGGTGAGTGCATTTGTCTCTGATTACCGTTGTGTGGCACAAATATTTTACCTATGGACCTTATTAATTATTTCGTAATTCATATCAATATTTATGTTGGTTCGCGCTTTCATTAATTAAAATATTTACAGTCCATTGCATTTAACGTTTTTCTAACCGTGGACTAACAACCATCTGTTTTAGGGTATTTGGAGCATCTACATTCAAATATAGAATACGTTTTATCGGTGGAGGGGGGAAGCACATTTAGAATGGAGGGAAGGGGGGTTAAATAGATTAAAAAAATTACATTTGACACGTGATACATCGATTAAGGGGTTTTTGTGTACTCTGAATCCAAATATAATGCTTAAAATAAATGGATCCATGCTAGCCTATTAGTACACTTCAAGTGAAGCCTTGAACACAGTTTTTTTGTAAATATCTCAGAAACCAAAGCTCTTACCAAGTTTTTTGTTAACACAAATTATTGTCCAAAATGTTTGGTTCAGCGGCTTAGGAGCTATCGTATTACGGACAGAAATAATATACACACAGACACACACATCAGACATCAGGACGATATTGGTAAGATTTTCGGAGTTATCTCAAAAATTGTTTTTTCGTCAAAAATAATACCTTGTTGTGACGTTTTGAGTTTGGTAGAGCAGCGGGACTGTATGCGCTGGCCGTCTTATAAAATCTGGGTGCAAAAATCCTTAAAAGGACGATGTAAAAATATTAATTTTTCCGAGCCACACAAAGACAATATAGAGGATTGGCACTCACCTTTTCAGCTGGTTCCGTCGTCTAGAGGAGCTCCTCTCGCTGGCCCAGTCGTTGCAGTCGCTCCACACTAGAATCACTTGTTTGTGTAATGGTTTAGTTTTATTTTCTAAGAATGTTATTGGATTTTTTGGTTAATAGAATTTATCACCATGCTGCGTGGTGATCTCGATAGAATACGACAGACGAATTCCTTTTTGGTTACGCCTTTTTGCGCAGATTCATTTTTGTAGATGGCGCTGGCGTTTTGCTTGTGCCAATCAAATTGAAATTGTGTGGGTTTTCCGAATACGGGAATTTGGCGCAAAATTTGAATTTAAAATTAAAGTTGCACGAACATTTTCCGCCCACTTAAAACGAAGTTTTACATTGAGATTAATTGAATAAACAAATGGCTATATAAAAAGAATATAAGTTAATTCAAAACCTTAAAGGGTAGGTAATTAAATCCGTTTTAGGTTTATAGATCAAAAGGAAAAAAAATGAAAAAAAATATATATATATATTCTAGATAACGACACACGAAACAAAAGAAGTTGGTTGGGAGTTTAGTGCGCATCTAAAGGTAGTGGGCACAACTTGACCACGGGACGAGTGAAAAGTCCGTGTTGTGTTTTAACAGTAGCAACTCGAATGTGAT
Source organism: Aspidapion aeneum (assembly GCA_963576565.1). Classification (NCBI taxonomy): domain Eukaryota; kingdom Metazoa; phylum Arthropoda; class Insecta; order Coleoptera; family Brentidae; genus Aspidapion; species Aspidapion aeneum. Next base: position 49,202,038 of record OY755045.1, read on the forward strand.
TATCCCGACCAGGATGTACCGATACTATTCTACCCAGCAACCAGTGTAATGGCGGCCTAGTTTCATCCTTAATTAATACAAGCGTATCTAGCTTGATTTCAACCGAAGGGTCCGACCACTTAGAACGCTGTTGTAAAGTATTTAAGTACTCGAGTTTCCAACGCTTCCAGAAATCGGCATGAATTCGTTGGATAAGTTGCCAACGCTTAAGGGTATTAACTTTAAGGGTAGAAAGGTCAGGATCAGGACACGAATTAAGGGGTTCCATTGTGAGGAAATGACCCGGAGTCAAAGACGTAAGATCGTTTGGGTCAGAGCTTTGCTCACAAAGGGGTCGAGAATTGAGTAATGCCTCTATTTGGGCGACAACCCTCTGCTAGCGCAGTCGGCAGGGTTCTCGAGTGAAGTAATGTGATACCATGGGAGTGGGCGCAAAATTTGAATTTAAAATTAAAGTTGCACGAACATTTTCCGCCCACTTTTTTTTTTTTTTGGTTGTCTTCTGATTTCTTGAAATAGTACAAGGCGTCTTTGTAGCCCCATCCAGGGTTACCTTGAGCCTCCCAGATGTCATAATCTTTCTTGTTTCTTGGCAAGCCTAACCTGTTAAGACAAGCTTCGCTTATCAGGTTAGCTTGGCTACCGCTGTCCAGAAGTGCTCGGACAGGTTGGTAGTTACCCCGACTATCCAGTACCTCTAATTTTATAGTCGCTAGAAGCACTGTCGTACGGGGCGTCAAGGTGGATAACGAAGAGTATTGATTTGTAGATGTATTTGGATTCGAATTGATTTGAATTGAATTTGAACTGGGTTGAACAAAACTAGGGTTCTGAAGACTTGAATTTGAATTCTGATACGATAAGTTTGTGCCTGTGCTAGGCACGGCCACTTGATTTGAATTAAAACTTTGATTTAAGTTCGAATTTTGATTTGAATTTTGGCTTGAATTAACAAAGGATTGACTTGAATTCTGACGGATTGAATCTGTCGTTTGCGATAGATGAATAAGACTATGGTGCCTATGTCGACATACCCTGCAGTTGTAGGTACTACTGCAGTCCATTACTTGATGATTTGAACGTAAACAGTTGATACATAACGATTGTTGTTTTACATAAGTAAAACGATCTGAAGGAGATTTGGAGATAAAAACACCACACTGCGAGAGTGGATGAAAAGAATTATTGCATAATTTGCACTTATAGGGTTGTTGGTTTTGTCGAAATTGAATATTGGATTGTTTATTTGATACTTGTGAGTGCGTATGCGCTAAAAAATTTGATGGAGGGCTTGATTTGTACTGATTATTTGAATAAGAATTATATTTTTGGTTACTAGAATTCGAATAATTTGGTTTTTGCTGTTTGGAAGTCGAAGGTTGCATTTGCGTATTTTGGGGAGATAGCTGTACTGTTTCAAGAGCACGGCATTGGTTAATAAGAAACTGAATTAGATTTTGATATGTTGGAATCTCGGTAGTACTATACTTTAATTCGAAAGCGGTTCTTGTGGTTTGATCGATTTTTGATAATAAAATTGAAAATAAACAAAAACACCACGACGTTACTGGAAATTCAAGATTTTCGAGCGCCGCAATATTCTCGGAAAAGGTATCTACCAAGACTCTAAGATCCTTTGCTGACTGGTTTCCCTTTAAAGAATTTGCATAGTAGATTGAGTTCCAGTAGGTACTGGCTAAAAGTCTTTTATTTTGATAGCGATCTGTTAATACCTTCCAGGCGATTGCGTAATTACTTGCCGTTAATTTTATAGAACTTAAAATATTAAGTGGTTCGCCCTCAAGGAAGGTTAGCAAATGTTGAAATTTCCTTATATCGGAATAATTAGAGTTTTCGTGAACCAAACAAGAATAAACATCGTAAAAGGTTGGCCACTTTTTTACGTTTCCATTAAAGCAAGGTACCTTTAAAGGGCCCAGATCATCGCTACGTGAATAGTGTGAAGTTGCGGGGGTGAAATTTGAATGAACTGAATCGGAACATAAACTCGAAAAAAGAACTTTAGCTTGGTGGTAGAATAGATCCGTATCTCTCCTAATTTTGTCTTGTACTTCGAACTCATCATCGTCGTCGTCTTTCAAGAGACCTATGATGTCATTATGAATGTTTTTAAATTGTTCATAGTGATCATCTAACGATTCGTAAAACGCCTTAAAAATTGGCAAGGAAGAACTATCTGATTTAGCTTTTGTTCCCAAGTTATACGTTTCCGTAATACGAGATATTGAAACTTTGCGTTGATTCTCAAGCTTTTTTAACGACATATTGTTAATTAAAAAAATAAAAAATATTTAAAAGGAATAAAACTAACACTTGACCCCTATTGACTTTAATCAGTCCAAAAGAGTCCGACAGCATATATTTTATTATCGATTTCTCGAATAAATGCAAAAACTTATCAACAGCTGTTCCTAGGTCGCGATCTTTCTCCCAAATAAATGCACAGAAAACAAATTGTACCTACTACCGTTTCTCTTATTATTTACAGGTAAATACTAATTCTACTAGATGTGTTTGTTTACCTGTTAAATAAGAATAAAGCATTCAACTCACAAGCACTTTTGTTGTTTTGAATAACTATAACATATTATTTAAACAAATAACTATTATTTAAACAAATTTCGATTTTTGAATCAAAACAAACGACGTACGAAGTGCCAATTTCGGCTGCAATGAAATGTGGGTGGAGCCACCGTTAAGCCACGCAAGGGGGGACGGAACCTCCTTTCTAAACCGGACACGGCAACAACGAGCCAAAATGGCGAGACGAAAATCTAATATTTTTAGCAAACAAATTTTAAAAAACTATCTGGGTCGTGGGACCAGAAAATGTTGTTGTTTTGAGGGGTAGAGCAGCGGGACTGTATGCGCTGGCCGTCTTATAAAATCTGGGTGCAAAAATCCTTAAAAGGACGATGTAAAAATATTAATTTTTCCGAGCCACACAAAGACAATATAGAGGATTGGCACTCACCTTTTCAGCTGGTTCCGTCGTCTAGAGGAGCTCCTCTCGCTGGCCCAGTCGTTGCAGTCGCTCCACACTAGAATCACTTGTTTGTGTAATGGTTTAGTTTTATTTTCTAAGAATGTTATTGGATTTTTTGGTTAATAGAATTTATCACCATGCTGCGTGGTGATCTCGATAGAATACGACAGACGAATTCCTTTTTGGTTACGCCTTTTTGCGCAGATTCATTTTTGTAGATGGCGCTGGCGTTTTGCTTGTGCCAATCAAATTGAAATTGTGTGGGTTTTCCGAATACGGGAATTTGGCGCAAAATTTGAATTTAAAATTAAAGTTGCACGAACATACCTTAAGATAAGATAAGATAAGATAAGATAAGATACATTTATTTCCTTTAAGACAATTTACAAATTGTATAGGACATCTCTTCTAAACACAATGTATTTTAAAGAAGAGAAGTTTGACTCTCGGAGAGTCGAAAAAAAGATAATAATAAAAATATTAATACGAACAATAAAAATTAGGATGCCCATTGCACAAAGTCCTTAACATCATACAATGTTTTTTCACACAAATAGCACTTTAAAACCCTTTTAAAACTATTTATACTATCACATTCTTTAATTTTCTTTGGTAAACTGTTATACATTTTAACACTTAAATAATTTGTTTTTTTAGTTATTTCAAGCCGAAACGATTTCTCGCGCAGATTTCCTTTTTGACGTGTATTTACACTATGGACACATTCGTTAGACATAAATTTATTCTTATTACTAAAAACGTACACACATAGTTCAAATACAAAGAGGCCAGGCAGGGTTAAAATGCCCAATCTTTGAAAATGTGCTCTACATGAGTCGGTGTAACTTAATCCTAACATACTTTTTAGAACATTCTTTTGTGAGATAAAGACATTCTGTGACTTGGTAGACCACCCCCAAAGTCCCACACCATACCTCAGACGAGATTCACAGTTTGCATAATACACTGAAAGCAATTCTTTTTCATTTAGAACTTGCCTCAAGTTTCTAAACTGATATGCAACAGAGTTTAATTTAGATATGAGACTCTGACAGTGATCCCTCCAATTCAAAGTCTCATCAAAGGTTACCCCCAAAATTTTTACATTTCCTCCTTTAGGAACATCCACTCCGTTAAGTTTAATACCTAATTGATTTGCATTATTTTGATAAGAGTGAAATCGAATTATTTGCGTTTTTTCCGCATTTAAGTACAAAGAATGTTCAGCAAACCAATCATTCAAACCATTCATTACATTTTGGCACTTTAATTCTAGAACATTTTCAGTTCTGTCAGATGTCGTTAATGTCCCATCATCGCAATAAAAGTAACTACTGCAGGCCACAGGCAGTATTTTATCAATGTCATGAATATACAGAATAAATAATGTTGGTCCTAAGATTGATCCTTGAGGAACACCTGTATTAATACCGGTTAGCTCAGAATTATATGTTTTGCTGTATCAGAATGAGTTATTGTAACATATTGCTTTCTGTGGGACAAAAATGACTCCACCCAAAGAAGAGAAATATTCCTAACTCCTAATAAGTCAAGTTTTTTTGTCAAGACCCCATGGGACACACAGTCGAATGCCCTGCTTAGATCACAAAATATTCCGGCAGGACACTCTCCAGCCTCCATGTATTGTATAATTTTTTCATAAAATGAATATATTGCTGTAGTGGTTGATCTCCCTTTTACATACCCATGTTGGTTTTTCGGAAAAAGATCAAAGCTATTTAAATAATTATCAAGTCTATCCAGAAAGCAATATTCTAATATTTTGGAAAATGTAGATGGCACTGTGACTGGCCTATAATTTGTAAGATTTGTCCTATCAGATTTTTTGTAAATGGGAGTTACTTTTCCTATTCTAAGTTTTTGAGGAAAGACACCACGGCAAAATGACAAATTAATAATATAAACTAGAGGTTTTGTAATAATATGTAAAATTTTTCTTACCAAGAAACTAGGTACATCATCTGCTCCTGCAGAAGATTTATTTGACAATTTTCTTAATATTAAATTATAAAAGTCCTCTTCTAAAAAAGGGTAAAGTGACATCTGCTCCTCACTGGCACTACTGCTCGATATAGGAAAAATGTTATTTACTGATCCAATTTTTTCTAAAATTTCTAAAGGAGCTTCTTTAAAAAAATTATTGAACATGTTTGAAATCTGACTAGGATCTTCAATCGTAGTCTCCTCGTCCATTAAAACAATATTTTTGTGAGACCTGGACTTGCTAGTTAACTCTGAAACCACCTTCCATTACTCTTTCACCTTATTTTTTGAGTTATTTATTCTTTTTTGATAGAATGATCTTTTGGTTTCAAAAACTAGGTTTTTGTGTTTTTTCTTCTCTGTAGCATATAGATTCTTAAAACCGTTACTATAGTTTCTGTAAAAATGCAGATTTTTTAAATTTAAACTAGACTGCTTAACATGAGCATTTACCCAAGATTTTGTGTGATCATTTTTAGGGTAGTATTTTTTTAATGGAAAATTTGTCTGAAAATGATAATTAAATTTTTGGTAAAAGATATCGAAGGCCATGTCAGCATCCTGTGTATTATATACTGAGGTCCAGTTCTCACTGCACAAATCCAGGTCAAACTGTTCGATATTATTTTCTGAAAAATTTCTTTTTAAGATAATTTTTGTGTCACTACAATTTTTTGGTAAATCTAATTCGAGCAGAACGTACCTGTGATCAGATACCGTGCTATCCAAAACACAGGAAACCCCATTGTTGTGAAAATTTATAAAAATTTGGTTTATTGATCTAATAGACTCTGTAGTTACCCTGGTGGGCCAAAAAATAAGTGGCTTTAAATTAAACAATTTGAGTTCAGTACATAATTTTTTAAATTTGATATCGATATTATATGAGTTAAGGTTGATGTCTCCACATAAGATAATGTTAGCTTTTGGCTTGTATATATGACTCAAAGCATTTAAGAGACCATTAAAAAATAAATCCAAATCTAAATATGTTGATGGTCTGTAGCAGTTCACTATTATATAAAACTTATTTTTACTACTATAGGATATACCACACATTTCAATGTGGCCTTCCACACAATATTTATCAAGATTTAGGCATTCGACAACCAAATTTTTCCTTGTCCAAATAGCAACTCCGCCCCCTGTGGTGCTTAACCTACAAAAGTAGGACGTCAAATGAAAACCATAGAAAACAAAGGAATTTAAGTAATCAGCATTGACAGCTGACTCGTTAAAACACAAAAAATCTAAGTTTTTATAATTACTGATTTGTACATTAAGTTCATTAACTTTGTCATAGTTTAAATATTGTGCGTTAATAAAAAACAAATTGGGATTAAACCAGTTTATGTTACAACCAGGTTTTTCTTTCGCGGTAGGAAAAAACGCCTTACACATGCATTTTCAGGCCACAAACTTGCATCCATAGCCTTTTTAAAATTGTTTTGATATATAGTGACTTTAAATGACGAATACAGTTCTGGAAATCTTGGTGTAAGTGTTTCACAACTTACCTCAGGAAACGAGTTCTTTAAATATTGAGTCAGATTATCTGAAGTTGTGTTTGGGGCAAGTCTGTATACATGCAAATCTATTTTACCTGGAACTCCTTGTAATTGGTTTTGGGAACTACTTTCGACTACCATGTTATTTCTTTTCTTTTTGCCCTTGACCTGTTTCCATCCCTGATCCTCGCTTTCCTTCCGTTTGTCATTTAGGATATTTATATATTTGTCACATTTCGTAGCAGTTTCAGCTAATAAAATTGCTCCCGAGACCTGTTCTTTACTTACATTTTGTTCCTTTCTTACATTTTGTTTATTTTTTGGTCGTTGCCCTTTTCTAGGGTTGGAACTTGATTGTAGCGCCCCCTGCTGGCCAGATGGTACGGGGCCGGGATTTTTAAAATTATTGACAGTCTCTGGGGAGGTTAAAATGGTGTTTTCATTTTTCATCAAGTTAATTATCAATTCTTGGTTGGAAATTGTGCGCTCCATCTCACTTAATAAACGCTTGGAATTTTCCACTTGAGTCGTTAAACAATAAACATCTTTTTTAAGTAACATAACCTCAACATTGCTATCATGTGAAGTTACCTCACTAGCGTCAAAGAAATCATTATTTTCTATTTCAATTTGTTGCTTTACTGCTTCACAAAGTTTGTATTCACTTTTTACTTTTCTAGTAATTATTATCTCGATAAGCTCTTGTTTTCTAAGCTTATCAAGCTCCTTAAAAATAATGTCGCGATTTGCCATGTTGCCAACCGAAGAATTTACCGATCACAATGGTACCGTTATCACTTGGAGGCAAGTACCGGCGCTAAAAATATGTCACTTGCTGCTCATGCACCAAAAACACAACTGTAAAAATTACAAAAAACGCGCGGTACCGGTATTGCTTATCGCAAAACTAAAAAACTACACATATTTAGGTTTTAATAACACAAACACATAACAACTGGCAGCTAAAAATACTATGGTACTATTTTTTAATAATTAATTTCATCTAAAAATAGTGAAATTTGACCACAAAATACTCGATCAAAATATATACGTGGTGACTGCACCGCTGACATTGACCTATCCTTCTCTAGCCATTGCTACGCGGGCTAGGAAGGTAAAAATAAATTAGAGGAAAGTCGACTAATATGGGGTAGGCACGATTTTTTTGAATAAAAACCAGAACGAGAAAAACTGTGTAGCATCCCCCTGGGGAGGGGAGTCGTGGGAGTCTATAAATAAATTGTGTACGGATTACTAGGCACGACTAAACTGCTATATGAATTTTTATTTAAGTCTCTACCGCTTCCCCGCTTAGGGAGGAGGGGTGCTGGGGCAGGATCGTATCCAACCCAAAACAGAAGAGGGGCAGGTTTCTGAATTCCATCGCCTTCTTAATTTAGAGAGGGGTTCTTATTATAATTCAATTTCAGTGTCCGATTTTAAAAAACTTGGTTAAAAAGGGGGACAGCTCAACAGCTGCCCTTCTCCCCCCCGCCCTGGATACGTCATTTGCTAAGGGTGACTTAGGGGATAATTGAGTAAATTATGTTCTTTTATTGTCTTGGTTGAATTTAGGAAATAGAACTATTTCCATGATAAACTGTTCACGTTCATTAAAAAGGTAAAGTTTTGACCCACAAATAAAAGGGGGGAAGGGGTGATTAAATGGTTACAAAACTTTTTATTCCTTATATTTCAGTCCTGCGGACCAAAATAATTAAGAATATACATAATACTTTAAATATTTATAATAGATCAAATTTTACCCCCCAGTGGGGGGGTAATAGGGGCAAATTCGATAATTAAAACTTTTTTTGGAGAACTCGGTTTTGGCGCACCAAATGTAGGAGGATTTGGGGGTCTACTCTCTGAGTTTTGCAACTTATATTAGCTCACACATATACTATACTATAGTAGTGTGAGCTATGGTGATCCTAATTTTTTCGAGAAAAAAAAAGTTGCTCTGATTTCAAAAATTTTTATATATCTTTGCGTTTCAGATGATTTTGAAACTTTTTTGTTGCGCCGTCTGTCTGTCTGTATGTCTGTCTGTCTGTATGTCTGTCTGTAACGACCAACGCGCATAACTCTAAAACCGCTTGGCCGATTTTAATAAAATTTGGTACCTAGGCTGGGTCTTGGGTCGAGATGGTCCCATTTAAAAATGAACAAAATCCACCGAACAGAAACCAAATAAAAGGGTGGGGGTAGATTTCAAAAATTAGAGTTTATGTGAAAATATGGCGTGTGTGATATCAAACGAAAGGTAATTGAGTCTGCAGTTAAACAAAATACATTTTAATTTATTTAAAAAAAAAGGGTGGGGGTATATTTTAAAAATTAGAGTTTAAGTGAAAATATGGCGTGTGTGATATCAAACGAAAGGTAATTGAGTCCGGAGTTTAACAAAATACATTTTAGTTTTTTGTTTTTTTTAAGGGTGGGGGTAGATTTCAAAAATTTGAGTTTAAGTCAAAACATGGCTTGTGTGGTATCAAACAAAAGGTAATTTAGTCTGGAGTTAAATAAAATGTATTTCAGTTTTTAGTTATATTAGCTCACACGTACACTATAACTATAGTACCTAGTGTGAGCTTAGGGGCCCATATATTGGCAGAGTACTTTTTTTTGTGAGGCGGTGTAATTTGTAGACCATATTAAAAATAATACACTTTTTTAAAGACCTTTAAGGCAGTATAAATCACAAAAATGGTGGTGACAAGAGTGGGGGGGTAATAATAAATAGTTTTTAATGGTATATTAGCGATTTAGACTTCTTTATTGATTTGCGTTTAAGTGATTGGAGAGTTTCCAGGCAAAAGTCTATTTTTGGCCAAAATATTGATCCCTCAGACCATAGTGCAACGTATTAAATATTTGAATAAATGTATAGCTATGTTGCCGCCGATACCAAAAAAATGACGTATTGGCTATGAAAATCGTATCAGTATTTTTTAGTTATAAGAAATAACCACATACATACACCAAAACCAAGTCTCCTCGTTTTGTCGCTTCGGCAAGTCTTTAGCTTTAGATTTTTTTACATATTTTCCACAAATTTCATGAAAAAACACAACAAATATCTTAAAATCATTAGGCTTCGAGCCCCCCGCCCCGCCAAGAGGCCACGGACTTCCCCCCTCCCCACGACATATTCCTGGGTGCGCCACTAATTCAAGCTAAAATTTGAATCGGTTTCGAACCTATTAAATCGCGAAAATGCTTTAAATTTTATATTTCTTTTAAATATCAAAACTTATTTCTACAGAATAAAAGGGAACTATAAAATAATTAAAATTTACTGAAGCCTTTAAATCTGTGGAGGCGGTGCAGAGTTAAAGTGGAATAAAAATATTAAATATTGTAGGCAAAAATCTCATTGTAAGGGTTTTGAAATTACACTTTTTTACAAATTTAAAAAAAAATCTTTTTTGGACTTTTAAGAAATGCACCGCGCATTTAAAACCCCATTGCGATAAGTGGAACGCTTCTAGAGAAAATCGTGTATCAAAAATGACTCAAAATGAGGTAATTTAGGCACGTTTTTCGAGGGTTGAGGTAAAAAAAAATTTATGAGAATTTAAATGCGCGCTAAAGAATTCTTTTCTTTACTAATTGCCAAAAGTTTTATCAAAAATATTAGCGAAATAATACTTTTCCCATAAAAGTATTATTTCGAAACCCTAACAAGCTCATTATATGGCAAACGTAGAGCTCCCTCTTAAGGTAAAATTGATGCTTTGGAAAGGATGTCCTTATTGCGTAAATATACCTTAAAAGTTTTTTTATTTATTTTTATTAATAAATAATGTCATCTGTCAAAGTTAACTGCATTTGTAGTTTTTGATTTGTGATATTACAGTTGGTATTTTATATCGAATGACCGTTTTTTATTTGATTTTTTAAATCAGTGTCAAATTTTCTTTTAAAATGAGGTATCAGAATGAACATTTTAACTTTTTTATGTTTACTTTTTTATTTTTTTTACACTATTTGTATTTTTGAATATTATTATATATTTTTTAAGCATAAAAAATAATTAGCAAGCACATTTATCAAGACTGACATGTTTTGTTGTATATGATTAATATAACCCTCGTTTTTCTTTAATAAATCCCTTTTTAGTAAATCATTAATATCTTTAATATAGGGAACTTGCGGGAGCAAATTTTAAGTATTATTTTTGAAAGATATGCACTCTTTAAGAAAATAAAAATTATTGTCCAACTTTTATAAAAAATCTATATTTTTATAGAATTTGAGACATGCCAAACATAAACGATCGTCTGACCTGTGCACACATCAAAATTGGAATCAAAATGTACAGGTATAAAATATACTTGCCTTCCGCTACAAGACCCATTTAACGAGAATTTTATACACCACCAAATAATGTCGCAAAATGGCTGTGAATCTGGATCAAATCGCCATACAAATACGGTACTTTTAACGCGTTCCTCACAAAGGAAAAATGACACTTCTTAAAAATAACTGAAAGTTGCATCAATCAAATCATACTTTTTTTTAAGGCCTTTTAGTCTATCTACTCTAATTTAGGAAAGGTGTTTAGGAGTTTCAGTATGTTCTTAATTTAACCCTTTTTGGACAAAAAATTAGGTTTCTGAGCCCACGGTGCGCCGTGAATACTTTTTAATTGCGTGGAGATTTAACGTTAAAGAATTTTTTTTCCATATTAAGCTAACCTGAAATGTTTTGTTGTTTTTTTGCCAACACATTCACAAAAATGTCGCAAGTATTTAAAACATGACAATATAAATTCGAAACACAATTTAAGTTTTGGATAATTGCAAATGTTAATTTAAAATAATCTTAACAAGTCACTAGTTACCGCGAAACCTCCCTAAATAATCACGTCCGCTATGATTTTTCGAGATAACAATGTCACAGGTCGAGTCAGAATAACAACCTAAATTGATCATGATTGCATGAGAAATGTACAGATCAAAATCACCCTAATAACTAAAATTTGTATAGCGTTGTGAAAAGCGTGAAAATTTTATTTATATCACGATAAATTAAGGCGCGGTATCTCGGCGCGCATATTGTCGCACCCAGTGACGTCATGTGGACTTCAAAATGGCGGAATAGGCATGCAGCTTCCTTCCGCGATAAGTATCCAGTCAATTAACCTAATAACTCGAAATTTTGCACAAATATACGCTTAAGTATCCCTACGAAGCTTATTTAACGCCAGATCCGAAAATCCGAAAAGGGTAAGTAACATTGGGAGTGTTTTGTTTAAAACAAGAATTCATCTGTCAAACTTTGACATTTGCATTTTTTGGACAATTTGGTCTAAAAATTCTTAAGGCTTCAAGTATTCAAACAAACTCTTTGGGTAGGAAAAACCTGAACGTTGATTAAATAAAATAGTGCTCACCAGTCCAGAAGTTGTTAGGGCCATCGAACAGGAGGTGGCAGCACAAACTTTCTGTATCACCAGTCCTTGCAAAGCTTCTATTATTTTCGGCCTGAACACTTTGGCTATTTCTCCATGGCCAAGTTTGCCATTTTCTCCCGAACCGAACGACCAAACCGTTTTACCATCTCTTGACACAACCAAGGTGTGAGAGCTGCCACATGCTACCTACAAAGAAAATTAGGTTATCCTATAGTCAAGACTTTTTCATATTTTTTATCTCGTTTTTATCTATTATACATAATATAAGGTAACTTAGGTTACGGACGTCTTTAAACACTACGAAGTACGGCACGAGACCAATGGAGTCTGATTCGTAATAAAGATTCAGACATGGACGTCGTCGGCAAAAATGACAAATGCGTTTCCCAAGATGTCAAAAAGGAAAAAAAGCACCGTTAGTTTCGTAAACGAGGTAAAATAAGTCTGGAGCGTATAAACTAGCACGTGAATCTTAAATAATGTAAATACGTCATGATTATTCATAAATTATGCAAAGAGAAAATAAAGCACAACAACACTAAAAACACGTAATAAAGGTGAACTCGAGCGCCCGAAGCTCGAATACCAACCCTACAAGTCAGTAAAAATTGCTTTAAGAAACTGAAAAAGTCGTTGCCATACATTTAATCTCTTACCTGTCCAACTTCAAAGAGGTCACCAACTAACGTAGGAACTTCTCTTCCACTGTTGTCTCCGTGCCCTAATCGGCCGTGATCGCCTTCTCCCCATGTGTAAAGCCGGCCGTCGTCTGTTATGGCAGCACTATGTCTGTAACCTTAACAAAATTTCGGATTTATTTTCTTTTAAAAGCAAAAGTATTACAAAGGGATTTCAAATAAAAATTATATGATATTCAAACGATAGTAAGTAACCATGGTAATAAAGTTACACCTTGTGACAGGTGTTTAGAATACTCAAAAATTATTATGACTAAAAATGTTGTTTATTATCTAAACATTTTTATGAAAATTGATGTTCTTTTGTTGTAAGCACTTTTCTTGCACTTTCGAAAACTGTTGACTGGCCTCCAAAAATATGTTAAACTCCTTTAGATTTATTTTTGTGGGTTTATTAAAAATATAACATCTATGGATATAGACCACAAACATAGTGCTATAATCACTTAATTTTGCGTTTTTACTTTAGATTACTTTAGACTACTTACTTTATGTTCCTAGTGATAGTTGAATGTAATAGCAGGTTAAATAAATAAATAAATAAAATTGAACATGGAATAAACGTACACGAAGTCAAGATAGACATTTAAAAAAAATTATTATTATTATTATTTGATTATCATCTGTAACTTAGAATATTATAAAAAGTTTGTTTATATCTAGAATCATTTTTATTTTATTTGAATTTATAATTATATTGTTCTTACTGGAAAACCCTTAACGATAACGTATTTTAAGTAAGTTCAAGGTTTAACGTATATCAAGTCGCTCGATGTTATTGGAACACTCCTACTTCAAAGTTCGGAGAAACAAGGATAGACCAAAACTGAAGAACGCTGAATGGGACGATTGTCTTCACTTTTTATAAACCGCTAAACTTCGACTAATACCATTCTAAAAACCTTCATTTCGCTTAACTCTGTATAAAATTGAGTAATATATCTTGACGCTTACCTGCGTTGACATATTTGACAACTTTCCCATTGAAGGGCCCCGTAATCTTCTCGGGTTGCTTGTGAGTGGAGCAGTTTCCGTGGCCCAACTTTCCATAATCTCCATCGCCCCAGCTGTAAACTTCACCATCTTCAGTCAGAGCCAGCGTATGGCCATCGCTACCTAAAATGTAGATATTACTACATTTATCTCGGCAGTTCCATGCTGATCAAATTGGCATTCGATTAGTAAATCTCACTTTAATCTATGACAACGAACGAAAACGAATTAAAAAGTTAGGATAAGATCTAGTCAAGCCAAGCCAATCCGCCGAAATACACGCACTAATCCACTTATGATATATATTAAAAAAAAAAAGAGAACTTGCTGTCTTGGTTATGGATTTTTTGTAAATGTTTTCTTACGTTTTTTCCTGTTTTTAATTAAGATAAATAAAAATTAATAAGTGCTGGTAGTGTAAATAAATATTGTCGGTTAGGCAGAGCTAAAACGTGTAGTATTTCAATCTAACCATCAGATAAATACTACGTTTATTATGACAGCTCTACCCTGATCGAAACTGGAATGGGTTAATAAATCGATATAAGCGCGTGAGATAAGTGGGTTTAAAACTAATCCTAAAATTTTTAGGATCGGATCGAGGTTAAGACAAGTTAGTCCTTTGAAATCAACGCACTAATCTACTTCCGATCCGGATTATGGCTTAGTAGCTAAATTTTTTAAAAAAAGAGCTTGCTAACTTGTCACCAAACTTGGTTATGGACTGCTGCTAAATATGAAACAATTTAACTTGTTTTTTGCGACTTTTGAATAATAGATAAAGCTAAACATCTACGCCTACGATATAAACTGGTTTTCGCCACCAAGTGACTTTAAATCAGTGTATGTTAAAGTCAGTTGTCAGCTCGTTATTATAAGAATAACATCGGCCAACGAAAGAAACTGTAATGTTTACCGATGAAATTCGGATTTTTTGGTTATGATATTACTACTAATATGTCGGTTTAGAACATTTTTCTACGTTGTCCGACGCCTATTCTCCACCTCCTTCGATCCTGACAATCATCTTGTCAGATTCTTTTGACTCATTGATCTTTGGATTGACTGTTGCCATTCTAGTTTAGGACGTCCTCTTTTCCTGCGCCCTACTGGTTGCTACTTTAGAACCTTTTTTGGTAATCTTTCGTCGTTCATCCGTTATGCTTCCCTCGATTCCCATTCTTTCTTTTATGATCTCATCTCCTATGTGATCCAATCTAGATATTCTCATTGATCTTCTTATTGCATCCATTTCGACCATTTTTGTTTTGTATTTTTCTGTTATGCGACAAGTCTCTATTCCATACAACAGCGTGCTTTTTACCATTGTTTCATATATGTTAAATTTTACATTCTTTCTTATCTCTCTGTTCCATAAAATACTGTTAAGACATCCAATAACCTTTTTTGCTTTTACTATTCTTTTTTCCAATTCTTTACAGTCTGTTCCTGTCTTATCAAATGTGACACCGAAGTATACATACTCATTGCATGGAGATATTGTTTGTCCATTGTCTAGTTCTAACTCACTGGATTCGTTTCCAATACATAAGTACTGTGTCTTGTCCACGTTCACTGTTAGTCCCCACTTTTGGTATTCTTCCGTTAACTTTCTCATCATATCTTGTCTTCTTTATCATTAGCTACAATTACTTGGTCGTCAGCAAACTGTAGTGTGTATATAGTAAATCGGTCGTTAAGTTGTATTCCCATGCCGTGCACTTTACGTTTCCAGTTTTTTAGAGCCACTGCGATATATATTTTAAAAAGAGTTTGAGAGATACAACATCCCTGTCTTAAGCCTTTTGTTACCAGGAATTCTTTTGAAAGTCGATTTCCAATTTTAATTTTAGATTTTGACCCTCTGTATAGTTCTTTTATCGCTTTTATGTATGTATGATTGATATTAGTTTGTTCCAACACCGTCCATAATTTTTCTACTAACGGTATCATATGCTTTTTGTAGGTCCACAAAGGTAACATGAGTCTCTATATTTCTGGCGCTTCTTTTCTCAATAACTTGTTTAAGACAAAAAACATTATCACTACAAGATCTGCACGAAATCCACTTTGCTCTTCTTCTTCTTGTTCATGAAAATCATTCTCTATTAGATCTCTAAGAATCCTACCGTACAATCTACTTAGAGTGCTGGTGACTGAAATTCCTCTGTAATTGTTGCAATCCAGCTTGTTTCCTTTTTTATGTATTGAGGATATGAAGGCAATTTTCCAATCATTAGGTACTGGATGTCCGTCCATGCATTGATTGATAATATATGTGAGATTTTCGAGTAGTTTCTCTGATCCATATTTGAGGATTTCAGCATATATTCCCCCAGGTCCGCTAGCTTTTCCGGATTTAAGCTTTTTTATACTATTCTTTATCATTTCTTTTTCGATGATTACTTCCTCTCCATGTACTTCTATGTCTCTCCTCGGAGAGGCTGTTAGATATTCGGGTCTCGTCTCCGGCAGCAGTTCCTTGTTCTGGTTTGATGATCTGGATGTTTACTTTTTCCTTTGTTGGGTTTTTTACTGCAGAAATGAATTTCCATACTTCAGAGCTCTGCCTACCTCCTACGTGTGTATTTATATCGTGGCATTTGCGCTCAAACATTTTATTTTTTCTGTGCGTATCAAACTTCTTAGCTGTCTTCTGGTTTCCCTGTATATTTCTAGGTCTCTTTGCTCTTTAGTACTGAGCCATTTCAAGTATGTGCGTTTTTTCTCTTTGACCATTTCCTGTATTTTCTCCGTCCACCACATCTTCCTGTTATTTCTATTATCTTGGCATCCAACAGCATCGTTGCTTGCTTCCTTCAAGCTTTTTATTATGTTTGTATATATCTCTTCAAATGAGTGATTTGTGTTAATTAATTTTTCTGATACAATCTTTGAGTACTTTCGATTTCTAGACTTCTAAAGTTGTATTTTTGATTGTCTTCGATGCACTCTAGGTTTTCATTTTCTCTAATACTTTCGTCCTTATTTGTTTTTCTTAAAGGGAATACTATTTTTGCTTTTACCAGATAATGGTCAGATCCACAGGTAACACCACGAAGTGCTCGAACATCAAACCACTTTAATTGCGAGTGTTGTCCACCTATAGCATAATCAATGATTGATTTAAGATTTCTTGTTGGCTGAATTCAGGTATATCGATGAATATCCTTATGTTTAAAAAAACCATTATTTATTTTTAGGTTGTGGGTTTCATACAATTGCATCAGTCTTAAGCCATTACCATTTGTTACTTCCTCTCCAAATGGTCCTATCACTTTGCTCTGGGTTTGTCTACCAGTTCGGCTATTAAAATCGCCAAGCATAATTATTTCTCTGGTATTACCGATTTTGGTGATAGTCTCATCCAGTTGGTCAAAGAACATTTGTTTTGTAGCTACTCTTTCGTCATCTGATGGTGCGTAGACTGCTATTATGCTTATATTATGTCCAAGCATCCTCATGTTCACTCGAAGTATGTTTTCACTAATGCAATCGTAGTCTGTAAGTTTATTCTTTAGATTTTTCTTTATTAACAAGGATACCCCTCTGGCTGCTCTGCTTTCTTTTGGGACTCCAGTGAATATATGGACAAAATTGCCGACACTATTCGTACCTGTTCCTTTCTTTTTTGTCTCTGTGAGTGCAATAATATCGATCTTACAATTCTGCACTTCAGTTGCAATAATGTCCAACTTTTGATTCACTCCCTGTACGTTCCATGTAGCTATATTTATAGTCCTTTGTTTTTGCTTTTTTCGTCTTCGAGAGTTTCTATCCATTGCTCCGAGGCTTTGTTTAGGCTTTTTGTTAATTGCTTTGTTTTACAAGTATTAGAAAACCAGTCTAATGCCTTAACCCTCTACTTGGAGGGCCAGGATTTTTAATCAAGGTTTTTCTCCTCTAGCCTTTGACGAGCTAACGCCATACTGTAAGGCAACAGCTGTGGTCTTTTATACTATCCCTAAAAGAAAGGGTTGCCACCTACGCTATGATCACCGTACCGAGGTCCATTCTCTCCGCCTTTCATATCGATGTGGTCTTCTCCCGTAACCCTGGGAAAGGGACCCTATACAGGTACTAACTCTCCGGGTCGGAGAGTGCCTGGAATCTACGGAGGGCAGGGGTCGATTCATTTCCCCTGATAGACATCTGACGAGGTCTACCCGTACCCGTTGGTTATGATATTTTCTTGTCAAATTCATTAGGGTTTCACTAAAATAATTTAAGTTGTCAGTGGTGAGTGACATCAATCATCATGTAACATATAAACAAACACATTTGCCAATCACCACCGGTATATGTTTAGTCAAAAATCGATTTCCAACGCTTATGACTTAACAAGGACGGAAGGTGCTCTCTCTCTAAACTACTAGAGTAAAGAAGCCCTCCTTTAATTTTGACTATAATTAATTTGACTTTAACAAGTTTGTCGCGTGTCTATTTCTTTAAAATATGTCATACATACAGGGTCTCTAGATAATAGTAGACAGAACCCGAGCCCTGTATGTATGACATATTTAAAAAAAATATAAACGCGACAAACACATGATAGTCATTGAAACCCAAATTTTATTGGTTATTATATTTTCTTGTCAAGTTCATTGGCGAAAATAATTTAAGCTGTCAGTGGTGAGTGACATCAATCATAATGCAACCAAAGCCAACCCTGAAAAAATCAGCTGTTATCGTCGGCTGAATTTTACATTGGGTATTGTGGGAGAATGGAGGTTTGTTTGAGATATTTTTAAAATGACACTACAGATTTTTACGAAATTTCAGGGAAATATTCCCAGACACCACCCCGATATTTTATCAAACTTTTGTTTGATGAAAGATGATTAAAAGGTAAAAATCTTCAAAATTTGATGAATTGATTTTTTAGAATAATGTTCATTTAAAATCCAAAAATACCAGTGTTAATTTTTTTTTAATTGAACAAAGAAAGTAAATTTTTTGATGTAGTTTTTGTTAAAATATGTAAATACCTATATTAAGTTTTAAAAGTGTGCCAAATATAAACAAATAGTGTAGGTGAGCTGAATACTTTTCACGCAGAAACGAACACATTCGCTTCTGCTTTAAATTTAATTTTTCTGTGAGTTAAGGAAGCGGCTTTGAAAAATTAGGGAATATTATATATTAAAAAAAAATTGTTTTACAAGAATACAGTAAAAAAATCTTAAAACCGGCTTTATTTATAAAAAAATCAAATATTCATGAACCGTCATTTTAACTTCAATATTTTAAAGAAAATCCACTGTGGCGTGATGTAACCATCAAAAAGAAATTCAGCCTTCGCTGTGACGTCAACAAAGTTGTAGATGATAGCCTTGATGCAACATAAGCAAACAAGTTTATCCGTCTACCCCGGTAAATGTTTTATCACAAATAGTTTATTTTTATTTTGCGACACTTATGAATTAACAAGGACGAAAGGTTCGCCTCTCTCTAAACAATGCTAGACTATAGAGGACCGATATTTTCTCGTTTGATTTTGACTTAAATAAATCTGACTATAATAAGTTTGTTGCGTCTCTATTTCTTTAAAATAGGTCATACATATAGGGTCTCTAGATTGAACCAATAAAGAAAGAAAACAAGAACAAATAACGTAAACACAATGAATGTTACCTTTGGAACTGGATAGCTTCTTAACCACACTATCCAACAAGATTCTTTTGGGTAATATCTGGTTGGACGACTCTCCTAAGCCGAGCCTACCATAGCTGCCTTTACCACATGCGCTGACGTATCCGTCCCAATGAATGGCAAAGGTGCAGTACTGTCCCGCCTCAACCTAAAAAAGAATTACGGAAACCATTGGTTCAAAATGCAAAACCAACCAATAACTTTGAAACAATAATAGTTTTCGAACCAAATTCCACGGTCCGTACTAACAGCATACTCAAAAACTGGGAGGGTTGTCGGGCTATAAATAAACCAGAAATTGAATAAAACAGAAACGCAAATCAAATTTTTAATCGGCGCAAGCACCACTCTCTTTTTTCTACTTACGTAAAATGATCTTTCATTCCTTAACTTCACACCTGCATGACAGTTTAGTGAAAAAAAGGGCGATAATTTATCTTAAGTAGAAAAGAACAAAAATCAAAATTTAATTTGCGTTTCTTTTTTAAGCCGCTACTTGAAGCTGCAGTAGCTCCCTTTAACGCCACAAGGTAACCTGTAATTATTTGAAGTTTAGGCACAGAAAATATATGCAAATAAAATCGATAAAAATCAAAAATAATTTTATACTTCACACAAAGGTGTATGTGCTTAACTCGCGAATGTCAGAAAGAGAACGAAGAGTTGGTTTTGGTAAGTTTTCAACTTACACAAGGTAGCATATCCAGACGTACGTTTCTGTGTGTTTCACGTCGTCACGTCATACCTATAAGCCAATTTGAACCAAAACCAATTCCTACATATGAGTTACTCGCATCCGTGAGATACGAGCAAACTTAAAAGCGCCTCAGACAAGATGCCAGTGTGCTTCAACTTTTGCTCGTATCTCACGGATGCGAGTAATTCATATGTAGGAGTTGGTTTTGGTTCAAATTGGCTTACCTAGGTATGCTGTTCTCCACTGATGACGTGAAACACACAGAAACGTACGTCTAGAGATGCTACCTTGTGTAAGTTGGAAACTAACCAAAACCAACTCTCCCTTTTCTTTCTGACACTCGCGAGTTAAGCACACACACCTTTGTGTAAAGTATAAAATTATTTTTGATTTTTACAGGAAATATAGTTTAAGGCGACAAATTCAAGTTATTAAATATCAATCAAAAGGTGACACTGCATATTAGAGTCATAAGGACACCGGTGGGTCCTTACTAAAATTTTAAGGATGACAATGGATGACAGTCATAATTATAAATTAAGTTAGATTAGATATCATAATAAATCAAATATTTTGAAAATCTAGTACAAACAAACAAGGGTTTTCTCACTATAGACGTAGGATAAGAGACAAAATGTTCTCATTAACTTCGCAAGGGTGTCACGTTGACCAAGCAGTGTTCTGAGGAGTCCCATAAGGACGAAACAGTTAACTGTCAACACTTATTAGGTGTACATTATACATACAACCCCCGAGAGGTTAAGCGTTCGAGCTATCCACGGAAAAATATGAGACAAACAAAAACTTCTTTTTGCCCGATTAGCCACGAAAGCTTGTTTGATTTTTAAATTCACGCGTAGTAAAGTAAAACACATTTTGAGTTTGACACTGACGTTAATTTTTGCCAAAAAACACAAAGTGAGCTAGTATTTCAATAGCAACAGAAACAATAAAAAAAAAGAGGAAATAACAAAGCCTAATTTTTTTTTAAAATCAGGAGGTGACGTTTTGACTTATTAAAAATAAAAATAGAAAAAATGTTTTTGTGAGAGAAAATACCGATAAACAAGAAGAAAACTTAGGCTACAATAAGCCTACCACGAAATACATCCAGAACAAAGATATTAAAGAACTTGTGATATCTTTGATACAGAATATGAAAATGAACATCTTCTGTAAGTAAAGTTTTCGGCAATCATTGTAAATTTAATATAATAAATGAGTTATTTGTATTTTTGTGCTTTATTTTTGTTGTCACAACCTCGTAGCAAAAATATTGTGCCTAAATCCCTAACGCGTGTGTTTAGTGCCTCTTCCGCACTGTTTAGGTAAATTACTATTATCACAAACTATCTTATGAACCGGTATGTCTTTAAATACCTAGTTATAAGCCTTTAGCTTATATTAAACAACATTTAATTTGCTCAAAATAACTGAAAATAATCTGAAAATCCGGATCACGTGATCTTAATTAAATTTTCTCAATTGACTCGCCACGGGTATATGACGGCGGCGCTTCAGTCAGGTGGTTGATGGCTCTTGTATGATTTGGTGTCGTGCAGCAAGTATAAAATTGACCACGCTTTTATAAATCCTAATAGATCTCGTCTATAAAAAAACTAATTGAAATATTTTTTCTATTCATATAAAAGATTTTTTTTAAATAATTGTCAAACGTAAAATTTTTGATTTTTTTTGTATATTTACAAAAAATACAAACAATTTCGCTACAGTTTTCTACAACACAACTAGTCTACTGAAATGCCAAATATCATTTTGAAATATCTGTTGCGTTTTAGCAATAAATGTTTTATTATTTTTTGAATAAGATGAATTAGCGAAAAACTGCTAAGCTACGGTTTTTAAAAATGCTTTAAAAAACCACCCCGCAAAATTTCGACTCCGCATTTTCGTTTTTAATTTCTATTAGGACAAAGTGTGATATCAATGTTGTCAGATGGTAAGTTTTCGTGCTAAGTTTGCCCCCTTAATAAGAAATGGCTGGATAATACTGAATATAATATACTAATAAATGCACTGCATATAAAAACGCAAGAACTAGACTGCAAAAAAACATCATGCAACAATAGCAAACAAATCTCCCATCTAAATCAGATTCCGTTGATTTTTCACTTTATTACCAGAACTGTCAGGGACTTAGAAGTAAAACTGGCAACCTCTTACTTTCAACGTATACATGCGACTATGATGTGATTTCATTCACTGAAACTTGGCTGGTTCCTGACATTTCTGATAGAGAGTTTATGAACACTAATTTTAACGTTTACCGCCTTGATAGAGATAGAAGGACAACTGGCCTGACAAGGGGTGGGGGTGTTCTTTTAGCGGTCAATAACATCTTGCAATCTTCTCAAGTTATTTTTCCTACATCAATAATTACACTGATTCCCAGGTTTGCGGACATTGTTGGAGTAAAAATCCATTTTCAGAAATCATTCATATATATTTTCACAATATACATACAACCTCCGGTACGCCCCACGGATATAGAGAGTATTCTCGACTTTTTTATTGCACTTGATATTATTCCTAACAACAAAGTTATAATCCTCGGTGACTCTAATGTCCCGCAATACGCGAACTTTCTAGACTTCCAAAATAAACACCAATTTACTGACACTCTGGTAATTAAATTAAATGACTTTATGAGCATATTTCAACTGACGCAGATAAACTTTCAGCGAAACTCGATAAATCGAATCCTTAACTTATTTTTACAGAAAGATGTAAACCTAATATGCACAAGAGCAACTGACGTACTGGTTCGTGAACATGACGACCATCCGGCTCTAAATGTTCACGGTACCGGACTGGCTGAAGAAACTAATCTGTCTAATATTAATTCCCAAACAGTATACAACTTTCGAAAGGCTAATTTTCCAGCTTTATATCTGCAACTCTCGAACACAGACTGGGGTTTTTCGAATGACTTTGAGGATTTAGACCAAATGAGTCAGCAACTATACATATACATTTACGGTATTTTTGAAAAACTGGTTCCAAAATATTCAAAAAATTCCAAAAAGCGGTAGTTTCCTCCTTGGTTTACGCCCGATATCATTAAAAATATATATAAAAAAGAAAGGCTGCGAAAAGTAAATAAAAAAAATCCAAATCCTGACACCTACCGAGAATTTAGTCAATTAAGAGCATATTTAAAACTAGAAATAAAAAAACTACACCTGGAATTCATACATACCGCTGAAAATAACATAAAGAGCGATCCCTCAAAATTCTGGTCTTTCATAAACAGCCAAAAAACAACGTCATTAATTCCTAGCGTAATGTACCACGATAACACTGAATGTGACTCTATGCGATTCATTTCGCAGGGTTTTTCAGACTATTTTAAGAGCGTTTTTAACGACAACCCCGTACAACCTCCTCAGAATCACACGGCGAATAATAATTCCCCCTGTATTTGCATAACAGACTTCTCAAATACGGAAGTTGAAAATGCTCTTGGAAAGCTTAAACCTAAATTAACAGCGGGTCCAGAATCTATACAAGCTTTATTATACGAGATTGCGCCTCCATTCTCGCGGTTCCCTTGTGTAAATTATATAACAAATGCGTCTGTGAGTCGAGAATACCCTCCTCGTGGAAGGTCAGCAAGGTGTGTCCCATTTTTAAATCTGACAATAAATCTTATATTAAAAATTACAGACTTACAACTATAATTAACAACTTTTTGAAAGCCTTTGAATTTCTCTTGCATAAGTCTATCTGCCCCTCTGTGAATAATATTTTATCACCTAATCAACATGGCTTCATTAAAGGACGTTCTATTTATTTTTATAGAAAGCCACTGACAAATTAGTGATTTTTATTTTTCTAGGAGAAACGCAGTGGTTTTTTATAATTTTTTAAAATAATTTTTCCTTACTAGTGGCGTAATACCCAGAAAAAGTTGTGTTTGTAAAATGAATCCGCCACAAACATATAGATTTTATTTTCCTGTCTATAACACAAACCATTTCTTAAACTATTCACGCAGGTCAACAGCTGGACGTCATATATACAGATTTTTCTAAGGCGTTCGACAGACTTGACACCGGCCGGCGTGCTGTTAACAACCTTCAAAAATTTCGGTTTTAACATACCATTATTAAACCTAGTAAAATCTTGCTTAAGTAACAGACGCCAATACGTGTATGTAAATGGTGTTAGGTCTGCCGAATACCTTGTCAGCTCCGGCGTACCACAGGGCTCTGTGCTGGGACCTCTTGTTTTCGACATCTTCATAGATGGTTTGGGAAGGGGCCTCGGTTCATCCAGCCTTTCATATGCTGACGATTTTAAAACATTCAGAGTAATATGTGACGTCTCTGACTGTATAGCTCTTCAAAATGATTTAAATTCAATCCAAAATTGGTGCGTTTAAAACGGCCTACCTCTTAACATTGCTAAATGCAAAGTAATGACGTACACAAATAAAGCTACATATCTAACGTATGACTATACTATAAATGGCCAAGTCCTGGAGAGGCAGGAAACCATACGCGACCTAGGAGTAATTTTTGACAAGAAACTTTCATTCTCTTCTCATATTGAAGACATTACATCAGCTGCATCGAGAATGTACGGTTTCATTGTCCGCATCTCAAAAGAATTAACTAACATCTCAGCGCTCAAGAGTCCTTACTTTGCTTATACTAGATCAAAGCTCGAATATGCGTCTATTGTCTGGAATCCACATCAAGTTAACCAAATAGCTGACCTCGAGAGAATTCAAAGGCGTTTCTTAAACTTTTTATCCTTTAAAGTAGATCCCGCTCAAGGAATCCGTCAAAACCAACTTCTCGCCAGATTCGATATTCCATCTCTAAACTAGACTGTGCAGACTTATTAGCACAACTAAACTTCATAATCCCGCGCCAGGGATCGAGACAACTATCCACTTTCTATCTGCCAACGCCTAGACTAAATGTTTTAAAGTATTCACCGCTTTATACAATGTGCGACATTTGTAACAATACTCCAGCTATCGATATTTAATACCAATTTAAAACAGCTTAGAAATACGCATTTGCAAAATAATGCCTAAAAGTCCAACCTATTTTTGTACATCTAATTAATGCTTAAGACTACCTTTACTTGTATGCTACTTTTATTGTATATTTATGTAACTCTCATTTATTCCTGTCATTGTAATTGGGTTCGTCCGTAATGATATGGTAAATAAAAAAAAATATACCGTCAAAGAAGTAAAAATTATTTATGATTCTGGTTTTGTAAAATAAAATAAAAACGCCTAATATATTAATTTAATTATTTTCATACCTGTTGTACTTGATTGAAAATGTTAGACTTAATGGGAACTACAATTTTCTCTAGATTGCCTTCGGCCAACTGATGGGAGGAGTTGCTGCCCCAAACGTAAACCTCACTTTTCTCGAACACTGTCAAATCTGCGTCTCGATTGGCCGATTCCACTGCTGCACATCTGCCACCTACGAACAAAAAGTTTTTATTTACATTTGATTGGCCAGCTGGTTACAGACTTAGTTAGGTGACGCTGGTTTAAACCCAGTAGTCGACCTTAATTTTTATTTTAAGAAATTAACAAATAGAACCCAAGTAACATTTTAGGGCATATTGGCAAGCTGAAGGGTCAAAATTTCCAATATATCAAAACTTTTTTCTTAAAAAAATCACTTCGAAGTTAAAGGTTTGTGATAAGTCATAAACTGGAACAAATAACCCAAGAAATCGTTATTTTAGACAAGAAATTTCAAAAAATTGTGGAAATTTCAAATTTAGGAAAAAGTAATTTATTCCCTCTTTGTAAGTTTTTAAACTCATTTCAGCTTTAAAGGCAAAGGGAGGAGACAATTTGTGCTAAGCCTGACCTAGCATTCTACTTTGAGGTTCTCAATTGCCGTGAGCAGTTTTAAGACAACATAGCTTGTAAAACAGTGCTAATCTTGACCTTAAAAACTTTTTGAAAGTCATTAACTTTTTTGGTTTGCTACGTAACTTAGAGTTAGTTTTTTTTACCTGAATTAATTCCTTTAAGGAAGGGTCGTTTTTGGTTACAGTAAGTAAGTTACAGGTTAAAAATTATTATTTTTAACAAACAAGTACGACCTAAAACGCATCGTTCAACTATAGGAAAATCTTCCATTTTATTTAACCATATAAAAACTTCGGCGTTGCCTAGGTTAAAACTTGCACTTGTCCTAATAAAAAAAAAAACGTATGAGTGGTTGAAAACAAGAAACTTAAAACACAACCCTGCCAGGGAGTAGTGGTTGGAGAATATGCTGTGTGGGAGTGTTGACATAACCTAACACTTTGTTTAGCTAACGTTGGTAAGTTTCGCTAGTTTTTCGCAGATCACATTCAGATGACGTCACAACACCGCGGCCATTTTAGCTTGAGAACCACTAACCCTTGAACCAATGTTGATATTTTTAAAATTGTTTCGTGTTTTACGTTGTTTCTGTGTTTATTTTTCCACTAAAAACTAAAAACACTATTAAAACTAAACTAAATGATTATTTTTGGATATTCAGTCAATTTTGTAGTATAACACTAATTGTTATCGAGTTGCTGAAAATATTATTTTTTCTTGATTTAAATTTGCCGCTTCTATGATACCCATTTGTATGCGAGGAAGAGAGGGAAAGAGTTGAAGAAAAGAGAGAATAACGCATGCGCAGTTGAAAAATGGGATTCTAATTTGCCCTTTGAGGCCCTAGCACGAGCATGAACATCTGTGATGCATATAACCTACATACAAAACTTTTTCATGTCAACATTGTCGAGCCTAGAGGCAATTATTAGTGATGGACAGTCCGGTTATTCGTTTTCTTCGTTTAAATGCCAAAATCTAACAGAGAGCGTTTAGAAACGTCAAAACATCATGCATTATCATTGTTCTTTTAACCAAAGATAACCTACCTCGGGAACAGAGTTTTTAATGGTTTATAAAACAATACAAATGCATGATTTTTTGGCGTTTCTTGGATAAACGCTCTCTGTTTGATTCTCGCATTTAAACGAAGAGAACGAATAAGCGGACAGTCCGTCGCTAATAACTGCCTAAGGTTAAAAACATGATTGAGATTTTAATCTTGCCAAATTTAGGCCCGATAACTTTACCGACAACGTAAACTTTAACACTATTCGACAGTTCGAAATAGCCTTTTTTGTCGACGCTGACAGACGGCGAATGTGCGGATATTTGTCGTTTGGTGCGCAAGACCATTGGAAATCGAGACAGACAGAGAGACGTTTGGTGAACAGGGGAAGATGGGGGGAAATAAGAAACATTAAAAGTACTAAGAAAATTCGCCCAAGCCTCGTTTCTGTAATTTTTTCATGGTATGTACACTGGTTCAAAAAAAATCCACTACGAAGTCACATGAATGACATTGTATAACTAACGTAAACAAGCTCAAAGTCTTTTGAAAGGGTAATGATTTTTTTTCGAACCAGTCGTACCTTACTTAGGGTACACTTGGAAGGGTACTAGGTACTACTTATCTCTTAACCAGTACCTATATGAAAAAATCGTTGTCGTTTCTTATTACTCCATGGACTTGTTTCTTATTACCGCACCTTGGACCTGGGGTAATAAGCACTCAACAAATTTTCTCAGTTTTAACAAAACTTTAAACTAAACCGGGTTAGTAGAATACTGTCTATTCTATCTATTTAGCCTTCTTCGATCCATCTTTGGACATAGGCCTCCCCCAATATCTTCCACTCTTCCCTGTCTGTCGCCATGTTCATCCATCTAGTTCCCGCATGTTTCTTCAAATCGTCCGCCTATCTCATTTGGGGTCTTCCCTAACTTCTTTTATTTTCCGAAGGTCTCCAGTTTACAATACATTTGTTCCATAGATCGTCTTTCTGTCTGATATTATGACCGGCAAATTTCCATTGTAATTTTGTTCCGTTTTAATCTGTTAGCTTTACATGTAACATTTATCTTTTCATTGATCTTTGGGCTTTTGTTACCTTATCCATCCATGTTACCTTGATTTTGTAAGTGTCCAGGTCTGGGAACCGTAGGTAAGTACAGTACTGAGGATATTTTTTATTTTTTAATATGTAGCTTAATTTACCGAATGTTGCCCAGTCCAAACTTACTCACTCGTCTCTTGATTTCGGCTGTTTGGTTTTCTCTTTTTAGTTTAAATATTTTGTCCCAGGTATATTTACAGGATGTCCCATAACTTAGGGGCCATAGGTCAACAGGTGATACAGGAGGTCATGCCTGATAAAAAAGTTCCTTTAACGCATAGGTCAAAACTCTTTCTTTGTCGAGATACAGAGCATCAAAGTTGGCGTTTTTTGAAACTTTTTTGATAATAACTTTTTTTAAAAACGCAGTAAAAATATGAAATTGGGTAAAGTCGTGTATTAGAACAAGAGCAATAATTTGAAATTAAAATAATTTTGGAGAAAACTGTTTTTTTTAAAACTTTTATGAATGCCATATTAAACGCAATGTTTTTTTAAATATTTTTTGTTAATAAAAACAAGTCTCCAGCGAGGCATTTTAATAAAATATTATTTATATTTTTTAAAACAATAAGTAGGCTAAAATTATTTTTTTTAAATTATTTTTTATACATTTTTAGAGGTTACTTTAACAGCGTGTATATCCGCAACTTGTAATTTTATCAAAAAAAGGAATATCGCATATTTTAATCAAAATTAGCTGAGTATTCAGCTGGCTGTGACAGATTTTTCTTTTTTTGTAAAGCCCTTTTTCCCCCCAATCCTCTAACTTTAAAAATGCTATATCTTAAAAACAGATGTGTGTTTACCCCCATGTTATATAAACTTTTTTTTGGAAATAACCTTCTCTGTCACCTGTTGCACTATGGCCCCTAAGTTATGGGACACCCTGTGTCTAAATATAAGAAAATTCTTATATTTAGGCATAAAGACTTTTTAAATACTATTTGGGAATGTAGTCCACCAAACATTCTGCTGACATAGAAAATCAACGAAAATTGCACTCGGATGTTTCCGAATTCCTAAGGCGATGACCTGGACATTGACGCAATATGAAATACCAGTTACCAATACCTACTTTCAATACCTATCGACACGATCGATGCCTTCGATCCAGGGGACAATGACACGTGCCTATATCCGGAGTGTGAGGCTGCACTCCATACACAAACGCTACAGTTGTCACCTTACAAAGGGCACTGTGCATAATTTGACAGAACGTCACTCTCAAGTAAACAGGGGCGTCTGTCAGCTTCGTAACAGGTTGCTCTACACAAGGAGCAACTCTGGTCATTGGTCCTTCGAACCACTACGAGCCAAGTAGAGCCACTACAAGCCGACCCACGACGAGCTAAGCCGAACCACTGCAGTGCCACTACGAGCCAAGCCACAAGCCGAGCCACGACGAGCTACGCTGAATCACTGCTGAGCCACTACGAACCAAGCAAAGCCACTACAAGCCGAGCCACGACGAGCTACGCTGAATCACTGCTGAGCCAAGCAGAGCCACTACAAGCCGAGCCACGACGAGCTACGCCGAATCACTGCAGAGCCACTATGAGCCAAGCAGAGCCACTACAAGCCGAGCCAAGCCGAACCACGACAAGCTAAACCGAACCACTGCAGAGCCACTACGAGCCAAGCAGAACCATTGCAGAGCCAAGCAGAGCCACATCGAGCCACGCCTAGCCACGACGAGCTACACCGAACCACTGCTGAGCCACTACGAGCCAAGCAGAACCACTGCAGTGCCATTACGAGCCAAGCAGAGCCACATCGAGCCACGCCGAGCCAAGCCGAGCCACGACGAGCTACGCTGAATCACTGCTGAGCCACTACAAGCCAAGCAGAGCCACTACAAGCCGAGCCACGACGAACTACGCCGAATCACTGCTGAGCCACAACAAGTCACATCGAGCCACGCCGAGCCAAGCTGAGCTACGCCGAGCCACGACGAGCTACGACGAACCACTGCAGAGCCACTACGAGCCAGCCAAGCAGAGCCACTACAAGCCGAGCCACGACAAGCTAAACCGAACCACTGCAGAGCCACTACGAGCCAAGCAGATCCACTGCAGAGCCATTACGAGCCAAGCAGAGCCACATCGAGTCACCTCGAGCCACGCCGAGCCAAGCCGAGCCACGACGAGCTACGCCGAACCACTGCTGAGCCACAACGAGGCAAGTAGAGCCACAAAAAGCCACAACAAGCCACATCGAGACACATCGAGCCACGCCGAGCCAAGCCGAGCCACGACGAGCTACGCCGAACCACTGCAGAGCCAAGCAGAGTCAGTACAAGCCAAGCAGAGCCACTACAAGCCAAGCCAAGCCAAGCCAAGCCAAGCCAAGCCAAGCCAAGCCAAGCCAAGCCAAGCCAAGCCAAGCCAAGCCAAGCCAAGCCAAGCCAAGCCAAGCCAAGCCAAGCCAAGCCAAGCCAAGCCAAGCCAAGCCAAGCCAAGCCAAGCCAAGCCAAGCCAAGCCAAGCCAAGCCAAGCCAAGCCAAGCCAAGCCAAGCCAAGCCAAGCCAAGCCAAGCCAAGCCAAGCCAAGCCAAGCCAAGCCAAGCCAAGCCAAGCCAAGCCAAGCCAAGCCAAGCCAAGCCAAGCCAAGCCAAGCCAAGCCAAGCCAAGCCAAGCCAAGCCAAGCCAAGCCAAGCCAAGCCAAGCCAAGCCAAGCCAAGCCAAGCCAAGCCAATCCAAGCCAAGCCAAGCCAAGCCAAGCCAAGCCAAGCCAAGCCAAGCCAAGCCAAGCCAAGCCAAATCGTCCAGACGTGCACAACAACCCAACAGGGCTTTAATCACCGTCCATCCTACAACAAAGCATAAAACCGCCGTCTGCACTTACAGGTCTGTCGTCTAGACTGTTATAACAGCCTAAAGAGACTCATCGTCCAGACTGGTACAACAACCCAAAGAAAATTATCATCCATACTTGCACTCGCACAGTCACCGTCCACACTTGCACAAGTCTACTAGTTAACGGCCCGTCCAATCAACGTAAGATCTCCATCGCAAAACAAAAACAAAATGACTACCACACTCGAAGAAATGAATCTTCTAGCCCAAGATCAAGAACAACGTGGAAAAGATATACAACGATACTTAACAAACATGAAAAACGATTCATCCAGCAGAAAAACTATCAAATACTACGAAGAAACAGCATTAGCAGTAGAAACATGGATCACTATTCAACAGAAAGACAAGCAGATCAAGAACCTAAACTAACCCTACCCCTAATATTTCTAGCAATTGGCAAAAGTATACACAGACACGATCAGCTACATAGAGGAAGGCATTGCTAAAATCAAAATTCAAGCAAAGCAAAAAGACGAGATAAATAAATTAGAAGTTCTGCTAGACCAATTAGAAGAACTTTTGGATGACACTGAAGCAGAGATAAACAGCTCCATACCAAGTAACAGACAAAAACAACTACATGATCAAAATCAATGAGAAATGGAGAGTCATCTCGCAGCAATATTTAGAACACGAGATTCAAAAAATTCACGAATCTCTCAAGCCAGCGTACAAGGTACTAGAGAAAAGACATGAAGAAACGCTACTACAACTAAGTGATCCTTTAACAGAAACCACAACAATGATGCCAATTCCACAGCAAGCTGCGCCAACAATTATTGTGCAACAGCCAAGATCAAGCACCATATCTCTTCCCCAAGTAAAACTACCACTATTTGACGGATCATATGAAGAATGGTCCACCTTCAGAGACCTTTTTAAGAAAATTATCCATGAAAACGAAGCACTTGACGATATTGATAAAATGAAATATCTTAAGACCCACTTACGAGGTGAAGCAAGCGGAGTCATCCAACATCTTCAGATAACCAGTGACAACTACACAGCAAGTTGGAACATTCTCGAAAAAAGATACTTCAATGAAAGATTGATCGTTAACCATCTAATAGACAAAATTCTAGATACTCCGTCAGTCACTCAAGAATCAGCAGACAAATTAAAGCAACTACATGACACCATTATAGAATGTTTAGAAGCACTCAACAACCTTAAAATAAACACAACGTCATGGGGTGCCATCATATCAAGACTGATCTGGCGAAAATGGGACTCTGAGACAAACAAACTATTTGAACAATCTTTACAACAACCAAACAAACTGCAGCATCTAGAAGAAATCCTCAGATTCCTACAAACCAGATTCCAATCCCTCGAAGCAGCCGGCCAGAGGAAAAATAAGAGCACTGAGCAAGGACACATTACAACCGAACGCTGTGGATACTGCAACGATGTTAAACACAACATCTACAACTGCTTTAAGTTTCAAGCACTTACTCCTACAACACGACTTCAAGTGATAAAGGAAAAAAAGATCTGCGTTAACTGTCTGAGACATCCATCACACATAAGATGTCATTCAAGCATTGGGTGCCACACATGCAAAAGACCTCACCACACTATGGTACATGTAAGGTTCCAAGAACAACGAAATCAAAATAGACCCAGAGGCAACCAACAGCAACAATATAATAGAAATAATCAACCTAATCAACAGCCGCGACATCCATCAAGGCTATACTCAGCCAACCATGATAACAGGCAAACGAATTCGTTCTGTTGGCAAATGCAATGATTAAAGTTCAAAACAATCAAGGAATGTTTGAGTTTCTTCATGTATTAGTAGATCCAGGATCCCAATGTACATTTATGACAGAAGAAGCGGCATCAATATTAGCTATACCCCGACATCCAATAAAAGCAGAAGTATCTGGACTTGGAAGTACTGAGCCACAAACCGGTAGATGCTACATTAAAGCCAAGATTTTCCAGCAACTATGAAATAAATGTTCCATGTATTATTCTCCCAAAATTAACTCAGTCACTTCCAAGTGAAGAAATTGACATTAATATCGACGAATGGAAAAATGATGTATTGGCAGATCCTACATTTAACCGACCTGGACCAATTGACATTATACTTGGCGCAAAAGAATACGGCGAAATACTACATCAGAAAGACAGAAAATGGTTTACTTGGCCAAAAAACTGAATTTGGTTGGATTTTATCTGGCAACATTTTACGTAACGAAAAAAAAAATTCAAGTAATTAGCTTGATATCCTGCATTGAAGAAGATCAACAGCTAACAAAGTTTTGGGAGATCGAAGAAGTATCTCCAACCAGATCGCTTACCGAAGATGAAAATAAATGCGAGGAACACTACCAACAAAATACAGTTAGAAATTCGGATGGAACATACACCGTCCGAATCCCATTCAATAACCAACTTCAAACATTAGGAGCATCAAGAACACGTGCAGTTGCACGGTTTCTTCAATTAGAAAAACGGTTCATAAGAGATAAGCAACTCGAAGACAGATACAATCAATTTATGGAAGAATATTTAAATCTAAACCACATGCAAAGATGCAGTCAATTATTTAACGGACGTTACTACATTCCCTATCAGCCTGTCATTAAGAGTAGTTTTTGATGCCTCGGCAAAACGTCAAATGGAGTCAGTCTTAATAATGCAATGTACGCAAGCCCAAAACTGCATCAAGAATTACCAGATATACTTCTTCGTTGGAGAACGCACAAAGTTGTGTTAGCCGCAGACATTGAAAAGATGTACAGACAATTTAACAAAAACAATTATATGGAGATCTAACCCCAACAAGCCAATGGAATAATACAAACTAACAACCGTTACATACGGAACTACAGCAGCTCCATATTTGGCCATAAGAACGATCCAGCAATTAGCAGAAGATGAAAAAGACAATTATCCACTGGCCGCCAGGGTAGCCACACAATATTTCTACGTTGACGACCTCCTATCTGGAACCAACATAGTAGAAGAAGCCCTTGAAGTTCAAGCAGAACTCACACGAATGTTTAAATCAGGAGGTTTTACACTTCGCAAATGGTCAAGCAATCATGTACAATTCTTTAGATGAAGAGCTAAGAGAAATAACGGAAGATGGCACACTAAAATCGCTGGGTATTCATTGGATGCCCTCTGAAGACACCTTTAGATTCAAGAAGCAAATAAACAAAGAACTAAAGATTACTAAACGAACGATTCTTTCGGAAGTTGCCAAGCCATTTGATCCATTAGGATGGTTGGCGCCAGTGGTGATTAAGGCTAAATTATTGATTAAGAACTGTGGCTGCAAAATCTAAAATGGGATGAGGCAGTGCCAGAAAATATTAAAATTAAATGGAAATTATTATCCTAGATGGACGTTCCAAACCATAAATCGCAAAATCAAATACATGGATTTTGCGATGCTTCTGAAACAGCATATGGCGCTGTTATATACCTGAAAGTCATCGATCACGACTTAAATAAAACCAAAATAACGTTACTGATAGTTAAATCCAAGATCGCTCCCGCTCGATCAAAAACCACAATACCACGATTAGAACTATGTGCAGCTCTATTACTGGCAAAGCTTATGAAAAGAACACTAGATGCACTGTCATTAAAAGATATAGACAAATTTGCATGGACAGACTCAATGATAACTTTAGCATGGATAAAAGGAGATGTATCGAAATGGAAGACGTTCGTTACCAATCGAGTGTCAGAAATCAATAAATTACTTATTATTCCGACGTTTTATCTCACGAAGCGGTCGCTGTGCATACATGTATAGTGACAATGGTACCAACTTTGTTGGCGCTAGCAGAATCCTGCAAAAAAAAATTTATGACACAATACAAAATTCCAATATTCAAGACGCACTCACCTCAGTTGGAACACAATGGCATTTCATACCTCCAGCGGCACCTCATTTTGGCGGAGTATGGGAAGCTGCCGTCAAATCGATGACGTACCATCTTAAAAGAACTATTGAAGAAACTTGTTTGACATATGAAGAAATGTCAACTCTGATAAGCCAAACCGAAGCCTGCCTCAATTCACGGCCACTCTGCCCATTATCAAACAACGTAAGTGACTTTGATGCACTAACTCCGGGTCACTTTCTTATTGGAAGGCCGTTAGTAGAATCGCCAGACCCAATCAATGCATCAACAAATTGGGTGTCAATTTAACAGAAAGATGGAAGTTAATACAGAAAATTAAAAAAGACTTCTGGAAGAAGTGGACCTGCGACTACCTACATCAACTGCAACAGCGCTATAAATGGAGAAATCAACAAAAAAATCTTCAAGTAGGAGAGCATGTTATTGTCAAGGATCAAGAGGTCAATCCTAGTAGATGGCCGCTCGCAAGAATAACTGAAGCACATATATCTGATGACAACATGCTACGTGTAGTCACTTTGAAAAAATCTGATGGAAATCCAATGAAACGGCCAGTGCATAAGTTGATTCCAATCCCGTCAGAAAAAAATCAATGACATCAGCGATAACGTTAAAGCCAAGCGCCATCAATCGACGCATCCGAAGAAACACACCGGGCTGTGGAGAAAAATTATCATAGCAATTATATTTATTATAACGTTAAAAACTAGTACAGCTCTAAACTTCGAAGTACATTACCCACCATCTGGACTCTACATTAAACATATTGGGCATGCGAAAATTGACCGAGGCACATTCAGAATGGAACTAAGATTTAATAAATTAAAAATTTTAAATGACACCATCAACATAGCGACCTCAATCGAACAACTAGCTTCTCTTTGTGAGAGGGCCAGAGAATTAGCATCAAACACAGAGTGCACTTCGCTAATTCACCACCTGAAGGAACCAGCAGCACCATAATTTCTGGACTTGCCATCATCACAGTACTGTCATTAGTGGGGTACCTTTATCAGAAAAGGAAATCTAAAAGGTCAAAGCCGAAACAAACAGATAAAGACTTTGCCGGAATACCTCTAGCAACTCTCAGAAGCCTTAACAATCTTTCCCATGATGTCAATGAGGCCGGCCAGAATGTCTAAATATAAGAAAATTCTTATATTTAGGCATAAAGACTTTTTAAATATTATTTGGGAATGTAGTCCACCAAACATTCTGCTGACATAGAAAATCAACGAAAATTGCACTCGGATGTTTTCGAATTCCTAAGGCGA
This sequence comes from Aspidapion aeneum, assembly GCA_963576565.1. Lineage (NCBI taxonomy): Eukaryota > Metazoa > Arthropoda > Insecta > Coleoptera > Brentidae > Aspidapion > Aspidapion aeneum. The sequence goes on from OY755045.1 coordinate 49,238,041, forward strand.
TGACCTGGGCATTGACGCAATAGGAAATACCAGTTACCAATACTACTACTACTATGTCGGTTTAGAACGTTTTTCTACGTTGTCCGACGCCTATTCTCCACCTCCTTCGATCCTGACAATCATCCTCTGTCAGATTCTTTTGACTCATTGATCTTTGGATTGACTGTTGCCATTCTAGTTTAGGACGCCCTCTTTTTCTGCGCCCTATTGGTTGCCATTCTAGGACCTGCTTTGGTAATCTTTCGTCGTTCAGCCATAGTACATGGCCGTACCATATCAGTTGCATTTTAGTGATGTCATCCGTTATGCGTCCCTCGATTCCCATTCTTTCTTTTATGATCTCATTTCTCATGTGATCTATTCTAGATATTCTCATTGATCTTCTTATTGCATCCATTTCGACACTTTTGTTTTGTATTTTTCTGTTACGCGACAAGTCTCTATTCCATACAACAGCGTGCTTTTGACCATTTCATATATGTTAAATTTTACATTCTTTTTTATCTCTCTGCTCCATAAAATACTGTTAAGACATCCAATAACTTTTTTGCTTTTACTATTCTTTTTTCCAATTGTTTACAGTCTGTTCCTGTCTTATCAAATGTGACACCCAAGTATACATACTCATTGCATGGAGATATTGTTTGTCCATTTTCTAGTACTAACTCACTGGATTCGTTTCCAATACATAAGTACTGTGTCTTGTCCACATACACTGTTAATCCCCACTTTTGGTATTCTTCTGTTAACTTTCTTATCATATACTCCATGTCTTCTTTGTCATTAGCCACAATTACTTGGTCGTCAGCAAACTGTAGTGTGTATATGGTAAATCGGTCGTTAAGTTGTATTACCATGCCGTGCACTTTACGTTTCCAGTTTTTTAGAGCTACTGCGATATATATTTTAAAAAGAGTTGGAGAGATACAACATCCCTGTCTTAAGCCTTTTGTTACCAGGAATTCTTTTGAAAGTCAATTTCTAATTTTAATTTTAGATTTTGACCCTTTGTATAGTTCCTTTATCGCTTTTATGTATGTATGATTGATATTAGTTTGCTCTGAAACTGTCCATAATTTTTCTACTGGAACGGTATCATATGCTTTTTGTAGGTCCACAAAGGTAACATGAGTCTCTATATTTCTGGCGCTCCTTTTCTCAATTACTTGTTTAAGACAAAAAACATTATCACGACAAGATCTGCCTGCGCGAAACCCACTTTGCTCTTCTTCTTCTTGTTCCAATACCTACTTTAAATACCTATCGTCACAATCGATGCCTTCGATTCAGGGGACAATGACACGTGCACTCAGCAATTTTTTTAGAAACTTATGTATTAATTTTACGTCATACTTTAGTATAAAAGCATGTATTGATACCTTCAATAAAGCAGTATTAAACCTGTTATGGAATTTTACTCATTACACACCAAACAAATCACTAAGCCTTTATCCGGAGTGTGAGGCTGCACTCCTGCGTTTTGTACAAACGCTACAGTTTTCACCTTAAAAAGGGCACTGTGCATAATTTGACAGAACGTCACCCTCAAGTAAACAGGGGCGTCTGTCAGATTCGTAACAGGTTGCTCGACACAAGGACCAACTCTGTTCACCCTGTTTATTCCTCTACTTGTTCTATGTTCTATTTTCTCTTGGTTTATTCTGATCGTGATATCTTCATCTGTGTTTGTTATAATTTTAGTTTTAGTGTATATCATACTCAAGCCTATATTTTTAGCTGCTGTATGCAGTTCTTCCAGCATTTTTATCAGTTCTTCTTTCTTATATGTTATTAACTGCGATATTATCAGCATATCTAAGGTGGTTCAAGTATTGTCCATTTACTTTGATGTCCATAGTTTTTAGGGGATATTATGTCACCCTGGCTGATACCTCTTCTTATGTGGATTGGCTTGATTCCTTCGTGGATTTTGATCGATGTTGTTGCTTTGCTATATATATTGGCTATTAGATCTGTTTTTTTTTCTTATTTTTCTTTCTTTAATTTCACTTGTTGTTTATAGTTTTAGGTCCTTGCATTATTTACGATTTGGTATTTGAGAATTATATTGGCAATCGCCCATTGCGATTAGAAATTTTAACACACGAAAAGGTAATCTCATGCTTTCAAAAGTTGATACTTTACGTCTAATTTTGAGTTTTCATACCTTTGACAGTGAGAAGGAAGAATTATAGAGATCAGTTGGATGACTTGGTCGAGTTAATGCCCTAAGAGTTTCTAGTTCTTGTATTGAGACACCGCACACACATGCATAGATGAAAGTTTTTCGAAAATTTAGCAAGAGCAAGCAAGAGCAAGAGATTCCGGGTTCGAGTCCCGGCCGAAGACAGAAAACTTTTTTCTTACTTTTCTTTCTTTAATTTCACTTGTTGTTTATAGTTTTAGGTCCATGCGTTATTTGCGATTTGGTATTTGAGAATTATATTAGCAATCGTCCATTGCGATCAGAAATTTTAACACACGAAAAGGTGATCTCATGCTTTCAGTTGATACTTTACGTCTAATTTTGAGTTTTCATACCTTTCCACTGTCATACCTTTGACCACTGTCAAGAATTATAGAGATCAGTTGGATGACTTGATCGAGTTAATACCCTGAGTTTCTCGTTCTTGTATTGAGACACCGCACACACATGCATAGATGAAAGTTTTCTGAAAATTTATGTATGGTCTTCTGTGGTTCAATGTTAAGAGCGTTTGCGTACATAGCAAGAGATTCCGGGTTCGAGTCTCGGCCGAAGACAGAACACTTTTTTCTTTCTTTAATTTCACTTGTTGTTTATAGTTTTAGATCCATTATTTGCGATTTGGTATTTGAGGATCTAGTGGAATGTTGTAATTGTTGGCTCGTTCTATTAGGATTTACATGGTAATAAGTGGTCAACTGTACTGAAACCTTTCCTGAGGCCTGCTTGTTCTTTGGATTGATATCCGTCAAATTTTGTAAGTCTATCTGTTAATATTTTTGTGAAAAGCTTATGAATTACATTGAGAAGTGATATAGGTCGACAGTTTTTTAGGTCTGCTCTATTGCCTTTCTTGTGTAGAATAATGGTTATGGATTCTTCCAGTTGTTTAGGATTATTTTTTCTACCAGCATTTTATTCAGTAGGATATGGAGGGTATTAACTACTAGAACTAGAAACTTTCCACCGTACTTGAGTATTTCTGCCGTTACTACTTCTTTTCCAGGTGGTTTGTTATTTTTCATTTTCTTTAATGCTCTCTTTATTTCCGCTTTGCTTATTTCAGGTTGTACCTCTGAGTTTCTGTTCTTTATTTTTGTTTGGATTTTCTTTATGGTGTCTCGCGATGGTTCCCTTTTTCTTTGGTATAATTCTGTATAGAATAGTTGTGTAATATTTATAATATCTTCTTTAACGTTAGTTTCTATACCGTTCCTAGAGTCGGATTTAGACATTTCAGATTTGTATTATTTTCTATAAATTAACACACTCAACTTTTATTTCTTTGATGTTTCTTTGATGTTTCTTTTATTTTCTTTTATCATTTTTCTTACAGTTTTATTTATTTCTGTGTATTCTATCGATGTTCTTTTCCCTTCTTTCTCCAGGATCCACCTTTTATTCCATCAATTTCTTTATTTCTTTTGATATACAATTTTCTGTCCTCTTTATATTTTCATTTTCGCATCTTTTGGGTTAGCTGTTCCGTTAGCGTTTCTTTGTAAACAGCTTTATTTTGAGTAAGTTTATTCATGTCAAGTTCTTCAATGTTATTATTTATTTTTCTTTTCATTTCGAAATTGCTATTAATGCAGATTTTTGTTCTGACCATCCTGTGATCACTGCCTATTGTGAAGCTGTTACCATTTACTTTCAAACATATTTTTCCGAGCAACGGAAAAGAAAATAGCCAGTTATTAATTCTCAAATTATCTTAAAATCATAAATTACGAGATGAAAAAGGTAACAGTAAAGTGGTAGTAGCTTACAAAATGTGTTTAAAAGTTTATAGCAATATTGTTCTAGAAATCATATGCTTGTTTTCACCAGTCCGATCCTGGAAGCATGTCTGCGCTGGCACACTCTGTTAAACATCAATTTTGAGTATTTTCACAGAGGAAAAAGGTAGGCGTCTCGTCCAAATATAGCTATGTACGAAAATCCAGGGTGTTAGTCATCACTTAAAGAATAGATCGATGTACTGTGGGTTATTTGCAGGTCACTTTTGTTAAATCAAGGCAACTTCACTAGTCAAATCAATCAACAAAAAAAATATATTGCTTATTCTTCCATTACGATGTTTCATCACCCCACATTTCCATTCTGAACTACTTGTTTATGACAAACAAAATTTAAAAACAATACATAAAAAGACTTACATTTGACCACATACGTAAGTTTTAAAACTGAAAATAAAGTGTTTCCTTCAGATAACAAAAAACAGACTAGAAAGATTAGTTTGTCAAAATATGTATAAAAAACGAGCATTTTTTAAGTATTAGTATTCTCAAACAAAATGCAAAAGCAGCATAAAAATATTTCCTATTACCGCTGTCTCCTATTCACCCATCTTCCCATAACATAAATGGGAGCTGTCTGTATCCTATGGTTGTTTTTAATTTTCAAAATTAAATAGTTTACTACTAAACCTGTTGAAGTAAAACTTGTAGATCTAGGCTAATTTTAAAGTAATAAACTTTGACTTTAAACGACAACTATTTTAATCAATTTTAACTGACTACTGTCTTTCAAATTACAACTCATAATGATAAACATAATATAAAGTGTGACCAAATTAGAAAAATGTCTTCTGAGAAGTATCCAAACTTCAATACCTTCCCTCATTTAATAATTTGAGTCATTCCCATTATGTCTCGTAACATTTGCAATCTTGGTTTGAACAAAGGTTTCGTCATCATGTCTGCAAGTTGGCTTTCAGATGACACTTTTTCCACTTGAATTGAGCCATCTAATACTAGCTCACAGACAAAGAAATGTCGAATTTGAATATGCTTGGTGCATCGGTGATATTCTGGATTCTGTGTCAATTTAATCGCAGCTTCGTTATCAACCAGCAAAATTGGAACATATTTTAAAGATGTGATTTCTTTAAACAGTCTTTTGAGCCACACCATTTCTCTAGCAGCTTCGCTAGCAGCAACTATTTCGGCTTCTGTAGTGGATATAGCCACTGAAGTTTGAAGTTGGCTGTACCAGGATATGGCACCACCTGCAAACATGCACAAGACTCCTGAGGTTGATCTGCCTGTTCCTTTGTCACCACCATGATCTGCGTCACTGAAACTTTTCAATTGATCTAGGACTCCTTCTTTGTAGGTTATTCCCAGGTCAACTACCTTTGAGGTAACGAAAAATTCTTTTAACATTTAGAACGTCACCTTTGGAAGGGGTTTCAAGTTTTCTCGAAGCGACACTTACTGCATATGCAATATCGGGTCGAGTGCCAGTCATTAAATACATCAACGCTCCAACTGCTTCTCTATAGTTCCTCAGACACCTTCCCTAATTGAATATCTTCTTTTACAATCGGTGTTGATACAGGCTTGCGCATATTAAATCGTTCAAGAACTTTTCTTGTGTAAGCACACTGGTTTACTTGTACTGTACCATCTTTTCTTTGAATTTCTAGGCCCGAAAAATACGATGCATCTTTGATTGTAATCTTGAACTCTTGTTGTAAACTTTTATGAAACGAGTCTTTCATATGCTCATTAGATGATACTAATAACCCGTCATCTACGTAGATAGCTAGAAGTAATATGTCACCCCACTTTTCTTTATAAACAAGCATGGATCAGCATCTAATCTTTTAAAATCAAGTTTTTCTATGAAATCACTGAAACGCTTGTTCCAACATCTTGACGCTTGTTTCAAACCATAAAGACTGTGTTGGAGTCTTAACACCCTGTCGCTGCCATCTTTGTAGCCTTCAGGTTGTTTCATATACACTTCTTCATTTAGCTCACCATAGAGAAAAGCTGTACATACGTCGAATTGAGTAAGATACATATTTTTGCTGGCAGCTATACTAAGCAGTGATCTAATTGTTCCTCCTTTCGCTACAGGGCTGTAGGTTTGGTCGTAATCTTCACCTCTTTTTTGTGAATATCCTTTTATTACTAACCTTGCCTTATAATGTTCAATGGATCCATCTGGATTGGTTTTTAGCTTATACACCCACTTACAAGGTATTGCTTTCTTTCCAATAGGTAATTCTTGTAATTTCCAGGTGCATTTTTCATGTAATGACTGCATTTCTTTATTCATTGCCAATATCCAGTTTTCTTTTTCATTGCAAGTTACAGCTTCTTTGTAGGATAACGGTTCTTTAGGTTCACTGATTTCTGAAGAAATCAACATGACATAATCTTCAAATCTTTTCGGCAATGTAGATTTTGATTTATCTCGTAGTTGTCTTCTTACTTTTTCTTCTTGGTCTTCTAAGTCTTCTAGGTGTTCTTCTGCTCTATGCTCAGTTTCTAAATTTTCTCGATCTGCCATATTTCTTACTTCTAGGTCTTCATCGATGTCTTGTAGGTCTTCTAAGGTTTCTTGTTCTAATTGATCATCAACTTCTACATTACTTGATGAACCTTGTAGCTTTCATTAGTTTCCTGACTTTGAATATATTCAAATATGTTTTCCAAAGGAGGTGGGATAGCGCACCCTTCTTCTTTATTTATTAAAACTTTTAAAGGCTTACATTCATTAAAAATAACGTCTCTAGATCTAACAAGTTTTTTCTTTTCAAGTGACCATATTCTGTATCCATCGTCGTTTTCATAACTTTAAAGTATACTTTTGATGGCTTTCTTATCCATTTTTCTACGATTTTTCTTAGCTATATGAGCATAGCAAGTACTACCTATGACTCTTAAATGGTTTAAGTTGGGACTTTTCTTATGCCATACCTCAAAAGGAGATTTGTTTTCAATCCCTGAGTTACTTGTTCGGTTGAGAATGTATGTCGCTGTGTTTATTAACTCTGCCCAAAAACTTTGATCAAATAACCCTTCTCTAGCATCCATTAAAGCCCGTGCAGTTTCTACTACAGTTCGGTTTTCCCTTTCTGAACAGCCATTTTGCTGTGGTGTATATGGCATTATGAGTCTTTATCTTATTCCATGACTATTTAAAACATTTCGAACTTGTTTGTTATCAAACTCTCCACCATTATCTGACAAAAGCTCTTGTATGTCATAACCATTAGCTTTACTTTCTGCTATAACAGTTTTTATTTTCTCTACTACTTCTGATTTGTGTTTTATAAAATAGACGAAACGGTATCTGCAGTAATCATCTTTAAAGAGCACATAGTAGCGATAACCAGACTTTGAGTTGTAAAGTAAAGTAAATGTCCACAAACATCAGTGTGTATAAGCAAACCTGGTGCTTTGGTTCGTTCTCTGGTCCCAAACTTAAGTACATGAGCTTTTCCATAAACGCAACCTTCGCAAACTTCACTGTCTAATTTGACATCTATGTTTAGTTCTTTCTTCAAAACTGCTTTTGTTTGTCTTTTGTTTTGATGGCCAAATCTTTCGTGGTAAAGTTGTAACACGGTTTCATTATTGACTAGGTTTATTTCTTTGTGAATTTCGGGCTTGATAGGTTTCAAATCTAGCTTGTATAACCCTCCTAAACGACTTCTGTATCTCATTAATAAAACATCTCCAGATTTCTTAAAATAACATTTTTCAGTCTTTGAAATAAACTCGCTTTCAATATTTTTATCTTGGGCAGACAAGGTAGAAAACAAATTTTTCTTTATGCTAGGTACATGCCATACATTAGTAAGAAAAAATTCTTGTATTTTTCCTTTTACAGATGATTGTACTCGAATAGTGCCTTAGTGCCTAGTGCTGCTATAGAGTCTCCATTGGCTGTTGTAACATGATGGTTTTTATCAAATGGTACGAAGCTCTCAAACATTTCAACTTTGATTGGTAATGTGATTGGTTGCTCCGTTATCTACATACCAATTGTCTTTATCACTCTCGCAAAACAACACACTGTTCGAGATAGCTAACAAAGATACATTATTTGTTTCATTCACACTGTCTTTCTTTTCCTTGTTTTTATCCGGCTTTGGTGGCTTGCCGTCTGCTTTCCACTTTGAACAATATCGGACTTGGTGACCCCTTAATTTACAATAATTACAGACTAAATTACTTTTCTTATTTGTGATATTAAGTACTTCTTGTCCGCTATTACTTTTGTTTATCAAAGATTTCTCATAAGCGCACAACTGGCTTGTTAAATGGTCGATATTTTTTATCTTTATCAGACATTAAAATCCAGCTAGACTTGAATGAGAAATATTCTTCGGGTAACGTCTCTAGGATTTTGCAAATCAGCAAAACTTGAGGTAAGTCACATTTGCAGTTATTTCCTGTACAAATTTTGTCCTTGGAGATTTCTTTTTGTAAGTTGTTCTACAAATTCTTTAACTCATCTGTCTGCCTTTTATAAGTAAAGAATTGCATACATACATCATACGTTTTATTTTCAACGCTCCCATCGTATAGTCTGTGCAATTCTAGCCAAACTTCTCTTGCAGTTGTGAAACGCATCACTTTCTCTAAAGTTTCTTGAGTCATGTTAACGGTCATATTTAATAGAGCATTGCTATCAGCTTGTTGAAAATCTAACAAATTTTTATCATACTTGGTGCTATCATCTTGCAAAGCATTTTCATTCAAGAGTTCAGGAGCTTTCAGTTTACCTTCTAAAACTTCTAATCCACCTTTTACACCTCTTAATAATATGCAAAGCTTGTACTTCCAAGTTGACCAGTTTGTCTTCCCTTCCAGTAACCCAATTTGCACTTTACTCGCATCCATTTGACTGAAAATGATTCTTGGTACCTTCTTTTTGGAGAGACTTCATTGCTGAATTGCAATTTTGTTTTGCCGTTTAAATCCTACTTTTTACTACTTCTGGACAAAGAGCACTAAATACGGGACTGGATTCCGCGAACTGCTACCATGTTGAAGTAAAACTCGTGGATCTAGGATAATTTTAAAGTAATAAACTTTGACTTTAAACGACAACTATTTTAATCAATTTTAACTGACTACTGTCTTTCAAATTACAACTCATAATGATAAACATAATATAAAGTGTGACCAAATTAGAAAAATGTCTTCTGAGAAGTATCCAAACTTCAATAAAACCTACCTAAACCTATCTATTTTAGAAAGGTTAGGTACCTTGTTCAAAAGAACCTACACTTATAAACTGTTTAAAAAGTTAAATAATGCAACACCAACATTAGGAGTTGTCTGTTATTGATCAATTGGAATAGTCAGCTAGCGCCACCCGTTTATAGAAGAAGCTCGCTAAAATACAAGTGCGCACGTCTCACGTGCGTCAAATTTCTTATGTTCCGTGAGTTTGCGGCGTTCCACGGAAGCAGCTAACTACATGTGACGTTCAACTATCTAATGTATTTGTTGTTAAAATTAGAAGAAATTTTGGATACATTAGACATTGCGCGTTTGTGAGCGAAAATAATGGTAAAAGCAACCGCTAAGACGATGTTCGCGGAAGAAGGATTTTTTTGTTAATTTTTCTTTAACAACCCCAATAATCTGCAGTAAAACGATGTAACTGAATTGCTTTGATGACCAAACATCATTATTTGGTCATAAATTAAATTTTTTTGTATTGTTCAAAACATAAAAACAATATTAGCTCACACTACTACTATACTATAGTAGTGTGAGCTATGGTGATCCCAATTTTTCCGAGAAAAAAAAAGTTGCTCCGATTTCAAAAATTTTTATATATCTTTACGTTTCAGATGATTTTGAAACTTTTTTGTTGCGCCGTCTGTCTGTCTGTATGTCTTTCTGTAACGACCAACGCGCATAACTCAAAAACCGCTTGCCCGATTTTAATCAAGTTTGGTACCTAGGCTAGGTCTCGGGTCGGGATGGTCCCATTTAAAAATGAAAGAAATCGATCGATGGAACAAGCCAAATAAAAGGGTGGGGGTAGATTTCAAAAATTAGTGTTTATGTGAAAATATGGCGTGTAAGATATCAAACGAAAGGTTGAATTGAGTCTGGAGTTAAACAAAATAAATTTTAGTTAAAAAAAAAGGGTGGGGGTGGATTTTAAAAAATAGAGTTTAAGTAAAAATATGTCGTGTGTGATATCAAACGAGTCTGGAGTTAAACAAAATACATTTTAGTTTTAAAGAAATGGTGGGGGTAGATTTCAAAAATTAGAGTTTAACTTAAAACATGGCTTGTGTGGTATCAAACAAAAGGTAATTGATCCTGGAGTTGAATAAAATATATTTTAGATTTTAGTTATATTAGCTCACACGAACACTATAACTATAGTACCTAGTGTGAGCTTAGGTACCCATATATTGGCAGAGTATTTTTTTTGGTAAAACAACATGACGCGTGAATTTTTTGGAAGTAAAAGTCATGGATTCTACAAAAATATTTTCAACGCACATTGTTTTTATCTCAATATGTATAGAAAATATTGCTATAACTCCTATATTATTACAATAGTTGATAAAATTCATCACCATTTTTTTTACAAGTGGTTCTGACAGATGTAGAGGGCGCCACAAAACAGGGACACCAGAAGGCATTTGGAATTATTTTGAACCATAGGCTAAAAAGAAGTTGAAAATTGTCTAAGCACAGACATATTGTCCAAACCCTGGTCAAAGTCTCATGTAGGTAACGTAATGCAAGACAAACTGTGATAATTACCCATTTTCTCCTTCCAAATTACCCTTTTTAACCTATTAATTTTCTATAGAGAAATTCTTATTTTAAGTAAAGTTTACACAATTTTAACGACAAATGTTACTTGGGAACAGAATTTCTGAATGAAAGCCCAGCACTTCTAGACCGAAGGCCTGCATAGCGTGTTTAATCCGTGTTGACATTTATACCTATTTTTTATTTTAGTTATTCATTAAGTTTCTTGAATTTTATATTTCCTTTAATGGACACAAGTTCATACCTTAACTTTAGTTATATTTTCTTAAAGTGTCGCGATTTTTCTATTCCCATAAAACTACACTCTGTAGCACTTCCGTTAAGTCACCCGACCAGTTCGGATCAATTGAAATACGGACCCTTCGTATAGTGTTTGTTACACGCGTGCTTCCCAGAAATGCACCAAATTCCGCCCATAACCGCAAGATTATCAAGAGAGGTACCCCCTACCTGTCGACACCCAAACTGAAAGTAAGTGATACCATAATTAGTGGTTTTATGGGTCGTATCATTACTTCTATCACCCAGTTGGTAAAACTAAAGTTAAGACTTTTTGTGCCCCATTGGCAACCTGTGCACACCCTGTGTGCACATAGGGCAAAGCTCCTTCCTACGTGAGAATTTTCGACACATATATTAGTTCACAGTACTACTACTAAACTTTGTGCGTTACTTTTATGTATTTTTTAGTGCAACGTAGAATTATATTATACCTCTATTATTATTATTATAATAACATTCTATGGTATTATGGTATTTATAGATATATTTTTCAAATTATTATTTTTTTGACGTGTTCCATATTATTTGTAAATAATCAAAGGAAAATAAAGACTTATTCTAGTCTATTCTATACTATAGTAGTGTGAGCTATGGTGATCCTAATTTTTTCGAGAAAAAAAAGTTGCTCCGATTTCAAAAATTTTAATATATCTTTACGTTTCAGATGATTTTGAAACATTTTTGTTGGGTCGTCTGTCTGTATGTCGTCTGTAACGACCAAACCGCATAACTCAAAAACCGCTTGTCCGATTTAAATGAAATTTGGTACTTAGGCAGGATCTTGGGCCGTGATGGTCCCAGTTAAAAATGAACAAAATCCACCGAATGCAAGCCAAATAAAAGGGTGGGGGTAGATTTCAAAAATTAGAGTTTATGTGAAAATATGGCGTGTGTGATATCAAACGAAAGGTAATTAAGTCTGGAGTTAAACAAAATGAATTTTAGTTTATTTTTAAAAAAAGAGGGGGTAGATGTCAAAAACTAGAGTTTAAGTGAAAATATGGCGTGTGCGATATCAAAGAAAAGGTAATTGAGTCTGAAGTTAAACAAAATACATTTTAGTTTTTAAAAAAAGGGTGGCGGTAGATTTTAAAAATTAGGGTTTAAGTCAAAACATGGCTTGAGTGGTATCAAACGAAAGGTAGTTGAATCTGGAGTTGAATTAAATATATTTCAGTTTTTAGTTATATTAGCTCACACGTACACTATAACTATAGTACCTAGTGTGAGCTTAGGTGCCCATAGATTGGCAGAGTATTTTTTGTTGCTATTGGAATCTAGTTTCATGTTTTACTTGTTGGTCAATTATAGCATATACCCAGCCTAGGGTCACCGCATCACGAAGACGTAGTGTCTTCGCCAGGTTTCCAGGATGCAGTGACCCTAACCCAGCCGGGAGAGGAGAGGAGGACCACCCAGACAAAAGTAGTTAAAGTAAAAAGCTCATTACGAAAACTCATAGCAGATTACTTTTTCCCTAAAAAAAGCCAAGATATTAGAGTTCATTTTTAAAGAAAACGCTTATATCTGGCAGCGAATGAACCGTTATTTATGAAATTTACATTACAAGCTTAACTGATCAGAGTTACTTGCATCAAGTATGTAGTTTCTGAATTTCACATTTTTCACATTTTTTTTTGTTTAGATTAAAATAGATACAATTTAATATATATACAGGATGTTTCAAAATTTAATAACATAATTTAAACGTTGAATTTCTTAAGTGATTTAAAGACAAAAACTTCATATAAACATAGGGCTACAAACACTTAGAATTCGAGAAAGAGGGTGTTAAACCAAAATGACTGATACCATTCGCAAGAAGGGTTATACAGAGTGTAATTTAAATGCTACACCAAACTTTAAGAAGGCGTAGAAAAGGTCAAAAGAAGGATTTTTCCCTTATTACATTCTGCATCAGTTTGTTTTTTACATACAGGGTATCAAAAATTACATTTTTATTTATTTTTTATTATAACTTCTTTAAAACTTACAATCAACATTTTTTTGTCCACTGATGTGATATGGAAAATTGTCTTTGGTAAACGAAACCAATAAATAAAAGAGACGAGAGAGTCCAAAGACCGGCAATGCTTACCATAATCTACAGCTAAATTAGCCACTACTTCCATTAAATACAGACAAGCGACGTACATTGAAATTGGTTGTCCATTGTCCTTTTTCCACGACTCGTCGCTCAGTCTTGACTTGCTACCTGCTTCCAACTGTTGTATTGCTTTGCTGAATAAGTCACTGGAAAAAATAGATATTTATTAACAATAGAAAAAAAGGTACAATTAAAATTAAACACGCACTAAACATGTGAAAAAATCAAAAAACTACAAGTGTAAAATAACGATGATGAATCAATTTAGTTATAAATTCAATATTGGTGTTGGAATGTGTGATGAAAGAAGAAGTTCAGTAGCCAATTTAAGGATATTGAAATATTAAGTGTAGAGAATGATATTTGGTCAAATGATCCAAGGATCAAATGGTGTGAAGCTATGGTTTTGCATAAGAACTAGCATTGGCAAAAACGAAAGTTTGTTGAATACAGAACAAAGAAGTTTTTAGTCAACCAAGCATGGACATACCAAACATATGAAATACACCAAACATATAAGCATCTTAGAATTAAGGGAGCGGCCCCTTACATTTGATTGCCCAAAATAACTTGTATATTAAAGTAGTGCTTGTAGACTAGATTGTTAGTTTACATTTGAAAACGGTTAAAGATACTTACTAACTGCAACGTCGTGTTTAATTTAAAAAAAAAGACAATACAAGTCCCGAATTTTGTTTCTACTCAACCATTGTCTACAACTTTTAAACAAAGAACTACCGGGTGAGCCAAAAAAATCGGAATTTTTTTTTTCATTATAACCTTTGAACTATAAGATCGATTTTAATGAGACAAAATGCACTTGACAGAGAATTAATCAAAATTTTGACTAAATGTATTTTTTGTCCGCCATCTCAAATTCCAAGATGGCGGACGAAATTAAAATGTACCCTTCAAAGATGCTCGTTTATTATTGTGTTGCGAATATGTTTGAATAGGGTGTTTGACAGTAGTAAAAAATAAATATATATTTATTTTTAGATATCTCTTTAGTTCTCGGGAATGCAAAAACAAACTTTTTTGTTTAATTTTTTCTCAAATTCATAGTTCTTTTAATTAAATAAATTCAATAAATTAAAACAATTAGCCAGGTGATTCAAAACGGGCGGTCTACCAATGAGCTGCGACTGATGTCACAAAACAGTAAACGCCTTGAACGAACCTATTTTCGGTGTTATTTTCTTATGGATGGTAATATTTGCTTTGGTTTAAAGTGCGAATTATCGTCCTAAACTAGATTTTATTTTGTGTTTTGCTTATAAGAAACATTTTCAATGGAAAACGGATTCTCCAAAGCCGATAGCTCCAACTTGGCAGTCTTCTTTGCCAACAACAGTGATTTTTGTTCTGCGGAATTTAGAAACGTTAAAATGTTGATGTAAGTATTCGATGAGTTGTTTTGCATATAACTGAAAGTTTTTTACGATATTCTTCGCGTACTTTTACTCATTTAGATTCTGAGGTTAGGTTATGTTTTGCTTTTTTGTTTAATATTAATATTAAATTGCAGGACACGTAGGCAAAAAGTATACAAACGACCAGCAATACTTGAAGTACTGCATAGTCCTGCGTAGGTACTGCCTATGCACTGCCTAGTCTTGCATATGCACTGCTCAGTCCTACATTTAGCCTGCATGTGCATTGCTTATTTATTATTATTATTATTATTAGAGGTACTCCCTAGTCCTACCTAATAACTGCCTAGCACCGCCTAAAAATTTGTACACCTTTCTGCCTATTATAGTTGTTCACCCCTTGTAATAAACATAACCTCAAACATTTCATCGTCATTTACGAAATAGTTATATATGTTATAGACAACGTGAGAAAAATTAATAGAAACAATTTAGTTATACTCACATCAAAGTGATCTGCACAAATGTAAAGTGAAGATGTATTAGATAAGGCCCTTGAGTCTCTTCGAGCAAGTTCTAGCCACTTTTTCCGTTCTTTTACCGCTGTCGGCACATGAATAAATAGTTTTTCAGGTGTTTTTATGCTAGTATTCGAACACGCCACTTATAGGACATTTTTTTGCATAAAAAACAGTAAAAACACGGTGAGGAAGGGTTAGCGAGAAATAAGGACAACGTTAGAGATTTAACCCTCTTTATTTTCTGGCGACGTTTCGACGGTTGTTTTCCGTCTTTTTCAAGCCTTAAAATCAATGGGTTAACACGTAGATCTTAACCCATTAATTTTAAGGCTTGAAAAAGACGGAAAACAACCGTCGAAACGTCGCCAGAAAATAAAGAGGGTTAAATCTCTAATGTTGTCCTTATTTCCCGCTAACCCTTCCTCACTGTAAATTCTAAGGACGTCAACTTTCTTCAAAAGTAAAAACACGGACCAAAACCAAATAAACACTTGAATGCCGTGTATCTGTCCGCGACTTTACTGCGCTGTGGCGTCATTGCAACGCCATGCTAGAAATGAGCGTTTTAGCGGCAAATTCAAATCGGAAATTAGAAAACTTGATTTTAAATGTAGTCATGATAAAATATACTATTTTAATAATTTTGCGTAGCAAATTAGGGATCTATGTATCATTCTAAACACTTTTCTAAAATTTGTCAAATACCCTATTCTTTTTTAAATTAGTGAAAAAGCTGCATTCTTGCCATGCACAATTAGGTATGAGTTAGCAAAATCGGTTCAGTGGTTCTCAAATCAAATATTTTTGTTTTAACCATTGTTTTGCATATTATATAAAAAGCCCACGCTCGTTGGGTTCCCTAAACAATAGCTACTTTGAGTTTGTGAGCGAAAAAGAAAACAATCAGGAAGAGGATGAAAGATACCAAACAACCTCATTTATGATCGGTGACCTGAGGAACAAATTAGCTGAAAAATAAACCGAAATCAACGATTTATGTCTTCGAAATAAACAATTAGTCAAATGATTACAGGACTTGGAAAACAAACTACAGGCAAAAAACGAAGCAATTACGGCGTACAAACTTTCTATTGAAAAAATGACGACAAAACAGAACATAAAATATAAAGAAACTTGCGCTCAAACTGATTTGCCAAAACATCAAAAGAGTCTTTTAAAAAATAAAATGGCTTTAAAAGTAAATGAGAAACTGAAGAATAAAAACCAAAACCTAACAAACCAAATACAATTGCTAAAAAACAGAACATCAAGTTAAAAAAAGCTTTAAAATTAAAAACAAACGAAAGCTTTGTTTTGGAGAGAAATGAAAATAAAAACCAACGGTGCATTAAAGACCTAAATTTGCTCAAAACACAATTACTCGAAGTGCAAACATATCTCCAAAATAAAAACGCACAAACCAAATCAAACATGAGGGATGCAGAATGTCAAATGGAAATATATATACAAGAGAGCTGCCAAACGGAAACGCCTTTGAGCAAAATCGTAAGAGAAAACAGCACAGCATCGCTCCAGACTGAAGCAACAAATGAGACAAATGAAAACAAACGTTGTTCTGGACTATCAGATGTAAACAATATACCAAGAATAACTCTAGTTTTCAGGAACGAAAGGCAACAAATGTATCCAAAAACTTCAATAAAAAATACACTATTATTTTGTGGCCAAACACAACAAATGTTCAGTTGATTGACACTTTCCTTGAAAGCACATCGCATACCAACAGCCTTATTCTAAGTGAATCGTACAGCTATGATGATAAAGTAAAATCAATTTATCCCTATTAAAAGAACTTTATATAAGAAAGATCAATAACAGCTGTATACTCGATACTAACAACATATTAAGAGAAAGTAACTATTATATTGACAAAATTAACATTAGAAAAGTCGGAAAATGGCACCTGACAAAAGCAATAACTAACCATATAAATAGTTTTTTTCGACCACCTCATGCGACCAAGCGATTAACTTAGAGAAACAAAAAGCAGAAAAACTTATAGAAATAAATAAAAACCAAGTTCAAACAAAAAAAATAATAAACTGCAACTAAAAACTGAAGAAATAAATATTTTGCATCACAATATCCAGTCATTGGGAAATGGTTTAAACCAATTGGAGGCTATGCTTGAAAGTCAACATTGGCCACATATTCTGTGTCTGACTGCGCACTGGCAGTGTGAAGAAGTTTTAAACTAACTAGCAATAAATGGTTATTCACTTATTTCGTCTTTCTGTCGTGACCTGAATAAGCATTATGGCTCTGCTGTATATTGCAGGGAGGAATTGATAGGAAGAAAAAGGTCAGATATTAGCACCATGTCTGTCTTAAACTGTTTGGAGTGTGCAGCAATGGAGATTAAGCTAAGTAACAAAAACTTTATTATTTTAAGCATTTATAGGTCGTGTAGTACAGGAGATAATAATTTATTTTTTTACACTCTTGAACAAATTCTTGATAAGATTTGTAACGAAAATAAAAAGGTAATAATTGCGGGAGATTTTAACATTAATCTAAATAGGCTATGTAGAGAGACCCAAGACTTTTTAACTTTACTTAACTCGTATAATCTAAAACCTTCCATATTTGAAAATACGAGAATTGTAGGTGATGCAAAATCATGCAGATAATATTTTATTTTCGACTACGGAATTCAATTTTGCTGCTAAAGTTATTCACACAGGTAAATCTGATCACACAGCTCAGCTAGTCTCCTTGCCAATTAATGTACGCCCAATGAAACAAAAACAATCTGAATGTTACAGACGGGTTTATGAGTAATTTTCCATTCAAGCTTTCCTTTAAACAAAAATGTATACTTCAAGACAAACAAACCAAAGTAATCTCTGGTTTACACATGAACTGTCCGAACTTAAAAATAAAGTTATATCTCGGCAAATCTTAGAGCAAAAAAATATTCAATATAACAATCTTAAACTTAACAAAGCTAAAGCTGATCACATTGTTAGTAGTATTCAGGGAAGTAGTAACATAGCTAGAGCCACATAGGAAGCAGTTCAAAAACACTCTCAGAGTACAAAGTTATTGGCTGTGCTTCCTGAATACTCCAAGCAAGAGCAACTGGCAAATGATTTAATGACTTTTCTTAAATGCAGCATCTAAAATGCTTGACAACAATACGCTCCGGACTTTAGCAGTAATAACAACATGTTTATTGCACCAACTAATGCTCAAAAAATCATCTCTATGGCAAAAAAACTAAAAAATAAAAAGAGCTAGCACGACATTAGCCCTGTATATGTTTGTTAAATTATGATAACCAAACCCACCCAAATATATTGCAGATAGTTAATAAAAAAATGCAACTGATAAAAATCTTAATGTATTTCTCCGTAACAGAGCCCTAAAGTTGAAAAATATTTTGGGCGAAAAAATTTATGTATTTTTACAGTATTTTTAAATAAAAAAAATGACAATACAAACAGCACTTTTTGGGTATATGGGTATAAGGTGGGTATAAGTAGTAACTGCACTTTTAAAAACTACTAGTAATTTCCTAATTCCAAAACGTTTTTTATGGTTAAAATTTTTTTAAATATATTGCGTTTATTTTCGTCTCTATTTTTCTTTGTAAAGCCTGCAGAAGCAAGGCTTAGTAAAATCTCTACCAGAATAGTAGAGAGAGGGATCTATTTGACTAAAAAAACAAAAAATTTTCTGCCCCTAGCCGCCCCTTTTTTTGGGGGGTAGCCCTAAACACTGCCATGTACGTGGTCTTTATACAATCAGTGTATCAGCCAAATGGAATAAATTCGACAGCGGATTGAATTTAGATTATTCTGAAAAATCCAAAAGTACTTCGACTAAGATTTTTAACGAGCAATATTTCTGTTCGAAATTTTTTTGTATAGACCCCCTGCAAAGGGATTTACTCGCATAAACCTTTTTTTTCAAATTAGATAACCCAACTTGTGGCACCTTGCTCGAAAGCTTATCAAAAAAGAAAAGCGATAAACTACTTTTTTTGACACTTGTCATATATTAAAAAAAGCTAACCTTTACTTTTTTGCCATTTTTAGACAATAAAAAAATATCCTTTTAAGTAAAATTTATAATTTAATCAAAAAACTTAAGTAAAAAGTTAGTAACATCCAACCCCTTTTGCAACTGGTAGACCCAACTTGTTAAAACTTGTTCGAAAGCTTATTAAAAAAGAAAAATATGTTGCGTGATCCTAAACCCCGAAAACCCATCCACTATCCTTAAAGGGGGAGAGTTTCCAACTTTAGAGGTTTATAATATTGTATTGTCGCTGTTACTATAAGTCCATACCAAATTTGATGTTGATCGGATATGTATAGTCCTTGCAATACCCCAAGTCCCTTTGCTATCCTTTTTTATTTTTCTCCTATAAAGAAGACAGAAAATAGCATCGAAAATCGTTGTTGGCCCCAGATTGCAGTTGGCAGTTGCAAGCCTGTCTGTCTATCAAAGTTTAAATTGCCAATAAAAGTCAACTTTCAAAACAAAAAATTTTTGGCAAGTAGTCAAAATAGTAAAAAATGTGTTTATACAAAAATTCCACGCTTTTTTCGATCTTCAGTCCCATCCGTAATAACTACAGAGCAAAATTTTAAGAAACACAGTATAGGTAATGACAAAAAATATAAAGACTTTGTGATGCCATTCAAAACAACTTCTTTAGAAAACTAATTAAAAAAGTTTGTTAAACTATTGTTTAAAAAGATAAAACGCATTGTTAAAATTACATAATGCATTGCGAAAAACTAATTTTGAAAGACTGAGAAAATGAAACAGCTATTGATGTCGCTCCTCTCGTCATAACTGACGATGGCAGTTTATGAGATGAAGTTTTTTGGATGATGAGAATAAATTATTTTTGCATAGTTTGTTTTTTAGTTAGATTTTTAGTTTTTTGGTTGGTTTTTAATCCTATGAGCTGTTCTACTGCAACATTTTAAACTTAGTAATTAGTAATAGCCTCAATATAGCTATTTTTAGTTTAAATATTGTGTCTGAAATATATTTTTTAATTCACTCAGAAAGAATGTGTACAATACTATTTTTGTTGAAATTTCCAAAGCATTTCCACTTAAATCAGTTGAGAACTTTATTATACTTAAAAGTCGACCATAAAAAATGTTTATTTATTAAAAATTATAATTGCAAAGCTTAGCTTAACTCTAGCTCTAGATACATTGTAAAAAATAACATTTTTGAAAAAATTAAATAATCATTAATTTATCGTTTGTTCATGGTTTGTAGCTCTACGGTCAGTTGCACTGAAAATCTTCCAATGTAGAAACTTTGGCGGATGGGCACCCCAATTGTTCATAAATTTTTCACTACATAAAATCATTTTGGGACAGAACCTTTTCTCAAAAAACTATTCCAAATCAGAATCAGAATTTAAATAAAAAATAAGCGATAATCTTTCAGTCAGAAATTTCAAAACAATGGCAGTTTAAACACCGATCTACCACCCTTATTATAAAGGGTGGTGACCGAATCTATTAACATTAAGGTAACTCATAATTCGTTTCGCAGCATCCATTATGAGTTACCTTAGGAACCGGTGGTTTAAAACTGAATTAAGAATACACGTGCGTTTTGTTACCAGAATTACGGGGTGATTAAACAAAAGGACTAGCCTTATTGCAAAGACTATACTTAGATGGTCCCCTTCCACAGTGGCGTAGCGGGGGGGGGGGGGGGGTTGTAAAATTTTTAAGAAAACTTGCTTTAATCTTATCTGCGATATTGAGCCATATACAATCGAAGAATACTTGAATAATAATCTTTAATATATACTAGTGGGTCTCTCTCATAGGTTTTTTTATTTTTTGTTTTTTGGTTAATTTCGCCATTATTTTTGATAGTTTTATAATTTTTTAATAATTAACTAATAATCTTAATCAGTTTTAATAATTATGAATATTTTAGCATAATTCTTTATTTTGAGATTTGTGTGTGTAAAGGGGTGAATTTTGGGTAACAAATTATATTTCCTCGATTATTTTAGTGGACTGTATACTATAGGCAACTTTCCCAAATATTGTAGTTACAGACCGAGCGCCATACAAAATCGCAAGTAAGAAAAAGGGCACCTACCTGGTTCTGACAGTGAAGGAATCTTCGACGGTGTTTTCCAGCTAACGGGCCCGCTTCTTCTTGCTTCTTTACCGTTCCACGTAATAGCTAGGTTGTTGTTCACTGAATAGTTTTATAATTAGAATTTTATGTTGAGTTTTAGTAGAAATATTGAAGGTTTTGTTACGGATATTTTTACACATGGACTTGCTTCAAACCCGGCAACCAGATGAGTCTGTGTCTATTGCGCATGTCACTGCTACGCGCATTGTAGCTTGGTGCCAAATTTTTGTATTTGTATGGCATTAGCTTTTTATTAAAAGACGGAAAATAATTTAGAAAAGGGATAATAATATGGCGTATACATTTTCCGCCCACTAAAACGAAAGCTTTAAATTAATAAAAATAAATAAAAAGAATTCTTAGCTTCACTGTAAGTGAACAAATAAAAAAAATGTTTCGATTCTTTGTATTGCCAAAGAATGAAAATTCCCAAAATTATTTGAGGACGATTACATGACACGAAAGTGCGCTTAAATTAAGAAACGATTGGCAACGGGCACAATTTAACGATGGGTCGTTTGAAAAGCCCATTTTTTGTTTTGACCGTTACAACTCTAACGCCGTCAGGGCCAGGATTCATTTCAACAATTCGTCCAAGTGACCAATGAATCGGCAATTGATTTTCATCTTTAATAATGACTAAAGTATTTAATTCAATTTTTGAAGTCGGATCGGTCCACTTAGATCTCTGTTAAAGCGTGTTTAAATATTCTAGTCTCCACCGCTTCCAGAACTCAGCATTTAATCTTTATATATATTGCCATCTAGATAAAGCGTTCATTTTTATATGCGACAAGTCCGGATCAGGAAGTGAGTTCAATGGTTCCAGGGTTAGGAAATTCCCTGGAGTTAAGGGTGCTAAATCGTTAGGGTCATTGCTCTGTACCCACATGGCTCTGCTATTTACTAATGACTCTATTTGAGTAAGTAGAGTGTAAAGCTCCTCAAAGCTTAATATTTGAGAACCTATTACTCGGATGAGGTGAGCTTTAATCGATTTCACGCCAGCGTCGGCTAACCCGTTAAGATGAGGTCCTGCTGGGACATTAAAGAACCAGGAGATTTTTAAATGTTGGGTAGCTTGCTTAGAAAGCTCTGAAAACTCTTTATAAGCTCCCTTAAAATTTGTTGCTGAACGGCAAGAGACAAATTGTCTAAAAGCTGCTATGAAAGCTTCCGCCGTTAAGTCTGATACAAGCTCTATGTGGATTGCTCGTGAAACTACGCACACTATGATAAGAATGTAAGCTTTCTGAGTTTTCATGCCTCGATGACGTGGACTACAGAAATTTTCACTGGGCCCGCGTAATCAATACAAACATGAGAAAAGCACTTAACTTGAGAAGTGCGAAAGCTAGGTATGTCTCTCATATAGGAAACGAAAGCTTTTAGGATTGACACGAAAGCATCGGATACAATTCGAAAGAATTTTTTGTATAACCCTACGTGCTGAAAGAATCCAAAATCTTTGGCGTAGTAAATATAAAACAGTAGTTAAACCTGGATGAAAGTAAGTTTTGTGAATGCGATAAGCTCGGTGAGTTTCCTAGCTCTTGGCAACAAGAGGGGATGTTTTACATCATAGGAAAGAGTAATTGAATTTCTTAATCGTCCGCCCACTCTGACAAAACCCTGCTTATCAAGGAATGGAGCGAGCTTTCGATAAGGTTTAGGTAAAAGCTCGTTTTTCTCTAGTTGAGAGATTATAGATAGAAAATCTGTTCGTTTTGTATTTTTGTGTTTTAAATTGTAGAAATAACGACGACAAATAGCTATCAAACGTTGAAGTTTGCTAAGGGATGAAAAGTTTTTTAGAAAATCACGTAATATATCAGTTTTGATTGTGGCGAAAGATTTTATTTTATTCTCCTCTTGCAAAATATCTGAGTGATTTCATGCGATTTCAGAAAGTGTTTGTAAATTCCAGTCTGAACGAGGGAAATATATCCAGGGAGGACCTGTGTAAAATAAGGGATGATCTACCAAAGTTTCAGGGTATAATCCACGACTGGCACAGTCGGCTGGATTTTCTGCTGAAGGGATATAGTAGCACATTGGGGATGGTTTCCTGTATGTGACTCACCTCGGAAATCCAGGCTAAAACAACCTGAGAATCAGAAAAAGCTAGTATTTCGTCTATTACGATTAAATGAGAATAGATTTCTAGTAGGAATTTTAGTAGATCTGCAAGAAGAGTAGCTCCGAGAAGCTCTAGTCTAGGAATAGACACGGTTTTCAAGGGCACTACCTTTCCCTTTGCAATTACGAGAGAAGATTTAATTTCGTCAGACATTTCGATGCGCAAGTAGACTGCGCATGCGTAACCGCGCTGAGCAGGCTAAGATTTGGCAGATATGTGGTGGGGGTTCTGAGTTCCAATCAATTTTTTCTTTCCACAAATCTTGCATGAATTTTTGCAATTGCCGAAAGAATTTTACGTTTTGTCAAAGGGCTATCATCAGGATTGTAATTATATGAAAAGCTATCGGAAGAAGGACTCCATTGCAATTCCAAGACCTTGATATTTGTAGGTTGCTCTTTATCAAGAGATACAGGGACTTGACATTCTGCAGGAGACAAAGACGAGAGTAGCCAGGGGTCTATACTGGCCCACTTGCGAAGCTCGAACCCTCCGAATTTTAGCAATCATATAAGTTCTTTTTGTAGAGCCTGCGCAGATGCTAAATCGGAACTTCCGGTGCAGACGTCATCCATAAGTACATCCACAAGGATAACTTGAGCAGCTTTAGGATAGTTTGCTTTTTCTTGAGATGCTAATTCTCGTAAGGTCCTTATGGCTAGATAGAGGCTACACGTAAGTCCAAAGCTCACCGTCTTAAGCCGATATTCCTGCAGAGGTTCATTGGGGTGAAAGCGCCACAATAATCTCTGGTAGTCTCTGTGTTCTGGTGATAAGCTTATTTGTAAGAACATTTTTTGCACATCACTAAGCATTGCAATTTTGTGAAAACGAAAACGAAGTAGAATTGGGTGTCGTTTAAGCTGTAACCCTTACTACCCTTAGCCGAGCCGTTAAAAACCACCCTAATTTGTGTGGTTGTACTGGTTGGTTTAAGAACTCCGTGATGCGAAAGATAAGATATTTTCATTGATTTCGATTCAGTGCTTGGAATTAGACTCATATGTCCATTTTTTAGGTATTCCAGCATGAAATCTGAGTATAGCGAGTAAAGTTCAGGTTTTTTAAGAAGTCTTGTTTCTAAAGATAAAAAGCAGCGAGTCAGGCTCGGAATGTCGAAATGGTAGAGTTTTCATGAAACGGCCTGTGCAATCACGTGATACGGTTTTTTTTTTATAGATTTCTTCGGCCTTTTTTTCCTCAGGAGATAAAAATATCTTTTGTGGAATAGATTCTAGTTCCCAGAATTTTCTCATCGAGGATTCTAGGGAGTTTTCGAACGTAGTAAAGTAGTTTTTGAGTTTTGGAAAACTTTGAGAAAATGATGAATTTTGCTCTGCTTTTCCTACAAGGACCCATCCGAATTCGGTTTCTAAAGCTATGGGTTGTCCAGGACACCCAGAAACTCGACCAGACTTTATTATTTTCACCTAGATTTCGGCGCCTAGAAGTAGGTCGATAGATGCAGGTTTATAGAATTCTGGATCACCCAATGGTAAGTTGGAGAAATGGTGCCAATTTCTAGGATCAAGTTGAATACTTGGCAAAGTAGAAATAAGTTTTTGCAAAACAAAGCCACTAAAAGAAAAGATAGGACGCACTTTTTCTAAAGGTTTGATAATGCAGTTTGTAATTGAGTTTTTCGTAAGAAAATCGCACATTGAGATAGAGGGTGTACCGAAAGGTTACACAATCTGCATTGTTTTTGATTAAAATGGTTTGAATTTTGCATAGAATTTTGTTGATAATTATTTCTTGTCTGCGTATTTGTCAAGAAAGAATTTTTGTAAGTGTTGTTTTGTGTATTTTGAATCCTAGAACCACTGAATCCAGATCCTGATGGTCTCGAAAATTTATTGAAATTTGAGTTAAGATTTATCGGAACGTACTGAACCGATTCTAATGCTTTACATTGCCTTTCCAAAAAAGTAAATAAATCATTGTAACTAGGAATCTCCTTGTCAGCAAATCTGACCTCAAATAGTCATTTTAAGCTCATCAGGAGGAGGAGGTTCTACTGACGGAGCGTAGGGAGTCAAAGAAGAAGTTTTTGGAGTT
Organism: Aspidapion aeneum; assembly: GCA_963576565.1. NCBI lineage: Eukaryota > Metazoa > Arthropoda > Insecta > Coleoptera > Brentidae > Aspidapion > Aspidapion aeneum. The sequence goes on from OY755045.1 coordinate 49,263,436, forward strand.
GGAAACAACTCATAGTAAATCTCCTTTGCTAAAAAATAATAGCTATCACACCCTTGTCTTACTGCATCCTCACTAGTGAATTCCTCATCCGTCTCTATGAGTCCAATGAGGTAGTTATGCAAAGATTTAAAATCTGAATACTGTTCTGTATTTTCAATAAAGAGTGTTTTGAAACATCGGTTTTTGCTCTTTGTGCTGCCGTATAAATTTCTGTTATTCTTGTTATTGCAGTTTTTCTATGCTTGTTTGGGTTTTTTTTTGTTTTATCAGCCATTGTAAGTGTTTAAAATGCCGATTTTTGGTTTTTAGTGTAATAAATTAAGAAAATTTGCCTGATAAACTTGTAAATAATAAATCCAAAAAAACAAAGCAATTTTTTTGTTTTTGATTCACCAATCACTTCAATTTCAATTTCAATTTATTAATTCCTCTTTTGATTACATAGTAATATAAGTTCGTCACAACTTGAACGCACCGTTTTTATCAAACACTCTGTATACACCGTATGTATTAAAATACACTAATATTCTTTTAGTCGCGGAAATGCGAGCCGAAAAGATATCGTTTTCATTGATTATTATTTACTTGCATGTGTGTTTTCAATACATCGCATTTTTATACTAATAAATGCGAGCAGTAGGTACCTACTTATTTCGGAATTAAAATTTTAAAATCGCAAGTAAGAAAAATGGCACCTGCCTGGTTCTGACAGTGAAGGAATCTTCGACGGTGTTTTCCAGCCAGCGGGCCCGCTTCTTCTTGCTTCTTTACCGTTCCACGTAATAGCTAGGTTGTTGTTCACTGAATAGTTTTATAATTAGAATTTTATGTTGAGTTTTAATAGAAATATTGAAGGTGTTGTTACGGATATTTTTACACATGGACTTGCTCAAACCAGGCAACCAGATGAGTCTGTGTCTATTGCGCATGTCACTGGTACGCTCATTGTAGCTTGGTGCCAAATTTTTGAATTTGTATGGCATTAGCTTTTTATTAAAAGACGGAAAATAATTTAGAAAAGGGATAAAAGTTGCGTATACAAGATTTTTCTTTCCTAAATTAATTCTGTGTATTATCTAATATTTCTGTGCTTTTAAAAGTTTTATATTGTTTTGACATCTACTTTTTAGTCTGTATTTGTTTATGTGTGACTGTGTGCTTATCTACTTAACAGAGGTTTTAATCAAAATAATTTTACCTGACGATTTCTTTGTAAAGAATGTATTTTTAGAAAAAAGGCATTTTAAATATTATAAATAGGTAATGATATTTTATTTTTATTTAGTAATAAAATTATTTAGGTATTAAGAAAAACCTAACGGTACACATAATCAAGATGTTTCAAGAGTTTTCCTACCCTTAGTTAAAAAAATAAATAAATTGTAAATGACATACCATATATATATATATATATATATATATATATATATATATATATATATATAGTGCAAAATTGTATATTGAATATGGTGAATAAATATCTATCTATCTATTATACAATTGCCATGCCAATCGTCATCATTACTACTGAACCGATTTTAATGAAATAAAAAACATCCTGGTGAGAATTGATTGCTTCTCAAGGATCATGATCAAAGTTTATAGTTAAGACGGCGGACAAAATCATACTTGATTCTTCAAAATGGCGTGTTTATTGTTATTTTCTAAATCTATTTTTGTTCCAAACATTGTGTTACAGATTCTACGATTGCATTGCCAATCCTGTCTGTATACATTCTTATAAATTCGTTATTACTAAACCTAGAGGAAACGAATCCAAATTACAATTGGGAAAATATCTGGAAAGTAGCTCGAATTCCTATAGTGTTACCGAAGTGGAAATCTACTTTATATAAGGTACTTAATAATGCTATTCCCACGGGAGAAAAATTAAAAAGTTTTAATATGGCCGATACTGATATCTGTAAAAAATGCAACTTAGAAACAGATAATTTAATGCATAGAATTAAAAACTGCAAAGACATAAAAGAAAATTGGAATTGGTTATGTAATCTTATGGAGAAAACTTTTGCAATAAAACTAAATAATTTCTTAAATGTGTGGGAGATGGTGACGAAACAAAATATAAAAAAATAAGATTTTGAAATTTATATATGGTTTTTGTCAGGCCTTTTTTACCATAATTTAGAAAAGTCGCTTGTAAACTTTAAATTATTAATGATAACAAATCGATTTATTATAATAAAAAATAGGAAAAATATAAATAAAAAATTTTTAGGCTTTTAAAATTTTAAACTTAAGGATCAATTGTACATATACCTATTAGATAAATAAACAAATAAAAAAAACAATTTTAGTGAAATAAAGAAAATCGTGGTGATTAATTGCTCTTTAAAGATTTTTATTGAAATTTTTCGCCATTTTAGAATTTAAGATATCGGACAGAATTTTACTTCATTCTCCAAAATGGTGTGTTTATTCATATTTTTCGAAAATGTTTTAGTTTTTTTTTTAATTTATAAAAAAACACTACTTTTCTCCCGCATAAATAGGTACAAATTAATAAAATCGGTGTAGTGGTTCTCACAAATTCTGATTTTGTTTTACAAATTATACGATTGCATTGCCAATCCTCTCTGTGTTTATTTTTTCATAACTTCATTATTACTGACCCGATTTTGGAGAAATAAAAAACATCATGGTGCAAACTTTAAAGAACAATCAGTTTGCGCCATGGTCTTTTTTATTTCACTAAAATCGGCTCAGTAGTAATGAATTTATAAAGAACTGAATGCAGACAGGATTAGCAATGCAATCGTATAATTTGTAAAACAACGGTAAAAACAAGATCAGATATTGTGACAACCACTAAGTCGATTTTATTACCTTGTACCTTGTTAAGCGGAAGAAAAGTAGTGCTTTTCTATACATTAATAAAACTAAAACATTTTTGGAAAATCAAGTATGACTCTGTCCGACATCTTGACTTTTAAGATGACGACAGATTTCGATTATAATCTGTAAAGAACAATTAATTTTCACCATGATTTCTTTTATTTCAGTAAGATCGGTTCAGTAATAATGAGTTTATAAGGAAATTATTGCAGACAGGTGACAATGCAATCGTATAATCTGTGAAACAATGGGTGAAACATAAATAGTGTTTTTTACCACACCGATTTTACTAACTTGTACCTCGTTGTGCGGGAGAAAAGTAGTGCTTTTCTATAAATTAAAAAAAAAATAAAACATTTTCAGAAAATAAGAATAAACACGCCATTTTGAAGAATCAAGTATGATTCAGTCCACCATTCTAAATTTTAAGATTGAAAGCAATCAAGTATCACCAGGATTTTGTTTATTTCATCAAAATCGGTTCAGTAGTAATTAATTTATAGGGAAATAAGTGCAGACATGATTGGCAAGGCAATAGTATACCGGGTGGGCCAAAAAAAACCGGACAATTTTTTTTTATTATAACTTTTGAACTATACCATCGAATCTCATGGTACAAAGTGCCCTTGGCAGAGAATTAAATTAATAATTTGTTTTGTCCGCCATTTCAAAATCTAACATGGCGGACGAAATCAAATTGTACCCTTCAAAGATGCTCGTTTATTCTTGTGTTGCAAACATGTTTTAATATTTTTTTTAAATCACTAAAGAAGCAGCGTTCTTGCCACGCACAACAAGTTATGAATTAGCAAAATCGATTTGGTGCCATTTGGCCAATATAAATTCATTACTACTGATCCGCTTTTGATGAAACAAAAAATATCCTGGTGAGAATTGATTGCTTTTTAAAGATCATGATCAAAATTTATTAACATCTTAAAATTTAAGATGGTGGACAGAATCATTATTGATTCTTCAAAATGGCGTGTTTAGTCATATTTTCTGAAGATGTTTTAGTTTTTTTTTTAATTTATATAAAAGCAATACTTTTGCCCCGCACGACAAGGTTTAAATTAGTAAAATCGGTTTGGTCATTCTCATAAAATCTATTTTTGTTTCAGCCATTGTTTTACAGATTATACGATTGCATTGCCAATTCTGTCTGCATTAATTTCTTTATAAACTCATTTTTACTGCACCGATCTTAGTGAAAAATCATGGTGAGAACTGATTGCTCTTTAAAGTTTATAATCGAAATTTGCCGCCATCTTAGAAGTTAGGATGTCGGAAATAATGATACTTGACCCTTCAAAAAGGCACGTTTATTTTCACAAAATGTTTTAGTTTTCTTTTTAATTTATAGACAAGCACTTAATTAATTTTTATCTCTTTATGCGGGAGAAAAGTAATGTTTTTCTATAAATTAAAAAAAAACTAAAACATTTTCGGAAAATAGGAATAAGCACGCCATTTTGAAGAATCAAGTATGATTCTGTCCGACATCTGAAATTCCAAGATGGCGGCAAATTTCGATTAAATTCTTTAAAGAGCAATCAATTCTTAACATGATTTTTTTTATTTCACTAAAATTGGTTTAGTAATGTCGAATTTATAAGGAAATTAATGCAGACAGGATTGGCAATGTAATCGTATAATCTGTAAATCAATGGCTGAAACAAAAAAAGATTTTTTGAGAACCACCACACCGATTTTACTAATTTGTACCTTGTTGTGTGGGGGAAAAGTAGTGCTTTTCTATAAATTAAAAAAAACTAAAACATTTTCGAAAACTAAGAATAAACACGCTATTTTCAAGAATCAAGTATGATTCTGTCCGCCATCTTAAATTTTAAGATGGCGATAAACGTTGATCATGATCTTTAAAAAGCAATCAATTCTCACCAGGATGTTTTTTCTTTCATTAAAATTGGTTCAGTAGTAATGAATTTATAAGGAAATAAATGCAGACATGATTAGCACGGCAATCGTATAATATGCAAACCAATAGTTGAAACACAAATATTTTTTTTAGAACCACTGAACCCATGTTGCTAGTTCGTACCTTGTTGTGCGTGGCAAGAATGCAGCTTTTTTACTAATTTAAAAAAATAGTTAAGACATGTTCGCAACACGAGAATAAACGAGCATGTTTGAAGGGTACATTTTAATTTCGTCCGCCATCTTGGATTTTAAAATGATGGACAAAAAAATACATTCAGTCAAAATTCTGAATAATTCTCTGCCAAGTGCAGTTTGTCCCATTAAAATCGAGTGTATAGTTCATAAGTTGTAATGAAAAAAAAATTGTCCGGTTTTTTTTGGCCCACCCGGTAATGTTCAAAACAATGAGGAAGGATTAGCGGGAAATAAGGACAACGTTAGAGATTTAACCCTCTTTATTTTCTGGCGACGTTTCGACGGTTATTTTCCGTCTTTTTCAAGCTATAAAACAAACACAATGAAAATGTAGAATGACGTTAGAAGACAATATAGCAGTATTATTAAACATTCAGAAATATTATAATTATATAAAGCTAATAAGTTTTTTTAAATTCAATAAATAAATAACATTAATACATAAGATATATTCTTCTGTTGTTTTTAAGTTTTTTTAACTATTTTATTTGTTATTACCATTTTTTTTATAAGTTTTTTATTTTATTTTATAACTATTTTTATAGATTTTATCTATTTAAATTCTTATTATAATTTTTTTTTAATAGCACCATGACATTAAAATCAATTGGATTGTAATAGTTTGTTAGGTAATATTGACATAAATTAGGTTTTATTTTTTATTTATGGATCTACTGATATGGATTTTAATTTTAATAACTTACCCTTAAAATTAACAAGCACAAATTTTTCGGACAATTACAAGATCTCAGGTACATGGTCAACACTAAACACAAAGACAAGAATCGCAGCATAACTATGAAACCAACAACTTTTTGCAAAATTAATAAAAATTATTATATATGTTTTCCAATTTTTGTTTAAATTACTATTTTTATTTATATCTTTTTATTAATTTTAATTTATATTATTTAGTTACTTTTCTCAGTCCTCTGTTGTTGGCTCCTGTTTGAACGGTGTAACTATGTTGCCAAACTTGTCATAAATAAATAAGTTTTAGATTAAAATTACATATAACAATACGTAACAGACATTCAAAAATAACTCAAATTGTTTATAAAAAATTGTTTTAAAAAATCCATACCAGTAGATCCGTAAATAAAAAATAAAACCTAATTAATGTCAATATTACCTAACAAACTATTACAATCGAATTGATTTTAATGTCATGGTGCTATTTAAAAAAATATAATAAGAATTTAAATAGATAAAATCTATAAAAATAGTTAAAAACTAAAATAAAAAAATTATTAAAAAAAATGGTAATAACAAATAAAATAGTTAAAAAAACTTAAAAACAACAGAAGAATATATCTTATGTATTAATGTTATTTATTAATTGAATTAAAAAAAACCTATTAGCTTTATATAATTATAATATTTATGAATGTACAATAATACTCTGTGATTGTGATATTGTCTTCTAACGTCATTCTACATTTTTATTGTGTTTGGTTTATAGCTTGAAAAAGACGGAAAACAACCGTCGAAACGTCGCCAGAAAATAAAGAGGGTTAAATCTCTAACGTTGTCCTTATTTCCCGCTAACCCTTCCTCACTGTAAATTCTAAGGACGTCAACTTTCTTTTAAAAAAAAAAGTTCAAAACAATGGTTGAAACAAAAATATTTTTTAGAACCACCGAACCGATTTGGTTGATTCGTACCTTGTTGTGCGTGGCAAGAATGCAGCTTTTCTACTTATTTAAATAAATTATGAAAACATGTTCGCAACACAAGAATAAACAAGCATCATTGAAGGGTACAATTTAATTTCGTCCGCTATCTTGGATTTGTAGATGGCGGACAAAAAAATATATTTAGACGAAAGTCTGATTAATTCTCTGTCAAGTGCAGTTTGTCCATTAAAATCGATGGTATAGTTCAAAAGTTTAAATAAAAAAAAATTGACCGGTTTTTTTTGGCCCATATTTAAAAAAAAAGAGCGCGACGGATAGGTGGTGTAATAACAAAGTGCTGTCAACGGACTCTTGAACACAGTATATTATATCTCTGGTTTTGCCGAATCGCCCTCTACCTTTCTATTGTGCCCTTAGAGGCAGCTTCCAAGGCCATCTCAATCCATTCCAGTAGGTATCGCAGAAAACCTCTTTGTAAAGCCAATCCTAAGAGTATTTCGGAAGCTAGAAGCTTGCCTTTACTATCCGCCGCTGTTTCGTGAAGAATGGCGTTCTTGAGGAAGTCACACACCTTAAAAAATATGATTATTAGTATTAAAGGGTTAACTAATATCACATCAATCAAAATAAAGATGTGCCAGCATTAGGAAAACCAACATGTCTGACTTAACAGGCGATCAAAGGAATCTCAACACACGTTATTCAATTTTTAGCAACTTTTAGTAGTCGAATTCAACATAAAAATTATTTACATATATTTTTCAAAATACATCGATTCGATTCGAATTGACACAAAAATATGTGTGTGAGAAGGCAATGTTTAATGAAACTAACCTTAAGATTTTTTATTGCAATCAATATAAGACACATACCTGTTCTAAGCTGGTTATTCCTAAATTGGTCAACTGCGCATCGTTTGACAAACACAGAGGCGGCAGCCGTTTTATGAGATCCACAGTGGTTTCCAGGACTGAATTGCATAAAGAAGGGATCCCCAAAATACCGCTGACCTGCCAGTTTTGCTGGAGGAGGGAGAATAGAAGACTCAAACCAGTTTTGACACCGATTTCTAATAGAGCTTGGGAGCCTAAGGACCAATGTTTAAATTTTATAATGATGAAAACGAAAAGTAAAACACTGTTCTGTATTGCTAAGGAATTTTAAAAACGTTGACACAGTTTCTAAGACATGATTACTTATATCAGTTATAGATATAATGTGGTACATTTGGATAAGTCATTGCACAGGGTTTTCTATAAAACCATCGAAAACACTGGCTTATCCAAAAAGCTAAGCTTTGAATTCTTAAGGTCAGATTAAAGTTGGAAACTGAGGGGTTTATCATTGCTTGCCAAGATGGATTCATCAACACCTTGGAACACCGAAGTCGCGTGATGGGTATACAGGTTCCTGATAGAAGTTGTAGGGCCAGCCATAGGGCGCCGGACCGGAGACCTTATATCATTTGCTGTATGCTTGCGGGCGCTATGCGGTCTCGGCGTATATCTATCGACACAACGCAGCGTTGCGGGTGCTGTATTAACTTCGGCACTCGTACGGTGTTGATGATGCTGCCATATGCCCCCTCTGATATTCCGTCCGTAGTGGAGAATGACAGAACCAGAACATACTGGAATTTCACATTCCCCACACACCGGCTTGTAAACGCCAACAAATACTCCTTGAAAAAAATTACAAAGTCACACACTCTAAATAACTAAATGAGGAATATACAAATACATACAAAGGAAAATCAACTAATCAATGCCGATCGATTAAGCTGACGAGGCATCAATTACCTACAAAAACCGATCGGCAAACTGCATTAAGCAACCATTACATACACTATTCAACTTTTGGTTTTCTTCCTGAACAAGGGCTCCACCACTATAATACCTAAGGACTGACCCTGAACAAGGGCTTGTCTAGGAGATTTAGATTGAAAAGGAGATCCTTCTGAAGCGAAAGTTCAGCTCGAAAGAGAGGAATATTTCCATTAGGTATCAACAAAGTTGACTATGTGATCGTTCACCGCTCACGTTCGTTTGTATTTAAAAGGCCCTATCGAAGATAATCTTAGGCGTCGCTTTTTAAGCTAATTCAGTAGCGTGTGTTACACCTTTTTTACAAGCTTTTATCTAGCTTCAGATTTTCTGTCTAACTATCTATCAAATCTTGTGAAGCGTTTTTGACACACTTCCCATTATTTATTTGGATGAATTTGGTACACACATACTGGTCCCATGACAATACAACATTAAGAAAAAAATATCCTCCCATCCCTCTCCCCACCGCTTCTATAGAAAAATGTGTTTTTGACACACTTCCCGTTATCCGATTTGGATAAAATTTGGTATACACATAGTGGTCCGATGATAATACAACAATAAGAAAAAAATATCCCCCCATCCTTACCCCCACCCCCTTCCATAGACAAATTTGTTTTTGACACACATCCCGGTATCCGGTTTGGATGAAATTGGGTATACATATAGTGATCCGATGACAATACAATATTAAGAAAAAAATATCCAACACCCCTACCCCCACCCCCTTTCATAGAAAAATGAGTTTTTGACACACTTTTCATTATCATTATGAAATTTGGTATTCACATAGTGGTCCAATGACAATACAACATTTAAAAAAATATATCCTCCCACCCCTAACCCCACGCCCTTCCATAAAAAATGCGTTTTTGACACCCTTCCCATTATCCGATTTGGATGAAATTTGATATACATATAGTGCTCCGATGACAATACAACATTGAAGAAAAAAATCCTACCACTCCTACCCCTACCCCCATCTATAGACAAATGCGTTTTTGACACACTTCCCATTATCCGATTTGGATAAAATATGGTATACATATAGTGGTCCGATAACAATACAACAATAATGAAAAAATGTCCTCTCACCCCTACCCCCCACCCCTTCCATAAAAAATGCGTTTTTGACACACTTCACTTCAAATGACTTTTATAAAATTTGGTATAACCATAAAGGTCCGATGGCAATACAGCCCAAACAAAAAATATATTTCTACCTCTACCCCCACCCTCTCCTTCCCCCAATAGAAAAATGAGTTTCCTCACGATCAGCGATTTCATTATAATCTAGAATAAACTCTTCTGTTCTGTTATTTAACAAATACAGTCGAACCTCTATAACTCGAACCTGAAGGGACAACCAAAACAGTTCGAGTTATGGAGAGTTCGAGTTATAGAAACTCGAGTTACATGGGTTTAAATACATGCGAAAAGTGCAGGGGCCGCTTAAAAGGTTCGAGTTATAGAGAGGTTCGAGTTATAGAGGTTCGAGTTAGAGAGGTTCGACTGTATTTTCATTTAATAGAGTAGATAGCTAAGACTAAAAAGTAAAAAATAAATTATTTAAAAAAAGAATATAAGTCACAAGCTTTTATAAAATGCACTAAAAATTAAGAAATAATTTTCTAACATTCTAATATTATCATAATAATAAAAGCGATGGCCGCAAATCAAAGCATAAGTTAATCTAAATTTGTGATCTAAGCACTTAAAGAATATTCAACATAGCAGGTCATCAAAGATATGTTTGATGTGCCGCAATGTTATGCCATTGCCATACCTATGTCAGAGAAATGCTGGGGTATCTTGGGTCGGGTTGGGTGGGTTTGGTACCTCTGCATTTTTCTGCTAGATTGATTCTTGCAAATAGTGATATTTAATTGATACGGATATCTTATCGTGCTAAGATCGTCAAAATTTCCATCAGTCGGCCATCGCTTTTATTATTATGATAATATTAAAATGTTTATTGCATTTTATAAAAGCTTGTGACTTAAAAAAAAATTTGCCAATTTATTTTGTTTGTAGAGATGTTTTTTTGGTAGGTACCAAAGGGCCTATTAATAATAATTAATTAATTTGGGAACCGTAAGCCATTTTTAATTTTAAATTACATGTTAGTTAGGGTTATTTTGGGCAAGTTAAATACAATACAATTACAGTTGGGTTGTTTATATAAAAATTATATTTATTGTTCTTGCATTTTTATTCCTCTTAAAGCAAGGGTTTTGCCAAGGGCTTAAACCCGCACAAATTAACGTCCCTAAAAAGAGCATTTATTAACTAGGGTGACGTCACGTATCGCCGTTGTCTCTCTCAACCTTGCTAAGTCACCCCTCGTCACGAAAATAACGTGACAATAGCAAGCAAAAACTCAAAATTGTAGTTTTGAAAATATACTAAAATACATTTTTTTACTAAAATATATATTTAACTGTAAAGCCTTATTCACAGTTACACTGATAAAAATATAATAATATTCAATAACCAAATTAACCTTACAAAAAAAAGAAAAATACCACTAAAAATGGGAAGCATGCTCTGCTGATATCCCACAATAATAATAATGTTACTTTAATAAATAACTATCGTAGGTCTTACAAATAGAACTAAAAATACAAAAGTATAACCAAACATACCTTAATGCTTTTGAACACCGTGCAAAAACGAGCTATCAAGCTGATCAATGACCCCGCACTTACCCGTAGAACATCGAAGAACTGTAAGCGATCTATATAGGTATTATCACGAAAAATGCTCTGAAGAGTTAGTATGTATGATCCCCCCGGGAGTAGCACCTAGTAGGCGAACACGTCAAACAGACGGTAACCATCAATTTACTGTCAAAATAGAGGCCCCAAGAACCTCATTATATCAGAATTCATATCTCTGGAGAACAGCATCACTGTGGAATAAACTCCCTGCGACAGTTTTCCCTGCAGGTTACAACCTGAACCATTTCAAAACCAACATACACTAACATTTCCGTGCAATTGCCGCTTCGCGAGCGTGGTTGGGATCTCCTTGCGAGTGCGCATAACCGTAAAAAAAAGCAAAATTTTTGGTTAAGTTAAGAATTCAAAAATGGATACAACAATTGTGTCAAAAACAATAATTCAAAGAAAACAAAAATACCACTAAAAATAGGAAGCATGCTCTGCTGATATTCCACAATAATAATAATGTTACTTTAATAAATACCTATCATAGGTCTTACAAATATAACTAAAAATACAAAAGTATAACATTTATGATAATAATAGAAGATTAATAATGACTAAATAGACTATAAACAAAATGTTTGGTTAAGTTGGGAATTAAAAAATTGATACAATTGTGTAAAAAACTATAATATAAAGAATACAGAATAAAACGAGTCTATTTAATATTTAAATAGATTGTTAAGATTTTTTAAATAGTTTTAGTGTCCCAATTTGTTCAGAACTTAAATTGAGAACCCAGAGTTAGATTTTTAGATTAGATTAGATTAGAATCGTCTTTATTCAAATAATTTTTTAAAAAATTACGGTTAAAAAAAATATTAGTACAAAGAAGTTTGGCGAAGTCTAGCCTAAGGCTCATACTTAACCACTCGACTCCTGCGTTTGTACTATATCGATGGCAAATAAAAAATATGTATCCTATTCATATAAATACACTTATAACTAAATTCAATATTATAATTTATAATTTTTTCCTTTTTTCTAACCTTTTCTTTTCCACTCACTACTTTACAAGAGATATGTTAATATTTAAGTAAAACATTCCAAGTTTGTTATAATTGATTTTCTAAAAAGTATTTTTTGACATTATATTTAAAAGATTTTAATGTCAGGGTTAAATTTATTAGGCAACGAATTATACTGCTGAATAGAATTATAAACCATTGATCTTTGAAACAGTGCTGTGCGATGGCGCGGAATTGAAATTTTTTGTTTATTACGAATATTTACATCGTGCAATCTAGTGCTTGGAATAAATCTATTTTTCAATATTTCTGAGGTGTTGGAGTGATAAAGAAGCTTATGCAAAAAGTTACAAATATGAAGTGCTCTTCGATTCTGCATATTTAATATGTACTTTTATGTTTAGAATTTTTATAAGGTTTTAGCTTTATTTCCAGAGCTAGCATGTTATACATTTGTAAAGCCTTAAGTTGTAAGATATTTTGGATAGCACTTAGCGATGATAAGGGTTGTTCTACAGCCTGGTTTATTATTGCTGTTTTACAGAATTCAATTCAATTCATTTATTAGTCAACGATTTACAGTGTAAATATGGACATTGTCAAAATATTAAAACTAATTACAACAAATTAAAACGATTTCATTACAAAAAAAAACTTCACCAAAATTGAACATTGAACACGGCAAAAAAAAAATTGTCTTAGATCAAAGCAAACTGCTTTGAAGCAAAATAATTTGTGCATTCCTATTCACCAAGAGAATATTTCCTTGATATAGCACAAAAAATGTCCTGTCTTTTATTTTAATGTGAAACAGAAATTGTTTTATTATAAATTGGAACTGAATTATTATTTATATGAAGACAATTTGCTTTGTTACAAAATGGAGTATACTAAATCAAAACAATTAAAGAAGAAAAATAAGGTCTCATTTCAACATAAAACGCTGTGTTGAACCAAAAAAAATATTTTAATTCAAAACAAACTGCTCTAAAGTAAATCAATTTATTGAAGAAAAGAACGTGTTTTCGTTGTAGACAAAAAATTTTTACCGTGAAGAAAATGCCTAATAAACATAACCACGTGGTTTTAATTCATTACATTTTTATGGAAATTAGTTTTTCTAAAAAGGCTTTCCTTAAAACAAGATACAATAAGATAAAAAATTAATTATGCTAACACACCTAGTAGTGCGCTAAAATATTTGATTGGCTCTAAAAAAAAATATAAATATAGATTGTAAACACAATTCAACCCAATTTATTGCAATATTCTAAAATCCTAAAGACGTACATTAACTAATATCATTAAAATAATCACCAACCGAATAGTAACACTTTTCTGTTAAAAAGCTTCTCAAATGTTTTTTAAATTTATACAGGCCCCGAACATCTTTAAGATATTTTGGGAGTTTGTTAAAAGCGTCTGCACAAAAACTATGTAGACTCTTTCTATAAAGCTCCAGATTAAAATTTGGAATCCTAATGTTATTCCTTGAACGGGTATTATAGTGGTGATGGTTGGACGTTGGAAATTTGTGAGAATACTGTCTACAAAAAACAATAGATTCATACAAAAGCACGCTGGGAACAGTTAATATACTATGATTCCTAAAAAGTGGCCTGCATGACTCTAAAGGATTGCAGCAATACACACATCTAACCATGCGTTTTTGCATAACAAAAACTCTGTTCAAATTCTCCATTGAGCACTGACCCCAGAATATAATCATTTTGTTACGGGTTCACAACGACAAATTAAAACTCGCAATTGTTGAAAACGATACGTCAATTTATTCCCATAAATTATGTACAAAAACACGCACTTAAACTTACTAATAACTTGCTAATAATTCACTACTTTAATACGCCTATTAACTTCGCGTTAACATCTAGCGATCACTACCATTGGTTATCTCTGACTGACTGATGCACGACGTCCGGCCTTATATATGAGGGGCTGCCTACTATTCGAGAACCCTTCCATCCTTGTTCGATTCGGAATCATTCCAGCCTTTTCTAGACGGACCGTTCGCATACCAGTCTGTCACAGATAACGCAACTAAAACCTAGATTAAGAATACAACCATAAAATACGTCAACCTAATACTACACTAAACCTAAATAAATTCTAACTATAAAATTTAAATACTTAAATTTGTAACACTATCCTCCTCTTCAGGTTTGATCGCCTCGATCAACATTTCCCAGGTAAGGTTTTAGTCTGTCTAGATGAACAACTTTCATCTTGGGCTTTTCTGGATTCGGTAGACTACATCATTAATTCTCTTAACAACTTTATAAGGCCCTTCCCATGGTGGTGTCAACTTAGGTGATCTTCCTTTCTTGCGTTGAGGATTGTATAGCCAGACTTGATCATTCTCTTTGAACCCTGAAGAGTTTGCTTTCAAGTCATATCTCGCTTTCATGCGGTCACTGGCTATTTCTATTCGCTCTCTAACCACTTCATGGATATCGTGCAGCTTTTGCCTTAAACGTTCGACATAGTCATTAACCTCTAAGTGTTCCTCTTCAGGTGAACCAAACATGATATCATGGTAAACGCAGTTCTCTACCAAACAGGATACTAGATGGAGTAGCTCCTGTCGTATTGTGAATGGCGGTTTTATAGGCCATCAAAAACAATGGAATATATTGGTCCCAATCTGTTTGGTGCTCATCAACAACTTTGCACAGATGTTCTTCTATTGTTTTATTAAATCTTTCAACCATGCCATCTGACTGCGGATGTAAAGCCGTAGTTCGTGTTTTATGTATTCCTAAAAGGTCACAGAGACTCTGGAAGAGCTTTGATTCAAAGTTTCTTCCTTGATCTGAATGTAGTTCCAAAGGAATGCCAAATCGGCTGAAAACATCATTTACCAGAACTTCTGCAACTGTAGCGGCCTCTTGGTTAGGCAAAGCAAAAACTTCTGGCCATTTGCTAAAGTAATCCATGACAACAAGGATGTATTTGTTGCCCCTTTTAGTTTCTGGAAATGGTCCGGCCACATCAATAGCAATGCGTTCGAATGGCAGACCTACGTTATATTGTTTCATTTGACCTCTGGACCTTGTTTTGGGACCTTGGCTGGCTGCACAAGTCGAACATCGGCGGCACCAGTTTTTCACATCTTGAAAGTAATTGACCCAATAAAATCGGTTTCTAATTTTGTCCATGGTTTTATTTATGCCTAGGTGCGCGCCTGATTTTCCACCATGGCATTCGGCCATTATATTGTCTACCATGCTCCTAACCACTACTTGATTAATCACAGTAAGGCCATCGGCACTTTCCCAGGCACGTTTAAGGATGTTTTCTTCTACTATCAGTGAATCCCATAGTGCCCACAGTGATTTGAATATCACCCCTTGGTTTGCGATATCTTGCCATGATGGTCGTGGCTTGTTCTCTTCTTTCAATCGCAAGATAGGTCCTACATCTTTGTCGTCAAGTTGTGTGGTTCTAATTAAGGCCGACATCCATTCTTCATCTGGTTCTAATTTTATCTGACGCACGTAGTTAATTCCCTCTTTCCGGTCAATTTTCCTGCAATGTTTACAATCCTCAGGGCAAGGTCTTCTGGACAATGCATCCGCATTATTATGCATCCTTCCCGCTCGGTGCTTAATTTGATAATGGTATTGTTGTAGCTTTTCTATCCATCTCGCGACTTGCCCCTCAGGTTGTTTCATTTTCATGAGCCACTGTAACGCAGCATGATCCATTCTAATCAGAAACTCTTGTCCATAGAGATATTTGTGAAAGTGATCTACGAATTTAATGATGGCTAGGAGCTCCTTTCTGGTAACACAATAATTTCTCTCTGGTTTGGATAGCTTTTTGCTGAAAAATTCGATGACCCGTTCTTCTCCATCTTGCACTTGGGAGAGTACTGCTCCTATGCCATCGTTGCTCGCATCAGTATCCAATATGAATTTACCTTTTGGAATAGGGTATGCGAGAATCGGACTAGAACATAATGCTGCCTTCAGTCTTCTAAATGCTTGGTCACATTCAGTATTCCATCTGTAAGAAGCTTTATCTTCTGTAAGTCTATGTAATGGAGACGCTATTTTGGCGAATCCTTCTAAAAATCGTCTGTAGTATCTACACAGACCCAAAAACCTTCTCAATTCATGTTTGTCACGAGGTTGAGGCCATTCTTTTATTGCTTGTAACTTTTTTTCGTTTGTATGGATGCCTTCTCGGGAAACGACGTGACCCAAGAACTCAACTTTTTCTTGGAATAGAAAACACTTTTTTGAGTTTAGTTTAAGATTTGCGTTCCTGATTCTTGAAAATACTTCTCGTAAATTGTCTAGATGATCTTCAAATGATTTTCCCATTACTATGACATCATCCAAATAGACTAAGCAGGTTTTCCAAGTAAGGCCTCGCAGAACGACTTCCATTAGTCTTTCAAATGTAGCTGGGGCATTGCATAGGCCAAATGGCATTACATTAAACTGATAAAGTCCACTTCCAGCAGAGAATGCAGTCTTCTCTTTATCTCTTTCAACGATTCCTACTTGCCAATACCCACTTTTCAGGTCAAGAGTAGAAAACCAATATGATCCTGCCAACGTTGTCAATGTGTCGTCTATTCTTGGCAGTGGGTAACTATCTTTCTTGGTCACATCGTTAAGTTTCCTGTAGTCGACACAAAATCTAGTACTTCCATCCTTTTTAGTGACCAACACCACAGGAGATGACCAAGGACTTGATGACTCTTCAATAACACCGTCGCTGAGCATTTTATTAATGAGATTATGAACTTCTTCTTGCTTGGCCATTGGTAGTCTTCTTGGGGGCTGTCTTATCGGTTGGGCATCGCCAGTGTTGATAGCATGTTGAATGAGGTTTGTGCGTCCCGAACTACTCCTAGTTTCGAAGATATTACTTTGTTCTTCTATAAACTCTCTCGCTTTACTAAATTCTTCTGGAGTGAGATGTTGCCAAGTTGACTCAAATTGCTGAAGTACCTCCATTGGTAACTTACTTTTATCCTCCGAAGTTGACTCTTCACATCTTGTTACTTTCTGGACTGGCTCAAATAATGCTACCACCTCCCCCTTATTAATTTTGACACTATTTGGGAAAATATTGGCAACTCTAATCGGGATGTCTTCATCGGTTTTAACTAGTGACTTTGCAACGAGGTAGGTGTTGGGTGTGTTCTGTTGGCTTATGAGTCCGACGCAGCTTGATCTTTTACTTTCTAGCCTCCCCAAAATTATGGTCTCACTGTTACCGACCAGTCTTGTTGTGCATACTGTCACAACTTTTATTGGTTCTTTATTGATGTGACTATTTGACAAAATGAACTCTTCATTTCCAAATCTTAGAGTATTAAGTTTATTATCAAACGCAAATCCATGTTTACTTATCAAGTCCATTCCCAAAATAAATTCGTCTTCTATATCGGCAACCAATACAGTGTGGCGAATCTTTAATCTTCCCAGCTGTAGGTCTATGACTGTCTGCCCCAACACGTCGGCGGATTCTCCAGTCACAGTCTGAAGTGTTATTTTCTTTTCTGTTGGTCGAATTTTATATCTCGTTGCAATTTGGGACTTAAGCAATGATATGGCTGCACCGGTGTCTACTGTGATGTTAACTTGTCTTCCATTTATAAGTCCATCAATGTTGAGGCTGTCAGCAGTATGTTTTAAACTCTTAATAGAGTAAATTTTGGGGGCTTCCCTTCCATTAGTTAACACCCGTCTTTCCGTGTTGAAAAGTTTTAGTTTTTCCTGATCTCCTCTGCTGTACTTTGTCCCGCTAGATGGTAGGCGAGACCTCATTTGGACACGACAATTGCGTTGAATGTGCCCTGTAAGTCCGCATCTAAAACACTTTACATTTGGAGGAGATAGTCTGCTTTCTTCCAAAGAGTCAATCTTCTCTATCAGTGATTGAAACATTTGGTTTAGCGTTTTTGAGTTGACCTCATGTCCATTGCTCATTTCTTCTCCCTCCTGAATTGAAACAGCTCTTACTTTTGGCCTGGACATATTATTTGATGATTCAATTTCAAGGGCTCGAATCAACACTTCACTGCTGTTATGGAAGCGTTCTCGACGAAGTAACTTGGCTAAGTCCGTGTCTCGTAATCCGTTAATAAAGCGATCTACCGTGAAGGGATCTCTGTAATTTTCTGGCATTTCTGGGTAAGCTAAATACATCAGCCTCCTGATATCTGCTTCATACTCTTGCAATGATTCTCCTGGTCTTTGTTGACGAATATTTAATTCTGACCAATGTAAATTTCGCAAGTGTTCGTCTCCATACCTTCTTTCTAACGCTGCCACTAAAGCATTATAATTCTGTTTTTGTTCGACTGGAATGGACCGTAAAAATCCCAGAGCAGGTTCTCGTAGAGCTACTAACAAAGCTCTAGCTTTTTCTTCATCATCCCAACCATTTGCAGCAGCGGCAGCTTCAAACTGTTGTTTGTAAGTAGACCAGGAAGACGTACCATCAAAATTTGGAGGCTTAATGTTTTGGTTGGAATTTACAACACATCCTTGAGCTTTTATTTTGTTGTGTTCTTTCTGAAGCTGTATAAACTGTTTTGACATGTCCTGGAATTTTTCTTCTATGGTTTGAAAAACTGCTTCCCTTACATTCTGTAGTTTGTTCTCCACTTTTTCTTCAACATGTTGTACCTTTTCTTCAACATTTTGTACCTTCTCTTTAACATTTTGTACCTTTTCTTCTACATTCTGCAATTTATTTTGTACCTTTTGTTCCACACTATGCATTCTTTGAGTTATTTCTTCCTTAAGATCTTCGGTTGCAGTCTTAAACTCTTCTCTCAGCTGTTCGGAGTTGCTCTTTATTTGGTCAAAGTTTTCCTGCATGTCGTTCTGGTTTTGTTCCATGGTCTGTCTTATATTGTTCTGGTTTTGAGCCATTTGAGCTGCGAGAGCCTGCATCATTTTAGTTAGATCTTCCATTTTTGCTGATCCTTGTCTAGTAAGCATCAACTTCCTGATAAATCACATAAACGTTTATTTTAGGGTTATAACGCGAATGTCGAAGTCGGTTTTTCAATATCTTTTCCAATTCTTAAATAGAACCTAATGGAATGTTCTGGAATATACTGGTAAATGCTACACTTTCTGCTACTAGGCAAATGTAGAAGTCACTTTTTGAATATCTCTTTTGGTTCTCGAATAGACCGTCGTAGAATGTTATGGAATATTCTAGAAATAATTTCTAATTCTTACTTTTAAAATAACTAAGCTACTGTCGAAGTCGGTATTTGTATATCTCTTCTAGTTTTTGAATAGAACGTCGTAGAATGTTATGGAATCTTCTAGAAATTCTTTCTAATTCTTACTTTTGAAATAACTAAACTAATGTCGAAATCGGTATTTGTATATCTCTTCTAGTTTTTGAATAGAACGTCGTAGAATGTTATGGAATCTTCTAGAAATTCTTTTTAGTTCTTACTTTTGAAATTACTAAGCTAATGTCGAAGTCTCTTTTTGGATATTTCTTCTGGTTTTCGAATAGAGCGTCGTAGAAAGTGATGGAATATTCTAGAAATTCTTTCTAATTCTTACTTTTTAACTAACTAAGCTAATATCGAAGTCGACTCTTAAATATCTCTTTTGGTTTTTGAATAAATCAATATCGAACTTCTTCGAATATTCTGGAAAAATCACTTACTGTTTGTCCGTCCAATTGTCCTAGCCGGTGGTACTATGTAAGGGTAGTCTTTGCACTATTCAGTTCTGAATATTCTGGCAAAAACACACACACCTTCTTCTTTTCAATTGTCCTAGCCGGTGGTACTATGTAAGGATAGTCTTTGCACTATTTATTTCTTTTAATCCCACTTCTGACACCAATTGTTACGGGTTCACAACGACAAATTAAAACTCGCAATTGTTGAAAACGATACGTCAATTTATTCCCATAAATTATGTACAAAAACACGCACTTAAACTTACTAATAACTTGCTAATAATTCACTACTTTAATACGCCTATTAACTTCGCGTTAACATCTAGCGATCACTACCATTGGTTATCTCTGACTGACTGATGCACGACGTCCGGCCTTATATATTTATTTATTTATTTATTTATTTTAATCCTTACTCCATAAGATACATAAAATGCATATTGGATGTGTCAACAAGTATAAAATAGTGGCCTAATAATATCTAACTAACAGTCTAATAGAATACTTATATTATTAGTCTCAAAATTATAAAGCTATAATATTATTATTATTATTCAACACAAAAAAAAAACAAGATCACTAAAAATAATTTCACAAACTATTACATTGACAAAGAGAACTTAGAAAATAGTAAAGTAGTCACTGTGACTGTATAACACATTTTCAGTTAGGATATTTTTAATTTTTAATTTAAATGTTTTAAAATTCTGGATATTTCTTATGTCTGCTGGAAGTTTGTTATATACCTTAATAGACATGTAAAGTGGTGACTTTTCGAATAGTGTAGAGTTGTGTGAAGGAATGCTGAGTTGGCATGAAGATCTTGTTTTAATTCCGATGTTAATTTGGTTGTTTGTTGTGAAGTATGACTGATACTTTTTAACAAAAATTAAAAGTTTATAAAAATACAATGAGTATGCAGTCATAATTTTGTACTTTCTAAAGATTGGAGCAGCATGATCCCTCCATCCAGCCCCATCCAGGATACGGACTAGTCTCTTTTGTACAATAAACAATCTCTCTATTTTTAAAGAAGATCCCCAGATGATTATCCCATAAGCAAGACGGCTGATCACCTGTGCATGGATATAGAGCAGAATAGTTTTTGTGTTTAGTTCCTGTTTTAGATTTTTTACAATGAAGCATGATGTTGCTAGTCTCTTTGAAAGGTGGCCAATATGAGTCTCCCAGCAAAGTACGGAGTCAATGTAAACCCCCAGAAACTTGGTATCCTCCTCATTTGGTATAGATTTACCATTCATAAAAACAAGAGATGATTTAGCATCACATTTTTTAGATCTTGAATTTCTAAAGGTGACAATAGCTGACTTCTGGGAATTCAAGAGAAGTCCATTCGATCTGCACCAGTCTGCCATATTAGCTGTTATGGCTTGCATTCTAGTTACCATTCCATTATAAGTTTTGCTGTGTTCAGTTTTGCTGCTGTCATCTGCAAACTGAAATAGACCCTCCGAGACCCCCAGAGTGTCAGCCAGATTGTTGCAAAATATAAGGAACAGTAAAGGAGAGAGGATTCCGCCCTGTGGCACTCCATACTTTATTGACTGAGTAACCGATCGGTATTGTTGGTTAAGAATTTCAGAGTTCTCACCCGATATCTGCACAAATTGAGACCTATCTGTAACATATGACAAAATCCATCCTAAAGCAGGACCTCTAATACCATAAGATTCCAACTTTTTTGCCAATAGTTCTGTATTTACTAGATCAAAGGCCCTAGAAAGATCATAATAAATACCCGATGTATATTGTTTTTGATCCAAGTATTGATATATTAAATTTAGGGACTCAAACAGTGCTGTTTCTGTCGACTTCCCTTTCAAGAAACCATGCTGTGTGGGTGAAAACAAGTTATTTTTTGTAAAATAGGATATTAGTGGATTGTACATTAGTTTTTCAAAAAGTTTTGAAAATACAGAAAGGTTTGACACTGGTCGGTAATTACTCACTTCAGTTTTATTTCCTTTTTTATAAATAGGTATGATCTTAGCGGTTTTGAGTTGAGTTGGGAAGTGTCCTTTTGCAAAAGAAGCATTGATAATATCCTCCAAGGGAGGAGACAAGAGACCACCAACATCTTTGATTAGATGACATGGGATGTTATCAGAGCCACTTGAATGTTTTTTAGTAACTTGAAGAAGCACTTCATAGACTTCTTTGGATGTAGTGGGATGCAGGAAAAATAAAGCATTTGTCCTAGATTGTACATTCAGAGTGAGCCCTGCAACTAAAGAGTCTCCGACTTGATTTACTGTGGATAAAAAGTGTTCATTATAGATATTGCAGAGCGCCTGTGGATCTTCAATGATTGCCCCATCAACATGAAGTGGTTGAACTTCCGGTTTTTGTGGCCTACTTTTACCCATTTTTTTATTAATTAAAGACCATGCTGCAGAATTAAGGTTTGAGGAGTTTTTAACAATACATTCATTGTAATTTTTTTTTGTTTTACTTAAAAGGATTTTATATTGTTTTTTTAAATGTAAATAATTTTGTTCAATTTGTTTGTTTTTAGTTTTTTGGAGCAACCAATGCATATTTTTTAACTCATTTGATAACATTTTAATTTCTGTGGTGACCCAGCTCTTTGTGTTATTTTTAATAGAGACCTTTTTTTCCGGGAAAGCTTGATTGTACGCTGATAAAACAATCCTTAAAAACACACCAAACTTTTCACCCACCCCACTCGTCTCGTAGACTTCATACCAACTTTCCCGCTCCAACAACTCAAAGAAAAACTGTTTGTTTTCAGTTGAAAACATGCGTTTTTTTATTTTTGGATTTTTTAACTTACTGTTTATAGCTAAATTTATCTCTATAGAGATAGCAAGGTGATCAGAAAATCCCGTTTTTATTAGTCTAGGATTTTCTATTTCTAAATAGTTTGTAAAAATAAAATCCAAAAGTGTATTTGATGCAGGCCTTGTAGGTTCTTGATTTGTTGGCAATAAACCATAGCTTAGAAAAGTATCCAGTAATAGGCTTCTATTTTTATTGTGCCGAGTCTCATAGCAATTAATATTAAAGTCACCTCCAACAAACACGAAGTCATATCTGCCACTTATACGGCTCAGCAATAAATTAAGATTTTCAAAAAACAAATCTAACCTGTCCAAGGTTTTGGGTGGGGGGTGATAAATTGTTACTAAAATTGATTTTTTCATATTTATAATAAACTCGCAGGCTGTAAACTCGAAATTATCTGCTGAGATTGAAAAATTAAGATTTAGATTTACCTGTTTAGCATTAATATCTGATTTTGAAAAAATTGCGACTCCCCCTCCCCTGCTTGAATCGCGGCAAAAATGATTTATTAATTTGTAATTTTCAATATTATAAAACATTAATTCACCCTCAGACAACCAATGTTCGCAGATGCCTACAATACTCGGATTAAGTTCATCAAAAAGTTCCTCCAGCTGTAAGTTTTTATTTCGAATACTGCGTGCGTTAATCTGGCATATGCGTAACTTTTGGTTGTCATTAGGTTTTCCTACCTTACTATTTGTTTCCATTTGTGATTCCGAAAAAACTTAACAATTTTATTTTTCCTACTTTTACTATCACATTTCGTATGATTGTTTTTGTTATTACACTGAGTCGTGTAATTGTCACAATCTGGACCTAACTGTTTTTGTCCCATTTCTTTATCGAATTTTGTACCGTCGATTTGCGATTTATTATTATTTTCCCGAATTTGTGTTTGTTTACGTATTGGTGTTGATGTTTGAGATCTCGTGAAACAAACTGTTTTTTGGCGACCTTGGCCTCCGTCATCATTTGTATTTTTGTCACAGTATACGAAGCCCAGTGTCTCAGTAAAGTCAGTAGAGTCACTTTCTACTAACAGGCTGGTACTTTTTGGATCCCTTAGAAATTGTTCTGAAAGACCATTTGTGGGTGCCGCTTGTTTTATCTCATCTATTAATGACAAAGGTCTAAGTACTACGTCTTGAATCACAACAATTTTTTTCTGTTGAGTTTCTATGTTGGAATTATATTGATTTAGAGCATTAAGTCTCCTCTCAAATTCTTCATTTTGTTCGGTATAATCAGGGCGAATGTGTTTTTTTTGTAGATTTAGTAGTAAGTTTTTTAAATTAAAGATGGTATACGAAGCTGATTTAAGTTTCGAGGTCACAAAGTCAACATGATTTAATTAGATCAATTTCTCATCAAGACGCAGTCCGAGAAAGATACATGACTCAAGTCTTTCTATTTCAATATTATTTAAATAAAGTTTAATATTTGGGATATTTTTCCTTTTATGAAAAGCAATAAAATGGGTTTTTGATGAATTCAGAAGAACTTTGTTTTTGATACACCAGCAAGAAAATGATTTGAGAACCTCGTTGCAAGCATCCTCCAACTCTTGCATGGTGTCTGCTGAAACGGTAATGGTGGAATCATCTGCTAACTGGAAGAGTTCGATGCTAGCATTATCCCTTTCATGTATATGGTCTCCCAGATCATTGATAAAAAAGAGGAAAAGCAGAGGAGAAATTACACTTCCCTGTGGAACCCCATATTTTACATTTAACTGAGAGGATATAGTGTTTCCCACTCTAGCACAAATACTTTTCTCTGATAAAAAAGATCTAGTCCAACTGCTTAAACTTCCTCGAATTCCGATTGTCTGCATTTTTTGAACTAAAAAGTTACTATCTACACAATCAAATGCTCTCGTTAAGTCAAAGAAGAGGGCGACTGTATATCGATTATCATCTAATGAGCTATTAATTGACTGAAGAAAATCAAAGGCGGCAGTGGTTGTTGAGCGGCCACTTCGAAAGCCATGCTGATTTGGGGAAAGCAACGAATATTTTTGTATGAAGGAATTAAGCTTATTAACAACAACTCTCTCAAATAATTTAGATATAGATGAAAGTCCCGTTATTGATCGGTAGTTACTAACATTTTCTGGATCTCCCTTTTTGTACAGCGGGATAACATAACCTAATTTTAGTTTTCTGGGAAAGCAACCTGAAGTAATAGACATATTAAGAATGTGACATAAAGGAGTTTTAATATAATCCCAGATCTTTTCAAGAACGAGCACGGGAACATCATAACTACTACAGCTTGCTTTTTTGTTCTTTAATTGCTTTAATGCCTCAAGCATTTCGTGTTCAGTTATCGTATCTATAAAGATGCTGTGTGAATTATTTTGTATTGGCAGAGTGCATTCATTGAGATTATTTTTTGCAAAGTTTTTGTTTTAGCATTGTTTCAATGTTGTATTTGAGTTTTTATATTTTATTGGTTACAGTCTCAAAGTAGATTTTAGATACAGGTAACAGATTTGTATAACTTTTTTAAGCAAAATAATTTTTAATATTGTTTCCTGTGTTACAGTCAGTGGTCTAAGGGTATTATTATAAGAAGCTCCCCAATTGATATGCAATAGTATATCATTGTTTCGACAAGAGATTTATAGACGACGACATTAAAGTTTTTCACATGATTTGTCTTAGTTAATTGAATTTATAGTACAAATTCCTTAGCTTTTTTATAACGTTCTCTGCGTGTTGCTTAAACTTAAGTTGTTCATTAAGATTTATTCCGAGATATTAAGTTTGTTTAGTTCGTTTTATTCCTTTATTACAACAACAGTCTTGGCACTTTCTTTCGTGTATTTTTAAAGTTGTTATAGTTGTGTTACCTCTGGCTGTAAGTGAAAAGCACATAAATGAAGTTTTGTCAATATTTATTGAAAGTAAACTGGAAACCAGCCAGAGCTCTTTTAGCCTGTCAAAACACTCTTTCCCAACTTGTGTCTTTAAATTTTAGGCCTCCATCATCAGCGAAACCAACCCCACTACCTCGCTATTAATAATACGTTGGACAGATAGTTAGGACGTATGTAGGTATAACAATAAACACAATTACGGCATTTGTTTGACAGCCAACTAAGAAAATACAGTTTCTTCAATAAATTCACATTTTCCGTCATCAAAAGATAGGCTTGTTGTAAACGGGTAAAAAGCTCTTTTTATGGTATATTTACTGACTCATAAATCCAATATAGCGGCAATAAAAATTTAGAAAGTTAGCTATGGTTTTCAAAAAAACTAGAAGGCCTGGAAAATATAATTAAAGTCATTCGATTGGCCATAGTCGCTACTAGAAATCAATCAAATTTTATTAAATTCATATAAAATATTGCGATCATATTTCATTTTTCCAAAAAACACAATTGTTAATTTTTGCTTGCTATTTTGAATACCCCTGTAGATATTTTTAATTTCAATTCAGGACCTGATTCGGCTCCAAATAGCGCATCTACCGTTTCCGAAATCCCCATGTAGCTAATTTATCTGGGGCACCCTGAATAAATTTATATTATAGGAAAAATAGTAAATTATTTTATTATTAATCAATTGATCAAAAATTCTTAAGCACCATAATTAAAAATCCGGAAAACAAAATGATTTCACTAGACACATAAAAATCTTCATAAAAATTAGCAAAATCACATCATAATATACGTAAATATGTAGATAAGTGCTTTGATATTTACCTGACATAACCTCTCTAGTTGGAGCCGGCAACACTGGCGCATTCTTTACAATGACAGAAGAACTGCTATATGAAGCTTCGCTTTTAACATCTTTCTCATGATATTTCACCATCAAAGCATAGTAGATTCTCTTCAGAATTAGCATTCTGTGTGAAAGGATGACAGAAAACTGACTCGAGGTGCAGACTTCGGTGGCAAGTTGCAGTTGTGATGTCAGCAAGGTGTTAAGATAGTTGTTTAGTTCAGCAGTGGTGGGGGATTCGTATTGGAAACTTGGCAAGACCTAGAATAAACTCATTTAACTGATAAATATCGAAGGTCATACTAATTTAAGAGTTAATAGTATAAGTAGACATACATGAGGTGTGCAGCTGTACTGCAAAAATTATTTAAATGTTATGGATATTATTAGTGTAACAGACAGTAAAAATTATTGGTTACTAAAAGTCAAGATTAATATATCCGATAAAAATTTAATATTAGTGGTTGTCTATCGTTCACCTAGTTCTAGTCAGTGTGATTTTTTAATTTTCTTTGAAGAATGGTGTGTACAAAACATCTGTGTTTGTAGAGAGATGGTCATTGTTGTTGGAGATTTTTAATATGGATTTGCTGAGCGATTTTCCTTATTCGAGACGTGTTAAAGAGTTTCTCAGTGGTTATGGCCTCAATCAAGTAGTTGACGCAATAATTTTAGAGAAAGGTACATTAATAGACTATGTAATCACTAATATTGATAAGTTAAGGCACTCTGTGTTGAAGACTCCAAGGATAGGTGACCACTATATGATTTTCATCAAAATAGACAAGATTGAGGTTAATATTAAACCAATTTTTTTGGAAACCCGTGGTAAAAATTTGAACTATGAGCTCATGAAACAAAAACTTTGTCTAACAGATTGGAATTTTAGTTTGACTGATATTAATACACAAATTTGGCTCGCATTAATTTTAATTATATTTAAAATTTGTCAATGAGATTTTCTCATGGTTCACAATAAAATCAATTTTAATTTTTATACCTATGTAATGTTACCTATATTCCGACACTGTATTATATTGACATTGTACCTACTGATTAACATTGCTAAATAAAGAATGTCATAATAAAAAAAAAATATTTTCATAAAATGCATCTTTCAATTTTGACACACAAGGGCCGTCCAATAAATATTGGAACTGATTTTATAGCTACTTACTTTACCAAAATACGCTAAAATGACTATTTCATTTAAAATAATCTTAGTTTGTAGTGCCACACTTGACCCTTAACCAGGAATGCAGACAAAGTAGTATCAATGATCCTCAATAGGGAACTAAAGAAGAATCCGATTCCATAACCGAAATTAGATGTCTTGCCATCATACCGGCGAGGGAGGAATGGGCAAATTGTTTTCTTTTTTTAATAAAAATCATCTAAAAAAGCAAGTTGAAATTAACGAATTTCTACTGACCTGGACATCATTATAAGATACCATAGAAGTTGGCATAACTCGAATCTCCTTGTTTTGCAACAAAACATCATACATGGCTTGAGTAGAATCCCTGTTAGCAACACTGTCAATATCTTTGGAAGCCCATGCATTATTTGTGTGCTCAACCCACTCCTGCTCGATATTGCTACTGACTTCCATCTTTTAAAAACCTACATATGCAAACAAAAATCAAGCTTTATTTATCATTACTTTAGTTTAATTTACTTTTGCCATCAAGTTCTTTTAATATAACGAAGCATCCATAATGGATGTTAGGAATCATATTAAGGTTCCTAAGTGACTATTTTAAATTGAGATGTTTTAAAGCTATTTGTGTCCGAATATCCAAAGCGCAAAACGAGGATCAAAGGGTAAGAAATTGAGATTAAAATACTTTTATTATTTTTTTAAATTTTCTGGTTTCTGTTTGGTTTTTGTTTTTTTATACTGAGACTTTCCATCCAATCAGGATCAATCACCCAGTGTCGCAAACTTGGAGCAAAGTGAAAGCATTTTAAACAATCACAGGAATCGAACCCGGACCGCCCGTGTGTTACCACTACGCTAAGGCCGATGACGCAATTTCGTGTTAAAACTTTTTCACCCAACTGATAACACGATATATTGAGTTTATTAAAAAAATTACATTACTTTGCATTAATATTTTTTAATTATATTATTACAATTTTTTAAAAAAGATACATATTTTTATAAAATAGAGACGCAACAAACCCATCAAAGTCACTGAGACATTTTTCGTGCTATTTTTTTGTTAAGATCATCGGCGTTGCACATAAAATAATTTAAGTTGTCAGCGGTGAGTGACAACATAAAATAAATGAAGTTGTCAGAGGTGAGTCACAATAAAGCGCTGACTGTGACGTAGCACGGCACCCCGATACACTATTTTATCTAATTCTGTCACTGACTGAACTTACATATTATTATCCGATTATTCACCATCTCTTTTTAAACTAATGTATTACTAAGGGCGCTTAATAATCTTAAACACACATGAGTTTAATAACTAAACAGTGGTCCACTCGTTTTATTCACTAAACTCACACATTGTCATTGTACCTACTCTCTCTTTTTAACTCAAAGTAGTGGGACGGGCACACCCCATGGTATAACAAGACTGTCTTGTTGTATCATGGGCATACCCAATCTAAAACAGTCTTGGGAATATTTTGCAAATAGAAGTGTTTGTAAGATGCCATTTTGACAATCAATGTCAATCGACTTTCTTCCATCAGCAAACAGTGGGCTGGCGGACCTGATTTTTTGCCAAAAATGGTTAAATTAAAAACATACTGAAACTTCTGAACACCTTTACTAAAAAAGAGTAAATAGTCCAGTAGGCTTTGAAAAACCTATGATTTGATTGACGCAACTTTCAGTATTTTTTCAGTGTCAGTGTTAGTTTTCCTTTCAAAGGAACGCGTTAAAGTACCATATCTCTATGGCGATTTGATCCAGATTTAAAGTCATTTTGCGACAATCTTTTATGTTGTATAAAATTCGCATAAAATAAATCTTGTAGAGGGAGGTAAGTAGATTTTATACCTGTACATTTTGATTGGGATTTCTAAAATTCTATTTAAATATAGACTTCTTATAAATGTTGGACAAAAATTTAGCTTCAGTCATAAACGGTTTCCTTAAAATTTTTATTTTGTTAAAGAGGACGTTACATATCTTTCAAAAATTATACTTTAAAATCTGCTGCCACAAGTTGCCCATATGAAAAATATTATTAATTTACTAAAAAGGGATTTCTTCGAGAAAACTGAGTACAACAAAGCATGTCAGTCTTAACAAAAGTGCTTGTCTATTATTTTTAAAGCACTTTAGGCTGACTTAAACAAATAAAAATAGAGAAAATATAATATTAATAAAAAATACAAATAATGCAAAGAATATTCAAAAAACAAAAAGTTAAAAAATAAAAAATAAAAAATGTTCAGTATGACATTTTCAAGAGAATTTTATACTTATTTCAAAAATTAAATAAAAAGAAGGTTACTTCATAAAAAATACCAACTGTAATATCTCAATAGTTTTACTGGTTGATTGTTTAAGGTAAACGGTTCTATTTTGAATCATCAGCAGTTTAACAAATCTGACTTTTAACAAACTAATATAAAAACGTGCTTTAAATATATTTTGTTGGCCTTTTTTTCCTAGAAAATTAATTCTTATGTGATTATTCAGCAGTTAAACTTGCAGGTTCTTATCTGCTACAAAGTCAGGGTTACGTTCGTATTATTTTCTAGTTCTTGGTACAGCCAAACAATAATACCGTTTAACTCTTTTTAGTATTTTTAGTTTGGTTTTTAGATTATATTATTACGCAAACTCTTCATCCTTTACAACGCAGCTTTGTTACGCATTACGCGGTGAGCTCAATTTAACCTTAAACAACTTCAAGTACCAAGTTTGATACAAATCGATTATAAACAGGATAGTCTATAGAATAAAGATTTTGGGTCCGCCATGCTAGTTTTTTTTTGTTTTACTACAAAATTATAATAGGCGATGTTAAACCCCGCAGAGTTCCAGATTTAAAACATATTGGTTCATAAATGTAAAAGTTCTCCATTTCGGATCCGCCATGATATTTTTTTTAGGTTTGAGTCAGAAATCTTAATTATCGGCTATACACCCCAAAGTTCCAATTTTGATACATATTGGTTCATCAATTTAGAAAACTCTGCCCTTTTAAATCTGCCATGTAATTTTTTTAAAGTTTGAGTTCATAAATATAATCCGCGACTTTAAACACGCCAAAGTTCCAAATTGATACCTATTGGTAAATAAGTTTTTTTTAAGTTTAAGTAGAAAATCATATTTAGCGACTATTAACACTCCAAAGTTCTATATTTCATACTTATCGGTTCATAAATAAGAAACTTCGCCATTTTGGATTCGCCATCTTAATAAGTAATTACTTTTTCCTTATTTTAAAACAAAATATTGTTTCAAAATCTATTTTTGTAATTTTGGTAAAAATTAGGTCCGGGAGCCCATTATGCAGCGCTATGAGTTGCAGAGCAACAAAAAAATTAGCTGTGCTTTAAAAAGAGATGCAAATGAATATGTTCCAAAATTATAATTTATGTCGGGGAGCAAATTTAAAGCTACGTCACGAGTCAGCGCCTTATTATCAACATACAACACATATACAAATGTTTGTCTGTCAGCCCCAATGAAATTGAAGTCTTTGTCTGTGGTCAGCCCGGTATACAAATTACAAATAAGGACGGAAGTTGAATCTCTCTCTAAACACTGCCAGTTTGTTTTTCCCTAGGGATATGTATATATGTAAATATCATAATGTTTGTGTCGCGCTAGAGCCTTAACGGCTAAACCGATTTTGGCAAAAATCGTTTTATTGCTACTGATCCCGAAGGTGCTATAGGCTATATATTTTTTTTTTAAACAGGAATCAACATGACGGTCGTCAGACGGCATTTTGTCACATGATGTAGGCTTTAAGGCATACAAAATACCTAAATTTCAGGCGATTTTAATGAAATTCCTTTGATCACCAATTGCAAATGTCCTCTAATTTGCTGTAATTATTTTGTAGTTCTCCCTGCTCCCACACATCTCCCCTTCTGTTATTCCCCCCCACCCTCTTCAACAACCATATTCGCATAATTTTATCAAATATAGGGCGATTTTAAAAATTCTTTCTGCACACGCCTTTTTTTTCCAAGACCATTTTACTAGTTCCCCCCCTCCCTATCCCTTTCTCTTCCCCATCCTCTTTATTAGTAATAGTTGTAGCTGTAACTTTTACAAATATAGAGCGATTTCAAAAATTCTTTCTGCACACGCTTTAGGATTTTTTTCAACTATTGTTTTAGTTCCCCCCTCCCTTTCTCTTCCCCATCCTCTTTATTAGTAATAGTTGTAGCTGTAACTTTCACAAATATAGAGCGATTTTAAAAATTCTTTCTGCACACGCTTTAAGATTTTTTTCAAATATTGTTTTAGTTCCCCCCTCCCTCTCCCCGCCCCACCTTCAGTCAATGTTTGTAGAAACGCACCCATCTACCCTTTGGGCATAGTTCAATGTTTGACACAAAGGCATGATTTAGGTAATAATTAGGTGATTTAGTTAAATAAATTGCGTATGTGTTAAAAACAAAAAAAACATTAAGGTAACACTGTTTGCGTCCGTAGAAAATTTACACGTAGTTTCCGGGTAACGCTAAATGACTTGACACTTGTTTACACATGAAAATTTTCCTTTTCTGCGCGCGTGCGTCACCACTGGCGCCAGCAAATTCAGTCAGCTGCAGACTTTTTTGATACATGCATGCAAAAAAATAACTTGTGCGCAAGTCGGTGTTTACACTTGCAAATTTAACTTACTGGCGCGCCAGTTTTTATTGGCGCCAGCAAATCCATGCATGTGTAAACTCTCCTTTATGTAAAAACGACCACTTGAGGCAAAAACATGGAGCGTTTTTTTAGAGCGAGAACATGGAAAAAATGTAACCTCTCTCTCTAAATCTATATCCACCAAGTATTCTCTCTGTGTATTTGATATTTCAACAATGGATACAGGAATCGTGTTCATCATTTAATTCGCAGTAGTGACTATTATAAGTGATGTGTTAATTAAATTTGTTAAATGTGTTTATTCCGTGAAAATAAAAAATAAAACTCGGTGTTCTGCAATTAAAAGTTAATTTTAATTGTTTTTTTTAAATTTTATAGTTTTGAAAAGCCTCTCGTAAAAAAAATCAAAATGTCTGAGACTTTTAAAATCCGTAGAAATTATTTAATAGGTATAGAATAAAATACAACCGTTAATTGAATTGTAGTCAAGCCAAAAAAAAACAAAGTACATTATACAATACATTGGAATAAAAAATGTTAAAATACTTATTAAAATATTCTCTTGGTCGTAAAAAAGTTACCTAATCTAACAACTAAAAGAATTACAGCACAGTATGCCTCTAAAAAGGATAAACAATCACTACACAAAAAAAGAAAAATCACTACATAAAATCTAAATAAAAAATACAAATACATTTTATGTTAAAAATTAATGGGTAGACCCGGCATGGGCCAAAATTGCCATTATATCAAGCTTTTATCGCAATTGACCAAATACAAGTAAGAATTTAATGAGCAAGATAGGGATGAAAATAGAATTTCGGTTTGGTGAGTCCGGACACATGCAACATCGCAAAAATATTCTATTTGCTTGTCTTGGATATAAAAGGGCAGTGGCGGCGCGGTATACTGTGTTTACAAAATTCTCTTCAGTAAAAAAAAAGAGTAAAAAGAATTTCTAAGCATGCTAAGTGCAGTGGATGTTTTAAAATTATTGTTTTCATCTTAGAACTTTACAAATGTTGTACCTTCCAGGTAAAATATTTTCTTTCTTTGAACAAGGGTCTTCTTCAACTCTTCTCTTCTTGGGTGGACTACAAGTTATGCTCGAGTCAGATGAAATTTCGGAACTAAAAATTTTAATTCGGAATGGGACAACTGGGCGCCGGGCCATCTCGGCACCGCCAAGAGGGCGCCACGCCGGGCCTAATGGGCGCCGGGCCAACACAGCGCCGGACTATATTTTTTTCGATAAAATGTGCGGATAAAAAACAAAATAAATATGTTATTTATACAAAAATTTCAACATCTATTAAGTCGAGTGTTGAAATTTGGCAGGTGTAGTGTTCTGCGACTTGAAACACCGCCAAGTTCCATATTCGATACATATCGATGCATAAATAAGAAAGTCCGCCATTTTGGATCCGCCATTTTAATTTTTTTAAGTTTGTTTTTCATCTGCACATTGTATCAAGAAAAAATATTTTAGTCCGGCGCCCAGTTGGCCTGCCGCCCAGTTGGTGGCTCCGAGTTGGCGGCGCCAATTTGTCCTAGACTGCGACACATTTCAGGGGTCTGGTACGTCTTAAAACTACGAAGTTTTTTGAAAAATGATAATTTTAGACCATTTTATAGTGATTTCTAAAAAACAATTGCGGAAAATCGTTGATTTTGTTAAAATAATTGAAATTGAAAAATTCTTAAACCCCCATTAAAACCCATACAAATTGCTACAAAAGAAGCATTTTCTCATTTCAAACTGAAACAAAACGGTCCCTGACGTCTATCAGCTGTTAACAAAAACTTGAAATAACTAAGGTCACTGATCGAAATCGGGTCAGTTTTTTTGGTCCTTTTATGAAAATGCACAATTTTTAAAAAAGCATGAAATTCAAAACAAAATCAAGAAAATTATGATTCCTACATTTTTACAATTAAAAATTAGTTTAATTGAACATTATATCAATTTTTATTCCTTAAAACACTAAAAATTAATAATTATTTACTTTTTTTAAATTTATCGAAGGTCTAACCGAACAAAACCAAACTGAACCGATCCGTATCGAAATGAACCAAATCAAACCGAATCTAACGGTTCGGTTTGGTTCGATTTGGTTAAACTAAACCGTACCTAACTGAATGTAGCTAAACCTAACCGAAACAAACTGAACCTAGCGGAACCTAACCAAACATAATCAAACTGAACCAAACCTAGCCGAAGAAAACTGAATCTAACCGAACCGATTTGAAACGAACCGAACCAAACCAGACCGAATCTGGCTGAACCGAACCAAAACAAATTAAACCTAGCCGAACCTAACCAAACATAATCAAACTGAACCAAACCTACCCGACCCAAACCGAACCGAGTCGAACCAACCAAACCAAACCAAACCAAACCGTAAGATTCGGTTTGGTTCGGTTCGATTTGGTTAAACTAAACCGAACCTAACCGAATATAGCTAAACCTAACCTAAACAATCCTAGCGGAACCTAACCGAACATAATCAAACTGAACCAACCTAACCCAACCCAACCCAACCTAACCCAACCTAACCCAACCTAACCCAACCTAACCCAAATTAACCCAACCTAACCCAACCTAACTCAACCTAACCCAAAGCTAACCTACCTAGTTGTTAATAAATATAGTAAGTTGTTAGGTTTATGTCCAGGGGGTAACCATTGTCCATAATCGTCGGAAATCGAGTTAGGATTAGTGTATGCGACAATAAACATTGAGTGGCGCGTGAGTGTTTGGTCTTCAAATTCTTTTAGGGAAATTTTTCAAAATCTTTTTTTCCGCACTCTGAGCACCCTAATAAACCGTAATCTGATCACCCTAATCCATCGCAATCAAAGAAAATCGTTAATCGAAGTGTCACAAATTTTTTGTTGGTTTCTATTCTTCTTTTATATTATATAGGACAAAATTATTAATTAAACTAAGTGGCCTTATTAAGTAAGACAGCATGATGGTCAAATGACATTAGAAGGACATACACATATGATACCGGCCTGTAGACCGGTCGCGGTGGTCATATAATAATAAAGAGGAAAGACTAAAATTTAACTTAAAATTACTGTAAAGTCCGCAAAAAACATTAAATTTATCGAAATTTATAAAAACTCGACCGTGACATGTCTAAAGTTTGGTTCGAAAAAACAATAACAACTGGATAAAAATCGGTATGTAAGCATTTAAACAAAAATCATTTTTAAGAAAATCAAATACTTTTTATAAATTTTCATGTAATGCAAAAAAAAGTGCGGGGAAGTGACACTTTCAGAATCAAAATGTGTGAGGGTAAAATCGCAGTGTCGCAAAAAAAACTATCTATCGTGACGCTACTGAACTTTCTCGTGTTTTAGCAAAAACTATCCGTCAAGACGACTTACCCATGAAATGTTGTTTTTTGATGGAGTTTTTTTCTTCTTTTGCACAAAAAACAATTTTGGACCATGTTTGGACTCAAATAGTTACTTCTAAACTTGTTTTTAAACGTTTTAAGATTTCTTTTTGTAATATTCCCGCACAAAATTCAAAAAAATTCATTTCCGTACTTAGACAACATTGTCTATCAGTTTTCCCTGTATAAACCGACTAGCAGGTAGAATCACTCAAAATACGGCAGGTGGATTAAAGGTAGCCAGCTGCTTTTCTGTCGCACTTATGCTGTCAGTGTGAAAGAGATAAAAGTACCCATATATTATCTAGGGTATTATTAGCATGCAAAATTACCCTATCTTTGTCCGTTTCACATGTTCAATAATTTCTATCTCTGTTTTTATTGTAAAAGAAATAACCGCCCATAGGAACCAAATTGGATAGGGTCAATAAAAAATGCCTTGTCTTTCCGTCTCTAACGCCCTTTCAGGGCAATGAAATTCTTACATTTATTCTTTTTAGTTTTCAGTCAGAATCCCGCGAACCGCCCTGTCTAGGAACCTCAAGAAGCCGAGACCACCAGCAGAAAAGAGATATTTTTATTTTTAACAAATTTGTTTACATTATAAGGCTGTATGTTTAAAACTTTATGTTAAATAAACCTCAAAAAGTTGTTTTCCTTCTGCAGCTGTATAGGAAGCAATTAAATAATTTAAAAGCTGGACACTTAGGTACCTTTCTATAAGTGTCAGTCTGTGTGATGGGAGGCTCTAATTTTCATTTCTTGTATTGTGATTATGCTTAATTTTAAATTGTTCATAATTATTTTTATTTTTAATCAAAAACAGAAGACGTTCATAGATGTACAGCTCTGGAGCTGTTATAATATAACGTTTTTTAAATTTACCTCGACAAGATTTTGTTATTTTCATATTTAAAATGGTTCGAATTACAAAAGCTTCCAAACCGCTGGCTCCCCCCACAAAAAACTACTCCATACCTTAATAATGATTCAAAGTTTGCTGGTATATGGTCATTACTTTTTATTATATTTATATTAATTTATTATTTAGTCTCTTATTCCATTCCTCTATGTGCTTGTTAAAATCAAGGTTCTGGTCTATATGAATGCTCAAAAATTTAGTGTTGTCATCTAGCATTATGTCTTTATTGTTGATGGTAACTGTATCATTACTTCTTTGTTTTGTTCTGAAACATATGTAGTGTGTTATATTCTAATTCAGCAATAATTTGTTTTTTAAGAACCATTCCTTGACCTGTCCAGAGCTATTTCTGTTTTTCCAATTAAATTTTGCAGCGCTTTCCTACTTCAACTTTAACTGGGAAGAAGGATGAAAGAAACTTCATCACCCAGCGAATTAGTGTGACCATTCAAAGGGGAAATGCAGCATCAGTGCTAGAAACTATCCCCGCTTAATCAGGTTTGAAAGAAGTTTTTTATTTGTAGCTTTCATTTATTAATTTTCTACATTTTTCGATTTTTTAAGTTCATTTATTTTATAGTTGTATTTATGTAGTTTAAAACAAACTTTAATAATTAACTTAGTAAATAATTTGTACAATGCAAGTATTGTTAAGTTATAGTAGTACTATAACAAGCATCATTTTCTCTTAAAAAAACTTAAACTTTACTTGATTGCAATAAATCATACATATAATACAAACAGCAATGTAAGAAAAAATAGTATTTAAAAACTTAAGTACCTAATAAATTTTTAATAAACTAAAATAAAATACGTAGTATTCAAATATCTAAGTACCTACTTAATAAATTGGAAATAAATTAATATAACATTTTTATATTAATTATGATCTAGAAATGAAAAATCATAACATTCTTAAAGTGCAAAAGCTGTTACTGATGTCTTGAACTTTTGGAGATTTTCGATTTGCTTGATGAAATTAGAAAGTTTTTTAAATGCTATTATTGCCATATAATGAGGCGACTTTTTAAAGAACTACATTTGTATCATCAGAAAAATTTACAAGGTTTATCTGTCTCTTTTACTTCGTTTCTAATGTCATTTATAAAGAATAGAGAAAACTATGGTCCAATACAACTTCCTTGTCAAGATGGCTACCGCGAAGGTTGTTGCTCAAGTTTTAAATGGGTTAAATAAATTGACAAAAGAAAAATTAATCTATATAATTATAAACCATAAGCTTCCCGAAGGTTGTTTAATTAGTGAAAGTGTTCGCAAGTTTGTGGAACAAAAAGAAGATCGGGAAAACGAAATTTTTCATGATTCGTGAAGTATTAAGCATACCTGCGTGAAACCCCAGTGTATAAGTATGGCGGCAGAATTACAGATTGCCAAAATCGAAGTATGAGCCTCAAAAAGGCTAGTCCAAGAAATGGAAAAATCAAACGAAAATTTAATTGTAAAACTTTTAAATAAACAAACCGAATGTGAGGTTAACGTACCAAATAAACAATCGGATATCGTATCTCAGTTGCCGAAAAATCAACCGATGGGTACCAGCACGGTGGACTCTACAATCAGCGCAGCCCCAGGGCTGAACAACGGCCTACCGCAATAGCGACCGATTTTTAATGCAGCGAGCAATTCGGCCGGTAGGAACAACTCGCGCTCAGTACCAAACCACATGAATAAGCAGAGTGGCAGCAATAGGCAACAACTAAAAATCGTGGCGGTCAAAATGGTCATAATGATCTGGCCTCCATACTAATAATAATGATGGCTTTACTGAGCTAAAGAATAAGAGGAAGCATCGTCCAAACAAGTTTCAGCCAATTATTGGATCGAGCTTAGATAATTCGTGCAGCTTACAACCACCTGAACTGAACTGAGCATTTTTGCACGTATATAAACTCCACCCGGAAACCAAGGAAGAACAGCTAACAAACTTTTTAATACAAATGTTTCCTGAAGTTCTAGTTGAAAAACTTAACTCAAGATACCCTAACTATTATTCCTCTTTTAAGGTTAAATGAAACTCAAGTAGAAGCCGCCATGATACCAACCCTCTGGCCAAAGGGAACATGTGTAAATAGGTTTGTTCATCCGAAAAATTTAAAAAACCCAACCACGTAAAAAACATGTTACAATGTCGCTCCTCCAACAATATTGATAGCGCATCAAAACATTCAGTGCGTTAGAAATAAAATAAATAAAATAGAAATGTTTCCATCCGAAAACAAACCTGATTTTTTCCTTTTGTCAGAACATTGGCAAAAACATGAAAATATAAGTATAATCAATATAATTTATGTGCCTCGCACTGTCGCGATGTGATAATACGGGGTGGTGTCGCAATTCACGCCAAAAACAGTTTTAAAACAAAAAAAATTGTAGTGTCTTGAAATGTCCGTTGACGGAGTGATTGAAATTTGTGACGTTGAAGTAAAATGTCTACATTTAATCGTTATGTGTGTTTATAGTCTTCCTAGTGGAGATGAAAGTCTGTTTTTGGAAAAAATGCAGGAGGTGTTGGAGACATTTGTGAGAATTGAGAAATTTGTGGTAATGGGGGGCGATTACAATATCGACCTTATCCAGGATACAGAGGTAAAAAGACTATTTATTGATTTAATTACCTCGTATGGCTTATTAGCTACTATTTCCCAACCGACTAGGATATCACAAAGTACTACTGTGAGAAAAAAATACAGAAATCTAGGGTAACTAAATGTAGTTTATCGGACCATACTACACAAATTTTAAGCATTATTAATATAAATAATAATATGCAGTCGGAAAAAATACAAAAACGAAAAATTAATGATTTTAACATTGAGATTCTTTGTGAGTATTTATAAAAAGAGGATTGGTCCACTATTTATTTGTCTGAAAATGTTGAGGACGTTTTTAATTTTTTCTATAATAGAATTGGTGTTCTTTTTGATATATGCTTTCCAATGGTCACAATAACAAATAACCCAGATTCTAAAAAAAATATCAGTTTTAAATTTAATCAGGAGCTTCTTATTGCAAAACAGAATATCTCGTTTTATAATGATTTATCTTTACACTATCCTCAATATAAGCCTGCGTATTCACGGGCTCAAAAAATTTATCAAAAAATGTTAGAAGAGCAGAGAATTTTAAAAAATGATAATATGATTCGAAACTCCGAGAATAAAACAAAAACTCTCTGGGGTATTGTTAATAGTGGTCTTGGAAGAAAGAAAAACTACCAACAAAGCATAGAGTTTGATAGCGAAACCCAACGAATTGAATGGGCAAATAAAATCAATGATCATTTCTTGAGCATTGCCAAAACCCTTTTGGAGGCACCACAGAGCGAGGTTGACTATGACTACGTTACCTCCTTTTTACCGAGTATTAGTAAAAACACACTAAATATAGAGTCAATAAATGAGAGCAAGTTGTTGGACATAATCTCAAAACTTAAAAATTAAAACTCCAGTGGCACTGATGAAATTTCTAACATTTTACTAAAAAAAATAGCCAAGCATGAACAATGAACCATTGTGCTATTTACGTGATCGTTCCTTTAATGAAGGGATTTTTCCGTCGGTTTTAAAAAATGCATATGTCATTCTCCTTTACAAAAAATGAGACTTTGAAGACTTTTCAAACTACAGGCCAATAACATTATGCTCTACTTTCTCAAAAGTTGAATCAGTTTTTAACAACGCTCTTAATAATTTTTTAACGTCCAATAGTTTACTATCACAGTGCCAGCATGGCTATGTTAAAAACAAAAGTATTGACACCGCTTTGGCAGACTTTATTGGTAGAATCGTTGAAGCCATAGATTAAAGACAAATTGCT
Organism: Aspidapion aeneum; assembly: GCA_963576565.1. Classification (NCBI taxonomy): domain Eukaryota; kingdom Metazoa; phylum Arthropoda; class Insecta; order Coleoptera; family Brentidae; genus Aspidapion; species Aspidapion aeneum. Next base: position 49,303,819 of record OY755045.1, read on the forward strand.
TTAGGACTTTTTATAGATTTTAGCAAGGCAATTAGCCATCCGATTTTACTTAAAAAGTTTTATGATTATGGGATTAGAGATAAGGAGCTTAGGTGGTTAGAATCCTATTTAAACGGTCGTACTCAACAAATAAAACTGTCGCAAACTTGCATATCTGAAAAACAAACGCTGTCCTGGGGGATTCCCTAGGGATCGATTTTGGGACCTACCCTGTTTATAGTATTTACAAATGATCTTTTAAAAATGCTAGAACCTCTGTTATCAGGACTAGCCACCTATGCTGATGATACGAATGGCTTAGTTATAGCTGACTCACTCGAAGAGGCTGAATTCAGTGCCAATATAGTTTTTAAAGAACTCATAGTTTAGGTGGAAAAAAATAAACTTTGTATCAATAAAGATAAAACCACTTGTGTGCTTTATATTAGTCAATAACAATATTATATTAGGCAATAATAAAATTAAGCTTGAAAGTTTCTCAAAAATGCTCGGACTTTTAGTAGATGAAAACCTTGACTGGAATATCCAGATAGATTTAACTTGTAGTAAGCTATCAAAAGTCTGCTATGCCATATCGGTGGCCAGGCAGTTTTGCAGTTTTTTGTTCTTAGGCAATTAAATTAAATACGGTATCACACATTGGGCGTTGGCAACCGACTCAAATAGAGTTTTTATTATTCAAAAAAGAGCTATAAGAATTATGACAGCATAAAGCGAACAGAATCCTGTCGAGAAATGTTTTCGAAACACAACTTTTTATGAAGTAAATATTTATGAAACATCTTGTTTTGTCTATAAAAATAGGTCTATGTTTGATTTTTGCAGCAACAAGAGGGCAGGATCACAGTTGACCTGTGGGCCACTTTAAAACAACTTAATTTTTCCAAACCTCAAAACTACAATATACCTGATTCTCTTAATGATATAGGAAAAATCAATCAACATTTTGTCAACTCAATTTCAAAAATACCTGCAGACATTGAAACTCTTAATTATTACCAAACTCACAAGAAAGAAGGTATTTCAGCCGAATTTAAATTTACCACTACCACCGAATCCAATATTATTAAAATTATCTCTAAAATTAAATCTAAAGCTATTGGGATTGACGGTATTGGGATTTCATCAATTAATTTATGCCTCCCATTTCTTCTTCCCTACATAACTCATTTAATTAACTTCTGCTTATTAAATTCGGCTTTTCCAACTCTCTGGAAAAAAGCAAGGGTTATGCCCTTAGCAAAAGTCAATTCCCCAGAAGCATTTGACCAACTCAGGCCAGGAAGTATTTTGCCCTCTATATCCAAAATATTAGAAAAAGTCATGCAAGAACAAATACAAGCGCATGCAGAAAAATATAAAATTATCCCCGTGCATCAATCTGGTTTTCGTAAACACTACAGTTGCAATACAGCTTTAACCTCCATAGTGGACGACATCCTTGGTGCGACAGATAACAACAAATTAACAGTAATGATTCTGATTGATTACAGTAAAGCTTTTGACACGCTTAATTACTCCTTATTGCTTTCAATTTTTAGCTTTCTGTACTTTTCAGATCATGCTATGCAAATGATATCAAACTTCTTAAACTTTCGAGAACAAGCTGTTTTCTATGAGGGTAAAAAATCGAGTTTCTTGACGATCGACGCCGGTGTACCGCAGGGCAGCGTTTTATCGCCGCTTCTGTACTCTTTGTACGTCTCGGGCTTTCCATCTGCCTTTTTGTCCTGTCTTTATCAGTTTTACTGTGACGACACTCAAGGATATTTATCTTTTTCTGTAGATGAAAGCAGTCAGGCCGTCACAGCAATTAATTTTGAGCTAAACAATATATCTGAAATTTCTAGAAAACATTGTCTACAGCTAAACTCAAAAAAATCGGGAGCTATTGTTTTTGGGCCAAGGGGGCAGAGGGAGGCTTTTGAGAACACTTACAAAGACCAACTTGTCTTAAACTCAACACCTATTGCCTTTTCTAAGTCTATCCGCAACTTAGGGTTGATCATGGATCAGGACTTGAGGTTTACGGAGCATATTAATAAGTGTATACAAAGAGGTTATTTTCATCTAAAAAAAATATATGAACACAGAAAAATATTATCAAAAAAAGTCAAAACTATGCTGTGTGAATCATGCGTCCTGTCTCAGGTTAACTACTGCGATACAATTTATTTTATTTATTTGTTTGTAGTAGTTTACATTTAACAGAATATAATTAATTCTCTAAAGGAAAACAAAAAAAAATAAGTCACTCTATTATTACTTATCTTATCACTAATTCCTGTGTGTAATCACTTGCTAAATATTTAAAATGAAAAACTTTTACTTTAGTGCACGATTGTACTTATAGTACTGTGTGTGCACCCTTCTTCTTATACATTAATCTCGAGGTTTTACCATTTTTGTTTAAAAAAAAAAACTAACAAAAAATATACTCTTATTAGCCTAGTATAACAAATTTTTGTACTATAGTAGTAGAAATGTGGTAACATTAATTCGATTAGATAGTAAAATTATTTCAGACTAAACTACATAATTAACTACATAATTACTTTGGAGTATCCACTGCCTTATCTCTTTTTTGCACTCAGAGTATGGTTTTTCTTTAATATTATGAGGAAGGCAGTTAAACACTTTTGGACCAAGGCAATAGATATGATTTTGGCAAATGGTATGCTTGGGGTTTTGACATGTAACATTGTTTTGAGCTGCATTTCTTGTGTTACGACCATGCCCTAGGGGCTAATTATAATAGGAAAATTTCATCATGAATCTAACAACTGCTTTAAGGTGTAACTGTCTAATGTCTAATAATTGACTCTCTTTAAAAAGCAACTCAGTAGAAAACCTTTTATTTTTAAATAGTATAATTTTTATGATATATTTTTGTGCAACTTGTATTTTGTTTAAAATTGTCACTCCGGCACTACCCCAAATCACCAACCCATAATTTAAAATTGATTCTGCCAGTGCATAATAGACCATCTTTAATGTGCTTAAACTTAAGACATGGCGTAGCTCATAAAATTTATAAATTAATTTTCTTATTTTGCTTGTCACATAGGTAATATGTTCCTTCTAAGTGAGGTTTTGATCCACAAGAACACCTAAGTATTTTATATATGTCACTCTTTCAATCAATTTACTGCATACACAATTTTGGTTTAAATCACAGTCATAGTTATGTATTTTTAGGTTTTAAATTCCGGCAGTGAGCGTGGGGAGAGTGCAAAAGTGACAAATTTAGTTTTGTTGACATTTAAGGATAAAAGGCTATTGTCTAACCATCGTTTGATTTTTTGTATTGCTTTCTCTGCCCGATCCTTTACACTCTCCCAATCGTCACCCCAAATCAGTACACCAGAGTCATCGGCAAAGCAGGTCACCACGCCCTTCTCAGCCAAAATTGACATCAGGTCATTTATATATACATTAAATAGCAACGTTGAAAGGACCGTCCCCTGTGGCACACCAAACTCTACTTCCAGTTCTTCACTAACCTCATTTGTGATTTTTGTACATTGCTTTCTTTCTAAATATGATTTAATAAGGTTATTTGTCGTTCCTCTAATACCCACGCAGTCTAACCGTTTTAGTAGAATTTGGTGTGCCAGTGTCAAAGGCTTTTTGAAGGTCAAGAAAGATACCTATAACTTTTTTCCCTTTGTCTAGATTTTTTAAAATTGTCTCAGTTACTCTACACAGTGCATTCTCAGTACTGGAATTCTCCCGAAATGCAAATTGATTTTCGTTTAGTAATTTATTTTTTTCTAAAAAGGACATCATTCTAAGTTTAATACACTTTTCAAGTAGCTTACTTATTGTACTCGTTAAGGCAATGAGTCTATAATTATTTGTACTTTTCCTGTCCCCCTGCTTATGCAGTGGAATTATAGTTGCTGTCTTAAAGATTGCAGGAAAAACTCCAGCACTGAAAACTACATTCACTAAGTGTAATAATGGTTTTATTAGGTATTCTTTATATTTTTTACAAGATCAGAACTAATACAATCTTTTCCTCCTTTTACATTATTTTTCAGGTTGTTTATTTCCCTTATAAGCTCAGTTTCCGTGATTGGACTCAAATAGCAAGATTGTACTACTCTTTGGATCCCCTGCTCTTCTACTAGTACCACTGAATTTTTAATTTTTTGTGCTAGTTTTTTACCTATTTTTGAGAAATAGTTATTAAATTCATTAGCTATTTGTTTTTTACTTGTAAGTTCTATATTATCGGAACTGATTATACTTTTTATTTCTGATTGGGTGTTATGATCGTTTGTGGCTTCTCTAACTACTCGCCATAGCTTTCTTGGGTCTTTATTGAGCAAGTTTTTTATAATAAGAATATTTTGCATTTTTAATCAGTTTCGATAGCATAGATCTATAGTTATTGTATCTTTGTAACAAAATTATATTATTATTATGTAATGTACATTCCTTTTTTAATTTGTTCCTATTCCTAATTGATGTTAAAATTCCCATTGGTATCCATGGTTTTATTATCTTTTTTTTACAACTAATTATTTTTGTTTTTGTACATCCTAATAACATGCTTTTAAACCTATCTACAAAGATAATAGCACATCTGTCAGCGTCCCCAGAATTCAGCATATCATCCCATTCTGCCCTTTGCAAACAAGTTTTTAATTTTTCATAATTAATTTTTTGATAGGAGTTACTTTTGTTGCATTCAGAGGTTTTTTTGTCTGTTTGCAGGCTAAGCAGAATGGGATCGTGGTCTGTAAGATCATGTTCTAGTACAGCAGTATTAATCTGATTAAAATATGTTTCACAACACTTAACAAAATAATGGTCCAGGCATGATTCAGAATCAGCTTTTTTCCTTGTAGGTTTATTAATCATACTAACGAAACCATGACTTTGCATCATTGTCAAGTAATTGTTAGTCAGATCCTCCTCCTGCTTTAGTAGGTCGATATTTGTGTCGCCAGTAAAAATGTATATGTGATTCTGATCATTGATTTCCCTTTGCATTACAGTGTTCAGACTGTCAATAAAACTCTCTTTTGTTAGACCGAAGCCTTTGTATGTTGCCAGGACGTTAACCAATAAATTATTTTTTTGTAAAGTTACTTTTATGATCTTAAGTTGTTCCTCCACTAGTATCTCGTGACCTAGGAGTATGTCTTGTTTAACATACACTACGCATCCATCACACCTGTTCAAGTTGCTTTCATTAAATATAATGCCATACCCAGGTATATTGAAATCAGGGCAGTTATATATATAATGTGTTTCCGACATAACAATCACATCAAAGCTCTTTTGCAAGGACTCATAGAATACAAGAAACTGGTCAAAATTTTGGTACATGCTTCTTATGTTTACATGTATCACACTTATGTTACTCTGATTATTGACAAAAAAATTTAGCTCAGATATATCACTACCCACATATGCATCTTGGGCTTTATAGTCATCCAAAATACTGTTTATTTCCATCACTAAAGTTAAAGAGTTCTTTATCACACATTATAAGGTTGTTTTAAAAGTTGTTCTAATAAAACTTACCCGGTGGGAGGCAGATCTTCTGCTGATCTAATTTTTATGGCCATATCTTGGTCTGTTTTTTTTAAGAAAGATTGTGCCATTGACACAGAATGCAGCTTTATATCCATGTTTTTTCTTAAAATCTCTAACTTCCTTAAATAGCAGTCTTCGGTTCACAGGCAAATCTTCGTTCAGGTATATTTTATTGTTTTGTCCTTCTAAGCCGCACTTGGCAATTGTTGTTCCTTTCAATGTCTTTATTTTTTTAAGTACTTCTTTTTTTAATTGCACGTTTTCAAGTTTTACTAAAATTGGCCCCACCTCCTTTTCACCAAATCTAAAGCACTCTATTATGTTTTGATCTCTTATTTGCACCTGCATTGATGTTATTATTTTGGAAACTATTTTTCTTGGGCAGGGGTCTGTTTGTGTAGGAACGCCCGCCACAATGATGTTACACTCCTTTTCCTTCGTTTCCATCTCATCCAACTTCGCTTCTATTTTCACGATTCTTTGTCATAGTTCAGTATTTTCCATTTTGAGCACTTTTAGCTCTTGAAGGGCTTTGTCTAGGCTTGTTTTCTGCTCTTCAAAAGTATTGGACATAAACTGCACGGAGTTTTCAAGGTCTGTTAACTTTTTGTCCATTTTGTCCATTTTTTTATCCACTGGGCTAAGGTTTTGTTGGAAGGTTTCTTTGATGATAGCCTTAAGCTTCCTTTCATCTATATCAGGCATTTTTTCAGATTTTTCGCTGTTTTTCCTTTGTTTTTGAACTTTAACCTCACTTTTTTCTGAGGAACCACAACATGCGAATTTTCCGCTCGAATTTTCGGTTTTCACACGTTCTGCACAACTTTGGTGGTAGCTCTCTTTGCACTTGTAACAATCTACGCTATCAACCACTTTTTTTTTACAATAATTACACTTTTTTTCAGCTTTATTATTTTGGACCTGTTGTTCCATGACATAACCTCAAAAAACTATGGTCCCTGTATCAGACAGGTCGACTTCACTAGACTCCAACGGCTGCAGAACTCCTGCTTAAGGTTGATTCATGGTATTAGAAAGTATGTTCATGTGACCCATTCGCTTAAAAGGACTAACTGGCTAAATATGTATAACCGACGCTTCTTACATTCCGCAAATTTTTTCTTTAAAATACTAAAAAATAAAAGTCCAAACTACCTGTATACAAGAGTACGGTTCAGGTCAGATGTGCACACTCTAAACCTACGTTTTAGGGGGAGGCTGACGCCCCCCAAACATAATCTTGAATTATTTAAAAGATCATTCTCCTATCAGATAGCCACAGTAGCCAACAAACCGTTGTTTCAAATATTAACATCATATAGCATATCAAATTTCAAAAAAAAACTTTTTAACATTTTATTTAAAGAGCAATAAATTATCTTTTGTGCTCGCTTCGGTTTTTTTTTCTTTTAAAAGGATAACAATATTTTATTGTCGCAATTGATTCAGTGTAAAGTCTTTTCGATCCTGTAGGTACTTAATCGGGTTTATTTATTATTGACTTTTTTGCGCTATTTTATTAAGAACAGAAACGTTCAATTTATTCTGTAAATTTTTTTTTAACTTAAATCATCTACTTCTTATCTAAAAACTTAAAACTAATAAAATTTAATATTTTTCTCCGGGTTAGGTGGAAGAACAGACATCCGCTTCTGGGGCTTCCTAAAAGCGAATGAACTGAATCTCGCCCATTGTAGAATAGTTTTCTATTTATACCATTGATTTTGTTAAAAACCTTTTTTTTTCTACAATAAAGACCTTTATTATTATTATTATTATTATTATTATTATTATTATTATTATTATTATTATTATTATTATTATTATTATTATTATTATTATTATTATTATTATTATTATTATTATTATTATTATTATTATTATTATTATTATTATTATTATTATTATTATTATTATTATTATTATTATTATTATTATTATTATTATTATTATTATTATTATTATTATTATTATTATTATTATTATTATTATTATTATTATTATTATTATTATTATTATTATTATTATTATTATTATTATTATTATTATTATTATTATTATTATTATTATTATTATTATTATTATTATTATTATTATTATTATTATTATTATTATTATTATTATTATTATTATTATTATTATTATTATTATTATTATTATTATTATTATTATTATTATTATTATTATTATTATTATTATTATTATTATTATTATTATTATTATTATTATTCCCAAAAGCCTATGCATAACTACGAAACAAGAAACAAAAATCTTTTATTGCCGCTAAAACATAAAACCACCTTTTATCAAAAAAGTTTATATTACAATGGCTGTAAGTTTTTTAATGTTTTGCCTGCAAATATTAAAAAGAGCGAAAATTTTTTGATCTTTAAAACAAGGTTAAAAAATTACCTCTATAAAAACGTTTTCTACTCCTATGACGAATTTTTAAAAAAATGTAAAGATGATCACTTAATTTAATGTTAAATGTACTATTTTGTATCCTACTTAGTGTTTTTTGTTAAATGTATAAATTTCTATTTATAAACATCGATGAGGGGGGAGCGATATAAATCATTGGAAAGGAAATTTCTTCAGCTTTAAAAATAAGTTTTAAAACCAGACATGTGGGACAGTAAAATTTAAGAAAATTAAAAAAAACTAGTTTTTTCCACACCTCTCATTTATTTAAATGCCAATGATGTAAATACATCGTTAGAGAGGACATTTCATCTGCCTCAATAATTGTTACTTAGTTATTTTTGCCAAGTTAAAAGTTTGCAAATAATACCACATAATAATACCACAAAAAATAGATAAAAAAATATTTTAAAAATTTTCCCCTTTTTTCATACGCTAATAAAATATGCACCACTGCCGTTAAAGGGTACTAAGGTACATCGTTGAAAAGAAAATTGTATCCGCTTGAAAAATGATTTCTAGAATATTTTTGAAAAAGTTGACTGTTTTCGAGTTATCAGCAAAAAACTATCAAAAAGCACGTTTAAGGGGGGGCGAACCACCCCCTGCCAGGGAGGGGGTGGTTCCCATTCGTAAAATGTTCGGGCGAGTCTCATGTCCATCCATCTCGGATGTCGGGCCTGAACTAAAAGCAGAATTACGGATTCGCAGTATTGATTATTAGTCATACAGATCAAATGATATCTAAGAGATGGCGCAACAGCAATTAAAATCAAGTTGTTTTTTGGATTTTATTAATGGCCGGCTTTGGCCTACTCAGCCGGTAAGAGTAACGTCATTAGATTGCGAAAAGAAAGCCATTTTCTTGAATTGCTAACTTGACAACAGCGGTAAACTACTTATCTCTCTTAGTGCCATTTATTTAAATAGCGATCTTACTTTAATTCACATATTTTCAATGGCCAAACAATCGTTGACGAACCCTGTATTTATTTGATGTAAATGACAAATATTCAAAATTGTAAATTTTACTTTTTTTTAAATAAATAACTATTCTATTCTTGTGGTATTCCTCTTGTTGTATGTCCATCCTCTGAGTAAAATAATTTTTTTCCTTCTTTTCTACCAAAACTTTTTACTTTATATATAAATAAGATTCAATCCAGTTTAAAGCAGGACCTCTTATACCATCTTTTTCTACTTTGTCTAGCAGGATATTATAACAAAAGCTTGTGAAAGATCCAGAAAGATCCCCATGGCTGTATTCTTCTCTTATATCTCATCTACATTATGGTATTTGCGTTTGGGGATCTTGCAGCCAAGAATTATTTAAGTCTGTGTATATATTACAAAAAAGAGCTGTAAGATATTTGTGTAAAGTTCCACGCCCTGTGTCTTGTAAACCTTTTTTCTGAAACATTAATTAACAGGATATTAACTTTGTGTAGCATTTATATTTTAGAGACTGTTTGTTTGGTTTTCAAAAAATACTCTGCCAATATATGGGCCCCTAAGCTCACACTAGGTACTATAGTTATAGTGTACGTGTGAGCTAATATAACTAAAAACTGAAATATATTTTATTCAACTCTAGACTAAATTACCTTTTGTTTGATACCACACAAGCCATGTTTTGACTTAAACTCAAATTTTTGAAATCTACCCCCACCCTTAAAAAAAAAACAAAAACTAAAATGTATTTTGTTAAACTTCGGACTCAATTACCTTTCGTTTGATATCACACACGCCATATTTTCACTTAAACTCTAATTTTTAAAATATACCCCCACCCTTTTTTTTTAAATAAATTTAAATTTATTTTGTTTAACTGCAGACTCAATTACCTTTCGTTTAATATCACACACGCCATATTTTCACATAAACTCTAATTTTTGAAATCTACCCCCACCCTTTTATTTGGTTTGTGTTCGGTGGATTTTGTTCATTTTTAAATGGGACCATCTCGACCCAAGACCCAGCCTAGGTACCAAATTTCATTAAAATCGGCCAAGTGGTTTTTGAGTTATGCGCGTTGGTCATACAGACAGACAGACAGACAGACAGACGGCGCAACAAAAAAGTTTCAAAATCATCTGAAACGCAAAGATATATAAAAAATTTTGAAATCGGAGCTTCTTTTTTTTTCGAAAAAATTAGGATCACCATAGCTCACACTACTATAGAATAGTATATGTGTGAGCTAATACAGAAGACAACACAGAAAAAATTTACATTCTGAGGGACCAATTTCGGCTTGAGCTTCCTATTCCTAATAACACTTTGGTAAAAAAAAACCCCTTTGTGTACAACAGCAAAAAAAATATTTAACAATTTACCTATCAAAATGAGAAAAATCCAATCCTACAAAAAGTTTAGGCAAAAAGTAAAGGAGTTTTTGGTTAGTAAGGCTTTCTACCAATTAGATGAATATCTGCCTTCATAGAATATTGGTCTTTGTCATGTCACTTTTTTTAGTATGTTTTTATGTATAGTCTAATGTGATTATACTTTTAAAAACTGTTTTGTTTCCTTTTTATTTGTGGATTATTATATATATATATATATATATATATATATATATATATATATATATATATATATATATATATATATATATTAACTTTAGAGATATCTTGGTAATTTAAACTTATTTTAGTACTTGAGTGTAATCTAGTGTAAATAATTGTTTCATCATGGTTTTAATTATATATATAAAATTTTAGAATTATTTTATGCTATTTTTATAAATTTTAAATTTTTAAATTTGTTTTTAATTGGTTTGTATTTTTATAAAACTAGTAGTTTAACTTATTTTAATACTTTTTGTGTAATTAGTTTTTTCTTGTTTTTATTTATATGTACAGTGAAACCTCTTCCAACTTCCAACCGGAGGTTTCAGAATTTTTAACCAAAAAAAAATTGTCCACGTCCCGTTATTAGAGTGTCCCGTTATAGGAGTGAATTTTACATGTAAAGAAATAGGGAAAAGCTTGGTTCCAACAAATTTGTCCGCCTAATAGAGGTGTCCGCAAGGAGTGGTTTCACTGTATATCCTCTTCAGACCCAAACCATCAAACATTATATGTTTGATGCACAAATCATCGAACATATAACTATCAGAAATTATTTTTTAAATATATATTTTAAATTAAGGTAAACTTTAAAGGTAATAACGGGGCATTCTGCTAACTAACCTTAGCTGAATCAACATGCACTTCTCTGGCAAAGTGACATTCAAATAATATGTACACAAACGGGGAAGTAGGAGCATATGCAACTTTCTTAGTTTATTTTGCTTTATTTTACTATACTTACTATTTTACTATTTTCTACTAGATAAGCAAGGTCAAGGTATATTTTGAATAATCTAGGACAATAAAGCTACATTTGAATTCGAATTAGAATACATTAAAAGATTCAAGCATCTGAAGATAACTTTTTGAAAATTTATTTCCACTGATAAGTGACAATTCGACAACCTTCCCCAAATAAATTTGTCAATATTGGTTTTTTAAAAACTATATTTTTATCATTTATATTTAACCCTGGAATGTGATAAATGCTTAAAATTACATATTAGCTCACACATATACTATACTATAGTATTAGCTCACACACATACGTGTGAGCTATGGTGATCCTAATTTTTTCGAGAAAAAAAAAGTTGCTCCGATTTTAAAAAATTTTATATATCTTTGCGTTTCAGATGATTTTGAAACAGACTGTCTGTCTGTCTGTCTGTATGTCTGTCTGTAACGACCAACGCGCATAACTCAAAAACCGCTTGCCCGATTTCAATGAAATTGGGTACCTAGGCTGGGTCTTGGGTCGAAATGGTCCCATTTAAAAATGAACAAAATCCACCGAACGCAAGCCAAATAAAAGGGTGGGGGTAGATTTTAAAAATTAGAGTTTATGTGAAAATATGGCGTGTGTGATATCAAACGAAAGGTAATTGAGTTTGGAGTTAAACAAAATATATTTCAGTTTTTTTTAAGGGTGGGGGTAGATTTGAAAAATTACAGTTTACGTAAAAATAAGGCGTGTGTGATATCAAACGAAAGGTAATTGAGGCCGGAGTTAAACAAAATATATTTTAGTTTTTGTTTTTTTAAGGGTGGGGTAGATTTCAAAAATTTGAGTTTAAGTCAAAACATGGCTTGTGTGGTATCAAACGAAAGGTAATTTAGTCTGGGGTTGAATAAAATTTATTTTAGTTTTTAGTTATATCAGCTCACACGTACGCTATAACTATAGTAGATACCTAGTGTGAGCTTAGGGGCCCATATATTGGCAGAGTATTTTTCATTACTTAAGATTAAATTAATTGCAGAACACTCAAAAATATGTTCATGGTTTTAAAACATTTCTATGACAGTTGAAAAAGTCCAAGATGTACTTTATTTTCCAACAAACAAACAACAAAAATCATGACCACTGACAGCCTCCACCATTTTGCCAAGGCAGTGATAAAATGAAAGAATAGCAAGTTTGACAGAGTTTGGTTAGGCTAACTTAATCAATTTATCTGCTTTTTTAAAGGAAATGTCAAATGCATGGTTTACATCACGGTGAATAGAATAGACCGGTGTTCAGATCTTATAAATATATGTCGAATTTTCACGACACTGGTGGCCCAGCTGATTTTTGTAAACAAAAGTTAGACATATTATGAACAACTAATATTTTTTGAATTTTTTAAATACTAAGGCAATTTTCCTACTATTTTTTAGTATATTCTTATAAAATAATATTTGTCGTTATTTTTTTCAGCCCGTTTCTTTTCTCTTTAGACAAAAATTAAAATTCGAAGAAAATAATGTGTTTGTTTCAGCTTCAAAAATAATCCGCTGACCTACATCTTTGTTTACTTCCCAAGTCCTAGGTTCACCTTTGATACTAAACGATTACATTTAGTTTGACTTGTAGTTTAAGTTTTGTGTAATAAAAAATAAAGCGGGCTAAAAAAAAATAACGACAATAAGTCTAGAAAACTATGTTTTATAAGGATTTACTAGAAAACAGTGGGAAAATTGCCTTAGTTTTCAAAAAATTCAAAAAATATTAGTAGTTCGGTTGTTCATATCATATCTAACTTTTGTTTACAAAAATCAGCTGGACCACCAGTGACGTGAAAAATTCGACATATATATATATATATATATAAGATCCGAAAACCGCTCTATTCTATCCACTGTGGGTTTACATAAAGCTGTTTTATATCTTTGCCTTGAAAAGACTGTGCCAAGAATCAAAACCCAATCATGTTGATGATGATTCATATGTGAGTGGGCCTTGCAGCCCTTCCACTGCGACCACCAGTGGGTCTATTGTGGCTCACTATTGAGTGGTTTCTCACCAATGTATGCCTAATCCTCGAAAAAGGCCGGCTATCAGTTTGGGTGAGACACTGTTCAGATCTTCTGAGTCGCTCTGAGGTTCACCGAAAGTATTCTGACGTAAACGTGCAATAGTCGGACATTCGCACAGTACATGTGACTGTTTCGTCATCCTCCATACAGAGTCTACATTCGGTCTCTTCTGTTAGTCCCATTCTGTCGACAGTGACCCGTAAAAAGACCAGTCACTATACGTATCTCCTGTCTGGTAAGTCCAATAATGTTCCTGGCTCTGTTTCTACAAGGTCCTTTAATGAACTCTTTAGAGTGAGCCAGTTCTGGTATATTTATCCAGTATTGTTGGAAGCTATTCTCCATCCATTTTAATATGGTTGATTTAGCAGCATTGTATGATATCCCCAGGGCTGACTCGGGGCCGAAAAATTCGGCAGATGCCGCTTCCCTCGCTGTTAGGTCTACGACCTCATTTCACTCGTGCCCAGAATGCCCTGGTATCCATACTAATAATACATTGTTAGCGCTACCAAGCGCATTCAGCGAATTCTTACAGCTCCTCGCGGTTCTCGATGTGACTGTATAGGAATCAAGCGCTCTTAAGACTGCTTGGCTGTCGGAGAAGATTTTTATTGTCCTGTTGGTCCATTCGTGGCCAATTGGCCGAGACTATGTGTAATCTCGAATACTAACAACTCCAGATCCAACGCCAAAAGGCATTTTGGATCCGTCGGTATACCAGAAGCTATCGTTACTTGAAAAATTGGTCCTGTTCTTTAACCAGTCCTCCCTCTCCGGGAGGATAATGTTGTATAGCTTTCTGCTGTACACTGTATTGGGCATGACTTCGGATATCATTCCTAGAGTTGCATCCAACTCTTGTTCCCTTATTAGGGCTGCTGATATCACTTTGTTTGCCCTGTCATCCTGGTGGTTGGCTCTTATTCTGTATGTTGCTCTTCGTGCCTCCACCTCTAAGAAAATGTGAAGCGCAGGTAAGTTTAGTAAGCATTCAAGCGCTGTCGATGGGCTAGAACTCATTGCACCACATATGGCAAGACTGGCTTGTCGTTGTAAGCTGGTTAGTTTGGCCCTTGAGGTTCTTTGATGTCCCTTCTCGAACCAGACTATTGCGCCATATGCAATCATTGGTCTGATGACTGTTATATACAGCCAATACATTTGTTTGGGGCTAGTGCCCCAGATTTTTCCGCAAATTCTTTTGCACGTCCATAAGGACAGTGTGGCTTTGCGGGTTACTTTTTCCATATGGGCATTCCAGGTAAGAGTTTTATCTAGAGTGACTCCTAGGTCCCCTCTGATGCAAATGGAATTGTTTCACCGTTAAGCTCCGGAGGAGTCAGGAAATCAAGCTTCCTTTTACGGGTGAACGGTATAATAACTGTTTTGATGGGATTTACAGACATCTGTTCCCTGTCACACCAGTCTTTTACCGTGTTCATTACTTCTTGTATCTTTCCAGATAATTCACTCTCTGGTATGTCTCTAATGATTGCTCCTACGTCATCCGCGTATCCCAATAACTCTACATCACACAGGAGGGGAGACAAAACTCCTCCTTGTGGACAGTCTCTAGCAGCTCTGAAACTAACCATCTCATCGTTAAGAGTTGTTTCGATTCTTGAGTGTGCACCTGATGAATCCCGTGATGGTGGATTCTATTCCTCGGGCGCACGCTGATTCAAAGAGGGAATTGGGTAGTGCATTGTTAAATGCTCCTTCTATATCAAGAAAAACGCCCACTGCGACGCCTTTTGCATCGAGGGTTTCCTTGATTTTTCCAACAAGGTTGTTTAAAGCTAGTTCTGTTGACTTTCCTGCTTGGTATGCATATTGGTTTGCATTAAGCGGGTGGGCCATTAAGGCCCCACCTCTGATATGTGCATCTATTATCTTTGCCAAGCCTTTCAACAGAAAAGAGGTGAGGCTTATGGGCCGAAGCGATTTTGGAGTATTATCTGTTCGACCCGCCTTAGGTATGTAAACTACCTTAACTTTAGTCCAGCTGGTTGGAATGGCTGGAGAGGCTGGCTCTATACAGTTTCACCAGGCAAGGTACTAGCACTTCCTCTAATTTTTCCAAAGCAAGCGGTAAAAACCGATGAAGCTATTGTTTAGTTAATATTAGAGTTTTTGTTTATTTTTAAGCACTATAATGAACCATTCTCATTGCACTTTGTTTTAACTCTTTGTCCAGTCGGTTTTTAAATGAGTTTACACTTGTTGCTATGACTGTATTTTCTTCTAGGGCATTCCACATGTAAACAACGCGATTAATAAAAAAATTCTTTCTTGGTAGCTTAGCAGCTTTTTCTTTCTCAAGTTTTTTTGAGTGCCCTCTGAGTTTGATGGTCTTGATTTTGATGAAAGATTTCTATAATATTGCAATTGTAGTAACCAATTGTAATCTTGTATGTTTCGATTAAATCTCCCCTATGCCTTCTTTCTTTTAAGGTTGTTAGTTTGAATCTTGTCAACCTCTCCGGGTAAGATACGTTGCGTAGCTCGGGTGGTATTTTCGTGACTCGTCTCTGAATCCTTTCGAGAATTTCTATATCTTTGATGTAGTAGGGACTCCACACTGTAAAAGCATACTCCAGCTTTGGTCTAATGTAGCTTCTGTACAATTTGTCTATCATTTCAATTGATTTGTCTTGAAAAGCATGTTTAATAAGATAAACAAATGAGTTGGCTTTCTTGGCTATATTTAAAATGTGGTTTTCCCATTTAAGATCTGACGTAATGGTAACTCCAAGATCATTTTGTTTTGTGACTGTTGTTTGTGTCACATTATTAAGTACACAATCTTTGTTCGGATTATTTGGACCAATTCTGAGAACAGTGCATTTGGTCTCGTTTAGTTTCATACCCCATGTTTTTGACCATTCTTCAACCATTTTTAAATCTTTTTGGAGCTTTGCCTTTAACAGAGGGTTGGCATAAAGTTCATCCTTGTTTCAATAAGATTGACCAGATCAAACAGATAAAAGGTGAAGAGCAATGGACCTAGTACAGACCCTTGGGCAACTCCACTACTAACAGGATGTTGATTTGATAGTACACCATTGACTTTAACTTGATAGAACCTTCCATGTAATAAATCTTTTATTAACACCAACAGTTGTCCACGCACTCCAAAATGTTCAAATTTGCTTACCAACAGATTGTGGGGCACTTTGTCAAAAGCTTTTTCATAATCAAGATAAATTACATCTGTTGGTTGTGAGTTGTCATTATTTTCGGTCCAGTCATTGATGCATTCTAACAGGTTAGTTGTAGTGGATCGTCTTGATAGAAATCCATGCTGTGATGGTGGAATGAGATTGTTTTCCAAGAAGAATTCTGTCAGTTCTTTAACCATTATTTTTTCCATACATTTCAGCGGATTGCATGTGAGGCTTATGGGTCTGTAGTTTTCTGGCTTATGTTGATTGCCTTTTTTATATAGTGGGGTTACTATTGAGTGTTTCCATTGCCCATTCTTCCTAATTCCAAACACTCCTGCATAACTTCTGCAAGCCACATGCTGATTGAGTCACTACAGTTCTGAAGCAGAATTGTGGTAATTTCATCTGGTCCCGGACTTTTTTCATCTTTACAAGAGCATCTTTGACCTTTTGTTCTGTAAAAAGTACTAACTCAATCGAGTGCTGGACTTTGGTATTTGCTGGAAGTGAGGGGAGTGAAAAGTTTTGTTGAGTGAAGGATTTATTAAACTGATCTGCAAATGCTTCAGCCATGAATTTATTGTCTAAAACTTCATGTGTTTAGGATCTTTAAGGGTAATTACAGATACCTTTGAATTTAAATTTCTAATTATATACTTGTGGATCCTTTTAGGTGACTCTGAGATAACCAAGTTGTGCCCATATTTTAGTAGGGACTCCACACTGTAATGTTTTTCTAGCATCTTCCAAGGTTTGTTTGAGTTTATTGTTTAGAGCCATATAAGCTTGATAGTTTACCTGGGATTTGTTGAGTTTATATTTGTCCCAAAGCTTAAGTTTCTTGTTGATTTCTTTAAAATGGAGTTGACTGATCCATGTTGCTGGTTTGGTTTTATGGACTTCAATGGAATGTATTTTTCTATAGATTTATTTATAATCCCTTGAAAGCTCTCAAATTTAGTTTGCACTTCATGGATAGATTGTTGCTGAATACAGTTATTTATTTCTTCAAATTTGGCAGTATAAAAGTTTCTTCTTAATACTTTATTTGTTAATTTTTTTGGAAGCTTTAAATGTGCTCTTGCAGTGATGATCACATGGTCACTACGGCCAATTGGTGGCTCATATTTGAGGTCAAAAACACTTTTTTTGTCACAAAAGAACAAGTCTAAAAGAGAGCTTTGATTGTTTCTGTATCGGGTTGGAAAGGTAATTATTTGATTAATATTATTTTCCTGATACATGTCCATAAAATCCTGGGTTTTCTTATCAGCTGGTGATACTGTTAGGTCATATCAATTTATGTTTGGGTAGTTGAAATCTCCTAGTATGAATGTTTGGTTTTTGGTGTAAAAGGCATTTTGTATCTGACTGATCATCTGGATATTTGATTCTTCAGTGGTAGTGCTCCCTGGCCTATAGATACATGCAACAAGAAATTTGATTTTTCTATTTGAAGGTCTAACCACACTACATCTATTATACTGGAAACTGTTAGCCTTGTTCACAAGAAAAAACTGCAACAGGATAATCCTACCAACGTGGGCCATTACACAACTCGGCAATCTGAGAATCTACCCTTGCCAATTCCAAGATTAACTCTAACAAAAAATTCACTTATCTATGAAAGCATAAAACTTTATAATCACCTGCCAATTATAATTAGGAGAATTCAAAATTTAAAACTATTTAAAAAGGCAGTTCGTTCTTGTTTAGAAGAAAAAATGTTTTATAGCTGTGATGAGTATTATGGGGAGACCTTACATTTTACTATGGGTTAACGGTTCATAAATACGTTTAATTCAATGATTTTAAACTTTAAGAATGCTTATGGCTGTGATGAACTAAAGTAAGAAAACGTTATAACCGAATCTTTTTAAATATGTTTGACTTTGTTTGACTTTCAAATATTAGTGTAATGTCTTCGTGTATAAAATTTTTTTTTGTGTTTTTGTTGTTGTGTTGGGCCATTGTTTGGCTCTGTTAATGTTTTTATTTTTGTGTTTTTTTATTTTTATTCAGTCTTAAATATATAATTTGAAAATAGGTACCGAGATAAATTTAGGAAACTTAAGAATTTGGTAGATAATAAGAATATTTTTTTGCTTTGTCAATAAGATTTACTCTTCCGACAATAAAGCTTGTTTGAATTGAATTGAATTGAATTGGTTCTTCAAATTGATGGTTTTGGGAAGGACTGCACTTTAGATCATATCCATTAACTTTGTTTTTACCAAGAATGCATGCACCTCCTCCTTTCTGATGAGTACAATCATTAACAAATATGCTATAGCAATCTAAACTAATTATACTGTCATCTATGTCATTTCGTAACCATGTTTCAGTTAACGTAACTATTGTGGGGTCTGATGTTTCCACTCGTATCTTTCACTCATCAACTTTGTTTACTACTGATGCCAGATTGCTATACCAAAAAGAGATTTCAACCACCTCTGGTCCATTTAGTTTTTTAAATTTTTTTCCATGATTATGGGAATCCCGTTAATATATCTTATAGTAAGATTTTTCTTTCCTTCACCTTTCTGCTTTTTTAAATCTTCCAGGACTTGCTTCAAATATTTTCTTTGGGCTTCTGTTTGGTCTGCTTTAATGTAGAGACCTGGCACATTTTGTTCTAGAAGTTTTCTATTCTTTAGGGCTTTAAGGGCTTCATATCGGGTTGGAAGAATAACTTTTAGTGGGTCTTTTATTGTTAGGTGCCTTACTCCCAAGTCTAAATATCTTGGCAGTCTCTGGTAGGGTCTCCTTGTCATCTTTAATTTTGTCTTCTAGGTCTTCCTTTTCTGATTCATCCACCCCAAATACTAGGATGCTATTTGTTCTTTGCTCCCTCTCTTTCATCTCAAATAGAGGTTCCCCAGGTTCGGTGGCCATTTTGACTTCAGCAGTTTTTATAGTCTCAACTCTTCTTTCAAGCTTTTTAGGTGCCTCAGTGTAACTTACCCCAGGTACTTTTTGATCTACCTGCTTTATTTCCTGCTTGATTTGTGTTAGCTCTCCTTTTGTGGTCTCATTTTCCTTTCTTCTTCTGTCCATGGAGTTTTTTAAAGAGTCCACCTTAACTTTGAGTTTTTCCAAGCTTTTGGCTGTCTCAA
Source organism: Aspidapion aeneum (assembly GCA_963576565.1). Classification (NCBI taxonomy): domain Eukaryota; kingdom Metazoa; phylum Arthropoda; class Insecta; order Coleoptera; family Brentidae; genus Aspidapion; species Aspidapion aeneum. The sequence continues at coordinate 49,323,448 of OY755045.1, forward strand.
GGGCTGTCTCTTCTCCTTGCTGTTGGGTCTTTTTAAGTCCTCTTTGTTTTTTTGCACTGCATTTTGTATGACTGGCAACTTTTTGATTGCATCCTTACAAGATGGTCATACAAAAATTGTTGTCCTGGAGGGGCTAGGTATAATTCTTATCTCCCCTGTCAAAGCGCCAGTGCTGCATATAATTTTTTTGCAAAAATCACATGGCTATCCAAAGAGTTTGCCCTTTTCGTCTTTAAATACACAAGGTTTCTTGCATTTACTGCAATCCTGTGACATATTAACCTCACTTCTGTTTTGTTTAGATTTTGATTTTAATATTCCAGAAAACTAGTAAACTTTTGTTTTCTTTTATTCTGAGTGGTCCAATCCCAAGAGAAAAACTCAAAATTGTTGAAATTGGGAGCGGATAATACGAAATTTTTAATATAAAAGCTTAGCTTGTAAACAAACACTCTAACCTCTGTTAGGCCTTTTGGTACTAGCACTGGAAGAATACCATCTAGGCCCGGTGATTTGTATGGTTCAAAAGATGTGAACACCATTTTGATCGTATTTGCATTGATAATTTCTTTTGCAATTTTCCAATCCTCCTGTTTTGGACAATATCCATGAGTCAATTGCTCAGGAATATTCCTGTTTTCAAGGAGTGTGCTTCCTGGGAAATGATGCTCTGCCAGTGCCTCCAGGGATTCCCTTTCAGATTTTGTGAAGGTGTCCAATCATGTTAGTGTTCTATGTAGAGTAGAGTACATATTTATTTGCCTAAACTTTTAGATACATAATTGAGCAAATATTGTCACCAAAAAAGCAGTAATAAAAGCAATAGTAAGAATAGCAATGGCTCTGGAACAAAATAGCGATGTAATGAAAAGGCGACTATCAAAATCGCGATGTAACAAAATAGCGATGTAACAAAATAGCGATTGTAACGAAATAGCGATGTAACAAAAAAGCGATGTAATAAAATAGTGACTATCAAAATAGTGATGTAACAAAATAGTGATGTAACAAAATAGTGATGTAACAAAATAGCGACTATCAAAATAGCGATGTAACAAAATAGCGACTATCAAAACAGTGACGTAATAAAATAGCGACTATCAAAATAGCGATATTTCGGTTCCGTTTTGGCATATAGCTTGACTAAAGGGTTTCTTTCTAAGAAATGTTTCCAAAAAAAAAACTTTCCTGACTCTTTCCTGGGATCTTAAAGGGTGTGAATCCGAATAATAAAGCCAAAATAATAAAAAAGATATTTAGCAATAAAATGATCTACCTACATTTTTTTTGTCCTTTAGAAACCCTATAGATAAATTAAATTAAAATAAAAATTACAATAAAAAAAAATATATTAAAATGAAAATAAAAAACTGATAAAAAAACAATAAAACTACTACTATCAGGACATTCTGACTAGTTATGTTGCAGGATGAGAGAACCCCAGATATTCAGGTGTATGGTTCTATTGAGACAATATACTGAAAAACAATTTTTTTAAATATTTTTAATCTCTATATGGTTAAAAGATGGGTAAATGAGGTATAAAAAAAAGAAAAAAAAAGAGAAAACTCACCTTTTTCAGAAACTTTTAAAATCACTTTCTCCTTTACTTTTTAGAATTTTTTAATGTCTGTTAGTTACAGTATGGTGTTTAAATTAGTGGTCATTGACCTCTAAGGTCTTCTGTTATTAATAAACATTTTAAAATATTTTTTTACAAAATAAACAAGATGAGAAAAATCCTTGCAAATTTATAAAAAGAAGTTTTTTTGTTTTTTTTTTGTCACAGCTGACTTTGCTGATATTTTGTTTTGAACAGCTGTATTTTGTTGACAGACTAGCACAATGCGGCCTTGCCATAAAAACAAGCTTTGTTGCCAGGAGCACGGTAATTACCGGATTCCACGGTTATTTTATTTCGAAATATTAGGGTCATTTTGGGTCGCGAATTTTACATTTTGTTACCTTTTTTTTTTAATACTTAGTCTGCGCATTAGCAGCTTCTCGCTCCTTTTTGTTATTTACGGTAACAACGCCCGTTACTTACGGTGGCCGTCCTTTCGTTACCGTTATTTTTTAAGGTTAGTTTTGCATTATTTTTTTTTAATGCAGTTGAATTTTTTACTAAAATTTATTAGTTTGATTTGCAAAAAGCCATAAATCTAATAAAAATAAATAAACAAAAAGTTGAATGTAACAGTAACGGCAACAGCTGTCCAATTTTCTAGTATCTTAACTGACTCAAAATGTCCTAATAGGGACCTATTCACAAGCTGATTTTGAAAGTTAGATATGATATGAACAACTAATATTTTTTGAATTTCTTGAAAACGAAGGCAATTTTCCTACTATTTTTTAGTATATTCTTATAAAATAATATTTTTCAGACATACCAGTCGTTATTTTTTTTAGCCCGCTTCATTTCTCTTTACACAAAAATTAAAATTCGAAGAAAATAATATGTTCGTTTCAGCTTCAAAAATCATCCGCTGACCTACATCTTTGTTTACTACCCAATAGTCCTCGGTTCACCTTTGATACTAAACGATCACATTCAGTTTGACTTGTAGTTTAAGTTTTGTGTAATAAAAAATAAAGCGGGGAAAAAAATAACGACACAACACCTAGAAAATTACATTTTATAAGGATGTACTAGAAAACAGTACGAAAATTGCCTTAGTTTTCAAAAAATTCAAAAAATATTACTTGTTCCGTTGTTCATATCAGATCTAACTTTTGTTTAAAAAAATCAGCTGGACTACCAGTGACGTGGAAAATTCAACATATATATATATATATATATATATATATATATATATATATATATATATATATATATATATAAGATCCGAACACCGGTTTATTCTATCCACCGTGATAACTGAGTGCGCATTAGCAACTTTTCACCACCCCTTCATTTTTATTCACGGCAACGGCGTCCGGTACTTGTTACCGTTGTGTTTATGGTTAGTTTTGTATTGTTTTTTTAATGCAGGCGAATTTTTTACTAAAATTCGATAGTTTGGTTTGTAAAAAGGCATAAATCTAATTAAAATAAAATAAATAAACAAAAAGTTGAAAGAATGTGAAACTACTAACTTAACATTTGTGTTATGCTTTTCTTAAGTGTTCCAAAATCTATCTTTATTTGGCCTGGAAGTTTCCTTTATCTTTAGTCAAAATAACGATAACAGTTGTCAAATTTTCTGTGTAACTGACCCCAAAACACCCTATTAACTACCAACACCTTATTTCATGGTAAAATTAGACAAAAGTGGTTTAAATACTTACCGTGAAAATTGGTGACCCCAGTAATTACGTCGTTTTTTCTGCTAGTATTTTATTGTTTTGGTCCCTTTGACATTAGAAACTTATTGGAATAAAACCTGACATTATTTTAAAATCGACCCTATGATGACAGATTTACATATAAAAAGCAGCTGCTCTCCTTCAAAATTCGGCCTTTGTGTATTTAAAACCGGATTTATTAGTGTCGGTATTTATTAAATGAAAGTTAGCGTCTTTATTTTTAAATTTGGCTTTGGTATGTTATGAAGCTGCCCCAGGGTTTCGTAAAAACCGAGCGAATATTTTCCCAATTTTCCCTAGTTGCAGTTACAATAATCTCAACGTCATTTTGAACGTAAGCGTTTTAGTGTAATAGCTTGTATCACAACCGTTTTATTCATGTAAATTAAACACTTTCTTTAAAGCAAATAGTTATAAATTGAGTAAATAAAATATCGGTACATTTTCCAAAGTATTGCATATATAATAGCAAACGTCCTTATTTATTATAATTTTTTATTGTAAAGCAAAACGATTCAAAGTTAATTTTAATAGTCCACGAATTTTTGCCAACAACCGATAGATACTAGAATACATTATTGTTCAACATTGTTCAAAATAAAAGTCCCACCATATTTACAGTCAGGAGCCACCACTACACAATAATAATATTATAATTTTGCTTGCGCTAAAACTTTGTCATACCTTTATGCACTTTTCTGTTGTTTAGTCACTAGTACGTTTATTTACCCATAGCTTTATTTACTTTTAATAATCTTTTCTGTTAACTATCTTAAGCTCTGACGGACTCGAGTTTAATTCAAGTCAAATTTAGGTAAGAATAATGATAGAATAATAATACTCTCAGAATCTCGAATCAAAGAATCTACGACTTAACGATGAATCATCTTGAACGTTTTAATTTAAGAACAAATAAAAGAATAATAATGATCAAAGAATATAGAATAATGAATCGAATAATGATCTCTTAACGAAGGATCACGGGTATTTAAGCTAACCCCCCTACCGGAAAAGTCGATCTAATTCGACCGGATGTCGCCTTATTTTGGCGAAGCAGGTGGTTTTTGTTTATTTCTCGCGTTTATTTTTGGGACAGGAAATATAGTCTTTGGCGGTCGATTTAAAAAAATAAATCCATGTTGTGCTACTTTTACGTGGAAACCAACTTGGTTTTTGTCGGTCCGATTTCAAGAAAATCGCAGGTGTATCTTGTTAATGGAAGTGTATCCTGTAGAGGTGGTAAAGTCACACCTCTCTGTCATAACTCGGTGCTAGTCAGTGGTCAGTTGATCGAAGTCCACGTATAAGTGTTGTGATGTGTTGAATACAATACCGTGAGTTACTTTATATTGTTTATTAGTTTTCAAAAATAATCGAATTTTCTTACGGGTCAACCTCCAACTGGATAAAATCAACATTTAAGTTTAGATTATTTAGATTTTGAAATTTAAACCGTTAGCTGACCACCACATTCCTCCCTTCTTACAAGGCCAATTCGAAATTCAAAAACTTTATTTTTCCACTGATATAATGTATATGTATACGGACATCGTCAATAAAAGAAAAACTATAAAATATGGCTTTACATTGATTAAAAGCTTACGAGGGTTTAAAGGTGGGATTTTGGGTAATTTGAGAAAAAAAATTAAAAAATTCATATCTCTTTAGCCGTGACTCTAAGGAATCAAGTTCCAAGGTTAAAAAGGTAGCAAATGACCCCAACAATTTTAGTTTCTTTTTAAATATATTAATATTCAAACTGTTTTGTATTTCCGAAGGTATTTTATTAAAAGCCTTTGGTCCTAAATTTAAAATAAAAAGTTTTGACTTACTAAGACGATTCTTTGGAATCAACAACTCGTCTTTATTTCTGGTGTTATAATTATGGTAGCTATTATTTTTTAAAAAGGAATCCTTATTATTAAACACATAAACACAAACCTCATAAATGAAAATACACGGGACAGTTAAAATTTGAAATTTTTTAAAATAGGGTACACAAGATGTGGTACCTGCAACACCTGCTATACGTCGAATAATTCGTTTTTAATATTTAAAAACACTATCTGTAAAAGCGGAGACCCCCCAAAACTGAATACCATACAGAAGACGGGAGTGTACCATAGAATAATATACAGAAATTAACTGTTTTGTATCTAATATGGATTTTAGGTTTCGAATCGCAAAGCACACCCCACTGAGCTTGGAAGACAAAACCCTACAATGCTCCTCCCAAGAAAGAGTATCGTCAATAATGACGCCGAGAATTTTAACTTTTTTTCTCTGTTTTTTCTATCTTCACAACGAACATCAATATCCAGACTTTTACGCGTTTGACTTGTATGAAAGACCATAAAATGAGTCTTCTCCAAGTTTGAGTAAAGGTTCTTGTTATTAAACCAGTCATTTAGTTCTTTAAGAGCATTATTTGTTGACTCTTCTGAGGAAGTATTTTCGTATGGCTCAACAACAGCAGAATTATCATCAGCATAAGCTGTGAGAAGGCTATAAATGATATTAAATAAAAGTGGGTTTACAAACATATTAAACAAGACAGGGCCAAGAATTGACCCTTGAGGAACTCTAACACTGACATTAAGCTCTTCAGACTTCACCGCCTTATCAATCTGTACGTACTGATTTCTATTAGACAGAAACGAAGAAAATAAGTCAAAGGCTACCCCATCAATGCCATACATTAACATTCGTTGACGCACCATGTCGTGGTCAACACTATCAAACGCCCTGCTCAGATCACCGAAGATCCCAACAGGGTGTTCTCCCTCCTCAAGTTTATCTACTATATCTGAGAGAAATGAAAGTATGGCACCAGATGTGGATTTACCAGCTCTGAAACCATGCTGTTTAGGTGACAAAATATTATTTTCTGTGAGGTGCAACAGCAACCTATTAAGCATAGCATACTCAAAGATTTTTGAAAAACAAGATGTCAGTGCAATGGGCCGATAATTTTCGGCCATTTTTCTGTACCCTTTTTTAAATACAGGACTGATTTTTGATTTTTTTAGTTCATTAGGAAATACTCCAGACTTAAGACTGCTGTTAATTAAATAAGTCAGTACTGGAACACATGATTTCAAAACCAATTTTTTAAATATATATGTAGGAATATGATCCGGCCCGGCGGATCTTTTATTTTTAATTTTGTTTGTAATTAAATTCGTGATCTCTTCCTCAGTAAACGGGACAAGACTTATTTTAGAAGGTGTCATTTGACAGTTTGGTTGAGATATCGTGCCAGTTTTATTATTTTTAATTTTTTCCAAAATGTTTAAAGGTGAATCTGTAAAGAATTTATTAAAATAATCTGCTACTGATTTAGAGTCCTGCATTATATGCCCTGTAGCATCACAAATTGGAAAATTTTGGTCATTTCGCTTATTACCTTGACCCTTTGTGATTTCTTTAACCACAGACCACACCGTTTTTGAAGTGTTGTCTGATGAGAAGTGTGTCATCTTCTGTGTGCAAAAAGTAGGGTGGATCCGCTTAAAGTGATCTCAGTGCCTCGGCTTTAACTTTGCTCTGCTCATTTATTGAGTAAATTGATGTGTTTTGTGATGGAAAGTCTACGTGATATTAAAATTGATAATCTTTTTGCATAGTTTTGCGATGTTGATTCCTAGAGATCATAAGTTGACAACATTGATTATTGAGCAAGTGCATCGAGAAAACGGTCATCCCAGTCCTCGTATGATGCACTATCTGGTTATGCAAAGATTCTGGATTTTATCGGCGAAGCGTGCAATTCATAGTGTGTTGTCGAAATATTTTAGGTGTGTTCGCACGCGACTTGTGGCCTTTTCCCCTTACATGGGAGACTTACCGAAGGCCCGAATATCACAGGTGAAGCCCTTCTCACATGTGGCTGTTGATTATATGGGACCTTTTTCCATAACGATGAGTAAGGCTAGAGGTATTCGAAGCCAAAAATCGTATGGATTTATTTTTGTGTGATTGCCCACGAAGGCAATTCATTTGGAATTGGTGTCGGACTTAACATCAGAAGCGTTAATCGTTGCTCTTAGACGATTTGTAGCACGTAGAGGGCGCTGTTCCTCGCTTTACAGTGATCAGGGTTCAAATTTCTTGGGAGCGAGGAGCATATTGGATAGTTATTGCAAATAAGCGGCGGAATCTTTGTCCATAAAGTGGACTTTTAACCCTCCTGGGGCGCCCCACTTTGGTGGCCTCCATGAGGCAGGTGTCAAGTCAACAAAATCGCATTTAATGCGTATTATTAGTGAACAAATTCTCACGTTTGAGGAATTATACACAGTATTGATCCAGATTAAGGCAATTTTGAATTATCGACCTTTGTGTAGTGTCAGCCCTTCGCCCAATGATCTTACTTGTTTAACCCCTGGGCATTTTTTGACCCTTGAACCTTTGATGGCTCCTCCTGATGAGGATCTAAATGGTATTAAGATTGGAAGATTAAACAGATGGTAATTGGAGCAACAGTTGCACCATAGCTTTTGGCGTAGGTAGCATACGGAGTATTTAAATCAATTACAACAAAGAGAAAGGTGGAATAATCCAAATAACCCTCCTAAGTTAGGCTCACTCGTAGTGATAAGACATGAAAACGCCCCACCTTACGTTGGTCGTTGCAGGTTTAAACCACAAAAGGTGTGATTGACAGGCCTCTGGTGAAAATTTGTGCCCTTCCCAGTCAGAACTGCCAACCTTTTGGTTTCACTTTTGTGTGTGTGTGATTGTGTTCTCGGAATTTTTTTTTCTTACATCACCAAAGAACGCGATTAAGAATTGCTACAACAATCGTGCTCGTTAGGGGATAACATTCATTGTTTTTTGGAATTAATATTTTTTTTTGTGAGTAAAAATATTATTTATTTTTATGTGGGCGGAAAATGTTGGATCTTAATTTTAAGAATGTGTGTTCAAACAAAGTGTGGGTCATAGATTTCTCAGGAATAGGGGCCCAAATTGAAATTGTTGTCAAAAACTTTACCTATTTTTGATTATATGCCCAGTGTCATGTGTTGACGTGACATACGTCAAAAACACTAAAAAAGGCGAGATTTTCGCGCCTTCCATCTTTGACCAGCAACGAGACCACACGCGGCCCGGAGCTCCGACGCCATCGAACTCGTCTCATGTGGCGAGATTTGTTGGATAATGGGTGAGTTGAGCACTTTTGTATGGCATAGAATAGGGAAAATTCGATTATAAGGGTTCGAGATTTTTTGTGCATTTTTAGCAATAAATAAATGTGTTTGGAGAACAGTTGCGTTCAGTAGATTCCTATTAACCGTTAATAGATTCATATTAACAGTGTATAGAATCCTGTTAACGGTTAATATATTCCTATTTACGGTTAATGCATTCATATTTACTGTGAATAATTAACGGTTAATAGATTCCTATTAACTGCTAATGAATTCATATTAGATGTTAATATATTCATATTAAATTTTAATAGATTATTATTAACTTTAAAATCATATTGGCGGTCCGGTTATTATTGACTTTTGGCATAATCTTTACTTAAAGTTGTTTAACTTTAAGGAAAGAAAAACTAAATTTAAGTATGTGGTGTTTTGTACAAGTGAGGATCAAGCCCAATACTATAAAGTATTAACATTTTAAAACAAGTTACCTACATACATGGTGATAAAAAATTAAATAATAAATATAAATATTATTTTAAAATGTTACGTTTTTTTCTTAATTTTATAGTATATAGCGAATGAATTTGCATATTTTTCCTATCAGTTTTCGAGAAAAACCCTAAAAACTGATTTTAAGGACTTTTATCTCTAGTGAACCTCAAGGGGAATTTTGGCGGAAAATATGTGGGGTTGTGTTCCAGATGCTATAAGGAATAATAATACCAAAATCCAGTTTGCATCAACTTTTTTCCAGATTTCAGGGTTTTTTCACCTAATAGTTCAGGCCCTACATCCTAGATTCAAGCCATATGCTGCGTTTAATGATAGAAGCAACACACTAAGTATGGATAGACATAGGACTCTCCCGAACATTTTACGAAAGGGAACCATCACCCCCACCCCTGCCGGGGGGGTGGTTCCCCCCCTTAAACATGCTTTTTGGTAGTTTTTTGCTAATAACTCGTAAAAAGTCAACTTTTTCAAAAGTCTTCTAGAGATAATTTTTTAAGCAGATACAATTTCCTTTTTAACGATGTACCTAAGTACCCTCTGACGGCAGTGGTGCGCATTCCATTAGCGTACGAAAAAGGAGAAAATTTTTAAAATATTTTTTTATTCATTTTTTGTGGTATTGTTTATCCTTAGCACTATTTTAAAAAATATATATATTTTTGGTTGAAAGCTCATTGTATACAGTTATATACTTCTTAAGCTAGACATATTTTTTTAAATAGCCGCCTTGAGATAAAAATAATTGTGTTTGTAGAAATCCTTAAATCAAACAAAAATTTTGAACATTCCTTTTGTAACTGAGTAAATAAAAATGAAAGTGAGTAAAAAATTATTTTTGGTTAGTAATGACTTAAAATTGACTTTTTCTAGTTAACTTCTTTAAAGTGGGGGTGACGGGGCATCCTCCCTCTCACCCCCCTCAAAAGTGCTCTCTTGCAGTATTTTCCCAATTATTTGCAAACTTTTAACTTGGCAAAAAACAACTAAGCCACAATTATTAAGGCTGATGAACAGTCCTCTCTAACGATGTATAATACGCCCCCCTTACATTAGTGGCGCACGCATTTAAAAATGAGAGGAGTGGAAAAAACTTTGTTTTTTTAATTTTCTTAAATTTTACTGTCCCACATGTCTCGTTTTAAACCTAATTTTTAAAACTGAAGAAATTTCCTTTCCAACGATGTGTACCACTTCCCCCTCAAGGCGGCGGTAGATCTAGCATAGACGCACCAAAAATGGTCAAATTTGATATACACTTGAATCTTCATTTAAGACAACCATGTTGGAACAGTATTAGTACACACACTACCTTTAATGGGAGAAGCAACACACTTGGTATGGATATACAGTATACGCCCCCAATAATATAACGACGGGGATCCACCCGCCTACTCTTGGTGGGGGGGTGCTCCCAACCCTAAATGTTTTTTTGACATTTTTCGGTTTGTTTGAAAAAAATTTTACAAAATATTTAAGGGGGGACCACCCCCCGCCGAGAGTAGGCGGGTGGATCCTCCTCGTTATATTATTGGGGGGAGTATACTGTATATCCATACCAAGTGTGTTGCTTCTCTCATTGAACGTAGTCTGTGTATTAGTACTGTTCCAACATGGTTGTCTTAAATGAAGATTCAAGTGTATACCAAAGTTGACCATAGATTGATACATAGTTGGAAATGAAATTTCTTCATCTTTAAAAATAAGTTTTAAAACCAGACATGTGAGACAGTAAAATTTAAGAAAATGAAAAAAAGACAAGTTTTTTCCACACCTCTCATTTTTAAATGCGTGCGCCACTGATGTAAGGGGGGCGTGTTATACATCGTTAGGGAGGACTTTTCATGAGCCTTAAGAATTGTTACTTTGTTGTTTTTTGCCACGTTAAAAGTTTGCAAATAATTAGGAGAATACTGTAAGATAGCACTTTTGAGGGGGGTGAGAGGGGGGATGCCCCCACCACCACTTTAAAGAAGGTGAACTAGAAAAAGTCAGTTTTAAGTTATTTCTAATCAAAAATAATTTTTTACTCACTCTCATTTTTATTTAATCAGTTAAAAAATGATTGTTCAAAATTTTTGTTTAAGGATTTCTACAAACACATTTTTTTTTATTTCAAGGCGACTATTTAAAAAAATATGTCTAGCTTAATAAGTATTTAACTGTATAAAATGAGGTTATAACCAAAATTTAAAAAAAAAAAAAGTTTTAAGGATAAAAATACCACAAAAAATAGATAAAAAAAATATTTTAAAGATGTTGTCCTTTTTTCATACGCCAATGGAATGCGCACCACTGCCGTGAGAGGGTACTAAGGTACATCGCTGAAAAGGACATTGTATCTGCTTAAAAAATGATCTCCAGAAGATTTTTGAAAAAGTTGACTGTTTTCGAGTTGTTAGCAAAAAACTATCAAACATCACGTTTAAGGGGGGGAACCACCCCCCTGCCAGGGGTGGGGGTGTGGTTTCCTTTCGTAAAATCTTCGGGCGAGTCTTATGTCCATCCATACCAAGTGTGTTGCTTTTATCATTAAACGCAGTATCGGACCCCGTAGGGCCTTAACTATAATATGAAATTATAAAACACAGCTGATGCTTTGTTAAAAAACGATAGGTATAGTCCTTGTTTAATGGAGATGGTCAAACAACGGTATAGTATAGTAGATTTTTTTTAAATATATGACAAAATTTGCACCTATTATAAGTGAATACAATAAAAAGAGGCTTAACAAAAAATCTATACTAGTGTATTTATCCAATAATTATGAATAACTTCTTATTAACAAAGCTTAGTTTTTTTGTTAAACTATGTAGATTCTTAAATCTATAACACAAAAAATAATAAGTAAAAAATGTATGATACTAAATTTAAGGATATAAAAATTTAAAATACAAATATTCATAAAACACAAACAAAAACACTAAAAAACAAAGAAACACTTACAAAAAAACTACCAAACACGCATTTATATCACAATCACTCTACACAATAAAAATAAAACTTTAAAATTCTCAAATATTTAAAAAATCAAATAACATTGTTGATTGATTGTTCAGAGCATTAAACATTTCTAAGTTTTAAACTAATAGAATAAAGCCGGGAATTTTTGACTATTTTACATTGTTAGATGACAGCTGGTCTTTAAATATTAAGCCTTATTGTGTGTTATAAGAACTTGAATAAATATTTTCTTCCTTTATTAAAGATAAATAAACAACTTATAAGGGACCTATTGCAATAGTGCCAGGCACAAATTGTGCCGGGCACTATATTGACAGTTTCTCATTAAAAGAACAGCTGTGTCCTTTCAAAATTAGGCCTTTGTGTATTATACGAGCCGGATTTAATAGCGACGCCACTATTAATGGAAAATAAACGACGGGATTTATAAATTCGACTTTGGTATGTCAATTTTGAAAGATCAACTGTCAGTTTGTAATGCGAAACTGTCAATATAGTGCCCGGCACAATTTGTGCCTGGCACTATTGCAATAGGTCCCTATTTTTAAATTTGACTTTCCTATATTAATTTTGACATGTCAACAGTCAGCCCACAACATGCAACTAATTACAAAAAAAATACTACCTGGCACACCGAGGGGTGGCTCGATCGCCGATTTTTGTACATCAAAAGGAAATACCTACCTTCGGTATTTCTTGGTATTTCCCAGTATTTCCTCAAATTTCAATGGTATTTCCCAGTATTTCCCAAAGTTAAATGAATACAAATGAATGACAAATAGAACTTAGGGTGAATAAGAAATCACTAAGGGCTTATAAGTTCAAGCCAAATAGGTAGATCGGCCTATGGTAAGTGAGTTTTGTTTTTAGGATAAACAGAAACTTCACTTACTACCACTAGTGGAAAATGTTAAGTAGGAATCCTACTTGGCCATGTTTTCTCAGTGTTGCCACAAGCAATCCCGTAGGATTATTTATTACTTGTTCCAGAACCATTTGCTGGATATCAACTTTGGATATTTGGCAAATGGTAGCTGAACAAAGTGCATGGCTGTACGGCGGTATAATTAAATCTTCCTTTAACTACACAGGCAAACCTGATACAACTTGCTTTAAAGATGGCCGACTTGCCGGGCCTTCACTTCTCTGGGGTTTCTCTAATCCCTATCCCTTGTTTCCGAACAATTTTCGTTTTTTCTCACTGAAGAGTTTCTATTCTCGGAAGCTACAGTCTTCCTTTCCTCTATCGTTTAGGTAAAAGGATCAATCCTTGAGTTGGTACGACACTTGAGACCGGTTGCCGCTGATTCAGTGTACAAGTACTCAGTAACGGCACTTACATGAGAACTTTGATTATTTCTTCTTTCCTGGGACAAAGTAAGTTTCGTCAACTCTTTTTGAACTTCCACTATTTTTCTTGTCAAATTTTCAATCTTCTCTCTTTCTTTTCTCTTCAAATAGGGGTATCTCTCTCAAAAGCATACATTAAATTATTTCTCCAGTCTATTTTTACTCCATACTTGTGCACAAAAACTAATCCTAAATCAGGTCCAAAACTATCTGCGTCTCTCAAAAAAATTGATGGGCACTAATAACGTATAAGTAAATCTTAAAAAATAACAACTGAATAAAACACTTGTGTTAATGTAGGTATCGGTATAATTTTTTTTTGTGGAACCCGTTTGCTCTATGGGTTTTAATTAGGGATACTGCGGCGCTACTGTCTACTAAAGCTCTATATACACGTCTATTTACTTGTACGTTTACCATAATAAACGGGGTTCCTTCAAAATCAAATCAAATCAAAATAGGCTTTATTGTCTGAATAAAAAAAAAATTAATTGACAAAGCATTAATACAAAAATAAAATATGCCTATAAAATATAAATAATAATATGTCTTTACATACCTACATACAAAAATATGATAAATAACTTTAAAAAATTTAATCGAAACCTATTCTTTAAAATCCTAAAAGATCATCATCATTCATCGTTAAAGGATATAATATAAAAATTATCTAATATATAAAAAAATACAAATTATGAAATAAAAAGTGAAAAAATTATTAAAATTTTGTAACAAAACGGGATTTGAGCATAAATGGTATTTTTGCCATTTATAAGTTTTTAAAGATTTTTAATTAAATATTGTTTTTGTCATCAACAAGCATTAATTATATGCAAGACTAGGTTAAGATTAAGTAAAATTTATGGCAACTCGGCGACTTGTTTTTAGGCATATTTTCAGGTTCGCCGTATTTTAATAAAAGTTGTACTCGGCTAATATGTCCTTTGAGCCACTAACATCAAAATAATTCTTATTTTGTAACTGGAAATAAATTTTAAACTATTTTCAATTAAAAAAAACACACTGTGTAATTTTACTTTCTAACGGGTTTTTAAGTCTGGCTTGCATTGCTATTTTGTCTCTTAGTGGAGCGCTTAAAGCGCAGTCTATCTCTTTCTCGCCAATGCGAAAGGGATTAGAATTCTAGCCAATCAACGCCAAGATATTTGTCCCCTCAAGCGCAGGGTCGCTTTAACTGAGACGGGAAACTTTCGAAAGTCGTCAGGGAGTTCACTTTTTAGTCGCGCTTCGCTTGGTACGTTACGCTTTCATTCACACTTCTTAAGGGTTTTACTTCAACTGGGGAAATTTATCAATCATTTTAACATTGTATAAGCTATTATCTTTATTATTCATAATTACTTTAGCCTTTTCTTTTGGAGTTTATTAATTTTAAAACTTTTAATTATTACTGTTTCCAGTGTTTTGAAATAATGTTTTTACCTGTTTTATCGTTTTTTTAACATCAAAATACAAACCATTAGTTGCCCTAAAATCAGCATTTTTCTTCAACAATATATCCCAAACCTAAACAGTAATATTAAGTAAATTAAACAGTTGATTGAATAGTTTCACTCATTCAATCAACGTTTAAAATGTTGATAAATATATATATTTACAACAAACATACAAAAGGTTTATAAAGCCTAAAAGTTTAAGAAGTGTAAATATTTGAATACAAAAGTTCAATTTTGCCGCCGATAATATAACCTGTCTGATAAACAAAACAAAAGAAAATATAAATAATTAGCAGATTATGTTGGGTTTCGTTTTTAATTTTGTGCCGTTTGTTTTCCTGATGTGCTTGAATTCTTGTTTTTTGTTGTTCCAATGTACGATCTAGTCTGAAGGTCTGATGAAGACAAAAACCATTGTCGAAACGTTACCGATGGATTAAAACGTATATTTACCAGAACAACAGTGTCCTTATTCCCACTAAATTTACCTATAGTACAAAAAAAATTGATATTTAAATAATAAATATTAGAAGTGAAAGTGTGAAGCTGCAAGAAGAAAATTGAAAAGGTATGTATGATTATCCTACATTAGTTATACATTTGAGAAAAACGTTTATAGCATACTTTTCCTCCAAGAACCGTCAAATTCCCTTTCGAGATCGTGTAAATTTAATAACATATAGTAACATTTAATCTTTTTATAATTTATATAAGTTGTAGCCTAAGTTGGTAGCTTACAACATTTAAGCCTTGGCCACTTGAGGTGACAGTACCACTGTCACATACTAGGCCCCTGTTACAATTTAAAAAGACAGTAAAAACAAAATAGAAAAAAATATTATTTAGTACAACACAGTAGAAAATTACATGTTTTAGAATAGGCATTGTTACAATAAAAAATCTAAAACTGGTCTTTCAAATCCTAAAAGTCAGTTAAACATAAAAATTGCCTAATATATAAAAAAAAATCGAAATATTAAATATGAAAGTCAAAAATTATTAAAATTATTAAAATACATAAATGTAAAACCAAATATAAAAGGACACAAGTAAAAATAAAAAATAATATTTGGAACAAGACATAAAAAATACATGTTTTAAAATAGGAGTCCTTACAATAACACTGTCAATAAAACAACAAAAGTCAAACCAAAAAAAAAATACATAAAATACAAAAAAAAGTAACAAGTTAAACGCAAACAATAAAAGAAAATAAGTCAAAAATGAAATTTAACACACACGCAAAAAATACCTTTTACATATCATTAAAGTATTTATCTAGGTTATAATAAGCCTTATCCAGCAGCATATATTTTACACCTATTTTAAATTTATTAAAATCTTCAATTGATTTTAAACTTCCGGGCAAATGGTTGAAGATTTTAATGCTATGATAAATTATCAAGTTTTTTGTTATGGTGAATTTAGGGATTGGTAACGGAATATCTGAACTATTTCTGGTTTCATATTCATGTGAACCAGTGTTACCCCTACACTTTTTAAAAACAAGACACACAGTTTCGATAATAAACAGAGATACCAATGTTAAGATTTTCTCCCTTTGAAATAGTGGTTTGCAGTGATCTCTTAACTTTGCCCCACAAACATTCCTTACACATCGTTTTTGTATCGTAAAAACCGACCTGAATAAATGCTGGCTGCAATTGCCCCAGAATGCAATTCCGTAGCGCAAGTGCGATTCTACTACAGCAAAATAAACTGTTCTAGCCATATCAGATCCTAGATCAGAATAAGTTTTCCTCACCGCATAACCACCACTAGAGATTTTTTTATTTCAATTAAAAATATGTTCAATGAATTTTAGTTTATTATCAATAAACATTCCCAGAAATTTAATATTTTGCCTCTGTTCAATTACTTGAGTCCCCAGATTAAGATTATCAAAATCCATCTTAAAGCCAATACTTTTGTTTTATCTATATTGAGGCATAAGTAATTTGCATCACACCATTTTTTTATTAGCTGAATATCTCTATGCACGATTTCCCTTAAGACATGTTCATTTTTATGGTGCCACAAAATAGTTGTGCCATCAGCAATTATAGTCAATTTGCACTTGATGTCAAATAAGTTCATATCATTATTATTGTTACAAATTTAAGTTATTTAAATTTTATAATTGGACTTTATTTAGGTTTAGTGTAGTATTAGGTTGATTTATCTTAAGGTTGTATTCTTCGTCTAGGTTTTAGTTGCGTTATCTGTGACTTGCGGTCGCAATAATACGAGAACTTTCCGGACGTCGAAGGCTGCCGGAAAGTTCGAGAGAGATGGACGATCCTATATATAGGGCCGGGGTCGCGCACCAGGCAGTCAGTCAAAGATAACCAACGGTAGTGATCGCTAAATGTTAACGCGAAGTTAATAGGCGTATTAAAGTAGTGAATTGTTAGCAAGTTATTAGTAAGTTTAAGTGCGTGTTTTTGTACATAATTTGTCGAAATAAATTGCCGTATCGTTTTCAACAATTGCGAGTTTTAATTTGTCGTTGTGAACCCGTAACAATTGGTGTCAGAAGTGAGATCAAAAGAAATAAATAGTGCAAAGACTATCCTTACATAGTACCACCGGCTAGGACAATTGAAAAGAAGAACAGTAAGTGATTTTGCCAGAATATTCAGAACTGAATAGTGCAAAGACTACCCTTACATAGTACCACCGGCTAGGACAATTGGACAGAAAAACAGTAAGTGATTTTTCCAGAATATTCGAAGAAGTTCGATATTGATTTATTCAAAAACCAAAAGAGATATTTAAGAATCGACTTCGATATTAGCTTAGTTAGTTAAAAAGTAAGAATTAGAAAGAATTTCTAGAATATTCCATCACTTTCTACGACGCTCTATTCAAAAACCAGAAGAAATATCCAAAAAGCGACTTCGACATTAGCTTAGTAATTTCAAAAGTAAGAACTAAAAAGAATTTCTAGAAGATTCCATAACATTCTACGACGTTCTATTCAAAAACTAGAAGAGATATACAAATACCGATTTCGACATCAGTTTAGTTATTTCAAAAGTAAGAATTAGAAAGAATTTCTAGAAGATTCCATAACATTCTACGACGTTCTATTCAAAAACTAGAAGAGATACACAAATACCGACTTCGACAGTAGCTTAGTTATTTTAAAAGTAAGAATTAGAAATTATTTCTAGAATATTCCATAACATTCTACGACGGTCTATTCGAGAACCAAAAGAGATAATCAAAAAGTGACTTCTACATTTGCCTAGTAGCAGAAAGAGTAGCATTTTCCAGTATATTCCAGAACATTCCATTAGGTTCTATTTCAGAATTGGAAGAGATATTGAAAAACCGATTTCGACATTTGCTTTATAGCCCTAAAATAAACGTTTTAAGTGATTTATCAGAAAGTTGATGCTTACCAGACAAGGATCGGCAAAGATGGAAGAACTAAAATGATGCAGGCTCTAGCAGCTCAAATGGCTCAAAACCAGGACGATATGAAACAGACCATGGAACAAAACCAAAACAATATGAGACAGACCATTGAACAAACCAGAACGACATGAAACAGACCATTGAACAAAACCAGAACGATATGAAACAGACATTTGAGCAAAGATTAGATGGCATTCAAGAAAACTTCGATCAAATAAAGAGCAACTCCGAACAGCTGAGAGAAGAGTTCAAGACTGCAACCGAAGATCTTAAGGAAGAAATAACTCAAAGAATGCATAGTGTGGAACAAAAGGTACAAAATAAATTGCAGAATGTAGAAGAAAAGGTACAAAACAAATTGCAGAATGTTGAAGAAAAAGTGAAGACCAAACTACAGAATGTTAGGGAAGAAGTTTTTCGAACAATGGAAGAAAAATTCCAGGACATGTCAAAACAGTTTATACAGCTTCAGAAAGAACACAACAAAATAAAAGCTCAAGGATGTGTTGTAAATTCCAACCAAAACATTAAGCCTCCAAATTTTGATGGTACGTCTTCCTGGTCTACTTACAAACAACAGTTTGAAGCTGCCGCTGCTGCAAATGGTTGGGATGATGACGAAAAAGCTAGAGCTTTGTTAGTAGCTCTGCGAGAACCTGCTCTGGGACTTTTACGGTCCATTCCAGTCGAACAAAAACAGAATTATAACACTTTAGTGGCAGCGTTAGAAAGAAGGTATGGAGACGAACACTTGCGAAATTTACATTGGTCAGAATTAAATGTTCGTCAACAAAGAGCAGGGGAGTCATAACAAGAGTATGAAGCGGATATCAGGAGGCTGATGTACTTGGCTTACCCAGAAATGCCAGAAAATTACAGAGATCCCTTCACGGTAGATCGCTTTATTAACGGCTAGCGAGACACGGACTTAATTACTACGTCGAGAACGCTTCCATAACAGCAGTAAAGTGTTGATTCGAGCCCTTGAAATTGAATCATCAAATAATATGTCCAGGCCAAAAGTAAGAGGTGTTTCAATTCAGGAGGGAGAAGAAATGAGCACTGGAGATGAGGTCAACTTAAAAACGCTAAACCAACTGTTTCAATCACTGATAGAGAAGATTGATTCTTTGAAAGAAAGCAGACGATCCCCTCCAAATGTAAAGTGTTTCAGATGCGGACGTACAGGGCATATTCAACGCGATTGTCGTGTCCAAATGAGGTCTCGCTCACCATCTACTGGGACAGAGTACCGAAGAAGAGATCAGGAAAACTAAAACTAGTCAACGCAGAGGGGCGGGTGTTGGCTAATGGGAATTTAGCCCCCAAAATTTACTCTATCAAGAGCTTAAAACATACTGCTGACAGTCTTAACATCGACGGACTTATTAATGGAAGAAAAGTTAATATAACAGTAGACACTGGTGCTGCCATATCATTGCTTAAGTTCAAAATTGCAACGAGATATAAAATTCGACCAACAGAAATGAAAATAACACTTAAGACTGTGACTGGAGAATCCGCCGACGTGTTGGGGCAGACAGACATAGACCTACAGCTGGGGAGGTTGAAGATTCGCCACTCGGTATTAGTTGCAGACATAGAAGACGAATTTATTTTGGGAATGGACCTGATAAGTAAACAGGATTTGCGTTTGATAATAAACTTAATACCCTAAGATTTGGGAACGAAGAGTTCATTTTGTCAAATAGTCACATCAATAAAGAACCAATAAAGGTGGTGGCAGTATGCACAACAAGACTAGTCGGTAACAGTGAGACCATAATTTTTGGGAGGCTAGAAAGTAAAACATCAAGCTGCGTCGGACTCATAAGCCAACAAAACACACCCAACACCTACCTCGTTGCAAAATCACTAGTTAAAACCGATAAAGACATCCCGATTAGAGTCGCCAATATTTTCCCAAATAGTGTCAAAATTAATAAGGGGGAGGTGGTAGCATTATTTGAACCAGTACAGAAAGTAACAAGATGTGAAGAGCCAACTTCCGAGGATACAAGCAAGTTACCATTGGGGTACTTCAGCAATTTGAGTCAACTTGGCAACATCTCACTCCAGAAGAATTTAGTAAAGCGAGAGAGTTTATAGAAGAACAAAGTAATATCTTCGAAACTAGGAGAAGTTCGCGACGCACAAACCTCATTCAACATGCTATCAACACTGGCGATGCCCAACCGATAAGACAGCCCCCAAGAAGACTACCAATGGCCAAGCAAGAAGAAGTTCGCAATCTCATTAATAAAATGCTCAGCGACGGTGTGATTGAAGAGTCATCAAGTCCTTGGTCATCTCCTGTGGTGTTGGTCACTAAAAAGGATGGAAGTACTAGATTTTGTGTCGACTACAGGAAACTTAACGATGTGACCAAGAAAGATAGTTACCCACTGCCAAGAATAGACGACACATTAACAACGTTGGCAGGATCATATTGGTTTTCTACTCTTGACCTGAAAAGTGGGTATTGGCAAGTAGGAATCTTTGAAAGAGATAAAGAGAAGACTGCATTCTCTGCTGGAAGTGGACTTTATCAGTTTAATGTGATGCCATTTGGCCTGTGCAATGCCCCAGCTACATTTGAAAGACTAATGGAAGTCGTTCTACGAGGCCTTACTTGGAAAACCTGCCTAGTCTACTTGGATGATGTCATAGTAATGGGGAAATCATTTCAAGATCATCTAGATAATTTAGGAGAAGTATTCTCAAGAATCAGGACCGCAAATCTTAAATTGAACTCAAAGAAATGTTTTCTGTTCCAAGAAAAAGTTGAGTTCCTGGGTCACGTCGTTTCCCGAGAAGGCATCCATACCGACGAAAAGAAGTTACAAGCAATAAAAGAATGGCCTCAACCTCGTGACAAACATGAATTGAGAAGCTTTTTGGGTCTGTGTACATACTACAGACGATTTGTAGAAGGATTCGCCAAAATAGCGTCTCCATTACATAGACTTACAGAAGATAAAGCTTCTTACAGATGGAATACTGAATGTGACCAAGCATTTAGAAGACTGAAGGCAGCATTATGTTCTAGTCCGATTCTCGCATATCCTATTCCAAAAGGTAAATTCATATTAGATACTGATGCGAGCAACGATGGCATAGGAGCAGTACTCTCCCAAGTACAAGATGGAGAAGAACGGGTCATCGAATTTTTCAGCAAAAAGCTATCCAAACCAGAGAGAAATTATTGTGTTACCAGAAAGGAGCTCCTAGCCATCATTAAATCCGTAGATCACTTTCACAAATATCTCTATCTCTATCTACAGTGGCTCAAGAAAATGAAACAACCTGAGGGGCAAGTCGCGAGATGGATAGAAAAGCTACAACAATACCATTATCAAATTAAGCACCGAGCGGGAAGGGTGCATAATAATGCGGATGCATTGTCCAGAAGACCTTGCCCTGAGGATTGTAAACATTGCAGGAAAATTGACCAGAAAGAAGGAATTACCTACGTGCGCCAGATAAAGTTAGAACCAGATGAAGAATGGATGTCGGCTTCGATTAGAACCACACAACTTAACGACAAAGATGTAGGACCTATCTTGCGATTGAAAGAAGATAACAAGCCACGACCATCATGGCAAGATATCGCAAACCAAGGGGTGATATTCAAATCACTGTGGGCACAATGGGATTCACTGATAGTAGAGGAAAACATCCTTAAACGTGCCTGGGAAAGTGCCGATGGCCTTACTGTGGTTAATCAAGTAGTGGTTCCTAGGAGCATGGTAGACAATATAGTGGCCGAATGCCATGGTGGAAAATCAGGCGCGCACCTAGGCATAAATAAAACCATGGACAAAATTCGAAACCGATTTTATTGGGTCAATTACTTTCAAGTTGTGAAAAACTGGTGCCGCCGATGTTCGACTTGTGCAGCCAGCCAAGGTCCCAAAACAAGGTCCAGAGGTCAAATGAAACAATATAACGTAGGTCTGCCATTCGAACGCATTGCTATTGATGTGGCCGGACCGTTTCCAGAAACTAAAAAGGGCAACAAATACATCCTTGTTGTCATGGATTACTTTAGCAAATGGTCAGAAGTTTTTGCTTTGCCTAACCAAGAGGCCGCTACAGTTGCAGAAGTTCTGGTAAATGATGTTTTCAGCCGATTTGGCATTCCTTTGGAACTACATTCAGATCAAGGAAGAAACTTTGAATCAAAGCTCTTCCAGAATCTCTGTGACCTTTTAGGAATACATAAAACACGGACTACGGCTTTACATCCGCAGTCAGATGGCATGGTTGAAAGATTTAATAAAACAATAGAAGAACATCTGTGCAAAGTTGTTGATGAGCACCAAACAGATTGGGACCAATATATTCCATTGTTTTTGATGGCCTATAGAACCGCCATTCACAATACGACAGGAGCTACTCCATCTAGTATCCTGTTTGGTAGAGAACTGCGTTTACCATGTGATATCATGTTTGGTTCACCTGAAGAAGCACACTTAGAGGTTAATGACTATGTCGAACGTTTAAGGCAAAAGCTGCACGATATCCATGAAGTGGTTAGAGAGCGAATAGAAATAGCCAGTGACCGCATGAAAGCGAGATATGACCTGAAAGCAAACTCTTCAGGGTTCAAAGAGAATGATCAAGTCTGGCTATACAATCCTCAACGCAAGAAAGGAAGATCACCTAAGTTGACACCACCATGGGAAGGGTCTTATAAAGTTGTTAAGAGAATTAATGATGTAGTCTACCGAATCCAGAGAAGCCCGAAGTCCAAGATGAAAGTTGTTCATCTAGACAGACTAAAACCTTACCTGGGAAATGTTGATCGAGACGATCAAACCTGAAGAGGAGGATAGTGTTACAAATTTAAGTTATTTAAATTTTATAATTGGAATTTATTTAGGATTAGTGTAGTATTAGGTTGATTTATCTTAAGGTTGTATTCTTAGGCTAGGTTTTAGTTGCGTTATCTGTGACTTGCGGTCGCAATAATACGAGAACTTTCCGGACGTCGAAGGCTGCCGGAAAGTTCGAGAGAGATGGACGATCCTATATATAGGGCCGGGGTCGCGCACCAGGCAGTCAGTCAAAGATAACCAACGGTAGTGATCGCTAGATGTTAACGCGAAGTTAATAGGCGTATTAAAGTAGTGAATTGTTAGCAAGTTATTAGTAAGTTTAAGTGCGTGTTTTTGTACATAATTTGTCGAAATAAATTGACGTATCGTTTGTCGTTGTGAACCCGTAACAATATATAGGAGAAAAAGAATTACACCAAGAACATAACCCTGGGGAACGCCAGTATTAACTTCCATCGTAGATGAAAGTAACACACCGTTTTTAACCCTTTGTCGACGTCCCGACAAATATGACCTAAAGAAAGATCCCGATGTGCCTCTAAAACCGTATACATTAAGTTTTTTTAAAAGTAGTTCATGATTTACACAGTCAAACGCTTTTGAAAAATCGCAAAACACATCTGATGCAACTTCCTTGTCATTAAGTTTAAGGTAAATGTTTTCAAGAAATGAGAAGACAGCTTCTTGTGTATTTTTGGATTTTTGGAATCCAAACTGTTTAATGCTAAGTATATTATGCCTTCCTATAAACTCCATCATTCTGTGTTTTACTAGTTTTTCTATGATTTTTGACAGTATGTTAAGAAGGGAAATCGGCCTAAAATTAGATGGGTCTGTATAAGATCCTGACTTATGAAGAGGAATCACTAAAGCAGTCTTTAATATATCAGTAAATTCGCCGATAACAAAACTTTTATTTATAGAAAATGCCATCACTTCCAAGGTTTGATCATTTAGGTTTTGGAAAACTTTTTTAGACATTTCATCAATACCTGTAGAGTTGGTTTTAACTTCATTTATCACTTTTTTTATTTCTGATTTATTTGTGTTAGTTAACACAAAAGTTTCCTGTACATAGGCCCTGGATAAGTTACTTATGGGATCCCAATTCGTTTTGATATTAGAAGTCAAATTTTCCCCTATTGTACAATAGAAGTTATTTAAAATGTCAACATTAATAGTAGCTGATGGCTTTAATGAACTATTTTTGCCTCTCAAGTCATTGACAATTGCCCATGCTTCTTTACTTTTATTTTTTGCACATTCAATTCTTCCCTTATAATACCCATGTTTTGCCGCTTTAATGGTATTTTTATATATTTTACGATATACCCTAAAATAATTAACTTCTGACGCAAATATCCCTACCCTTTCGGTGTTTACTCCCATCTCGTTTTTTCCACAGCGGAGCCCCTGGGTTTCTGGTCCGCTGCTTTGTAGTTTCTTGAATTTGACGCTCTATTTCTATTTTTCTCTCTAAGGTTGTCTTCCAGAATCGAACCATATCACTAGCGAAGCAGTTTCTTCGATGAGCGCTTAAAATTTATCAACGCTGCTTTGTCCGTCGTAGGTCGAGATCGAGTCGTTGCCTACTTGAACCTGCTGCGGGATTTGCAATATTATGAGCGCCGCTGAAGCGTTTTCGGTTGCCATGTTAAAAGCTATATACTGTCCAAAAGGGACCTAAAACTTTTCTGAATTTGTTGTTTTTTTTTCTCTTCTTATTATACGGCTTCTCTCTTTCAGAAAATCATCCTACCGACTGCGCCAATTGTGAAGCTGCCCCAGGGTTTCGTGAAAACCGAGCGAATATTTTCCTAATTTTCCCTAGTTGCAGTTACAATTTTCTCAACCTCGTTTTGAACGTAAGCGTTTTAGTGTAATAGCTTTTATCACAACCAATTTATTGATGTAAATTAAACACTTTCTTTAAAGCAAATAGTTCATATATATTGAGTAAATAAAATATAGGTACATTTTCCAAAGTATTGCATGTAGTCATATTTATCCAATTCGCATACAGATTAAATTCATAACAATAAAATAATCATTTTCATTAACAACCTTTTATCTAGAGTCTATCAGTTAATATAATAGCAAACGTCCTTATTAACAAAATTTTTTATTGTAAAGCAAAACGATTCAAAGTTAATTTTAATAGTCCACGAATTTTTGCCAACAACCGATAGATACTAGAATACCTTATTGTTCAACATTGTTCAAAATAAAAGTCTCACCATATTTACAGCCAGGAGCCACCACTACACAATAATATCATTATAATTTTGCTTGCACTAAAGCTTTATCATACTTTTATTCACTTTTCGGTTGTTTAGTTACTAGTACGTTTATTTAACCATAGCTTTATTTACTTTTTATAAACTTTTCTGTTAACTATCTTAAGCTCTGATGCAGTCGAGTTTAATTCAAGTCAAATTTAGGTAAGAATAATGATAGAATAATAGTAATTTCAGAATCTCGAATCAAAGAATCTACGACTTAACGAAGAATCATCTTGAACGTTTCATTTTAAGAACAAATAATAGAATAATAATGATCAAAGAATATAGAATAATAAATCGAATAATGATCTCTCTACGAAAGATCACATTTAAGCTAACCCTTCTACCGGCAAAGTCGATCTAATTCGACCGGATGTCGGCCTTATTTTGGCGAAGCAGGTGGTTTTTGTTTATTTCTCGCGATGTTACGTAAGAACCGAGGTATCAAAAAGGCACAGTGATCATGATTTTCATTTAGTTTCAGTTTAGAGATGGTAAAGTCACACCTCGTAAAAAACCAGGGTTCATCTGGCCCGGATGATAGTACCCTGTAAGGGCTCCTGCTTAGGATCACAGTTGAAGAAGATGCTGCCTTGTAGTACCGGCGTTGGAATCGTCAAAGGCTAGGGGAAGAAAACCTCGATCAAAAATCACCTGGTCCTCCAGGTTGGGGGTTGGGGCATCAGACTAACTCTCTGATACCCGGAAAAAACGTACACTGTTAAAAAACCCAATCAAACGCCTCGGAAAGAAACGAAAGACCTAAGACGAACCAAGCAAAGAAATAGGAATATAATTTTTGGTACATGGAACGTGCAAGGAATGGGTCGAAAAGTTAATGAAATAGTACATGAGTGCAGCAGAATGAAGGTAGACCTTGCTGTACTAACAGAAACGAAAAAGATAGAAAAAGGATCTGAAAACCTAGGACAATATGACAATTTCTATAGCGGAGTGGCAAAAGAAAAACATGCTCAACAAGGAGTATCTATTTTGGCCAACAAAAGATCTAGAAAATTTATCACCAACTGGGAGGCAGTAAATGAAAGGCTAATTAAAATGAATATAACAATAAAAGGAATGAGACTTACGATCTTTGAAATCTATGCATATAATGACGATGCAAATGTAGCCGTGAAAGACAATTTTTTTGAAGAAATACACAATGAAGTATCAACAGTAAGTACATCTAGAGAAATTGTCATATTGGGAGATTTAAATAGTAGAACCGGTAACAGAGTTAATAATCTGACAGTTGGCCAATATGGAGAAGATTTTGTTAATGACAATGGACACCGGCTAATTACAGTATGTAAGCAATTAGACCTCAAATCCAAAACGGTTTTTTTCAACATAAGGACATACACAAATATACCTGGACCAAACCCTCACAAAACCTGAAATCCGTCAATGATTATTCTTATCACTAAACAAAAGACAAAACTAAAAATTCAAGATGTCAGAACAAAGCGTGGATCAACATGCGGAAGTAATCACTATTTTCTGGAGTCCAAAATTCTTTTTCCTTATCAAAGCCGAAGCCTGCATCAACAACATCTTGATGATACAGTGACATGACAGCGTAAAAAACTTATACAAAAAGAGACTGAACGAAAAACTTAATACAAGTTTAGGTGAAACCCCAGATGAGGAATACGAATGTATTACATTAAGCACCATTAAGCTGCAAAAGAAGCAGTAGGATTAGTGGAAGAAACTTCTAAAAGAAGAAAACCATACTGGTGGGATGCTGAGATTGAAAGAGAAATAGAGGAAAAAAGGAAATTATATCACACCTACTTATCCCAAAAGACAGATAGAAGCAGAGAAGAATACAAAATCGCGCAATCAAAGGTGAGGAGAATGATCAGTTATAAGAAAAATCTTTCGTAGACGCAAAAGTGCCAGAAAATAGATTCTTCCTTAGAAACAAACCAAGGTAGGAGAAGTACCAAAAGCTGGAAAAATATAAGATCGATTAAAAAACAAACATGCAGAGATATCATTTCACCATCATTTTCACCAGTACCAGACAAAGAATGGGATGAACATTTTCAAAAACTTTTAACTGAAGATTCAAGGAAGAAGAAAGAGACAATATAATTATAACGATGGGATCTCCAGTACCCCTCACAATCTCTGAGGTCAAAAACCTGTGCACAAAATTAAAAAGCGGTAAATCTGCCGGACCCGGAAATATCCCAGCTGAACTTATTAAATATGGCACTGAAGAACTGTTTTGGAGATTACGGAATCTTTTACAAAAATATTTAAATGGAACTGTAGTACCAACTGAGTGGAAAACGTCATATATATATCCATAATAAAAAAAAAGGAAGGAAAGATATATGTTACAATTATAGAGGTATATCTGTGACTAGTACGCTAAGCAGAATATACGGTAAAATAATAAGAAATAAAGTGGAGAGCGAATATATAAAGACATGAGGACAGAAGAACAAGCCGGTTTCAGGGCGGGTAGATCGACTTCAGATCGTCTCTTTTGTATAACCCAAGTTATTGAAAAGAAAATGGCATACGGACAAGAGCTGCATCTGCTGTACGTCGATTTGCAGAAGGCATATGCTAGTATACCACTAAATCTACTTTGGAAAGCGTTGGAAAACACAAACATAAGCGTACAACTAATTACGGCCATCAAAGTGTTATACCGCAATAGTAAGGCAAAAGTTAAAATAAAAGCAAAACTAACCAAATGCTTTCAAGTAAATAAAGGTCTTAAACAAGGTTGCTGTATCTTGCCTACGCTCTTCAAGATATACTTGGAACAAGTCCTTAAAGTATGGAAGAGAAGAACAGGTCAAAACATGGGAATTCCGTTGGACGAAACCACCTTGTATACTTTATGCTTCGCCGATGATCAAATAGTAGTGGCTCAGGATTATGACGACCTCGAATATATGACACGAAAACTAATAGAAGAATACAATAAGCGGGGCCAAGAGGTTAATCTCAATAATACAGAGTATATGTTTATCGGTGGAACGAAACAGGATCTAATCTTAAATACCGGGCAGCGAATTCAGTCCTGTGATAAATATAAATACTTAGGTCTAAAAATTACAGCTGACGGAACACTAGACAAAGCTATAAAAGATCGAAACGTACAAGGAAGAAAAGCAATAACTTTATTAAATGCAATAATTTGGGACCAAAGTATATCAAAACCTAACAAAAAGCTTATATATAACACCATTGTAAAAAGTATTATTACATACGGCTCAGAAGTATGGCCAATCAAGGATAGAATAGAAAAAATGCTTTCCGCTACGGAGATGGACTATTGGAGAAGAGCAGCAGGGAAATCAAAAAAAGAAAGAGTTACAAATCAAAGAATAAGAGAAATTATGACAGTGGGTGAACGTACTTTAGTGGATGATATAAGAACAAAACAACTAGTGTGTTACGGACATCTACAGCGTGTCCCATTTTGGATAGGATTAAATGGGAAACTCGGTTATTATTAAAGATATCGATTTTCTGATTGCACCTTACTGCTCATTTTTTGAGCCCTTAAAAATGGTGTAATCAGATTTTTGCTATACCCCGTAGTTTCGCTAATACAGGGTGTTTTTGAAAAAATTGCATTTTTAATAATCCCTTATATCTCGCTTATTTTAAAAGATTTTGTTACAAATTTAAGTATTTAAATTTTATAGTTAGAATTTATTTAGGTTTAGTGTAGTATTAGGTTGACGTATTTTATGGTTGTATTCTTAATCTAGGTTTTAGTTGCGTTATCTGTGACAAACTGGTATGCGAAAGTCTAGAAAAGGGCTGGAATGATTCCGAATCGACCAAGGATGGAAGGGTTCTCGAATAGTAGGCAGCCCTCATATATAAGGCCGGACGTCGTGCATCAGTCAGTCAGTCACAGATAACGTACTGTAGTGGTCGTGAGATATTAACACGAAGTTAATAGACCGATTATAGTAGTGAATTATTAGCAAGTTATTAGTAAGTTTAAGTGCGTGTTTTTGTACATAATTTGTGGAAATAAATTGACGTATCGTTTTCAACAATTGCGAGTTTTAATTTGTCGTTGTGAACCCGTAACAATATTTTTATTCTGTAAAAACCTTTTTATAGCAACTTTTTTAGAAGAAAAAAATGACGTTGTCAATTTTTTTAAATATTGTTCAGTTTTTGAGATATTGCATTTATCATAAAAAAATTAAATATGGACCTGGATTTTTTTTATTACTATTTTGATTAGTTTCATGCTTGTTTTAAGGTAAAAAAAAAATATTTAATATTTAAAAAAAATATTTAGTCCGAACCTGGAAATTTCCAACAGAAATATAAATTACAAATTGCTAGTTGAATGATTTTTAGTTTAACTGTTTTCATACTTAGCAAATTAAAATTGTTTTACGTTAATTTAAAGATTTATTTGAAACAAAGTCTATGACAAATACAAAAAATAATAACTAATTTTTCTTTAATGATATAAATGTTCAAACTGATTGCCATTATGTGTAAGACACTGTTGGCATTATTTAGTAATTTTTCTTAGCGCATTTTGTATAAAAATATTTCTTCCGTTTAAATATTGGGATTTTATTGCTTGAATAAAGCAGTCAAACATATCACATTTTTTAAAATCTGGATATGGTCGATTTCTGGCCATTTTAGAATAATTTTGAGTGAGCTATTCCCAAAATTGACAAGTAAAATGACAATCTCAGTTCCACACTTTTGTTTTTCCATGTTAAAGTGATTTTCATGAGTTGCTTTGCTACTATCAAATAATTACTATGATATTATTTTTGTAACTTTATAACGTTTTTTACTTTATTTATAAATCTTTTAATTAACGTCTCAAAACAGATAAACTAAAAATCGTTCAACTGGTGTGTCTTGCATTTTTAAATTTATATTTACGTTGGAAATTTCCAGGTTCGAACTAAATTTTTTTTTTAAATATTAAATATTTTTTTTTAACCTTAAATCAAAAAAATATTCAAGTTTTATCATTTTAAGATAATAATAGCATGAAACCAATCAAAATAGTAATAAAATAAATACAGGTCCGTATGTAATTTTTTTATGATAAATACCATATCTCAAAAACTAAACAATATTTTTAAAAATTGACAACGTCATTATTTTCCTCTAAAAAAGTTGCTATAAAAAAGTTTTTACAGAATAAAAATATCTTGTAAAATAAGCGAGATATAAGGGATTATTAAAAATGCAATTTTTTCAAAAACTCCCTGTATTAGCGAAACTAGGGGGTATAGCAAAAATGTGATTACACCATTTTTAAGGGCTCAAAAAATGACCACGGTAAGGTGCAATCAGAAAATCGATATCTTTAATAATAACCGAGTTTCCCATTTAATCCCATCGAAAATGGGACACGCTGTACAGAGAATGAATGATGAAAGACTACCTAAACAAATACTACAATGGAAACCAACTGGCCGAAGAAAACGAGGACGGCCAAGGAGAAGCTGGAGAGAAGGAATAGACAGTGAAATAAGAATAAGAGGCCCAGATGATGAATTATGGGCAAACCGAAACGAGTGGAGATTGGGTATCGGAAGACGTAGAACGTTGTGAAACCGATATATATATATATATATATATATATATATATATATATATATATATATATATATATATATATATATATATAAAGTCACACCTCTCTTTCATAAGTCGGTGCTAGTCAGTGGTCAGTTGATCGAAGTGTGTGTGATGTGTTGAATACAATACCGTGAGTTACTTTATATTGTTTATTAGTTTTCAAAAATAATCGAATTTTCTTACGGGTCAACCTCCAACTGGATAAAATCAACATTTAAGTTTAGATTATTTAGATTTTGAAATTTAGACCGTTAATTGACCACCACAATATCAATGTTGAGAGGTCAGCTGTTAGTTTTCTGTGTAAATGTGTCAAAATAAAGTCGACTCTAAAATAAAGTCAGGTTTTATTCCAATAGGTCCCTATTGAAGCCTGGTGCAGCACTATTAATACGAGCAAGTTCTTAAATGAATCTGAAATTCATCTGAGTCTTGCTATCGGGCAACGGCAGTGTCGATCAAACATTTTGGAACATTTG
This sequence comes from Aspidapion aeneum, assembly GCA_963576565.1. Lineage (NCBI taxonomy): Eukaryota > Metazoa > Arthropoda > Insecta > Coleoptera > Brentidae > Aspidapion > Aspidapion aeneum. The sequence goes on from OY755045.1 coordinate 49,354,832, forward strand.
AAGTATATTTGATAATTGATGCCACGTACATACTAAGCATATAATTAGCACATACTTGCAAATGACACATGCTTGACTTCAAAATACGGTTCCCTGTAACCTGTTCTGTGTATGTGCATATGTTCTAAGAATGTATAATTATTGCTATTTGGTATCTTTTCAGTATATACTGAAATAATGTTTGGGGTAAAAACTAAAAGTATATCCTCTAATATTGATTTTAGGAAATAGAAAAAGAATATACCGGAAATAAACTAAAATCTAATTCTAAAATATTTTTTGTGCGTTTGTTTTAAGTACGTACATTTTACGTCCCAAGCAGCATTTTTCCCACTAACCATAACATATTGACTCGTTTAAGCAGTTTCACTCTATATGAAATCCTTGAGAAGTATTTAATCAATAAACCTCTGGCCGCGTACATTGTATTTTTTTATTTTTTTTTATTATATATGGCAGCAGTTGGCTTTTTCTCAGCCCCAAGTGAGCCCTTAAGGGTAGGCAGCACAATTAACATGCTTCCCATTTATTTGATATTACAAAATAAAGCAATGAACAAAAAGTGTCATTGCGTCTTTTTCTTTAGTATATAGAAGGAGAGAGTAACTTGACTTCAAACTTCATCAGATATAAAAGGGTGAGATCAGTAAGCTGATCACCCAACAGCCATTTTCTTAGCAGAATGGAGATGGATTTTGGGAATTTGGTGAGGTTGAAATATATTTTTAAAAATATGTTTTATTTTGTGGATATTTTTAGACTTTTTTGTGAAAAAGTAAAATGGTTACAGCTTGGCCATTCTTGGAATTCATTTATCCAGAAGAAACATGCAGGTTAGTGGATTAAAAGCAGGATTAGTTTTAGGCCGCTAGGAATTTCTGTACCTAAGTGCCTAATTTCGGTAATCTTTTAATAAAAAGGTGAACATTAATTATCGTTTCAAAGGATTAGGAAGCATTCTGTTCAAACAGAAGGTAACAATTTTTGCAAACCATAATTAGGTAGTTTATAGGTATAATTAAGAAAAATGGGTAAATATATAAAATAGGGGAGACTAGGGATAGTTCATACATTTTTTAAAAATATTTTTGAATAAAAATATAGATGACATTTTTTAAATATTTTTTTGCATTATAATATATAGCTTAATAAGCTAATTTGAATGATTTTAGTGTTACAGTTTGCTAATTAATGTATCAATGATCCCTATATCTGTACCCCAGAGCCAGACTATGTTAAGTCTATGTTGGACTTTTTTTGGTTTGAACAACCTTAATACTGACTTAACATTGTTTGCCTAACGATGTCTATGGACTTAATATTGGTTCATATCGAGGTTTATAATTAGCAAATAAAAATATATAAAAAAATAAGTATTAAGGTTGTTCAAACCAAAAAAAGGCAAAAAGGGACTTAACATAGTCTGGCTCTGGGGTACAGATATATATTAGGAATATTTGATACAAGTTGCATAATACATGAATAAAGAAAAAATATTTATTTGTGTTTCAGTGAATTCTCTAAAATATGAATCTTTAATAATCCCTCAAATAATAAGCAGCCAAATGCAAGTAATTCTCGCCAAAATAGGTACCAATGATAGTACTAGTATTTAAATTTTGCCATATTTTAATACAAAACAATTTTCCCTGAACTGCTGGTTTGGTGGTGCCTTAAGGGAGATCCATATAAAATATCCATACAATATTTGATATTAAAAAAAATATCTACAAAGGTGTGTTGTTTTTAATTATTGTAATGTTTATTTCTTTTCAGAATTGAAAAAGCGTCGACGATCCTCAATTCTTAGTTCAGTAAATTTGACTAGAGAGAAACAGCTGACACCAAAAGCCAAAAAGCTTTATCGAAGAGTGGTAACTGACAGTTAAAAAATTAGCCAACCAGAGCAGGACAATCACATCATTTCGAAAACGTCTAGAGATAGCTGACAATTTTTCCAGTCACTATAAACATATAATTAAAAGGGTAAATAAACAAACCTTATTTTGTTATGGTTACCGAACTGGCAAGATTTTTATAATACACATATCCTACCCTCAGAACCAAAGTGATACATCTCAAAATTTTAATTTTAGGATTTTTACTTTTTGCGGTTTGTCACTCACTATCGATACATTGTCAGAGAAAGTCACATTTCAAATTACAAATAATATATTTAAAGTTTTAAGTTACCACAGCTTCTTATGGTAACCGCAAAAGTTTTTTGCAATTTTCCAACAATTTAATTTTTTGAGCTTTTTGAGAGTGTGTTATATGTGTAAACATATTTAACTATTGCAACAAATACTCTTACTTAATTAATAAGTGTCATTGAGATTCATGTATATTTTGTAAATTGTATTAATAAATTTTTTTACCAAGTTTCAATCCTTTTTGTATTCCTTTTATTTAAAAAATTAAGTAAGTTTAAATAAAAGGATTAATTAGTCACTTATTTCCTTTATGAGACATTGGCAACTTTTACAGTTCAGTTGCAGTGGTTGCTTTTGGAAACAATGATGAAAACCATAATTTATTACAAATAAATAGTCTGGCACGATGAAATTAGTAAAAGTTGTCAAAAACACCCTAAAGGAAAATCAGACTATAAAAAGGACCAAGAAACAGGCAAAATTAAAGTTCTTTGATTTTTTAAATCTTTAATTTTGTCTTTAAGTACTCTGTAAGAAAGTCGCAACTGTATGAGAATATATTATCCAAATTGGTTATGCTAATTTACAACCTTCTTGCTTAGTATGGAAATCTTGGTCCTTTTTGTAAAAACCTAAGTATTGATTCCAAAAAACAAATCAATATTTGGTTAAGAGCGCCATCTATGTCAAACCTAAGAACTAAACTATCGCAAGAAGCGCCATCTACCGTTTTCTTACTATTTACATTTGATTAGAGACAAAACCGTCTAATTAACTTCGCAAGATGTCACATTGACCATCAGTGTTCTGAGGAGTCCCATAAGGACGAAACAGTTAACTGTCAACACTTACAACAACTCCTTTTTGCCCGATTAGCCACGAAACTTGTTTGATTATTAAAATTATGTTACTGAATTTTGAAACACCCTGTATAATTATCAATAAGCTTGAAAGCGTTCTTGTTTTCCACTCCCAAAAATAATTTTTTTCAAATATATTTTAAGTTATTTTTGTTGGCGGTGCTCCACTCCTTGTTTTTATTTGTTGGTATTCGAATTAGTTTTCGCAAAGTGTCCATTTTATACTATAGTGTAAAATACGGTTGATATTGGTACCTTCCCAGCAAGCACAACAAGATTGCAGTAATATCACTGTATTGTAACTGCGAGATATAAAATGTACTCAGCGATGTAGTTTGTAAATTACTGGGCACTTACAACATAGCGGTAGGGTGAAATATCTGTACAACATATCATTGAGACATTATATATTTGTCATTAAATAACATTAGGGAGAAGTTACGTTGATTGTCTACTGACATTTGGCGTTACATGCAAGATTTGCATGTAACGCCAAATGTCCGCAACATAGCAGTGCTCTATAACATCCCAGCTACATAACATTGTTAAACAAATTATTTTTCACCAGTTAACATTATGAAGAAGTTTATGTGATATAAAATTGCTACTTGCAATACTTTATCGCCAAATAACATTACATGGAAGTTGATATGTTATATTATTGCAACCCTTATTAATTTGATCACTAAATAACATTATAGAGACGTTGACGGGATTTAAAGTTCATTTCTGCATTTATTTTATCCATACATAACAAAGAAGGTGATATGATGAAACAGTGCAATATTACTAAATAACGTCGCAAAGAAGTTAACATGGTACCTTCTCTAGATGTTCTTACTTATGTTACATCAACGTTAAGAGGCAACGTGGCATCAACGTTAAAGGGCAACGTGACATCAACGTTAAAAAGCATCATGACATACACGTTCCCCAGAATATCCTATAGGATATTCTCGAGAACGTGTCTGCCACGTTGCCTTCGAAGGAATTTTCTGTACCAAACAGCTTGGAGGCGAAAAGTTTTCACTGCGAATCAGCCGCGAAGAATCATGTTTGCCAATGCTTTTTTTACAAGCTTTTATTTAGCTTCAGATGTTCTGTCTAACTATCTAACTAACTATCTATCAAATCTTGTAAAGTGTTTTTGAGACACTTCCCATTATCCGATTTGGATGAAATTTGGTATACATATAGTGGTCCGATGACAATACACCATTGAAAAAAAATCCTACCACTCCTACCCCCGCCCCCATCTATAGAAAAATGCGTTTTTGACACAGTTCCCATTATCCGATTTGGATGATATTTGGTATACGTATAGTGATCCGATAACAATACAATAATGAAAAAATTTCCTCCCACCCCTACTCCCCACCCCTTCCATAAAAAATGCGTTTTTGACACACTTCACTTCAAATGACTTATAAAATTTGGTATATGCATAAAGGTCCGATGGCAATACAGCCCAAACAAAAAATATATTTCTACCTCTACCCCCACCCTCTCCATCCCCCAATAGAAAAATGAGTTTCCAAACAACTCACGATCAGCGATTTCATTATAATCTAGAATAAACCATTCAGTTCTGTTATTGAACAAATATTTTCATTTAATAGAGTAGATAGCTAAGACTAAAAAGTAGAAAATAAATTGGTAAAATTATTTTATTATTATGATAATATTAGAATGTTAAAAAATTATTTATTAATTTTTAGTGCATTTTATAAAAGCTTGTGGCTTAAAAAAAATTTTTAACCAATTTATATTAAAATAAATATTTATTTTATTAATATATAAATTAAATATTTATATTTAAAATACATAAATATTTATTTTATTTACTTATAAAATATTTATTTCATTAAAAAGCATTGGCAAACATGATTCTCCGCGGCTGACTCGCAGCGAAAACTTTTCGCCTCCAAGTCGGTTGGTCCCAGAACAATCCTTCGCGACAAATCAGCCGTGACGAATCGTCCCAGTCAGTGTTTTTAAAATAAATACACCACAAGTATACTTTTAATAAATTGTATTTATTAATAATATATATATTAACTTAAACAGAAACAAATAAATTTTATCTACTCTATATTTTTTAATTAGTTTTATTTGGTTGGTGGTATTAACATTCCAGAGGTAATATACTTATATGGCCTCTTACTCCCACCCAAAAAGTTATTTTAGTTTCAAAAAAATTCTTAAATATTTAACTGTTTGTTTGTCTTCATTATGCATTTAAAATAAATACAAGCTTAATATTTAACTGTTTGTTTGTCTTCATTATGCATTTAAAATAAATACAAGCTTAAAAACAAAGTTTTGAAAAATATAGGTTTTTAATTTTTCTGAAAAATATGGATTGTGAGTCCTATGTTACCTGTCGTGTAACATAGTGCCCAGTGGCGTATATAAGGGGGGGGGGGCTTGGGGGGCCCGCCCCCCCCCCCCCCCCCCCCGAAGCTAAGATTTTTTTAGATATTTTCCACATATTTCCTGAATACAAACATAAAATAGTATAAAATACGGCCTCATGGGGTCTCGGGCCCACCCCGAAACTTTTTTCTATATACGCCACTGATAGTGCCACATTATCTTTGGAACGTTAAAAATATAAATTTAATAAATTAATACTTAACATTAATGACGTTTACTTTTCTGCCCTAGTTTTACAAAATCTAGCAACGTTACTAGGTTTTAAAAAATTATTGCATTTTTGAAACGGTTACGGTTCGATAATAGCCTACGCATTTTTATTATTTCCCATTAGATAAATACCAAAATATTAGTAGAGAAAACGCTCTCTTGAAAAGTTACCAAAAACCTACTAGGTTTTGCAAAAGTAGGGCAGTTTTGTACTTTTTATAGTTTTAATAACAAAATAGAACTAATCAGTCTTTGGTCAAATTATAATAAAGGTTGTGCACCGGCGTATGAGATACATTTAAAGTGTCTCAAAATTAGACGTCAATATTTTAACCATGTATTCTATGTCCAAAAATAAAGATAATAGATAATAAATTTTATATAAGCTATGTTCCAAAATTGCTTTGTTTCCGAGATACAGGATGTTAAATTTTAAAAATAAAAATCGATTTTTTTAAATATTATGCACAGTTTTCAATGTATTGTTTTCAAAATTGAGATGCGAAATCCGAATCTGGATACATTTTTACTACAGCCGTTAGAGGGCGCTTCACACTGCACTTTTGATGGTTTAAAATGACTGTAACTGTTTTCTCAGTGTACTTTCTTACGTTTTTTTGTTAAGAAAGTAATTTCGTAAACAATATTCAGCTAAGAAGGTGCACTTCTTAAAATCCGCTAAAATTAGCCGATTTCGAGATATTTAGGTTTTTAGTGTTCGATCCTGCACTGGAATGTTTCTATGAATATTTCGAATGAATTTGCTAAAAATTATTTCTTGTGACATTTAAGGATGAAATTTGGTCAGTTAATTAATAGTGCCCAATCGATTATTCTAAAATAATAATTTAATATTTTTATTGTTTAAAATTTTTTAATTTTTTTATTCAAAATAATTTGATTGTTTAAAACGGCTTACTTTAGCGAATTTAACGAGAGTACTATTATGTTTTTAACAAAAAAATTACACTGAAAAAAAAGTTATGGTCCTTTTAAGTAATCAGAACTGCAGTGTGAAGCGCCCTCTAACGGTCGTACTAAATAGGTTTCCATATTCGAGTTTTGCATCCCAAAAATTCCTTGGGTAATAAATTTGAAAATAATAAGTTTAAAAACTCTTCATAATATTTAAAAAAATCGATTTTTATTTTTTAACTGTATCCGTGAAACAGAGCAATTTTGGACCATAGCTTATATAAACTTTTTTCTCTATTTTGGTTGTAAAATACGTGGTTAAAATAATGACGTCTAATTTCACCCTGTATACAGGGTGCTCCAAGTTAAATGTCCACCATTGCTAAATTTATTATTAAAGATAAAAAAAAGTTTAAACTGGTAAACTAGTAGAACTTTTGCTGCTCTTTAAGATGGCCAAATTAAAATAATAATTCGCGCATCGCGTTTTCGAGTTTTTTCAAAAAACATATTTATTTATTTTCTAAATAGAGCAACCTGTATTTTATTTTTTTTCTGTAAGTGCTTTCAATTCGAAACAAAAATAGTGTTTGAATGTTTTTCATAAAGTTAAAAATAACAGAGATATTCCAAATTCAAAATTACACTTAGACTGTTTTCTACCAAATAAAATGTCATACTTGCATAATTTTCAATTTTAAATATCTTCATTATTTTTGGCTTTGCGAAAAAAATTCAAAAACTATTTTTGTATAGAATTCAAAGACCAATAAAAAAATAAAATACAGGGTGAAAAAACTCGAAAACATGATGTTTGATTGTTTTTTTTGATTTGACCATCGTAAACGGCGTCATTATTACCAATCTACCTCACGAGCCAACGATTGAGAGCTGCTTCCAGTCTGTTGTCGTTGATTTCATTGTGGAGTAGCTGCCTTAAGTTAATGAATGAATATGCAAAACTCTGATACACCTGGATATGCCACTGGGTCGTGGACTTTCTTGTCCTCAGTAGATTCTTAGTCTGAAAAAAACATACATAGGTATAGAGTCTAACAGTACATGAAAATCAATAGCCCATGATCTGAAATCGCTTACAAACAAATCTTTATTAACAAAACTTTGATCATTACATTGAAGACAACAACAATTATTGTTTACCCCCTCTCGCCCACTATCAGACACACTTTGCTCTTTGTTAGTCACCCCTTGCTTATCACCGGCCACCCCTTGCCTATCCTTATTCACAAGCCCTTGGAAAATCTCAGAGACCCCCCTAATTCCATGTGCACATGATCATCAAAACCATCTAAATTAAGCCCCAAACTTGTATTAGGAACATATCCTTTTTCCTCTGCTTGCTTAGAGCTTACCTCAGAAGTTTTTGATTTTGTGAACATCCTTTGAAATACCCCCTTCAAAAACCCCAGCGCAAATTTTTTGCCTAATCTTCAGCGATGCCTTGATGAAACGTTTTTAAATGCCTTATACATTATGAAAACATACTTACCGATGAAGAAAAGTCGATTAAAAAAATCACTAACGGCAGCTTCGAAAAAAGCTGCCAAAAACACGAAGGAGTCGAAGAAATGCAAAGACGCGAAGGTTAAAAAAAGTGGGGTTAATACCACTTTCTTCTTCTCTGTCATGAAACAAATATGTTTACATGCGATATCTCAAGTTGATCTAAAGGAGACATTATGGAGACGTTTTTTTATGACAAAACTAAAGTCTCAATGATATGTTTCTTCTTACTGCTATTTTGCGGATATTTGGCTTTACATGTAAGTCTTACATAATGCAAAAAGTACATCGCAATAGAGAATCAACATATCTTCTCCCTAATGTTATTTCATGACAAAACTAAAGTCTCAATGATATGTTGTAAAGATGTTTCTGCCTACCGCTATGTTGCGGACATTTGGCTTTACATGTAAGTGCCTCGTAATTCACAAAGTACATCTATCGAGTTTTAAAACTTTGATATTAACGCGATTTTTTACTAAAACATCGAACTGCTGTTTTTGCAGTACTTTTTAAACTCACGATAGGCTGTTTGTGTCATATTGACCCAGTGATAATTAGTTATGTCAAAAAGTTGATATAAAAAGAACATCGCTGAACCGCCTATTAACGTTTGTGCTTGCTGGGTTGGGTTAATGTAACGACTACTTTGTAAACAGAAAAAGAACCTTTAGTGGACCTCTTAGTTGATTTCAAGTTAAACCATTAACGTTAAAACAACGACCAACTAAAGCCCATGGTTGAATGGATAACGTTGTATAAACCCTTAAATTATTGACCATATTGGTGCATAATGGAGTCGTAACAACGTTGAGGCATGAGTCGTCCGTGTAACCATAGTTAGTCGCCTGACGAATTTAAATACGTTGGCAAAACGTTAAATTGCTGCTTGGGATGATCCGTGCGGATAACCTACTATTTAATGATTTGTGCCAAAACTGAACCCGGATAGTTTCGCACAGGAATACTTATTAGGGCATCATCCCTACTTTAGAGTGGATCCTTTTAGTTAAAAGCTCATTTACCTCAAAACCTCGAGGTTTGTCTTGATTTATTATTTAAGGTAATTTATGTGTTAATAAATGTCTACATTTGTCAATAAATTATGCTTGGAAACCAAAAACTTATATATGTATATGCCAAAAGAATATACCGGAAATAAACCAAATTATTTTGTAGAAAATTTGTTTTAGAATTTTATAAATCTAAACATTTTATATCTGTCATGCCACTTTTTATCCCGATTTTTTGTTCATTTGTCAGTTTTCATCCCGGAATTCAAAATTTACACCTTTATCCCCAAAAATCAGGATGACAAGTGAACTTTATTTGTTAACGTGACCGGATATGAATTTGGACCGGTTTTAAATGCAGCGTCACCCGTTTTTTGAATCATGGGTGGGCGTCCATAGATGGAAACTGGGTATTAGGGATGTAAAATCAAAATCTGGATAGAAAGTGATGGTTCAGGAATAAAAATTAAACCGCCAAAAAATCACGTAAAAAACTTGCAAACATATAAAAAACTACGAAACAAAGATAAGATAACAAATCCCTTTTTGGTATTTACTCTTTGGTCGACTGACAAACTTTTTTCCTAGGGTTAAAAATGGTTACTTTTATCCCTTAAATTGCATATTTATATTATTTAAAAATGTGAAAAAAAATACGGTGATTCTTTCCAGCTTCTGGTAATTTTTCATCCTTGCATCTGGTAATATTTTAATCAGTTCATCTGTGAAGTTTTGGCAACACTGGAAGCAAGCACAGTGCAGCTTGCAGAGACAAAAAATTTCTCTATGGCAGCTTGGTTTGTTTATATTTATTTGATCTATTTTGATTAACAAAAAACGTTTCCAAATATAAATTGGTGAGTAAAAATTATGGTATAAATTGCATCTGCTTACATATAGAAATTTGTAAATAATTTATAGTGCCCTTGCCAACTCCTATTCAGTTTATTGTTTGGTGTTCTGTGATTTATTGTAGAAAGACCGGCGCTAATAGTTTTGAGACTTGTGTACGTGCTTGTGTAGGTAGGTATTTATGTTTGTTGTTTTCTTGAAATTTTGTTACCCAATATTAAAAAATTGCATTGTGAATTAAATGAACTATGCTTGGATGTGTTTAGTGTGTTATATTTTGCTGTTTTTTTTTTAAATATTAGTCTGTTATTCTCACACTACCGAATAGCTATCTAACTTATTAAACGTCAAGTCTCAGAAGAGTTACATCTTCTGTGGTCAAGTGTATCAAAAAGCGAAATATATAAATGAATCAGCCAAAAAGAAAAATAGTCTAGCCTTTGGTCACCTTAACAATATAAATTACAAGCCGACAACGCCGCATTGCGCTCAGTTGGGGCGGCAGCCATTTTGTTTTTCGTAATGCCGGTCATATGTTAGTTGTCAACGCCACGTTGTAAATATTTTTTTGCAAGTCAAGTTGAAAAATTGCTAAAAGGCAGTTAATAAGATGAAGACTCGATTTAATACTTATGATATAGTTTGTGTAGTCACAGAGTTACAGAAACTCATTGGCATGAGGGTGAACAATGTATATGACATTGACAATAAAACTTATTTGATAAGACTGCAAAGAAGTGAGGAAAAAGCAGTGTTGCTTCTTGAATCAGGCATCCGTCTTCACACTACAAACTTTGAATGGCCCAAAAATGTTGCTCCATCTGGATTTAGCATGAAATTAAGAAAACATTTAAAGAACAAACGACTGGAAAGCCTTACTCAACTTGGTACTGATAGGATTGTGGATCTTCAGTTTGGAACAGGTGAAGCAAGTTATCATGTAATAGCGGAAATGTACGACAGAGGTAATATTGTGCTCACAGATTATCAAATGACCATATTAAATGTTCTTCGTCCTCATACAGAAGGAGACAAAGTGAGATTTGCTGTTAAAGAGAAATACCCTCAAAATCGAGCTAGGGATGTTGAGGAGATTACCAAGGAGATCATTATTGGTATATTGGATAAAGGCAAAACAGGTGATCAGTTGAAAAAAGTTTTAGTTTCAAATTTGGAATATGGTCCAGCTCTGATTGAGCATGTACTTATAAATCAGGGATTTTCAAATTCAACTAAGCTTGGAAAAACTTTTAATATTGTTGGTGATATTGACAAAGTGGTGGGTGCTATTTCTGAAGCTGATCTAATTTTTCAAAATTCCAAAGAAGAACACAACAAGGGCTTTATTATTCAGAAAAAGGAAGATCGTCCCTTGACAGAAGCCAACCAAGAAGAATTTTTATCAAATCAAGAATTCCATCCAATACTTTTTCAACAACATTCTAACATGCCATTTAAAGAGTTCCCAACCCTTAATATGGCAGTCGATGAATTCTTTTCAAATTTGGAAAGTCAAAAAATTGAACTTAAAGCAGTTCAACAAGAAAGAGATGCCTTTAAAAAGTTAGAAAATGTAAGAAAAGATCATAATCAAAGATTAGTTACTTTAGAAAAAGTTCAAGAAGAGGATAAGCAGAAAGCTGAATTAATAACTAGAAACCAAGGGTTGGTTGAAAAAGCAATTTTGTCAATTCAGTTACTTTTGGCCCAACAAATCTCTTGGGAAGATATAGAAGATATGGTAAAAGAGGCTTCTTTAAAGGGTGATCCAGTTGCTCAACATATTGCAAAGCTCAAACTAGAGATAAATCATATTTGCTTGTTTTTGGAAGACCCATACAAGGAAAACCAGGGTTCTGAAGAAGATAATGAATCAGAAAATGATACAATATCTTCTATGACAGTTGATATTGATCTAGCTCTGTCTGCTTTTGCTAATGCCAGAAAACACTATGATCAAAAGCGCTCAGCAGCCAAAAAGCAACAAAAAACAATTGAATCACAAAGTAAAGCATTAAAATCTGCAGAAAAGAAAACCAAACAAACTCTAAAAAATGTTCAAACTATTACTAGCATTAACAAAGCTAGGAAAGTTTATTGGTTTGAAAAGTTTTTTTGGTTTATCAGCTCTGAAAATTATCTTGTTATTGCTGGTCGAGATCAACAACAGAATGAATTAATAGTCAAAAGGTACATGAAACCAACAGATATTTATGTACATGCTGATATTCATGGTGCTAGCAGTGTTATAATCAAGAATCCTACAGGTCAACCAGTCCCGCCCAAAACTCTAAATGAGGCTGGTACTATGGCAATTTGCTACAGTGTAGCCTGGGAGGCTAAAGTTGTGACAAATGCTTATTGGGTGCTAGGAGAGCAAGTTAGCAAAACTGCACCCACTGGTGAATATTTAAGTACTGGTAGCTTTATGATCAGAGGTAAAAAGAATTTTTTACCTCCGTCACATTTAATTCTTGGATTCAGTTTTCTTTTTCGGCTGGAAGATGATTGTATCCCTAAGCATTTAGGTGAAAGAAAAGTTTTAACTCAAGTTGAGGAAGAAGTATTAAATAAAACTCAGAATGAGGATAACAAAGTAGATGTAGAAGTTGAAATTTTAGATGATAGTGAAGAAGATGATGCTGAAAAGATAAACGAAAAAGAATCTTCAGAAAAAAAAGGAGATGGGGATGAAGGTATTGAGGACCTAGAACAAAAAGAGTGTGGTGAGGAAGAAAATAAAAATAGTGAAGAATTAAAAATAAATGAAAATGTAAATACATCTTCTTCATCAGAAAGTGAGGAAAGCTCAAAGTTTCCTGATACTCATATTAAGATTCAACACTTTGGAGGCACCAAAAATCTTTTGCTTGAATCAAGAGTTCGTGAAACTGAAAAAGACAATGACAATGTTATCTACTTAGGAGATAATAAACCATTAATCTTAAAGCCAAGCCAAAAAAGTGCTAATAATAATGCCAATATCAGAATAGAAAAAAGTAATAAATCTATCAGTGCAGCACAGTCAAAACCACCACAAACAAAACGAGGACAAAAAAGTAAACTAAAAAAAATCAAGGAAAAATATAAGGATCAAGATGAAGAAGAAAGAAAGTTAAGAATGGAAATTCTCCAATCTGCCAATACTCAAAAAGACACCAAAAAGTCAAAAAAACAAAGAGAAGCTCAGGCCAAAGCCAACAAAAAACTAGAACCAAAGACTCCAAAACCAAATGTCAAATCTAAAGAAGATGATGATGAAGAAGAGCCTCCTGTCCAAGCAGATGTTGACATGGTGAATGCTTTGACAGGTATGCCTTTCCCAGATGATGAGTTGCTGTTTGCCATACCTGTAGTTGCTCCATACAATACACTGTCAAATTACAAATTTAAAGTCAAATTGGCACCAGGTACGGCTAGACGAGGAAAAGCAGCACGCACTGCAGTAGCCATGTTTGTAAAAGACAGATCCATTACTCAAAGAGAAAGAGATCTCCTTAGGGCAGTCAAAGATGAATTGTTGGCCAGGAATCTTCCTGGCAAAGTTAAGTTATCAGCACCCAAAATGCAGGTTTTCAGAAAGTGATAAGCTAGATAAGAAAGGGTTATTATATGAAACTTTAGTTTGTGAAATTAGTTTTTAGGATAATATAATGTTTTGATAATTAATTGTTAATACATTTTTTGTACAAATAAATCACTAATAAATTTATGACATATTTTGTTTATTTTATTAAATTAATTATTACCTTTGAAAAACAATAATAGCACAAAAACTATTTGAGGTAAAAAAAATCATTTAATAGCCTTGTAGCCTTTTTAGCTCACACAATACTATACTATAGTAGTGTAAGCTATGGTGATCCTAATTTTTTTGACAAAAAAAAAGTTGCTCTGATTTCAAAAATTTTTATATATCTTGGTGTTTCAAATGATTTTGAAACTTTTTTGTCGCGCCGTCTGTCTCTATGTATGTCTGTCTGTAACGACCAACGCGCATAACTCAAAAACTGCTTACCCGATTTCAATGAAATTTGGTACCTAGACTGGGTCTTGGGTCCCATTTAAAAATGAACGAAATCCACCGAACACAAGCCAAATAAAAGGGTGGGGGTAGATTTCAAATAAGAGTTTATGTGAAAATATGGCGAAAGATAAGTGAGTCTGGAGTTAAACAAAATACATTTTAGTGTTTAAAAAAGGGTGGGGGTAGATTTCAAAAATTAGAGTTTACATGAGAATATGGCGTGTGTGATATCAACCGAAAGATAATTGAGTCTGGAGTTAAACAAAATACATTTTTGTTTTTTTTAAGGGTGGGGGTAGATTTCAAAAATTTGAGTTTAAGTCAAACGATGACTTGTGTGGTATCAAACGAAAGGTAATTTAATCTAGAGTTGAATAAAATATATTTCAGTTTTTAGTTATATTAGCTCACATGTACACTATAACTAGGGTTGCCAACTCCCACTGGAGCCAAAGGAGGACATTTTTATATGATCTCACAATTAAAAAAAATACTCTGCCAATCGATGGGCACCTAAGCTCACACTAGGTACTATAGTTATAGTGTATGTGTGAGCTAATATAACTAAAATCTGAAATATATTTTATTCAACTCCAGACTCAATTACCTTTCATTTGATACCACACAAGCCATGTTTTGACTTAAACTCTAATTTTTGACATCTACACCCACCTTTTTTTTTTTTTAATTCATTTTGTTAACTCCAGACTTAATTACCTTTCGTTTGATATCACACACGCCATATTTTCACAGAAACTCTCATTTTTGAAATCTACCCCCACCCTTTTATTTGGCTTGCGTTCGGTGGATTTCGTTCATTTTTAAATGGGACCACCACGGCCCAAGACCCAGCCTAGGTACCAAATTTCATTTAAATCGGACAAGCGGTTTTTGAGTTATGCGGGTTGATCGTTACAGACAGACAGACGACGAGACAAAAAAGTTTCAAAATCATCTAAAACGCAAAGATATATAAAAAAATTTGAAATCGGAGCAACTTTTTTTTTCTCGAAAAAATTAGGATCACCATAACTCACACTACTATAGTATAAGGTAAAATGGGGTATTACCGGCTCATGCAAAATCGTGGGGTAATGCCGGCTCAAAAAGGTACATCAACTTTGCGGCTGATTTATTCATATTTGGCGCGAAAAATATTTATAACCGTAGCCAGTCTATTATTGGACTATTATTTGCCAATCAAATTAACGCATAAAAGTGGGGATGTCGGCAAGCGTCAGTGTAGGCGGCAGTCTGGAAGTTTCCACTAAGGGAAAAGGTGTGAAGCCCTGAAAACTAATTTGCTCTTTTTTTGGTAAGGGATTTGACTTCATACCTTAACGTATTCTGAGCAATTACTTTTAGAATTTAGGTTTTTTTATATTTTTTTAATTTAGGTTGATTCATATATGTCTGTTTACGATAAATTTCACAATTTATAAAAAATTTTCTTTAGGAAAAGTGCTGAACATCGCAAATATAAAATAGGCCGGTAATAGACCAATATTTGGAAGTCCGATCTAATTGCGGCTTATTAAGCCGGAAATGCAAAAACTCGCAATTATTTTAAATTTATTTTATTTTTAAGAACGAAAAAAAAAACTTTGTTTTGGAACTTTTATCCAATATACCTTAAAAAATATGTTAAACTATTTCCGGCCCACAAAATTTTTGACAGAAATATTAAAATACACCCTTTTTATTCCTAATTAAAAAGAGTTATTACAAAAAAAAAGAGCCAAAGCAGACTTCTTAAAGGAACCAGTTTTTTAATAACTCCTAGATTTAAGACCCTTTTAAAATACTTTAGATTTTTTTTTATTTAGACAATTGGTAAATTAAAATAGGCCAGTAATAGATTACTATTTTGGACCTCGATCTAACTACGGCTTATTGAGCCGAAAAATTACTGTTATTGTTTAATTTATAATTTTTTATTATCTCTTTAAATGACAAAAAAAAATCCAATTTTTATGACAAAGCCTCCATAAGTATAAAAATCTTTTTCCGGCCCACAAATTCCTTGACAGATATGGAGAAAATCTTTTATTAACCAATTAGAATGATATTTTACAAAAAAAACAGTTATAAAGTTTTTTATGGATAGCAGTTTTTTAGTAGATTTTGGACTGATTGGATATGTTTTTGATTTCGGTTTATTTAATAAGGTCGATTGAACGTATTTTTGAGATTTTATAACATATATTTTGTATTCAAATGTTAAAAAAGGCAAAAAATAAAATAGGTCGGTTTTAGATTAATATTTTGGACCTCGAACTAATTACGGCTTATAGATTTGGAATTAAAAAATTTGTTATTATTGTTTAATATATAAATACATACTTATCTTTTTAAATTTCCTAACAAAAAACAAAAACACTTATTTGTCAATTTTTCAGAAGAACACTTCAAAAAATATAAAAACTAGCTTCCGATGTAAGCCTTTTTAATGAAATTAAAAAAATCTGCCTCTTATAATATTCTGTTTTAAACAGAGTTAAAAAAATTGTACTTATTTAATTATAACTTTTTCAAGGTGTTTTTATTTTTAAAAAAATAATCATGTAATTAAAATATGCTTACATATATGCACACACGTTATCGGATAACAAAAGATAAAAGTAACACTTTTTATCCTGAGGAAAAAAGTTTGTAGCCCAACCAGAGGGAAAGGCTAAAATTTATTGAGCAATAAAAATAAACTTTAATTACGAGGTTTATACTGTATTTTTTGCAATTTTATCCCGGGAGTAAAAATTGGCACATTTGTTTCAACAATGCGGTATAAAAATTGCACTTTTTACCCCTAAAGTGCGAAATACTATAATAAATACCAGGGGATAAAAGTGTCACTGTTTATCTTAAGGCGAAAAGTTTGTACAGTTCGTCGATGGATAAAAAGACACTTTTACACGAGGTTATTAATCAAGTTTTTTCAATATTTTTTAAGTTTTAGGATCTTTAGGGTCTTTATGATTTTTTACTTTTTATCATTTTTATTTTTTCCCGATTTTTACTTTTTTCCCGACTTTTATACTTTTTATATCGGTTTTTTACTTTTTATCTCAATTTTTACTTTTTATCCCAAGTTTTACTTTTTATCCCGACTTTTTAAATTTTTATCCCGTTTTTTTAAAACTTTTTATCCCGATTTTCAGTTTTTACCCAATTTTTACTTTCTATCCCGATTTTTACTTTTTATCCCAATTGTTACATTTTATACCGATTTTTCTTTTTATCCCGATTTTTTAAATTTTTATTCGGTTCTTTTTTCCATTTTTTACTTTTTATCCCAATTTTTACTTTTTATCCCGATTTTTACTTTTTATTCCGACTTTATTATTTTTTATCCCGGTTTGTTACTTTTCATCTCAATTTTTACTTTTCTAAAAATAAAAAAGTTGCACATTTTATGTACTAACTAATTTTTTATTTTAGTTTTTTAAGTTTTTGCTCAGTTATAAAAATAAAGAATTTGTCCAACTTATTTATTTTAGTTATTTTTTATAATCAAACACAACGTTACAACAACAACAACAACACTTAGGCCGGCGTTAGATTAAGGCTTTTTTTAATAGGCCGGTAATAGAAAAAAAATGACTTTTTAAAAAAATATATTTTTTTTGGTACAAATTAAAAAAATATATATTTTTGTTGAAATTGACAGACAACTCTACCCTTTACGCCATTTAATGATAAATTAGGCCAAAGTATGAACCCTTAACACTAATCCAAGCGGGTAAAGTGAAAATTTCCTTAACTAAGCCGGTAATAGGCAAAGTTACCTTAGTTCATTATAGTAGTGTGAGCTAAAATTCTAGTGCACGTTCCTTAAAATAAAGCTCTATACGTATAAACATAATATAAAAATTTACTAAGTAGGTACGTATATTGGTATGTATTTTTTAAATTAAAAAAAAATCTTTTTCAAAACACATTTATTAAAAATAATTAGTCTAGTTTTTTATGTTTGGCTTTTTTGTTATTCGACGTTTTTTTGAAATGATGCTTTGTTTAAATTATTTCGACAATTTTACGGATCGAAAAAACTACGTTTCATTTAAATTATTTTCGTCTTTTCTATTTTCGATTGTTTTATTTTTGACCAAATTACGGTTCGATATTTTTTTCGACATTTTAATATGACGCGGAATGAGCGCCCCAAATTACAAGCTACTACAAAGTTAATTAAAATTAAAAGCAAGAGACGCCAAAGAAGAAGAAACACGTCCTGGCGAAAGAATCTAAGAGACTTGTGCTGCATGACGTCGAATTCTTTTTTTGCTTGGTGCAGCAGCAAATAAGACTCGCGTTGCCATGATTTATTTCCAACCTTGGCTGGGAGGTGAAACTTAAAAAAGGAGATACAAATGGTTTATTCTGTCATTTCAGAACAGAAACGTATTGTGTGCTTGGTTTATACAGATAAAAATTAATCAGGAGCTTAAATATCATATTATTTTTTACAATAATGGGTAAAATAACTACTTTTTAAGGCTCAAAATTAATGTTTTTGATCATGATGCCTAATTTTTTTGCCTGCGGCGTGTACCTTTATGTCATTGTTTTGCTTCACCTTTGCAAATGACCACGAGCCGCCACTGAGACTCATTTTAAAGTAAAAATTAAAATAAAAATATTTTGCTGTTGAAACAGCCCATCAATCAAAATTAATAGTTATTTAAAAAAAAAGTTTTAAAAATGAATTTATTTATATGGGCGAGACAGTTTGGTGGTCCGAGCCTTAGCGAGGTCCATAATTCGAGCGAGCTGTGAAAAAAATTTTTCATGCAATATACAGCGTGTGCAAAACTTTTGCACTTGCTCTGTGAAAAACGCCGTTTTCAGTGAAAAACTTCATTATCGGAGATAGTTTTTTAATAAATTTTGAACACTGTTTTTGTAGAAAATAATATGAATTCTATTTTAATATGTACTTTTGTTTTATTTTTATGCTGGGGTTATGTATATAAAAATTAAAATTCCTATTTTGCTATTTAGGCAGCCAAAATAAAAAACAATATTTTTGTAAAAAAACACAATCTGTAAGTTTTTTTGAATTAAAAAAAAAATGGCTTTTTAAAGTTGGATTGCTTAAAAATCTTAAAATGGTTAAAAAAAAACTGAAAAAAATAATCAAATTCTATACCAAAGCAATAACAAAGATCATATGATGTGATGTTGCACATCTGTTTTCAGATAAAAATAAAAAAAAAGTTAAAAGTTTTCCAACTTTTTATTTTATAGAATCGAAGAAGAATAGAATAGTGTATAAACTCAGCATAAAATATTGCAGCATAAGCAGAAGTGCTAGATTTCAATAATATAAAAAAAAACAGTAAATTGGACAATCATCTTAAGTGACTGTTTACTTACCTTACTACTATACCCCAAGAGTAAAGAGAAAAAATATTAAATACTTAGTAAAACAAACCAAAACTTGGAGGCAAACATAGGGTGCAAATTCTGCGATCTTCTATGCGCGATCATCTGTGCCGGACTGACCACAGAACACTTGACTGACCTTCGCTTTGCCGCGGGAGACGTGACGAAAACTTACGAATGATGCCGCCGTTGCTTAGGGCTGTTTTCACAGACGTTCCTCAGGCTTCGTTTATTTATTTCTTAAATGTGTTATTTTATATGGATGACAGAGTAAAAAAATGGGGAACAACTATGAATTCGGGTAATTTCTCATGTCTTTTTATCACGTTAATTTTGATAAAGGAGGACAAATGGCGTCCTCCACAGGGTCTGTGGAGGACGGAGGACATTTTGCCTCAAAGGAGGACTGTCCTCCTGGCTGGAGGACGGTTGGCAACCCTAACTATAACTATAGTACCTAGTGTGACCTTAGGGGCCCATATATTGGCAGAGTATTTTTATAAATTTAGAAAAATTAAAAAACTTATGGATAACTACTTTTTTTGCTATGTATCCATCACTTAAGTTATTTGTCAAATTTTTAGTTCAATACTGAATAGATTTTTAAAAATAACCTGCTAAATATAGAGTGAAAACTTAATTTGAAACAAATTCGCTAGCAATCGACACAAAATTTTTTTTATGACACAAGTTTTTGTGTTCATCCCTATTTACTTGCCTATTTTTAGCACAGCTGTTTTCCTTTGGATAATATATTTCGGTTGGCTTCAGCCATCAATAGGAGGTTATAATGTATACACAATAAATTAGTATGGGTTATAACTGAAGGGTCATTTCACATGAAATCAACCAAAAAAAATCTCACCGTTTTTGATAATTTTTGGTACAATCGAATTCTACCTATTAAGAGAATAAAAATACCAAATTTCAATTTCTTAAATTCTTCTGATTAGTATTTTTTTAAATTACATTTTAAACATCAAAAAAACTGCTATTTGGCTGAAACATACTTAAAAAAATTATCTTGAGAACTACTTAGGTACACCAGATTATAAGAAAACTCAAATTTTTTAAAAACAAAAATGTTTGCTTAAATTTCTTAAATTATTTATTTATTAAAGCAGCATTTACATTTTTTAGTTTAATTTAGGCTAGCATCCCTGAGCCATTAGTAACTTGCCGGGATATTAGATCCTGTCAGGTCTTATTTTTTTTAATTAAATATTTTTCTTATAAATACCTTATTAATTTAATTTTATTATAATTATATTTAGTTCTATGTAGTTTAGTACTTAAATACTTATTTCCTAATAAAACATTTTTTTATAAAATGGACATGAACATTTTCATTTGTAAATTAAGAATATGTTTTAGCTCACACATATACTATACTATAGTAGTGTGAGCTATGGTGATCCTAATTTTTTCAAGAAAAAAAAAGTTGCTCCGATTTCAAAATTTTTTATATATCTTTGCGTTTCAGATGATTTTGAAACTTTTTTGTTGCGCCGTCTGTCTGTCTGTCTGTCTGTCTGTATGTCTGTCTGTAACGACCAACGCGCATAACTCAAAAACCGCTTAGCCGATTTTAATGAAATTTGGTACCTAGGCTGGGTCTTGTGTCGAGATGGTCCCATTTAAAAATGAACAAAATCCACCGAACACAAACCAAATAAAAGGGTGGGGGTAGATTTCAAAAATAAGAGTTTATGTGAAAATATGGCGTGTGTGATATCAAACGAAAGGTAATTGAGTCTGCAGTTAAACAAAATACACTTTAATTTATTTTAAAAAAAGGGTGGGGGTATATTTTAAAAACTAGAGTTTAAGTGAAAATATGGGGTGTGTGATATCAAACAAAAGGTAATTGAGTCCGGAGTTTAACAAAATACATTTTAGTTTTTTGTTTTTTTTAAGGGTGGGGGTAGATTTGAAAAATTTGAGTTTAAGTCAAAACATGGCTTGTGTGGTATCAAACAAAAGGTAATTTAGTCTAGAGTTGAATAAAATATATTTCAGTTTGTAGTTATATTAGCTCACACGTACACTATAACTATAGTACCTAGTGTGAGCTTAGGGGCCCATATATTGGCAGAGTTTTTTTCTTAATGTTTAAGTAAGATTCTCACCATATTTCAAGATGGAGAAATGATGGCTATAATTTGAAAAGAAATGTTAACAACAAAAATACATGGAAATTTAGTAGGAAAAGAACATTTTTTTTGAAAAAAATCATAAAACAGGCATTTTAGATGAAATGAATAATGAGAAAAATATATATATTTTTTAATTTTTTGCTATTTTTTACGATTTCATATTTGTCTTTAAAGTAATGGGAAACTCTGGTAAACAACACAGTTATTTTTTCTCTACATAATGTCTGTTTTGGATTTTTTATTAAGAAACTTCTTCCTACTATTAGCTCACACTACTACCATAAACTAATACAAAGACGCCTGATCCAAAAATGGCCCCTGTTACCGAAATCTCATACCAGATGGCTATACGCGACGGTGTAAATATTAATTGCTAATTGTCTCGCCTGAATGAGTCGGCGGTGTTGCCATACCAAAGACAATTATACCTATCTACTTTACAATTCTCCTACTTTCCCCAGATTAATTTTTCAATAGGTGGACAGTTAGTGAGTTCGCGTAGACAACCCGGGGCGCTTGGCAATTCTTCCGCTCTTTTGAATGTGGTGCATTAAAGAGAGAGAGCCTCTCGGGAGCCCCGGTGTGTTTGGTCGAACTCGATCATTATGAATAAGGTATTTAGAGTTTGGTTGGTATACCGCGTAATTTAATCAAATATTATTCCTTTTCTAGCTACTGTCTATTTAATATGCTTAGGCGTTTACGTTTTCGACTTATACATATATAAATGTATATATACAGTATGTCCTCCTAAGTTGGAATCATATGGAAAACTTTTTTATTTATAATTTTAGAAAAAAAAGTTATTTTTCATAAAAAGTTCTGCATTATCTAAATCTAAACCCTATAATACAGTCATCAAATATCAAATTTTTTTAATGGTATACGAGGTTTGTCAAAAAATATGAGTTTTGCTCAAGATTAAAGTACCTTTAAATTTGACAATATCGAAAAATGTTACTAAAAAAGTTGATCAGAATTAAAAATTACGTTTAAAACTTCAGATTATTTTATTTTTTACTACTCTTTCTATTTTGAATGAATGATTTTGTGATTAGTTTTAGTTTTTCGATGTTTTCTAATAATTTTGAAATTAAAACGCGTAATAAGTGCATATTCATTTATTTTGCAAATTTAAAGGTACTTTACTCTTGAGTAAAACTTATATTTTTTGACAAACCTCGTATACCACTGAAAAAATTTAATATTTGATGACTGTATTCTAGATTTTAGATAATGCAGGATTTTTTTTGAAGAATAACTTTTTTTCCTGAAATTAATACTAAAAAAGTTTTTCATATGATTCCAACTTAGGGTGACATACTGTATATATTTCGCTTCCTTTGCGTTTTAATACATCCTGTATGTATATCAATATCGATCTTTTTGGGGGGTTTAGGTATTTCTAGGGGATATAGAAAAAAGTAAAAACCTCATTTTAATAGCCCTTTATAAGCTAAGTTAAGTTAAGAGGGGGGTCTATAACTTTTTTATTAAAAAAAAAACAATTGATTGTAAATTGCTTTTTTATTTAAAAAAATATAAATAATCCAACTGTCAAATTAAATTTTATCTGTCACTTTTGGCTTTTAGTTTTTGAGATTGTATCCATATAGTTAGAATTTTTTCCATGTAATTTGCATGATTAATTTTATTAATAAAAAATATTTAAACCCAAAAACAAATAAATACAAAAATGTAAAAAACTACAAATAAATCAAGGGGTCAGTCCATAAAGAAATACATTTTATCTAATCTCCATCGACGTAGCTAGCCCAAGAATTCAGAATATAAAAAAAAATCATTGTAATATAATATATCCACAATGAACTAATTTTTTGGGGCAAGGTGGAGATATTTAACCCTACTAACTACTTCCCCCTTATTTAGGCCCTTAAGCTAGCCTAGTGTTTAAGCGAGGCTGTGGCCCATGTTTTATGTGATACACATATTAGGTATATTGTTTCTGTATTTTTTATTAGTAGAGAGTAGAACATTGCTGTAGCTAGGAGGCACGGGGGGCTTTCCCCCCTCTACTATAAAAATATCTATGAAAAAATAGATCTACGCCACGGCCCCCCCTGAAAACTGAGGCTAGCTCCGATGCTGATAGAGGCCTGATCTTGCGAGAGGCAATTCAGTCCAGCCACACATACTTAATAAATAATAGCAATTATTAATATGTGTTAAGGTCCCACAAACAAAATTTTATGCAGTTTATGTAAATTTTTTACATAACTAGAGATTACTTGCGCGCCGCAGGCAAAACAATTTGCATTTTTGATCCATGAATTCAGGCTAAGGACCTCATTTTAAACGAATACTACTAAAATAGGTATAATTTCAGTAATAATAAAAAAAGTTTTTTGCGCTGGGGGCAAAAAAAACTGGGGGCATTTTTGTGGAAAAATTCTCACTTTTTACGAATCTTGGGAGGGGATAATTACCCCCATTATCCCCTTTCCTTGCATACGCGAATGGGCAGATGAAATTCAATTTATAAGTTGGATTGGCGGATTCAAAATCGAAGATTTTCTTCTTTACATTTTATAAATTTTAAAAATAAGTATAATTTTAGTTTTTAACAATCAATATTTAGTACTTTTTACTTTTTTTTTCTATTACAAAGCTTGGTTTTAACGACCGAAATTAAGCGGTCCGTTCAATGTCGTTATAACCGATATTTACTGTAGTAGCACTACATATTAAAGAGTTTTTAAAATTTGTTAAAGAAAAAAAGAGATTTTTGGTAATAATTTTGAGTATTTCTATTTATTTTTAAATAATTTTGCCATTTAATTATTACCCCTATTGTCATGCAAAATTTCAAAAAATATCGATTTTGTTGTAATTTTTCAGGAAGTTATAATAAATTAATTTTTCAGGAAGTTAGAATAAAATATAAAATGTGTGTGTGTGTGTGTGTGTGTGTGTGTGTGTGTGTGTAATATGGCCTTGATCGAGCCAACTGGCCAGCATTTCTCATTGTTTATTACAAGGGAGTAAAAAATATAAAATAAAAGCTGTTAAGTTTGGCACCCTTTTTCTAAAAAACAAAGAGGTTTGATGCAAAATATAATAAGAAAAAAATCCTTAGTTTGATCTTTTCTAGCGCCTATTAGTTTGCTATTATTACACCCTGATATAAGAGCATCGAAGAAATAACTGTTATTTCTTCGATAATAAGGGCAAAAGAAAAAAAATATGCCATCTATGTATATTTTATATTTATTGTGTCATACCGGGTGGGCAAAAAACCGGACAAAATGTTTATCGTTATAGCTTTCCAACTATAGATTTTACCAAAGCAAGCAGTAGTTTGCAGGGAATTGATCGGACAATTGTGTAAAAGTATATTTTTGTCCACCATCTTAAAATCCCAGATGGCAGACAGAATCAAACTTGACCTTGAAAGAGGCTCGTTTATTCTTCTGTTACGGAAATTTTAGATATATATTTTTGTTTGTCGAAAAGCTCTATCTTTGCTACGCACAACGAGATATGAATCGTTTAAATCGGTTTAGGCCCCTAAAAATTAATTTTTGCTTTAACTATATTCTTTTACATACAGGTTAACGATTGATTGCTTTTAAAAGATCACAAACAAAATTTGCCGTCATTGTAAAATCCAAAATGGCGGACATAAAAACTTTACTTTTTAAAAAGGTTCGTTTATTTTTATATTCCGAAAATGTTTTGAATTTTTTTAGAACTATAGAAAAATTTTACAGAATATGCGATTGCCTTGCAATTTCTATGTGCATTTATTTCCTCATAAATTCATTACTAGTAAACCGACAATTAAATAAAAAGCATCATGGCAAAGATCAAGTTCATTAAAGATCCGTATTTAAATTTTCAGCCATCTCTAAATATAATATGGCTTACCAATTCGAATTTGACCCTCCATAAAGGGTAGTTTCTTCTTATGTTGAGAGATATTTTTCGACCTTTTTTTGAATTTATTTAAAAGATCCTAGGTCCACCACGCACAAGTTAATCATAAAAAAATAAATCTTCGCAACATACAAAGAAGCGATCCTTCATAGAAGGACAAATTTGACTTTTGTTCAATTTTAATAGTTTTGATCAAAGAGCAATCGGGTATCACCATAATTCTTTTTTTTTTTTCATTGAAATCGATTCAGTGAGTTTATAACGAAATTATTGCAGACAGAAATTGAAATAACAGTTGCTATAACAATTCTAATTTAAAGAACCACTGAACCGATTCTAGAGATTTTATAGAATCCATTCAGTATTAATGGAAGAATGGATACAGAATTAAGGAATAATATTTCGGGAACCACTAAACCGTTTTAAAATTAATGTTTCGAGATCCACTAAACGGATTTTAATGATTTGTAACTAGTTGCATGAGGGTGGCGAAAACAGAGCGTTTTTAAGAGTTCCAAAAATCCGAAATATAAGAATTAAAAAGCCTCTTTGAAACGGGCAAGATTGATTCTCTCAGCCATCTTAGAATTTATAATATCAAATCTTTCTGCTTGAAAGCCTAATCAATTGGTTAGTATAGTTATAACAAAAACATTTTGACCGGGTTTTTTTGGACCACCCGGCAGATATGAGTACCGGGTTAAATTACAGTTTTTTTTTTTGATTAGTTATACAGACACACCCTATAATACTCCAAAAACTTTTTCAAGACTAATTTTTAACTAGTTTTGGGTTAAATCGGGCAGAGTACACAAAACAGCGGCGCGCGGGCCTTTTAAAAAATTTGGATACGCAGTAAAAAATCACTAAAAGATGTTAAGTAGAACCGTTGTTTGATGGAGATCCATCAAACAACGGTAGAACCAACAACTTCGTAACTTTCATTTCCGATAAATTTAGAAAATACTTTTTAGGGCTGGTATAATAGGGTGGAGTTTACTTATTGTGTGCTAATTGGCTAGTCTAGGAAGGTATCTTATCCGTCATGGATCCATTTATTATTACTTAATAAATAAAATAAATTTATACTAAAAACACCTTGGATATTTATTAAAGATTCTATTATTTGATTCACCTCGTGGTTTTTTAGGACCGACGGGATTTTAAAAAGTTTGCATTTAATAAGGTAAATTACACCAAAATAAAAAAAAATTGTAAATAAAAAAGTTGTAGGCCACCTTCATAAAGTCAGACTTTTCATAATCCCCTCGTATGTCTTCATATTTACATAAGTTTTTATAAATTTCGACTACATCGAATTTGGCACACCCGGTAGTCCCTTTGCTACTCCGACACTGTTAATTTCTAGACAGAAAGAACACACAAAAAGAAAGGCGGGCGAACGGTTATTTGAGCAAAGAGAACTAAATAGAATGTAAGAGAAAAAAAAGCGCAAAGGTATCAAATTAAACTTTTGTTTGTTAATTATTTTTATAAGAGGTATTTCATATGCAATATATTTTTCCTACGACCACACATGAAAATCATGGGTTTCACACCATTTTCATCCTCAGAAAACGTTAGGTTTCACCCATGGGCAGAAATTTTTTGAAAAATACTTTTTGCACATGTGTTGCAAAGTATCTTTCCACACATGTGCGGAAAAGCAGTTTCATTTGATTTGTGCAAAATTGAAGAACCGTTTTTACAAAAATGAGTATAGCTCATCAGTGTTCGTAGGAAAGATAGCGTACACAACTCGATAGAAAGTAACTTTTTTACACTCGCCTGTTGTTTCACTCGGCTGGCGCCTCATTCTCAACATTCACGCTCGTGTCAAATTTGTCACTCTCTTCTCTTGTTCATATGTAATAGACTATTTCGTTTCTAACCTTACCATATGAATAATAAGGTTACTCGTTCCAGACCTTACTAACTAGAAACCACAAAAAGGGTCCACTCTTTCATTGTTTAGGGATAAAAACATAAAAGATAAAAGTGTCACTGTTTATCCCTGGGATGAACAGGGATAGATCAGGGATAAAAAATTAAAATCAGGGATGAAAAGTGACAGGTAAGGAATTACAAACCTGGTTTTTAGCGCATTTGATATTTTAGGCAAGTCATTCTTATTTGATTAAACAATCGTTTATTAACACTATTTTTATACACCCCACGCTTTTACCTTAGTCTGTTAAAAGTCACCTTAGTGTACTTAAAATTTTTTAGTTTTTTATACAGCTGATGATTTCAGTTGAACCGTTTAACTTAAAAGTGTTTTACGTATTTTTGAATTTAATATTTGGCTAAATAAAAAGTTTAAAAAATTCAGACAAATAAATGTAAAAATAACTAAATGCAAAATTTTTAAGTAGTTATACTACTACAATGAAAAAAAAAAAACAAATAATATATAAAACTAAAAAAAAGTTATGAAATATTCTTGAAGATCAGTTTCTAGTTAGTTAGGTATCTATTTATTTATTTAATTTAATTTTGGATAATTTTGAAGTAACCAAGTGCTTATTTGTTTTTTAAAAGATTTTTTTGACCTTTTGTTCAGTTCAGATGGTAGCAGGTTAAAGAGTTCTTTTCCAATGTATGTTTTTCTGTACATTTCTCGAGTTTTTTTGAACATTTTCCGTGTTTTTCTGACCATTTCCCCAGTTTTCCAGGATTTCCGAAAATTTTCCCAGTTTTTCCGAGCATTTCGCGAGGTTTTTCAAACATTTCTAAAGTTTTTTGAAAATTGTCCGAGGTTTTCTAAACATTTTCCGACAATTTCCCGAGTTTTTTCTAACATTTCTCGAGTTTTTTGAAAATTTTCCAAGTTTTTCCAAACATTTTCCGAGTTTTTCCTGACATTTCCGAAAATTTCTTGAGTTTTCCCAAAAAAATTCTGAGTTGTCCGAAAAATTTTAAAGTGTAAGGACTGTACATTTGCCTCTGGCCTTAACTCTTGGAAGTCAGAAAATATATCTACTTTTTCTTACCTACATATCTATGCCTACACTGGGCAAGACGCGTCCACCCCTACAGAAGGTTGCATGTATACTGAAAGGAGTGACTGAAAGATTTTTCCAAATGATTTTGAATTAAATAAAATATCGGCAACACTGCACTATGGAGTAATCACAGGGGCAAAAACGCTTCCTCTCTCTTTTTTCCTATGTAAATTATTGCATAAGAAAAAAAAGACAGAGCGAGCATTGGAGTTCATGTGGTTTTCCTGCTATTACCAAACGAATAGCGACATCAGCGCCCTCACCGGTCGTCACCGGCTGATTTCAAAGGTCCTCAGTGCGTGAATTAAAGAGTATGCTATTGGCCTAATGAAAGCTGAGCGTCTATTATATTATTAGTTTATGCTACTACTATACAATAGTAGTGTGAGCTATAGTAATCCTAATTTTTTCGAGAAAAAAAAGTTGCTCCGATTTCAAAAATTTTTATATATCTTTGCGTTTCAGATGATTTTGAAACTTTTTTGTTGCGTCGTCTGTCTGTCTGTCTGTCTGTCTGTCTGTCTGTAACGACCAACGCGCGTAACTCAAAAACCGCTTGCCCGATTTTAATGAAATTTGGTACCTACGCTCGGTTTTGGGTCGAGATGGTCCCATTTAAAAATGAACAAAATCCACCAAACACAAGCCAAATAAAAGGGTGGGGGTATATTTCAAAAATTAGAGTTTATATAAAAATAGGGCGTTTGTGATATCAAACGAAAGGTAATTGCGTCTGGAGTTAAATAAAATACATTTTACTGTAAAAAAAGGGTGGGGGTAAATTTATTGTGTAAAAATTAGTGTTTATGTGGAAATATGGCGTGTG
This sequence comes from Aspidapion aeneum, assembly GCA_963576565.1. Lineage (NCBI taxonomy): Eukaryota > Metazoa > Arthropoda > Insecta > Coleoptera > Brentidae > Aspidapion > Aspidapion aeneum. The sequence continues at coordinate 49,384,091 of OY755045.1, forward strand.
TGATATCCAACGAAAGGTAATTGAGTCTGGAGTTAAACAAAATAAATTATAGTTTAAAAAAAAGGTGGAGGTAGATTTGAAAAATTAAAGTTTAAGTCAAAACATGGCTTGTGTGGTATCAAACGAAAGGTAATTGAGTCTGGAGTTCAATAAAATATATTTTAGTTTTTAGTTATATTAGCTCACACGTACACGTACACTATAACTATAGTACCTAGTGTGAGCTTAGGTGTCCATAGATTGGCAGAGTATTTTTTTATGTATTAGCTCACACATAAACTATACTATAGTAGTGGGAGCTATGGTGATCCTAATTTTTTCGAGAGAAAAAAAGTTGCTCCGATTTCAAAAATGTTTATATATCTGTGCGTTTCAGATGATTTATATATCTACTTTTTCTTACCTACATATCTATGCCTACACTGGGCAAGACGCGTCCACCCCTACAGAAGGTTGCATGTATACTGAAAGGAGTGACTGAAAGATTTTTCCAAATGATTTTGAATTAAATAAAATATCGGCAACACTGCACTATGGAGTAATCACAGGGGCAAAAACGCTTCCTCTCTCTTTTTTCCTATGTAAATTATTGCATAAGAAAAAAAAGACAGAGCGAGCATTGGAGTTCATGTGGTTACCTGCTATTACCAAACGAATAGCGACATCAGCGCCCTCACCGGTCGTCACCGGCTGATTTCAAAGGTCCTCAGTGCGTGAATTAAAGAGTATGCTATTGGCCTAATGAAAGCTGAGCGTCTATTATATTATTAGTTTATGCTACTACTATACAATAGTAGTGTGAGCTATAGTAATCCTAATTTTTTCGAGAAAAAAAAGTTGCTCCGATTTCAAAAATTTTTATATATCTTTGCGTTTCAGATGATGTTGAAACTTTTTTGTTGCGTCGTCTGTCTGTCTGTCTGTCTGTCTGTCTGTCTGTCTGTAACGACCAACGCGCGTAACTCAAAAACCGCTTGCCCGCTCGGTTTTGGGTCGAGATGGTCCCATTTAAAAATGAACAAAATCCACCAAACACAAGCCAAATAAAAGGGTGGGGGTATATTTCAAAAATTAGAGTTTATATAAAAATAGGGCGTTTGTGATATCAAACGAAAGGTAATTGCGTCTGGAGTTAAATAAAATACATTTTACTGTAAAAAAAGGGTGGGGGTAAATTTATTGTGTAAAAATTAGTGTTTATGTGGAAATATGGCGTGTGTGATATCCAACGAAAGGTAATTGAGTCTGGAGTTAAACAAAATAAATTATAGTTTAAAAAAAAGGTGGAGGTAGATTTGAAAAATTAAAGTTTAAGTCAAAACATGGCTTGTGTGGTATCAAACGAAAGGTAATTGAGTCTGGAGTTCAATAAAATATATTTTAGTTTTTAGTTATATTAGCTCACACGTACACGTACACTATAACTATAGTACCTAGTGTGAGCTTAGGTGTCCATAGATTGGCAGAGTATTTTTTTATGTATTAGCTCACACATAAACTATACTATAGTAGTGGGAGCTATGGTGATCCTAATTTTTTCGAGATAAAAAAAGTTGCTCCGATTTCAAAAATGTTTATATATCTGTGCGTTTCAGATGATTTTGAAACTTTTTTGTCGCGCTATTTTTCTGTCTGTGTGTATGTCTGTCTGTAAAGACCAACGCGCATAACTCAAAAACTGCTTGCCCGATCTTAATGAAATTTGGTACCTAGGCTGAGTCTTGGGTCGAGATGGTCCCATTTAAAAATAAACGAAATCCACCGAACACAAGCCAAATAAAAGGGTGGGGGTTAGATTTCAAATATTATAGTTTATGTGAAAATATGGCGTGTGTGATATCAAACGAAAGGTAAGTTAGTTGTAAGGAGTTCTCGAGATATGGTCTGGTACGATTTTGGTTTTAAATCGAACCCTTAAACGAGGGTACCGTAGTAGATCTCTTGTGTGTATAAAATAAATATAAAATAGTTTTTTAAAACGTTACCAACGTTAATGAATACAAAATAAAACTCTGTTCCAATTTACAAATTATTACAAGACTTTTCTTATGACCTATAAAACAAACAAGGCCCAAAATATTAAAATAAAAACTTTAACTTACCAAAATATTATTCAAATAGAAAAATCTTATGTTTCTTTACTGACAATTAATTTTAGAGGTTTTAGTTTAATTCAACAAAACTTAGAATGTGACTACCGACTTGTCTCCTCAAAGTTTGGGTTTCTATTAACGGTAGGTTGGACCTAAGTAATCCATTATCCCCTGTTTGAAGAGTTTGGAGGAACCAAGTCAGTGGCGTTGCTGATCCTAAAATTTACTTTAAATTCTAGCTAATGAGCTAACTAAGAAACCTAAGCAAAAACAGAGATAAAATACATTTTATAGACAACAATCTCACAGTTTTTCCATATCCAATTACTTTGAAGGGAAAACCCTCTCTCTACTTAACCATTACAACTCTCACCGAACCAAATGTTTACCATTTTGGAGGGAGTTTCGTTTTTCTAAGCTTGTTTTCTGCAGTGGCACAGTCAGGGGTAATTTAAATTCCTGACATATACCCCCCACCAATTAGTCGACCTCGACGACAAGGCGTCATACGGTCTAAGGGCTGTTTGGATTTGACTATAATCAAACTCTGGAACCATTCATCTATACTGTGGTACTGATTTCGAATGCTGGGAGTTTGTTTTAGGCTCGGTGTATATGGTTTCGTACGTCGCATACTATTGACATGTAACAAAAGCGAGCCATTAGTTCTGAGCTTATACCGATGGTTGTTTTCAAGATATGAGAGATAATGTTTTTTTTTACAATATTTTAAAATATAAAATATATATATAAAATTATCAAAATATTGCAAAAAAAAATTGTTTAAAATAAATATGTCCTGAATAGTACGAATACATAATTAACTATAATAAAAGTATTCAAATATTCCTTTTCAAAATAATTAATTTGGGTTTTGCCAACAGAGTACTTACAAATCTAATTTTCCAAATATCGCTTGTTGCTTATTTTTACAAAATTATAAGCAAAAAGTGATTTATATTTTCCAACAAAGATATCTCTCATATTTTCAAAATATTTAATATTATTTAACCAAATAAATATTTTATATGATGCGCCCTAATTACCTAATACTATTTAAGTAGGTAATTGGCATAATCGTTTGCTATCGCTATATACCTTCTATAGTCATCTTGTATGTTCATTCACCTTGCAAGGAACAAAATATTTTCTCCAAAGTTTTACATTATCGTATCCCCGCCAAAATACAAACATGCATGCATAAAATCAAATCAATAAAATAACATCCCCTCAAATTTTCAAAATATAATAGAAATCCAAGCTTTCTATTTTTTAGAGCTGTAGCTATATTTTTTACTCAAGATGTGCCCATTATAATTTTTTTAATATCATTTACTTATTCAAGGGTCAAAAGTATAAAATTATCTTTTTATAAATAAATAAACCATTGTGTGTTATAATTTCAGACCAAAGCTCTATTGTTATGTGAGCTTCTCACTTCTATAGAAGTTAAGATAAGACATAAATGCATTTTGTATAAGTATATAAACCTGCAAATTCAGCGTTTTTTTATTTAATGAGTTTTGCTAAATATAGGGTGTCCTAGGAAAATGATATATATTGTTAAAAAATGTGATTTATTAAGAACATAGGTATTGTGATACCTTCATTATTAAAAAAAACTTAGTATAAACACTTTTTAATTTTTAACAAAAATTAAATGTTTTTTTGCTAATTAAGCTGAGATTTTTGCTAAATAGCTTTATAAAAATCTTTTAAGCTTAAATAATATTTAAATATCCAGGTAAATCTTTAATTTATCTTAATTTGACATACAATTACAGTAGTCCTGTTTTTGGCTGTTTCATATTGGTGGTTTCACAAGAATCGCCAGCCAATATCTTAAGAATTTAAAAAAATGGATTTATCCTTCTAATTTGGTTTTGTAAAGTATTTTCTTAATTTCAAAAGTTAATGAAAAAAGTTTTGTAAAACTCAAAACTTGTTTAAAAAGTAATAAGTCAAACACAAAAAGACTGCGTTGTACGCATGCGCTTTTAATTAAGCTAATTATGTAGAACCAAAGTATGGCAACCAAATAATGTTCTCAAGCATGCGCAAAACGTGTCTGTTTTTTAAATTTAAATTTGTTTCTTGTTTTAAAAAAGCTCATATTCTGCTATTGTTTCCCATAAAATACCAAAAATTTTTTATTTATTTATCTTTTTTGACTCTGACCCTGTATATCGTTGTTCCTGTAAAATCCAAGTCAGCTTTTTGTACTGTGATTTAGGTTAGTAGGTCTGTCCAGACGTTTAAATAGAACGTGTGTTCTGCCAAAAAGTTGGCATCAAAGGTTCGTCGCGTCGGTTTTTGAAAAAAATTAAATAAAACGTAAATCGTCCCGTTCGGTAATTTATGTCTCTGTAGTGTGAGTAATCTCCAAAATTGTAAACGTGTCAACCTAAGGAAAAAAAATATATTAGTTTTTGTGCTAAAATAAATTGAAAAAAAAAAAATTATGAAAATAAGTGTATAAAATTTATGTTAAAGCTCTACATTACACTTGAATCCTGTATGCATTATCCATCGAAAGAATTTAGTTTTTCTTGGAGATCCCGATGTAAGTCGTTTTTATGTTAAATTTTGTAGGGAAAAATATTAAAATAATTTTTTATGGATAATAAGTTATAACTTATTTCAAGTTTTTATTGTCAATTTTTTCCAGCACAGCAATATTTATGAAAAAAAATAAATCTACAACCTTCCTTTTTTGTTGCGACTTTAACTGACTTAAAAATTTTATGTTCGAAGCACTTAACATTTTTAATAGTCTAAAATGTTAAATTCCAACTGACTGATTCAATCTTTTTTTAAATAAAATTAAATTTCTAACTTGCCCTTCTGCCTATTTTACAAATTTGCCCTTTATAAATTTTTTGCCGATATTTTCTATTCGCGTCACTTAAAACTGTGACTTTATTTTTATGTCCAGATTTTAAAACAAAAAAAACATTCTGTGATTTTCCACGGAATCGCTTTTTATTCCTAAAAAGTTTAGTACTTTAGCAGAAAAAATTGCCTGCGGCTTTATTTTAAAAAAATATAGCGATATCATATCCTCAATACATAAAAAAGGAAACAAGCTGGATTGTAACAATTACAGAGGAATTTCATAAACCAGTACTCTAAGTAGATTGTACGGTAGGATTCTTAGAGATCTAATAGAGAATGATTTTCATGAACAAGAAGAAGAGGAAAGTGGGGTTCGTGCAGGCAGATCTTGTAGTGATAATGTTTTTTGTCTTAAACAAGTAATTGAGAAAAGGAGCGCCAGAAATATAGAGACTCATGTTAACTACAAAAAGCATATGATACTGTTCCAGTAGAAAAATTATGGACAGTGTTAGAGCAAACTAATATCAATCATACATACATAAAAGCGATACAAGAACTATACAAAGGGTCAAAATTAAAATTGGAAATCGACTTTCAAATAAATTTCTGGTAACAAAAGGCTTAAGACAGGGATGTTGTATCTCTCCAACTCTTTTTAAAATATATATCGCAGTAGCTCTAAAAAACTGTAAACGTAAAGTATGTATGTATTCGAAAGTGGTGGCAGGCCCTACCGGACCTCCATGCACTGCGACCACAAATGGATCTATTGTGCCCACGTACCTACATACTGAGTTTGACTAAAGTGGCATATTTTTAGGCTTAACACTTTGGCTCAAAGATATACCACTAAGGCCTCTGCATTATTAGCCATAAACGTAAAGTGCACGACATAGGAATACAACTTAACGACCGATTTACCATATACACACTACAGTTTGCTGATTGCCAAGTAATTGTAGCTAATGATGAAGATATGATGAGAAAGTTAACGGAAGAATACCAAAAGTGGGGATTAACAGTGAACGTGGACAAGACACGAAACGAATCCAGTGAGTTAGAACTAGACAATGGACAAAAATTTTTAGTGCACGACATAGGAATACAACTTAACGACCGATTTACCATATACACACTCAGTTTGCTGATTACACTGGTCGGCATGAAAATCGGCCCTGACACCATTTTGCCGATTCTTATGTAAAATGACCTCCTGAATCCAAATATGAACTCCGTTTTACCCCATCACCCCCCATTTTTGGGGGAGACCCCCTACCTATTTTTACTGCTTTTCGATAGTTTGGTGGGATGGAAAGGATTATTTTGGCCTTAACATCATTATTTCTGAGGTACTGGACGTTTAGTGTTCTCAAACATTAATATTTGTAGCAAGGTGGTAGGCCTAAGGGGAATTCCCCGGGAGGGAATCACTGTACATTTTTCTGGGAATTACTCGAAATTCGCTGTCAATCACTTCAAAATGACTAGAAAACCCTTGAAAATCTCTGGAAATCACTAGGAATAATTGGTAAAAAATGGAAATCACTGTAAGGTTTTAAGGGTGGTGAATTTCCCCTCGGGTAGCCCTTTTTCTTGGGGGGGGCGGTTCCGCATCAATGATAAATGGACATCGTCGATTTTTCTGTTTTACATACATTTTTTAGGTATTTTTTTTTAAATTTTAGTAGTAAGTTAAGTTATAACAGTCCTTTAATCCCGAAAGATAATATTCACTTGCCGCCTTTGCACATCAAGCTCGGACTGACCAAAAAGTTTGTAAAAGCACGGTACAAATCAGGTGACGCATTCATATTCTTACGGGTTCACAACGACAAATTAAAACTCGCAATTGTTGAAAACGATACGTCAATTTATTTCGACAAATTATGTACAAAAACACGCACTTAAACTTACTAATAACTTGCTAATAATTTACCACTTTAATCCGCCTATTAACATCTAGCGATCACTACCATTGGTTATCTTTGACTGACTGTCGATGCGTGGCCCCGGCCCTATATATAGGGTCGTCCATCTGTCTCGAACACTCCAGCAGTCTTCGACGTTCGGAAAGTTCTCGTATTAATGCGACCGCAAGTCACTAACTAAACCTAAATAAATTCTAACTATAAAATTTAAATAACTTAAATTTGTAACACTATCCTCCTCTTCAGGTTTGATCGTCTTGATCAACATTTTCCAGGTAAGGTTTTAGTCTGTCTAGATGAACAACTTTCATCTTGGACTTCGGGCTTTTCTGGATTCGGTAGACTACATCATTAATTCTCTTAACAACTTTATAAGGCCCTTCCCATGGTGGTGTCAACTTAGGTGGAGTAGTTCCTGTCGTATTGTGTATGGCGGTTCTGTAGGCCATCAATCAACAACTTTGCAAAGATGTTCTTCTATTGTTTTATTAAATCTTTCAACCATATCATCTGACTGCGGATGTAAAGAAGTAGTTCGTGTTTTATGTATTCCTAACAGGTCACAGAGATTCTGGAAGAGCTTTGATTCGAAGTTTCTCCCTTGATCTGAATGTAGTTCCAAAGGAATGCCAAATCTGCTGAAAACATCATTTACCAGAACTTCTGCAACTGTAGTGGCCTCTTGGTTAGGCAAAGCAAAAACTTCTGGCCATTTACTAAAGTAATCCATGACAACAAGGATGTATTTGTTGCCCTTTTTAGTTTCTGGAAATGGTCCGGCCACGTCAATAGCAATGATTTCAAATGGCCGGCCTACGTTATATTGTTTCATTTGACCTCTGGACCTCGTTTTGAGACCTTGGCTGGCTGCGCAAGTCGAGCATCGCCGGCACCAGTTTTTCACATCTTGAAAGTAATTGACCCAATAAAATCGGTTTCGAATTTTGTCCATAGTTTTATTTATGCCTAGGTGCGCGCCTGATTTTCCACCATGGCATTCGGCCATTATATGGTCTACCATGCTCCTAGGAACTACTACTTGATTAATCACAGTAAGGCCATCGGCACTTTCCCAGGCACGTTTAAGTATGTTTTCTTCTACTATCAGTGAATCCCATTGCGCCCACAGTGATTTGAATATCATCCCTTGGTTTGCGATATCTTGCCATGATGGTCGTGGCTTGTTCTCTTCTTTCAATCGCAAGATAGGTCCTACATCTTTGTCGTCAAGTTGTGTGGTTCTAATTGAAACCGACATCCATTCTTCATCTGGTTCTAATTTTATCTGACGCACGTAGGTAATTCCTTCTTTCTGGTCAATTCTCCTGCAATGTTTAAAATCTTCAGGGCAAGGTCTTCTGGACAATGCATCTGCATTATTATGCACCCTTCCCGCTCGGTGCTTAATTTGATAATGGTATTGTAGCTTTTCTATCCATCTCGCGACTTGCCCCTCAGGTTGTTTAATTTTCATGAGCCACTGTAACGTAGCATGATCCGTTCTAATCAGAAACTCTTGTCCGTAGAGATATTTGTGAAAGTGATCTACGGATTTAACTATGGCTAGGAGCTCCTTTCTAGTAACACAATAATTTCTCTCTGGTTTGGATAGCTTCTTGCTGAAAAATTCGATGACCCGTTGCTTGCATCAATATCTAATATGAATTTTCCTTTTCGAATAGGATATGCCAGAATCGGACTAGAACATAATGCTGCTTTTAGTCTTCTAAATGCTTGGTCACATTCGGTATTCCATTTGTAAGAAGCTTTATCTTCTGTAAGTCTATGTAATGGAGACGCTATTTTGGCGAATCCTTCTACAAATCGTCTGTAGTATGTACACAGACCCAAAAAGCTTCTCAATTCATGTTTGTCACGAGGCTGAGGCCATTCTTTTATTGCTTGTAACTTCTTTTAGTCGGTATGGATGCCTTCTCGGGAAACGACGTGACCCAGGAACTCAACTTTTTCTTGGAACAGAAAACATTTCTTTGAGTTTAATTTAAGATTTGCGTTCCTGATTCTTGAGAATACTTCTCGTAAATTATCTATATGATCTTGATCATCCAAATAGACTAGGCAGGTTTTCCAAGTAAGGCCTCGTAGAACGACTTCCATTAGTCTTTCAAATGTGGCTGGGGCATTGCACAGGCCAAATGGCATCACTTTAAACTGATAAAGTCCACTTCCAGCAGAGAATGCAGTCTTCTCTTTATCTCTTTCAAAGATTCCTACTTGTCAATACCCACTTTTCAGGTCAAGAGTAGAAAACCAATATGATCCTGCCAACGTTGTTAGTGTGTCGTCTATTCTTGGCAGTGGGTAACTATCTTTCTTGCTCACATCGTTCACGGTCACGGTCACACAAAATCTAGTACTTCCATCCTTTTTAGTGACCAATACCACAGGAGATGACCAAGGACTTGATGACTCTTCAATAACACCGTCGCTGAGCATTTTATTAATGAGATTGTGAACTTCTTCTTGCTTGGCCATTGGTAGTCTTCTTGGGGGCTGTCTTATCGGTTGGGCATCGCCAGTGTTGATAGCATGTTGAATAAGGTTTGTGCGTCCCGAACTACTCCTAGTTTCGAAGATATTACTTTGTTCTTCTATAAACTCTCTCGCTTTACTAAATTCTTCTGGAGTGAGATGTTGCCAAGTTGACTCAAATTGCTGAAGTACCTCCATTGGTAACTTGCTTGTATCCTCGGAAGTTGGCTCTTCACATCTTGTTACTTTCTGAACTGGTTCAAATAATGCTACCACCTCCCCCTTATTAATTTTGACACTATTTGGGAAAATATTGGCGACTCTAATCGGGATGTCTTTATCGGTTTTAACTAGTGATTTTGCAACGAGGTAGGTGTTGGGTATGTTCTGTTGGCTTATGAGTCCGACGCAGCTTGATGTTTTACTTTCTAGCCTCCCAAAAATTATGGTCTCACTGTTACCGACTAGTCTTGTTGTGCATACTGCCACCACCTTTATTGGTTTTTTATTGATGTGACTATTTGACAAAATGAACTCTTCGTTCCCAAATCTTAGGGTATTAAGTTTATTATCAAACGCAAATCCATGTTTACTTATCAGGTCCATTCCCAAAATAAATTCGTCTTCTATGTCTGCAACTAATACCGAGTGGCGAATCTTCAACCTCCCCAGCTGTAGGTCCATGTCTGTCTGCCCCAACACGTCGGCGGATTCTCCAGTCACAGTCTTAAGTGTTATTTTCTTTTCTGTTGGTCGAATTTTATATCTCGTTGTAATTTTGAACTTAAGCAATGATATGGCAGCACCAGTGTCTACTGTTATATTAACTTTTCTTCCATTAATAAGTCCGTCGATGTTAAGACTGTCAGCAGTATGTTTTAAGCTCTTAATAGAGTAAATTTTGGGGGCTAAATTCCCATTAGCCAACACCCGCCCCTCTGCGTTGACTAGTTTTAGTTTTCCTGATCTCTACTTCGGTACTCTGTCCCACTAGATGGTGAGCGAGACCTTATTTGGACACGACAATCGCGTTGAATATGCCCTGTACGCCCGCATCTGAAACACTTTACATTTGGAGGGGTTCGTCTACTTTCTTTCAAAGAATCAATCTTCTCTATCAGTGATTGAAACAGTTGGTTTAGCGTTTTTAAGTTGACCTCATCTCCAGTGCTCATTTCTTTTCCCTCCTGAATTGAAACAGCTCTTACTTTTGGCCTGGACATATTATTTGATGATTCAATTTCAAGGACTCGAATCAACACTTCACTGCTGTTATGGAAGCGTTTTCGACGAAGTAATTTTGCTAAGTCCGTGTCTCGCAAGCCATTAATAAAGCGATCTACCGTGAAGGGATCTCTGTAATTTTCTGGCATTTCTGGGTAAGCCAAGTACATCAGCCTCCTGATATCCGCTTCATACTCTTGTAAACACTCCCCTGCTCTTTGTTGACGAACATTTAATTCTGACCAATGTAAATTTCGCAAGTGTTCGTCTCCATACCTTCTTTCTAGCGCTGCCACTAAAGCGTTATAATTCTGTTTTTGTTCTACTGGAATGGACCGTAAAAGTCCCAGAGCAGGTTCCCGTAGAGCTACTAACAACGCTCTAGCTTTTTCGTCCTCGTCCCAACCATTTTCAGCGGCGGCAGCTTCAAATTGTTGTTTGTAGGTGGACCAGGAGGACGTACCGTCAAAATTTGGAGGCTTAATGTTTTGGTTGGAATTCACAACACATCCCTGAGCTTTTATTTTGTTATGTTCCTTCTGAAGCTGTATAAGCTGTTTTGACACATCCTGGAGCTTTTCTTCCACTGTTTGAAAAACTTCTTCTCTTACATTCTGTAGCTTGGTCTCCACTTTTTCTGTTCTCCAATTTGTTCTGTAACGTTTCTTCTACATTCTGCAATTTGTTTTGTACCTTTTCTTCTACATTCTGCATTCTCTGAGTTATTTATTCCTTAAGATCTTCGGTTGCTGCCTTGAACTCTCCTCTAAGCTGCTCGGAGTTGCTCTTTATTTGATCGAAGTTTTCTTGAATGCCATCTAATCTTTGCTCAAATGTCTGTTTCATATCGTTCTGGTTTTGTTCAATGGTCTGCCTTATATCGTCCTGGTTTTGAGTCATTTGAGCTGCTAGAGCCTTTTTTTTACGGGTATGCGCACTCGCAAGGGGATCCCTATCACGCTCGAGAAGCGGCAAGTGCGCGGAAATGTTGGTGTGTGTTGGTTTTGAAACGGTTCAGGTTGTAACCTGCAGGGAAAACTGTCGCAGGGAGTTTATTCCACAGCGATGCTGTTCTCCAGAGATATGAATTCTGATATAATGAGGTTCTTGGTGCCTCTATTTTGACAATAGATTGATGGTTACCGTCTGTTTGACGTGTTCGCCTAGTAGGTGCTACTCCCGGGGGGATCATACGTGCCAACTCTTCAGAGCATTTTCCGTGATAATACCTGTAGAAGAGAGATAGATCGCCCACAGTTCTTCGATGTTCGAGACTATCCAAGCTACGGGTAAGTGCGGGGTCATTGATCAGCTTGATAGCTCGTTTTTGCACGGTGTTCAAAAGCATTAAGGTATGTTTGGGTGCCGCACTCCATATATGTGAGCAGTACTCCATAGTTGGTCGAATCTGGGCTTTGTAGAGTGTCAGCAGTTGGCTTGGTGTATACAGATGTCTTGTACGAAATAGCATCCCAAGCTTTTGGGACGCCCTTTTAGCTATATCTGCCACGTGACTGTGCCAAGACATGTTGGTCTCTGCAGTGACTCCTAAGATGTTCAACTGGCTCTGCAATGCGACAGGACTTCCAGATAGTATGATGTTTGGCTCACCGGTGCTGGTCTTTTTTGAAAACAGGGCTGCTTGGGGTTTCTGCGCGTTGAACTGTACAAGGTTTTTGTTGCCCCAGTCCTCTATTATCTCCAAGTCGTTATTTATCTGTGATATTTCAGTTAGTCTAAGGTAATGGAATTCACGTGCGGAGAGACATGTGGGTGGTATGACTGAGGAGACTACATTGCCATGATCTGCAAAGCAATAAAGTGGATTTACTGTTTTATCTATGAGGTCATTTTTTGTAAATCAGAAAAAGTGTTGGCGAAAGGATTGCTCCCTGTGGCACACCAGCATTTATTTGGTAAGAGTTGGAGTTCCGGACATCCAGTGCAACATAAATGGATCTATCCTTAAGGTAACTTTCAAACCAAGTGCAAGATCTTCCATCTTTGCCGATCCTTGTCTGGTAAGCATCAACTTTCTGACAAATCTCTATAAACGTTTGTTTTTGGGCTATAAAGCTAATGTCGCAGTCGGTTTTTCAATATCTCTACCAATTCTTAAATAGAACCTAATGGAATGTTCTGCAATATACTGGTAAATGTTACTCTTTCTGCTACTAGACAAATGTAGAAGTCACTTTTTGATTATCTCTTTTGTTTCTCGAATAGACCGTCGTAGAATATTATGGAATATTCTAGAAATAATTTCTAATTCTTACTTTTAAAATACCTAAGCTACTGTCGAAGTCGGTTTTTGTATATCTCTTCTGGTTTTCGAATAGAACTTCGTAGAATGTTATGGAATATTCTAGAAAATCTTGCTAATTCTTATTTTTGAAATAATCAAACTAATGTCGAAGTCGGTATTTGTATATCTTTTCTAGTTTCTGAATAGACGTAGAAAGTGATAGAATATTCTAGAAAATCTCTCTGATTATCAATTTTTGGACTGTAAGGTTAATGTCGAAGTCGGTTCTCAAATATCTCTTTTGGTTTTTGAATAAAACAATATCGAACTTCTTCGAATATTCTGGAAAAATAACTTACTGTTCTTCTGTCTAATTTTCCTAGCCGGTGGTACTATGTAAGGGTAGTCTTTGCACTATTCAGTTCTGAATATTCTGGCAAAATCACTTACTGTTCTTCTTTTTAATTGTCCTAGCCGGTGGTACTGTGTAAGGATAGTCTTTGCACTATTTATTTCTTTTAATCTCACTTCTGACACCAATTCTTACGGGTTCACAACGATAAATTAAAACTCGCAATTGTTGAAAACGATACGTCAATTTATTTCGACAAATTATGTACAAAAACACGCACTTAAACTTACTAATAACTTGCTAATAATTCACCACTTTAATCCGCCTATTAACTTCGCGTTAACATCTAGCGATCACTACCATTGGTTATCTTTGACTGACTGCCGATGCGTGGCCCCGGCCCTATATATAGGGTCGTCCATCTCTCTCGAACAGCAGTCTTCGACGTCCGAAAAGTTATCGTATTAATGCGACCGCAAGTCACAGATAACGCAACTAAAACCTAGACTAAGAATACAACCATAACATAATTCAACCTAATACTACTCTAAACCTAAATAAATTCTAACTTAAATTTGTAACAATATTTATAAAAACTAAATTGCCTTGTCTTAGTGAGGCTAGAATCAAGGAAGGTGTTTTCGTGGCGCCCCAGATTAGACAATTTTTTCAAGATTCGACGTTTATTGAACACCTGAATCAAAAAGAAAAAAAACTTGGTTGTCACATTTGGTAAGACAGGAACAGACTGTAAAGAACTGAAAAAAAAAGTAAAAGCAAAAAAGGATATTGGATCTCTTAACAGTATTTTATGGAGCAGAGAGATAAAAAATAATGTAAAATTTAGCATATATGAAACAATGGTGAAAAGCACGCTGTTGTTTGGATTAAAGACTTGTCGCGTAACAGAAAAATACAAAACAAAAATGGAAAGTGTCGAAATGGATGCAATAAGAAGATCAAGAATAGATCACATAAGAAACTAAAAGGCAACTGATATGGAACGGCCATGTACAACGGATGAACGACGAAAGATTACCAAAGAAGGTCCTAGAATGGCAACCAATAGGGCGCAGAAAAAGAGGGCGTCCTAAACTAGAATGGCAACAGTCAATCCAAAGATCAATGAGTCAAAAAAATCTGACAAAAGATGATGGTCAGGATCGAAGGAGGTGGAGAATAGGCGTCGGACAACGTAGAAAAACGTTCTAAGCCGACATAGTAGTAGTAGTATAGCGATATTGCTGTGCTATTTTTATATAAATTTTTTCGTGCGCCAAATAAAAATAAAGTTTTACTAATTGAGTTTAAGGTTATGTGGTGTTATTTACCAATTTTTCACAAATCCATTTATATTTTTTTTTTCAAGATTTATTTTCAATAATTTTAAAACAAAACATTTTTAAAAATACAATTTTATTTAAATTTTATAAAAATTGTGTTGTCTGCGGCGCTGCAGTTTCTTATTAACTTTGGTTCATCCTTTACTATTTTGAAAAAATCATTCAAGAAAACCAAAAATGTTTTAAAAATGCGTGTTTTGGAAAAACATTGCTTTTGGGACATAACTATTCACTTTATTTAACTCTAACTAATTACGGCAAAACTTCTTATTTTGACACTATTTTAAATATTATAACCCGAAAATCTAATTTGTTCAGGTGGCTATCATAAGTATTCTGTGGCTAACAAAAGAATAATATGCAATATCAACTTGTACTTGGTTTTTCATAAACTGACGATGTATTTATTATAACTAAACTCAAAATCTAATTTTTTCCTTTTTATTCCAATACCAATTTTGTCTTTTAAAATATAGTTTTTTCGTCTTCTCGAAATATTGTCTTACTGACTTTTAAAGTTAGAAGTGGATTTTTTGCATAAGAAATATTTACAAAAATTGTATCAAATAACTAAAGAATTGAGGATTTAAGTGTTTCTATACACATTATTTTTTTAAATGTGCTCACATACGCTTGTAAATATTAAAAAATAATTTTTTTAAAATATTAAAAACTCAATATTTGATGTTTTACAGTTCTTGGATTTTCGAAATTTAAGTTAGAGTTGCGTGCCCATTTTTTAACACGATAACAATAACGCAACGTCTAAAAATATAAAAAATACTAAAATTATTTAATGTATTGTAATCGAAAATGTTACACTAGATAATTTTAAAGAAATGGTAACATTAATTTACAGAAAAAAATAAATAAAATTAAACATATTAAACATTTTGAAGTTAGCGTCTGCTTGATACCTTTATAAATAGATACTATAAATATACTTATATAAAAAAAGTTCGCACAGCAAAAAATATTAACAAAAATTTAATAACTAATGCGCGATTAAACTTTGTAGTATACTCAAGCGATTTATTAAATTCAAAAGTTCGTCTGGATCTGTCGGAGGTTCTTTACGCAAAATATAATAACTTGTGAGTAGATCATTATGCAAACCACTTTCAAAATGTTCCAAAAAATTAGACAGAGTCATAGATTCGTCATATTTATCACAAATATTTGTTAATCTAAAATAATATTTTTTAATATCTTCATTCTCTTTTTGCTTTGTATTTCATAAAGAAATTTTTTAATTCGCGTTTGTAAAAAACTGAGCCAAATTTTTCTAAAGAATCGCCAGATACGTCTTTCCATTTTTTACTTTGATTTTCTGCATTTTCTTTATACTTTGAAACTAAGTAAAAGCCACGTTTACGTAATACGTGCCAAAATACATTTTTTTTTTTAATTTTTCTTTCTTTGCCCAAGAATTTTGAACTGCACATCTTTCAAAATCCCTCAAAAAATCACGAGCATTTATCTCTGAGGAGGGATCAAATAAATTTGGGGATATAAACTTTGGCTTTGCCGGCGTCCCTGTCTCATTTTTTATATCAGAAATTCTAGTATTCGACATTTTTAATTACAGAGTTCTTTTATTAAAATAACCTCTAACCTTGGTATATATTACTAAAATAAAAATTCGAATTCAGACCAGGGGGTAGCACAACTTTGGGCCCTCCAAGTTTTGAAGTTCAGTATTACCTGGTCGGAATTCGGTATAGGGCTTGCTTGTCTTATAGTTTTAAATTGATTTAAAAATAAATTTAATAATAAAAACCAAATTGATAAAAAAATAAATAATTAAAAATAAACTGATAAATAATTGCTAATTAGCAACAAATAATACATTTTTAAAGAAAAAATTATTTTAAGAAAAATTAATTTTACAAAATTATTAGCCAGTTTTTATTTACAGAAGCCTCAAGCCTCCAGCAATTTGTCGGGTACGATTTTGTTTTAAATCGAACCCTTAAACGAGGGTACTGTAGTAGATCTCTTGTGTGTATAAAATAAATATAAAATAGTTTTTAAAAACGTTACAAACTTTAATGAATACAAAATAATACTCTGTTGCAATTTACTAATTATTACAAGACTTTTCTTATGACCTATAAAACAAACATTAAAATGAAAACTTTAACTTACCATAATAACAAACTGCAAAATATTATTCAAATAGAAAAATCTTATTCTTTACTGACAATTAATTTTAGAGGTTTTAGTTTATTTCAACAAAACTTAGAATGTGACTACCGACTTGTCTCCTCAAAGTTTGGGTTTTAATTAACGGTAGGTTGGACCTAAGTAATCCATTATCCCCTCTTTAAAGAGCTTCGAGAAAGCAAGTCAGTGGCGTTGCTGATAATCCTAAAATTTACTTTAAATTCTAGCCAATGAGCTAAACAAGAAACCTAAGCAAAAACAGAGATAAATACATTTTATAGAGAACATTTTCTTATCTCACAGTTTTTCCATATCCAATCACTTTGAAGGAAAAACCCTCTCTCTACTTGATGTATCCCCACGCTTGACCATTACAACTCCCACTCTTCACTTTTTAGTAGTTTTTCACGCATCAACCACCTGCTGTGTGGTAGGCAGCAACCAAATGTTTACCATTTTGGAGGGAGGCGGAACCACTTTCTTATCTCTGCAAAACCATGTTTTGCGCGTTTCGTTTTTCTAAGCTTTTTTTCTTTCGTACAGTGGCGACAGTCAAGGGTAATTTACATTCCTGACAATATCTTAATGTTTAATAGTACATGTTTGAGCTAAATTGGCAGTTTTTTTTAATTTTACAAATTTAATTTAAAAAATAGTAAAAAATCAATAAAATTTTAAATTTGGTGTTTTCATCCTCTTTATGGGCAGAAAATATGTAACAAAAATTATCAAAATCGGTGAGATGGTCTGCCAAATCTATGGTTGATTTGATATGAAATGACTTAAAATAAATTTTAAAAAATCACTATCAAGATTGTATAGTAGGCTACTATACAAATGTTTTATGCATGTGATTTTTATCGCGTGGCGGTGAAAATCACGGCGTTATTGTGAACGAAGGTTAAACGATGAATGCGTTTAGAATACGCGACCACGAAAACTACTAACTGATAAAAAAGTGAACTGCCTGTCAGATATTAGGTACCTATAGAAATATATAAACAGCTAATGAGTTATAGTTATGGTGTTTACAAGAAATCGCAACAAACAGGCGTGTATGATTGTCTGCTGATTCTGAGCTGTGGACGATGTGATCATAGATAAAGGATTTGCGGCGCGGTTCAGTAAGTTTTTGATGTGATAGGCAATAGCACGCTTTGAGACATATCTGAGTCGTCACGTGTGATGCGAAAAGACGTTTATTACGCAGGCTTCTCTTGTGAACCGCCCGAGGACCGTTCGACTGCTTCGGGGTAGCAGAAGCGTAAAATGTTCAAAATTGGTTTAAATTTCACTCTCTTTAAAGATCGCGCTACTATTTCCGTCTTGCTATTGGTCGAGACAAAGCACATGACATGATGCATCACTTCTCACGACTTTGAGAATCGAGCCCCCGGGGGGCGCATCTAATAAAGACCTTTGGTAGGAGGGGGGGGTAGGGCTTGAACCCAAAGATAGGTATTGCCAAAATTAGATAATTGTCCAGTGCCCTTTGGCTTGAAATAATTAGTAACAATCTAGCTTCTTTTTTATCTACCACTGAATCGCTGGGTTCTTTATCACAAAAAATTAGTTATAAAATGGACTGTAATTATTATTGTTGCTGATTTTTTAATTATCACAAAATTTATGGGTACCTCAAAACTCTAGGGCCAAGGTGTAAGCCTGTCCAAAAAGTAAAAAATGGCGATAAAAACTGATCATAAAGTGGCAAATGGCACTAACCTCTTGTGTAATTCCTGTCGGTCCTGGGCGCCCCACTTGCAGAATCTCTCCAATTCGTCTCCAACATTGTCGGCACACTGTAGACCGTTTTTTGAGGATTTTTAAACATAAACAGTCAATGGGACTGCCAAAAAAATATCAAAATCGCAGTAATTTCTAAAATGACTTGTAGCAGGATAGCTGCCGAAAAGCAAGTGTTTTTTAACAACTTAAAGGTAATTACTAGATATTTTTATTTTATTTTTCACAAAATTTGAAAAGTTTTTTAGAATTAGGTAATTTTAGGGCACACGCACCGAGGAAAGACTTTTTGTGAGTTAAATTTCACTTCACTAATAAAAATTTCGAATTACTTTTCGGAAAAAATTACATCACAGATTACAATATCGGGAATTTTTTTAAAAATTATGTAAGGTAAAATATTACGCCTCAGTCTAAAAATTTTCGGTAAAAATGGTAGGTACCAATTGCACAATTTGGCGTTGAAACGAATAGCGCCACAATAAAAAAAATTTCAAGAAAGATTGTGTGTCTACGGGATTGATTGAATGCACGTAAGGTATAAATGACCAGCAACTTAAATTTTTTTTTTCAGATGTACAGGGTGTCCCAAATTGGGCACTTTTACGGGGTTTAAGGTACTTCTAGGGGAGACAGAGAAAAACTGACCACGCATTACGAGGCTCAAATTTCAAGAGAAGATTTATAGTGAAAACCGCATTTTGAGATATCGTCTCGTCTTTGAGCTACGGGGGCTTTTTGAAAAGTCTGCATTTTGAAGGGGGGTCTATAACTTCGTTATTATTGGAAATATTGATTTAGAGTAAATTGCAATTTTATAGACTTTGTCACGAGGAATTCACCCGCTAAATAAAATTTTAACTGTCACATTTAGTTTTTGAGATATGACATAAAGTTGCATTTTTTCTTATGGAATGGCCTATATTTTAATTAATTTTCGAATTCGTCATTGAATTTTTTTCAAAATGATGTATCATATGTTATAGTTTGATTTAGCGGTTTCTGAGATAATTAAAGTTTTATATTTTTGTCTAGTTTTCGTTGAATGACGTCATGCGCCATTGACGTGAACGCGTTGCGGTCAAATCCTACATCAATGCTCCTATAGTTTTGTTGTCTTATACTATGCAAATCAAGTTGGCCTTGCGTTTTGACGTTTTGTCATTGTTCTCAATTATTTAAACAATTTGACATTACGCTTTGATATGAAATTATTTTGCACAAAACCGTTTAAATTTTATTTTGAAATATGTATCATTTTTGTTACTTTTTATAACTAGGTTTTGAGGGCCGTCAGCTGAATTATAATTTTTCCAAACCAGGCTTACTATATTTTTGACTGTGTAAAATAATAAAAATACTGGAGTGCCTTGACCTGCCTCAGCAGGAAATCATAGCGCACTAGAAATAAGTGAAAAAGCTGAATATCTCCTAAACCGCTCAATCAAACTATGACATATGATACATCATTTTGAAAAGAATTCAATGACAAATTCGAAAATTAATTAAAATATAGGCCATTCCATAAGAAAAATGCAACTTTATGTCATATCTCAAAAACTAAAAGTGACAGTTAAAATATAATTTAGCGGGTAAATTCCTCGTGACAAAGTCTATAAAATTGCAATTTACTCTAAATCAAATTTTCTACTAATAACGAAGTTATAGACCCCCTTCAAAAATGCAGACTTTTCAAAAAGCCCCAGTAGCTCAAAGACGAGACGATATTTCAAAATGCGGTTTTCACTATAAGTCTTCTCTTGAAATTTGAGCCTCGCAATGCGTGGTCAGTTTTTCTCTGTCTCCCCTAGAAGTACATAGTAAAAAAATATATTTTTATATTATTATATCAAGTTAAAATATTTCTAAGTAAATATTTTTAATATTTTAAAAAATAAGGATACTTTACTCCTGATAGTTTTTAAATATTTATTGTAAAAATACCCTGAACGTTAATTATTTGTACCATTCTGTACTAATTTTTTCAACTTCTTAGTTTAAGCACATGCAGGGGTGATTCCTAAAAGCCCAAATTTCAACACATCATTTACACCTTACGTGCAACAAATCCGTAGTCGGACACAGTGTATACTTTCGTTGTGTGTAGAAAGTATGGATACGCAAAGGAAAAAAATCAAAACTACGACTTAATGCGAAAAGGAAACGGAGAGGTCGAAAAAAGAAAGGTTCAAAAAAAGTGGTAAGTGCGCAAAATTATTAAGTAAATTATTATACATACTTATAGTAGAATTTTGTTGAATATGCAGAGACCTCAAAATTTCAGAAATAAAATAAACGACCGGTGGCAGAAATAATATGTAACTAATATCAGTGAATATAATAAACAAAGATATTTACCAGAATATGACATCACTGCATATACATGAAAATATATATACCTACCTTTAAAAAAAAACCGGTCGTTTACTTTGAATGAAAATAACGGCGGGACTTGGGCCTTAAATATCAAATCAAAATCTTTAAAAGAACAAATGCAACAAAAGAAAACTTTAATGTAACGTTGATTTAGACAAATTCTGGTATTGATAAATCTACTGTTATATCATGTTGAGCAGTGCATACCGGTATTTCTAATTTAGAATGACACTTTTTTATGTATAATTTCATAAGTTGACATGTCACTGTAGTGTGGTTTTGTCAAAACAAGGATTAAACTGTTAAATTAAAACAATGTTTTTGTATTTTTTTCTAGAGGAGTTTTAGTTTTTGGTGTTAGATATTTAGATATTACTGAAATTCTAGAACGAAACAGAGGCTCAGTTCGCATTTGCGTGCCGCGGACCTGCTCAGTCCGCGCCTGGTAGATCATTTCGTTTGGAGGGCCCCGGCCCCCACGCCCCTGATGCTTTCATACTTATTTATTTTTTTTGATACAAATATTCAAATATGTTCAAGATTTTTTTAAGTAAGGATGGTATTGATCGTTTCACCGGTCGTACCTCTGGAGATAATAAAATTTAGGTAACCCGCTTAGTTCTAATTCTTTTAATTAATTTTTGGGTTTTCTTATCATTTTACCTATTTAAAACTTGATAACAAAGAAAAGGTTTACCTTCCAATTTGATTCAATATTGAATATCTTTTGGTATCATTAAAGGTTAAAAACTTTGGTTTTGTTAACTACATCGTTTTCTCCAAGGGTAGAGTGCGATTTACCGCAGCCGATTCGCTTTCGTGACAATTTTCCGCAAGAACAATTCGCCGCGGGGACGTTTCGCAGCAAATGAAAAAAAAATCATTACTAATGGGTTTGAATTTGTGATACGGTATGATATAGTTTCCCCGGAGAGGTAGTAATACGCAGTTAATTTGGAACGTTAGGCATACTTTGTCTGAATCTTATATTATCCAAACTTGGGGAAATTAAGCAAATTAATTTATTTGGGGTTTAAGTTACTTGATTCCGCCAAAAAAAGATCAAAAGTTATAACACAAAAAAAATTATACAGGTAGAACGAGCCGGTTGGAATAAACTCGCTAGCGGATTTTAAGTTTTTTGGAAAATGATCCAAAAACACGTCAATTGAGATTTTTAACGGGCAATAATTTTGACGAAATTTTTTTTGGACAGACCCCTCGGAAAAGGGTCCAACAACTTTCAACTATTTTCTCAAATAATATAATATGATGACCTTACTTGTGGCACCTTGTTGGAAAGCTTATGGAAAAAGAAAAATGATGATCCACTTTTTTACATCTATCTGTGAAATATTTAAAAACTAATTTTTTTATTAGCTTTGAACAAAGTGCCACAAGTAGGGTCTATCAGTTGAAAAAAAAAGTTGGGTATTACTGGACCTCTTGTCGGGGGTCCACCACCTATTTTCTTAATGAAATTAGGAGGTTTTAGTCAAAGTTACACTTTTATTATTTAAACATCTCAATAAAATTGAATTAATTTTAGTTCACACATATACTATACTATAGTAGTGTGAGCTATGGTAATCCTAATTTTTTCGAGAAAAAAAAAGTTGCTCCGATTTCAAAATTTTTTATATATCTTTGCGTTTCAGATGATTTTTTGTTGCGCCGTCTGTCTGTCTGTCTGTCTGTCTGTCTGTCTGTATGATTTTTTGTTGCGCCGTCTGTCTGTCTGTCTGTCTGTCTGTCTGTCTGTCTGTCTGTCTGTCTGTCTGTCTGTCTGTATGTCTGTCTGTCTGTCTGTATGTCTGTCTGTATGTTTGTCTGTAACGACCAACGCGCATAACTCAAAAACCGCTTGACCGATTTTAATGAAATTTGGTACCTAGGCTGGGTCTTAGATCGAGATGGTCCCATTTAAAAATGAACAAAATCCACCGACGAAACCAAATAAAAGGGTGGGGGTAGATTTCAAAAATTAAAGTTTATGTGCAAATATGGCGTGTGTGATATCAAACGAAAGGTAATTCAGTCTGGAGTTAAACAAAATACATTTTAATTTATTTTAAAAAAAGGGTGGGGGAATTTTTTAAAAATTAGAGTTTAAGTGAAAATATGGCGTGTGTGTTATCAAACGAAAGGTAATTAAGTCCCGAGTTTAACAAAATACATTGTAGTTTTTGTTTTTTTTAAGGGTAAATTTGAGTTCAAGTCAAAACATGGCTTGTGTGGTGTCAAACAAAAGGTAATTTACTCTGGAGTTAAATAAAATATATTTCAGTTTTTAGTTATATTAGCTCACACGTACACTATAACTATAGTACCTAGTGTGAGCTTAGGGGCCCATATATTGGCAGAGTATTTTTTATTTTTTTTTGAAAATTTAATAGATATAAAAAGTAGACCACCATTTTTCTTTTTCGATAAGCTGTCCGACAAGATGCCACAAGTGGAGTAATCTCATTTGAAAAAATAGAGTTGAATGTTAGTAAACCCACTCCGGGAATCCGTCAAAAAAAATTCCATAAAAAAATATTGCTTGTTTAAAAAAAGTTGACGTGTTTTTCGACCTTTTCAAAACAATTATACTTAATCCTCTAGCAAATTTATTTTTCTTATTCTGTTTAAGCTCAAGTCATCGTCAGTGCAGGAACTACGAGTATTATACCCAAATATGGCAGACGACATATCACCGATGGAAGAAGAACAATCGTCGATTCCTTACAATCCAGAACAACCGGTAAAGCCGCGATTACCAATGCAGTACGAAGAACGCCCACCTATTCCTAACAATCCAGAGCAGCTAGAACTACAGCCGGTTTTTCCATATAATCCAGAACAACCAGTGCAGTCTCAACTACCAATACAGCAAGAACAACAATCTGCTTTAGATGTTATTTCTCCTATGCAGCAAAAACAACTTGATTTATCCACTGGGATAGGAATCGCAGAACAAGTACCCATTCCTTTAAATATTATTTCTACTGCGGCCCAACCTAATTTATCCACTGGGTTGGGATTAGTTGAACAATCAGCTGTTCCTTCAGATGTTATTCCTAATGTAGATCAACCTAGCGCATCCACTGAAATGGACTTAGGTGAAGGTGCTGTTGTGGAACAACCGGTGGGGTCAGAAGAACCACCGCCTCGACCCAAGACACCTAAGCCTCAAATGAACATCTCTGTTAAGACGAACAAAGGGAAAGAAAACTTTGAAGTAGATGAGGATATAATTGTTAAAGATGTGAGTACAAACACGTTTGTTTTTGTTTATTTATTTATTTACTGCTCTCCTTAAAACTCTAAACGTTACTTTTTTTTATTTAATACCTGCTTTTTATAGGTAATTTGGTGTATTTTTGTTTTAGTTTAAAGACACCATTGCTCCAAAGTACACAGCAGCGCCTGAGCAACTATGCTTGATTTTTTCTGGTAAAATTATGGACGATGCTGCCACATTGCAACAATATAATGTCAGAGATGGTTTGACAGTTCACTTGGTAATCAGAGCAGCACCTCGTGTCGAAAATACTTCAGAGAGAGCCACAGGTGAGTCAAATTGACGAACAACAAAATCTTAACTTTAGAGTTTCACATTAAAGATAGCAGTCGAGTTTATCTCAGAAACTAATACAGCTACAACTTCCGGAAAGTAATCACATCTCGATACTAGAAAAATTTCATTACTTGACGAAACTCTATGATAAACATACAGAAATTAGCATATTCGAATTTCTTTAAAAAATCTGCATAATTTGGACCTCTTACATGTCTCCTAATTTAAAAAAACTGATAAGACTTGTCAAAAAGTTCCCAAAATTCGATTGCATTTCATCTAATTCCATCAAAAGTAATTTCAATACCATATCAGTTTTTTTTTAAATTTGGTGTACATCTTAGTCAGTTTCCCACAGGAAGAGAATAAAAATGTTACGTTTTAATAAAAACTTAATTACTCCTACCTGATAATTAAACCGGTTCTTATTATTTATTCGGCTAATTAGAAAAAATCTAGAAAATGCAAATTAATCTTTTGACTTTTTATCCAAATGTATGTATTTTTACGAAATTTTTAAAAATTTCCAAACAAAAATGCCTTTAAAAGTTTTGAAAAAATCTCAATATTTTTACCCAAAGTTGTCAAGAGATATTCAGCAAAAGAATGATTTTCAAGAAATTTAAAAATTACCGTTTGTGTGTGTTTATGTGCCACTTGCCATTATTTAATATTCTTTTTATATTCAAGTTCAAGTTCAAATATGCTTTATTATCAAAAAAAAACAGTGATTTTTATAGACAAAGCTCAACACACTCAACAATACAGTAGGCACTGACAAAAAAAAATAAAAATACATACAACAAATAATTTATAATTTGGGTAACCCTCCAGTGGTGACGTGAAAAAGAACCACAACTTAACCTCTCAACCGAGATTCCAACAATTATTTAAATCATGAATTTAGAATATCTTATTATCCCAATAATTAAACAAACCGACAATATTTCAAAAGTATGTTTATTTCGAAAAAACACGACTCAAGATCAATATACAACAAAAATATATAAAAAATATCAAATATAATCAGTTTCACACACCGTACGTCACCGATGGCGGGTTACTTAATATGAACTAAAATGAAAACTTAATTATTTAATTAAAATAAAAATTCAATAGTTAAAAGTTAAAACTATATCCAACGTTCAAACTATAATAAGTAAAATATATTTTTTTTTCAAATTGCACATCACACAAACAGTCCTAAAATCTATCATTAAAAAATTCATCAATTGTATAGTATACCCTCTTGACCATCAAGGCTTTTACCGATTTTCTAAAAAGTATGTAACTCTTAAGATTTCTACATTGAACAGGAAGTTTGTTGTAAGTTTCACACTGTCATATATCAGGGAATGTTTTGTGAGTGCAGAGTGTGGAATGGGAAGTGGAATGAAATCCCGATTCCGCGTGCCATATGGATGGTTGCAAGATGACTCCTTATATTTCTTAAATATAAGGCATACAGTTTCCAAGATAAGAAGACCCACCACTGTCAAAATCCTGTGTTTTACAAATAAAGGTCTACAATGTTCCCTCAGGCTAGCACCACAAAGGTATCTCACAGCTCGTTTTTGCAGTGTAAAAACGGAATTTAATAGAATTTTACTGCAGTTAGCCGAAAACGCAACCCCATAACTAAGCATGGATTCTATCAAGGGAAAATAGGTAGTCTTAGCGATTTTTTGGTAAGTAAGTTTTACGTACTGCGTAACATCGTGACGCAAGTTTTTTATTTAAGTTTGCTATGTGGTTTTTAAAATTTAGTTTGCTATCAATAGTAATCCCTAAAAACTTTGAACTTTCGCTAAACTCAATGGGCCCATCACCTAAATTGATATCATCAATATTAAATTTAAAACTCAAAATTTTTGTCTTTTCAATATTAAAGCAAAGAAAATTTGAATCACACCATTTTTTTATTTTCTGTATGTCTTTAGAAATAGTCCTTAGCCTGATCTTTATGGTGCCACAATATTGTGGTATCATCCGCAAATATTGTAAATAAGCCTTTTATGTCAATTTTGATCAGGTCATTAATATACAAAAGAAAGAGAACCGGACCAACAGAACCCTGTGGAACACCGTGAGCAACTGATTTGTAATCTGAAGTTGTAATTTCATTTACAACCATTTGTTTTCTACAAGTAAGGTATGATCTAAAGAAGGATAATGCTTTACCTCTAAAGCCATAAATATAGAGTTTTTTTAATCACAAATCATGATTAACGCAATCAAACGCCTTAGAAAAGTCGCAGAAAACTGCAGCGGCATATTCTTTGTGATTTAATTTCAGATATTGACAGTTATTTAATATGTTATGGTTTTTTAAAAATTCGACCATTCGTGTTTTTACTAGTTTTTCTATTATTTTAGATAAAGTTGTTAAGAGAGAGTCAGATTTATGTAAAGGTATTACACGCGCAATTTTAAGACTATCAGGAAATTGGCCAGACGAAAATTTATGTTTCTTTTGTATTTTATTAATAACTTTTTTTATCTCGTTAATATCTGTTGGTGACAGAACAAAGTTTTCTGTTATGTATGAGCTTTCGAGGCTTTCAAGAGGATCAAAGTCAGATCCCAAATCAGCCGTCAGATTCTCTGCAATTGTGCAAAAGTAGTTATTTAGAATGTTGCTATCTAATTCTAAGCTGTGGGGTTGTGTATTATTTTTGCCTCTTAGGTCATTAACAATTGACCAGACCTCTTTGATTTGATTTTTTGCTTTGGATAAACGATTGCTATAAAATATATGTTTTGAATTTATAATCACTTTGAGATAAGTGTTTCTGTACTTATTTATATAAGTTATAAGATTTATATCAGTTATATATCTATATCATGTATAAAAGTGATCTCAAATTTTTTACAGAGATACGTATACCTTGTGTAATCCAAAATTTCTTTCGGGTTTTCTTTCTCATACTACACACAGGAAACAAAACATCAAAGCATTCAACCAACAAAGAATGAAAGTGTCCAATTGAACAGGCTGAATTCAAAGCATTCTCCCAACTGTTTAAGGATACATGTTGTTTAAATTTATCAAAATTTTTCTTACAAAATATTCTCCCCTTTTTTGGAGGAATTTTTATTTTATTTTTATATGAAAAAGGGCAGTTTGCTAAGATGCCTTCGTGATCAGAAAAGCCTACTTTCACGACCTTACATTTAATGTCTTCCTCCCCAAAATGAGTGCAGAAGTAATCAATCTTCACATTCACAAACATTTTAAGATTATGGGAATCTAGCAGGTTTTGTAAAGCCTGCGTAGCGGGAGCATGTTTGTTGTCAAAATTTATATTAAGGTCGCCTGATAAAATAATTTTAGAATTTGCTGGTATTTTTGTTAGTAGAATTTCAAGGTTTGTAACATTATTGCCTGGTGGCCTATAGATGCAGATAATATATAAGTTAGATTTTTTGTTAAAAGCTTAACTAAATTCAAAAACATTTTCCAAGAGAAGATGGTCATATTTGTTAACAGTTTATAAGAAGAAGTCTACCGAAAAGTTTTTATTTATTAAAATGATTGTACCACCGTATCCTGTTGTGATTTTCCGACAAAATTTAGAAACTGTATAGTAGTTTGGAATATCGCATGGTTCACATGAATCCAGCCAGTGTTCTGTGAGCATAACTATCTCTGGCATTTTCAAACTGTCAAGAAGTACCACCAGATCGTCGATTTTGTTTCTTAAAGAATGAATATTTAGTTGCAAGAGAGATAACTGCTGTTGCATCGTTTTATTTGCTAATTTTTTAGTGTTGTTGTAGGACTCATCTGAAAATTTAAATCTAAACCGTTTTTAGTTATGTCTACATTAAGATCCAAGATAACACTTGTATCCAATAGGCCCAAATCAGTACCATAAGGGTCACTAATTTTAGTTAAATCCCGTTTTTCAGCGGGGTATGGGTGTATGTTCTCGAGCAGTGCGGAAACGTCGGTTGCCGTTCTACACATTGCCGGTTCTATCCTTAGTGAAGACGTATGAGTTTGTATTGATTTGGAGTACGTCAGTAGTAAAAAGCTTTGCCGGTCGCCAGTCATTGTTTATCTTTGTTTGTTTTAAAATGGAAATAAATACCTTCGATTACAAATTTAACTACGTTGACATATAAACTTCGATTAGAAATAAAATCTTTAGGGCCACATAGACCGG
Organism: Aspidapion aeneum; assembly: GCA_963576565.1. Lineage (NCBI taxonomy): Eukaryota > Metazoa > Arthropoda > Insecta > Coleoptera > Brentidae > Aspidapion > Aspidapion aeneum. The sequence continues at coordinate 49,412,626 of OY755045.1, forward strand.
ACCTAAAAATCTTAAAAATTAACTAAAATTTTAGTGCAAGTAATAAAAAATTATACAAATAAATAAATAATACATTTATTTGCAACAATTAATATTAACATGATGGTAGGAATTACATAGAAAAACTTTTGTTGTAACAAGAAGTTAAAAACAATAAAAATTGGTCTAAGTTTAACCCCTTACGTCTACCGCTTGTGCATCACCCACATCGTGCCCAAAACGTACGATGTCAGCCCGCACCTCAGCTTTATCTTATATAATTTATTTCTAAAACTAAATTAATTTGCCTAATTAAACAATAATAAAACTTAATAACATTTAAGTATAATTAAAATCTAAAAAAATGTTTATAAAAAAGTAGATAACACAAGGATTAAGATTAAAAAAATATATTTACAGAAGGTGTAACTATTTATAACAAGAGAATCGAAGTGAAGAGAGAATCGGAATGAAGATGTGCAATGAGGTGTGGTTTAGTCGCGAGGATTTAAAAATTGCATTTTCATAAATGTTTTAAATTGAGCTTGGTTTAAAGTTTTTGCTTTCTTAGGAATAGAATTGTAAAATTTACATATGGTATAACTAAAGCTTCTTTCAAAGAACGTTGTACGATGGGTGGGAGTAATAATAAAGTCTTGTAGTCTGGCTCCAAGGGAATTACTGGAAACTCGAAATTTAATTTTGTGATGTAGTTCTGGTGGCTGCTTAGTTTTAATAATTTTGTGGAATATACATAGAGAGTGAAGTTTTCTTCTGTGCTTCATGGATATCCATTTTGTTTCTTTTAGTTTGTGTGAAATTTTATCATATTTTCGTATTCCATAGATATATCCTAAACATGAACGCTGGACTTTCTCGTTGCTTGTGCACAGCATCAAGGCAGGGTCCATACACGGCATCACAGTAGTTGAAACTGCTTAATACTAGAGCGTCGGTAAGTTTGGTTTTTTAGTTTATTGTTAAAATGTGACGGCTAGAATAAAGCATCCTCAAACTAAAATAAGCCCTTTTATGTGGTGTTTAAATCTTAATTTCTCACCAAAATGAAGTACAAGATTTTTTGCATCACTTGTGACTTTAATTTCTTGTTCATTAATTTTAATATGTAGTGGTTTTTTGGTTTTTTGCCAAAAATTAGTAATTGCGATTTAGATGGGACAAGGTTATGCGATTTAGAAGCCTTTGCTAGTCTTTCCAGATCTTTATTTATATCCTCTTCTGCGGCTTTATAGTCTTTTTTCTTAAATGATTTCTTGACCTGTGTATCGTTACAGTATCTTTTTGATGTGCAATTTTTTAGAGAACTTGTTATTTCGGCGGTATAAATATTAAAGATGATCGGTGAAAAAATTGAGCCGAAGCCGAGCCGGAACTCCGCTACTTATAACCAGGCCACCAGAGCGTCCCTCCGATGTCTCTACAAATTGCAGTCTCCCTTGTAAATTACTTTTTAATAACTTTATTGCTTGGTCAAGTGTAACACAGCGAACAAAAGCTCATGGTTTAGCCTATCAAAAGCTTTAGAATAGTCCAAAAGAATTAAAGCCGTGGTATCCGCCCTGTCTGTCGCCCGGACAATGTCATCCGTTATATCCAGTAGAGTGGTAGTACAACTGTATCCTGGACGAAAGCCTGATTGGTCTTGTGGTATTATTTTGTACTTATCTAAATGTTGCCTTATTTGGTTATTCATAACTTTTTCTAAAATTTTTGAGAGGACAGGCAAAATACTAATTGGTCTTAGATCATTATAACTCTCTGGATGTGATAATTTGGGTAACGGAATTACTCGAGATATCTTCCACACGTCCGGAAACACTCCCTCTAGTAAACATGAATTTATGATATTAGTTAAAAATGATAGAATACGTTTGCAGCTAAGAATAAGCATATTTAGATTTATGCCGTCAGCTCCAGTGGATACGGTTTTTATGGAGAGAAGGTGCTCTTTGACTTGACAGTCTGACACTTTGCTGAATTCCAGAAAATGATCGAACTCCGTTTTAAAATTGTTATTATAAAAGTTTATTTGATTTTGGTCCACGGTAGGGTTATTTGAGGAGGTTTGTAAAAAATAGTTATTAATTTCGTTTGGCTTATTTAGCGGTATAGGAATGTCTCTATCAGTTTTTTTGGTGTAGATATACTCTTTTAATTTGTTCCATAGGTATTTTTGGTTATTATTATGTCTTATGGTATGTTCAAAGAAACTCTTTTTTTCATTTTGGATCGCAATATTGACTTGATTTCTTAGTTGTTTATAATAATTCCAGTTTCCTTCATTATTTAATTTTTTACATTTTTGAAAAGCTTTGTTTTTAAGTTTAATCATTTCTTTTATTGTTTGCGTTAGCTATCTAGGGATTTTATTCTTACATTTAATTGTTTTTTCCGGGGCCAAAATATCAAAAATTTGTAAAAGAATTTTGTTAAAATAGTGGATTTTTTGATTATTATCCGGCCGGTATATGCACTATATTTTCAAAAGGCACGTTTTTAAGGAATTTTTCGCACCAACGACATATGTTTTTTTCAGCAATTTAAGTTTTATCCAAAACTGTCCCAGAGCCTCAAACCGACCAGAATCCAACACCTCAAAATCTAGTTTTTCATTAATATAAAAAGCCAGGCCAGAACACCTTCTTCCCACATCTTTTCTAATTAAGGTGTAATTTTTTATGTTAAGATTATTATGTGGAATACTATTTGTCAAGAAGCTTTCAGATATTCCGAAATGTCATATTTTTCATTTTCAATAACGCTTTTAATGCTGACAAAATGAGCGGGAAGAGATTTTACAAATAAAATTTCGGACTTCTGTTAGTAAGTATCTCTAACCGTTATCAAGTGTAAACTAAACAATCTAGTCTTTAGGCTACTACTTATACTACTTGGTGTGCAGTCAGGTGTGACGGCCCGCCCCCTTTTTAATCCTAAGACGTCTGTTTTCCTTAAGGAGTGGTTTCCATATGTTTGGTATGTCCGTGCTTGGTTGACTGAAAACTTCTTTATTCTGCATTATAAACGCAGCTTCAATAAACTTTCGTTTTCGCCAATGCGACTCCTTATGTAAAACTTTAGCTTCTGACCACTGAATCCTGTGATCATTTGACCATGCATGCTCTGCTAAACCGGATTTTTCAATATCCCCTAATTGGGTACTTTTTAGATGTTCATTTCCTCTAACCTGAAGAGGGCGTTTCGTTTCACCTACATATGATTTACCACACTCACACGGGATTTGGTAAATACATTCCTTATTATTTGAGGGATTGTCTGGTTTTGTTTTAGTTACAGAACTTCTTATCGTATTTCCCGAAGAAAATACTGTTTTTATATTATAGTGTTTAGCTATTCGTCTTATATTTTCTGAAATCCCTTGAACATATGGAATGTTAATAACACCTAACAGATTATTATTTTGAGAATTTGGTACATTTAGTTTGTTTTTAATTTTAAATATCGTTGAATTTATTAATTTCTCGGAATAACCATTCTGTTGTAAGTCCTTTTTAATGTTGTTAATTTCTTTGGTTAATTCTTCATTATTACTACAAATATTTACGGCTCTTAAATACAAACTTCTTATAACTCCTTGTTATGTAGCAACAGAATGATTAGACTTAAAATTTAGGTCGTGTCCCGTGTGTGTAGGCTTCCTATATACAGTGGTTTGAATGTTTCTGTCTAATCGTTTGACAAGAACATCCAAAAAAGGTAAGGTCGAATTTTTTTCAATTTCCATGGTGCACTTGGTTGTTGGTCGAATACCGTTTAAAGGGTGTAGAAAATTCTGTAGTTCGTCTTTATTTTCCGGCCATATAATAAATGTGTCATCCATGTATCGTAGCCATAGTTTTGGTTTGACTCTTGCTGTGTTGATCGCATGGTCCTCGAACCACTCCATGTAGATGTTTGCTACCACTGGCGAAAGAGATGAACCCATTGGAAGTCCATCATTTTGCGCGTAAAACTTATCTTTCACTTGAAAGTAAGAGTTACGGAGACAGAGCTCCTAAAGATCCATCACCCCCTCCACCGATAGCGTTGTTCTCTCGTGGAGTGTATCATCAGTTTGTAATTTGTTTTTGATGATACTGAGTGACTCATTTCTTGGCACGTTGGTGTAGAGACTTTCTACATCAAAACTTACAAATCTATCGCCGGGATCTAATTCGATACCTTTTAAAACTCGACAAAATGTTCCGAGTTTTTGACAAAAGATTCGGACTTACCCTGTAGTGGTTGAATTATGTCCAACAAAAACCTCGACAAAGTGCTGGTGGGTGAGTCCCTGGAGCTGGTGATTGGTCGCAATGGTATATCCTTCTTATGGATCTTTGGTAATCCATAAAAATGTGATGCCTTACTGTGGTGTGGAGTCAGGCGGGATCTAAAAGTGTCCGGGATATTTTCGGCATACTTCTTCAAAGTCCTGTAGATGCGTCCTTCTATGATGGTGTTTGGATCTTTGGGTAGTTGCTTGTAGTCTCCTTTCTCCGGAACTTCTTGGATCTTTTTGTCGTAAGTCTCGACATCCATGATCACCGTCGCGTTTCCTTTGTCGGCCGGTAGAATCTTGATTGATTTGTCAGACTGTGGGTTCTTGATTGCCCGTTGTTCTTGACTGGTGATGTTTGTCTTTTGTTGCTTCTGTCTGTCCAACGTTGTTCTTACTTTATGGCGAAACTCATCAGCTTCGGGTTGAGGTAGACTAACGGTCTCTATTGCCGCAATAATTTCCAGTGTCGGTGTCTGTGCCGGTGCAATGGCAAACTTAAGTCCCTTACTGAGTACCAATTCTTCGTTGGTGCTCAGAGTCCTTTTGGAGATGTTCACTATAGTGCTTGGTGTCGTTGAGTCTGTTCTATCTTGAGTACGTGTCTGTAGTTTCTTAAGTTTTTCTCGGTGAGTTGATCTTATCTTCTGTCGTTCTCTGTTGCAAGTACTGTCAATTTTACTCAGTATCGGTTCGTAGTCTTCCTCCCATGTGTGTCGTCTAATTTCGTCAAAACGCTCCTCCATTTCGGTGTTGAAGTTGGCTTTTCTCCATCGATGGTAACTGATTTGGGATCGGATTAGTGCTTGGCTGGTCCTCTCTAAGATCTTCTTCGTTCTCACTCTCGGAAAGCTGGCTTTTACGCGGAAACCAACCAGAATGACACCACTGTCGCGCGCCTCGCACAATAATGAAATGTGTTCTTCTTCCTTTATCACTTTAATTTTGGTCTTCTCGTAGCCTCTGAATAGATTGTTGATTCCGGGTCCGTACCGTTCTTCAACTCTTTGTTTGAAACTCGTAGACAATGATTGTGTAGAAATAAAATTTCGGACTTCCATTGTCATTATTTATTTTAAAACACGACGTTTCGGTTAGTAAGTATCTCTAACCGTTATCAAGTGTAAATTAAACAATCTAGTCTTTAGGCTACTACTTATACTACTTGGTGTTCAGTCAGGTGTGACGGCCCGCCCTCTTTTTAATCCTAAGACGTCTGTTTTCCTTAAGGAGTGGTTTC